>CP124713.1:13325000-14575000 GCA_031232105.1 Capsicum rhomboideum | reverse complement strand
GTATTAATTATTCCGTTAATTAGCTTATTAGCTTGCTTTTTTCCTAAATTCAATTTATAACATTTAAATACATATTTTGATTTATGAATGTTGGAAGATACAATTTTTTCTATAATAATAGGACGGTTAGGATACCCCCTCCAACCAAAAAAAAAATAATATTTTTCATCTTTTAAGGATATCTAGGTTGTGAATAAAAGGATCATTCACTTCGTGAAGATTTCCGACGATCAATGGCATGAATAGTGATTGCTCTTGATCCGATATCTAGCTTATAAACAAAGAAAATTCATTTGTTTTCACAAGAATTCTCAATGACCGATGAATAATTGCTTCGGATCCGTATATTGCCTTTCATGATCGAGTCTACTCTACGCAATTCCGAGTTAATTGAAACAGAACTTTCTGATAACGAATATAATTAAACAAAAGAAAAAATGGCTGTAAAAGATAGAGCGCATGTGATTACATTTGCAATATAATGTGAATATGAATGTTTTGAGTGTTGATTACATTACATTTACAACAACTACAATAAAAACAAAACATTAAAAGAATAAACACCATTTGCCCGTAACGTGCTTTCTTCATGTGATGATGATAGGTTTTTCTTCTTTCTCCTAAATGCATGCACATGCACATTTTATTCTTCTAAGCTAACTTATATTACGTATTCTGTTTTTCCTTTTCCTTTTTGATTTATCCTTTCTGTATCTGTCTCATTTCTTTCATTTCTTTATCTAAAGAAATTATTACTTCATTCGTTTTAATTTGTTTGACTTACTTTTATTTTTAGTCATTTTCAAAAAAGGGATCCTATCCCTTCTTAGCCCAAAGTTAAAGAGTAATTTGATATATTTAATTTAAAAAAATTAATATATCTTTAAAGTGATTATGTATTCTTTATTTTCTTAAACTTCAGCCAAACAAATTGACACGGTGAATTTAATGTTTCCCTTTTTCTTCTCTTGTGATAAGTAATTTAAGACTTCATATTTTTACGGCGCAACCAGATCACATTCAAGATGGTTTAGCAAATTGCTTTTTTTTTCTTTTTGGTAAGGCATAGGATGTGTAAGTAAGAGTTGAATTGATAATATAATTAAATAAAAGTGTTGACAAATTGAATAATTGTATAGGGTAGATCACTAGATCAATCAGACCAAAGTATTCAAATGAAGAAAACGGATTTTAATGTGTAACATGAGGGGCGGTTCAAGTGTTTCGCCGCCGGTTTCATCTCAACTTAATATCTTAGTCTTGAAGTAAATTATAAAATTTTATCTGAAAAATCATAAAATTTTAATAAATATTTCTCTATTACATATGAATTCATAATTTAAAATACGACTTAAGCATTAAGAACCTAAAATGTCTAATTCACCGAAATAAAATTCTAAAAGTACCTTTGCTTAGTTACAACTTACAAACATATGTACATATTTATTCTTTAAAATTTGCGACATTTGTTCTTTTTTGTGAAAATTGTTTAGTGGGCATGTTACATAAATATTTGTTTTGGGATATCATTTCACTAGTGTTCGTTTCATAATTTTTTTTGTAAGTTTATCCGCTATAATCAAAGGTCATACGCGACCATCTGAAGTTTGAAAAATTGAGACATTCACGTTTGAAAGTGTGGCCTTGTGAATGTCAAACATCAGAAGTTTTCACATAATATTTAGTATGACTTGTCAAGACAGAAGTTCGGACTTTTTCTACTGAGGTGCATGTAAAAATCGATCAAAATTTCAGTTATGTATATCTGAATATTTTTTTTTCAAAACTTTTTTTTGGGTATATTTGCACCTCAATTATGACTGAAATATATGTAAAAACTGGCTAAATTTTAGACATGTGCGTTTGAACAAAAAATAATAATTTATTCAACGAATTTCAACAATTAAGCACTCAAATATACTTTTAAATAAGCTCAAATTTGAAACATAATTTACATACATCATAAAGAACAAAACACAATCATCAATTTATCAATAAAAATGACAAATCTAACAAACCTTTTAACACACATTTAATTTTTTCAAATTTGCGTTTTAGTCATGTATACATGACTGAATTACATATAAAAATAGGTTGAAATTTCAAGCATATGCGTCTGAATTTTTTTACCAAAAAATAATACTTTTATTTTTAAAATTTCAACACCTAAATCTACTTCAAATTATAAGCTCAAATTTGAAACATAAGTTCATGTATCTTAAAGCACCAACCTCAATCATCTATTAATCAATATAACAACAAATCTAACAAATTTATTTAACACTCTTTTAATTTTTTCATGTTAAAATTGGCTAAAGCTCAGTCATATGCATGTGTCTCAAAGCATAGAAGCAGTATTTAATATTGAGTATTCGTGCAAAAACAACATAATACAAGTATTACTTAAATGGAATGACCAAAAAGGGGAATCGTAGAACTTTTTACTTGTTTAGTAAATATAATGGGTATTTTTTTAATTTTTTTTGCAATTATGAATATGGGTAACGCCAATATCCTGCCTATATGATAAGATCCACATAAAAATAAGGTGGCCCAGATCGAAGTCATGATCGACCATGACGCTTAATTGGTTGGTGGGCTTAATTAAGAAATATAATTGTGCGCTTGCTATCAATTATAACTTTTGATAATGATAATTAGTGCTTAATCCTAATAAGTGATATCAAAGCCAAAATCATATATTTGATTCGTAAGAGCAATATAATGCACAAGGCAGGAGTTGCGCAAGGAATTGATGGGTAACGTCAACATCCTGCTTATGGAAAGATCCACGAGTGGGCTAGGAAGGCCTGAATCAGAGTCATATGATCGAACATGACACTTATTTAATTTGATGAAGGTGGTTAAGAAATAAGATCGAGCCCTTACTATCAAGTATCACTTTTGACATAATGGTAATTGTTTGATCCTAGTAATGAACTTTATATATTACTGTCCAAAGGTTTTTTTAGCAAACTAAAATTTTTATGAGAAAACGTAAATTCCAATCTAAAACTTTGAAATTTATTTTAAATATTAGATGTCAATCTACTATTTTATTTGTAAAATTAAGTAATATATGTATATAAATAAATATTACATCCAAGTTTAACATTGTCAGAAAAAATAATTTTAGCAGCATATAATAGAATTTTTCACTTTTTTCCGAAAAATTATTTCACTTTAGTGAAAATTGTAGTGTTTGGCCATAAGAATTCTAAGTAGGCGTTTGGCCATAAATATTATTCACAATATTCTAGAATATATTTTCACTTTATTCCGAAATACTTGTTTGGCCATGAAAATCAAAAATGTATTTCGGAATACATTTTCAGAATTTTTGGTTTTTTGAAAAACAACTCTTGAAGTGTATTTGCTTTTTTTGCACTCAATTTTTTCTATCACTTTATAAAAAAGTACATCCAAAGTTAAAAATATTATGGCCAAACACAACTCCAACTCTATTTTTAACTTCAAAATACCAAATAAAGTGAATACGTTTTTTATTTTCATGGCCAAACGGATCCTAAATATAATTTGGAATTGTATTTAGAAAAGTGAAAATAAGTGAAACTTGTTTTTACTTCAACTTCTCACACAAAAGTCAAAAGAAACTCTAATTTATTTTTATGCCAAACACAATTTCAGCTCCAAATTTTTTTAATTTTCATGGCCAAACGCCTACTTACAATGGAAAAAATATGGACCAACCTGGAGGCAAAGTTTGTCATTTCCAACTGGACTTTCTTAAAAAAGAAGTTTTTTCTTTGGCTGACCTATTAAAATAGGACTTAGGAATGAAGAATCCCATACTTGCAGTGTATTAGCACATGACCATCTCCCCACCCATGCCTACCCACCTACCTTTAACTAACACATTGTTTTCTTCTCAAATTTTCTTTTTCTTTTTTTGCTACTTTAATCCAGAGATTGGGTTACCTACCTTCCAAACATGTCACATGTTCTTTCCCTTTTCTTTTCTTTTGCCTTTTTGTTTAACATCTTTCGTCTCTAGAAGCACATTAATTAGCTATCAATAAGGATTGTGGTGGAGTGATAAGTACTTTTTCATTCTTAATTAGAGGTCTCGACTTAAGATTTTCCTAGGTATGAAATCACCTTTATTAAGGAGTATTTTATCCTCTAATATGGGACTTCCCGATATAAGGCCAAATTTAGTCGGACTTTAATACTGATACCGGACATCGAATGAAAAACTAAAAAAGAAGCAGCACATTAGCTAACAACCACAACCAATAAAAGTAAAGGATTATATTCTAGTTTCATTTGTTTGGATGTTAAAAAAATAGAAGGAAGATTCCCTTATTTCCCACTCAATCCAAACAAAACTAAAATCTCACACAACCAACATAGTATTATGTATTATTATTATTCTCTTATGTAGTGAGTTAGTTGTGTTATTAGGTGGAGGAAAATCCGCCATTCTTTCTGGAACCTTAATAGAGTATTAAGCACTTGATTCCCAACAAACACATTTATTAATCAATGTAGTACTCCCTCCTTTTGGATTTACTTATCACTTTTTTCCTAATTTAATTTTTATTTTTACTTGTTATTTTTGATAAATCAAGAAAGGATTTTTTTTTTTTTTCATATTTTACCCTTAACATTAATTACGTATTCTCCAAATCATTTTCAATACCTATTACTAAACATCAATTAATAGGGGCAATATTGTAAACTCACTATACTAATCATTATTTTCTTAATAGATGTGTCATATTAAAAAGTTACAAGTAAAAGCAAATGGAGGGAGTATATTTAAACAAACATTTGACAGCTTGACCATTGACCAAACACCACTTGATCCAATTCAATGCTACTTTTTTTCATATACTATATACTCCCTCCATTTATCTTTACTTGTTCATGTTTGACTCGATATACTTTTTTTAAAAAAAAATAATTATACTAGATCATCCTTATTATAAACCATCTAGACGTTGTAAAATGAATAATAATCAATAATAAGGATAAAATTAAATAAATATTTTTAATATACTGGACGATGAAAGGTGGGTGTAATATTTTTCCGTTGGTTTTCCATTTGATGGCAATATGATGATTTAAAATTGGTGTTCCATAAAGCAAGATTGAAAGTTGAATCGGGGTAAGCCATACTTTAAATGGTCTAGTGGCAACTATTGAAAGCTATAGTGTCATAGGACCAACATCTCGATAACTGAGCTGTTAGGTCGATGCATGTATATTTTCCTCTTGGTTGACTAGTACATTACTCTGAGAACATTCATTTATGATTTATGCCTTGAATTTAATATTTAAATTTTTAAAAATATATTTTAATATAACTTTTTTAATATATTAGTCACAACTAATAAGAATAGTGAATTTCAACATATCTATTACTCTATTATGTCTAGATTGTTAAAAGTGTTTTGACACATCATTGTATTTTATATACTTTATCATATTTTAATCTTTGCAACTTAAGCCGTGTGCTTTGAGACTTGTGTACCTACCCCCGATAATTGATAAAACATCGCACTAGTGCCTCTACCTTTTGAAACATTGAACAAAATTCGGACAAATTTCACCATTCCCACACTCAAAGAAAGAACACAAAATTATGTCGAAAATCTTCACGATTGAGGTTGTTTGGTTTTTGCTTGAGTCTTCTAACATCGTATTCTTGTTTTCTATACTTTACTTGAACTGGGAATTTATGAGAAACAATCTTTTTATTTTTCATAAGATAAAGATAAAATTGCATACACATCATTCTTTCTAGACCTCCCTAGTGAAATGACATATTGTTGTTGTCTTTTCCATCTTCGATGAAAATAAGAATGACAAGAATAGATGTAGATGTAATTAATTGGAGGTGAATTAAGAATTTGAATTTGAAATTTCATTACTTAAGGTTTAATTTATTGAATTCAATATATATTGAAGTAATTTATATCAAATTAGTGGAATTTTTTTTACGCATTCACAAAATTTAAATTAAAGCTATTGAATTCAAAATTCCCGTTCTTCCGCTGATCTGATAAATAATTTAGAATTAAGCACGAATCTATTAATTCAGCTGACTTTTTTGGCTCATAAATTTGTAGCCACTGCCCACTACCTGACCATTTGCCAAACTTTTATTATGTTCACATTTTAATTGTTTGCTCCATTATCCATATATATATTTATTTCCTTCGTTTTAGATTAGTTGATTATCTTACTAAAAATAGTTGTCCATCTAATAAATTAAAAATACATTGATTAAATTTTTTTCATATTATCCTTGCAATTAATTCTTTTTTAAGGTTTCACACTTGTTTGTAAAGTTTCAAGAAGTTTTTTAAGGGGTGTATCAGTAAAATTATTTTCTTATTTATGATTTTTTAACACACGTGTAAAAAAGAAAATGATCAACTAATATGGAACGGAGGGAGTATGTAAATTAAAGTTAATAAAATCATGTGCTTTTTATTAGTCAAAATTAGAATCTATCTGCAAGATGAATTCCTCCAGATAAGATTTGATTGGATCGAATCTTGTCAATTCCATACTCAGGATTTGGAAAGAAGAAAAATAGACCATTCCTTCACAAAAATGAAGCTATTATTATTATTTTCAAAGTCAGAATATTTATCAAACTGAACCATAGTAAATGTGATTTCTTAATTTTTTTTTCTAGCTTCTAAATATATAAATATATTCTAAAAATTATTTCTATAATTTAAATGAAAAAATTAAATAATTTGACTTTCTTACTTCGAAAAGTTTCATCTTTTATGAGGGCTAGATAGAAGTGTACTATGTGTGAAAAAGACACTTGTGATGAACTGGACCAAAGAAAAAGAAAATAATGCGGCTTTCCATAAGGAATTTATGTGAAAATGTGTCTTTTGCCAAACCAGAAAGACAATTATTGTGATGGACATGGACACTACGTGGGCAGAAAATACCTCACATGACCAAAAATATTGTTAGGTGAAATTACTATACAATTATTGAAAAAAAAAACAACTCAATTATTATACGATATGGAACCCGACAAGGAAAAACTTAAGAAAAGGTTAATATTCGAATTTCGAAACCTAAATTTTTGAATCAATTATGTTAATTTTTTGTCTTATTTTTCTTATAATCCTATGTTCTGTGTACAATCTATACTAACTCTTCCAATACCCTGCTTGTAGAATTACATATGATATGTTGTAGTAATTATGTTTTAGCTAAATTATGTTTATAAGATTTTTTTTTCTTTTCAAATTAGGTTAACAAGTTCTAAATTGCCTAATTATTTATTCCTTCATACGAAGTATATTTATAATTGGATCAATCATCCGTAGGCATTTAAAATTTACTTCACGTCAGAGAGAATTCCAACCTCATTTTTTAAACATTTTCAATATTAATATATTTTTAATTAACGACTATATATGAATTTAAAGTAAGAGAGAAATTAAATAGACTGAAATTGGAAAATTAAATACATGTTCCAATTCATGACATGGCAAGTTGTTGCAGCAATTGGTACTACCAAAGGTTTGTGAGTAGATGATTACAATTAGAAGGCAAAAATGAAATACAAAAATATTAATATCTAAACCTAAAAAATAAAATATTCACTTATCACAAAATGGTATTTAGTAAAAATAAATAAATTAAGTAGTACTTAATTATCCAAAAAAAAGGTCAGCAATATCGGTAAAATCCAGTGGTTTTTTTTCATTTACCACAACACTGACCACCACCTTGATATCCAATTTGCCAACATAAACAAACTGTTTTCGCCTCCATCTCAGCCGCGGCGGCAGTCACTGGCATGGCCGCCGTTGGTGGCGGTGCTACGGTGGCCAAGAAGTTGTATGAGGCAGTTGACTCAGCTGAAGAAATATGATCAGTATGTAATGGCAACCCTATTGATAGTTCAAGATTTATCATAACTTGTGAGGGTATTTTTGGAATAATTTCTAGTGGCTTTGTTTCCTCAGTAGTACCACTATTGCATTTTGTTTCATCATATGATGATGACGTCGCAATAATAATACTGGGGTTTTGGTCAATGTTGTTTTTGAAATCCATGTTGATGTTTTTGGTTGGGGTGGTGGTGGGAATGGTGGTTGTGATGCCAGTGGTGGTGGTGGTGTTAGTGGCAGCGGCGTTGAGTTGACGGTGTGTTTGAGGATCAATGCCTCGGCTGATGAGTTTTCGCTTAATGTGTGTATTCCAATAATTCTTGATTTCGTTATCAGTTCTTCCGGGTAATCTTCCAGCTATAACTGACCATCTGCATAGAAAATATTATATAAAAAGTTATTAGAAACTGTGAAATAAGAAGCAACAAGGAAAGTTGCTAAGCAGATATTGGAATAAAAATCAATTAGATTTAAAGTCAGACAAGATCAAAGAACAACAAATTTTTTTTTTTGAGCTAAAATTTTCAAAGGCTTGTTTTATAAGGAAACTTTTAACCCATTACTTTGCTGAAAATTAACTAAGAAATAGTGCCAACTGACCACTCTTGGACCAGATCTCTAAGAAATAGTTATTACTATCATAGATTTTCAACTGAAGCTTTGTGTAAAAAATTAAAACTCAGAATAACTACTACTTCAACTGAGTACTTCTTAGTTGTAAAGACTAAAAGGTGATAATTAGTGAATTTTACCCAAGTTAACAGCTTTGTACCTAGTATTTGCCATCACAAAATATTTCAAAATTAAAGCTTTAATTTTTGAATTTCTTTTTGTATAATAAGTACTTAAAAAGGACTTTAGAATCTCAAGATCTTGTAGGTTGGAATTCCAAGAAACAGAGAAGTCCTTCCCCCACTTGTTGAATTTTTTTTACTATATCCACTTTTTCCTCTAGAACATCTAGTCTTCTTTTATAAGTTCTTAAATGTGGTCCCAAATTGGCCAAAATATAAGTAACTTTGACTTTCTGTTCCAATTTTCACACATTTTTTGATACTAGTAGTATTACTTATAGAAATAAGTAAACCAAAAAAAAAAACAGAAGAGGTCATATGTAGAAGGTATACTATACATACTTGTTTCCGAGCAAACTATGGAGTTTGATTATCAATTCATCTTCTTCTTCAGTAAAATTCCCTCTTTTGAGATCAGGCCTTAGATAATTTATCCATCTCAATCTGCAGCTCTTTCCACATCTTGACAATCCTAAAATATTCAAAAAAAATAATTAAATCTTTACACAAAATCAATAATAATAATAAAAAAGTCTAAAATCTTTGGGATCTTTTTTTTGTTTCTTCTTTTTTATGTGGAATTAGCCCTGATCAGGGTATTATATATGTTGTGGCACCAGATCCAAAAATTATTAGATCCTCCTAGTTCCAAGATTTAAATTAGTTTGATAAGTACAATTTTTAAGATTTACACAAATTTATTTGACTTTTGTAGTTATAAGTTCAAAATTTTAACACCTCACTAAAGGTACCAAAACAAGTGACGAAGATAGAATTTTCATCAACCATCTATCACAAATATATATATATATATATATATATATATATATATATATATATATTATAATTTTTTGATGATAAACCCCTTGAACCTCTCTAGCTCCGCTTCGATAGGGAGGACTAGAGGGGGGGGGGGGGGAGAAAGAGTAGTACCTGCAGCTTTAGGGAGAGAACGCCAGCAACCTTCACCATGAGCACGAATATAATTGATGAGGCGTTGGTCTTCTTCTTTAGTCCATGCTCCTTTATTTGTATGTGCTTTTTCACAACAAGGTGAACGTCCCATGTTGCTCTCTCTTTAGCTCTGAAGAATTTTAGTTTTGGATAGATATGCTAGTAATAGAGAAAAAGAAAAGAGTTTGATGATAATTGCACCACTAATAATATGGACCTTGTCTCTTTCACTGTTTTTCTCTTGTTGATAAGACTCAAACTGTTTGGTACTTGTAGTTTTGGTTCCTCTCTAATGGAGATAGATGGAGAGAAAAGGCCATAGAAAGATATATATCCTAGGGGGTGTGGGTGGGGTAGGCCTAAAAGTGTTAGGTAGGTGGTGTGGGGTAAAGCTTTTAATTTGCTATTAGAATAGACTTTGGAACTATTCCCTTTTTCTAACCGATGGGTCTTTCTTTTTTTAGTTTTTTCTTGGAGTTGAGAGGGGAGGGGGGCAGGGGTGTGTTGTGTGTGGGGTGCGGGGTGGATGGGGTTTGGGTTGGCAACAACAGGTAAGAACCTGATTTAAACTTGAAAAGTGTAGAATATCATTGCATTTGGATTTGGTAATAATCTTATATACTCCCTCCGTCCCAATTTATGTGATGTACTTTAATTTGGCACGGAGTTTAAGAAAGAAAGGAAGACTTTTGAAACTTATGGTCTAAAATGATTCATAGATATTTGTGTGGTTGTAAATCAATTAATTAAGGATAAAGTGGGTATTTTAAAGTTAAATTGTTATCAAATATAGAAATGTGTTATTCTTTTTGGAACTGACTAAAAAGGAAAGTGTGTCATATAAATTGGGACAGAGGGAATAGTATACATATATGTACAAATTTTATACATGTGGTTTTAAGAAAAAAAATATTGATTTATGAATATAAGAGTTTTATGTTTAATGCATTGATAAGTAGAGAATTTCATAACTAATTAAGAGTCCGTTTCGATAGATTTATAGTTTTTGGCTTATACGTCAAAAGTCATGAGTTGTAATTCTAACTTATTACTTTTAACTTAAAAATAGGTGCTTGAAAATATTATTTATTTTATCCAAACATTACAAAAGTGATTAATAATTATTTTGACTTTAAAATACTTAGAAAGTCAATTCAAACAGACTCTAAATCCACCTATAATAATACATATAAAAAAATGTCCTATAGCAATACATGTACTTTCATATCAAATCTGATTTGATAATCTTATAATAAAAATAACAATAACATACTGAGTATAATTTCATAAATGGGGTTTGAGAAAGATGGTGCATACGCGACCTTACTTCTATCTTGTGCATGTAGAGAAATTATTTTCAATAAACTCTCAACTCAAATAAAAAATATCAAAATCAAGTATTAAATTCATGATATGATAATCTTAAAATATAATAGCCCTTTTGTCTCATTTTATGTTGCAGTATTTGATTATATGCGGAGAATAATAAGATATTTTTTTTTTTGAGATTTATGATCTTAAACTAGCTATTAATTTTTGTGACTATAATCATCAAATTAAAGACAAAAATGAAATTATTATCAAATGAAAATAATCTTAGTAGCTCAGTTGGTTGACTACTTAAACTTTCATCTTGTTAGTGAAGGCTCGATTCTCCATATTATGATCCCGCTATTTTCCCTTTTCCTATCCCTTTTTTTTTTTAAAAAAATAAATTATAAATATTTTTTGAAACGTACTAAAAAGATATACCTTATAAATTGAAAGCAATTGTAATCCTATTATAATTAATTACATGTACATTAATAGTTAAAAGAATATTACCAAATAATTAAATTATATTAATAATATAAAATTGATGTACATAAACAACTATAGATTACTTGTGAAGGTTAGATATACATCTTCCACTAGTAAAGTGGTGAAGAAAGAAAATGATGAAATTGGTGAGGAAGGTAAAGGATTGGATTTGGTAGGTAGATTTTCTTATATGATATGAGTTGTCCTTGTGCTCCAAGTAGGTCCCTGTCGGTTACTAATCTCCTCTTTTATCTGTGGTTCCCACTTTCACCATTATCATCACTTACATTAATCTTGCCACGTGGACCGTACATGTGGTAGTTTGGGGTTGACCCACTTATAGATATTGATGATTGATGATTATTTGAGACTTTCGTTTTTATTTGTTCACTATATTAAAAATATGTATTTACTTTTATTTATTTATCTTAATTTATCAAGAGAAATTTTTTTAATTCATTAATGGTTCGTTTGGTATGAGAGACAAAGATTACTTATTCTGAGATAAATTTTAAGAGGGGTTTATCTCATATTTGATTAAAATAAAATTACAGAATAACTTAGTAGGCATTTGGCCATGGAAATTTTCTCATTTTTTTTTGGAAAATTATTTCACTTTAGTAAAAATAATAGTGTTTGATCATAAAAATTATTTCACTTTAGTGAAAATTATTTTTGAAAAAGTGAAAATATAAACTTGTTTTCACTTTTTTCCACTCC
The DNA here is from genome assembly GCA_031232105.1 of Capsicum rhomboideum. Taxonomy (NCBI): domain Eukaryota; kingdom Viridiplantae; phylum Streptophyta; class Magnoliopsida; order Solanales; family Solanaceae; genus Capsicum; species Capsicum rhomboideum. Next base: position 14,562,834 of record CP124713.1, on the reverse strand, counting down.
TATTTCTCTCACAAAATTTCAAAAATAATTCAATTTATATTAATGGTCAAACACAACATCAACACCAACTCCAACTTTAACTCCAATTCCAACTCCCAAAAATTATTATTTTCATGACCAAACAAGACCTTATTTTGAGATAAGTTATTTCAAAATTGTAATATTATTTTATCCCACATTGAAGATGGAATAATAATCTCGAGATAATTTATTTCCCAACAAAACAAGCCCTTATAGATCAAATTAATATAAGTGTCATGACTCATTATAAAATATACATTTTATTTTTAATTAAGTGGTTTACTTTTTGCATATGACAGATCCATTTGTTGAAGCTGATATGGAAGTGTCCTTTTATCTTGGCGCTCCTCCTAATTCATAAGTTGCACCAAGTAGACTTGTATTTTAGCATATATATTACACTTATAAGCAACTTGGCCATAACTTGTATTTTAGAGTGAACAATCCCCGCTCCCCCAAAAAATTAAAAACAACAACAACAACAACAACAAAAGATTAAAATCTTTTTGATTAGCCTGTTTTCAGGAGGGAGAAGGTGTTATGGAAATATTGGGCTTACTATTAATAATCGGTTATTTATCCTCATTGATCCCCACTCTCACAGAGTTTGATAGGTCTAACATTTTAAGTTTTTAATATTAAACTCATAAATTCTTCTCATTTATGAATTTAGAATTAATATCAGTTACAAATTTTGTGAATTTTCACACACATACATATATATGAGACAAACGTTTGTAACATTTCAAGACGATGAACCTGCACAATTAATCATAAGTTCTGTCTTATAGGCAAAAGTTAGAACTTAGATATATTGCTCATAAGACAGACGTTTAGGACATTTTAAGACAATTAACCTTCTTAATTGACTAGAAGTTATGCCTTATAGGCAAAAGTTAGAACTTAGAGTTATTGCCTATTAGACATAAGTTCTAACTTTGCCCATAAGGCAAATGTTTAGGACATTTTAAGATAGTGAACCTGTTCAATTTACCACAAGTTCTGCATTATAGGAAAACGTTAGAATTTATTTAACGTGAACAAAAATTCAAGACAACACACTTTAGAGGACAAAAGTTTAAGACTAGATATTTGATGGACAAAAATTCCAAATCGTATACTTTGGGGGACACTAGAAGTAATTTCCTGGCTAAAGAATTAATATGGAAGTCCAAAATGAATGGCTGAATGTGGTACTAACGTTTGACAAAGAACTGTGAAGTAGAACTGGATCGGCCCAACTAGCTTTATAGGTTAGGCCTCATAAGCCCAATCTAGTGGTCTACGAAACAAAAGTACCATTTGCAAAAGCTGCTTACAAATAACTACAGCAAAATCAATTAGTCTCAAATAGCAACAGCAAAATTTGCCCTGGGTATTATTTTGCGCCGTTTCGTATATGAGCCTCTTCAAACCCAACTTATTGCTATTGAATTGATGATTGCTTGGTGTATTGAATTGATGATTGCTTGGTGTATTGAATTTTTTTGAAAAGGGAGTGTGTCCGAGTTGTTTATTTCAAGAATAGGTTGGACCAACCAGTTGTACCCTTTTTCGTTATAAGTAGGAAAGAGAGGTGCATGATCTCTGATCTTAGACGTATTTATACACCTAAGTGTCATTATCTACGTGCGTTTAGTTTAGTCTTGAGGATAACTTGATGAGTTTAATGAAGTTAATAATGTTCTTTGTGTATTTGTGTGCTAAGTTACATGTTTAGAGTGCTTAAGGTGCAGTTGAAACAAGTCAAGAGTCAAAATGATCAAATAGAGCTTAGACGAGAAAACTAGTATTGCTAGCTTGAGTTATGCTTGTTCTAGTGCACTTTGATGAGCTTTATTGTGTTGTATAGACTAATATTTGTTATGAGTTGTTGTAGGAGACTAATGGTGGATCTATATATGGAAGCTAAATGAAGCCTACAAACAAGCCACAAGGAGTGGGGAAACAAGGAACAAGAAAACGAGAAGAATAGAGTAAGAATTAAGCGAACCCTCACCCTTTGGAGGGGGCTTTGCACCGCACCCCCTAGGAAGAGGGCATACTGTTTTGCCTATGCATTGGCCCTGCATCGCACACCCTAGGCCATGCGATAGGGGGTGCGATGCAACCCCTCAGGACGTCTAAAAGTTGAGTTTTATGTTATTTAAGTGGGGGTAAAGTTGTAAATGCATATGTTTTGTATGGGGCAGCCCATGGACGACCTAAAAAACAATATAAGGAGTACTTAGCCACATTTACAAGCATCTTTGGAATACACACGATTTGGAGAGGAGGAGAAGGCAACGAAGGCTCTACGTTAGGGTTTTTCTTCTTTTACTTTTAGTTTTCTTGTAGTTTACTTATGAATTCATTAATAATGATTCTTTGTATGACTATGAGTGGCTAAACACCCTCTTTCTAAGGTTGAGGCTAGAACATGATTGTTTTAATTATGGTTTGATTATTGGTGAATATGTTTATCAAGTAATTGATTATTCTTGCGCTTTTGTTTTACTATTCTAAAGCGGCATGAACTTTAGGATAAATCTAAGTCCCAAAACGAATTGACCATAGGAGTGGAGGGACGTAATGAAGAACGTAGGGAGTGTGGATCATGCCTTTAATTGTTAGATACTAATTGTTAAAGGATGATTTGCGGTTAGGATAGAGATATACCTAAATGCCCCACTTGGTTAATGAAATAGGAAGATAGTTTAATGCATCCGAATTAAGGATTCATATCCCTGCTCAACATTGTGTTTGTGAGATTAATTTGGATAGATGACTTAGAAGATGGCCATTTTCAAGTTGTAACATCAACCCTGTAAATCAATAATCACGATAAACACCAACACCGGCTAGAAACCATAATTATGCATGAATGTGAAGTAAATGCCTCAACCCTGAAACTTTCGATCTATTGTTTACAATGCTAATTTCATACCGTTGTCATTTTTGTTACTTAGTTTATAAAAACAAACTCAAACTCATTTTGGTTACAACTTACACTTATTTAACTCGAATAGTAATAGTTGAATTGAATCGTTTGCTAAACACCAAGTCCCCGTGGGATTGATATTCGGCTTGAAAGAGCCACTTTATTACTTGCACAACCATATACACTTACGTATGTAGTTGAAAACAATAAGTTTTTGACGTCGTTGCCGAGGACTTGAAAAATTAGCAACCTCCTAATTTCTAGTTTTACTATTTTATTTTGATAAGTGATGACGACTTGCTCTTAGCTACTGAATTTGCAGGTACAAGTTTGAATCTTAAGCAAGCTGGCATGGGAGAAAGAATTGGTTGAACCACATCCCGAATCTGAGCGACGCTTGCATCAATTGAGGAGAGAAACAACACTTCTCTATCTAATCCCACAAGTTCAAGAGGATGAGATTATTTCTGCAGTAATGGGTGATGAACAACCAGCCTGCAGGACAGTGAGTGAAGAGGCAATCCCACTCATAACTAATGTGAACTCTAGTATCCGCAAACTGGATGCAAGAGGCAGATTTGAGCTTAAATAGAACATGGTGCAATTGTTGTACACAAGCGGGCAGTTTACAGGTTTAACCTCAGGCACAGGTTAATGCAGTTCAGCAGGTTCAAACTTGGTGTAAAATTTGTGGCAGTAGTGATCACTCTGCAGACTTATGTGGAGCAAATCGGGAGTCGATAAATTTTGTAGGCAATGCACAAAAAGGTAATCAAAACTATAGTAATGCCTACAATCATAACTGGCAGAGTTAGCCCAACTACTCTTGGGGCAATAATCAGGGTCAAGCTCATCAATTTCAGCAGCAGCAAGGTATTCAAAATAACACTCAGGCAAACAATATAGAAGAGACTTTGAAAAAGATTTTGGCCAACCAAAAACAAATGGCTGCAGAGCTTAAAAATCAACAATTGGCTCAAAAGAACTTAGAGATGCAGATGGGTCAATTAGCTCAGGTACAACACACAAAACCTCAAGGGGGTCTACCTAGTGATACAGAGCAAGCTCCAAAGCAAGTTATGGAAATCACATTGAGAAGTAGTAGAGATTTGATTGATATACCTCCAAAGAAAAATTATGAGGTGTAAGCAGAGTTGATCACACCTAATCAGACAGAAAAGCAAGTTGAGTCCAAAAAAGCTGACAAAAAGGGAAAGTCTGAGTACCCTAATGAGAAGCCTATTGAGCAAGCTCAAAGCAGACCACCACCACCGTTTCCTCAAAAGCTTAAGAAAGACAAAGAGAATGCTTGTTTTAAGAAGTTCTTTGAAACATTCAGAGAACTTCACATTAACCTTCCTTTGTTAGATATTTTGCAAGGAATGCCCAAGTATGCCAAGTACATGAAGGATATGGTGAAAAATAAAAGGAGACTTGGTGATATAGAGACTGTAGCACTTACTGAAGAGTGCAGTTCGGTGGTGATGAGCAAGATACCCAAAAAGCTCAAGGAACCTGGGAGTTTCACACTCCCCATACAAATTGTTGAAAGTGATGTGGTTCAGGCTTTGAGTGATTTAGGGGCAAACATCAACTTGATGCGCCTTTCAGTGTTTAATACTCTTGGGTTGGGAAAGCCAAGGCCCGCATTAGTTGTGCTACAGATGACGGACAGAACTAGAGCGGTCCCCGAAGGAATTATTGAAGATGTTCTCATTAAGGTTGGTAAGTTCATTATTCCTGCTGACTTTATTATTCTTGATTATGATACATATGATAGGGTACCAATCTATTGGGATTCCCAATCTTAACTACTGATGGAGCGTTAATAGATGTTAGAGAGGGCACACTCAAGATGAGATTGAATAATGAAGAGGTGGTCTTCAGAGTGTACAAAACTCTCAACACACCCTCACACTACAGAGATTTGTGTATGATCATAACGATGTAAGTGGATCAGTGTGGGGTGGAGGAGAGAAAACCTCCCATTTCCTCTTCAAACTCTATCATGGAGTTGTCCAACTTGACAAATAACTTGAAGGGAATCCTGAAAAGGTGAGTGTAAGAAAAGCTGCAGACCTTGATTGTGAGCACTCAAGAGGTCAGAAAAGAAGGAAAAAATGGGCCCGAAAAGGAGTAAAAGGATGAGAGAATGTGGATAATAGTTCTGATGTGAGTCGTGCCGCGACAATAAATCAGGCGCAGCTTGGAAGGCAACCCAAGTTAAGGTAGTTTGTTTTTAGTTCTTTAATTTTTTGGTATCACCTTTGACTTTTGTTTCTATTTTGTGTTGACAGGTTTAGGAGAAGTTTGAGTACCCAAAATCTAAACTGAGGAGCATGATGAAAGCATAAGTGTAGGGTCCTCCGGACCCATTAATAGAGATAATGCTCCTAGCTAGGCCTAAAGGCCTCAGAGAATATTTCTATCCTTACTTTGATTTATACTTTGGGGACAAAATATGATTTTAAGTGTAGGGTGGAGGGGAATCTTTCGATTTATTTAGGGTGAAGCGCACTATAGGATTTTGGTTTTGATTTATTTGCAAGTTTTTGACTAGTCTAAAAAATTACAAAAAGATTTTCTCTTTGTTTGTTTTTAGTTTTTGTTGTTTTGTTCGTTTAGTAGAAGCACAATTCACCCACCCCTCGATTTTTCTTTTTGATTCTTTTCTGAGGGGGAGCCCTTTGAACCTAGTATCCTTTTTTATTTTTAGGAGTAATTTTAAATTTTTTGTCATTTGATGCTCTTGTTAGGTGCTACACATGATTACTTGGTGCAAATTGGTGTTGAACTCTAAGGCATGTTGTGATGAGTTGAATGACTTCTTTGAGACACCTATGCTTATTTATTTGACTCTTGTGTGATATTGGCTTAAATTTAAATTCTTGCAATTGCTTGGTTGAGAGTCTATAGGGATCCTTCTTGATTTGAACATGTAGCAAGTGTGAGTGAGGTTTTTGTTATACTCCATATTTGTATATTGATGTCTAGAACTTGCCTGGTATGTTTGCAAAGTGAAATAAAGAATGTTGAGTTTAGGAGATGACATAGGCATTTCTTTGATAGCCATGTTTTATAACTTCTTTATCTACCCATGATGCATGATCTTAGTTAGCCCCGTTGATCCTTTAGCCTATCCCTTGGTAGCCTCATAGTTAGCTTACTCCTTTTCTTTCAATAGACCATAACTTGATCCAAAACTCCTAAGCACTTGAGTTGAAAAATAAAAGTTGTGAATGAGTAAAATTAGAAGAAAAATAGTGAAGTTGAAGCCCCAAAGTAGTAGCTATTGGTGTGTTAAAAAGTTCTATGTGTTGTTGATAGGGAGTAAAGTGTTTTGAAAAAGATAATCAAAAACTCCCTACAAAAGATGTGTAAGCTAGCTTAAAGAGAGAGGCAAAACAAAAGAGAGTTGTGGAAGAGAAAAATAGTGAAAAATTGGTTGGTTAAAGAAGAGCTTAATGAAAAGTGTGATGTATTAAAATGCTTGGGAAAGTTAGTCACTATTCTCGACCAAAATAGTTTCTACCCGTCCCTAAGCCTGCATTACAATCCTTAAAGTCCTACTTGATCTTGAGCTTCGATATTCTAGTAGTAGTGGAGTACTAAACTAAGGTCAAGCTTATGGTTCATCTTATGTGGCATGTGAATTCTTTGTGAGAGTGAGCAAAATTTGATTCTTAAACCCATTCTTGTAATAAATTGCATTATTGTGAGTAAATATGGGTAACTCTCTTGTGGTGAGGGTGTAGGTTTAATGATGGATAAGTGACTTATATGATCTCTTTGTTGATTAATATGCATGAGTTTGCCAACTTTATAGAGTAAATTCTTGAGGCTAGGAAGTCTTGAAGTAGCATTTATGTGGGTTCAATTGTAATATGCCATGCTTAAAGTAGAACTTGTTATTCATGTAGTCGTTGTAGTTCTAGCTTGAGTGTCTTATTTAAAGTAGTAATGTTAGAGTCTCCCTTGATTGTAAAGAGTTGTCCAAGGAAGAACAAGGTTTTAAGTGTGGGGTGGTGATCTTAAGCGTATTTATACACCTAAGTGTCATTATCTACGTGCGTTTAACTTAGTTTTGAGGATAACTTGATGTGCTTAATGAAGTTAATAGTGTTCTTTGTGTATTTGTGTTCTAAGTTACATTTTTAGAGTGCTTCAGGTGCATTTTAAACAAGTCAAGAGTCAAAGTGATCAAATAGAGCTTAGACAAGAAAACTAGTATTGCTAGCTTGAGCTATGCTTGTTCTAGTGTACTTTAATGAGCTTTATTGTGTTGTATGGACTAATGTTTCTTATGAGTTGTTGTAGAATACCAATGGAGGAGATATGGAAGCTAAATTAAGCCTACAAACAAGCCACAATGAGTGGGGAAACAAGGAACGAGAATACGAGAAGAATAAAACAAGAATTGAGCGAACCCTTACCCTTTGAAGGGGCCCTTGCGCCTCACCCCCATAGCATGGGGAGGGGGGGGGGAGGGGTCTTACGCCGCACACCCTAGGGAGAAGGCAAACTATTTTTCCCATGCGGTGGCCCTGCGTCGTACACCCTAGGTCATGCGATGGGGGGTGAGACGCAACCCCCCTCCAGGACTTCTAAAAGTTGGTTTTTATGTTATTTAAGTGGGGGTAAAGTTGTAAATGCACATGTTTCATATGGGGAAGCCTATGATCGACCTAAAACACTATATAAGTAGTACTTAGCCACATTTACAAGCATCTTTTGAATACACACGATTTGGAGAGGAGGAGAAGGCAACAAAGGCTCTACATTAGGGTTTTGCTTCTTTTTCTTCTAGTTTTCTTGTAGTTTACTTATGAATTCATTAATAATGATTCTTTGTATGACTATGAGTGGCTAATTAAACACCCTCTTTCTAGGGTTGAGGCTACATCATAATTGTTTTAATTATGGTTTGGTTAATATGTTTATCAAGTAATTGATTATTCTTGCGTTCTTGTTTTACTATTCTTAAGTGTTATGAACTTTAGAATAAATCTAAGTCCCAAAACGAATTGACAATAGGAGTGGAGGGACGGAATGAAGAACGTAGGGAGTGTGGATCATGTCTGTAATTGTTAGATACTAATTGTTAAAGGATGATTTGCGGTTAGGATAGAGATATACCTAAACACCCTACTTTGTTAATGAAACGGGAAGATAGTTTAATGCATCCAAATCAAAGACTCACATCCCCGCTCAACGATGTGGTTGTGAGATTAATTTGGGTAGATGACTTAGGGGATGACCATTCCCAAGTTGTAATATCAACCCCGTAAATCAATAATCACGATAAACACCAACACCGGCTAGAAACCATAGTTATGCATGAATGTGAAGTAAATGCCTCAACCCTGGAACTTTCCATCTATTGCTTACAATCCTAATTTCATACTGTTGTTATTTTTGTTACTTAGTTTATAAAAACAAACTCAAACTCATCTTGGTTACAACTTACACTTGTTTAACTCAAATAGTAATATTTTAATTGGATCGTTTGCTAAACACCAAGTCCCTGTTGGATCGATATTCGGCTCGAAAAAGTCACTTTATTACTTGCACGACCACGTACACTTGCGTGCGCGGTTGAAAGGAACAATCTCGTGAATTACTTCTGTAAATTCAGAAATTATATGTAATCTTGTTATCAATTTTCTTCATTATTTCAATCAACATGAAGTATAAGGTTCTGCTTTCAATCGTATGACGACTTAAAGAATTTTTATTATCTAAATAATTCTAATTAATTAGAAAGCATGAAGTAATTTTTTTGTTATAAGGTTCTGCTTCCATGTACAGTTACCAACTAATGTTGTATCACAATTTGATGTAAAACAAATGATCAATAATTCGATCTTATACAACATCCATCTTGATATCAAATACCATTAAAATTTCTACTTTTTAATATTCACTAGCTGGATCATAGGCGTGACTATAAATGATAAATTCGTCTTGTCTTTATAAGTTGTTACATATATAGGAGTATATCTTTTTCAAGTTGTGCATAGTCTCTAATTACTAGCTAGTTGTAATCATGGTGTCTAAATTGTGACATGGTTATAAATAAAAGGTGATGATTTTTGATTTTTTTTAAAATCAAAGGGAACAAATAATATTAAGCGATCTAGAAAACCATTATTCTTTAATTTCGCATAATCCACCATTTGATGATTTGGTTCATAGCAGTCCAAGTATCGGGGAGTTCCTTTTAGGGGAAGGACGCAAATAACATCTCGGTTGAAATTAATGCCACCAAAATAGTCAAAGAATTAAAATTCCCAATTCTAGCCATTTGAGTGGCCGACGCATCTCATTTTTTTTTTTGTTGCTTTTTGAATGCTGATGCTTCTTTCTTCTTTTTGTTTTTGTGAATTCTTCTTCTTCCTTTTTTTTTTTTTTGGTGTTTTGTTTTAGAAAAGTACTCTCCTATTTCTTTTGTCCTACAAAAAATAATAAAAAAAAAATTATAGTTTTTATTTTTATTTTTTTAAATACAATTTTGTAACATTATAATTGTTGCTTTTTTTTTTTTTTAAACAGTCAAATACAAAAAGAATGTATTTTTCAAATACAATTAAAAAAGAAAAAAAAAGTATCAACACCTATTTAATAGCAAATACTTGTATATTAAATACCAGACACATGTATCTTAGACACCAAATACAGATACATATTTTATACAACAACTATACAGTTTCTATAAACATCCTATACAGATACATATTTTATACAACAATGATACAGTTTTTATAAACACCATATACAGATACATATTCTATACAACAATTATACAGTTTCTATACACATTCTATACAACCTTTAGCTGCAATAATTGTTCTAATACATATTCTATATAACAATTATACAGTTTTTATACATATCCGATATAACTTTTAGCTGCAATAATTATTCAACATATTCTATATAATAATTATACAACTCTATACACATTCTTAAATTGAGTATCAATATAGATGCATCATCATATATAATTTATGTGTAATAAATAACAAAGAAAGTAACAGTAAAAGACAAAGAAGAAAGCAACAAAGAAGAAGATATACAGTAAAAGACCGTACATTGGGACTAATTACAGCCGAAAGGCTGCAAAATGGAAATAAAATGAGCCGAAGAGTTACTTTATGTCTAACAAGTCAAATTGGGGCCATTATTTTTACAATGGAAAAGGGCCCAAAATGCCCTTCAACTATTTGAAATGGTGTAAAAATGTCCTTCATCTACCTATTGGGCCTGAAATGCCCCTCCCATCTACCTATTGGGCCTGAAATGCCCTTCCCGTCTACCTATTGGGGCTGTTTTGCCCTTTCATTTAACAACTGACCACTGACCCCACTTCATTAATGACTGACATATTTCTATTGGCCAACTAATATTTAATTAAAATAATTAATTTCTCCTTTAAAACCCGACCCGCCCCACCTAATTGTTGATATATTTTATTATCATCTTAAAACTAGTCAAAATATCTTAAAGAGTAAACCATATTGATATTCATATATTAGGGACATCTTAAAGAGTAAATCATATTGATATTCATATACTAGGGACTTCACAAAAGCTTCCATCTTTTCAACATCTACAGGCAGAGTTATCGTGTCTCATTCTTCCTGCATTTTCAAGCTTAAGAAAAAAAAAATATACTTTTTGCGTTTCAATTAGTTTATTTTACTTTCCTTTTTACATCTGGCCACCGTGTGTCTTTTTCCCTTCCTTTGGGTTACCCGCTTAGATAGAGTAAAAAATAGGGAAAAAAGAGATCTAGTAGAGTTGACGAATTCAAGTGGCAAGTAAGCCGGCCTTATTTTTGATTACTACTATAGAGCTATTTGAGACAAGGATGTAGTGCCAGCAGCTACTTCCAAAAATTTGTTTTGTTGTATTGTATTGCCTTGGATACTTCCTAATTAGTTCACATCCAATTCTTGTGCTAATTAACTAGTAATATATATATTTGCATCCTATAAATACTTCCTATAAATGGTCACATCCTCCTAGCAGATAATAGTAAAGGCAAGCATGGCTACTAGCAAAGTTGGTATCGTCACTCTCCTCTTATGTGGTATGCCTTTTAAACTACTCAATGCACATCTTTCTTTTCATTCCATAAGAAGCATACTTAGCACCAAATATTAGTTACTTCATAAAAACAGTTTTTGAAATATGTTTCTTTTTTTTATCTATGAAATTAGCATTGCTAAAAACAAGAATTTAGACTAGGCAAAATGTCCTACTCTGACAAGAGGGGGTCGATCAGTCGTGTTGATAAGCACCCTCCACCTTCAATCTTAAGGTTGTGGAGTCGAGTAACCAAGGGAGCAACATGGTGAAAGCTTCTAGGGATGGGTAAAATGAAAAGGGCCACCCCTTAATTCTTCAAATTTGGATACTTGAAACACATATGTGAAGATGTCATTAGCCTAAAATGAGGATATGTCCCTTTCACAAATATCTTTTTAGGTGGTTTTCACAATGTAAAAAACATAAAGAAAAGTCTTACAGGGATTAATTAATTAATGTGTCTCTATTTATTGTCTTTGAAACAGTAATGTTGCTACTTGGAATTAGCAATGTGGAGTATGCAGAAGCCAAGTTTTGTGTCCAGAATTGTGATCCTAGAGTGGCTTTCATGACTTGTCCATTTTCAGCAAGACCTAATTATAAGAAGTCATTTCCAAAATGTATAAACTGCTGTGGAGCATCCAAGGGCTGCAAACTTTTTCGTCAAGATGGTTCACTAATATGTGCTGGAACTTAATTACCTTTTCCATGATTCTTAAAATGAAATATTATTATATTACTATTATTCAACTTCCAGTAATTAAATTAAAGTGATCTGGGATTATATGTGTTACTAAGATGAGCTCTCTGATATCCCATTTCATGATATGATGTATTTTTTTTTTTCGCTCTTTGTCTAATTAGAAGCATTATTTCCCCTTTGATTAGACTTATCTGGCAGTTTTTATTAAGGAAAAATTTTACATTAAAACACTAATAATCTTACCATATTTACATAATATTTCATATCTTTTATTAAAGTACATTCCATCCTATATTTTAAGTAATGTATCCAAGATAGTATGTATCCAAAAAGTTGAGTAATGTATCCGAAGAAAGTTAAGTCATGTATCCGAAGATTGTATGTATCATCAGTACTTAACTTATGTATCCTGATTATGATGTTACATATTATGTATCAACAATGCAATGTATCAGGAAAAAAGTAATGTATCCGAAAAAGTTTTTCGAGCAACACAATGTATCAGGAAACCGTAATGTATCAGAAATATCCGTTTTTCGGGCAACACAATGTATTGGGAAAACGTAATGTATCCGAGATTCAATTTTTTCCGGGATTTTGAGTAATATTGCTTTGGGATTTATGTAAGTTAATACTTTTTTTTTTTGGGTTTCCCATCCCATGTTCGCTATCCGTACTTGAGTCCTACTAAATTCGAATTCACCCCGAAAAGTCCCACATTAAGGATAAATGTTTCCTAACAAAGATGACTTTGTACCGGGACAATTTTCTTTCTAACAACTAATTAAATTAAAGTGATCTGGGATTATGTGTCACTAGGAGGACCTATTTGATATCCCGTGTAATGATATGATGTAATTTGTTTTCGCTATTTGTCTAATTAGAAGCATTATTTCTCCTTTGATTAGAATTGTCCGGCAGTTTTTTTGGGGGCTCCACCCGATATTCGGTGCCCGTATTGAAGTCCAACTAAATTTGTATTTGAGTCAAAAAGTCCCACATTGAGGGTAAACCGTTTCCTAACAAAGACGACTATATATTTGCCGGGACAGTTTTTTTTCTAACAACTAACAAGCCGGCTAGCCAATACTGTAAAGTTCAATATTGAATTGAAAAGTTCACCTAACTCAGCTCTTCATTTGAAGGCCTCCCAGAAATGCTTTGTGACACATTCCAGTGCTAAACGGGTGGACTAGACTAATATCAAGATGCCATGTTTCTCAAATCAATAAAGAAATTAAAAAAGAGTACAACAAATAAAGTAAAATTGATGTTCAAACTTGAAAACTAACAATATTTGCAACTTCAATTAAATTGTCAATTCTTTGATAACGGTGTCAAAATTTTATCAAGCCCAAAACTAGTTCTAAAATGAGAAGTGGTCATCACAAATATAATCCAATTTTTAAATTCGGGATCGATCCCACAGAGAACCATTGTAGTTGAACTTTCGTATCACCAAAAATATTTTGAATTTTTATATTAGATTAACAGAAAATAAATAACAAAAGTAATAAAGTTATTAAGTAAATAAAATGACTTTCTTTCGATATTAAAAGTCCTGTGGCATAATGATGTCCCCAAATATCAGAAATAATTCTTAACGTGTTAGCTGTAACCTCGTGGAACTATTTTCTATCGATCATAAATCTTTTCTTTCACACAAATATCTTTCAATCACGTGTAGTGATTTTCTAGAGTAATTATTCTCTCGAACTAAGTACTCTAGCAAATAATCTACGCTATTCACGGATTACGTCAAAACATCGTTATCCTTAAATTTGTTTTTGAGTCTAAGTAGTTAATCTCTTAACCACTTCGAATTGATGTTGTTCAACTAAAACCTAATCTCATAATCTTTCTCAAGTGATGCAAGATATAACGGCTCTGTTAATCGAGGGTCCATCAATTAACAATAAATACGTAGTTGAACAAAATAGAGAAGAAGCATGGCTCGATTATAATTAAACACGATCACAAATCTATCTGACAAAAGGTTCCATCAAAATCCTAGAGAAGAAATCAAGGAACTTATAATATTGTTTAAGAACACAAACCAAATTTCATAACGAACAATTAACAGGATACAAGAAATTGAAACTTTTAAGTTAAATTCCGTCGGTTCCACTCGTTACATGTTCTTAGCCTCAAAAATTAGTGTGTATTCTGAGGGTATACATACGATCTAGGCGATGTAGGAGGTTGTTCAAGCCCATCCATTTTTTTGGTAAATGTAATCTCGTGCCAATTCATTTCTTCTTAATTTGCTCGTTTTCATCCAAAACACTTTCTATACACATAGGATACATAATAACCTTAAAGTAACCCAATAATACCTAAACCATACAACTATAATCAAGATAAGTGGCAATAAAGGTCACTCAACTATGGACTTTATTGCAGAAAGTCACTCAATTTTAGTCTTTACTTCAAAAGTCATTAAACTATCACATCTTACTCAGAAAGTCACTCAACCTATTTAATTATTTTTACAATAAAATTTATTTATGTGGAATTTCTATTTAAAAATAAAATTCTAAAAAATTAAAAAGCATCACTTTAATGACCTTTTTATCATTATTCCCCTAAATTAATATCTCTCCCTGCTCTTTCTCATATTTCTTCTCCTTCTCACTTTGTGCGGGTAAAGTATCAAAAATTGCTGAGAAGTCCATGTCTTAATTTTTGTAAAATAAATTTTATCTTACATAATTAAATGTATCCATGGTTCTCGAATGAACAATTACAACATATTAATAACATATTCACAGAAAATAGGGGCAAAAATCTTAAATAAAATTCGACATCATTGCAGACCTACTTAATGATAAGTATAAACTCAGATGCCGTTACATATTTTACAATTTTTTTACTTCAAACCTCAGAATGAACTATTTGTTGACACAATGTTCCAAACTATCAACAAAGTCTCGTTGGATAAAATTCCGAACACTACAGTCTTAAGTGAATTTAGAACGAAAAAACATGTCTAGCAATAAAGAAATATAAACACATCAATTCAAACATATGAATTAAGGTAGACAACATCAATCTCTCAACACATAAGCTGGCTAAGTTCTATAATTGGTTAGCAACTAAAAGGTTCAATCTTGTTTTTCAGAAAAATATCTAGTTCGTCAAATAAACTAGTTGCTTGAACCATTAAAAAAGAGAAGTAATTTCAAGATGCCGACTGAAAAATCTGATGAAGAAAAGAATGGCAACATCACTCGGCTACAAATAATTTAACATTCAAAAATTGGACAAAAAGGAAAATGAAATTGGATAATTTATGGGAAGAAAGTGAAAAGGAGAAGAAACATGAGAAAGAGGAGGGAGAGATATTAATTTAGGGGAATAAGTATAAAAGGGTCATTAAAGAAATACTTTTAATTTTTCAGAATTTTATTTTTAAATAGAAATTCCACATAAGTAAATTTTATTGAAAAAAATATTTAAATAGGTTGAGTGACTTTTTGAGTAAGATGTGATAGTTGAGTGACTTTTAGAGTAAAGACCAAAATTGAGTGACTTCTGAGATAAAAGTTTATAATTAAGTGACCATTTGAGTTAATAACTCCAATAACATATTTTGAAATATAGACTTTTTAGCAGCATATAACTAGGGGAAAACACCTTAAAAATTAAAGGGAAGAAAGCTGGCAGGCCGGCAATTTTTTGTGTCTTCACAACATTAGTTTCTTTTGAAATAATCATTTGGCTTCTTCTAATAATAAAATGATTTGACCACATAAAGTATATAGATACTACGTTATAGACGTCTGTACGTATTGCTGCTTCCTTTTTTAATCCACTTAATACTACCAGCTTAAGTTGTATAAACAACAACTTATACATTCGGAATTTTCCTAACACCGTAAAAGCTACTGCCCAAAAAATTGTTGTATTTTATTGCCTGTATAATTTCTAATCTTACATCAATGTAATAGTATTTTTTATGCCATAAAATACTTGCCAAAAATATACTTATCCATCAAGCTGCAGAGAGCAGTAAACAAGCATGACTACTAGCAAATTCGGTGTACGTGTTTTAACTTACGCTCATCTTGCTTTTATATTTGTGGTGATGTACTTCTTAAAATAGTTTAAATATCACGTGATCATAGATACCAATAACGTATATTTTTAGTTAATTGAAAGTTAAATTTGCTTAGGCTAATATTACTAGGACTATAAAACTAAAATATATATCAATAACCGTTGGATCAGAAGTACAACTACTTAGATTCTTGAAATACGTATGAGGAAGTGTAAAAAGATGCTTGCACTAGTATTGGAGTAGGTAATTCTAACTAGGACACTAATAATAAAATGTAAGAACACTACAACTAAAAATTCAAACATGCGATCTAAAGTTATTTTTAATTAACCTACTTTTGCCGCTACACAATATACTTGGAGCTTACCTTATTTCAAAGGGATTCAATAATTTCTTTATACACATATGTTTGCCCTATTTATAC
Source organism: Capsicum rhomboideum (assembly GCA_031232105.1). Lineage (NCBI taxonomy): Eukaryota > Viridiplantae > Streptophyta > Magnoliopsida > Solanales > Solanaceae > Capsicum > Capsicum rhomboideum. The sequence continues at coordinate 14,546,615 of CP124713.1, read as the reverse complement.
AATATAATTTTCTGACGAAAGAAACTCAAATATTGAACTCCCTTCAAACCACGTAGCTCAGCTCTGTACATATAATTGGTATTTAGTATTCTTAATATGTATTATTGTCTTTGAAACAGTAGTGTTTGTAGTGGGAAGCAGTGTGGAGTATGCAGAAGGCAAGACTTGTTACCTAAAGTTTTGTGATCCTAGAGTGGCTTATATGACCTAAGGAGTTTTTTCCGTTTCAAACATGTAACAATTGCTGTGAAGTTGTCACTGGCTGCAAACTTTTTGATGCTGCTGATTCCTTAATTTGTTGGAACTTAATTAATCACCTTCCACAATTCCTAATATGAATATTATCTGGGATTATACATATGAAGGATATGAGTAAATATCTCAAAAGGTCATTCAAGTATGTGAAATTATTTAGCAAAGCCACTGAACTTAGCTTTGTATCAGAAAAATCACTCAACTTTTAGTTATATATCAATAAAGTCATTCAACTTAGTGACTTTCTCTTACAAAATTACTCTGTAGAATTTGTCATAAAAAAAGTCTAATTTGAAAAAATAAATTAATTCTTTATGCCATGAAATTATATAAGCATGAACCCACCCCATAAATAATAAAATATTACAAGATTCAACCCACCAACAAGTCTAATAGATCAAGATATTAAATTAAACTCTTATAACAAAGAAATCAGTTATGCAACAAATTTTAAACAAAAATTTCAGCAAAATTGTCATTTTTTAATTACTGCTTGAATATTCTATAATAAAATAAATTGTGCACATATATTGCTCAGAAATAGAAATTGTGTTTTCTGTTTAAAAAATAATAATTTAATTACCATTGTCAATAAAATAATACTGCATGCATATTAATATTTAATAACATATTCTAATTCAAAATAATAAGCCATAACTTTTACGTATATCAGTTTTTATACTTTATAATTTAAACATTAGATCGATAAATATATATATTTTAATTTCAAATGAACCGTGGAACCTTTTTTGCTAAAAATCATTTCGCACATTAAGTTGCTTCTTATTTAAATTAGGTAAGAACTTCTAATGTTTAGTAGTTTAAAATTATACTTCTCTATTGTAGGAATATACTGAGTATGTTGTTATAGTAGTATTAATTATTTCCTTAATATTCAAAACTTTGAAATTAACTGAAATTTAATTGAAAAAAATCATGTTTGAGAAGAAATCTTTTTGACGAATAAGTTTCAATTCGAATAAAACTATATTAAATACTTTATCTAAATGTATTTCATATAAATTATAACTTGAGATATTATTTCCTTTTTTGTTTTAATTAATTTTGTGGGGCAAATGATGGTAGGCAGTAGCAGTACTATCATAATTAAGCTATTCGTTAAAAAAAATCATAGTTAAAATAATATTACAATTTTGAGATTAACGAAGATTATATATTACTGAAGATTAACTCTCAATTGGTATAATATAAGTGTCGTGTCTCTTATATTGAGTTTGTTAATGTTTTATTATTTGTGGAATTTATATCTATATAATATTAAAAAATAATTTATTTTGTCAAGTTATCAAATCATGCTGAGTGATTTTGTAAGAAAAAAATTATAAGTTGAGTGACTTTATTGATATGAAATTAAGTTTAGTAATTTTGCTAAATAATTTCACATACTTGAGTAACCTTTTGAGATATTTACTCTGAAGAATATTGTCCTCTACTATTTATCTAATTATTAGCATATCTCCTTAACTATAGTCAGGCACTTAGGATTGTATGGGGTAAAATGTAGCTTGGCCACGCGGCAGTATGAAGGATGGACATGTGGCATCAACAAAGGATGGGAAGTTGGTTCAGCGGAATAGTTGTGTTGGTCTTGAGTGAAATGTAATTGGAGATATCCATTGCTCCATACGATTTTCTTTACTTACTTGATTGACTTTGTCTCATTTTTTATATATATTTATGAACATATTTAACTGCGAATAACTGAATCTAACGAGTTAAATCAATACATGTATACTTGATCTCATAAAAAAATTAATTGTACCATTTTTTCGGTAAACAAAGATTACAATTGTCTGGCTGTTTTCTTGAATTCTTCCTTTGGGTCTTTTGAACAACCATATATATGTTGATTTTGCCATGCTCGATAAGTTCTCATGGCATGGATCAACCAAATATGAAGGCAATCGAGCAGGTTACTTTTCTTTACTTACAAATTTACAATTTTAAAGGAAATTATTTTACTATTGGATTTTTGGATAAGAAACGCAAAAAAAGACTACGTACAATAAATTTTTATAAGCAATCATTTTCTAGACTCTACACATAATGCAAGTTTTAATACACTGAACTGTCTTTATACCTCATACATTAATGTATATCCTCTTTAATTAATGTTGAGGTAAATTTTATAAATCAAAAATATATATATATGCAAGATCCATCAACATTTTCAATGAAGACAATAAAGGATGTATATCATATGCGAGGGTGTTCGATACTTCGATAGGATGCTAAAACTAAAAGATAACCACAAAAAAGAGCAATAAAGACAAAACTCGAAAGGACTAAAAAGCCACATTCCCCTGTCATTTTGCTTCTGCATAACACAATTATCCGAATACTTGTCATAGTTTTGAAGTATAAGCTAATGACTCATCTATCTCAAATAATAGCACAACCAAATATAGATAGTTTGGTTCAAACAAGCCAACCGTGTGCATAGTCCCTTCGTTTTAATTTATCTGGCGTGTTTAATTGAGTATAATTTTTTTTTTTTAAATTTATGATTGAAAAAGCTAAATTATAAATATTTATGTAGCTATAATTATTTTATTAACGGTAAAGTAAGTTTTTATATATAAAAAAATATAATATATTCGTGTAATATATTAAAATAAAAGTATGACACATAAATTGAGATGGAGAAGGAAAGCTTTGACCTGATATTATCTGGACAATTATCGACATTATCTAAATTTAGAATGAAAGAAGCATCACCACAAGTTCTTTTCTTTCTTTATTTTCTTTTCACGTTTCTTGCTTTGTTTTTTAGTAACACTTGCTCTCTATAAATACCAACATATAGAATAACATCCAAATTCCAATTATATGCATAAAAAAACTAATTAAATAGGACAACTCTATCAAGGCAATTCATGGCTATTCATCGAGTTGTTTTTCTTGCTCTCCTCCTTTTATCCGGTAAAGTCTTATTAATTCCCTATCTTTCATGTCAAATCATCAATTATTTTGTCCGTTCAATCAATCTACGTAGAGTAAATTATTTATTTAAGAATTAACATGATTGTGTTTAATTGTAGGAACGGTTCTACTAGGAAGTAAAGTGGAATCAGCAGTTGGTAAAGCTTGTCCACGGAATTGTGATCCAGATGTAGCTTACATGGTTTGCCCATCAAGTGGACAAAGGATAATTAGAAAAGTATGTGTCAACTGTTGCTCAGCACAGAAAGGTTGCAAACTTTTCCGTAGTAATGGATCTGTAAAATGTACTGGGACATAATTAGGATATGTCAATATATTACTACTATTAGCTTGAAGGGTGTGCAATAAGCTTGAGCCTGTAGATATATGCTCCTACTGTGTGATATGTAATAAGTGTGGTATTTGCCATTCCTAGCTGCTTTAATCAAGCATTACAGGACATGAATATACTCATCTTATAATATTTTCATTAAGTTGGTAAATTTTCAAAATTCAATTAATTAGTTCTCCGCATATTTTTGTAAATATTATAATATTCCCTCTATATTTATTTTTACTTGTCACTGTTTCGCTTTTCGAGGTCAATTTGATTAAACTTCAAAGCTAAATTAAAGTAGATTAATTTAATATTTAAAATTTAGATGGTTGAAAACTATACCAAAATATTATAAATGTAATCCTTTTCATATTAATATGATGTGAAAAAATATTGATTAAAATTCATACAGTTTGACCTCGAGAAGTGAAATAGTGACAAGTAAAAGTGAATGGAAGAAGTAAGAGATGTGATGCTCATGACAGTGGGCAAGCTTCTTAGGAAGGGGTACCACATATTACCACCTTTGGTGAATTCCGCATCAGCATGGGAGATGAAATTAGGAATCTTATAAGAATGAGTTTAAAATTAATTGTTAAAACGTTTTTTGGGTTAAAATTCAGAGGATAAATCTGTGCTGGTCTTCGACCCTCCGTTCCAACGTATCACAACATATAATGTGATGTAGTTTGATTACGCAAACTTTAAAAGAAAAAGAAAATTATTTATAATTTATGACTTTAATAAAACATGTGATAGCATGGCTATACAATTTTTCATAATTAAGGTTAAAATAAAAAATTTTAAATTAAATTCTTTTCAAATATATTATTTTTTATTAATCGGGTCACTAAAAATATATAGTGTCGCATGAATTATAACGAAGAAATAAATTAGAAAGTCCAGGGGACACCTAAGGTAAACTACTACTATTCCACAGCCCAACAGTATTATCCATGAAGTGAAAAATACATCATTAATTCGACAATCAAAATTTGAGGCTTGGCGCTCTAGTGGTTGAGTTAGCACCTTCACTCATGTCACGCCGAAGGATATGTGAGAACATTATTGATTCTCCTGATGGGATGGGATAGAAAGAAAGAAAAAAACATCATTCATATTATAAGACACATATCTCTTGAAACAACACAACGGATGTATTATGTATATGCTTCTTGAAACAACATATATAGCACAAATTATACTGTTACGACATGTTGATATGAAAACAACAACATATACCTAATGTATTCCTATATATGGGGTCCAAAGATGTCAGAGTGTCCGTAGTTAACACAGACCTTTACCGCTAATTTACAAAGGTAGAGAGACTATTTTTGAAATATGAAGATGACATTTTTAAGTGTGATCAATCAATAGCAGCAGACATATATATTTATTGGAGGGTATGTTGTAGTTTGAAGTTGATCAAGTAGAGGTGCAAATTAAAGTTCCATCAGCATAGTAAAGTGAGCATCCTTGTGGAGCTAAGCAACAATTGCATTTAGGGGTAAGTTGTGCAGTCCCTAAGGATGGACACATCATGTAAGCTGCTGCATCGTTGCATATTTGTGGGAAAAATTTCCCCTCCACTTTCTCCATGTTGCTAATTCCCAAGAGAATCACCGCTGTTATAAAATATGAAACAAATAATTAAATCAATAGATATATGCTTAGTAGCAATTAGTCCAAAAGGTTTCAAAGTTTTTCTCTTGTTAATTTACAAGAACTCTTTTTATTGTTTACCCATTTTTAGCATCATAGAGCATGTTCAGTTTAGCATCATAGTGATCATAATAATATAGTTGAACTAGCTAAGGCAATACTAGAGGCGAAAAATTTACCCGTACTAAGTGTTTAATTACACGAAATTATATTAACTTCTCTTAACAAGGTGAGAAATTCAATACTTAACAAAGTGTATATGCAAACACGTGTCATGTATCTGTTGATTTGGTGTCACACTTTGTGCGAATAAATTTTTACCGAGAGATAGAGAAGTCAGTATGAAGTAATAAGTCTCAAATTTATTCTAGCTACTAGCTAGGAGTTTAATTTTATCAAGTATGGTAAATAAGTAAGGTTTAGGGAAGGCACACCAGAGAAAAGGAGAAGAGAGGTGACACCAATTTTGCTAATAGCCATTCTCTTAACTATTTGTGTTTCAAAGGAGGTAATAGCTAGAGAGAATCAATTTATAGCAAATCGAGCCTAGAAAAGAAAAGAGAAATAAGAGAATTCAAGCAAATTAAGAAACTATGATAAGTGTATATAAACTACTCCTTCCGTTCAAAATTACTTGTCACTTATTTTCTAATTGAATTTTATTTTTATTTGTCATTTTTGACATATCAAGAAAATAACCTTTTCTTTCTTATTTAATCCTTAGCATTAATTGTTTATTCTCCAAACTAAATTCAAGACACAATAGTAAACATCAAATAATAGGGATACTATAGTAAAATAGTCACGTCAATAATTGTTTTTTTAATGAGTGTGCCAATTCAAAATGTGACAAGTAAAAGTGAACGGAAGAAATATTAACCAAAAGATTAATATCATAAGTGACGTTCGTTTTGTTTAAGATATGTTTATTATTACACTAAAAAATTACATAGTCAAACTCAAATTGCGATTTTGGATTTTAAGAATCAAAATTTTAAAAAAAATAATTTATTCAAGATTGTTCCCTCTCCGATCCTTTAAAAGCATGCTTGATCTTCATTTTTTTTTTCCCACTAAGTAGGCGTTTGGCCATAAATATTATTCACAATATTTCAGAATACGCTTTCACTTTATTTCGGAATACGTGTTTGATCATGAAAATTAAAAACGTATTTCGAAATACGTTTTCACAATTTTTGATTTTTTGAAAAACACCTCAAGAGTTGTTTTCACTTTTTTTGAACTCAATTTTTCCTATCACTTTATAAAAAAGTACATTCAAAGTCTAAAATATTTTTTGAAAATACTATGGACAAACGCAACTCCAACTTTATTTTTAATTTTAAAAATACCAAATAAAGTGAATACATTTTTTGTTCTCATGGCCAAACGACAAATTAAAGTGTGAGAGCTCGTTAAGATACGTGCAGGTGCAGCAATCAAAATATTTCAATGATCTAAAATTCCATAAATCTACGTCAGGCATAATTATGTTGCATGATATTAATTAAATTATTAATGGTTGAATACTACATAGAGTTGAATTTCTGAATTTAGAAAAGGATTATTGCGATGTAAAATCGAAGCATTATTTTATTATTAATTTATTTATTATAAGGGGTGTTTGGATTAACTTTTTTTAAGTGACTTATAAGCTGAAAGCTAAAAGTCAAAAATAGATAGCAATCAATTATTATTTTTTTGGCTTTTTTTTTTTGTACTTTTTAAACCTAAAATAAAGTGCTTAAAAGAACTTTGTGTCTTTATCAAATACCTTTAAAAATTAAAAAATACTTAAAAATTAAAAATACCAAAAAATAAGTCAATCCAAACACCCTATTAATCGTATACATACAATAAGTTCTAAAATATTTACTGAAATAGAGGAGATAACTAATAGAAGCTTATTCTCCGCCGAATGGCAAGTTCCATGACACGTTACACATCACATGAAACAGGCCTTATATTACATAAAACAGTTTAAGAGGTGAGTTTGGTCGGAATGAAAAATGTTTTTCAGAAAAATAAGTATTTTTTATATTTAGCATTTAAGTAAAAAATATTATTTAAAAATATTTGTATATAATTTAGATAAATATAATACTAAGAGGTATGGGCTAGGGGCGTGGGTTAGCCGTGTGAGGTAGTGGGGATGGGGACTACGAGGGTGGGGTGAAGATGAGATGTGTTGGAGGTTGAGGAGGACCCGATCAATGTGAAATGTTACTTGTTTTTCATGCTTTCACAAAGAAAGTCATTTTCCTAAAAGAAAATATTTTCTAAAATTTTTTACTAATCAAACATGAAAAAATAGTAAATATTTTTCAAAAAATGTTTGCTTCCCTACCGAACACATCCTAAAGTAGTGAACTCCTCAACGACAAATATGTCTAATACGATTTTTTTACTCCTCCTTAAAAGCTTCCACTTTTTTTGTTCCCTTGATAATCAAATCCACAATCTTAAGGTTAGAGGTGGAGGGTGTTTATTACCTGAACAATTCCCTCTAGTCAAATATATTTAATACGATAAAGTTTGTTTGTCGAGAAAAAAAATTCTTTTTAACCTATGCTAATAATATTTATTTTTTTGTTGACATGTACAACCAACATCAATAGTTTTTTTTTGTTTTTTTTTTGGGTTTCCCACCCGGTGTTCGATATCCGCATTGGAGCCTCGACTAATCCAGATCGCGCATTACAGGGCCCATTCTTGGGGTGGCGCTCCCAACAAGATTTTTTTCATACCCTAGGCTCGAACTCGAGACCTCTGGTTAAAAGTGAAGCAGTCCCACCACTGCACCACAACCCATGTTGGTCAATAGTTGTTTCGCACTATCTCATGACTCGTGACCACTTCTTTAATTAATTGACATACACTTAATAACTACATTTCTGACTTGTACAACCTAATGAATATGACAAGTGAAAGTGGAAATATAACTTTCTCATTGTGCGTTATTTCAAAGAAAGAGACATGAAAGGAAAGTATGGTGTATTCTTCAACTAAACTGTGTCTTGTCAAAATTTGGTAGCAGGTACAAGATACTTGAGAGTTCCAACTTTTATATAATAACCTCGTAAAAAAATAAAATATTACACTACCAAATCATCTAAAAGATACTTACCGGTAAATATCCATAATATAAGCGGAATAAGTAATATGATAAATAAGTTTGATAACATGTGTTTCAATAGATTAAATTCGTGTACTTAATTATTAGGATTGATAGACCTAACCCTTCTTGCTCGTACTTATTTCTATTGAGATTTTTTTTAAAAATTTCAATAAGAGACCGCTAAACACTCTAGTGATATAAATTTGAAAACAAAAAGAAGATTAAATTATGTGATTGTGTACAAATTATTTACACGTACAAATTATTTACACTCTCTTGGTATATAAATTATGTCCATGTGAGAAACATGTGGATATTTGTTGTCATTGTGCATTTCCACATTCCTGTAAATTGTAATATTACTGTTTCCAGTCCTAATGTTCACAGTGATTCGTGCAAACCTTTTATTTCGTTGCTTAATATAAGAACGAAATTGCTTAATACATATCATACTTCTGGTTTATCATCTACATGTTTTTCAGTTGTACGACAAAAACATCTAATGAATGAAATTTATGAGTACTAAATACAAATACAATCAAGTTGTGTCACACAATTAGTTCTTTTATTGATTTATCTATTTTCATTTTTATTTATTAACATTGAACATTTGACAACATTATATTCTTATATATCATACATTATCCAAATATTTTAAGTGAAGTATTCGGACATCTAGTTTGGTCATTACCAACGAGGATTATGATGGGTGATAAATACTGATTCATTTTTAATTAAAGGTCTTGATAATCATATATACATTGACATGGCGGATGAATTTATATGTATTGTTATTTATTAAAAGAAAGAAAATATTTAATCAAACTAGAGGCTTTGTGGATTCTAATTTATCCATGGAAACTTCAAGATTTTGATCATTTTGTGTTCCAATATTCAAAATCTAAAATTTTCAAGCCAGCAACTCAGTAGTAAAAATAATCCAATCTGCCCTTGTTTAGATCCTCTGCTAACAAATTCTCTGTATCTGATGTTCTTGTTGTCCTGTGAAGTATTGATCTCAACAAGCTACTCATGTAATTAGCCAATGCAAATTCACAAAACAAGAATGACCTTGCAAAGCTCCTCATGTTTTCTGGGCATTTCTGACAAAAAATTCAACTTGAGCTAGAAATAAATAAAAATTTACACAAATACCTCGATTATTTCCATTAACTCCCAACAGTAATCAGCTTTGGACAAACTGACTCTTCAACAACCAAATTCAAATACATAAATAGTTTGCGAAACAGCTTTTAGTCCCAGAGACTTATTTGGTCCAATTTTTTTGAGCTAATTATTAGTAGATTTAACTCATTAACAATCTATATCAGCTGCATGACTGACAAATCAGCTAGAAATAAGCACCTCTGCATCAACCACAATCAGACAAACCAATCAAGTCACATCAAATGCACTTCTTTTTTCTGGTTAAAGTAGTAGATTTATGTTAATAATTAAGGAACGTCATTATAGATAGCAGAGCTCCTTAGAGAAAATTCCTAAAGCGAGCGAAAATATCACAAGTAGCAGTAGTTTTTCTAACAATAATAGTATTAGAACTGTCCCTCTGGCAAAACAAAGCAAAATGAAGGAGGGTAGGCAAATAGGTAAGTGCTCCAAAACATGCTCGCTTCATTCCTTCCATAGCCAAATTGTCTGCAACTGCGTTAGTTTTTCCTAAAAGTGTGCCTAATCTCTAGCATCCCCATTCGCCCTCTCTAGCATCCCCATTCGCCCTCTCTAGCATAACATCAAATGCACATTTCAAGTTTTAGGAACATGACATAATATAATGATAATTTAATACACAGAAATATGTTGTTTTTTTTAGACTAACACAAGAATATGTTATTCTGCATATATTACTATAGGTTTTCCATTGAGATTTAATAAAACTAGAATCTTGACAGCAGACCTAAGCACAAGCTTACAATAATATTTGGAATCAGTTGGACAACCCCAAGGTACATTTAGGATACACAGAAATATTCAGTCATGATTTTAGAGTTTTTGTCAAGTTCTTCAGCTCATAAATGACCAGATGATCTCAGACAGAAATAAAACAGGTCCTGGCAAATCCTTATAAGTCACTGATCTCATACACAACATATTCAGGTAGACATAAGTCTCTTAATACACATGTATTGATAAAATATGAATTTAGTGGTCTAGCTCACCACGATTGGAGAAAAAGAGAACAAAATAAGCGCAAGAATCCAAAATGGTTACTCTACTTCAAGCTTCATACGAGCTTTTAGTTGATAACATTATAACATCCCTGTTGCCAAAAGATAATAACCAGTTGTTTAGTAGCACTCTCACCTACTTTAACCAATGTGTTGTTTATAAATTACAAGGAGCCAATTTGAAAGTAACTAGTAATACAAAGGACGAAGGACATTTTCAAACCCCATAATCACCCCAAAAAGTTGTTGACACCTACCAAGGAAACTCTTATACCATTACTTATTGCTACAACATATCAACCACATGATGAAGCAAAGCCATTTTTCTTGAGTTGACGTGCTCATCTTAATAGCTAAGAAATAATTCTAGAGAATAGAACACATCTGGTCATTACATTGCACCAAAATGAGTAGCTGATTTACCATGCATTATTCATATGCAATCTGTCATTTTCTTGGCAAACCAAATATTAACTTTCTCAATATCTAAAATTCAGCAGTAGATGTCCTAAAATAAACAAAATGATACTCCAGGTGGGGTCCTTGTTTATGACAAACTATCAGAATTAATGGCTTGGTTATCAAAGCTGACTAGAAAAAAGAAGCTAAGTATCTATTCTCACCTACTTGCAACTATCCCAAACTTATTCGATTACTCAAAAAGATATAAAGATGCCTACAGATATGTCTTCCAACTGCTTTAACAACCTGTTAATCTACTAACGACAAAGAACTTCATACATAACATGCTTAAGGACACAAAAAAATCATTAGCCTATATCTCTAGGTCTCATAGTGACATCCCTAACCATGTTATGTAAATAAAACCTCAAACAAGAACTTCAGCTATTCCAGATCTGATCTATTACCTGCACTTTGACTTCCTTCTTCGAGACCTTCACTTTCTATCTAGGCAGTTTTAACAATCAAAGTTTATGTTTCAGCCATTGATCTAGCCTTCCAAGCTGCTTCAACTTCATTATAGAGATCAACCATAATATTTTCGTCCGTCTTCGCCCTTAAGGTCGAATTAATCGCTAGTTGTCGGGCCACCTCGACCGTAGCACTAGTGTCTAAAATTTGTCTTTCGACTTCCTCCCTAGCACTTTCTAACTCCACTTTGCAATCATCAACCTGTCTTTGAATATCTTCGGTCGTTGTTTTCCAATGAGCAATACAGTTCTCAGCCGAAGCTTTAAAAACAAAAGTTTCTATCTCAGCCTTTAATCTAGCCTCATTAGCCGCTTGAACTTCATCTATCACTTGTTGTCGGGCCTCTTCCACCGTAGCCCTAACGTCTGAAATTTGTCTTCCGGCTTCCTCCCTATTCTTGCCAACTCTGTTTTTCAATCATCAACCTATTTTTGAAGATCTTTTGTCGATGTTTTCCAATGAGTAGTATCATTCCTAGCCTCTTCCAGTTTTGATTCAATAACTGCCTCGCTAAGGTTTACGAGGAAATGTTCATAGCTTGCTTTAAAGATAATCGAGAGAAAATAACCCAGAAGTAGAAGACCTTCTCTCCACCTAAACTTTACCCTCCTGCATCAACACTGCACCCAACCCAACATTAGAAGCATTACAAAACACGGTAAAACCTACGCCCTTCTTGGGCAAAGTCAAGATAGGAGTCGAAGTCAACAACTCCTTGAGCTTTTGAAAGCTCGCCTCACAAGCATCCAACCATTGAAAGGTAATCTTTTTCTAAGTCAACTTGGTCAAAGGAGCTGCAATAGAAGAGAAACCCTTTACAAAGCATCGATAATAACCTGCTAAGCCCATGAAACTCTGAATCTCGATAAGAAAAGTAGGTCTAGTCCAATCACGAATGACTGCTATCTTGGCAGGATCAACCATAATGCCATCCTTGGTCACCACATGACCCAAGAAAGAAATAGAATCCAACCAGAACTCACACTTGGAAAACTTAGCATACAACTTCTTATCACGCAATCTCTGAAGTACAGTCCTCAAGTGTCTTACATGATCGGACTCATTCTTGGAATAAACCAAGATGTCATCTATAAACACAATCACAAAAGAGTTGAGATACGGTCAAAATACATGGTTCATCAACTCCATGAACGTTATTAGGGCATTGGTCAACCCAAAAGACTGACCAAAAACTCATATTGACCGTATCGAGTTCGAAAAGCCATCTTCGGAATATCCGAAGCTCTAATCCTTAACTGGTGATACCCGGACCTCAAGTCAATCTTGGAAAATACTAAAGCACCCTGAAGCTGGTCAACTACGTCATCTATGCGAGGAAGAGGATACTTATTCTTGAAGTTCACCTTGTTTAGCTATCGATAGTCAATACACACGCGCATAGAACCATCCTTCTTCTTTACAAACAAGATAGGAGCACCCCAAGGGGATACACTAGGTCTAATGAAACTCTTACTCAAAAAATCCTGCAACTGCTCATTTAATTCCTTCAATTCAGTTGGGCCCATCCTATAGGGAGAAATAGAAATGGTCTTAGTGCCCGGCTTAACATCAATAGCAAAAACCACATCACCATTCGAAGGTATACCAGGCAAATCTGTAGGAAACACGTCCTGAAATTCCCTAACAACTCGAACCAAATCCAAAGGAGGTGGAGGAGCAACACTAGTATCGCGAATAAAAGCTAAGAAAGATCGACATTTTTTTTCTAATATGCGATGAGCATGTAGAAAAGATATGACTCCCTTCGGACACAAATTAAGAGTACCCTTCCAAGCTAACCTTAGTACACCCAGAGTAGCTAGAGTCATGGTCTTGGCATAACAGTCTAAAATAGCATGATAGGGAGCTAACCAATCCATACCCAAGATAACACCAAAATGAACCATATCTAGGATAATCAAGTCTACCCAAGTCTCACACCCCACAAATGTAATAACACAAGATTGGTACACCATCCACCACTAAAGAATCTCCTACGGGGGTAGAAACACGAATAGGCACAACAAGAGACTCATATGCAACATCAAAACCAGTAGTCAAATATGTAGACACATAGGAGAATGTAGACCCAGGGTGAAATAACACAAAAGCAGAACGATGGCAAACTGGATGATTTCTGTGACAACTGCATCAGAGGCCTCTGCCTTAAGTCTTCCAAGTATAGTATAACACTGACCATATACACTCCCAAATTGAGCAACCCCTCATCCACCACCACGAGCTCCCCTAGCTCTATCTCGAGCACCTCTAGTACCACCCCTGCCACTCTGTGAACCACCTCTGACTACAGAAATAGGAGTAGGGCAAAGCTGAAGCTAAGAACCCTGATGGGCAGGACCAAACACACACTGAGGATAGTCCTTCTCCAAATGACCGACCTCATGACATACATAACACCCTTTGCTTCCTAACTTAATCTATGCGAGCCCAGAAGGACTAGGGTGACCGTCTGGCCCGATGAACAGAAACTGGAACCTCCACCCGTATGACCTGATACCTGGCTCCTTGGAGCCGCAGAAACCGAAGGCCTACCACTTGATCCCTGTAAAGCTGCCTGAACAGGCCTACCATGATAACCATAGGAATCTCTATCGGATAAATCCCTGCCTCGGGATGCATGTCCACTAAACTCACCCTGCCAGTGCACCTTCTTGGTGCCTCCCTGAGTAGCCTGGGTAATCGAGTCAATCAACTTAGCATGCTCTACAATACTACGAAAATAAGCTATTGAAACTACCATCTGAGATGTAGCCAGCTAATAAGGGCCCTCCAATCCCTTGACAAACTTCCTAATCCTCTCCCACTTAGTGGAGATGCTGGGGGGAGGAATATATGGATAAAACATGAAAGTGTGCCTCATACTCAGCAATAGTCATGAAGTTTTGCTTTAGGTGATCAAACTCATCTTTCATCTGATCCTCTCAAACTGTAAGGCACGAACCTTTCCAAGAAAGCCTAAAAAAGCTGGATCCATGACATAGTAGGCGAACCCAATGGCCTACAACTAGAAAAAGACCTCCACCATTGTCTGGCCACATCGGTCAACTGATAAGTTGTATAAGCAACACCATGAGACTCAAGGGATCCAAGGTTATTGAACCTCTCTTGGCAGTCAATCAGAAACTCATATGCGTTCTCTCCAATCGCACCACTAAACTTGGGAGGAGCCAAGCAAATAAAGCTCTCGAACCTCTTCTGATCATCAAAAGACATCGTAAGACCCGAAACAACCGAAGAAACAGTAAGTCTAATAGGCAGTGAATCCATAGAAGATGGTTATACCCCTGAAGTCGAAATACCATAAGCAGAAATAGGTACTGACAGCGGAACACCACTCGAAGTTTGAGGAATACCCGATACACTCAAATGAACACCATCCAAACGACTCAAGAGACGAATTAATAAATCCTGTAGCACTGGGGTATCAACCGAACCCTGTGGGATGTGGGTTGTCGCCGCACCCCCTGACTGATAATCACCCTCAACATACTCAACCTCAGGCTCTGGAGAGGCCTCTATAACATGTCCTCTGACTGGGGCAGCTCCTCATACCCGTTTTTTACTCTGGGTCGGCCACGACCCCTACCTGCCCCCTGACTGGGGCCCCAATATCAGGTATTGACTCTGTATCCCTAGCATCTCTGGACCTAGTCTTCACTATCTGCACAGAAAAGAATGGAATATAAGTTTAGAACATAGGGTGTGATAACCCGCACGATAAGAAATCAAATTTGAGAAGTTTTTCCTAAAGATGTCTTATAGCCTCTCAAAGATAGATACGGGCGTCTACGTACCGATTTGAGAGACTCTACTAGACATCATGCTCTTATACTTATGAGACCGGTGAACCTAATGCTCTGATACCAATTTGTCACGGCCTAAAAGTTGAGGTCATGATGGCAATCTATCAAGACCTAGCCTTGGTAGGTAAGCCAATTACCCAAAAAGGAAAAGGAAATCGAAGTATAACTTAAACTAAATAACAAGACTTCTAGAACAAAGTCAGGTCAACACACACACACACACAGAGACACATATATATATATATAACGGATGTCTGAAATAAAACATAAATAAAACTCCCAAAATCTGATGTCATAAGTACAAGAGCATCTAAGACATAACCGAATATCTGACTACATAAATCTGTCTCTGAAAATGAGTAAATACAAGATACGGATAAGAAGAGGGCCAGAATCAGCTCTGAGTTCTAGTGGACACCAGTACCTAGAATGTCAACTCCGAGTGGCACGAATCAGCTGTCACATAGCATACTCGAGCTAGGATCTGCACCGAAAGGGCACAATAGGACTGAGTACGATCCATTTGTACTCAATAGGTATCATAGGCCGACTGAGCAAAGCAGAAAATAATACAAATAAAAGATACTATGAGCACGTCACCTGCAAATAGAAAAGTTCTCAAACGGTAGCTCACACCGTCTCCACTAACAGTTCTAAAATATAAAATCGATACAGTAATAGCTAAATACGAAGACATATATGGAAACTAAGTACACTTCAAGGGTACATAAAAAACACAAAAAATACATATGCAATGCAATGAAATGATGATGGAATCATGATGAATGATTGAAAGCAATCGCATGACTTTCTGTATACACCTATCGAGTCTCAGCGCTCCCAAGACAACCCGTATATTACCTCAAATCTCAACCTCCTTCTCCGGCTAGTGTTCACGGATCAAGGATTTTAAAAGTGTCACCTTCACCCCTCCGACTATTGTTCACGGATCAGGGGTTATATAAAAATGTCTCATTTTCTTTTGAATCAATGTTTCTCAATGGTACCAATGTCTCATGGATATATATGTATGAAATGCTCACCACCAATCAACACGAAGATAGAAATCCCTTCAATACATGTTTAAGTGAGCTCAAAATCAACTCAATGTGTCAATAATTCATGATATCAGTTCTAGCTTGGCTCCACTAGAATAAATAGGCATGTAAGACATCAATATTATAATTATAACCCCATACTCGGGGATTTTCATCATAATAGAGACAAGCAATGCTCAAAAAGGCCTACAATATCTATTCAAGCCCCCGTACGAACATCACATTAATAATAATGGCAGAAAATGCACAAACAAGACCTATGATGTCAAATAAAGCCCCCGCATGGGTAACACGCAATCTATGATAACTCAAGTCAACAACAATAAGCATATAAGCCGCTACACGAGCACATAACAATAATAATAATCTTGAAATTATACTTCCATGGCTAATCTCCCAAACTCATAGCATGCTTAACTCATTTATTAACTACCCAGCCCAGTCTGAAGAAAGTTAAGCCATAACCTACCTCGAAGTGACGAAAATCTGAGCTTAGAACCTTCAACACTGAGCCTTCCCATTTTGAACGGTCTCAGGATAATCTAAAACATTCAAATATAGAATCTACGCGTTAACAGGAAGCTAATGATACCCATATCAACTATATTTAAGTCGGGTCCAAAACGGTTCGAAAAATGAAAGGGTAAAACCGAATTTTTAATTTAGAAACATGTTCCCCAAGATTATAGGAGTCTACAGTTAAAAACCCACATAAAAACGAGTAAAAATCGAGGCCCAAATCGAAGAGCTAAACAAAAGTTTACAAAAAGTTACTTAAATAGAATTATAGTTTATATAAATAATTATATAAGGTAATATTTTTATTGATTTAGAAGTGTACTAAATATTAGGAGTTCTTACCTCTTATAAATAAATAAATAATTATATAAGGTAGTATTTTAATTGATTTAGAAGTGTACTATAAATCCTAATTTTCTAAGAAGTAAATTAGATTCAAGTCATAAATTTTCATCAAACACTACGTGTTCTTCTTTTTTCAATCTACTCCAATTTTGACTTTTCTTTATTAATAAAAAATTAGGTTTATTACGTGTTTTCTTTTTTCAATTTTTTGTTCGAATTTAATATTTAATTATTAACATTAAATTTGAACTCTTTTTACCATGTATTCTAGGACTCCTTAAATATTAATTCTCCTAATATTTCTTATCATATATTTTTTTCATACCAAATATTAGCAGTATAATTTCATACCTAGATCAAAGAGGATTTTAATTAATTTTAAATACTAAATATCAGAATAATAATTTAATGACAATTAATTAGAGGGAAAAAAAAGGTGAAAAGACGATTATGTCTAAAGCGGAAACTTTTAATGAAGGGCAAAAAGTTCAAACAACATTTTTAAGGACCTTCACACTTTTAATATATTATAGATATAGATTATAGATATAAATTAAGGATTAATTCATTCAAATATTTTTTAATGGATAAATAAAATAATTGATTCATAAAAGTTAAGTGTAATAACTGAATATAAAATTATCATAAACAAGAAATAATGTACGGGAAGAATGAAAAATCAAAATCAATGAGGTGGGTATATGTACTAATTAATTAGAAATAAGAACTTAACTTAATTTACTCACTCATTTGAACGAGTGTGTGTATTATATATATCAGTTTCTAATCCTTAAAATATAAAGAAAATATATTATTTTTTTGGTATAGTGACATACACGAAATCTTCTTTTCATATTATCAAAATTTTAATTTCTATATTTCACGTTACAACTAATTTTAATTCTTAAACAAAAGCTTTTATATAATCACTAACAAAAAATTAGTAGATTCATCACAAAGTTACAATTAATATTTATAAAAGTTCATTATTTCATTATATAGTCATGAACTTTGTTTGATATTTTAGAGATTTGAATTAAACTACCCGAATCTTCATATCTATCGAAAAGATTTTTATCAATAAAAACTAACGTATTATATTGCAACAAATGACTAATATTTTAATAACTTGAAAGAACCTTTCTTATATAAAGAAATGTGAGACATATTTTTTGCAAACAAAGTTATAAACTATAAACACATATACAATGACTAGTTATACATGGCTTCCAATTCTGATTTAATATCCGCCTCGCAGGAAACTGTCATAGCTTGCTTTGAAGACAAGTGAGAGAAAACAACCCAGAAGTAGAAGACCCTCTCTCCACCCAAACTTAAAATACCCCTGTAAACAAATACCAAAAGAAATCCAATAGTAGAGTGTAACAATCCCATGCCAGTGTTCATTGGACTGATGGTGATTTGTACGAAAAATATTGCAAAAACCAAGCAAGAAACTGAAGTGAATAAATCCCGCGAAATGGAGATAACAATTTTGAATCTAAATACCCACCCAAAAAGACTTTGAACACTGATCCAACATAGTCAAAAAATTTCCCAACCCCAAGTGATATAAAATAAATATTTCTTCTAATCGCTTGACGTATAAAAATAAATTGTAAAACAACGAAGAGAGCCACAAGCTCAGTCCAAAAGAATCCAGATAAATAATATTTTTTAGGATGAATTTTCAAAGTGAATAATTAAATAAGTACAAGAAAGACTGAAGAATGCAATGGAGAGGATGCAAATAGCAGTTCTGGCTAAAGTATTTTCTCGATCAGCGAGATGAGCAAACATTCTCGAAAAGAAGGTTTTGATACGCTAAATACACGGTTTTTTTGTAGAATATTGGAAGTGGTAAGGTGTGAGGGTGTGAGAGAGAGTTGATGTGGGAAGAAGAGATTGATTTGTTCTTGTGCAGATTTGATTAAGTAATTGCTAATTTCATATTTTAAATGGGTCCTAAATCTCCGTGCCAAATTTCTACGATTATACCATACGTAGTTAGTTAATTTAAAATGCACTTAGGGATCGTTCATAAAGTGCATTAAAAAAATAATGCATGCTATTGGATATTACTGTGTGTAGAACTAATACATGAAAATTCATGGTATTAATAATGTAATGAGTTCTAATGCATGCATTAGCATGATTAACGGCAAAATTGCCCCTGAAAACCTTTTTTCCACTTAAGTGATTCATTATATTGGGTATTACGGTGTGTAGAACTAATACATGAAAATTCATGGTATTATAATAAAATGATTTCTAATGCATGCATTAGCATGATTAACGACACAATTGCCTCTGAAAACCTTTTTCCCACATTCTTTCCACCATATTTGTGGAGGATATTTTTATAAACAAATACTTTTAAAATTGTTTATGAAAAATTAATATTATGTATATATAATTATAAAATACATAATATATATATATATATATATACACACACACACACACACTAATATAACAACTTTTGGGCTTGGGCCCGATCTGACCCTTCTCATGACCGGTCAGATCGGGCCCAAGCCCAAAAGTTGTTTATATATATATATATATGTCGGTTCGGTTTGGTTATTTTGAACAAAATCACACCAAACCAAATATTATAGGTTTTTAAAAATATAAAACCAAATCAAATAAAACTTAGTTTATATAATCGGTTTGGTTCGGTTTTTCGATTTGGATCGGTTTTTACCCAAACCGTGAACACCCCTAAATGTAGCTGAAGCTAAGTTAAAGTGTATGTTTATGTATTAGGCCTTTTGATTTTAAATTACTAATTTTTTTATTGAAATTTATACAAAAATTTAACTTTAATTTTTAAATTATAATTTTAAATTTCAATTTTTTTTTAAAAGTAAGATTTGAAATTCCACTATTAATTTTTTTAGAAAAATATAAAAGTTGATCTATAAGTTTATATTTTACAAAAAAAGACTCATATTTTAAAATTTTACAAAAAAATAATAATTATTCTCAACGTGAAGAGATTGTTCATACAATGTGGGAGGATTTTATTAATGAATAGTTAATTACTTCTATTGTTGATTTATAAGACCAGTAAATCTTTATAAAATTATATGTGTTCAAAAGTTAGTAAAAACATGGGATTATAATTCGGTGCATTTAAAAATTTTAATATCTTGTTTATAAATTATGACTTGCTAAATTTAGTAAGATTATACAAAAGCTAGAAATTTTAAACTTTAAATAATTTTCACAAATTATGAACTTTTCATATTTATTAAAAAATATAATTTAAAATTTTTAAATTACATGTCCAAATGAAATTTCAACCTTCAAATAATTATTTTTGATATTCTAAAGGGTGCTTAAAGTTATTTTGAATTGGAAAGAACAACAATGTGGTTTCAGGAAAGGACACCATAATTAGTACTCCTACTTTTTATCTTTGAAAGGACAAATTGCAAGTGGTTTCAGCAAAAGATACAAGTAATTAGTACTACTATTTTGTCATTTCCTCCTTCTACTTTCGATAAAATCATATTTTAGGGAAAGAACAAGTTCAATACTCTATGCAGAATAACAAAACGAGATTATAGTCAATTTTAGTCTAAATTATTAAATTAATCTACTTTAATTTAGATTTGAAGTTTAGTCAAAATGACATCGTGAAGCGAAACATTGACAAGTAAAAGTGAACGGAGAAAGTATCAAATGGTGAAATAAACTATTTTATAGAATAAAATAATTTCATGATTCATTGATTACTCCGCACTTCCTCTATTCATTTTTACTTCACCCTTTTATTAAAAATAATTATTTTTTCTTGATATATTTAACGTGACTAATAAATGTGAAAAATTATTTTTAAAAATACAGGTCAAATAAAAGCGAACAGATGGAGTAATATTTATAAATATAATGCCATACATTCTTAAATGTTTGACAAAATAACAGTGACAAACGTCTTCCTAGTCTTATTCATTTCATGGTACACCTATAAAACTCATTGAATATGTATTTTGCACATTCATAAAGGAAAGAAAACTGAGGAAAAGAGAAAGCTGAAAGAAAATATGAAGAAAGGCATGTCGCAGAAAGCAACAAAAGCAAAAGCCAGAATTGGCTGGTTTTTGTGTCAAACCAAGCAGTTGCAGGACTTGCTTTTTCGTCTAGGAAAATCTATTTTGCAGAAAGTGCTTACGTACTCTTATTATTCCCCCTCCCCCCTCCCTACCTCCCAAAAAGAAATAAAAAATAAATTTACATCGTATGATGGAAAAGCATCC
This sequence comes from Capsicum rhomboideum, assembly GCA_031232105.1. Classification (NCBI taxonomy): domain Eukaryota; kingdom Viridiplantae; phylum Streptophyta; class Magnoliopsida; order Solanales; family Solanaceae; genus Capsicum; species Capsicum rhomboideum. Next base: position 14,525,170 of record CP124713.1, on the reverse strand, counting down.
CTATATAAAATTAAAAAAAAAAAGAAAGTATTTTCTTTGTTTCTTTTTTGGTGGCATGTTTTGTTTTTAAATATAAAATTTAATTAATTTTAAAGTTAAATTAATTTAATATTTTTTTTAAAAAAAATAGATATTCAAAAACTAATAAAAAGTACTATAAATTATAATTTTATTTTTCTTTAATATAATTAAAAAATATATCTTAAAATATTAATCAAAATTTATACTCTAAGGGGTCGTTTGATAGGATGTATAAAGTGGGATATCCCATGGATAAATTTTATACCATATTTGGTTGATGATATAAATTTTATTCCGGGACTAATTTATACCATCAACCAAAAAATTATGAACTTTTGGAAAATAAATTAAAAAATAAGGGTAAATTTCATAGATAAGTTAACTATCACTTTATTTCACAAAAGTAACTTAACTATTTTTTCAAACACAAAAATAGTAACTAAACTTTGAGTAAACTAACACAAAAATCACATTGACCGGAGTATGTACTTTTCCGATCAACTCACTTACTCTTTTTTTTTTTTTAAATCTAATAAATTAATTTTAAAAAGCATCCAACCACCCATTTGAAAAATATATTAAAAAGAATAAAAGAATCATTATTCCAAAGAAGAGAAAATACAGAAAGAGTAATGCATGATTACATGCAAAATGTCTCGTCTTTTGTAAATGACATACATTGTTATGACACAATATGTTGAGTCTGTTTTTATTTTTTTTGTTGATGCACACTTTTCGTTATTTGCCTAAACTTTTTGGTCTTGCACAATTTACTTTTGAAATATTATGAAAGAAAAAAGATGATTATGAAACAAATATATTTACTATTTATAGAATGAAATAACATGTAGTTTCATGTTTATTAGTCACGATGATCACATCTCTTCTAAATTGTAGTTTAAAGATGTATAACATGTGAACACTAACTCCGATTGAGTTGGTGCTAAAAAAATTATCGTGTATTATTTCAAAATACCTGCTATACTCCAATTATGGCATTAACGATTAAAAAAGATATTCATTTTTTCAAATGGATTTCTGGTGGGGCTGGGTCGGGTTGGGTGATTTTAAAATTTTATTTATTAGATTTAAAAATAAAAAAAGAGTGAAAATAGTGGGTTGATCGAAAAAGTACATATTTCGGCTAATGTGATTTTTGTGTTAGTTTACCCAAAGTTCAGTTATTTTTGTGTTAGAAAAAATAGTTAAGTTACTTTTGTGAAAAAAAAGTGATAGCCAAGTAAAAAGCTTCTTATTTTGAATCTGAATGGTATTCTAGCTGATGTAGGTAGAGATGGGAAAGGTTAACTTACCATCTGTGAAATTTACCCAAAAAAATAATTACTTTCATTTTAATTTTTAAAGTAATCAGTGAAAGTACTAATTAAATAGGCGATAATCAATGTATAATCATTGTATAATTAATGTATAATTATATTTTCTCATTATATAATGTTTAGATCAGTAGCTAATGTATAATTATTAAATATTCGATGTATAATCATTGTATAATTAATGTATGATTATCTTTTTTCATTATATAATATTTATACGCATGTTATATACTAATTATACACCAATTATAAAGGATAAACATTGAATCGTAGTTTTTTAATCATGTATAAAAAAATCTGCAGGGATACAAAAAGTTTATAAATCTGATATGGCCACACTTTTCTATGACTATTTTTTGTAAATTTATTTTTAGGGCTACTAAAAATTATAAACACTTTAGACTTGGTTATACAAGAAAATATCCCAATAATTTAAGTAAAGCAAACAGTTCATACTTTTTAATAATGAATAAATAAAATAAAGACAGCAAAAGGCAAAAATGAACGCTCCTAAGGATTCGTTTGGTTTGAAGATAAGTTATGATGAAATTAGTTATATTGACATTTCAGAAATTTACATAATATTGTCCTTTCTCTTGGTTTATGATATATTATGTTTACCTCCCTTATTTTAATAAGTTATTTGTAACAATTCTTTTTTAACATATTTATTATTAGTTTATTAAAACATTATGGTATGACTAATTTGCACTTTGTAATTAAATAATTTTATGAATATCTTCTCTAGCAAATTCTTTGAAACTAAAACCTAATTCCCTTGATTAAAAGATCCTTACGAATTTTCTTGACATTCTTTGTTGCATCCTCGCTTCCATTTCCTTCGTTTTTTAGTGCTTTATTTCATTAGTAACATTTAAAGAGGATCTAGAATCTCCCACTTTCCCTTTCAAGACAGTTTTGGTAACCTCCACCCATACATATAATCTTACATGTCATGGATGCTCAAGTCTCATAACTGATGCAAATGCGTCAACTAATTGACTGTTATCTTCTTTTTCTTGAGTTTCTATTCTTTTCATTTCAACCTACAAAGTAGATAGTTCAAGTAAACCAAACTAAACTAATATTTAGGAACAAACAAATGATCTCGAAAAACTTTAAATTAGAAAATATCTTACTATTTTGATGATCGTATCTTCATATGAGTCCTTGTATACTCGGTCATGTTTCCTCTTCTTGTAATCAATGCTTTGATATTTTTTTTGCCTAGTTACATGAAAGTTGGCATAAAAATCTTCCTAAGTCTGGTGGTTCATAGTAAATGAACAAGCAAAAACACCAAACCTCGTGGATTATAGCAAAACTCTTTACAGATAGTGTGCGGATACCTCATCTTTTTTCGATTCTCTATATTAATTCTAGACATTTCATGCAATAAACCAGTTAGTGAAATAATAAGAACAAAAAAGATTAGAGATGAGGGACATAAATTAGAAATCTTTTGCTTTTAGCCGCTCGTTGAGTCTTTAAGATCTTTCCTATTTCCTCTCAAATGTAAATAAGACACCAGTTTCAAGAAAAGAAAAATGTTCATAATTTATATCTTGCCTGAGCGTTCTTGGAGTTTCAATATTCAACAAGATCCTAATTTTATTTTGAATACTATAAAATAATTTTGATTTGAATATTGATTGGAGCATATATTTTAATTTTTTATTTGAATAGTGTAGTTTTGATTTGAATATTAAAGTTTATATTTGTATTTTGCAATTTCTTATTTTAATAATGTTGTTTTGGTTTAGATATTATATTTTCAATTAAATACGGTAATTTTGAATTGATGTTGTATTCTTGAATGAAATTTGAATATTGAATACTATAATTTTTTAAAATATGAATTTGGATATTGTAATTTTTATGTAAATATTCTTGCTTTTGATTCGAATATCCTTTTTAATGCTCACATTCTTTAATTATATACTCCTTCCGTTCACTTTTACTTGTCACTTTTTGACATGACACGCTCATTAAGAAAACAATAATTGGTGTATAGTGACTTTACCATACTACCCCTATTAATTGATATTTAGTAATAGGTATTGGAAAATGATTTGAAGAATAAGTAATTAATGCTAAGGGTAAAACATGGATTTTTTATTTTTGTTTTGTCTTTTCTTGATTTGTCAAAAATGACAAGTAAAAAATGAAAATCAAATTAGAAAATAGTGACAAGTAAAAGTGAACGGAGAGAGTATTGGTAAGTTTTGTTTGTTTCATCATTTTTACTAAATTCTAGGAATAGTATAATTAGGCCTCAATCCCAAAAGATACTTTTGCTGGAATTAATATATTGTTTAAATACTTCCTCCGTCCATCAATAGTTGTCCACTATTGAGTTGGCACACAGGTTAAGAAATAATAAATGATACGATTAATTTTATTATATCACCCTTTGAATATAATTAATTCAATGCTTTGAGAAATGTATTGGGTAATGACTGTAATTAATAACTAAGGATAAAATGGGTAAATTGTCCATTGATTTTTCAAACTGAATAAATATTATTGGACATCTATTTTTAGTATAGTATACAAGTAAAGATGAAGGGAGGGAGTACAAGAATATGGTATAAGATGGGACATCCTAAAGGATTGAATTTATAAGAATATAAATTTAATTTATACGTTCAATAAAACAAAATATAAATTTCATTTTAAACTTAACCCTTACATTCACCTTATTCGGTGAACCAAAGTATCCTTTATTTCTAAATAAGAGGTTCTTTAGCCTTTAATATACAAGTTTAGTGTACATGCTTTGCACGTGTGTCTTACGTCAATTAATAAAATATATACACAAGAAGAAGAACACAACTAAAAGTAGCAATACATAAAAATGTAACTTAAAAATATTCCAACCCTATCGATAATATTGACAATAAATAATTAATGAACTTACGAACGTTGTATAAGCGAATTACACAATAAAATCAATATATAAGCGAATTACATAATAATCAATGTATGGTTATAAATAATAGTAATATAGAAAATTACACACCTAATAACGAAAAGGAAAAAAAAAAAGAAACATATCGTAGATGAGGAAATTTTTTATTTTTTTTCTTACATATTGCATAACCTACCTTTATAGATGTTGGGTTCTAAGTGAAAATGTGAATGGAAAATGAAGGGAAAACAAATGGAGGGAAAAAGAGTGAATTGTGGTTTCACTTTATAAAAGAGTGTTTCTCCCACATTGGTGGGAGAAAGAAACATTCTTGTGCTTAAGTATAGAAGCACTCGTCCTTGTTGTTAGTGAGGCAATAAGAAAGCAAGCCTCGCGCCGTCGTCAACGTCGCTCGCTCGGCTCTGCTTTGGCTTCGGCTTCGGATTTGTATTTATCAAATGATCGAGAGATTATCTTTTTGGATAAAATTCATTCGAAAACTTGAGAGTTAATGATGTTTTAATCCAAAAATTTGATACGAAAATATTCTCCATTTGCGGACGCACACGAGCATGTGCGGACGCATGTCACAACGCACCTCGAAGGGATGCGACCCTTCGAGGCACTGTTTGAAGATGAAAAGGTCGACCAGCGCGCTCATGTAGTGATTTACGAGCGCATATGCCAACGCAGGTAGTTGACAGCTTTCTATTTTTGATGAAAAGCAGCCTGCGGCCACAGGTGGCCTATTTGCAGCGCAGGTGGGCTTGACTGGAAGAAACAATGCTATTTTTCAGAACCATTGCTTCCTTTTTGAAGCACCACCTTTTGGCTATAAATACTTGATTTTTTCCTCAGTTATATGCATGAAATTTTGAAGTGAAAAACATCTTCTTCTTCATAAAAACTCAAGTGTGATTTACGAATCGTTGAGTGCGTTCGTTGTTCGACAGAGTTTGAGGTACCACTATCCTGTCGATGTGATTCATTTTATCCTGGGAGGATATATTCCATAAGCTCGGGTACTTGAGGGGAATAATTTCCTTAAGGACACACCATGAATTCGGTGGACTTGAATCTTCTAATCTTCATCTGTTTCTAAATGTTTGATTTTGCTATTTTCCAGAAAATAGTTTGAACTTCATCTTGTTGATGTTCATAAGTTGAGTTGAACTTATTGTTGAAGTTCAAAGTTGTGAATACAGAGTTACAACTTCATTTGATTGTTCATATGTTAGTTTAAACATGTGTTTGAAGTTCTTGTTGAAAAATACAGATTTTACTAAACCCGAAAAACAACAATCTTAAGAAAATTATTAAGTACTTAGTTAATCTGTATCGATTTTGATTTTGTGGAGACTAAAATCTTTTGATTTCTACTCCCTCGGTTTAAATAATATAAGAACTTTACCGAGAAATCAGACTGAGAATTCGGTTCGAAGAATATAAAAACTTCATCGATTCATTGAAATCTCTGTATTGATTTCTGGAGTTTAAAACCTGTGGGTTTTCACTCTATTTGAATTTGATTCTGATTTGAAGAACATAAAAACTTCGTCAGGTTTCAAAGTTCATTCTGTTGACGATTTGAAGACATAAAACTTCATCGTTGACTAGAAATAAGTTGTTTAAGGATTAAGTCTTTATCATTAGTATTGTGAAATACTAAAGTATTGTCAAAGATTGACATGAAAATGACGAATGAAACTGAACAACAAATTGATTCGGTTATGAATGGTGTTGTCCCAACGACAACCAATATTGTGTCATTAAGTCATTCAGATGTTGCTCTAGCAATGAAAACGACATAGAGATCGAAAAAATATTCTGGTATGAACTTCAAAGAATGGCATCAAATGAAGTTATTTTGGCTGACCAAACTTGAAATGCAAAAGTTCACAAGTAGAGATCCTCATGTTCCTGAAAAAAAGAATGTTTGAAAACCAAGTTTCTGGTTTGAAAAATCTTGTGATTCGTCTTAAGATAAAAGAGGACAATAAGTTGCATGAGAAATCAGCAATGGCGGGTACAAATCTTGTTAAAGATGATGCTACACATGATAAGAAGAGAAAGAAATCTTCTAGACAAGAGAAAGAGCAGAACAAGAAATTCAAAGGCAAGTGCTACAATTGTAGTGAAATTAGCCACAAAGCTCTAAATTGTCAAGTTCTAAAGAAGAACAAGAAATGAAATCAGATAAACATGGTGGAAGCAACTGGAAATATTAAAAATCTGTGTGCTATGATCACTGAATGCTATCTAGTTGGAAATCCAAATGAATGATGGTTTGATTCAGGAGCCACTAGACATGTTTGTGCGGACAAAGAAGATTTTGCTACTTATGATATCGTTGGTCCCAAAAAAGTGATCTTCATGGGAAATTCTGCAATAGCCAAGGTGGAAGAAAGTGAGAAGATATTCCTAAAAATGACTTTCGGCAAGGTGTTGACTCTCAACGATGTTCTCCATGTTCTTACTATTAGGAAGAACTTTGTATCAACAACACTTCTCATTAAAAACAGGTTTAAATGTGTGTTTGTTTCGGAGAAAGTTGTAATAAGCAAGAATGAAATGTATGTAGGAAAGTGCTACCTCTATGAGGGCCTTTTCAAACTTGATGTAATGGCTGTTGAAATGAATAAAGCTGAGGCTTCTTCTTACTTGCTTGAGTCAAATGAATTATGACATGAACGTTTAGGACATGTCAATTACAAAACCTTGCAAAAACTGATTAGTTTGGAAGTTTTGCCTAACTTTGAGTACAATAAATCAAAGTGTCAAATATGTGTTGAATCGAAGTATGCTAAGCATCCGTATAAATCTATTGAAAGGAATTTCAATCCCTTAGACTTAATTCACACAGACATTTGTGATATGAAGTCAACACCATCTCGTGGTGGGAAAAAGTATTTCATAACTTCTATTGACGATTGCATTAGATATTGTTATGTTTATTTGCTGAATAGTAAGGATGAGACAATAGAATCATTTAGGCAATATAAAACTGAAGTTGAAAATCAGTTGGATAAAAAGATTAAAATGATAAGCAGTGATAGAGGTGGAGAATATGAATCTCCTTTTGCGGAGATATCTTTGGAAAATGAAATTATTCATCAAACTACTACCCCGTATTCACCTCAATCAAATGGGATTGCGGAAAGGAAAAACCAAATATTGAAGAAAATCATGAATGTCTTACTTATAAGTTCAGGTTTACCGCAAAACTTGTGGGGGGGAAGCTATCCTTACAACAAACTGAATACTCAATCGAGTGCCCCATAGTAAGACACAATCTATTCCATATGAGAAATAGAAAGGAAGGAAACCCAACTTGAAATATTTCAAAGTGTGGAAGTGTCTAGCCAAATTCCAAGTTTCTAAACCCAAAAAGGTGAAAATAGGATCAAAGACTGTGGACTGTGTTTTCATTGGATATGCTACAAAAAGTAAAGCATGTCAATTTTTGTTTCATAGATCCGAACATCCGGATATTTATGATAATACAGTAATTGAATCAGATAATGCTGAGTTCTTTGAACACATTTATCCGTATAAAACTAGACATAAGCTAGCTAGTGAAGGGTCTAAACGACCTAGGAATGAACCAAGGGAGAATGTACTTTATGAAGAGAATCCAAGACGTAGTAAGCAACAAAGGACGTCGACTTCCTTCAGATTAGATTTTGTAACATTTCTTCTTAAAAATGAGCCTCAAACATACAAAGAGCAATGTTGTCTGCGGACTCATCCTTTTAGAAAGAGGTTGTCGATAGTGAGATTGATTTAATCTTGAGCAACCATACTTGGGAGTTGGTTGATCTTCCTCCAGAAAATAAACCTTTAGGTTCTAAATGGATCTTCAAAAGGAAAATGAAAGATGATGGTACTACTGACAAATACAAGGCAAGACTTGTTGTGAAAGGCTTAGACAAAAAGAAGGCTTGTTATTTCGACACATACTCGCCAGTAACAAGGATAACGTCCATTCAGATGTTGGTTGCATTAGAGGTGGTATATGGTCTTGAAATCCATCAAATAGATGTGAAAACAACTTTCTTAAATGGAGAATTGGAGGAAGAAATTTACATGGAACAACCCAAGGGTTTTGTAATTCCTGGTAAAGATAGAAAAGTGTGCAAACTTGTAAAGTTACTTTATGGACTAAAGCAAGCACCCAAACAGTGGCATGCGATGTTTGACCAAACCATGTTGACAAATAGATTTAAGATAAATAGGTGTGATAAATGTGTTTACATTAAAGACACTCCATATCACAAAGTCATTGTTTGTTTGTATGTGGATGACACGTTGATCATCAGTAGAGATATTTCTAACATAAATGCTACGAAACGAATGCTTGAGATCAAGTTTGATATGAAAGAACTTGGAGTTGCTGATGTGATCTTAGGGATAAGAATTCATAGAACTCCACAAGGGTTGACATTGTCATAGTCTCATTACATTGAAAAGGTACTTGACAAGTTCAGGTATTTAGATTTCAATATTGCCAAGACACCGTTGGATGTGAGTTTTGCACTTCAAAAGAATGAAGGTGAAAATGACTCACAGTTGGAGTTGCAAGAGTGTTGGAAAGTTTGATGTATATCATGAATTGTACGTGACCAGACATAACATGTGCTATTAGTAAATTGAGTCGGTACATGAGTAATCCCAATCAAACTCATTGGATGACAATGAAAAGAGTTTTGGGGTATTTAATACATACTCAAGACTATGCTTTGCATTATAACAAATATCCTGCGGTAATTGAAGGATATAGTGATGCAAATTGGATCACCAAATCGAATGAAGTAAAATCCACGAGTAGATATGTATTTACTTTAGGTGTAGGAGCAGTCTCTTTTAAATCGTCCAAATAGACATGTATTGCCTGCTCTATAATGAAATCTGAATTTATCGTGTTAGATAAAGTCGGTGAAGAAGCTGAATAGCTCCGAAATTTCTCGGAAGATATTCCTTATTGGCCCAAACCTTTGGCACCAATATGCATACACTGTGATAGACGCACTGCAATAGGTAGGGCAGGGAGCATAATGTATAACTGTAAATCTTGTCATATAAGACGGAGACATAATACCGTTAGAGAACTACTCTCTAGTGGAATTATCACGATTGACTATGTGAGGTCAAAGGATAATGTGTCGGATCCACTTACAAAAGGCCTAACTAGAGAGGGAGTTGAGAGGTCATCGAAGGGAATGGGTTTACAGCCTAGGACAAGTCATCACAACAGTAACTCTACGTAGTAGACTGGAGATCCCAAGAGCTAGGTTCAAGGAGATCAAACAAAGTTGTGAATGACGGTTCAACATTGTCAATTAACTCAACCCATTCTCATGATGAAGACAATGTTCAGGAAACAAGGATAAGGATTATACTTTGAAGCTTTTTAATGATTTCTAAATTTGGCATGTATGACCAAATAGTTTTATCTATAGGATTAAACGTTTAGAAATCACCTATGTGAGGGTGAAGTGGAAGCCGTTTCAAGAAGGATGATAGTAAAGGCCTATTCTCTAAGTTCTCATGAAACCGGGAAGTGTTCATGGCTGAAACGAACAACACCGTGAGAACCTTAAATGGTAAAAGGCTGGTTGTGTGACTTGTGTTGTCTAGGTGTACACTAAAGTTCGATGGTTTAAAGATATCACATCTACCGATTGACCGAGTGCATCCGATACAAGTTTACTACGGAAAGTTCAAAGGGAAACCTATTTATCCAGATGCAATTAGTCTTTGCTTGTAGATCACACACTTGTCCGTATATTCTTTGATGAAATAGACATTCCCCATTCATGTGGGGGATTGTTGGGTTCTAAGTGAAAATGTGAATGGAAAATGGAGAGAAAACAAATGGAGGGAAAAGGAGTGAATTGTGGTTTCACTTTATAAAAGAGTGTTTTTCTCACATTGGTGGGAGAAAGAAACATTCTTATGCTTAAGTATGGAAACACTCCTTCTTGTTGTTAGTGAGGAAATAAGAAAGCAAGCCTCGCCCTGTCGTCGTCGTCTCTCGCTCGGCTCGGCTTCGGATTTGGATTTGGAAAATGATCGATTGAGAGATTATCTTTTTGGACAAAATTCATTTGAAAACTTGAGAGTTAAGATACTGTTTGAAGATGAAAAGGTCGACTTGCGCGCGCATGTAGCGATCTGCTAGCACAGGTCATTGACAGCTTTCTATTTTTGATGAAAAGTGACCTGCGGCCGCAAGTGGCCCATCTGCGGTGCAGGTGGGCCCGACAATACAAAACAGTGTAATTTTTCAGAACCATTGCTTCCTTTCTGAAGCACAACCTTTTGGCTATAAATACTTGATTTTTTCCTCAGGTATATGCACAAAATTTTGAAGTGAATAACATCTTCTTCTTCATAAAAACTCAAGTGTGATTTACGAATCGTTGAGTGAATTCATTGTTCAACAGAGTTTGAGGTACCGCCATTCTGTCGATGTGATTCATTTTATCCTGGGAGGATATATACCATAACCTCGGGTACTTGAGGTGAATAATTTTCTTAAGGACACACCGTGAATTCGGTGGACTTGAATCTTCCAATCTTCATCTCTTTCTAAACGTTTGATTTTGCTACTTTCCAGAAAATAGTTTGAACTTCATCTTGTTGATGTTCATAAGTTGAGTTGAACTTATTGTTGAAGTTCAAAGTTGTGGTTACAGAGTTACAACTTCATTTGATTGTTCATATGTTAGTTTGAACATGTGTTTGAAGTTGTTGTTGAAAAATACAGATTTTACTAACCCGTAAAACAACAATAGATTGAGCAATAGAGCTACACAATGATCTCTTTCACCTCTTCTTTTTCACTGCACTCTTGTTTATCTCTTTTGAATCCAAAAAGAAGCATAACGATATTCACGCGAACTTCGTCATCCAATTAGTCCAAGCTCTCGATGTACCTTAGAATATAATTGGACTCAAATCATGAGCATGTTGTTGGGATCGAAACAATAGGCCGTTGTGCAAAAGCTAACAAAGAAATCTTGAACGACAATAACCAAGAGAAATTATAAAAAGACTTATAATATATTAAATTAGTTTAGTCAATTGACCTAAATATGCCATATAAAATTAAAAGTTAAAAAACTATTGGAAAAGACATGGTCCCAAATAATTAAATTCATCTAAATGATTCCTAATTTTTAAGGAGTTTTAAAGAATAAATATTTTTTAATTATAATAAAATTTTAGTTATCAAAGACGTGCTTATTTTTTAAACAATGTTCAATTTTCCATGACAAGGCCATGTGTAGTCATAGTTATTTTGTAAAACTTACCAACATTAATTTTGGAAAAAAATCATGGATATTTTCTTTCGTTTAGCCATCGCCAACATCTACCATCGCAAAAGCAACAATAATGATGACGACAATAATAATACCACCAAGCTCATTCTCACGACTCCACATATATTCATGGCCACTATTGGGATTGGACTCCAACGTAACAAGGATTTGGTAAAAAGCGAATATTCATAAACCAAAAAAGAGAAAAATAACAAACATTATATTAATTGGTCTTCTTTGAGAAGAAAAAACTACTCATTTTTGAAGTCGATAACTTTGTGTACGGAAATCTTCATCTCGTTTAGTTCTGAAAATAAGAAGAGAAGATGTTAAATAAGTGTGAATTAGATACACAAAAACTTAAAACAAATATCCATCAAACAAAGCAACTGAAGGTCAAAATCTATCCATCAGAACAAAGCAATTGAAAATCAAAGAAAGAAACCGAATTAAAATCGTTTGCACTAAAAGAATCAACAAATTTCTATAAAACATGCATAACACGTCAAAATATTTAATTTAAAAATTATAAACCTAAACCTATTGTTTTCTCCATTGGTAGTTTTGGAAGAATGGTGTAAATAGAAATGAAGAGAGGCAATCCTAATCATAAAGTGACGCTCATATCTGATTTGTGTAGCACCGCGCATCTTTTCGGTGACTACTTTCTCATAACTGATTTGTGTAGCACCGTACATTTTTCTGGTGACTATTTTCTCATATCTTATTTGCATAGTAATGTGCATCTTTCCGGACTACTTTCTCATATCTGAGTTGCATAGCACTGTGCTTCTTTCCAGTGACTCCTCAGATCTGATTTGAGTAGTTTCGTGTGTCTTTCTGGTGACTCCTCAGATCTGATATACGTAGATTCACTTTTTGTCAGAGTTGTGCAAAAACCAACACCACCAAGAGGTCCAGTGTCTCCCTGCGACCAAACCCTAACTAGCACCGCTATGAATCAACCTCCCACGCTCTACCTAGGTGATCGTCACCTTCGACGAGATTTGATCACACGCTAGCGCGTGAGCTTGTTTCGACCAGTTTTTCGGCGACTTTCTTGTTCAAGATGTACTCTTCTCTTGATTTCGAGATGACTCATATATTTTATACCAGTTCCGACAATTTTCCAACGACAGATCAATTTACCGATGTCGTTTACTACTTTTCCGATCACTTTTTTTCAGTTTGTTCCTTTTCAACTGAGGTCACCAAACATCCCGAGCAGTACTCACCAGTTTTCTTGCAGACATCTTCACCAAGGCCCTCACTGGTCCTCGTATTAATTACATCTATAACAAGCTCGGTACATATGACCTATATGCACCAACTTGAGAGGGTGTTAGAATATGAGTAGGAATAAGAATAGTATATAGAATCCTACCTGGAAAAAGATTGTAATGTAGTGTCCTACTAGAAAAAGGATTGAAATGTAGTTTCTATAACTAGGGTCTCAGTGTAATAATGTAGATACACAATTTCTCTTATATTTTTCACACTTCTCTTTTGGTATACCACTTATACACGGCCAAGTTGGCCTTGTTATTAATAATGAAATCTTTTACTTGATAAATAAAAAAGGATGACTTGGGTGTATATTTGTTAAAAGCCAAAAGTGAAGTTTTATCTTGCTAAGATGATGTGTACCCAGTTTGGTGCTAAAATAAAAATGTTGAGATAGACTACATGGATAAAATGTTTGGTGCTTATTTGGAGTTCAATGGGATAGTCTTATCAAACTAGTTGTACTTACAGTCTTACACTAGTGCACAAAATGGGTTCATTGAAAGGAAAGACATGCATTTGTTGGAAGTAGCAAGATCTCTTATGTTTACTATGAATCTATGAAAAACTTGTTGCGGGATGCTATTCTAGTAGGTACCTATCTTATCAGTAGAATGTCATTTAAAATCTTCAACTTTTTACCTAGAAAAAACTCCATTTTTTCAAAGTCTATGAGAAGCTTTAAAGGAGAAGTATGTATATATTGTTCCTCCAAAGGTGTTTGGTTTGTTCACACTAGGAATGCTGGAAAACTTGATCCTAGAGCTTTGAAATGTGCTTTCATTAGGTATTCTCCGTAGAGAAAGATTACCAATGTTATCATCCTCTCTATAGGAGATCTTTTATCAATATGGATGTAATCTTTCGAAAATCTGAGCCCTGTTTTAGAATTACTCCGTCCCCACTTCATGGGGAGAGCAGTAAGGAGGAAGAGGTAATTTCTACCTAGTTCTATGACTGGACCTCTCGATGACATTACCACAAGGGAGAATGAGTCTTGATGGGACTATTGGCCATTTGGATAGACCTGATTTGGTACTATAATCAAGGAGAAATAAAGTCGAAGAAGCCATCATGCAATCTTTCGAAAGCTGAACCCTCATCTACTGGTGAGTTATCTAAAATGAGTGAAGTCTAACACCACACATCCTCTATCTAATTTTGTCTCCTATAATCCTTTTTTATTTCCCTCCTATAGAGCATTTGCCATGTCTATTTCTTCTGTGCCTATTCCCTAGCATTGGAGGTTAGCCTTTTCAGATCCTAAAGGTAATCTTTTTCTATGTCTAGTCATAAGACCTTATGTATAAATGCCCTTGTTCGTGGGATGTAAAAATATACAAAGAAGCTTTCTCTTCATTCTCAAAATCTACAGATATTGATGCCATAGCACTAACCTAACTGAGTTGAATTCACTACCTTTATCTCCATAGTATAGCAACACAAGGGAGGATCAATCCTAGTTCCTTTAATTCTAATAGAAGTCTTTGATAATAGAATGTTACGTGCTTGATTAATTGCCCTAGTGTCTCTTAGTTTGAATTGTAGTATTAAAACCAATCCTTATTTTGGAGTTCATTTTAGGAGTAGTAACTTATCACACACATTGACATTCCACTCTTAGTGGGATCGACCCCAACTCTTGTTAAGTTCATTATTGATACGGCTGTACTATACTTCATTTAGAAGTGTAGGATAACGTGATCACGGAACTCAAGCTATATAAACATTTTAGGAGCTTAGCTTGTATGATTTGTTTTAGCTGCAGCTATACTCCCAATACTCTGCGATTATACTTTATGTGGGTCAAGTGAGGTCCTTTATAATGTAGTTTACCTGTGTTTGTTTGGTGAGGATGTGTGCACTGGGTGGCATAGAGAAGACAACTATTCCAGCTAAGATATTTGACAAAATCAGTTGCCAATTTGAGGTGTTGTTTCTTGCAAACTTAGTGAAATTTTAGTGTTGCATTTTCTGGAACATGGGTAATGCCTTTTGCTTTCATCAATTATCATGTTTCAAATATTTCATTGTTGTGATATATTTTATTTGATACAGGAACGCTGAAGAATGTATTCAGAAAGTTGTTCACAAGATTTGCCTGGTTCCAAGTATTGCAAAATATCACATGGGAATCAAATCTCGTATAGAGGAAGTAAAATCGTTGTTGAATGTTGAATCTGGCGGTGTTTATTTTGTCGGGTTATGGGGGTTGGGTGGTGTAGGGAAGACAACCATTGCGAGAGGAATTTTTGATGAGATCTCTTGTCAATTTGAAGATGAAAAGGTCGACCAGCGCGCTCATGTAGTGATTTACGAGCGCATATGCCAACGCAGGTAGTTGACAGCTTTCTATTTTTGATGAAAAGCAGCCTGCGGCCACAGGTGGCCTATTTGCAGCGCAGGTGGGCTTGACTGGAAGAAACAATGCTATTTTTCAGAACCATTGCTTCCTTTTTGAAGCACCACCTTTTGGCTATAAATACTTGATTTTTTCCTCAGTTATATGCATGAAATTTTGAAGTGAAAAACATCTTCTTCTTCATAAAAACTCAAGTGTGATTTACGAATCGTTGAGTGCGTTCGTTGTTCGACAGAGTTTGAGGTACCACTATTCTGTCGATGTGATTCATTTTATCCTGGGAGGATATATTCCATAAGCTCGGGTACTTGAGGGGAATAATTTCCTTAAGGACACACCATGAATTCGGTGGACTTGAATCTTCTAATCTTCATCTGTTTCTAAATGTTTGATTTTGCTATTTTCCAGAAAATAGTTTGAACTTCATCTTGTTGATGTTCATAAGTTGAGTTGAACTTATTGTTGAAGTTCAAAGTTGTGAATACAGAGTTACAACTTCATTTGATTGTTCATATGTTAGTTTAAACATGTGTTTGAAGTTCTTGTTGAAAAATACAGATTTTACTAAACCCGAAAAACAACAATCTTAAGAAAATTATTAAGTACTTAGTTAATCTGTATCAATTTTGATTTTGTGGAGACTAAAATCTTTTGATTTCTACTCCCTCGGTTTAAATAATATAAGAACTTTACCGAGAAATCAGACTGAGAATTCGGTTCGAAGAATATAAAAACTTCATCGATTCATTGAAATCTCTGTATTGATTTCTGGAGTTTAAAACCTGTGGGTTTTCACTCTATTTGAATTTGATTCTGATTTGAAGAACATAAAAACTTCGTCAGGTTTCAAAGTTCATTCTGTTGACGATTTGAAGACATAAAACTTCATCGTTGACTAGAAATAAGTTGTTTAAGGATTAAGTCTTTATCATTAGTATTGTGAAATACTAAAGTATTGTCAAAGATTGACATGAAAATGACGAATGAAACTGAACAACAAATTGATTCGGTTATGAATGGTGTTGTCCCAACGACAACCAATATTGTGTCATTAAGTCATTCAGATGTTGCTCTAGCAATGAAAACGACATAGAGATCGAAAAAATATTCTGGTATGAACTTCAAAGAATGGCATCAAATGAAGTTATTTTGGCCGACCAAACTTGAAATGCAAAAGTTCACAAGTAGAGATCCTCATGTTCCTGAAAAAAAGAATGTTTGAAAACCAAGTTTCTGGTTTGAAGAATCTTGTGATTCGTCTTAAGATAAAAGAGGACAATAAGTTGCATGAGAAATCAGCAATGGCGGGTACAAATCTTGTTAAAGATGATGCTACACATGATAAGAAGAGAAAGAAATCTTCTAGACAAGAGAAAGAGCAGAACAAGAAATTCAAAGGCAAGTGCTACAATTGTAGTGAAATTAGCCACAAAGCTCTAAATTGTCAAGTTCTAAAGAAGAACAAGAAATGAAATCAGATAAACATGGTGGAAGCAACTGGAAATATTAAAAATCTGTGTGCTATGATCACTGAATGCTATCTAGTTGGAAATCCAAATGAATGATGGTTTGATTCAGGAGCCACTAGACATGTTTGTGCGGACAAAGAAGATTTTGCTACTTATGATATCGTTGGTCCCAAAAAAGTGATCTTCATGGGAAATTCTGCAATAGCCAAGGTGGAAGAAAGTGAGAAGATATTCCTAAAAATGACTTTCGGCAAGGTGTTGACTCTCAACGATGTTCTCCATGTTCTTACTATTAGGAAGAACTTTGTATCAACAACACTTCTCATTAAAAACAGGTTTAAATGTGTGTTTGTTTCGGAGAAAGTTGTAATAAGCAAGAATGAAATGTATGTAGGAAAGTGCTACCTCTATGAGGGCCTTTTCAAACTTGATGTAATGGCTGTTGAAATGAATAAAGCTGAGGCTTCTTCTTACTTGCTTGAGTCAAATGAATTATGACATGAACGTTTAGGACATGTCAATTACAAAACCTTGCAAAAACTGATTAGTTTGGAAGTTTTGCCTAACTTTGAGTACAATAAATCAAAGTGTCAAATATGTGTTGAATCGAAGTATGCTAAGCATCCGTATAAATCTATTGAAAGGAATTTCAATCCCTTAGACTTAATTCACACAGACATTTGTGATATGAAGTCAACACCATCTCGTGGTGGGAAAAAGTATTTCATAACTTCTATTGACGATTGCATTAGATATTGTTATGTTTATTTGCTGAATAGTAAGGATGAGACAATAGAATCATTTAGGCAATATAAAACTGAAGTTGAAAATCAGTTGGATAAAAAGATTAAAATGATAAGCAGTGATAGAGGTGGAGAATATGAATCTCCTTTTGCGGAGATATCTTTGGAAAATGAAATTATTCATCAAACTACTACCCCGTATTCACCTCAATCAAATGGGATTGCGGAAAGGAAAAACCAAATATTGAAGAAAATCATGAATGTCTTACTTATAAGTTCAGGTTTACCGCAAAACTTGTGGGGGGGAAGCTATCCTTACAACAAACTGAATACTCAATCGAGTGCCCCATAGTAAGACACAATCTATTCCATATGAGAAATGGAAAGGAAGGAAACCCAACTTGAAATATTTCAAAGTGTGGAAGTGTCTAGCCAAATTCCAAGTTTCTAAACCCAAAAAGGTGAAAATAGGATCAAAGACTGTGGACTGTGTTTTCATTGGATATGCTACAAAAAGTAAAGCATGTCAATTTTTGTTTCATAGATCCGAACATCCGGATATTTATGATAATACAGTAATTGAATCAGATAATGCTGAGTTCTTTGAACACATTTATCCGTATAAAACTAGACATAAGCTAGCTAGTGAAGGGTCTAAACGACCTAGGAATGAACCAAGGGAGAATGTACTTTATGAAGAGAATCCAAGACGTAGTAAGCAACAAAGGACGTCGACTTCCTTCAGATTAGATTTTGTAACATTTCTTCTTAAAAATGAGCCTCAAACATACAAAGAGCAATGTTGTCTGCGGACTCATCCTTTTAGAAAGAGATTGTCGATAGTGAGATTGATTTAATCTTGAGCAACCATACTTGGGAGTTGGTTGATCTTCCTCCAGAAAATAAACCTTTAGGTTCTAAATGGATCTTCAAAAGGAAAATGAAAGATGATGGTACTACTGACAAATACAAGGCAAGACTTGTTGTGAAAGGCTTAGACAAAAAGAAGGCTTGTTATTTCGACACATACTCGCCAGTAACAAGGATAACGTCCATTCAGATGTTGGTTGCATTAGAGGTGGTATATGGTCTTGAAATCCATCAAATAGATGTGAAAACAACTTTCTTAAATGGAGAATTGGAGGAAGAAATTTACATGGAACAACCCAAGGGTTTTGTAATTCCTGGTAAAGATAGAAAAGTGTGCAAACTTGTAAAGTTACTTTATGGACTAAAGCAAGCACCCAAACAGTGGCATGCGATGTTTGACCAAACCATGTTGACAAATAGATTTAAGATAAATAGGTGTGATAAATGTGTTTACATTAAAGACACTCCATATCACAAAGTCATTGTTTGTTTGTATGTGGATGACACGTTGATCATCAGTAGAGATATTTCTAACATAAATGCTACGAAACGAATGCTTGAGATCAAGTTTGATATGAAAGAACTTGGAGTTGCTGATGTGATCTTAGGGATAAGAATTCATAGAACTCCACAAGGGTTGACATTGTCATAGTCTCATTACATTGAAAAGGTACTTGACAAGTTCAGGTATTTAGATTTCAATATTGCCAAGACACCGTTGGATGTGAGTTTTGCACTTCAAAAGAATGAAGGTGAAAATGACTCACAGTTGGAGTTGCAAGAGTGTTGGAAAGTTTGATGTATATCATGAATTGTACGTGACCAGACATAACATGTGCTATTAGTAAATTGAGTCGGTACATGAGTAATCCCAATCAAACTCATTGGATGACAATGAAAAGAGTTTTGGGGTATTTAATACATACTCAAGACTATGCTTTGCATTATAACAAATATCCTGCGGTAATTGAAGGATATAGTGATGCAAATTGGATCACCAAATCGAATGAAGTAAAATCCACGAGTAGATATGTATTTACTTTAGGTGTAGGAGCAGTCTCTTTTAAATCGTCCAAATAGACATGTATTGCCTGCTCTATAATGAAATCTGAATTTATCGTGTTAGATAAAGTCGGTGAAGAAGCTGAATAGCTCCGAAATTTCTCGGAAGATATTCCTTATTGGCCCAAACCTTTGGCACCAATATGCATACACTGTGATAGACGCACTGCAATAGGTAGGGCAGGGAGCATAATGTATAACTGTAAATCTTGTCATATAAGACGGAGACATAATACCGTTAGAGAACTACTCTCTAGTGGAATTATCACGATTGACTATGTGAGGTCAAAGGATAATGTGTCGGATCCACTTACAAAAGGCCTAACTAGAGAGGGAGTTGAGAGGTCATCGAAGGGAATGGGTTTACAGCCTAGGACAAGTCATCACAACAGTAACTCTACGTAGTAGACTGGAGATCCCAAGAGCTAGGTTCAAGGAGATCAAACAAAGTTGTGAATGACGGTTCAACATTGTCAATTAACTCAACCCATTCTCATGATGAAGACAATGTTCAGGAAACAAGGATAAGGATTATACTTTGAAGCTTTTTAATGATTTCTAAATTTGGCATGTATGACCAAATAGTTTTATCTATAGGATTAAACGTTTAGAAATCACCTATGTGAGGGTGAAGTGGAAGCCGTTTCAAGAAGGATGATAGTAAAGGCCTATTCTCTAAGTTCTCATGAAACCGGGAAGTGTTCATGGCTGAAACGAACAACACCGTGAGAACCTTAAATGGTAAAAGGCTGGTTGTGTGACTTGTGTTGTCTAGGTGTACACTAAAGTTCGATGGTTTAAAGATATCACATCTACCGATTGACCGAGTGCATCCGATACAAGTTTACTATGGAAAGTTCAAAGGGAAACCTATTTATCCAGATGCAATTAGTCTTTGCTTGTAGATCACACACTTGTCCGTATATTCTTTGATG
Source organism: Capsicum rhomboideum (assembly GCA_031232105.1). NCBI lineage: Eukaryota > Viridiplantae > Streptophyta > Magnoliopsida > Solanales > Solanaceae > Capsicum > Capsicum rhomboideum. Next base: position 14,504,854 of record CP124713.1, on the reverse strand, counting down.
AAATAGACATTCCCCATTCATGTGGGGGATTGTTGGGTTCTAAGTGAAAATGTGAATGGAAAATGGAGAGAAAACAAATGGAGGGAAAAGGAGTGAATTGTGGTTTCACTTTATAAAAGAGTGTTTTTCTCACATTGGTGGGAGAAAGAAACATTCTTATGCTTAAGTATGGAAACACTCCTTCTTGTTGTTAGTGAGGCAATAAGAAAGCAAGCCTCGCCCTGTCGTCGTCGTCTCTCGCTCGGCTCGGCTTCGGATTTGGATTTGGAAAATGATCGATTGAGAGATTATCTTTTTGGACAAAATTCATTTGAAAACTTGAGAGTTAAGATATTGTTTGAAGATGAAAAGGTCGACTTGCGCGCGCATGTAGCGATCTGCTAGCACAGGTCATTGACAGCTTTCTATTTTTGATGAAAAGTGACCTGCGGCCGCAAGTGGCCCATCTGCGGTGCAGGTGGGCCCGACAATACAAAACAGTGCAATTTTTCAGAACCATTGCTTCCTTTCTAAAGCACAACCTTTTGGCTATAAATACTTGATTTTTTCCTCAGGTATATGCACAAAATTTTGAAGTGAATAACATCTTCTTCTTCATAAAAACTCAAGTGTGATTTACGAATCGTTGAGTGAATTCATTGTTCAACAGAGTTTGAGGTACCGCCATTCTGTCGATGTGATTCATTTTATCCTGGGAGGATATATACCATAACCTCGGGTACTTGAGGTGAATAATTTTCTTAAGGACACACCGTGAATTCGGTGGACTTGAATCTTCCAATCTTCATCTCTTTCTAAACGTTTGATTTTGCTACTTTCCAGAAAATAGTTTGAACTTCATCTTGTTGATGTTCATAAGTTGAGTTGAACTTATTGTTGAAGTTCAAAGTTGTGGTTACAGAGTTACAACTTCATTTGATTGTTCATATGTTAGTTTGAACATGTGTTTGAAGTTGTTGTTGAAAAATACAGATTTTACTAACCCGTAAAACAACAATAGATTGAGCAATAGAGCTACACAATGATCTCTTTCACCTCTTCTTTTTCACTGCACTCTTGTTTATCTCTTTTGAATCCAAAAAGAAGCATAACGATATTCACGCGAACTTCATCATCCAATTAGTCCAAGCTCTCGATGTACCTTAGAATATAATTGGACTCAAATCATGAGCATGTTGTTGGGATCGAAACAATAGGCCGTTGTGCAAAAGCTAACAAAGAAATCTTGAACGACAATAACCAAGAGAAATTATAAAAAGACTTATAATATATTAAATTAGTTTAGTCAATTGACCTAAATATGCCATATAAAATTAAAAGTTAAAAAACTATTGGAAAAGACATGGTCCCAAATAATTAAATTCATCTAAATGATTCCTAATTTTTAAGGAGTTTTAAAGAATAAATATTTTTTAATTATAATAAAATTTTAGTTATCAAAGACGTGCTTATTTTTTAAACAATGTTCAATTTTCCATGACAAGGCCATGTGTAGTCATAGTTATTTTGTAAAACTTACCAACATTAATTTTGGAAAAAAATCATGGATATTTTCTTTCGTTTAGCCATCGCCAACATCTACCATCGCAAAAGCAACAATAATGATGACGACAATAATAATACCACCAAGCTCATTCTCACGACTCCACATATATTCATGGCCACTATTGGGATTGGACTCCAACGTAACAAGGATTTGGTAAAAAGCGAATATTCATAAACCAAAAAAGAGAAAAATAACAAACATTATATTAATTGGTCTTCTTTGAGAAGAAAAAACTACTCATTTTTGAAGTCGATAACTTTGTGTACGGAAATCTTCATCTCGTTTAGTTCTGAAAATAAGAAGAGAAGATGTTAAATAAGTGTGAATTAGATACACAAAAACTTAAAACAAATATCCATCAAACAAAGCAACTGAAGGTCAAAATCTATCCATCAGAACAAAGCAATTGAAAATCAAAGAAAGAAACCGAATTAAAATCGTTTGCACTAAAAGAATCAACAAATTTCTATAAAACATGCATAACACGTCAAAATATTTAATTTAAAAATTATAAACCTAAACCTATTGTTTTCTCCATTGGTAGTTTTGGAAGAATGGTGTAAATAGAAATGAAGAGAGGCAATCCTAATCATAAAGTGACGCTCATATCTGATTTGTGTAGCACCGCGCATCTTTTCGGTGACTACTTTCTCATAACTGATTTGTGTAGCACCGTACATTTTTCTGGTGACTATTTTCTCATATCTTATTTGCATAGTAATGTGCATCTTTCCGGACTACTTTCTCATATCTGAGTTGCATAGCACTGTGCTTCTTTCCAGTGACTCCTCAGATCTGATTTGAGTAGTTTCGTGTGTCTTTCTGGTGACTCCTCAGATCTGATATACGTAGATTCACTTTTTGTCAGAGTTGTGCAAAAACCAACACCACCAAGAGGTCCAGTGTCTCCCTGCGACCAAACCCTAACTAGCACCGCTATGAATCAACCTCCCACGCTCTACCTAGGTGATCGTCACCTCCGACGAGATTTGATCACACGCTAGCGCGTGAGCTTGTTTCGACCAGTTTTTCGGCGACTTTCTTGTTCAAGATGTACTCTTCTCTTGATTTCGAGATGACTCATATATTTTATACCAGTTCCGACAATTTTCCAACGACAGATCAATTTACCGATGTCGTTTACTACTTTTCCGATCACTTTTTTTCAGTTTGTTCCTTTTCAACTGAGGTCACCAAACATCCCGAGCAGTACTCACCAGTTTTCTTGCAGACATCTTCACCAAGGCCCTCACTGGTCCTCGTATTAATTACATCTATAACAAGCTCGGTACATATGACCTATATGCACCAACTTGAGAGGGTGTTAGAATATGAGTAGGAATAAGAATAGTATATAGAATCCTACCTGGAAAAAGATTGTAATGTAGTGTCCTACTAGAAAAAGGATTGAAATGTAGTTTCTATAACTAGGGTCTCAGTGTAATAATGTAGATACACAATTTCTCTTATATTTTTCACACTTCTCTTTTGGTATACCACTTATACACGGCCAAGTTGGCCTTGTTATTAATAATGAAATCTTTTACTTGATAAATAAAAAAGGATGACTTGGGTGTATATTTGTTAAAAGCCAAAAGTGAAGTTTTATCTTGCTAAGATGATGTGTACCCAGTTTGGTGCTAAAATAAAAATGTTGAGATAGACTACATGGATAAAATGTTTGGTGCTTATTTGGAGTTCAATGGGATAGTCTTATCAAACTAGTTGTACTTACAGTCTTACACTAGTGCACAAAATGGGTTCATTGAAAGGAAAGACATGCATTTGTTGGAAGTAGCAAGATCTCTTATGTTTACTATGAATCTATGAAAAACTTGTTGCGGGATGCTATTCTAGTAGGTACCTATCTTATCAGTAGAATGTCATTTAAAATCTTCAACTTTTTACCTAGAAAAAACTCCATTTTTTCAAAGTCTATGAGAAGCTTTAAAGGAGAAGTATGTATATATTGTTCCTCCAAAGGTGTTTGGTTTGTTCACACTAGGAATGCTGGAAAACTTGATCCTAGAGCTTTGAAATGTGCTTTCATTAGGTATTCTCCGTAGAGAAAGATTACCAATGTTATCATCCTCTCTATAGGAGATCTTTTATCAATATGGATGTAATCTTTCGAAAATCTGAGCCCTGTTTTAGAATTACTCCGTCCCCACTTCATGGGGAGAGCAGTAAGGAGGAAGAGGTAATTTCTACCTAGTTCTATGACTGGACCTCTCGATGACATTACCACAAGGGAGAATGAGTCTTGATGGGACTATTGGCCATTTGGATAGACCTGATTTGGTACTATAATCAAGGAGAAATAAAGTCGAAGAAGCCATCATGCAATCTTTCGAAAGCTGAACCCTCATCTACTGGTGAGTTATCTAAAATGAGTGAAGTCTAACACCACACATCCTCTATCTAATTTTGTCTCCTATAATCCTTTTTTATTTCCCTCCTATAGAGCATTTGCCATGTCTATTTCTTCTGTGCCTATTCCCTAGCATTGGAGGTTAGCCTTTTCAGATCCTAAAGGTAATCTTTTTCTATGTCTAGTCATAAGACCTTATGTATAAATGCCCTTGTTCGTGGGATGTAAAAATATACAAAGAAGCTTTCTCTTCATTCTCAAAATCTACAGATATTGATGCCATAGCACTAACCTAACTGAGTTGAATTCACTACCTTTATCTCCATAGTATAGCAACACAAGGGAGGATCAATCCTAGTTCCTTTAATTCTAATAGAAGTCTTTGATAATAGAATGTTACGTGCTTGATTAATTGCCCTAGTGTCTCTTAGTTTGAATTGTAGTATTAAAACCAATCCTTATTTTGGAGTTCATTTTAGGAGTAGTAACTTATCACACACATTGACATTCCACTCTTAGTGGGATCGACCCCAACTCTTGTTAAGTTCATTATTGATACGGCTGTACTATACTTCATTTAGAAGTGTAGGATAACGTGATCACGGAACTCAAGCTATATAAACATTTTAGGAGCTTAGCTTGTATGATTTGTTTTAGCTGCAGCTATACTCCCAATACTCTGCGATTATACTTTATGTGGGTCAAGTGAGGTCCTTTATAATGTAGTTTACCTGTGTTTGTTTGGTGAGGATGTGTGCACTGGGTGGCATAGAGAAGACAACTATTCCAGCTAAGATATTTGACAAAATCAGTTGCCAATTTGAGGTGTTGTTTCTTGCAAACTTAGTGAAATTTTAGTGTTGCATTTTCTGGAACATGGGTAATGCCTTTTGCTTTCATCAATTATCATGTTTCAAATATTTCATTGTTGTGATATATTTTATTTGATACAGGAACGCTGAAGAATGTATTCAGAAAGTTGTTCACAAGATTTGCCTGGTTCCAAGTATTGCAAAATATCACATGGGAATCAAATCTCGTATAGAGGAAGTAAAATCGTTGTTGAATGTTGAATCTGGCGGTGTTTATTTTGTCGGGTTATGGGGGTTGGGTGGTGTAGGGAAGACAACCATTGCGAGAGGAATTTTTGATGAGATCTCTTGTCAATTTGAAGGATGTTGTTTTCTTGCAAATGTTAGGAGTGTCTTAAAAAAGAGGGGACTGGAAGGCCTACAATATTTGCAACAGAAGCTTCTTTCAAAGATCTTGAAATACTCTGTGAATGTACCAAATTTGGCCAGAGGAGGCGAAATGATAGGCCAAATGCTTCGCTTCAAGAAGGTTCTAATTGTTCTTGATGATATGGATGACGGCTACCAGTTGGAATATTTAGTTGGAAAGCATGATTGGTTTGGTGATGGAACTAGGGTCATTACAACAACTAGAAACTTCGATTTACTTAGCAAGCATGATGTGCTATATCGTGTCCGAGAGCTGACTAACCATGAGGCTTTAGAACTTTTTAGTTGGTACGCCTTTCAACAAGGAACTCCGGTTGAAGGCTTTGAAGAGCTCTCGTGTTGTGTAGTAGATTATGCTAAAGGCTTACCCTTAGCTCTGGAGGTCTTAGGTTCTTTTCTTTACAAACAAAGTACAGGAGCACATAAATGCCTTATATAGAGACAAAGATTTCAGAGATGGGAAGATTGGTAGGTTACTCAGCTTAAGTGTAGATGCATTGGCCGAAGAATACAGGAATATGTTTCTTCATATTGCATGCTTCCTTAGAAGAAAAAAGAAAGAAGATGTGATTAGTGTACTGGATAGACTTGGCTTCAAGTCAGCAAAAGGAATAGATGTCCTTAAAAGATCATTTTTATATATCTCAGAAGGAATGATTGAGATGCATGATTCGATAGCACAAATAGGTCAGCAAGTGGCACGTGATGCTGAGCGGGGCAAGCCATGGAACTGCAGTAGACTATGGCATGAGAAAGATATGGAGAATGTTTTTTCTGCAAATCAGGTGTGTGGTCCTCTAATGGTTGAGAATTCTGGTGACATTCTCTTCTCTTGTGCATTATTTTTCCTTTAAAAAGATGTCACTTTGAATAGGTTATACGAACTACTTAGTCCAAGGTTTCGTCGTGCTGATACACTTGTTTAGAGATTTTTATGTGAGTATAGAAATATAGAGACCCACCTTACCATTTAAGAAACATATAGAAACCCTCTTGTATTAGACAGCTCCCTAATTAGTCATAAAAAAGATATTATTGAGTACTGCTATTTCAAAAAATAAAATAAAACAGAGTACTGAAGTGAAACTAGTCCAAATTTGATGGATAAATTTGAGGATTCATATAGCCGACCCCAATTTGTTAGGGATTGGAACAGACAACAACAACAACAACAACAACATACCCAGTGTATTCCCACCAGGTGGGGTCCGGGGAGGGTAAAGTTTACGCAGTCCATACCACTACCTCAGATGAAGTAGAGAGGTTGTTTCCGATAGACCCCCGGCTTATAACAGATAACAATCAAACAAAAGTCATAGAAACAAACAAGAAGAAGAGATAACACAACACAATACTATATACGGGAATAGGCAAGACACCCACAAAGTAGCACTATAGACTATTTATTCAGGGTTACAAACATCTCCAAAGCAACACTAACAAGAATATGCCCAAGAAACAACAGGCACTGATACACATAAACATTCCTTCCTACACAATAAGGACTCCTTCCTATCCCCTAACCCTCTACCCTAATACGCGACCTCCACATCTTCCTATCAAGGGTCATGTCCTCTGTAAGTTGTAACTGAGCCATGTCGTGCCTAATTACCTCCATCCAATATTTCTTCGGCCTACCTCTACCCCGCCTCAAACCATCCACAGCCAACCTTTCACACCTCCATACTGGAGCATCCGTGCACCTCCTCGTCACATGCTCGAACCAACGCAACCTCACCTCCCGCATCTTGTCCTCCACCGAAGCCACTCCCAACTTTTCTTGAATAATCTCGTTTCTAACCCTATCCTTCCTGGTAAGTCCACACATCCATCGCAACATCCTCATCTCCGCTACCTTCAACTTTTGGATGTGGGAGTTTTTAACTGGCCAACACTCCGCCCCATATAACATGGCCGGACGGACGACCCCTCTGTAGAACTTACCTTTGAGCTTCAGAGGCACCTTCTTATCACACAGAACTCCCGACGCGAGCCTCCATTTCAACCACCCAGCACCAATAAGGAGCGAGACATCCTCGTCAATGTCGCCATTCCCCTGAATCATAGACCGTAGATACTTGACACTCCCCCTCTTCTGAATGGCCTGAGAATCCAGCTTCACTACCCCCTCTGCCTCGTGTGTCGAATCGCTAAACTTACATTCCAAGTACTCCGTTTTAGTCCTGCTCAACCTAAACCCTTTAGACTCAACGGTCTGTCTCCAAACCTCCAACTTATCATTAACTCCTCCCCGGGTCTCGTCAATTAGTACCACATCATCAGCAAATAGCATACACCAAGGCACCTCCCCTTGGATACGCCGCGTCAAAACATCCATCACCAAAGCAAATAAAAATGGACTAAGAGTCGATCCCTGGTGAAATCCTGTCAAAACAGGAAAGTGCTCTGAATCCCCTCCTACTGTCCTCACACGCGTCTTCGCACCGTCGTACATATCCTGAATCGATCTAGTATATGCTACGGGCACACCTTTAGCCTCCAAGCACCTCCACAGGATCTCTCTTGGTACTTTGTCGTATGCCTTCTCGAGATCGATGAACACCATGTGCAAATCTTTCTTCCTCTCCCTAAACTGCTCCACTAATCTCCTCACTAGGTGAATGCCCTCAGTAGTCGATTGGCATAAAACCAAACTGATTCTCGGAAATAGTCACGATCCTCCTCAGCCTCCACTCTACCACCCTTTCCCAAACCTTCATAGTATGGCTCAACAACTTGATACCCCTATAGTTGTTGCAACTTTGAATATCTCCCTTGTTTTTATATAATGAAATCATCGTACTCCATCTCCAAGAATCGGGCATCTTTGCCGCCCCAAAAATGGTGTTAAACAACCTTGTCAGCCACTCCAACCCTAGCCCGCCAGTGTATTTCCAAAAATCCACCAGAATCTCGTCGGGCCCAGTCGCCCTACCCCTACGCATCCTACGAATAACACCCTTGACCTCTTCCACCCTGATACGCCTACAATAACCATAGTCGTGACACCTCTCTAAGTGCTCCAAGTCCCCAAGCACGACACTTTTTTCCCCCTCGTCGTTCAAAAGTTTATGAAAATAAGACTGCCACCTCCTCTTAATGAGGGCATCTTCCACCAACACTTCGCCATCCTCCCCCTTGATGCATTTCACTTGGTCAAGGTCACGGGCCCTCCTCTCCCTAGCCTTGGCCACCCTATACAACTTCTTCTCCCTGCCTTTCTCCTCTAAGGCGGCATACAAGCTCTCAAAAGCTGCTGTCTTAGCCGCCGTAACCGCTACCTTAGCCTCTTTCCAGGCTACCTTATACTCCTCCCTACACGTTCATTTCTCCTCGTCATCCTTGCTCTCAACCAACTTGGCATAGGCCACCTTCTTAGTCTCCACCTTCCTTTTCACTTCTGCGTTCCACCACCAATCCCCCCGGTACTTGCCAGATCTGCCTCTCGAGACTCCCAACACCTCTCTAGCAGTCTCCCTGATACAACTGGCAGTCGTCTCCCACATACTATCCACATCTCCTCTACTCTCCCAAGCCCCCATATTCGTCAGCTTCTCCCCTATTTCCAAAGCACTAGTCAAGGTCAAGCTACCCCACTTAATCCTGGGTCGATCCTCCACACCCTTCTTCTTTCTGCCTTTCGTGATTTCCAAGTCCATCACCAGAAGCTTATGTTGGGTCGACAGATTCTCGCTAGGTATGACTTTACAGTCTTTACATACCGATCTATCGCCCTTCCTAAGGAGCAGAAAGTCTATCTGAGTCCTGGCCACCGAACTACGAAAGGTTAAGTCTATTTGGTCGACAGACGCGGAATAAATTTGAGTTCATATAACTGACCCCAATTAGTTTGAGATTGGAACATAGTTAATGACATCTACTTTATTTTGCAGAGAGCGCAAAGTTAACATGCAAGTCTCTTCCTTTTCTCTGTTAATGTTTGAATCATTGTTTTAAGTCAACCTTCCTGGAGATTCCCTTTTCTTCTTATCTTATTATTTCTTTCCAATTCTGGGCTCTAACTCAGGTGTTTACCTCTCCTGCTTGTATTTGCAGGTCTCCAGAACTCTTACATTTCCCATGGCTCCCCAAAATGAATCGATTCAAAAATGGAAGTATGACGCCTTTTTGAGTTTTAGAGGAGAGGATACGCGCAATAACTTTGTTGCCCATCTTTATAAACGTCTGGAAGACATAGGAATCAACGTATTCAAAGATGATGTGAAACTTGAAAGAGGAAAGTTCTTGAAAGAGGAAAGTTCATTTCAATAGAACTCTTGAAAGCCATTGAGGAATCAAGAACTGCCATTATTATCTTCTCAGAGGACTATGCTTCATCCACCTGGTGCTTGGAGGAACTTACAATGATTATGGAGTGTGTTGACAAGAAGGAACAAAAAGCATATCCTGTCTTCAATAACGTCGAGCCATCAGATATACGCATGAAAGGTAAGTCATCAGATATATTCATTGAAAGTAACACTCTACTAGTAACAATTATTAATTGTTCTGACTTATATAACTAATCAAACTTAAATTCTCTTTCATGATAACTTTTCTACTCATTATTTTAATATTTTCTCTTCTATAACTAATATATACATAACTGAAATAAACAATTTAAGCTCTCTGTGAAGGAGAGAGAAGCAGCTTTGCTAAAGCATTGGAGAAACACGTGGAAGATTTCAAGGTTAATTCTGATAAGTTGGTAACCAAACACAAGGCAGATTTCAAGTGTAGTTTGCAGAAGGTTTTAGCAAACAAAAATGATCTTGCTCTCGGAGAAAAAGACAAGACAAATCTGAAGGATAATTTGGAGAAGGTGCAGCGATGGAAGGACGCTCTACACAGAGCTGCTGGAATAGCAGGACTGGATGTTCGTAAAACTGCTAACGGGTGAGTAGTAAAAGAACCCTTGAGTTTTCACTTAATTATTGGAACACCTTTTCATATTCTGGGAAGTGCTATGCACAGTTCCAATGGTTTCAAGAATAGCATGATAACATTTGTAGGTTTTGTACCTTCTGGTATACTTCTTGTATACTTGCCCTTTGCCCAAACATTCAATGAATTATCACTTTATCAAAAAAGAACAGCATGAAAACACAAGGTGTCGGTTTATTATATAATTTCTGATACGTAACCAAAAGCTCCAACTCTAATTAAGAGTATTTCATGATCTATCTTCTTCTTTTACTTATAGAAAAGGCTCTCTTCTACTTTAAAAGGACAAATTACCTTCTGAAAAGACCATTCAATTGGATGTGCAATTAATGCTTTTGGGCTAAAATACACTTAAGATGAAATGTGAACATGTCATGATTTTGGTTACAGTATGCTTCTATATTTTAGTTTTGAATGTCAAACTTCAATTTTGTGATTTGCATGTCATTTGGGCTCATGAAATGTGTCTAGACTCTGTTTAAATCAGTCAACAGCCATGTAAATGGCTGAGAGTAATCAAGTAAAAGGCGAAAGAATAGTTCGCTTTGTGCTCGCTGCATGGCTAGATGAAGGGTTTCTTTTAAAAAACTCTGGGCCAGACCTAAGTGGATTTACTCTACAAAAGACAGTTGGGCCAGACCTAAGTGACTATTAACTGCTGAACCTTTCACAGTTAATATTAACGCAAGACTGGGAGAAAAAACGATCGACCATGTGTCATTTGCTTTCAGAAGTGAAGTGGAGGCAAATGAGAAATCGATGAAGAAGCTGAAGGAAGGGAGAGAAATGATTTGCTCGAGTTTTCAGGAACAGAATCACCATACAAACAATTTACATGGCTCTACCATGCCGGAAATAGAGATGATACCTAAGGGAGTCACAAGGGAGGAGGGGACAGAACCGATGGAAAATAACAATCAATTAGTGGCATATGGGGAACCTGTTCCACCACAAATCACTGATGAGGAATTGAAGGAGCGGGCTACGTTGTGGGTGCATTGTAATGTGCTCCAATTAAGCCAACAATTTGGGGCTGCTTTTGAAGGGTGTGAAAAAAAAGCTTTCAAAATGTTTCTGAAAATTGATCAGAAAAGGGGTTTCACACAGAAAGGACTATCAGTGAGCAAAACAACAATCTCTAAGGAGGTTAGAAATCTGGCTTTCGACATGAAGTTTAAAGATGGAGAACCAAGGAACAGTTCTTGCTGGGAGAACTTAATCAAGTTGGATTGCTTTGTAGATGTTGGGGGGTTTTCGGGGGGGAGGGGAGGGGGGGGGGGGGTAGTTGAAATATATTTGTTGTGAGGATGGTATTCTCCGTGCTGGGCATGTGTTGATGGAGCTACTTTTATGGACCTAGCTCTTGTTCCTACCGAATTGTTGCAGGTGTTGATACCTGCTTTGGACAAAGAGGTGAAAGGGTGGATTTGAAGGTGTGGGAGGATAATCCACAACCTTTGACGGTTTTAGACAAGGACAAGAGGCTCTCTAAGTGGGCAGGTGGGAAATACCTTAATTTTGAGAAGTTTCTGGGGTTTCCTTTGAAGGTACGGAGGAAAAATTATTAGACCCTACTAGACGTCGAAAAAAAGTCTAAGTGGGGGAGTAAGATGTGACTCTTTTTGTAGAGAAAGGTTATCAGAGGAGATGCAAGGAGGGGAAGGTAGACTGATGGTGTATGGGAAAAGGAATTAGGGATTGATCAAGGGAGGAGAGGTGGGAAGGGGTGAGGTGGTGATAAAAGACCCAAGAAATAGGACCATCATCTAAGCGGGGTTGAGTGTGTGTGTGTGTGTGGGGTGGTGGTGGTGGGGGGGGGGCAGATGAAGTTTGGTTTCACGAGATGAAGATGGATACAATTTCTGATAGTGATGTAAGAAGTTTAGGGGTAGATGGGTGAAGTATGACTAGCTCAACGAAATGTGGGTGGAATATTGTTATGGGATGATAGGAAGATTGTGAATATGGAGGTGAAGAAAAGAGTACATCCAGTAGCGGTGAAATGTAAAGAAGTGGGGAATGGGAGGGCATTATGGTTGAAGGAGGGAGATTCTATTACAAAATTCTCTCACAGGATAGCAGGCGCAAATAAGAAAAGGATTTACATAGACTCAGTGGAAGTTGATGGGTGAGACAAGTGAAGGAGGAGGAAGTAAAATGGGCAATTGTAGACTTTTATGAATGTTTATTTAAGGAGAAAGTGCAGTGGAGGGGGGGTCATTTTAGGGGAGGAATGTGAGTGGTTAGAGAGGGCAATTGAGGATGAGGAGGAGGAGGAGGTAAAAAAGGTGTGGAATGTCGTGCAGGGTATAAAACCTCAAGTCCTGATGGTTTCTCTCTAGTTTTTTCCAGCATTGTTGGAACACGGTTAAATTCGATGTGATGGACACCATCGTTGAGTTCCAAGAAAGAGGTGATTTCGAGAAATGTATGAATGTATCTTTCATTGTCACCATTCCTAAATGTGAAGGAGCTACGAGCATGATGGACTATAGACCTATTAGTCTAGTGGGGAGAAGCTATAAGATTATTTCGAAGGTGCTTTCCATTAGACTTAAGAAGGTGTTGGACATGCCTGTCTTCTTCGCTAAATGCTTTTGTGGAGGGTAAACAGATTTTGGATGCAACTTTGGTGGCCAATGAAGTGGTGGATTTTAGAAGGAAGTTAGGAATGTCGGGTGTGTTGTTCAAACTTGATCTTGAAAAGGCTTACGATCATGTGAATTGGGGGTTTCTAGATTCCATTATGTTACAAAATGGGGTTTGGAAAAAAGTGAAGGAAAATAGATCTTCTTTTGCATCTCTTCAGTGAGATTCTTTGAGTTAGTGAATGGTAACTGTTGCGCCCAAGCGCACACGCAAGTGTACGTGGTCAACCAAGTAGTAAAGTGACTCTTACGAGCCGAATATCGATCCCACAGGGACTTGGTGATTAGCAGACAACCCTATTATAGTATTACTATTGAATTTAAACAAGTGCGATTTGTAACCAAAAAATGAGTTTGAGTTTTGTTTTTATAAACTAAATAACAAAAATAACGACGATATTAAATTCGAATTGTAAACAAAATATGGAGAATTCCAGTGTTGAGGCATTAACTTCACATTCATGCATAACTATGGTTTCTAGCCGATGTTGGTGTTTATCGTGATTATTGATCTACGGGTTTGATATTACAACTTGGGAATGGTCATCCTCTAAGTCATCTACCCAAATTAATCTCACAACTACATCGTTGAGCGGGGATGTGAGTCTTTAATTCAGATGCATTAAACTATCTTCCCGTTTCATTAACCAAGTGGGGCGTTTAGGTATATCTCTATCCTAACCGCAAATCATCCTTTAACAATTAGTGTATAACAATTAAAGACATGGTCCACACTCCCCACGTTCTTCATTCCGTCCCTACACTCCTATGTTCAATTCGTTTCGAGACTTAGATTTATCCTAAAGTTCATGAAGCTTTAAAATAGTAAAACAAGAACGCAAGAATAATCACATAACTTGATAAATACATTAACCGGATAGAAAACCAAACTAAGCATTCATGTTTGTAGCCTCAACCCTAGAAAGAGGGTGTTTAGCCACTCATATTCATACAAAAAACCTCCATAAATGAGTTCATCAATTAAAGTTACAAGAAAGAAAAGTAAAAGAAGATAGAACCCTAATTTCGAGCTCCCTGGTGTCTCCCTTGCTCTCCAATTCGTGTAGCCTCCAAGAATAATGTGTGTAAATGTGGCTAAGTACTCCTTTTATAGCCCAAAATTTCGTCCATAAGCAGCCCCACACGAAAATATACACATTGACCTCTTTGCCCTCACTTAAAATAGGTAGAAAACCAAATCCTAGTCGATTTAGGAGTGTGTGTGTGTTAATTTCGTGTTGTGGACTGCCCCCACGTGTTCCACACTCCTTTGCAGTGTTTTAAGATGTTTATATAGCCTCCAATTCGTCCAAGCCAAGTCCCATAAGGATTGGGTACAAGTGCCACACGTTTCCTACTCAAACTAGGACTTTCGGACTGACTTTGCTCGCTTCTAGAGGCTGTGCGCCGCGGAGGTTGTTCCATTGACTAGGGGGCGCGCCGCGGGGCTTGTGGGATTGCACATTCCAGTAGCTCAATCAAGGTAGACGGGCAGCGCATGGCTGGGAGCCATTGCTGGGCTGCGCGGCTCGGAGGAGGCATCAACTGGGCACAATTTCACCCGGTTTTGTCCCTTATCGCCCGTCGAACTTGCTTCTTGTACCATCATCCATTGTAGCTCATTTACAGCTTCAAATGTCACCCAATGCACCTCCATTAACCTCCTGCACATGCTCATAACAACCATTAGTCCATACAACACAATAGAGCTCATCAAAGTACGCTAGAACAAGCATAGCTCAAGCTAGCAACACTAGTTTTCTCGTCTAAACTCTATTTGGTCATTTTGACTTGACTTGTTTCAAAAGCACCTTAAACACTCTAAACAAGTAACTTAGCACACAAATACACACTTTACACTTCATTAAGCACATCAAGTTATCCTCAAAACTAAGCTAAATGCGCGTAGATAATGACACTTAGGTGTATAAATACGCCTAAGATCAGTAACCCGTTCGGCTTTCTTGGGAGCTCTAGGGGATTGAGACAATAGGATCCTCTTTCAGGAATGTTGTTCATTTAAATTATGGAAGCTTTGATAAGGATGATGGATAGAGCTGTCGGGGGAGGTTATTTGAAGGGTTTCAATGGCGTAGTACAGGGTGTAGGGTCAATCTCAATGACTCACTTGTTGTTCGCAGATCATACTTTGGTTTTTCGTGATGCAGTTGAGTCTAAGGTGGATCATTTAGGCCAAGTTATTACTTGGTTCCAACCTGTGTTAGGTCTCAAAATTAACTTAAGCAAGTACGAAATTATTTTGGTGGGGGAGATGTATGACATTGGAGCGCTCGTTCATGTTTTGAATTGAAGGGTCAAGGCCCATCCAACTTTCTATCTTAGAGTACCTATAGGTGCTTTAGGATCTTATGGTGTGGAACCCAATTATTCAGAGGGTCGAGAAGAGATTGACAGCGCGACAAAACATATATTTGTCTAAAGGAGGGAAGGAAGTGCTCATTGAGAGTACACTTTCGAGTATTCCCACTGTAAAATATAAAGACAGTGGAACAAACTTTCTTCATATATTATACCAAGAATGAGAGTTATTTATATGTGTACAAGCAAATCTATCTAAGGAAGCAAAATCAGAAAATCCCTAAATATCTATATCTATGATTGTGAAGATCCCTAAATATCTCTATCTGATATGGGCTATGTATATAATATCATAATGTGTCTATGTACATTCTGTAACACTCCCCCTCAAGTTGGAGCATAGATATTAATCATGCCTAACTTGTTACAAAGATAATCCACCCGAGTTCCATTTAAAGCCTTCGTGAATATATCACCCAATTGCTCTCCTGTCTTCACATACCCTGTAGAAATCATGTTCTCTTGAATCTTCTCACGGACAAAGTGACAGTCGACCTCAATATGTTTCGTACGCTCGTGGTACACTGGATTTGAAGCTATGTATAGAGCAGCTTGATTATCACACCAAAGCTTTGCCGGAGATAAGGGCTTCAAACCAACCTCACTCAAAAGATGATGTATCCACATTATTTCACATGTGGATTGAGCCATAGCTCTATACTCTGATTCTGCACTAGATCGAGATACAACATTTTGTTTCTTACTCCTCCAAGATACCAAATTTCCACCAACAAAGACACAATAGCCAGTAGTAGATCTTCTATCAATTCTTGATCCAGCCCAATCAGCATCTGCAAAGCACTCAATATGAGTATGTCCGTGATCACTATAAAATATACCAAGGCCGGGAGCTTTTTTCAAATAACACAAGATTTGTTCCAAGGCTGCCCAATGTTTGACTGTCGGTGCAGCCATAAATTGGCTGACAATACTAACTGCATAGGCAATATCTGGAAGGGTCACTGTAAGGTAGTTTAGTTTCCCAACTAACCTTCTGTATCTTTCTGGATCATCAAAAGGGTCACTATCATCTTTAGCAAGGTGTACACTAGGAATCATTGGTGTGCCATATGGCTTGGCTCCCAACTTTCCAGTTTCTGCAAGTAGGTCAAGCACATACTTTCTTTGGGACAAGAAAATCCCTTTCTTACTTCTTGCTACTTCTACTCCCAAGAAATATTTCAACTGACCCAAGTCTTTCGTATGAAACTTGGCATGTAAGAAGTTCTTGAGAGAAGAAATCCCTGCACAATCGTCTCCTGTAATAACAATATCGTCAACATAAACAACTAGAAGAATAATACCAATCGATGATCGTCTGTAGAAGACTGAATGATCACACTTGCTCTTCTTCAATCCAAATTCCTGAACTACATCGCTAAATTTTCCAAACCAAGCACGAGGACTCTGCTTTAGACCATACAGAGATTTTTTCAAATAACAAACTTTCCCATACTCCCCCTGAGCAACAAACCCTGGTGGTTGCTCCATATACACCTCTTCAAGAAGATTACCATGAAGGAATGCATTCTTGATAACCAACTGATGTAATGGCCAATGTCGAGAAGCAGCCAAGGAAATAAATACGCGGACAGAGGTGAGCTTGGCTACCGGGGAAAAAGTATGAGAATAATCCACCCCATATATCTGAGCATAACCTTTAGCCACAAGTCTTGCCTTAAGTCTTGCAACAGAGCCATCAGGGTTAACTTTGACTGCAAAAACCCACTTGCATCCTACTGCCTTCTTTCCTTTGGGTAAATCCACCAAATCCCAAGTATGATTCTCATCTAAAGCATGTATCTCCTCAAGCATGGCATTATGCCATCCAGGTTGATTCAAGGCTTCCTTCACTGTTTTTGGTACAGATATAGAGTCTATAGAGGCAATCAAGCAACTAGATGCAGGAGATAAGTGGTTATAAGAAACAAAATTAGCAATGGAATATGTAGATTTGCACTGACGTGTACCTTTCTGAAGAGCAATAGGAAGGTCAAGATTCTCTGGAGGATCAAGTGGGGGAGGATCCAATGATGAAGGACTTGTATCATCGATCTCACGCCTTCTTGAGTAAACTTGAACAATCGGTGGTCGTGCTGGCACAGATGGACTAAGTGCTGAAGGCTCAATAGAGGAACTAGGAGATAGAGTAACAACATCATCTGATTGCTCTGGCAAAGCACGAGTAACCTGATAGACTAACCACTCATCTTCCTCCGACTAACTTGTAGAAATGGGAGGTGCATAGAAGAATGGTGTAGTCTCTGAAAATACTACATCAGTTGACACCAGATATTTGCCCAGTTCAGTAGAATAACATCGATACCCCTTCTGAAAACGAGAATAGCCCAAGAAAACGCACTTCAATGCCTTGGGGTCCAATTTGGTAACAGATGGCCGAACATCTCGAACATAACATGTGCTTCCAAACACCCTAGGCTCCACAGGAAATAGTGACTTGTTCGGAAAAAGAACATTGTAAGGGGCATCACCAGCAAGCACACTAGATGGCATGCGATTAATCAAAAAACAGGCTGTAGAGACTGCATCGGCCCAAAATTGTTTAGGCACCTTCATTTGGAACAAAAGAGCTCGTGCTGTCTCAAGTAGATGCCTATTCTTCCTCTCAGCAACTCCATTTTGAGAGGGTGTATCCACACATGAAGACTGGTGGAGAATACCGTGTTGTCTCATGTAGGATTGAAATACTTCTGACATATATTCTTTAGCATTATCACTCCGCAGAATACGCACTGAGGCATTAAATTGAGTTTTGACTTCAGCACAAAAGGAAGAAAAGTGAGTAAACACTTCAGATCGATTCTTCATAAAGTAAATCCAAGTCATTCGAGAAAAATCATCTACAAAAGTGACAAAATATTTATGCCCAGTCTTTGAAACAACAGGACATGGTCCCCAAACATCAGAATGAATTAGCTCAAAAGCTAACTCAACTCGTTTATTAACCCTTGGACCTAACGAGATGCGATGGTGTTTTGCGAATCGACAAGACTCACATTCTAGTGCAGAAATATTTTGAAACTGAGGACATAGCTTCTTCAACAGAGGTAGAGAAGGGTGTCCCAATCGACAATGTGATTCAAATGGAGACATGACACTGGAGCATGCAACAGACGGAGATTCCCATTCATCGAGGATGTAGAGATCATCAGATAAATACCCTTTACCAATAACCTGATTTATCTTAAGATCACGAAACACACAATGATCCGGATAGAATAAGATATAACAATGAAGTTCCCTGGTAAGTTTACTAACAGAAATCAAATTAAAGGTCAACTTTGGAAGACTTAATACAGATGACAGGGTAATAGAGGAGGTTGGTTTAACAGTCCCAAATCCAACACTGCTACAAGTTGATCCATCAGCTACGGTAACTGAAGAGGATACTTTGTGTGATTGAAAGCTAGAAAAAACATTAGGGTTACCTGTCATGTGATTTGTGGCGCCTGAATCAATGACCCATTTATTGGAAGAGGTGATAAGACACGCTTTATCTGACTTAGCAAAAGCTGTAACAGAAGTGGATTCCTCAAAAGATTTCTGATATTGAGATAACTTAGCAAACAGCTCTGCTGAAACCAAAACCATGTTGCCAGGAGCAACAACTTTAGGACTTTGAGTTCTCTTATTACAATCTGCCATTTTCAAACAGACTAACGGAGTGGACCAACCAACAAAATTGCACTAAATAGAAGTACCCCAACAGATCTCCAAAAGCTTATCAAATAATAAAACTTGCTGACCCAATCAACAAGATAATTCTTCACTAAGAATTAACAGTCAACAATCCAGAGAATCATAGAGAAAAATTCTATCAAGAAGATGGAGATTCAGTAGTAATCAAACACCAAAATCAACAAATAAGAGATCAAGTGATTTTGTCCAAAGAAAACAAAGTTGACAAAACCTGGAGTGATCTGAAATATTTCAAACCGAGGTCTGTTGAACACAGGACCACCAAATTCTGTCCTGAAATATCGAGATCGTGATGGAACTGAAAACCTGATCTGATTTCACAAGCAACACGCGTCCTCACGCGAAACAGTATGCCGGCACGTGACACTCACGCGCTTCCCTGCCGGTCACCGAATTCTAGGGTTGTTTAGGTCGGAATGAGATGGTTCTTCCTAAGACGGCTGTGAGATTGAAATCCCAATTCGAAAAGCTCTGATACCATGTAAAATATAAAGACAGTGGAACAAACTTTCTTCATATATTATACCAAGAATGAGAGTTATTTATATGTGTACAAGCAAATCTATCTAAGGAAGCAAAATCAGAAAATCCCTAAATATCTATATCTATGATTGTGAAGATCCCTAAATATCTCTATCTGATATGGGCTATGTATATAATATCATAATGTGTCTATGTACATTCTGTAACACCCACTTACTATGTCTTTGTTTCATGCTCCAACTATGGTTACAGAAAGTTGGAAATGATTCAAACAAAAATTATTTTTGGGATGCGGCAGGTAAGAAAAGGATGTTTGACTTGGTGCGATGGGAGTTTGCTACATCTCCTAAAAAGTGGGGAGGCATCGGTATTACAGATTTGAAAGTTTTTAATAAAGCTTTATTGGGCAAATGACTGTGGAGGTTCGAACAAGAGACACAAGCTTTGTGGAGGGGGGTTTGGAAGGTAAAATATGGGACTATGGAAGGAGGGCAGAGAACTAGAGACATCACATTGCCTTTTGAGTGTGGCTTGTGGAGGAATTTCTCGGAGAGATGGAATGTCTTCTGGGTAATATCTCATTTAAGGTTGGAAATGGGGAGATGATAGATTTTTTTGGACATAGATGGTGTGGAGATGTGATACTAAAAAGACGAATTCCAGATGTTGTACATGATTTCTAGCCAAAGAGAGTTGACAATTCAACAAATTAGGGAATACAAGGTGGGAGAGGTTTCTTGGGACTTGAGATTCAGAATAGTTTTTAATGATTGGGAAGTAGTCGAGTTCCAAAGATTGCTAGGCTCACTTCATAACCAAACCAATTCGGGTGTTATTCCGATGCATGGTGGTAGAAGCAGGGAATAGTGGTGTGTTCTCTGTGAAGACCGTATATGAGAAACCATTGATTAGGAGGAGCGTATGTTCCCGTGTAATGCTCATGTATTTTAAAGGTACAAGGGGAAGTGTTTATTTGTTCGGTTAGCCACTAGATGGGCTAGAAACTAGATGGGCGATTCTGACAATAAAAAACCCGGAGAAAGCAAAAGATTGTGTGTTGGTACTACATGTGTAAGGAGGTGGGGGAGATGCTTAGGTAGTTTGGTACTCCTCGGGTGATGCCAAATACTGTGAAGGCTCCATTGGAAGAGCGGGAGGAGAAGACGAATGGTGTGGACTTTCTGAATAGGAGAGCCTTTGAAGGAGTAGAGTCGAGCTTCTCCCAGTTGAGGAGTAGTCTTTGGTCTCGCATTCTCTTTTAGTACGCTCAGAAAGTCCCTTAATGTATAGACGATTGGGTGGATTTTGTAGAGAATCATATGTATTTTTAGATGTTTTACCTTTTGGTATACCACTTGTATACAACTATTTATGGCCTTGTTTATGAATGAAATACTTTGCTTGATCAAAAAGAAAAAAGGATCAGTGTCATCTGCATAAAGCAGATGAGAAATAGTCACAGCAATTAAACTTCTATACAATCCTTCATCAACTAATTCAGCTTCGTCGTTTTGCAGCTTTCTTTTGATTCATTGGAGTGCTCACACTCTTGCTATTCCATTCTAAATCTCTTTAGAATTTCCTTCCAATATTTGTTTCGGCAGAGAAAAACTTCATTTTGAGTTTGCTTGATCTCCATTCCTAGAAAATAAGTCATCTCGCCAAGATCTGTCATCTCTTCAATCAACACAACATTATATCCTGCCACAAGTAGTCATCCACATAAAGGGAAACAATAATAATGTTAGAGCCAACTTTCTTGACACAAGGAGTTGATTCAGTTAAGCTTTTTTCAAAGCCCAAGTCTAGCTAATGTTTATCCATCCTATTGTAGCAAGATTTAGGCGCTTGTTTTAGTTCATGTTCAGGTACACTGAAACCTTCTGTCTGCTCAACATTAAATTTTTTCTCGTAGGAGATCATTCAAAAGTAGGGGTAACGTCTGCATGCACCCTGCCCTCCCAGACCCCACTTGTGGAACCACACTGGATATGTTGTTGTTGTTGCAGGAGACCATTCAAGAAGGCAGACTTCACGACCATTTAAAAAATCTTCCAACCTTTCTGTGTTGCTACAGCCAAAATCATTCTTATTGTATCCATTCTGTCTACTGGGACAAAAGTTTCAGAAAAATTTACTCCCCAAACTTTTGCATTGCCTTTCACCACCAATCTAGCTTTGTGCTTGTTTACAGAGCCATCTGGATTGAACTTTGTTCAGAAAACCCATTTAACTCCAATCACTTTTCTGTCTTGAATCCTTTCGACCAGCTTCCAAGTTTGGTTCTTTTCTATCATGGCCAGTTCCTCCATTGCATCTGTCCATTTTTTATTAATTTTCGCTTCCTCATATCCTGCTGGTTCAAAACAGCAGCATTGCATCTCTGATAAATATCAGAGAGCGACCTTGTTCCCTTAACAGGTTGATCATCCTCTAATTCATCATAATCAAGTTGTCAATTATTATTCTTAACCCAAGACTCCTCATTCCAGTCCCGTTGCTCATCTTCAAGGAATTGAACGTCTCTACTTACCAGAATCTTGCCTGAATGAGGTTTTGAAAGATCATATAAGCTTTAGAAAGTAAGCCACAGACAATGAAGATTCCTGGTTCTGCCTTCTTGTTTAACTTGTCTCTCTTACTCAGTGGAACATAAGAAAAACATGGACATCCAAATATCTTCAGGTTTTTTTTTTTTTGAACATTTATATCTTGAGGTTTTTTAGAACAGACACCATAACAAGCCTTGAGCAGAGTCTTCCCTTTCACTGCTCGCGCAGACAGTCTATTCAGCAAGAAAACATCAGTGTTTGCTGCTTCTGCCCAAAATTTCTTTGGTAGATTCTTCTCATGCAGCAAGCGTCTAAACATCTTCATGATTATCTATTCTTCCTCGGACTGACCCCAATTTGTTGTAGAGTATGGGGCAGTGAACTGGTGGTCAATTCCTACTTCCTCACAAAACAAGTTAAATTGTTGTGATATATATTCAGTTCCATTTTCCGATCTTTATAAAACTGAATCTTGCAGCTACTTTTATTTTCTATCCATGATTTGAACTTCCCAAAATATTCCTGCAACTTTGCAAATTCGGATTTTAACTTCATGAAATTAATCCAACACATTCTAGTCAAATCATCAATGGAAGTGTGGACTGACTTGGAAAAGCTACGCGTTCCTCATCCAAAGGATTTCTCTTCAAGTCATGAACATTTATCTGAACTCAATCCTTTTTACTTACAAAGAAAATGAGAACGTAGTACAATGATTGGGTACCATAATATCTGACACTGACGAAAATCTAGTTGCAATTAAATCTTGTTTGGGCTAAGTGTGAATTTTTCTGAGAATGTAAATGGAAGTGTTTATGTGGATGTGATAATTGAAATAGATTGCATTGAGAAGGCAACTATTGAAAGAGAATCTTTAAACTAGATTTCTTGTGAATTTGAAGATCCTGTTCCCTCGCACATATTAGACGAGTTCCGGGGAAGCAATGAATGGATTATCGAATGCTCTTGGATACTTTAACATGTCTTGTGTTTCAAATGCTCCGTTTTTTATTGTTAATTTTTACTAAATGCAGGAATGAAGCAGAATCTATTGACAAAATTATAAATGATAACTTCCGAAATATGCACCACACTGTTTCTGCAACTGAAAAATATCTAGTGGGAATCGAATCTCGTATGGGTGAAGTAGAATCGTTACTGAAGTTTCGATCCGGTGATGTCTGTTTTGTTGGAATATGGGGGATTGGAGGCATCGGGAAGACAACTGTTGCAAGAAAATATTTTGACAAGGTTTCTCATCAATTTCAAGGGTCTTGTTTTCTTGCGAATGTTAAAGAAGAATCAAAGAAGTATGGGCTGACGTATTTGCAAAAGGAACTTCTTTCAAGACTCTTAAAAGAAAAATCAGTGAATATATCAAGTTTTTATGAAGGGGCTGACATGATAAAAAGAAGGCTTTGCCACAGGAAAGTTTTAATTGTTTTCGATGATGAGCACCACTTGGAATATTTAATTGGGAATCATGATTGGTTTGGTGATGGCAGCAGAATCATTACAACAACTAGAAACCAAGATTTACTACGTTGTCATGACCAACTATATTCTGTTTCTGAATTGTCTAAAGATGAGGCTGTTGAAGTTTTTAGTTGGCACGCTTTTCAGAAACGGACTCCGGATAAAGAGTTTTTGAAACTCTCCAAGTCTGTAGTAGATTATGCTAAAGGCTTACCATTAGCACTTAAGGTCTTGGGTTCTTTTCTCTACAAGCGAAGCATAACTGAGTGGAGAAGTGCATTAGATAGACTCAGAGATACTGGATATGAAAAAATTGTTAAGCAGCTCAGTTTAAGTCTAGATGGATTGAACCATGAAGAGAAGAATATATTCCTTGATATTGCATGCTTCTTTAGAGGAAGAAAGAGAGATGATGTGATAACAATACTAAACAGTTTTGGCTTCCGATCTGAGATTGGAATACATATCCTCATCCAAAAATCACTCTTATATATTTCTGAAGGAATGGTTGAGATGCATGATTTGATAGAACAAATGGGTAAGCAAGTGGCACGCAATGTTGACCAGGACAAGCCATGGAATCACAGTAGACTATGGCATGAACAAGATATAAAAATTGTTTTTTCTGCAAATCAGGTAAGCATGTCCTCTGCTGGAGATATCCATTTTCTCTTTTGCATTATTTGCCCTCACTGGAAGTAGAAAACTAAGTTTTACAACTTACTTTAGCACTAGTACATTTTTCTCAATGTAAACTGCATCTCATGGGGTAGTTTCTTAATTAATTCATGCAATATCTTGGACAAGTATACCCTTGTAGCTTTGAATTGTACTTCCGTATTTCTCTGCACTCAAGGAGGTCTCATGTAGCCACCAATTAAGATGGTTAGTTGCATATTCTGTTTCATAGATTACTAGATGTGCTTTTCTGAACATTTTAACTAGAGTAGCTTACTCAATATCCATTTACTAAAATAGTTCAAAAATTATTTGATAAGAACATCCAAGACCCTTTGATATGCAAAAATTTATTTTTTTCAGTTTCAAAAAAAATTATTCTTTGATAAGTTCAAATATTAGCTTTTTTTGTTACTAGGGAAAGAAATCCTAATGTAAACATATGTCAAATTGAACCCTATATTGATTGGAGAATGGATTTCTTATTAGGTAATAATGGAAAGGAATGGAAATGAGAATATTTGAAGTTCTCAATTGATTCCTGAAATTATTTGATTGAAATCAAAATGCAAAGCCAGATATAAATCTTATACTTGTAGTGTTGATTCCAACGAAAAATGCTATTGATTAACATTTGTATATTTAAGGAGAATAGGTTCTATGCTTGGAAGTATGTTCTGTTTAAAAAATTTACTTTAATTTCCTTACAGAGGACAGAGTCTATTAAAGGCATAATGGTGCCAATTGGCTCAGACCGTCATATATGCAAGTGGAGCAAAACTTTCAGAAATATGCTTTGCCTTAGGTTACTCATTGTCAAAGGGGAGGAGGCCCGACATCATGACCCTATTTGTGACCCTATTGAGTATCTCCCCAGTAACTTGAAATGGCTTGATTGGTCATACTACAGTTTTGCATCTTTACCAGCAGATTTTGAACCAGGAAACCTTGTTGGGCTCAACATGACTTTTAGTTCTCTTGTTGAAATCTTCAAGGAACCAAAGGTATTGTTGATCTCCTTCAAAAAAGAAACATATTTAAAGAAAAGAAATGACAGTTAAAGCTGATGCTTCAATTCCTTCTCTTTTTATGAACAGGCATTTGACAAGTTGACAATCCTCAATTTAAGTTTTTCTGGAAGTTTACTCCGAACACCCAATTTTTCTGACACTCCAAACCTCCAGAAGATTATACTGAAAAGTTGTGTAAATTTGGTTGAAATTCATCCATCCGTTGGATATCTTAAAAAGCTCATCTTCTTGAATATGGAAAACTGCAAAAATCTCAAGTCTTTACCATGTAGTATTCAAATGGAATCTCTTGAAAGCTTCAGCCTCTCAGGTTGTCAAAAATTAGAAAAATTTCCAGAAATTCGGGGGAATATGGACTTGCTATCAGAGCTCCTTCTGGCACGTACTGCAATTTGGGAATTGCCCTCATCAATAGGACAGCTCAGCGGTATCAGCTTGCTTGATTTGCGATCATGTGAAAACCTTGTAAGACTTCCTGCCAGTGTCTCTGAGATGAGAAAACTGAAAATTTTAACTGTGAAAGGCTGTTCAAGACTTGCCAACTTTCCTGAAAATCTAGGTGATCTAAACCAGATGGAGGAGCTCTATGCTGGTAACACTGCCATTTGGAAACTACCGGATTCTATTGGAAACTTGAGCAAACTTAAAGTCCTATCGTTAAGAAGAGGGCGGAAGTTAAAGCGTCAAACTGGTGGCAGTTTGATGTTACCCGCTTCCTGGGTGTTTCATGGTTTGAGGGAATTGAAAAGCTTAGATCTCAGTGGATGCAATTTATCTGATAACCAAACTTTTGCTCTTAAGCACTTGCCTTCTTTACTGGAATTGAATCTGAGCAGAAACAAGTTTATTTCATTGCCTGATATCATCAGGCGACTTTCTCACCTTCGATATCTCGACATAACACACTGTCAGGAACTTAAAGAACTTCCCACACTTCCTCCGAGTATAGAGGAATTATATGCAGAAGATTTTTTGGCCAAACAAAGTATTGCAAAGCTGCCAATGTACCCTCGGTTGAATTTGGTGTCATTCACCAATTATAGTTTTGATCAACAATCTTATATACAGGAGGGCAATGGTAGCTCAGTTTTGGATGAGATTCTCCATTTGTTTCTTTCACAGCCCTCTCTTCACTCCGACTATAGGGTGAATTGTTCCATTGTCTTTCCTGAGCGTGCAATCCCCACGTGGTTTAAGCATCAGAGTGTTGAGGAAAAGATCTTGTTCAAACTACCAATTAATTGGTATAGTGATAAGTTCAAGGGCTTTGCTATATGCTGAGTGACTCTCATGGGAGCAGGTATCTGCAGTCCTGATTCAGAGCTATCTCAGAAGTATGACTATACTTCCATCAAAGCCAAATTGATATGTAGTGATCATTTAGAAGACCTTAAAGTGCTAGAGAAAGAATGTAAAGTGGGCACATCATCTAGAACGTATGGCTGGTGTGTTTGCTTTGTCTACATACCATTGTATGCTTCACTGCAGGTGTCCGGCACAGATTTTGGAGACATTAACCATTATAGCCTATTTGAGGCATCTATACATGGGCGCATTGTGAGACAGTGGGGTGTTGATTTGATCTATGAGGATGAAGGAATAATTTCGTAGCGCAGCAGACTCAGAAGGATTGCTTCGAGTCGATCAAAGATGAAAAAAGGCTAAATTAGCTCCATATGCTGGGATATTAAAGGGATCACCGAGAAATAGGTTAAGGTAACTCGAAATGCCTCGTATCTGTTAATAGAGTTTAATAATTTGAATATGGTTAGATTAACAATTTTAGTTCAATGCTACTAAGCATTAGGTTTAAATGTTGGAAATGATTAGGCAAAAGTAAGATTTACTTAGAATTATTGAATTAATAAAATTAATTTTGAAATTAAAATTTTAAATACACGGCAATTAATAGGTTTAGAAAAATATAGGAGTCAATAAGATAAAATTAGATGCAATTATATTAATATGATAGTTACATTTTAAATAGCATATTATTTTTGAGAATATATATTCTGATTATTTTGTAGTAACCTGTTTGAAATGAAGTAGTTGATACTGACCTTCAAGCGGTAATCTAATAATAGTAGAGATAGTTGTGTAATAAATCTTCAAAATCTAAAGACTAATAGTTCTTCTTCCTTATTAAATTTATTCAATAATATTACAATTAAGAATTAAATTAATATGATAAGTAGTAGTAAGTGTGTTAGAAAACTAAACACATTAGTAGGTATCACCAAAGGTTGTGATAGGGTGGTATGTACCCCTCCATCTTTAACCTGAGGTCTCGGGTTCGTGCCCTAGGAATGGAGTCGCCTTTGGTAGGGAGCCCTTTACCCTTAAAGTGTGACTTTCCAGCGTGAAACCTGATTTGTCGGGCTCCAAAGCAGTATCGAACACTGGATGGTAAACCAAAACGACGGTGGTAGGTTAGCAGAATTATAAATAAGGAGTTGTATCTTGTTGATGGTGATGATTCAGAGTTGAAATTTAAGCTTGGATGTGATTAAGACTTTAATGTTTTGACTTCTCTTATGCTTTAGAATCTTCAGCTTATAATAGATAAAATTAATGTAACCTTTAAGTGTACCCCCATCCAAAAAGAAAATCACTAGAAGGCTGATAATATTCAAGAATAAAGATGTTGGAAAGTCTAGTGGTCGGAGGTTGGAGTCTTAGTTTGGGCACTCCTGCTTTATTTTATTTTTATTTTTTGGGGTCTATAGCTTCTTAGTTAAAAGAAAATCAAGCAATTCTTAGCAATGCTTTTCTAACATGGCAGCTGAGACTCAACTAAGGCAAATCTAATTCTCATTAAGTTAAACATGGTTGGGCATCCAGCCAAGCCCAACGGCCACAACATACAGTTATTATAGTTTCTTACAATAATTTTTTTTGGTAACTAGTTTGTTAACCCATTTGTTACTTCGTTAAAGACATTCCGATAACTTATTCAGTTTTGTAATCTAAATTTAGGCATTGCAAAACTTATTCAGTTTTGTAATCTTAATTTAGGAATTGCTAGTAAGTGAGGATGCTCAATCTCTTTGATTCCCTGGTCTCAGGTTTAGAATGGTTAGAACAGTTAAGCAGATTCAGTTTCAATTAAGACAACTATATGAAAGAAAGCTAAACTTTCGCTGGATTGCCTATCACATCACTTTTTGTGTCAAATTAAAAAGGCAGCCCGGTGCACTAAAGCTCCCGCTATGCGCGGGGTCCGGGGAAGGGCCGAACCGCAAGGGTTTATATTGTACACAGTCTTACCCCACATTTCTGTAAGAGGCAGTTTCCACGGCTTGAATCCCTGACCTCCTGGTCACACGGCAACAACTTTACTAGTTACTCCAAGGCTCCCCTTCAAATTGATGTACTTATTTCATTTATCAAGAGCTAATTTGACCAACTTCCAAAATTAAACTAGATATAGATTAATATGCCTTTTGAAAATAAAGCTAACAAAAACTAAATTCGTAGACAGTTTAAAAAAAATAATTAAAAAACCGTAGTTAAAAGTTACCTGAAAAATTTCCAAAGTTGGAATTTTACAATTTGAACATCATGAGTTTTGTGAGTGCGTGTACATTTATCTTGTTGACAATATTGTACGAGTCAAATGTCCTTTCATTTGACAAGACATGCGAAATAAAACATGAACTTTCAAACAGTAAGAGTAGTAATAACTGTTGCCGTTTCTTTTTGCTCTATTTTGTTCTTTATACAAGAACTCAAATGTTGGAATGACATAACCTTTCACATATTCTGCAAGTTGAATTAGTGATCATGATTGTTCATCTCCAAATTTCTGCTTCTAGGATGATCATGATTTGCCCTTTTCTGCATTTCTCTCTGTATTTCGTTTTTTGGCTTCTACACCATTCAATCTTACATATCTCTCCCCTCCTTCCTTTATTTGCAAAGAAAATATTTTGCACATCTTGTAGTCATATATAGATATTTCTCCATTTCATTAATTTTCTTTTTCTCTCTCTAAACCTACTCTCAATGGACAATTCTTGCTTTCTATCCTTAACTGGTAGTAATTCACCAGCTTTTACCTAATTAGCACTTGATTTACTTTTCCGTCTGCTCTTGTATTTGGTAAACTTGAAAGGGCCAGTCCCCAGGTAGGATGCATTGCCAGTGATTAGCAACAGAAAAAGTAACTTATAATACTCGAAAGTATCTCCCTATCATGATATCTTTGCGTAGGAAGTTAATTTAGATCAATTAACTTGATATATTAGTGCTTTAATTTCGTTCCCCCCCCCCCCCCCCTCAAAATTTCATTCGTTACTTTTAATGGGTACTAAGTACTTTTGAAAGGGGAAGTGTAACACCCCGAAAATCCAAGTTAAGATTAGAACCATATTTCAAGTACATGTAGAATCAAACATCATGTTTTGGTTGTATGAGAAGTGATTTAGACATGTATTAAGGCCACAAGTAACTCCTAGCTCATAGCCAAGTCGAAACCTTCCTTACCGATTAAGTTCTTGTGAAGAATCTTGCTATAGTCAACTTCAAACGAGCATAACTCCTAGGTTCTGGGGTATTTTTAAGCTCAAGACCCACCAAATGATAGATATTTGAAATACCTTTCCAGCGCATCAAGTTTCGCCTTAATCCAATATCGGAGTAAAAAGTTATGCTCAGTTTATCAAAAGGGTGTCTGTCTGTCAAAGTGTGACGGCCCGTCAAGGTAGGCCGTCAGGCTTAAGCAGTAAGACCAGTATTTGGTCATTTTGTGACGGTCCGTCACCCGAACCGTCACCTGGAACTGTTTTGCACTGTTTTAACGTTTTCAAAGGGGTTGTTTGGTCTTTTTCCACTCTTTTAACACTAAAACTACGCCGTTTAAGCTATC
The DNA here is from genome assembly GCA_031232105.1 of Capsicum rhomboideum. Lineage (NCBI taxonomy): Eukaryota > Viridiplantae > Streptophyta > Magnoliopsida > Solanales > Solanaceae > Capsicum > Capsicum rhomboideum. Next base: position 14,474,918 of record CP124713.1, on the reverse strand, counting down.
CTAAGGCTGAAATATAAGACTAAACGCCTTAATAAATCCCCATTAACTCTAAATTCAATCGACACTTAGCAAAAACAAGAGAAAAGAGGCGATTTCTCTCTTCTTCAGGTAACTAGGGTTCATCTTCTTCAAGCTTCCAAGTTCAAGGATTTCTTCAGGGTTTTCATCTCCAGGTATGTGGGATTTCATCAATGGGTTCCTTTCACCCATTAAGTCTCTAAGTGAACTCAATTTCCTCAATTAAATTCATTCTTCAGAGCTAGAGTTTCATGAAAAACATGGTTTTTGTTGTATGTTTGTTTCTCGTCAAGAATAATCTATGAATACGTGTTCCACTCAAACATTTAGTGTTATTATGGAGTTATCATTGTAAACCCTCATTATGTCTATCAAATTCTTGGTTTTGGGAGTTATTTGGGCTTGTATTATGTAATATCATATTCCATTCATATCATAGAAGTTGTCATGAATAGTAGCATTCTTTAGAGATGGCGGGTTATGAACACCCGATGACCTAGGATCCCATGCATTGTTAATTAAACACTTATTCCGTCAGGTTTGCATGTTTTTGGATACTTTTAGATAGGAGGTTTGTTACTCAGTCTCAGTAAATCCGTACTTTCAGTGTTACTGACTTGTAGAGTGTTTTCAAATAAATTATATTCTAAATGGTATTTCCAGATAAATTCACCCTATTAGATTGTTAGTAGTTTCATGAGTCAAGATTCAGGATTCAGGTCTAGCTTTATAGATTTTTTCAATTCTCAGTCCTTGTATGTTTCTTATATGCATTTACTCCAACCACCTCATGTCCCCCATAAATGTACAAGTCTCAGAATTCATAAATACATGATCTCTCAAGATATATACTCATATCATAATCAGGAGCTTGAACTCATGACCATAATATACATGACTTACATGACATCCAGATATGCCATCAATGCTCTTGGACACTCTTTCCCAAAAGTAAGTTCCCAATTAGTATGGTATTCGGAGTGTCATCAATGATTGTGGATCAGTTTTCTTATAAAATCAAAGTTTACTAGTAGTATGGCAGTCAGGTATGGCATTCATGATCATGATCAGGTTGGCATCCAGGTATGTCATCTCAGGTTGACAATACGTCATCTCATCGAGCTATCAATTATGTTTAGTTGAGAGTAGTACTTAGCACTGAGCGGACGAAGGGATGAAGGGTCTCCCGTCAGTAGGCTGAGACCTTTAGTAGCAGTCCCTAAGTCACAGAACTACGTGCCACCATAGGTTTGTTTATACCATGTCATATCAGATCATCTTTTATACCCTGGCAAGTATATTGGGCCCTTTTTGATAGGGATTATACATCGAACTCCATGTTCACCTCACATGGTTATATGTCGGTTAATAGTATCTCCCACAGTTTCAGACTTCAGTATGTGCATGGCCCTTAGTTCAGTCTAGTTCACAGTATTTCAGTTATCTCAGGATATTCATGCATTCAGTAATTATGCTTATCCAGATGGGTCCTTACATCTCAGTATACTTCAGCATTACTTTTGACGTAAATATCTTATCCTCAGCATGCCCAGTTGTATATCATTTATAGTTTCAGAGTATCTTGTTGTTCCTACATTCATGCTTATCATTCAGGGAATCGTTACATGTTGTCATTCATATCAGTTTTATGTTCAATTATTCACAGTGCATATCTCACATACTCAATACATTCAAAAGTACTGATCGCATACCTCGTATGTATACATTTTTCATGTGATGTAGATTCAGGTGCTTACTATCAGGATCCTAGTCAGACAGATCACAGCTTCCTGCCAGCATGTGATGAGTTCTCTTGATTCGAGGACTCAAGTCAGTTTGTAGTTACAGTATTTTATATCTATTCGTAGGTATTGGTTAGGGATAGCTGGGGGTCATGTCCCGGCTATCTGTAGTCGGTATTAGTAGAGGCTTCATAGATAGTCAGTCAGATGTAACACCCCGTACCTTCCCAACCCTATGTGACGATGTTGAACAATGGTTACCTAGGTGTCGAGCGCTATAAGTATGCATTTGGTAATGTTAATGATGAGGAAAAAAAATTGAAATTGGCTTCATACATGTGATTAGCCCCTTCATAAGAGTTGTTTTGTGATTTTTGTGGCGCAGTTGTGGGGTTCAAAATGAGGCTAAGAGGACCTCTAAACAAAGCATATTAAGGCTAAGAAGTAAGTTAAAGAATAGGACTTGAAGTGTCTACTCAAACCCGCGAAGAAAAGTCGAAAAATAAAATTTTCAAAAAGTTTAAGTGTGGGGCGCGTTTGGGACCGTGCCGGGCCGCTTCTGGCTGAAATTTTCAGTCCCCAGGCAGTGTTGGGGCGCGCCCAAGGGCGTGCCGGGCTGCTTGTGCGCACCTTTCAAAAGTTGGAATTTTTCTTAAGTCCCAAGGGTATTCGGGGACGTATTGAGCCGATTTTTGCTACGTTTCTTCTACAATCATGATCATATATATGAAATGAGTCAAATATTATATTGGTATGATAAAATTACTCGAGAACGAATTTGGCGTCAAAATGACGATTTTACCCTTTTGGTCAAAATAGGCCATACATGGCTAGAATTGTTTGTTTTTGGGATCGAGGCTACAAATATGAATTCCGTGAGTGGGAATATCGTCGTAAAGCATATGAAATGAATTAAACATGAGAAATTATGGATTTTATTGGATTAAGTAATTTGGGCTCAAGAAAGCCCAAAAATGAAGAAAAAGTCATGGGCCAAACATGGGTCAAATGACCCATTCTTCCATAGACCAAGTGTATATATTATTATTGGACCAAGTGGATAAATATAACCATGGAATGGAGCCTATATAAGGCCAAAAATCTGATTTTTATTTCACAAAGTCTCTCATAACATTTCTAGAATTATCTCAAGTTTTCTCTCAAGCTCTTCAAACCCTAAGCCATCTTTGGAGCAAGACCATCATCTTCCAAGCTTAGGTAAGTGTTTATTATTATGGATTAACATATTATATGCATGGGAGAGTATGTATATCATGTTGGTTATGCTTGGAAGTGTTGTATATGGCACTTTGTGTTTTTGTATAAGATGTGCCATTTATGGAATTTAAACTTGGGATATGACTTGTGGTTTTGATAAAAGAGCATGATATGGATAAAATATCAACATGTATGGTGTGATTATGGTCCTAAACTTGTTATTTTTCCATAAGTGTAAATTATGAGATTTTGGCCGATTTGTTGTTGTGAGGTGTATTGAAGAAAAGTGATGGCACAATTGTGATGTTGTGATGATGGAGAAGTGTAAATTATGAACTTGGTGTGACATGTTATTGGTTATCATGTGTTGGTCAATGTATGGAATATTGTGGGATTTTTGGAATAGTAATTTCATAAGTGATATTGTCAAGGGGGAAATGACATGTTGAAGCTAAACATGTGACTTATTGTTATTGTATCCCATTGTAAGGTAATTGGTGGTTAATGTTGGTTTCGTTATGAACTTGTGTTGTAGTGTGAAATATAAAGAAGGAGCGGGACTATTGTATACGCGTCTAAGATTGTGTATTCGTATTAAGAATACAAGGTATGTAAGGTTACTCTGTCCGTATTCTTCTGCAGCATATATTATTCATGTTGTCATTGTCCTTGTTCCATTCCAAAATGTTAAAAGGTATCTCATTTCAAGTTGTCATATGTTATTAGTCTCATGTATCATATAATTATGGACATGATTCCAAGTTCCAATAATATTATGTCCCAAGGCTTCCAATAATGTTACAACTTCAAAAGTATCAATCTCATGAACATAAAAGATTGAAGTAATGCATCTATGTATTTCCAATAAGGTTATGTTCCCCCAATGTAACAATCTCATAAAAGTAAAAGAGAGAAGTAATGCAATGAAGTAAGAGAAGAAGTAATTCCCTCATGGTTACTTTATATATATTCCCTCATGGGTACTTTACATATATTCCCTCATGGGTACTTTACATATATTCCCTCATGGTTACTTTATACATATTCCCTCGTGGTTATTTTATATATATTCCCTCATGGATACTTTACATATATTCCCTCATGGTTACTTTATATATATTCCCTCATGGATACTTTACATATATTCCCTCATGGTTACTTTATATATATTCCCTCATGATTACTATATATATATTCCCTCATGGTTACTTTATAATTTTCCTTATGGTTACTTTAACATTAGTTTATAATTACTTTATGGTTCTTTGAGTGCGGGTGATAGCTTTGGGGGAAAAGCCAAACTTGATGCCGAACCTGCTTCCTTGTTTTTCGGGTGGTAGCAGGGGGGAAGCTCAGTGGGGCAAAACGCCAAGCTTGACGCCTTTATTACATTCACTGGATCAAGGGGGAAGCTCAGTAAGGTAAAAGCCAAACTTGATGCCGAACCTGCTTCCTTGTTTTCCGGGTGGTAGCAGGGGGGAAGCTCAGTGGGGCAAAAGCCTAGCTTGATGCCGAACTTGAGACGGTTGCATATTGACGGATGTATTGCATATTGACGGTTGCATATTGACGGATGCATTTCATATTGACGGTTGCATATTGACGGATGCATTGCATAGTGACGGTTGCATATTAAAGGTTATACATTATTGACGGTTCTAACTATTAACGGTAACGGACATAAAGGTAAATAGAATAATGAACGTAAGGTACCTATTTCCACACATACTAAGCAATGATTGATCCACATTGACTATTCTCTTGAAATCAAGTTCATTGAGGTGTTTAAGTTTCATGAAGTTTCTTATAGCCTTGCATACGCAGTACATTCTTCGTACTGACCCCTTTGGGGGACTTCTTTTATCTGCTGCAGGCACAGGTGTTAGTAGACCTCCACCATAGGCTACGGGTTTTCCACGGATCATTGGTGAGCTCCTAGTTGGTTCGGGGCTTTCCGAGTCACATGTGTATATTGTTGTGGTTTTGTAATTATTGTATAAAGCGGGGACTTGTCCCGACTTTTAGTTGGTCTGGTAAATGCATCTGTTAGAGGCTTTTGTAGACATATGTGGGTTATGGATGGAAGAGACAAATGTCTGTTTTCACTTGATGGCTCCAACGGCCAAGTTTCCTAAATATATTTATATAGCGTATGCTTCCTTGTTCATGTTTTCTGCATAGTTGCATAAGATATCATAAGATGTATGTGAGGATATGCATACGAAGGGTCATAAGCAAAGATTGGTTCTCTCGGGCCATATCGGCTTCGGGTGCCAGTCCGGCCCGAATGGGATTTCGGGTCGTGACATCAGAGTTGTTGTATATAGTTCCTGTTTCTATTTCTTTCAGATTACAATGTTGTAAACTGTTAACAGTGATGTATTGGACCAGTTTATTTCATTATTAAGTTTCCGCTCAGTCATTTTAGCTTTTATTCATGTTCTTATTCAGTTGCTCATGCATTATGTCAGTACCATGGGTTAGGTCGGGATCACTCGTGGTTCTAAGCACCGTGTTACGATTAGGGGGTAGTCTCGGGTCGTGACAGGAAGCACAGAGAGAAATAACAAAAAAAATCAAAACCACACCTACTGTGTAGGTGACTCCCACTGTTACTGCTAAAGCTATAAGCCTTGGTGATTGTATCTTATCAAGTTGCAGAATATGATAGTCTTATATTAAGAAGCAAACCTTGACTAAAGTATCTCCTTGTCTCAATGTTAGGATATGTTGCACATTGTTGTAACAATTGGATGTATTTCATGAAGCTTGTCAAAGTGTTTGTTGCTTGCATGAATTTGGAGTGGGAAATATACTATTATTTGGCATTTTGCCGTCTAACAGAGCCCAGAGACACTGTCATTTGTTTGAGCTCAAAGAGGAAACAAACATTGAGCTCCCCGTCGTATATTTTCTGTATCAGGTGCATCCTTTTTCTTTTTCATTTTCCTTGATGTTTCTCCTTATAAATATTAGTTCAGTGTTCTCTTAGATTGCTTTCTGATCCTTTAATATTGGGATTTTGTTGCTCAATCAAACTCCGCTGTTTTTTGTAATTTAAATATCAAGGAAAAAACAAGTACTCCCTCCATTTCAATTTGTTTGCTTGCTTTGGCTAGGAGTTTAAGAAAGTAATTTTTGAATCTTGTGGTCTTAAACTAAAGATACGTAGAATGAACCAAAATGTCCTTTAATCTTGTGATCTTAAACATGTCACGTGTAAAGTTGAAATTAAAGAGTTGTTAAAAAAGGAAAGAACATTCTTTTGAAATATATTAAAAAGAAAATAAGACAAACAAATTGAAATAGATAGAGTAACTAATATAGCCAAGTATCACAGTCTTTGCTCATGCATATTAAGATACATTATTAGCACAGGTTATTCTGCATATATTAGAACAGGTTTCCATTGGGATTTAATCAAACTAGAATCTTGACAAGAGAAAATGACGAAAATGGTCTCTTGGGTTTAAGGGTTAGATTTATTTAAGCCATTTGAATATCGCTTTAAATATAAAACGATACTTTTATTTGCAATTTTAGGTCACAATTATTCTCTAAGTAGACGGAAAATTTAACTTTAACAGAAGACTTGTAACTTGCTTTGCATGTGACTAGACCAGAACAAAGATAAAGACAAAGCAAATCCCACATTTTATCCCGGGATTATTATACCTTATACCTCACAGCAAATGACTCCTGAAGGATGTTATTTCCATGCAGTGTTAACACATTTCAAAGAGAACCAGTAAATTTATTATTTTGACTCCTGAATGTACTTGTATGAACTACACACACCAATATAGAAGATATTAGTACTACTGTTGTATTTCATTTTCTAAAGAAACCTCCAAGGTGCTTTTATGTAGGGAAGCTGTTGTGAATATATAGAGGTGAGGCTTACCCAATCAGAAGCTAGATTACTGGTACTACCAATTGGACAATTTAATCATCTTTGACTTCACCTGAGGCAAAAAAACAAGTTGTTGCTTAGGAAAACTGCTGATTTACTGAACTATTAGATATAAAGAACAAACTTTACATTTCGCTTAGACGCAATACAATTGCAATTGGAAGGGGCAGAGAAAATTACATAACACCTCGCATTGAAGTGGAAGTGGGAGAAACGGACCCAGGTTTAGAGGTTTGTTTTGGCAGGAAGATTTCTGGACATTAAACTTGTCATTCAGATCAAAAGTTCATGTAGACACAACAGGATGGTGGTCCCCGGGAGAGCAGTACAGGATAGCCAGAAAGAACCTTCGGCATGAATTCCTCTTTCCTAGATAAAGAAGAGAGCCATGAGCATGGATATCCTTAAGAACATCTTGGTGAACAATGTTTGAGATATCAACCTCACACATTATTCTTCCTTCATCAAAATCATTGTCAGGCACGTGCTCCAAATCACGAATGATTAGCACAACTTGTGACTTGTACTGTTGGAATGTGTACAAGTGATTTTCTACTATTACACAATCATTCCACCGATATTTTGCCGAAAGATAATGCGTGAGAGGTGTCAAAAGTGTTTGATTGGAATACTTATACCAAGTCTGATCCTTCAAGCTGAAACCATGAACATTTTAGCGGTGAAACGGCTTTATGTATAGGGTCTCCTTGGAATAGTCAATAATTAGATTACGGTCAAAGGCAACTGCAGGATTCCAAACAAAAGAGGGTTGAGGTAGTGAAACCCATCCTTCAGAAAGATCAGTCATATTCAGCATCTCAAAGTGTGGCCGTCGGGCATGTGAAAGAAGTTAAAGTTGATTTTTTGGAAAAGTCTCTAGAATGTCCTAGTGTAGTAACTTAGATAATTAACTTGAAAGAAACATCTAGATATTCTAGGAATTGTTAGAAGAAAGAGTTTACTAGAATTATCTTAGAGATGTATCTAGAAGTTCTAGATTTTTGTTAAGGTAGCTAGAAGATAAAATTATCTAGATCCTTCTTGTAGATGTGTCTAGAATAATTTCTAGAATCATCCCTAAACTAGTATAAATAGGGATGACACTAGGCATTTGTAACCAACCAAAATCAATCCAATTCAAGTGTTTTCTTCCATAACAAAGTTCTTATTTCTAGCTTCCCCTTCTTTAGTTGAGTCTTCCGATCTTAGTCAACGATCTTGGGCTAGCAGAAGGTTTCCCCGATATTACCTTTCTTCTGCTATTCTCTACATGGTATCAGAGCCATAGCACGTTGGCTTCTAGGTTTTATTTCAAGTTCGGGTTGGTGATAGATTCAACTAGTTTGTCTCTATGGATTTCAGCGGTCTTGGTAATGGACTGGGAATGGAGTTGTTAAATCAGTCCAATTACAAGGTATGGAAGACATGTATGGAATCATACCTTGTGGGCGAGGATTTGTGGGATGTTGTTAATTGGAGTAACATAAGTCCTCCTGATGATGGACCGGAGAATAGTAGTGTATACAAGAAGTGGAAGCAGACTAATGCAAAGGCGGAGTTCATACTGAAGAGGACCATCTCCTCCAGTTTATTTGACCATATCATAAGGTGTAAATCAGCTCATGAAATATGGAAGACCCTCGATCAGTTGTTCAATAAGAAGAATGAAGCTCGGCTACAGATATTGGAGAATGAATTGGCTAACACCATTCAAGGTAATCTCTCTATCGCCGAGTACTTTTTAAAGATTAAGAACTTATGTGCTGAGGTTTCCTTATTGAATTCGGATGAGGCTATCTCTGAAGCACGAATGAGAAGAATTATCATTCGTGGTTTAAAATCAGAATATATTCCCTTTGTTACATCGATTCAAGGATGGGCTCAACAACCATCCTTGGAAGAATTTGAGAATTTATTATCGTCACAGGAGTTACTAGCCAAACAGTTGGCTAGTGTATTTGTCAAAGAAGGGGAAGGAAATGCTCTTGTGTCCTACAAGATGAACTTTAAAGGAAAAGCAAGAGATATGCCTCACTCTCGATTCACAGGTGGTCGTTCAAGCTCGCCAGGAAAGAAGGAAGAGTTTTCTGACAATCATGGTAAGAAGCCTTTTCGATGTTATCGGTGCGGTAAAGTAGGACACATAAAAAGATATTGTCGAGCCACGGAGAGTAACATGGCTCAAACTGAAAAAATTGTTGAAGAAGAAGAAGACTGGGGAAGGTGCTTGGTAGCTGAGAGTCGAGCAATAGATGCATTGACTTTCATAAATTTTGAAAGAGATAGGTTCGTGGATTCAGGATATAATACAATCTATCACGTGGAGAAGGAAGACAACACTGTTATCAACAAGAAGCACGAAGATTATGAAGACATTCGGACTGGTGATGTGGTAGCTGCTACTGAGGAAATCAATGAAGCAGATCCTGAAATTGGTAATAATAGTTTGGACGTGAAGGCGACTGAAGAAGAACCTGAGCTGACATTGTTTGAAGATAAATATGTTGATGATGACCTTTTTGGAGAAAGTATTAAGGGAGAAGCTAAAGAGCAAGTAGATGAAGAGGTTGACCATGTGGACTCAATTTCAGATGAAGAGGTTGATACTGATGAAGTTTCCTTATATGTTGGAGTTGCATCAAAAGGAGCATGTTCTAAAATATTGAACATTGGAGTTCCAAATTTTCCCATCAAAGATGTTTCCCCAAATAATACAACTGTTGGGAAGTTACGAGAAAGGGGGAGCTCGGAAACTCAGCAAAGAGATATTTCATGTGGTTCACAAAAGCCACAAAGAAATATTGTCAAGCTAGTCGGTTACAAGGAAGAAAATTCTGGCAATAAGTATTCAAGCTTCTTTGCAGGCTCAATAACTGACGGAAAACCTTCATCATATCAAGAAGGAAGAGGAGTCGGAAAAATATTTTTGAAATCTTCACCAAGGCCCGTTCAAAAGCTTCGATTGAGTTCGTCTGCAACAAGTTTGGGATAACTTTCAAAAAATCACTTTAAGGGGGAGTGTGAAAGAAGTTAAAGTTGATTTTTTGGAAAAGTCTCTAGAATGTCCTAGTGTAGTAACTTAGATAATTAACTTGAAAGAAACATCTAGATATTCTAGGAATTGCTAGAAGAAAGAGTTTACTAGAATTATCTTAGAGATGTATCTAGAAGTTCTAGATTTTTGTTAAGGTAGCTAGAAGATAAAATTATCTAGATCCTTCTTGTAGATGTGTCTAGAATAATTTCTAGAATCATCCCTAAACTAGTATAAATAGGGATGACACTAGGCATTTGTAACCAACCAAAATCAATCCAATTCAAGTGTTTTCTTCCATAACAAAGTTCTTATTTCTAGCTTCCCCTTCTTTAGTTGAGTCTTCCGATCTTAGTCAACGATCTTGGGCTAGCAGAAGGTTTCCCCGATATTACCTTTCTTCTGCTATTCTCTACATGGTATCAGAGCCATAGCACGTTGGCTTCTAGGTTTTATTTCAAGTTCGGGTTGGTGATAGATTCAACTAGTTTGTCTCTATGGATTTCAGCGGTCTTGGTAATGGACTGGGAATGGAGTTGTTAAATCAGTCCAATTACAAGGTATGGAAGACATGTATGGAATCATACCTTGTGGGCGAGGATTTGTGGGATGTTGTTAATTGGAGTAACATAAGTCCTCCTGATGATGGACCGGAGAATAGTAGTGTATACAAGAAGTGGAAGCAGACTAATGCAAAGGCGGAGTTCATACTGAAGAGGACCATCTCCTCCAGTTTATTTGACCATATCATAAGGTGTAAATCAGCTCATGAAATATGGAAGACCCTCGATCAGTTGTTCAATAAGAAGAATGAAGCTCGGCTACAGATATTGGAGAATGAATTGGCTAACACCATTCAAGGTAATCTCTCTATCGCCGAGTACTTTTTAAAGATTAAGAACTTATGTGCTGAGGTTTCCTTATTGAATTCGGATGAGGCTATCTCTGAAGCACGAATGAGAAGAATTATCATTCGTGGTTTAAAATCAGAATATATTCCCTTTGTTACATCGATTCAAGGATGGGCTCAACAACCATCCTTGGAAGAATTTGAGAATTTATTATCGTCACAGGAGTTACTAGCCAAACAGTTGGCTAGTGTATTTGTCAAAGAAGGGGAAGGAAATGCTCTTGTGTCCTACAAGATGAACTTTAAAGGAAAAGCAAGAGATATGCCTCACTCTCGATTCACAGGTGGTCGTTCAAGCTCGCCAGGAAAGAAGGAAGAGTTTTCTGACAATCATGGTAAGAAGCCTTTTCGATGTTATCGGTGCGGTAAAGTAGGACACATAAAAAGATATTGTCGAGCCACGGAGAGTAACATGGCTCAAACTGAAAAAATTGTTGAAGAAGAAGAAGACTGGGGAAGGTGCTTGGTAGCTGAGAGTCGAGCAATAGATGCATTGACTTTCATAAATTTTGAAAGAGATAGGTTCGTGGATTCAGGATATAATACAATCTATCACGTGGAGAAGGAAGACAACACTGTTATCAACAAGAAGCACGAAGATTATGAAGACATTCGGACTGGTGATGTGGTAGCTGCTACTGAGGAAATCAATGAAGCAGATCCTGAAATTGGTAATAATAGTTTGGACGTGAAGGCGACTGAAGAAGAACCTGAGCTGACATTGTTTGAAGATAAATATGTTGATGATGACCTTTTTGGAGAAAGTATTAAGGGAGAAGCTAAAGAGCAAGTAGATGAAGAGGTTGACCATGTGGACTCAATTTCAGATGAAGAGGTTGATACTGATGAAGTTTCCTTATATGTTGGAGTTGCATCAAAAGGAGCATGTTCTAAAATATTGAACATTGGAGTTCCAAATTTTCCCATCAAAGATGTTTCCCCAAATAATACAACTGTTGGGAAGTTACGAGAAAGGGGGAGCTCGGAAACTCAGCAAAGAGATATTTCATGTGGTTCACAAAAGCCACAAAGAAATATTGTCAAGCTAGTCGGTTACAAGGAAGAAAATTCTGGCAATAAGTATTCAAGCTTCTTTGCAGGCTCAATAACTGACGGAAAACCTTCATCATATCAAGAAGGAAGAGGAGTCGGAAAAATATTTTTGAAATCTTCACCAAGGCCCGTTCAAAAGCTTCGATTGAGTTCGTCTGCAACAAGTTTGGGATAACTTTCAAAAAATCACTTTAAGGGGGAGTGTGAAAGAAGTTAAAGTTGATTTTTTGGAAAAGTCTCTAGAATGTCCTAGTGTAGTAACTTAGATAATTAACTTGAAAGAAACATCTAGATATTCTAGGAATTGCTAGAAGAAAGAGTTTACTAGAATTATCTTAGAGATGTATCTAGAAGTTCTAGATTTTTGTTAAGGTAGCTAGAAGATAAAATTATCTAGATCCTTCTTGTAGATGTGTCTAGAATAATTTCTAGAATCATCCCTAAACTAGTATAAATAGGGATGACACTAGGCATTTGTAACCAACCAAAATCAATCCAATTCAAGTGTTTTCTTCCATAACAAAGTTCTTATTTCTAGCTTCCCCTTCTTTAGTTGAGTCTTCCGATCTTAGTCAACGATCTTGGGCTAGCAGAAGGTTTCCCCGATATTACCTTTCTTCTGCTATTCTCTACATGGTATCAGAGCCATAGCACGTTGGCTTCTAGGTTTTATTTCAAGTTCGGGTTGGTGATAGATTCAACTAGTTTGTCTCTATGGATTTCAGCGGTCTTGGTAATGGACTGGGAATGGAGTTGTTAAATCAGTCCAATTACAAGGTATGGAAGACATGTATGGAATCATACCTTGTGGGCGAGGATTTGTGGGATGTTGTTAATTGGAGTAACATAAGTCCTCCTGATGATGGACCGGAGAATAGTAGTGTATACAAGAAGTGGAAGCAGACTAATGCAAAGGCGGAGTTCATACTGAAGAGGACCATCTCCTCCAGTTTATTTGACCATATCATAAGGTGTAAATCAGCTCATGAAATATGGAAGACCCTCGATCAGTTGTTCAATAAGAAGAATGAAGCTCGGCTACAGATATTGGAGAATGAATTGGCTAACACCATTCAAGGTAATCTCTCTATCGCCGAGTACTTTTTAAAGATTAAGAACTTATGTGCTGAGGTTTCCTTATTGAATTCGGATGAGGCTATCTCTGAAGCACGAATGAGAAGAATTATCATTCGTGGTTTAAAATCAGAATATATTCCCTTTGTTACATCGATTCAAGGATGGGCTCAACAACCATCCTTGGAAGAATTTGAGAATTTATTATCGTCACAGGAGTTACTAGCCAAACAGTTGGCTAGTGTATTTGTCAAAGAAGGGGAAGGAAATGCTCTTGTGTCCTACAAGATGAACTTTAAAGGAAAAGCAAGAGATATGCCTCACTCTCGATTCACAGGTGGTCGTTCAAGCTCGCCAGGAAAGAAGGAAGAGTTTTCTGACAATCATGGTAAGAAGCCTTTTCGATGTTATCGGTGCGGTAAAGTAGGACACATAAAAAGATATTGTCGAGCCACGGAGAGTAACATGGCTCAAACTGAAAAAATTGTTGAAGAAGAAGAAGACTGGGGAAGGTGCTTGGTAGCTGAGAGTCGAGCAATAGATGCATTGACTTTCATAAATTTTGAAAGAGATAGGTTCGTGGATTCAGGATATAATACAATCTATCACGTGGAGAAGGAAGACAACACTGTTATCAACAAGAAGCACGAAGATTATGAAGACATTCGGACTGGTGATGTGGTAGCTGCTACTGAGGAAATCAATGAAGCAGATCCTGAAATTGGTAATAATAGTTTGGACGTGAAGGCGACTGAAGAAGAACCTGAGCTGACATTGTTTGAAGATAAATATGTTGATGATGACCTTTTTGGAGAAAGTATTAAGGGAGAAGCTAAAGAGCAAGTAGATGAAGAGGTTGACCATGTGGACTCAATTTCAGATGAAGAGGTTGATACTGATGAAGTTTCCTTATATGTTGGAGTTGCATCAAAAGGAGCATGTTCTAAAATATTGAACATTGGAGTTCCAAATTTTCCCATCAAAGATGTTTCCCCAAATAATACAACTGTTGGGAAGTTACGAGAAAGGGGGAGCTCGGAAACTCAGCAAAGAGATATTTCATGTGGTTCACAAAAGCCACAAAGAAATATTGTCAAGCTAGTCGGTTACAAGGAAGAAAATTCTGGCAATAAGTATTCAAGCTTCTTTGCAGGCTCAATAACTGACGGAAAACCTTCATCATATCAAGAAGGAAGAGGAGTCGGAAAAATATTTTTGAAATCTTCACCAAGGCCCGTTCAAAAGCTTCGATTGAGTTCGTCTGCAACAAGTTTGGGATAACTTTCAAAAAATCACTTTAAGGGGGAGTGTGAAAGAAGTTAAAGTTGATTTTTTGGAAAAGTCTCTAGAATGTCCTAGTGTAGTAACTTAGATAATTAACTTGAAAGAAACATCTAGATATTCTAGGAATTGCTAGAAGAAAGAGTTTACTAGAATTATCTTAGAGATGTATCTAGAAGTTCTAGATTTTTGTTAAGGTAGCTAGAAGATAAAATTATCTAGATCCTTCTTGTAGATGTGTCTAGAATAATTTCTAGAATCATCCCTAAACTAGTATAAATAGGGATGACACTAGGCATTTGTAACCAACCAAAATCAATCCAATTCAAGTGTTTTCTTCCATAACAAAGTTCTTATTTCTAGCTTCCCCTTCTTTAGTTGAGTCTTCCGATCTTAGTCAACGATCTTGGGCTAGCAGAAGGTTTCCCCGATATTACCTTTCTTCTGCTATTCTCTGCAGCAAGGGGACTATCTCTAGAAATTACGTAAAGCCGGGGATGAATGAAGAACAAAAATGGGCCGGGCATGGGAGCTTTCAACTTTGGGATAATGTTGTTGTCCATCCATTTCCTGTTGGGAATATCATAAACTTTAATTTTCAGAGGATAAAATAGCGAAGGAGAATCATCACCATCATCATCATTTATTTTGGCGTCACCAACAAAGTACAATTTACGGTCACCAGCGTTACATCCCAATCTCCTTCTAAGAAACGAGGGGCGTTGGTAGGAGACAAGGAAGTACGTGTTGATTCTAGAAGCAGCAGTATCCTTAGTGAATGCATGGACAGAATCAGAATCTTCTAGAAAGATGATTACTGTGGATGACCAATTCTCGTAATTAGACGGCTATTCCCAAATCAATTTCTCATCTAACAGCATTCTCATTGTGGTGACTTGGGATCTCAACAAACAATCTCTTTATGTTTGTGTGATGCTTTATAAGTAAAATCGAGGTAGAGGTAGACACACCAAAAACTAAACCTAATAATTCTTTCATTCCTTCGGGCCCCACAACTCCTTGTTGGACCAAAGTATAACGAAACGGAATGCATAACGAGGGGTATATTTACCATTTCTAATAGTACAGGGGTATATTTGAACCTTCTCTGTTTTTTATATTTAGATTCAACAACGTCGAGCTACTTATATAGGATAGCTAATCTTGTTATTTTAATACATCTCACGTAGGGGTGTCAAATGAGCGGGTTGGATTGAAATTGGAGAGTTTAAAATGGGTTAAACTAAAAACTGAGTTGGGTCATGACCCGCCTAATTTGACCCACTTAATCTTACTAGAAATAAATTTCTGATTTAAGGATCATGGATTTCATGTCCAATTTCACTGTCAAAACGTTGAAACCTTCCATGAACGAGAAAATATATCCAAACCTATAAGGAGCATCAATTGTGCAGATTTTGTTACTGTCTTCTATTACACCTACAGCTGATCAATATAATGTCTTCTATGACAAGAGAAGACTCACATCTCTGTTACTGCATGCATGCTCTCCAATTTCTAGCACACAACATTATATTGTATTGGGAAAAATAGCCTATGCAGGTGTCAAAACAAATGATGTATACTTGGCACATAGGCAAAAGGTATCCGTGGAGACTCCTTTGATAGAGTTTCAATTCGAAGATATGTTTGGTGAGCTTGACCTCGTCTCAAGTTCGGATTATTACTGAGACCGCAAGATCATTGTTGTTGATAGGAGAGCGGGAGCGAGGCTCAGTGTCAGAGAAAGACTCGCGTGCCGATGATAGAGCAAAAGTAGCTGCAAACGAATATTAGCTGACATGAGTAACGATATTTCCACGTGAAATATTACTATTGCACATAGTACTACGGGATGAGATACTAAGCAATACAAAAACAATATGTGTGCTCCAAGTCTCATATATTTTAGTAAATCTTTGCTTTCAAGCATTCTCATATTGAGGACTTGTCTTAGGATCTGAGACCAGTTACACTTTTACGTCTCCGGATCCTAAACTCTACTGTTTCATTCGATTCGATTACTTTTCATTACTGCCTTTACTAAATTTATTTAGAAACATATTTAACTGCTAATATCATCAACCTTAAGATTTAAATTGAAACACGTGTCCTTGACCTAAAGATATGTATTAATAATGCGGCGCCTTTGGATATTCCGATAAATTGTTGATGAACTATGACTTGCTCATTTGGAAAGATTGTATAAGAGTTGGGAAAGCTTTATTAGTTATAACAAATTGTGGGATTTTCATATTTATGGAAAAAAAAAATACAACTTTTGATATCCAAATTGAATATCCAAGCAAAATTGCAACTTCAAATCAAACTCATTTTAAATCTAATGGGAAAATTAGACAAACTGTCCATTGAGTGAAAATTCCTTATCCAAAATAATCCAATTATCATTTATTATCCAAAATGGCCATTCGACCCACTTTGTTGTAGGCGAAGTGCATCAGAGTAACTGTTATGACATCATCAAGATGCAATACAGTGTAGAAAATTAACAGAGAAGTAGAAAAGAAGCAATGGAAGAAGAAAAAACAAAAAAAATGAAACAATTCGCCATTGAAGAGCTTCGGAGCTCAAATTTTAAAATTCAATCTGCCGTGAATGTGAAGTTTTTCGAGTGAATGTCATATCAATAGACTTGAAACATCAAGAGGAGCTCATATCTAAAATTTGAGACTATTTACCGATATTTGAGTTGGTTCATTGAGGAAGATGAACTGTTGTAATGTATAAGTATTGTATGAACAGTGTATATGGATGTATATACATCTCCGCTACATAATTATACATCATAGATACACTATTTATACAATACTTATACATTACATCTACATTACATATACATGAGGTCATTTTAGTTGAAAGAGTTTTTATATCGCCAGTACAGTTTCGTAAGAATCCCATTTCAAATTGTGTTTTGAAAAACGGATCCTAATTTTTTTTTGTAGCCAGCGTCATACACATTTCTTTCTAAAATTAAATTTTTATTTAACTCCTTAATTCAGTTCAGTGTCAAGTAATTTGTTAATTCTTGATGCAATGTTTTTTCAAAGTTTATCTAAGCTAATTTTAAGTCACATTCAATGATATTTTGAATCTAATGGTCGTTTGGTACACGAGAGAAGGTGGGTATCTAGGATTAAGGCTGAGATAAGATTTATCCCAGGATAAATTTATACAGTCTACCAAACGCATGATAAATCTTATCACATGCTTAATCCTGGGATATCCCACCATACCTCATCCAACTTGGGATTGTTTTATCAGATCTCTCAGGTGGGATAAATTAGTCCGGGGATTATCCCAGAACTTTAATCTCAGGATAATTTAATCTGCGTACCAAACGACCCTAAGAGTATTCGAATTTTCATTTACAGATAATTGGTACTTATCTAGTTACCTTAAAATCTTGGAAAGTCCCCTGAAGACACCAGCATATAGAGCTAGTTTCCGCAATAAGCTCAGGTCTAGCACCAAGTGACAGAAAGTTTGAGTAGACTCAGTTTTGCATGGCTCTACGAAGGTTAGGGTCCGAGCAACGTTTCATCTATTCTGCTTCTGAAAAATTCTGTGTCAGTCTTATAAACCAGATGAACTCCCCACTGTCTTGCTATGCGGGTGTTGATAGATGCCTCAAATCGGCCGTACTGATTAAGGTTTCTAGCATGTGGGACAGACGACTGCAGAAGAAAATACAATGGTATGTAGGCAAAGCAAACATACCAGCCATAAGTTCTGGATGCAGTGCCCACTTTACATTCTTTCTCCAGCACTTTAGGCTTCTCCGGATTATTATTGCATATCAATTTGACATTTATGAAAGTATAGTCATACTTCCCTGATAACCCCGAACCAGGATCATAGACACCCACTCCCATGCAAGTGACACAGCATATAGCAAAGCCCTGAAAATTATAATCGAACCAGTCCTTGGGTAGTTCAAACGACATCTTTTCCTCAATACTTTGATGCTTAAACCATGTGGGAATTGCACATCCAGGAAAAACAATTGAAATCGCCTTGTGGCGATAGTTGGGGGGGTAGCCCACATTAGCCTTAGCATCTGAGAGGAAAAAACTGAGAATTTGATCCAAAACTGAGCTATCAATGCTCTTTTCCGTATAAGGCTGCTGATCAAAAGAATAATTGGTGAATGAGACCAAATATAACAATGGGCAATTCCGCAGAGCTACAATACACTGTATGCCCAGAAAATCTTCTGCATACAGTTCCTTTATACTTAGAGGAAGTTGGGGAAGTTTCTTTAGTTCCTGACAGTGTGTTATGTTGAGATATCGGAGTCGGAAAAGATTAACGATAAATGGTAAAGAAGTAAGTTTGTTTCTGCTTAAGTTTAGTTCCAATAAAGAAGACAAGGATCTAAGAGCATAAACTTCTTCGCAAGATATATTGCATCCACTGAGATCTAATCTTTTCAATTCCGACAAACCTTCTAATGAAATCGGGAGCCTCAAACTCCCATAAGATTGACACCTCACCTTCCACCCTCTTCTTAATGATAAGACTTTAAGTCTGCTTAATTCTTGAACAGAATCTGGTAGTTGCCAAATTGCGGTGTTACCAGCATAGACCTCCTCCAACTCTTCTAGATCACCCAGGTTTTCAGGAAAGGTTGCAAGTTTCGAGCAGCCTTTAAGGATCAAAATTTTCAGCTTTTTCATCTTAGTAATGCTGGCTGGAAGTGTTACAAGATTTTTACATGAATGCAAATCGAGCAAGCTGATGCCAGTGAGCAGTCCTATTGATGAGGGTAACTCCCAGATTGCAGTACGTCCCAAAAGAAGCTCCGACAGCAATTTCATGTTCCCCCCAATTTCTGGAAATCTTCTTAATTTCTCACAACCAGAGAGGTTGAGGCTTTCAAGTGATTCCATCTGAATGCTGCTCGGTAAAAACTTGAGACTTTTACAGTTCTCCATGTTCAGAGAAATAAGTCTTTTGAGATTGCCAATGGATGGATGAACCTCAACCAAGCTTAAACAATTTTTCAATATAATCCTCTTTAGGTTTGGAGTCTCGGAAAAAATGGGAATTCGGAGTAAATTTTCTGAAGAACTGAAGTTGAGAATTGTCAACTTGTTAAATGCCTGTTTATAATAAAGTGGATTAGAAACGTCAGATTTCAGTAACTCTTTTTCTGTTAAAGGAAATTCAGTGCTTAAGACACTGTTACGGAAGGGATAAACCAATACCTTTGGTTCTCTGCAAAATTCAACAAGAGAACTAAAAGTCATGCTGAGCCCAACAAGGTTTCGCGGTTGAAAATTTGCTGGTAAAGATTCAAAACTGTAGTAAGACCAATCAATCCATTTCAAGCTACTGGGGAGATATTCAATTGTGTTAGAAACTGGTTCATAATGTCGGACCTCCTCCCCTTTGACAATGAGTAACCTAAGACAAGGCATATTTCTGAAAGCATTGCTCCATTTGCATATATGTTGGTCTGAGCCAATTGGTACCATTATGCCTTTAACTGACTCTGTCCCCTGAAAAGAAGAAACGGAACTATGTTAGCCAGAATTCACATCTAACAAAATTATAGTGCGGTTAGGAAAATAATACTATTAGTATAGAATTTACATCTAGATTTCAATCCAGAGTTAATTCAAATAGTTCCATCAATTGATTAAAGACTAATGCTTTAGGAAACTAAATATAATAGACTCTAACGTAGATTTTACATCTGGCTCTCAGTTAGCAGTACAATCAAACTATTCCATGCATCGCTTAAAGACCACATGCAATTCTCATCTTTACTACCCTTCAGTCATCACCTAAGAAAAAATGCATTCTCAAGTTTTCTATCCATACATTTAAATTTAAATACTATAATCCATTTTGTTTCTTCACTTGAAAAAGATGGTGGAACTCAGGGGCGGATTTATTCATGTCCTTGGGGGTGCCACGCCACCCGCAAACTTCAACGGAAACTCTCTATATATAGGTAATATATATACAGAATATGTATAAATAATACACTTGCCACCCAGAGAACCAAAGTGGCTGATGGTGCCAGTGGCAGAGGGTCATTTATTCCGCCCAAGGTGCATAGGTTCGAAACCTAATGGCAACTTAATTTTTTTAAGTTAAATTCAGTTGTGTTCCTTCTTTAACTTTTCTTTATTTTCTTATTAATTAGTATTTATTTAATAAAAATTTATGACTTTTCTTTAACTTCTTATTAATTAGTATTTGTTTAATATAAAATTAAAAAATGAATAAGTTTTGTTCTCTTTTTCTCTCATCAACTTTTAATAAAAACCTGTCCATTCGATCTTCTTCCTAAACCGGCTCTGCCAACAGCCCCATCGTACTTCTTACTTCTTCTCTCGCTGCTTTCTCAATGTCCACAACCCTTTGTGACTTTGAAAGATATTTTTGTTTTCTCTTTTAGAATAAGTAAAAAAGCTGAAGCAGTCAAAATCTAAGAGGTTCAAAATCGAAAAAAGTAAACACACGAACTAGTCGAAGGGGGTTCAATATATATATATATAAAATAATTTTAATAATGTATAAATAGTATAGTTTTTCGCCGAAGGGGTTTCGAATGAACCCCTTGATCATAAATTGGCTCGCATCTAGGATTTGGAGTCTCCGATCGATTTAATCGATGAGTCTACTTGGCACCCGGAGACTCCAAATCCTGGATCCGCCTCTGGTGGAACTAGACCTGACCATGCTATGCAAAGGAGCTATCCAAAAAGAGAATGGAAAAACTCCAGCATTCTCCATTGCTGGAGGACATACATACACGATTTTCAGAAAAAACTGTTTCTATATCTTTGCCATGCCATAATCGACTGTGCTTCCATGGCTGGTCCTGATCAATATCACGTGCCACTTGTTGACCCATTTGTTCTATTAAATCATGCATCTCAACCATTCCTTCTGAAATATATAAAACTGATTTTCTAATAAGGATATCTATTCCAATCTCTGACTTAAATCCAAAGCTACTCAGTATTGTTATGAAATCGTCTTTCTTTTTCCCTCTAAAGAAGCATGCAATATCAAGAAATATATCCTTGTCTTCATGGCTCAATCCATCTAGACTTAAACTGAGTTGCTTAACAATTTTCCCGTCTCCAATATCTTCAAGTCTATGTAATGCACTTTCCCACTCATTCATGCCTCGTCTGAAGAGAAAAGAACCCAACACCTCAAGAGCTAAGGGTAGACCACTAGCATAATTTACTACAGAAATGGAGAGGCTTTCAAACTCCTTATCAGGAGTCCCTTGCTGAAAGGCGTGCCAACTGAAAAGCTCAAGAGCCTCATGATTAGCCAATTCAGGGACACAATATAACTTATCATGCTTGCGAAGTAAATCATTGTTTCTACTAGTTGTAATGATCCTGCTGCCATCACCAAACCACTCACCCTCTCCAACTAAGTATTTCAAGTGATCATTGTTATCCACGTCATCAAGAACAATCAGAACTTTCTTAAAATTTAGCATTCTGCTCATCATTTTGACTCCTTCATCAGCACTTAATAAATTCAGTGATTGTTGTTTCAAGATTTATGAAAGAAGCTTCTTTTGCAAATGTTCTGGGCCTTCGGGGCCATATTTCTTTGAAATTTCCCTAACATTTGCAAGAAAACAAGACCCTTCAAATAGATAAGAAATCTCGTCAAAAATTGCCCTTGCAACAGTTGTCTTCCCTACACCACCCATTCCCCATATCCCAACAAAAGAAACACCGCCTGATTCAACATTCAACAATGATTTTACTTCCTTCACACGAGATTTGATTCCCACTAGATGTTTTGCAAAGCTTGAAACTGTCCCTTCCAGACTACGAAAAATCTTGTTGACAATCAGTTCAATACATTTTGCCCATCCCTGTGTGAAATAGAAATATAATTGGAAGAACAAAACATTTGAAATGTAATGAATCATGAGGAAGTGAAAAGAAATAACCACATCCCAGACAATGTAAAATCGGAACAACAACAACTACTACTATACCTCCATCCCAAGCTAGTATTGGTTGGTTATAGGAATACTCGATATGCATTTACCTCATTTGGACCCCTTTTTATTCCGAAATTCAATAATATGTTGTTCAAAACACAGAGGTTCCCTACATTTTATATCACTATACATATCTACAAACTAAAAAAGACTCCTACCCTACTGTTACTGTACTGGCATTGATAAACATTAACCATTTGGAATTGCCTAATAAAGATCTTTTGCTCCTACTGTATTTGTTTCCCCCAAGGTCTACATAGATTCCAAAATATTATAAGCTCCTTTGTGACAACTTCCTTTCATGTAACTATAGGTCTACCTCATCAGTTTTAACACCTTTAACCATCACAATGTCATACCTATGGACCGTTGCATTTAAAGGTATATGTAGGTGTTAGAGAATCATAGTCAATTATATGTTTCCTTGTATATAATATTCTAGCTGATTTCTAGGGATTTAGATATCTAGTTACCTTAGTTAGCCTTCTCTTTACTTGTATTTAAATCTCTGTAAACTTTGGATAATAGATAAGCATTTTCTCCTAAAATACCTTGTTCAGTAACATGGTATCAGAGCGTTAACTTCGTTTAGCCGGAGGTCAGTTCGGGCTCGCCGGAGTTGGGCCTTGTCTCGCCGGAATCCTTGTCACTTCATAAAATTGTGATCCATTCTTGTTCCAGCTTCTTTCTTTGAGATCTCCTTGAGAATTCCCGTCCATTTATAGTGGTTCTCTGATAATAGAACCACGTTTTGAAGGAGAATCAACTTTGGATCAGATTTGATCAGATTTTCATCTGTGATCAGTCAGGTTTGCGTTTCTCTGCAGATTTTGTATTCCTTCTTTTTGGCTTTGAAGGCTCCCGGTGTGAGAATCTAGTAGATTTAAGGTTTTGTGAATGGAAGTTCTTGGTTAGATCAGTTTGATCAAGACAGAGTTTTGGTTTTTCTCAACTTATTGTGTTCCTTATAAATTTGTTTGGAAATCTTCAATTTTATATGGAACAGATTTGGAGTTCTGCTTTTCGTTGGCTACTGTGATATGTTTGCTTATATATAGGTGATAATCAGACTTGCTATTCTGCTGGGTCAGTTTGTTTGGGATCAGATTCACTTGTGTTTTTTTTTATCTGTTTGACGGGTTTATTGGCTGGAATTTTATTTCCTTCAAGCAGAGATCTGGTTTGGATAATATTAAGTTTTGTAAGATTCTCTATCAATTTATTTTTGATTGAGTTGAGAAAATGACTGCTTCTATTCCGTCATCTGATAAAATGGTTTTGGTCTCGACTGAGGATTTCGCTAAATTCTCGAAAGATCAGAAATTGAGGAAATCCATTTCAGTTAATGCCTTTACTAAGAAGGATAAAATATGTCTCATCACCTCTTCAAATAATAAATGGGTGATTGATTCAGGCGCCACAAATCACATGACAGGTAATCCTGATATTTTTTCTAGCTTTCAATCACATAAAACACCCTCTCTGGTTACCGTAGCTGATGGATCAACTTGCTATAGTGTTGGATATGGGACGGTTAGACCAACCTCATCTATTACCTTGTCGTCTGTATTAGGTCTGCCAAAGTTGGCCTTTAACTTGATTTCTGTTAGCAAAATTACCAGAGACCTTAATTGCTATATCTCGTTCTTTCCCGATCATTGTTTGTTTCGTGATCTTAAGACGAATCAGGTTATTGGTAAAGGACATGTATCTGGCGATCTCTACATCCTTGATGAATGGGAATCTCGATTGGTTGCCTGCTCTAGTGTCGTATCTCCGTTTGAAGCACATTGTCGATTGGGACATCCTTCTCTACCTCTGTTAAAGAAGCTCTGTCCCCAATTCCAGAATATTCCTTCATTGGAATGTGAGTCATGTCGATTTGCAAAACATCATCGCAGCTCATTAAGTCCAAGGGTTAACAAGCGGGTTGAGTCAGTTTTTGAGTTAGTTCATTCTGATGTTTGGGGGCCATGTCCCGTCATTTCCAAAACTGGGCATAAGTATTTTGTCACCTTTGTGGATGATTTCTCTCGGATGACTTGGATTTATTTTATGAAGAGTCGCTCAGAAGTGTTTGCTCACTTTTGTGCTTTCTGTGCTGAAGTCAAGACTCAATTCAATGCTTCAGTACGTATTCTGAGGAGTGACAATGCTAAAGAATATATGTCAGAAATGTTTCAGTCTTATATGAGGCAGCACGGTATTCTCCATCAGTCTTCATGTGTTGATACTCCATCTCAAAATGGAGTTGCTGAGAGGAAGAATAGGCATCTACTTGAGACAGCTAGAGCACTTTTGTTCCAAATGAAGGTTCCTAAACAATTATGGGTTGATGCTGTCTCTACGGCTTGTTTTCTGATAAATCGCATGCCATCTAGTGTGCTTGCTGGTAATATCCCTTACAATGCTCTTTTTCCAAATAAGTCACTTTTTCCGGTGGAACCGAAGGTATTTGGGAGCACATGTTATGTTCGAGATGTTCGACCATTTGTTACCAAGTTGGATCCCAAGGCATTAAAGTGCGTTTTTCTAGGCTATTCTCGCCTTCAGAAAGGGTATCGATGTTATTCTTCTGAACTTGGCAAATATTTGGTGTCAACAGATGTAGCATTTTCAGAGGCTACACCATTCTTCTATGCACCTCCCATTTCAACAAGTCAGGAGGAGGAAGATGAGTGGTTAGTCTATCAGGTTACCCGTATTTTGACAGAAAAATCAGATGTTGTCTCTCAATCTCCTAGTTCTTCTATTGAGGGCCAATCGACTACTGTACCATCAGTACCTACTCCAGCTGCAGCAGTAAGACCACCAATTGTTCAAGTTTACTCAAGGAAGCGAGGGATGATTGATACATGTCCTGCATCAGTCCCTTTGTCATCATATCCTCCTCCAGAAAATCTTGACCTCCCTATTGCTCTTCGCAAAGGTACACGGACTTGCAAATCCACATATTCCATTGCTAATTTTGTTTCCTATGATCGTTTATCTTCTACGTCTAGATCCTTGATTGCTTCTCTAGACTCTATTAGTGTACCCAAAACCGTGAAGGAGGCTTTGAATCATCCTGGATGGTCAAAAGCAATGTTTGAGGAAATAAATGCCTTAGAGGAAAACCACACGTGGGATTTGATGGATTTACCCCACGGAAAGAAACCAGTGGGATGTAAGTGGGTGTTCGCAGTCAAAGTTAATCCAGATGGTTCTGTGGCAAGACTTAAGGCCAGGCTTGTTGCGAAAGGGTATGCTCAGACTTATGGGGTGGATTATTCAGACACCTTCTCTCCTGTTGCTAAACTCACGTCTGTCCGCTTGTTTATTTCTCTAGCTGCTTCTGAGAATTGGCCCTTACATCAGTTGGATATCAAGAATGCGTTTCTTCATGGTGATCTTCAAGAGGAAGTGTACATGGAGCAACCACCTGGTTTCGTTGCTCAGGGGGAGTATGGAAAAGTCTGTCATTTGAAGAAGTCTTTGTATGGCTTGAAACAGAGTCCTCGGGCTTGGTTTGGCAAGTTTAGTGAGGTAGTTCAAGATTTTGGGCTGAAAATGAGCCAATGTGATCACTCAGTTTTCTACCGGCAATCAACAACTGGCATTATACTTCTTGTTGTATATGTTGATGACATTGTCATCACAGGAAGTGATTATGTGGGTATCTCTTCCCTCAAGTCTTTCCTGCATACTAGATTTCATACAAAAGACTTGGGCCAGTTGAAATACTTTTTGGGAGTAGAAGTCAACAGAAGCAAGAAGGGAATTTTTCTATCTCAGAGAAAATATATTCTTGACCTGCTTTCAGACACTGGAAAGCTGGCAGCCAAACCTTGCAGTACTCCGATGGTTCCCAATATGCATCTTATGAAAGATGATGGTGATCCTTTTGATAACCCAGAGAGATATAGAAGGCTGGTTGGGAAGTTAAACTACCTTATTGTGACTCGTCCAGATATTGCTTTTGCGGTTAGTGTTGTTAGCCAGTTCATGTCCGCACCTACGATCAAACATTGGGAAGCTTTGGAACAGATTTTATGTTACTTGAAAGGAGCTCCTGGACTTGGCATATTGTATAACAATCATGGTCATACTCGTGTGGAGTGTTTTGCAGATGCTGATTGGGCTGGATCCAAAATTGATAGAAGATCAACTACAGGCTACTGTGTCTTTGTTGGAGGGAACCTAGTATCATGGAGGAGTAAGAAGCAAGGTGTTGTATCTCGATCAAGTGCAGAATCCGAGTACAGAGCTATGTCACAGTCTACTTGCGAGATTATGTGGATACATCATCTTTTAAAAGAAATTGGGCTAAAGCATCATACACCAGCAAAACTCTGGTGCGATAATCAAGCTGCTCTTCATATTGCCTCAAATCCGGTGTATCATGAAAGAACTAAGCATATTGAGGTTGATTGTCATTTTATTCGTGAGAAGATTCAAGAAAATCTGATTACCACAAGCTATGTGAAGACAGGAGAGCAACTAGCCGATTTGTTCACAAAAGCGTTGAATGGAACTCGAGTTGATTACCTTTGTAACAAGCTGGGCATGATCAATATCTATGCTTCAGCTTGAGGGGGAGTGTTAGAGAATCATAGTCAATTATATGTTTCCTTGTATATAATATTCTAGCTGATTTCTAGGGATTTAGATATCTAGTTACCTTAGTTAGCCTTCTCTTTACTTGTATTTAAATCTCTGTAAACTTTGGATAATAGATAAGCATTTTCTCCTAAAATACCTTGTTCAGTAACAGTAGGACACTAAACTTCTCTAATATTCGCAGAAGAAACACCCTTAGAATTGACAACAACTGTCATCTTCTCCCCATTACCCATACCCTTACCAAATGAACATCTTAAGGAATTCAACCACCGAGTGATAAGGTCCAAAAGTTTTAATACAAATACCGAGCTGAATGGTTTTAACATGAGGTAATTTATCCTTCTTAAAGTATACAGTACTCCAATTTAGAATCAAAGTACAAGGAATTGATCATTATTTCTTTACTTGGAAAATTAGTAAATAGCTGACCTCGTGGGGTTTTTAACCTCATTCTTTCATGATAATCTTGAGAAGTCAATATATTTTTAAAAACCATTCAAAATATTGACAATTTTCAGCATATATGATAAACAGTTCCATATTGTTTGATTCAAACTCGACAAGGGATCATTTGAGATATTACTCACCCATTGGCAGTTTTACGAACATCCCATCCTGCTATACTGGCTGCTTTATGTAGAGCGTCCTTCCACCTCTGCACCTTCTCCAGATTGTTTCCTTTGAGATTTTCCTTGTGTATGGACATGGCTTCAGCGAAACTATTTCTTTGCATGCGTACATCTGATGGGTCAACATTGTAGAATATTGGGATAGCTTCCTGCCCCTTCTTTTCAACACACTCCATAATTTTGGTGAGCTCCTCCAAGCACCATGTGGATGAAGCATAGTTCACAGAGAAGATAATAATCGCAAATTTCGGCTCCTCAATGGCTTTCAAGAGCTCTGGTGAAATACTTTTTCCTCTTTCAAGTTTGACATCATCTTTGAATGTGTAAATTCCTACGTCTTCCATTCGTTTGTAAAGATGGGCAACAAAGTTATTGCGGGTATCTTCTCCTCTAAAACTCAAGAAGGCATCATATTTCAATTTTTGGATCAATTCTTTATGAGAAGCCACTGGTGTTAGGAGATACTATTAACCATGTTGGTTTAAGTTATAGTATTATTTTTACATCCCATGTAAAAACTATTTATTTTATTTAATTAATTTAATAAAGTCTTTGTTTGAATAGATTATTATGTTGACATGTGTGTCCTTTACTTATATAGTAGGCAA
The DNA here is from genome assembly GCA_031232105.1 of Capsicum rhomboideum. Taxonomy (NCBI): domain Eukaryota; kingdom Viridiplantae; phylum Streptophyta; class Magnoliopsida; order Solanales; family Solanaceae; genus Capsicum; species Capsicum rhomboideum. The sequence goes on along the minus strand of CP124713.1, from coordinate 14,446,822 downwards.
TATTGTGCATGGAGTTATTTAACTCATGCATGGAAGATTAAAATTGTCGGTTCTTATAAGTTATAAATTAAAGTTCACAATCAAAGATGAAGTAGGACAAACATCTTGATGATTGTAGCACAAGATTAAAAATATAATTTGATCTTAATTAGGGAGTGGTAATATTCCAACTTCTTGTGCTAGTACATTTCGTATGTATTGAACGGACCAAGTAGAGATGTTTGTTTATGTTCTGAATATTAATAAATAACTTCTCTAGTCCATTACATGTACTTATACTCTTAATCTTGATATAATTATTATGATCTATGTAGTTTGATTTATTATTTTAATCTATTAAAAGGTGAGACTTTATTGAGAGTCAACATATTCCTAATAGATTGGATAATGACAAATCACTTAGTGAAATAATAATTAGTTGATAGAACCATGTCTCGGACTTGAGATAGAAGACACCCCTATATGGTTGCTTATAAGTTTTCACGTGTAAACCCTGCAGGTGGATTTAGTATCCGTCACGTGAAATAAGTTAAGCATAGTAATATAGGATTGAGTTAGTCAATAAATTAAATTTTTCAGAAAAATTTGATTTAATTGATTGGTGTCGGTAATTCTAACATGGGGAGTTAAATAAGATGTAATGGTAGATTTCGAAGTTAATATCGAGGAGTACAGTTACAGATTTTTAGTGGAATAATTTGTAATTTATTATGATATGGTAATTCATTCATTTGCGAATTAATATCATAATTAGAAGCCTCAGTTAATAAATCTGCGGTCCCTGCTACGCCTGATTAATTAACCAATTTGAAAAAGAAAATGGATTTAGAAAAAGTTTTACACGTTTGTTTTAATGGGAATAAATTCCTATTGATGACAGGAATTATGACTCCCATTAAAAATTGGTCATTATGGACAACTTCAATGTAAAGACGTTTTGTCCATGACTTTATGTTGGTATTGATGGGAGGTCTTAATGAAAATTCGTGTGGATTAAATGGATGAAAGAAAACCCTTTCAACTTCAACTTCAGTTGAATATATAGGGGTTTTCTTTTGATCATTGTGCACAGACCTTGAATATTCATTTCAGAATTTTTTTTTTAACTTGTCCACACAAGTATTGGTTGAGGCAAATTATTCAGGTAGTAGTAGAAGGCAGCAGACCTGGAGAACAAGGTGATAAACGAATTGTGCAAAAGCTTCAACAGGTATGTATAGTTTTTCATTAATTTACATTATCATGTTGTCATGTAAGTTAGTGATCCAGAAATTATGCTTCCGCTGCGTATGTGAATCATACGTTCTAGCAACTGGAAACGTATGAGTACTTGGAATCTACAAAAGAGAAAGAAGATGTGAAGTAAATAAATCACAAAAATAGAATAGGTAAGACTTTATGGTCCCTGACGATTTCAATAGGAAATGAAAGTTCATCACGAAGACAAACAAGACCGAGCAGTAACAATTGTTGCACACATTTATTATATGTTTGCGGAAAAAAAAAGGACCTATGAGTAGTTTTCTCTACTTACTATTACTTTACTGCATGATAGGCAATAACAAAAATGACATTGTTATTGTCGTATTCAACAATAAAAGGATCGAGAGCATAAGAATCTAAAAACATGTATTTGTGACTGAAACTAAAGATCTACTAAATATATGTTGAGTAAGCTATTCCAATTAACATCTTCCAGAGGCATAAGTTAACAAGATCACAAAAATAGTCATACAAGACAGACATGCTTGTGAAGTCATACAAAAGTGCATATTCAAAGTTAAAGAGGTATACTTTGCAATTGAACTAATAACATACTATCCACTTCTTTCCTTTTTTGATAATGTCAGATTAAGAAACTATCCTATGGATAGCAGTTTCAATTTAGAAAATATACTGGAATGATTATGCTGTGCAATTCAAAAGGGAAAACGGAAATGCTCCAGCTTCTCAGTCATTAGAGGACATACATACCCGGTTTTCAGAAAAAACTGTTTCTATGTATTTGCCATGCCATAATCTACTGTATTTCCATGAGCGGTGCTGATTGGTATCATGTGCCACTTGTTGACCCATTTGTTCTATTAAATCATGCATCTCAACCATTCCTTCTGAAATATATAAAAGTGATTTTCTAATAAGGTTGTTAATTCCAATTCCTGAGTAAAATCCAGAGCTACTCAGTATTTTTATCACATCGTCTTTCTGTTTTCCTCTGCAGAAGCATGCAATACCAAGAAAGATCTCCTTGTCTTTGTGGCTCAATCCACCTAGACTTAAGCTAAGTTGCTTAATAATGTCCCCCTCTCCAATGTATTTGAGTCTATCTAATGCACTTTCCCACTCATTCATGCCTCCTTTGTAGAGAAAAGAACCCAACACCTCAAGAGCTAAGGGTAAACCATTAGCATAAATTACTGCACAAATCGAAAGGTTTTCAAACTCCATATCAGGAGTCTCTTTCTGAAAGGCGTGCCAACTGAAAAGTTCAAGAGCCTCATCGATAGTCAATTCAGGGACATGATATAACTCATCATGCTTTTGAAGTAAATCAATGTTTCTAGATGTTGTAATGATCCTACTCCCATCACCAAACCAGTCACGTCTTCCAACTAAGTATTCCAATTGGTTATCGTTATCCACGTCATCAAGAACAATCAAAACCTTCTTATAACGCAGAGCACTGCTTATCATTTGAGTTCCTTCATTAGAACTTGCTATATTCAGTGATTGTTGCTTCAAGATTTGTGAAAGAAGCTTCTTCTGCAAATGTTTTGGGCCTTCCGGTTCATGCCTCTTTACAATTTCCGCAACATTGCAAGAAAACAAGACCCTTCAAATTAATCAGAGATCTCATCAAAAATTGCTCTTGCAACAGTTGTCTTCGCAGAGCCACCTATTCCCCATATCCCAACAAAATAAACACCACCTAATTCAACATTCAACAATGATGTTACTTCCTTTACACGAGATTTGATTCCAACTAGATGTTTAACTTTAGCAAAGCTTGAAACCGTCCCACTCACACTAATTAGAAACCTGATCTTGTTGACAATCAGCTTAATACATTCTGTCTTGTCCCTATATTAGATAGAAATATAATAGAAAAATAAACATCTAAAAATAATGAATGACGAGGAAGTGAAAAGCAATAATCACATTCGGACCAACTGAAAATTGGAACAACTACTACTCCAACACCTCAATTCTAAACTAGTAGGGGTGGGTTACACGAGTCCTGATATATATATTGTTGCGGAAGCCGAATATAAAGAGTGCGATTAAGTCGCAACTACTATATCTAAAGTTAGCTATATAAATAGTAAATGAGAGAACAATAAGAGAACACCAGAAATTTACGAGGTTCGGCAAAACTTTATTTATTGCCTACTCCTCAGACACAATCAACTACATTTTATTTCACTCCAAAAGAATACAAATGAAATACTACAAGAGAGAAATGAGATTCAAATGCCTTCAAAGATGAGAAGGCAAGTGAGAGAGGTGATTTACAAATGAACTAAGTGCCCCTATTTATAGAAGTGAATTTTTCCTCTTGATGTCATCAGTGACATCATCATCATCATCTCGATGTCATCAGTGACATCATCATCATCATCTCGATGTCATCAGTGACATCATCATCATCATCATCTCAGTGACATCATCATCACCATCTTGATGTCATCAGTGACATCATCATTACACAAATGTCAAAGTTCAACGTGTGAAATTATTTAATGGTAGTCAAAGATTTCGACTACACGTTGAACTTGGACATTTCTTCCTAAAGAAGAATTCCCTTTTTTTCAAAACGTTCACACTAGTTCTAGTCAAACGTTCACATTAATTCTAGTCAAACGTTCACACTAATTCTAGTCAAACGTTCACACTAATTCTAGTCAAACGTTCACACTAGTTCTAGAATCTTGTCAAATTTAACAAATCTCCACCTTGGTAAGATTCTCCATTTTCAATTTTCTCTCAGCAACAAATTTTGATTGTATCTTTAACCTTAATCTTCAATGTTGAACAATGTTGATCAAGTTCAAACAATGTTGAAACATGACCGCAGTCACCACTTTCGTCAGCATATCGACAGGGTTATCTATAGTCAAAATTTTCTGCACCATGACTCCACCTTCTTCTATAATGTCTCGTACAAAATGATATCGAACGTCAATGTGCTTCGTCCTTGCATGATAAACTTGATTCTTTGCCAATTGAATAGCACTTTGACTATCACAAAATACTGTGATGCCTTCTTGTTCAATACCAAGCTCTCTAAGCAAACCTTGAAGCCAAATTGCCTCCTTCACAGCCTCTGTAATTGCCACGTACTCTACCTCCATGGTAGACAAAGCAACTGTTGACTGCAAAGTAGATTTCCAACTAAGTAGTGCGTTTCCTAAAGTGAAAACGTAACGAATAGTTGATCTTCGTTTGTCCAAATCACCTGCATAATCTGAGTCACAATATCTAACCATATGCTGAGTATCCTCCTGCTCGAAAATCAAACCAATATCCACAGTATTACAAATATACCGTAGAATCTATTTCACAGCAACTTTGAATCCTTCTGGCTGAGTCATATAGATTTCCTTTTCCAAGTCTCCATGTAAGCAGTTTTACATCCAACTGAACTAGTTCCAAATTCAACTGTGCTACCAAAGCCAACAAAACTCTAATGGAGGAGTGTTTTACTACTGGAGAAAACACCTAATTATAATCAATTCCCTCCTTTTGAGCATATCCTTTGGCCACCAATCTTGCTTTGTAGCAAACACTTTCTTGGTTAGGAAATCCTTTTTTCTTATCATATACCCATTTGCACCCAATTGCTTTGTTGCCCTACGAGAGATTGGCCAAGCTCCATGTACGATTCTGATGAAGGGACTGCATTTCTTCATTTATGAAAATCCTCCACTTATCTTCTTCTGAACTTTGGACTGCATTTTTATAAGTGGTAGGAATACCATCAACTACAATTGAGGATGCACAAGCCACTATATCCATGAAACGAGCAGGATTTCTTATTGTTCTTTTTGGCTTGCTTGTTGCTATTGATTCAAGTGCTGGTTGAGGTTCCAGAGATGGAATCTCCTCTTCAACTGGCTCTTCTTCCCGAGGAAAATCTCCTATTGTTTCCTCGTTTTCTTCTTATGTTGGAAAAATTATTTTTTCCTCAAACTCCACCTACTTTGAAGCACCATCAGTTTGTTTGACATCTTCAACTGTTACCTTATTTGTCAAGGCAGATTCACCAAAGGTAACATCCCTGCTGAATATAGTTTTTCTCGTATCTAGACACCATAATCGGTACCCTTTGACTCCAGAAGTAATCCCCATAAATATAACCTTCTTTGCTCTTGGATCCAGTTTGGACTCTCTTACATGATAATATGCAATTGAACCAAATACATGCAAAGAACCATAATCACCAGCAGCTTTTCCATACCATTTTTCTAATGGTGTCTTGCCACCAATTGCGGCAAATGGTAGACAATTAATGAGGTGGCATGCATATGTTATTGCCTCAGCCCAAAATTCTTTGCCCAAGCCAACATTGGACAACATACATCGAACCTTCTCTAGCAAAGTCTGATTCATGCGTTCTGCCACTCCATTCTATTGTGGTGTATTTCTAACGATGAAGTGTCTGGTAATACCATTTTTTTCACAAATCTTCTTGAAAAGATCACTTTTGTATTCTCCACCATTGTCTGTACGAAGACACTTGATCTTTCTGCCAGTTTGCGTCTCTATCATCGCCTTCCATTTGAGAAAAATTCCCAACACTTCATCTTTAGTTTTCATTGTATACACCCATATTCTTCGGGAAAAGTCATCAACAAAGGTTACAAAATAGTGTTTCCCACCTAATGAAGGTGTTTTGGAAGCACCCCAAACATCAGAGTGAACATAATCCAAAATACCTTTAGTATTATGGATGACAGTTCTAAATTTAACCCTTGTCTATTTCCCTTTAACATAATGCTCACAAAACTCCAAGTTGCACATCTTTAATCCTTTTACCAATCCTTGATCTGATAAAGGTTTCAAGGATTTTCCTCCAGCATGCCCCAAGGGCATAGGTCATAGCCTGGTCATTTCTGCCTCTTTATCATCACTGGATGTTGCTGCCGCAATCTCAATAACTGTAATACCTTGATAGTGGTACATGTTATTGCTTCTTCGAATTTCCTTCATTACCAACAATGCACCGGAGCATATTTTCATCACACCATTATCTGCAATAACTTTGAACCCCTTGACTCTAGGGCCCCTTCAAAAATGAGATTTTTCTTTAAAATCGGTACATATAGAACATTTGTTAATGTTCTGCTCAATCCATCATGGTTCCTTAATCGGATGGAACCAACACCATATGCGGTAAAAGGATCATTATTTGCGGTGTGAATAACTCCACATTCACTTTCTTGTAAATCAGTAAACCATTCCCGATTGGGATACATATGATAGCTACAAACTGATTTCAACAACCATACTTCAGATAATTTGGATGGCTTTGTTGTAACTAGTGAGAAATCAGAGTCGTCACAATCAGCTACATTTGAGTCCATAACAACCTTTTTGTTGTTAGGTTTGGCCTTGTTTTTCAACTTTGGACAATCTTTTTTCCAGTGACCTTTTCTCAACAAAAGGCACATTCATCTTTGCTGGGTTTGGATTTTGACTTGGATCTTCCTTTCTTTGTTCTCATTTGATCTTGAGAACGACCTCCTACGACCAATGCTTCTCCTTCTCCTACGATGTCTGGTTTCTTCTCTTCTATGGCAATATCTAGTCCTTATTGAAAAGGACATCAAGAACTTCGCCTTGCCACATCCTGAAATGTCCTAACCCATCAAAGATTTCAACTGCAAACTTCGCATTTGACACAATTCTTGTCATGAGCGAAGATGCCAACGATGACGTATTATTGACACCCGATGTGGAATCTTCAGCTTTCTTGTCTGCCATTTCTACTACAAATACTATCTATTAACTAACTGTATCGAAGACCAAAGTAATTCTTTTCTGATGTGGAAGTTCAGACTGTACTGCAACCACAGAGCATACTCAGATAGAACCTTGGCTCTGATACCAATTATTGCGGAAGCCGAATATATAGAGTGCGATTAAGTCGCAACTACTATATCTAAAGTTAGCTATATAAATAGTAAATGAGAGAACAATAAGAGAACACCAGAAATTTATGAGGTTCGGCAAAACTTTATTTATTGCCTACTCCTCGAACACAATCAACTACATTTTATTTCACCCCAAAAGAATACAAGTGAAATACTACAAGAGAGAAATGAGATTCAAATGCCTTCAAAGATGAGAAGGCAAGTGAGAGAGGTGATTTACAAATGAACTAAATGCCCCTATTTATAGAATTGAATTTTTCCTCTTGATGTCATCAGTGACATCATCATCATCATCTCGATGTCATCAGTGACATCATCATCATCATCTCGATGTCATCAGTGACATCATCATCATCATCATCTCGATGTCATCAGTGACATCATCATTACACAAATGTCAAAGTTCAACGTGTGAAATCATTTAATGGTAGTCAAAGATTTCGACTACACGTTGAACTTGGACATTTCTTCCTAAAGAAGAATTCCCTTTTTTCAAAACGTTCACACTAGTTCTAGTCAAACATTCACATTAATTCTAGTCAAACGTTCACACTAATTCTAGTCAAACGTTCACACTAGTTCTAGAATCTTGTCAAATTTAACATATATATCCCCTGTTTGAACACTTTCAATCCCAAAATTCAATAATTTGATGTTCTCTATTACTAAGGGGTCGTTTGGTATGCAGGATAGGGTGCGATATCCCAGGACTAAGGTTGGTATAAATCTTATCCCTGGGATATCCCGCCTTACTCCATCCAGCTTAGGATTATATTATCCCATCTCCCAGATGGGATAAATTAGTCTAGGACTATGATCCCATGATTATTTAGTCTGCGTACCAAACAAGCCTAAAGTTATCTATACTTTATACTGTCATAGTTATCTATAGAATAACTACAAACACTCTTACCCAATGTAAAAGTACAAAAAGGCTTACACGAGTAAACTTTAACCCCAACTAGTCAGAATTGACCTAATCTAGATTTGCTCTTACTATATTTGTTTTTCACTCAGTGTACATGGATCTAGAGATATTCTAGGCTCTGTTGAGACAAACTTTAGGTCAACTCACCCAATAGCAGTTGTATGAACCTCCCATAGTGCAACATTGGATGCTTTGCGTAGAGTGTTCACCCACCTCTTCATCACCTTCTTGCTGTGTTTGGTCATCGCTTCTGTGAAGTTATTTTGTTGCATGAATACATCTAATGGGTCAACATCATAGAATACTGGCATAACTATCGTTCCCTTGTCGTCAACGCAGTCCATTATCTTGGTGAGTTCCTCCAAGCACCACATGGATGAAGCATAATTTTTGGAAAATATGATTATGGAAATTCTTGATTCTTCAATGGCTTCCAATAGTTCAGTAGAAATGAGTTGCCTATCATCTTTCAATACGTTCATCTTTCAATACGTTGACTCCTACGTCTTCCAGACGTTTGTAAAGATGGTCAATAAAGTAGCCTTGGCGGGTATCTTCCCATTTAAAGCTCAAGAACACATCATATTTACATTTCTGGTAAGCCATGGGAAACGTATTGTTAAATTTGATAAGATTCTAGAACTAGTGTGAACGTTTGACTAGAACTAGTGTGAACGTTTGACTAGAACTAATGTGAACGTTTGACTAGAACTAGTGTGAACGTTTTAAAAAAAAAGGAATTCTTCTTTAGGAAGAAATGTTCAAGTTCAATGTGTAGTCGAAATCTTTGACTACCATTAAATGATTTCACACGTTGAACTTTGACATTTGTGTAATGACGATGTCACTGATGACATCAAGATGGTGATGATGATGTCACTGATGACATCGAGATGATGATGATGTCACTGATGACATCGAGATGATGATGATGTCACTGATGACATCGAGAAGATGATGATGTCATTGATGACATCAAGAGGAAGAATTCACTTCTATAAATAGGGGCACTTAGTTCATTTGAAAAACCTCTCTTACTTATCTTCTCATCTTTGAAGGCATTTGAATCTCCTTTTCTCTCTTATAGTATTTCACTTGTATCTTTTTGGGGTGAAATAAAGTTTGGTTGGTTGTGTCCGAGGAGTAGGCAGAAAATAAAGTTTTGTCGAACCTCGTAAATTTCTGGTGTTCTCTTACTGTTTCTCTCATTTACTATTTATATAGCTAACTTTAGATATAGTAGTTGCGACTTAATCGCACTCTATATATTCGACTTTCGCAATAATTGGTATCAGAGCCAAGGTTTTATCTGAGTATGCTCTGTGGTTGCGGCACAGTCTGAACTTCCACATCAGAAAAGAATTACTTTGGTCTTCGGTACGGTTAGTTAATAAGTAGTATTTGTAGTAGAAATGGCAGACAAGAACGCAGAAGATTCCACATCGGGTGTCAATAATACGTCATCGTTGGCATCTTCGCTCATGACAAGAATTGTGTCAAATGCGAAGTTTGCAGTTGAAATCTTTGACGGGTCAGGACATTTCGGGATGTGGCAAAGCGAAGTTCTTGATGTTCTTTTTCAATAAGGACTAGATATTGCCATAGAAGAGAAGAAACCATACAGCATAGGAGAAGAAGATTGGAAGATTATCAATCGTGTTGCTTGTGGTACCATTCGATCTTACCTTGCAAGAGAACAGAAGTATCCATACACGAAGGAAACTTCTGCAAATAAATTGTGGAATGCATTGGAAGAAAAATTCTTGAAGAAAAACAGTCAAAATAAGCTCTACATGAAAAAGAGACTGTTACGCTTCACATATGTTCCTGGTACCACAATGAATGATCATATCACCAGCTTTAATAAGTTGGTGACAGATCTGCAGAATATGGACGTAACTTTTAGTGATGGAGATATGGCCTTAATGTTGCTAAGTTCACTTCCCGATGAGTTTGAGCACCTTGAAACTACTCTACTTCATGGGAATGATGAAGTTTGTTCAGCCTTGTACAGTTATGAACAAAGGAAGAGAGAGAAACAAAAAGGTGGGGAAGGAGAAGCACTATTCGTAAGAGGTCGTTCTCAAAATCAAACGAGAACGAAGAAAGGAAGATCCAAGTCAAAATCCAGACCCAGCAAAGATGAATGTGCCTTTTGTCGAGAAAAGGGGCACTGGAAGAAAGATTGTCCAAAGTTGAAAAATAAGTCCAAACCTAACAACGAAAAGGCTGTCATGGAGTCAAATGTAGCTGATTGTGACGACTCTAATTTCTCACTAGTTACAATAGAGCCATCCAATTCATCTGAAGTATGGTTGATGGAATTGGCTTGTAGCTATCATATGTGTCCCAATCGGGACTGGTTCTCTGATTTACAAAAAAAAGAATGTGGAGTTATTCACACCACAAACAATGATCCTCTTACCGCATATGGTGTTGGTTCCATCCAATTAAGGAACCATGATGGATTGAGCAGAACATTAACAGATGTTCGATACGTATCGAATTTGAAGAAAAATCTCATTTCTGTAGGGGCCCTAGAGTCAAAGGGGTTCAAAGTCATTGCAGATAATGGGGTGATGAAAATTTGCTCTGGTGCACTGGTGGTAATGAAGGGAATTCGAAAAAGCAATAACATGTACCACTATTTAGGTAGTACAATTATTGGCACTGCGGCAGCAACATCCAGTGATGATAAGGAGACAAAAATGACCAGGCTGTGGCATATGCGCTTGGGGCATGCTGGAGGAAAATCCTTGAAAACTTTATTAGATCAAAGATTGCTAAAAGGATTAAAGACATACAACTTGGAGTTTTGTGAGCATTGTGTCAAAGGAAAACAGACAAGGGTTAAGTTTGGAACTGCCATCCATAATACTAAAGGTATTTTGGATTATGTTCACTCTGATGTTTGGGGTGCTTCCAAAACACCTTCATTAGGTGGGAAACCCTATTTTGTAACCTTTGTTGACTACTTTTCCCGAAGAGTATGGGTGTATACAATGAAAACTAAAGATGAAGTATTGAGAATTTTTCTCAAATGGAAGGTGATGATAGAGACACAAACTGGCAGAAAGATCAAATGTCTTCGTACAGACAATGGTGGAGAATACAAAAGTGATCTTTTCAAGAAGATTTGTGAAGACAATGGCATTGTCAGACACTTCACCGTTAGAAATACACCACAACAGAATGGAGTGGCAGAACGCATGAATAGAACTTTGCTGGAGAAGGTTCGATGTATGTTGTCCAATCCTGGCTTGGGCAAAGAATTTTGGGCTGAGGCAATAACATATGCATGCCACCTCATTAATCATCTACCATCTGCCGTAATTGGTGGCAAGACACCATTAGAAAAATGGTATGGAAAACCTGCTGGAGATTATGGTTCTTTGCATGTATTTGGCTCAATTGCATATTATCATGTAAAAGAGTCCAAATTGGATTCAAGAGCAAAGAAGGTTGTATTTATGGGGATTACTTTTGGAGTCAAAGGGTACCGATTATGGTGTCCAGAGACGAGAAAAATTATATTCAGCAGGGATGTTACCTTTGATGAATTTGCCTTGACAAATAAGGTAATAGGTGAAGATGTCAAACAGACTGATGGTGCTTCAAAGCAGGTGGAGTTTGAGGGAAAATTAATTTTTCCAACACAAGAAGAAAACGAGGAAATAATAGAAGATTTTTCTCCAGAAGAAGAGCCAGTTGAAGAGACGATTCCATATCTGGAACCTCAACCAGAACTTGAATCAATAGCAACAAGCAAGCCAAAAAGAACAATAAGAAAACCTGCTCGGTTCATGTATATAGTGGCTTGTGCAGCCTCAATTGTAGTTGATGGTATTCTTACCACTTATAAAAATGCAGTCCAAAGTTCAGAAGCAGATAAGTGGAGGATTTCCATGAATGAAGAAATGCAGTCCCTTCATCACAATCACAATGGAGCTTGGCCAATCTCCCGAAGGACAAGGAAACAATTTGGTGCAAATGGGTATATGCAAAGAAAGAAGGGTTTCCTGACCAAGAAGGCGTTCGCTACAAAGCAAGATTGGTGGCCAAAGGATATGCTCAAAAGGAGGGAATTGATTATAATGAGGTGTTTTCTCCAGTCGTAAAACACTCCTCCATTAGAGTTTTGTTGGCTTTGGTAGCACAGTTGAATTTGGAACTAGTTCAGTTGGATGTAAAAACTGTGTTTTTACATGGAGACTTGGAAGAGGAAATCTACATGACTCAGCCAGAAGGATTCAAAGTTGCTGGAAAAGAAAATATGGTATGCAAACTTGAAAGATCGTTGTACGGATTGAAACAGTCTTCTAGACAGTGGTACAAACGATTTGACAAGTTTATGTTGTGGCTAAGGTACAAAAGAAGCAAATACGATCATTGTGTGTATTTGCGCAAGCTTAAAGACGGGTCCTTTATATATCTTCTCTTATATGTTGATGATATGCTGATAGCGTCCACAAGCAAAGAAGAAATTGAGAAGTTGAAGATTCAACTAAAAAATGAGTTTGAAATGAAGGATTTGGGTGAAGGAAAGAAGATTCTTGGCATGGAGATAAAAAGAGACAGACATTTAAAGAAAGTCTGTTTATCTCAGAAAGAATACTTGAAAAGGGTACTAGACCGATTTCATATGAATGAGCTAACGAAGTCGGTTAGCACTCCACTTTCACCTCATTCTAAGCTTAGTGACGCTATGTCGCCAAAGGATGAAGTTGAACAAGAATATATGTCAAGAGTACCATATGTAAATGCTATTGGTAGCTTGATGTATGCAATGGTTTGTACAAGGCCTAATATTTCACATGTTGTAGGAGTTGTAAGCAGGTATATGCATAATCCTGGAAAGGAACATTGGCATGTTGTGAAATGGATTCTACGGTATATTCATAATACTGTAGATGTTGGTTTGATTTTGGAGCAGGAGGATAGTCAGCATATGGTTAGATATTGTGACTCAGATTATGCGGGTGATTTGGACAAACAAAGATCAACTATTGGTTACGTTTTCACTTTAACAAACGCACCAGTTAGTTGGAAATCTACTTTGCAGTCAACAGTTGCTTTGTCTACCATGGAGGTAGAGTACATGGCAATTACGGAGGCTGTGAAAGAGGTAATTTGGCTTCAAGGTTTGGTTAGAGAGCTTGGTATTGAACAAGAGTGCATCACAATATTTTGTGATAGTCAAAGTGCTATTCAATTAGCAAAGAACCAAGTTTATCATGCAAGGACAAAGCACATTGATGTTCGATATCATTTTGAACGAGACATTATAGAAGAAGGTGGAGTCATAGTGCAGAAAATTCAAACTATAGATAATCCTGTCGATATGCTGACGAAAGTGTTGACTGCGGCCAAGTTTCCACATTGTTTGAACTTGATCAACATTGTTCAATATTGAAGATTAAGGTTGAAGACACAATAAAAAATTTGTTGCTGAGAGAAAATTGAAAATAGAGAATCTTGCCAAGGTGGAGATTTGTTAAATTTGACAAGATTCTAGAACTAGTGTGAACGTTTGACTGGAACTAGTGTGAACGTTTGACTAGAACTAATGTGAACGTTGACTAGAACTAATGTGAACATTTTGAAAAAAGGGAATTCTTCTTTAGGAAGAAATGTCCAAGTTCAATGTGTAGTCAAAATCTTTGACTACCATTAAATGATTTCAAACGTTGAACTTGGACATTTATGTAATGACGATGTCACTGATGACATCAAGATGGTGATGATGATGTCACTGATGACATCGAGATGATGATGATGTCACTGATGACATCGAGAAGATGATGATGTCATTGATGACATCAAGAGGAAGAATTCACTTCTATAAATAGGGGCACTTAGTTCATTTGAAAAACCTCTCTTACTTGCCTTCTCATCTTTGAAGGCATTTGAATCTCCTTTTCTCTCTTGTAGTATTTCACTTGTATCTTTTTGGAGTGAAATAAAATTTGGTTGGTTGTGTCCGAGGAGTAGGCAGAAAATAAAGTTTTGCCGAACCTCGTAAATTTCTGGTGTTCTCTTACTGTTTCTCTCATTTACTATTTATGTAGCTAACTTTAGATATAGTAGTTGCGACTTAATCACACTCTATATGTTCGGCTTCCGCAATAAGTATGACTACTTGGAATCTACCAAAGAGAAAGAATATGTGAAGCTAAAAGAATGACATGAAAAAGAAAAGACAATCAATTATTCATTGACTAAACCAAACAAGGGTCGACTCTACCCATTTTCTTATTTCCAACTAACTTTCTCATACACGTCTCCACGAAAATACTCCCTTTTTAAATTCGACTTGTCCCTGTAGTAATTTCAAAATTCGAAAAAAAGTCAAAAAATGTCCCTATACTCTCAACTGCCAACCAATTTTATATAGTAACTAGATAAGGGTGCCCGTGCTCCGCACGGGTGCCTAATGTCATTATTTTCTCACCATATGTAAAAAAAAAATTGACTTGATAATTTTATGATGTAATAAATGTAAACAATGACATCCAAGAGAATTTTAAAATAGAGATGAACGTGTTTATCTATCAATCAGTAGAAGTAAATAAATACCAAAGTATTCCTCCCAACAATGAATAAATCAACAATAGACCCTTGAAAGGAAAAGCACATGAAATCCATCAAGTATAATCTTTCAATAGTTTGTTTGATTTTCTATTCCCCCTCTGTTTAAAAAAGAATTACCTATTTTGACTTGGTACGGGGTTTAAGAAAATAAAGAAGACTTTTGAATCTTGTGGTGTAAAATTAAAGTTATGTCAAATTTACCAAAACACCCTTTAAGTTTGTGGTTTTAAACATGCTATATGAAAAGTTAGAATTAAGGTGTTGCCAAAAAAGGAAAGGGTCATTCTTTTTGAAACAGACTAAAAAAGAAAGCATGTCATTCTTTTTTAAACGGAGAGAGTATTACTTTGCTGAAGTTTTGGAATATGTGGAAACTGAAAATTGTGACTGGTGGAGAGCATTAAAAGGATATTGTAAAAGACAATTAGTTATTTACGATTGTACCCTTAGTAAAGTTAGCAAATTCAATGTGAAGGAATGAATGTGGACCGTCAGATCACAGGCACAGACAAATATTATTTTCTCTGCCTCAATTTATGTGATACAAATGAAATTTAGTAAGTCAATTAATTTTTTATATGGTTTTAAAATATTTTTAAGTTGTTAATTATTGTTATTTGTAATACTTTTTACATAATTTTCTGATTTATTCATTTTACGTGACATAGATGACATTTAGATAGTCGATCAAACTTTTGTATGATTTTAAAATATTTTAAGTTGTTGAGTATTATGATTTATAGTACTAATTTTATGTCTTTCAAATACGATCAAAATTTTTATGTTATTTAAATATTTGAAGCTGTTAATTATATTACTTTTTAACGTAATATTATTTATCATTTTGTGTCTATTTTACTTTTTTTAATTAAATATTATTAATTTTCTAATATTTAAATGACTTATAATAATTAATTAGGAGTGATATAGTAAAATCACGGGGTTGAAGCAGGTGGGTTCGTCCCTTAATTCATCATTTTGTATTTATTTACTTTTTTTAATTAAATATTATTAATTTTTTAATACTTAAATGAGTTAAAATAATTAATTAGGACCAAGAGGTGGAGGAACGGATAAGATCCGTCCGATCAAAGGGCGAGGTGGACGGCGGGGATCCTTTTGGTAGTGTCTATTTTACTTTTTAAATTAAATATTATTAATTTTCTAAACTCAAACGACTTATAATAATTAATTAGGGGTGATATAATAAAATCACGGGGTTGAAGCAGGTGGGTTCGTCCCTTAATTCATCATTTTGTATTTATTTACTTTTTAAAATTAAATATTATTAATTCTCTAATACTTAAATGAGTTAAAATAATTAATTAGGACCAAGAGGTGGAGGAACGGATAAGATTCGTCGGATGAAAGGGGGAGGTGGACGGTGGGGATCGTTTTGGTCGACCAAAACGACCCACGCTTATTAAAAGGGATATAGTAAAATCACCAGGTTGAAGTAGGTGGGTTCGTCCCGTAATTTATCATTTTGTATTTATTTACTTTTTTTAATTAAATATTATTAATTTTCTAATACCTAAATGAGTTAAAATAATTAATTAGGACTAAGAGGTGGAGGAACGGATAAGATCCGTCGGATCAAAGGGGGAGGCTGTTAATTATATTACTTTTTAACGTAATGTAATTTATCATTTTGTGTCTATTTTAATTTTTTTAATTAAATATTATCAATTTTCTAATACTTAAACGACTTATAATAATTAATTAGGGGTAATATAGTAAAATCACCGGGTTGAAGTAGGTGAGTTCGTCCCTTAATTTATCATTTTGTATTTATTTACTTTTTTAATTAAATATTATTAATTTTCTAATACCTAAATGAGCTAAAATAATTAATTAGAACTAAGAGGTGGAGGAACGGATAAGATCCGTCTGATAAAGGGGGAGGTGGACTGCCCAGATCGGTTTGGTCGACCAAGGGCCCGCCACTTATTGAAGCAGGTGGGTTCATCCCTTAATTTATCATTTTGTATTTATTTACTTTTTTTTATTAAATATTATTAATTTTCTAATACCATAAAATAATTAATTAGGACCAAAAGGTGGAGGAACGGATAAGATTCATTGGATCAAAAGGGGAGGTGAACGGCCGAGATCGATTTGATCGACCAAGGGACCGCGACTTATTAATAGGGATATTTTTGTTAACAAAGTAAATAAAACTATCCTTCCTTGAATGTATCCCCCAAATCAGTTTAAAATACTCAATTTAATTAAAATAACCTGACCAACCTAAAATAATCAATTTTGGTTTACAATTACGCTTGATCTTCCATATTTGCCCTCTACTAAAGCGGCCATGAACTAGAGATAATTATTTGGGTCTAAGTCCGAAAAAGAGTTAGGATAAAAACTTTCCACTATGAAGAAGAATGGAAGTTTCCATTACAGTAACAATCACAAGAGATGAAGTTCAGAGGGATAATAGGAATTCATGATTACAGTTTTGTATGTCTGTTTTGGTTTAGGGATATTAGGTAGGCGTTTGGCCATGAAAATTAAATTTTTTTGAGTTGGAGTTGGAGTTGGAGTTGCAGTTATGTTTGGCCATGAAAAAAATTAGAGTTCTTTTTAATTTTTTGTGAGAGAAGTAGGAGTGAAAACAAGTAAAATAAATTTTATGGTCAAACATCACAAAATTTTATTTTTTTCACTAAAATGAAATAAATTTCCGGAAAAATGTGAATTTTTTTTATGGCCAAACGGGTCCTAGATTTAGAGCCTGTTTGGGATTGTTTTTTTCTCAAAAAAAGTGTTGTTTTTTTTTTTTTGAGAAAAAGCACTTTTTTTGAAAAGAAGGATGTTTGATAAACTTGCAAAAGTGCTTTTAAAAAGAAGCAGAAGCAGTTTTTCTGCTGTTGGGAAGAAGCAGAAAATTTCTGCTTTTCAAAAAAAGCAGAAGCAGAAGCAGAAAATTATTTTTTTCATGACAAAAATATCCCTATCACTTATACACACATATATATATAACAAAATATCCCTTATTAATTAATTAGCATATCTTATAAGTTTGATTTTAAAATTTTATACTTCATATTTACATCATAATTCTTTATTTCATTCCATGATTTATATATTATTATTTTATTTTTCACTCATTTTTTTAAAAACAAAATCGAAAATATCATTGATGATGACGGTCGAAGAATATATAACTCTTTATTTTTTATTATTAATGATAATAAATGATAGACGAATCACGTTGCAAGATCAAATAATATTTTGACAGCACTTGTAAATATTTTTTCTTGAATATTTACTTTTAAATAAATAATTCATGAAAACTGACATATTTGTTATCATGTAGTGTATATATATGATTATTTATTCTACTAGTATGGAGACATTGCGCGATAAAATTAGGGATGAAATCATTGAGAATTTTTGTGATGTATGAAGGACTTCTTATTTTTGTAGTGAATTTTTTCATATGTAGTGATTTAATTTATGGAATAATTTTAAATTCATTTTTGTTTGATGTTTTTCAGTAATATTTAAATTATTTTAATAATATTATATTATTATTTAATATTTTTTAATGTATCTACGTATATATATATATTGATTGAAAATTTTATGATATGTACTTTTTAATTAAATAAAAATAAAATTTTTCTTTAAAAATATTACAATAGATATTTAAAAAAAAATTCTCATTTTAGTAGTAAAAGTTTATTTATACATGTCCTTTTTGGTCATTTGTCTCTCAAAAGCACTTTTTGAAAAATTATTATCCAAACACAATCTGTTTATGAAAAACACTTTTCAAATGAATTTACCAAACACAAATTGCTTTTTTTCAAAAGCACTTTTCTGAAAAGCTATTTTAAAAAAGTACTTCTCAAATAAGCAGTTTTCTACCAGCAATCCCAAACGGGCCCTTAGGTGGGTTGGCTTTGGGTCGGATTATTTTAATTAAATTGAGTATTTTAAACTGATTTAGGGGATTCCATTTCAGGAAGGATATTTTTATTTTTAGGAAATTACGCTTAGTGTGCCTTAAATTTTGCGGTCTTGAATTTTTGTCCCTCAAATATCTTATCTTGAATTTTTATCCTCCAAAGTGAGTGGTTTTAAATTTTTGACCCCCTTAAATAAGTTCTAACGTTTACCTATAAGGCAAAACTTGTGGTTAATTGAGCAGATTCACTGTCTTAAAATGCCATGAACGTCTGCCTTATAGGCAAGAGTTAAAACGTCTATCTTATGAGCGACATATCTGAGTGCCTATGAGGTAGAATTTCTGGTCAATTGAACAGCTTCACTGTCTTGAAATGCCGTAAGCATCTATCTTATGGGTAAGAGTTAAAACATATGTCTTATGGACAACATATCTAAGTTAAGTTCTAACTCTTGCAGGCAGAATTTCTTGTCAATTGTGTAGGTTCATTGTGTTGAAATGTCATAAGCACATGTCTTATGGGCAAGAATTAGAATGTCTGCCTTACGGGCAAAATTTACTAAGCAAGACAAAAAAATCAAGGCAATCTCTTATGAAGGCCATTTTTGTAAGAGTTCTTTTATTTGTGGGGTGGGTGGGGGGTGGGGGGATATCAAGCCAACTTCTGGTCAATCATGCAGGTTAATTATTTTGAAATGTCATGAATGTCTGTCTCATGGACAAAAGTTAGTATGTCTGCCTCATGAGCAATTTTATTAAGCGGGGCTAAAAAATAAGACAATCCCGTATGAAAGTCATTTTTATAAGACTTTTTTTTATGGAGAACAAAATTTGGCTTTGTGATTTTGCCAAATGGTTTACTTTTACCGTCGTTGTAAACTTGGGTCCAACCATAAGTGAGAAAACTATCAATTGGCTTTTTGGAGCGAAAATGCTACTCTACCAATTAATATAGTATTAATCTATTCATAATATACAATCGATCATTAGCCACTAATACGTAAAATACTACCAATATCCCTAAAACCTTTTTCTATTACAAAACGACTAGCTTCCTTCTCTTAGGGGTCGTTTGGTAGAGTGTATTGAAAAAAATAATGCATGCATTAGCTTTGTACATTGCTAATACCTTATTTGATATACGTTTTTATCTTATGTATTACTAATGTTTGCATTAGTTATACACTCTATTGTGTATTAAGGAGTGTATTATTAATGCGTAAAAATACTTGGTATTAGTAATGCAATGAATTCTAATGCATGCATTAGTATGGTTAAAGTCACAATTGTCTCTTAAAATCATTTCTACATCCTTTCCATCATATTTATGGAGGGTATTTTTATAAAAAGTAATTTATTTTTAGAAATTATACAATTCATGTTATTTTTAATACACCAAACCAAACACTGCATAAGAAAAAAGCAAGCATAACTAATACAAGCATTACTAATACATTATATTTTGCACTATTCTTATACACTCTACCAAACCACCCCTTAGTGTTCCTTTTGGTCCCGTATTATGATCTCTGACAATGCTCTATAGTTTATCCTACTTTTTAAATTTTAAGTACATACTTCATCCAATTTCCTCTACAAACAGTTCTTTTCTCCTGGGCAGATCTATACCTCTTTGTAATAGTCATCCTTTATAATATTTCCTTCATTTCAAATTGATTGACATGTTTTTACTTGGCCCAAAGTTTAAAAAAAAAAAGAGAAGGAGAAGAAAAATGAGAAAGAGGAGAGATATATTAATTTAGGGGATAAGGATTAAAAAGGTCATTAAAGAGATACTTTTTATTTTTCAGAATTTTGTCTTTAAATGAAAATTTCACATAAGCAAATTTTATTGAAACCCCTTTCAGGTACATCAAACCAAGCACATCTTCGAAGGCAGCTCGTGACTTACATTCTCCGGCGACCAATTTTAGAGGCGGGAGCTGCAGCAGATTGAGGTTCACTCCACACTCTCGCCGGGCCAGGTGCACTCGTTTCATATTTGTATTTCTTTCATAACTCTTTTTACATACCTCTCTTAGTTTCTTGTCTTGACGGTTCTTGTGGGCCTACTGTTTTCTCGGGTAGTCTTCTTGCCTGGACTGTTCTTGTGGGCTTACTGGTTTTTCGGGTAGATAAGTTCTTGTTGTTGATTGTGGTTGACTGAACCTGCGTTTTAGTAATTTGGTTTATTGTCGTCGGCTGTTTGGCGTACGCGGTGGACTCGTGCTTCTTTACATGGACCTTTTAGTGATTCCACTCATTTTTAGTTTATTTTATTCCTTTTATTTTTTCTTGTGGCGTCCTTAGCCTACTCGCCCTCTTTTTTAGCGGATTGAGTAGTGGCTGTGGTGGTCGATGATAGACTAGGGTCATGTCATAGTTCGGGGTTCGGGTTGGGTCAGGTTTAAGACCTGAGTCTAAGGCGGGGGGGGGGGGGGAGGGGTTCAGGGGTCGGCCTAGGGTTGAGTTCGGGGTTAGGGGCGGGGGGTAGTAGGGGTAAGTGGGATAAGGGTACCTCCAGGTTGAGAGTTGGATCTTGGAATATAGGGACTCTGTAAGGAAAGTCCGTAGAGCTCGTGAAAATTCTTAGAAAAAGGAGGATTAGTATAGCGTGCGTCCAGGAGACCAAATGGGTAGGTTCAAAGGCGAGGGACGTGGACGGGTATAAGTTGTGGTACTCTGGTAGCGTGAGGCATAGAAATGGGGTAGGTATCTTAGTAGATGGATGAGATTAGGGGGCAGGTAGTGGAGGTTAAGCGGGTCAATGATAGGTTGATGTCGATTAAGTTGGTCATTGGAGGGTTTACGTGGAACGTGGTTAGTGTCTACGCGCCGCAAGAAGGCTTGGAGGAGGAGGAGGAGAAGAAGAGCTTTTGGGAGGTGTTAGAAGAGGTGGTGAGAGGCATTCCGAGCACTGAGAAGCTCTTTGTAGGAGGGGACTTCAATGGGCATATTGGGTCTTTATCGAGAGGTTATGATGAGGTCCATAGAGGTTTTGGTTTCGGGGAAAGGAATGAAGGAGGAACAACACTTTTGGATTTTGCTAGGGCCTTTGGGTTGTGGGTGGTGAATTCGAGCTTTCCGAAGAAGGAAGAGCACCTTATTACCTTTCGTAGCTCGGTGGCCGAGACTCAGATAGACTTTTTGCTCCTTAGGAAGGGTGATAGAGCATATGTAAAGACTGTAAAGTCATACCTAGCGAGAATCTTTCGGCCCAGCATAAGCTGTTGGTGATGGACTTGGAAATAAAAAAAGGCAGAAAAAAGAGGGGTGTGGAGGATCGGCCCAGGATTAAGTGGGGTAGCTTGACTTTGACAAGTGCTTTGAAGATATGGGAGAAACTGACGAATATGGGAGCTTGGGAGAGTAGAGGAGATGTGGATAGTGTGTGGGAGACGATTGCCAGTTGTATCAGGGAGACCGCTAGAGAGGTGTTGGGTGTTTCGAAAGGCCGATCTGGCAAGCACCGGGGGGACTATTGGTGGAACGCAGAAGTGAAAAGAAAGGTGGAGACTAAGAAAGTGGCCTATGCCAAGTTGGTTGAGAGCAAGGATGACGAGGAGAGGCGTACAAGGAGGGATGAGTATAAGGTAGCCAGAAAAGAGGCTAAGTTAGCGGTTACGGTGGCTAAGACAGCAGCTTTTGAGAGTTTGTACGTTGCTTTAGAGGAGAAAGGAGGGGATAAGAAGTTGTATAGGTTGGCCAAGGCTAGGGAGCGGAGAGCCCGCGACCTTGACCAAGTGAAATGCATCAAGGGGGAGGATGGCGAAGTGCTGGTGGAGGATGCCCTCATTAGGAGGAGCTGGCAATCCTATTTTCATCGACTTTTGAATGACGAGGGGGATAAAAGTCTCGTGTTGGGGGACTTGCAACACTCAGAGAAGCGTCGCGATTACAATTATTGTAGGCGTATCAAGGTTGAAGAGGTCAAGGGTGCTATTTGTAGGATGTGTAGGGGTAGGGCGACTGGGCCCGACGAGATTCCGGTGGATTTCTGGAAGTACACTGGCGGGCCAGGTATAGAGTGGTTGACAAGGTTATTTAACATCATTTTTGGGGCGGCGAAGATGCCCGAATCTTGGAGATGGAGCACGATGATTCCACTATTTAAGAACAAGGGGACATTCAGAGTTGCAACAACTATAGAGGTATCAAGTTGTTGAGCCATACTATGAAGGTTTGGGAGAGGGTGGTAGAATTGAGACTGAGGAGGGTAGTGAATATTTCAGAGAATCAGTTCGGTTTCATGCCAGGTCGTTCGACTACTGAGGCCATTCACCTGGTGAGGAGATTAGTGGAGCAGTTTAAGGAGAGGAAGAAGGATTTGCACATGGTGTTCATTGACCTTGAGAAGGCATACGACAAAGTCCCCAGGGAGATTCTGTGGAGGTGTTTGGAGGCTAAAGGGGTGCCCGTGGGGCATACTAGGTTGATCCAGGACATGTACGACGGTGCGAAAACGAGGGTGAGGACGGTAGGAGGGGATTCAGAGCACTTTTCCATTTTGACAGGATTGCACCAGGGATCGACTCTTAGTCCGTTTTTATTTGCCTTGGTGATGGATGTTTTGACGCGACATATTCAAGGGGAGGTGCCTTGGTGTGTGTTGTTTGCTGATGATGTGGTACTGATTGACGAGACCCGAGAAGGAGTTAATGATAAGTTGGAGGTTTGGAGACAGACCCTTGAGTCTAAAGGGTTTAGGTTGAGCAGGACTAAGACGGAGTACCTGGAATGTAAGTTTAGCGATTCGACGCATGAAGTTGATGTGGTAGTGAAGCTGGACTCTCAGGCCATTCAGAAGAAGGGGAGTTTCAGGTATCTGGGGTCTATGATTCAGGGGAACGACAAGATTGACGAGGATGTCACGCACCGTATTGGTGCAGGGTGGACGAAATGGAGGCTTGCTTCGGGAGTTTTGTGTGATAAGAAGGTGCCCCTGAAGCTTAAGGGTAAGTTTTACAGAGTGGTCGTCCGCCCGGCCATGTTATATAGAGCCGAGTGTTGACCAGTTAAAAACTCCCACATCTAAAAGTTGAAGGTAGCGGAGATGAGGATGTTGTGATGGATGTGTGGACTCACCAGGAGTGATAGAGTTAAAAATGAGATTATTCAAGAGAAGTTGGGAGTGGCTTCGATGGAAGATAAGATGCAGGAAGTGAGGTTGCGATGGTTCGGACATGTGAAGAAGAGGTGCACGGATGCCCCGGTACGGAGGTGTGAGAGGCTGACTGAGGATGGTTTTAGGCGGGGTAGAGGTAGGCCGAAGAAATATTGGAGGGAGGTGATTAGGCATGACATGGAGCAGTTACAGCTTACAGAGGACATGACCCTTGATAGGAAGATGTGGAGAACGCGGATTTGGGTAGAGGGTTAGTGGGTAGGAAGGTGTCCGTTTTAGCAGGGAAGAGTGTTTACTTGTATCTGTGACTGTTGTTTCTTAGGCAGATTCTTGTTGGTGTTGTTTTGGCGACATTTGTGATTTTGAATAACTAGTCTATAGTGTTGATCTGTGAGTGTCTTGATTCTTCGATTATTTAGCTATGTGTTATCTCATTTTGCTGTTGGTTTTTATGATTTCTATTTGTCATGGTTATCTGTTCTGAGCCGGGGATCTATCGGAAACAGCCTCTCTACTTCATCTGAGGTAGTGGTATGGACTGCGTACACTTTACCCTCCCCAGACCCCACCTGGTGGGAATTCACTGGGTATGATGATGATGAAATTTTATGAAAAAAATTTATTAAATAGGCTGAGTGACTTTCTGAGTAAAAATATGGTAATTGAGTGACTTTTGGAGTAAAGAACAAAGTTGAATGACTTTCTAGAATAAAAGTTCAAAGTTGAGTGACCATTTGAGTTATTAACTCTTAAATCTTTCTTAAACATGTCACGTGGAAAGTTGAAATTAAAGTTATTTTCTTCCAGTTTTACACCTGTGGGACTTTCTTCAAGGTGGCTGAGATCCCTGAGTAACCCTCTACTGCACTGTCATGAAGAAAGTTCAATATCTTCACCTTAGCTCCATGTTAGACCCTACCACAATCTTACCATTCCGAAGAGCACTTTAAAGGATTCTGTTGTTTAGTTGAGAGATCAAAAGTTATATAGTGCACTAAAATTTTAAATTAATTTAACCACAAGGCACACTTTAAAACTTTACTCATCAATAATCTTATCTTATGTAGTGCACTAAACTCTAAATAAGGAATTCAACTTTCCTATAAATAATTTTATATGTGGTTTGTAAATTAATTCCATGACAATATTTTTAGGCTAAAATATAATTTGAGAAGATTTGAATTTTGAAAATACTCAGAGACAAATTCTGAAGCACAGTTTGATGTTTAAAAGTGTAGCATTTTTATTGAATGCACCACTCTATCACTAATAAACAATGAGAAATAAAAATGCTAAAAAAAATAAAAAAATAAATGTGAAAAGAACATAACATAAATGAAATTTGATGATAGTTGAATATTTTAAATTTTATTACTAATAGATAATGGGGTTGAATAAGTCTGTAGAAAACACACACTCAACTACTATAGCTACCTGATATGATATAAAGCGAATGGTTCATGGAAAATGCAATTGCCAACCACTTGCATTACACGTGTTTAAATGTAATTGGCGAGGAAATAAGGTAAGGCGAAGTACATAGTACAATTTGTATTTGCTTTTTGTTCAACTCTGCGTGGCCATAATCGTCCTTCTGAGGCTCTTTATTACTCCCTCGATTCGCTTTTACTTGTCATTTTTTATATAACACACCCATTAAAAAAATAATTGATATAGTATCTTTACCATTTATCCCTATTAATTGATATTTAGTAATGAGTATTGGAAAATAATTTGGAGAATAAGTAATTAATGCTAAGGGTAAAACATGATTTTTTTTTGTCTTTTCTTGATTTGTCAAAAATGATAAGTAAAAATAAAAATCAAATTAGAAAAGTAGTGACAAGTAAATCTAAACGGAGGAAATATGTAGAAAAGAAAAAGTAGGGATCCCAAAGAGTTGGAACCTCAAGCTATTACTTTAGGGGATCGTTTGGTAGGAGGTATAAGGTGGGATATCTCATAGATAAAATTTATATCATGTTTAGTTGATGATATAAATTTATTCTGGGACTAATTTATATCATCAACCAAATATGATATAAAACTAATACTAAATTTAGTCTTGATATGACCCTTTTCATCCCATCAACCATAAGACTATTTTATATCACCTCTTATATGAGATTATAATTCTGAGATAATTTTAATCTACATACCAAACGACCCTTAGTTGTCTTATAATTAAGCCGTCCCTATTACTCTATATAATGAGTCTAGGAAACACACAGGTAATGGACGACATGTGTGCTTCTTGGAATTGCTACTTAACTAAAGGATATTTTAGGTATTTTGTAATTTTTTGTGCCTCAAGGAGCTTCTTGGAATTGCCACTCTAAATGCTTTGTGAGTGTACATTTTCCTAACTGGACAATAAAGTCAAGCTAGGTTTGATTTATCACACCCAGCTGTACTTTGGCTTTCTATCTACGTAGGCTCCACTTGCTTTTTCCATTGTCTTTTTCTTTCTAATTTCCTATTCATTTGTTTCAACTCTTTAATATACGTGGTCCCCATATTTTAATTTCAGCATCATTTTATTTCTTTTTATTTGTTCAGTTACACACTTTATGTATATAATTTTATACAAGTTTAGCTGTACGCGCTTTGCGCGTGTACCTATTTGGTGAGTATATAACTAAAAAATAAATAAATATTATTAGCTGGATCATGATAGCAAACAAAAACAAGTCTTATATGATGTCAAAATTCGATAGCAACGAATTCACACTATTAGAAATAAAAAAAAACACAAGAAAATTATACAAAAACAAACATAACTAAACAACAAACCAATGAGCAATTACACAAACAATTTAAAAGTATGCACTTAACTAGAAAAGACGCATGAGCAGGCAAACACAAAACTCAGCTTGATATGCATATGTATTCCTACTTCAGGGCATACCAACAATAACTGTAAGCAATGGAAATTCTAAAAGTAAGGGTATAGACCCTGGGAAAAAAAGGGCGACATTAGAAAACCTAAACAAAGACAATTTTATTTTAAAAGTGAAATATATAGTTATTGCAAACTCAAATTCTTTTTATACGTGGTTCTTGCTATGCACTCCTATTCAACAACAAATTCATACTTATATTATTGAAGATAAAAAATAAAGAGTTTAATTGCAATTTTAAAAAAAGAGCAAAACATCAAAATACGTTCACCACAAAGTTTTAGGATTTCTATTAAAATAAATTTACTAAATTATAGGAATTCTTTTTTTAGTATCTTTGTTTAAAATATATTTTCTTCTTACCATATATTTTAGAAATCCTTATTTGTTAATTCTCCTAATATCTTTTTACCATATATTTTACTCTTACCATATATTCTAGTAATCCTTTAATTTATAAAATATGTTTTTCTTCTTACCATATATTTTAGGATTCCTTAATTTTAAATAGTATAAATATAATTAAATAAATAAATTGAGGAAAATAGTAAAAAGACGATTTTGTCTGCTGCAGAGTCTTTAATGAAGGGCAAAAAGTTCAAACAACATTTCTAAGGACCTTCACACTTTTAATATAGTATAGATTATGTTACTAATTCAATTTTATTTTATTTGTCTCAACTCTTTTTTATATGTCATGTATTAGAGTACGTAAAAGTAATATAAATTAAAATAATTAATAATTTGAAATATCAAAAAAATATATACAACTCTCGAAATGATATTTATACAACATAAATTGGAACAAAAGGAGTTACATATATTATAAAAAAATTACATCCAAAGTACTATGAATCACAATAATAAACAACTTAAAATATCTAAAAAAATATATAAGAAGTTTCGTTGACGCTCAAAATTTCATTTGTGCCACATAAATTTGGATAAAAAGTATGATATATATTATGTGAAGATTATGTAAAAAAAA
The DNA here is from genome assembly GCA_031232105.1 of Capsicum rhomboideum. Lineage (NCBI taxonomy): Eukaryota > Viridiplantae > Streptophyta > Magnoliopsida > Solanales > Solanaceae > Capsicum > Capsicum rhomboideum. The sequence continues at coordinate 14,419,217 of CP124713.1, read as the reverse complement.
CACTATAAATCATAATACTTAACAACTTAAAATATTTAAAAATATATTTAGTTGACTCCAAATTTCATTTGTATCGTATAAATTGGAATTAAAAAAAAAAAACATATATTGGGCTCGTACTGGGACGGGGCCCTGTATCTAGTTTAAAAATACAACTGTATATCTCTATTTCAATTCAATTCCACCATAATTTCTTGTTTTATTGCAATTTTTACATTAAATATAATACTAAATTTTAAATATGGAATTCAATTTTTCTATAACATAATTTTCATATACTGTTTATAATTTAATTCCAATAATTTTTTTATGTTTTAATAGTAAGTCATGGCAATATTTTTGGGCTAAAATATAATCTTAGAAGATTTGAGTTTTGGAAATACTCATAGACATATTCAGAAGCACAGTTTAATGTTTAAAAGTGTAATATTTTTATTGAATGCACCACTCTATCAATAATAAATAATGAGTGATATAAAACTATTTTAAACAAAAAAAAAACTCAACAGAACATAACATAAATGAAAGTTGATAATAGTTGAACGTTGGTGTTGAATTTTTTTTAACCCCAGAATAACCCACAGCCGCTACAACCTCTGCCACAACATTTCTGCACTTTAGATGAACACTTTGTGTGCACTTGATAAATCCCCACTGTGTGATAGCCTGCAAACAATACAGGGAATAAAAATCGTATTAGATAAGCCCTGTGCAATAGACTCAACTCAAAAGGCACAATCAACATTAGTTGTGTGAGGTTCCATTTTCTTTTGACACTTGGATAGGGGTTAGTGGTGTAAATGGGTCCACTATTTAAGTGTCAAAAGAAGAATAGCGCCTCACACAATTAATGTTGTTTGTGTCTCTCCCGCTGTAAAATTGTTCTAGCAAAACACCTACTTGGAAGATTAAGAGAATTGAGGAGATTGAGTTTAATTTTGGCACTACTGCCTAGCAAAAATGTAAGGAAAAATAACATAAACATACACTAACTTACTATATTTATACAAATCTTCACTCTTACAAAGTAATTATAAAAATTTCAACTAATTATGTATCTTCGTTGGATTTATCGGGAGCTAATTTAGGTATCTTTACAAAGAGAAAAATGTATCTTCGTTGGATGTATTATGTAGTTCGACAGATCCAAAATCAAAAAAATGTATCAGGAGCTAATTAAGTATCTTTACAAAGGAAAAAAAGGTTTCTTTGTTGGATGTATTATGTATCTCGACAGACCCAAAATTGAAAAAAATGTATCGAAAACTAATTAGGCATCTTTACAAAGGAAAAATGTATCTTCGTTGGATGTATTATGTATCTTGACAGACTCAAAATCAGAAAAAATCTATCGGGAGCTAATTATGTATTTTTACAAAGGAAAAAGTGTATCTTTGTTGGATGTATCGGGAGCTAATTGTATATCTCGACAGATCCAAAATTGAGATTTCAATAATTATGAAAAATATCAAATTTTTCTGTAATTTTATGTTTTCTATGATTTTTGATTTATGATTTGGTATTGTTATCGGTTCTGAGCCGGAGGTCTATCGGAAACAGCCTCTCTACCTCATCTGAGGTAGTGGTATGGACTGCATACACTTTAACCCCTCAGACCCCACCTAGTGGGAATACACTGGGTATGATGATGATGATAATTAAATTTTTCTGTAATTAAGCTCCAAGCTGTCGGGATTTAGTTGTTTGCACAAACTGTAACTGTCGGCCATATGTGTAACGCGTTTTTATTGAGAAAATAAGATAAGACAATTACATAGTGTGTTGAAAAAAAAAAAAAATACGTGGTACAACTTATATTGCTCCTTGTACAACTATATATAGCCACGATCGTTCTTACAAGTTTCATGGCTCTTCTATATAAAAAATAAAGGAAAAAATTTTGGCCGAACACTCGAGTCTACTCTTCATTTTGTTCCTTCCTGCAACACTCAAAAGACCTCTGATTACTGAGCTCCCAAAGTTTCCGATGGCTTCCTCCTCCCAAGAACGTAAATATGATGTGTTTGTGAGTTTTAGAGGTGAAGATACATATAAAAATCTTGTTTCAAATCTATACACATCTCTGAAATCCAAAGGAATTGATTATGCGGCGTTCAAAGATGATGACGAGAGCAACATATCACCTGAACTCTTGAAATCCATTGAGGAATCAAGATTTGCCATTATCATATTCTCTGTGAGCTATGCTTCATCGACTAGGTGCTTGGAGGAGCTCACAAAGATCATGGAATGCGTTCGATGTAAGGGTTGTGGAACTTAACACAACGGAAAGCTCAGTAATCAAAACACAAATAACAGGGAAGAGAGGAGAGAAGGGAAAAGCGTGAAACTGTTTTGCAGAGAGAGAAGTTGCTTTTTTTTTTTTTATTTCATCGTTAAGTGGCCTTATATAGGCTTACATATTTTAAGGAATCATATTCCCACTAAACCACTAACATAACTCCACTAAACCAATTCCCCTAAACTCTAGGAAAACAAATCTGCACTACTACATACATTACGAACTAATAGAATTAAAAAAGACAACAACTAACATCTAAAAAATAGGTACTGCAAGACTTAGTCAAACTAAAGAAAATAGGCTGATGTACGACTTTAACAAGGGTCAGATTCCTATTCCTGTCTTTTATGGCGTCAAACCTTCAGATGTGAGGAATCAAACAAATAGCTTTGGTGAATCTTTTGCCAAGCATCTGGAAAATCTAAAGGGTACTGCTGATTTTCAAAAGGTAAAGATGTGGACGGATGCTCTCACCCAAGCAGCAAGTATATCGGGATGGGATGTGCGAAATGATGCTCTTTTTCAAAGGGCAATAGAGTGCAGCGTGGGAGATACAGCTGATGGGTATGGGTAAGTTGAGCTAAAATATTCATTTTCTGCTGGGCTTGCTCTTCTATTTTTCATTGGTTCATAAATTGTGTTCTTCATTTACTCCAATGGAGAACAAGAATGCCAATTTTTGAGTATACAAGTTTGTATTGAATGTGTGTGTATATGCGCATAGTTGAATTATGACAATTGCAGTTTATGACTAGAGTGAGACATCACTAATAAATAGTAGTACTAATAAACATTGTGAGAAATAATGAATTTCCACCAACTTGAATACAATAAAGCGGAAAGGCCTAATAATACTGTAATTTTGGTGTTTGGTCATCACTTCCCAACCATCCTTTTGTTTTGCAATACAGGCAGACACTCTCATGTTTCATTTTTCTTGTAGTATCTAAAATGTTAAACTCTTTTTAATCCATCACAGGAATGAATCAGAATGCATTGGTCTAATGGTCGATCAGATTTTTTATAGTTTAGACCATCCAGTTTCAGCTGCTGAAAAGAATCTAGTTGGAATGGAACCCCCGGTGGCTGTTGAATCTGAAGATGTTTATCCCCGTGTGGACCCTTGGGTCGAAAGGCAAGGCTTCCATTTTTCCATAATAGTAGATTTATAAATTATTAAGTATTATTTTTTAAAAATGATTGTCTTATAGTAAAAAATACAATATTTTCATAAAAAAGAACTTTAAAATAGTTTTGAACAATTCAATGCATATGAAAAATAATTGTGGTTATCTATTTAGTGGTAAAGAATTGCGAGCACTAGGTGATAAGAGTGTAAAAAACCCATTGTCTTAATCATGAAAATTCCTTAAAACATAATGCTACTCAAATATTGATAGTTTAAACTAATTTTCAAATAAAAAGTGTTAAGGGATATGGTACAAGTAGAAGACAATATTTTAATTGATATATTCAATTAAATAAAAATCTTGACTATTTTTCACATGCATATATATTACTTAAAGAATAATGCTAACAATTCATGTAGCAGTTGCGTATTTGGAAAGAAGTTTTTAAAATTAAAATTGATAAAATTTTATCTAAGATCAACAATGTCTCAAAGGAGATAATACACTCCCTCTCTTTTGATTTGTCTGTCTTAAATTCTTTTTTAGTTCGTTAAAAAATGTCTCTTTCCTTTTCTAGCAACTCTTTAATTCCAACATTCTACATGAAATATTTAAAACCACAAGATTTAAAACTCTTCTTTGTTTTTCTAAACACTGTGTCAAGTCAAAACCAACCAAACAAATTGAAACAGAGGGAGTAGTCTATTTTGCAAAGTTTTTATAATCTGCTTATTTTGAAAAGTATTTTTTGTTGGAGTGCTCTTCGAAAAACTACTTAGAATATCATTACTTGTTTGCTTAATCAATTTTAAAAATATTTTTGCCAACATTAGTACAACGATTTGTTCTTGGCCATATTTCAAGAGTACTTCTTGGACAAAGCTATTTTTTCTACTTCTGAAAGATAATAAATCTGAAAGATAATTTTATTACTATTCCAAAGCACTTATTTTATTCCTAAAAACTTGGCAAGAATCTCAACTCTTTAAAATAAGCACTTCTCACTTCCCAGAAGCTTGACTAAATAAATTGTAACACCCCGTACGTTTCTAAGTCTAGTAGACAACCGTAACATTTATGGAAATGTGGAAACATGAGAGAATTGATGAATTAGGGATCATTTTGTGGACATTAAGAAGTCTTACATTATTGGGCCCAAATGAAGCCAATTAATCATAAGAAGACATGACCCAAAAATGGAATTTTGACCCATTCTTTCAATCCTCTTTCATTGACTAAGTGAACCATTGAATATGTGGATAAGGATCATTAATGAGGGGCTATATAAAGCAATAAAATCAGATTTTAATTCATTTTGGACTCCCATGTGTTTCTAGACTTTACCAAAAAAAATATCTTTGTGGTCTCCCAAGAACCCTAGTCATCTTTGTGGACAAAATCATCCTTGTACAAGGCTTGGTAAGTGTTTAGTATGATGGTTTAAATATATTTTATGCATGAGAGATGGTTTATATTATGTTGGTTATGTTGGTGGAGTATTGAGAAGTCACAAGGTGTGACATGTTACATGTTAGTTAAATCGGAGGATGGGTTGTCTTGTAAACTTGAATATGCACTTGTGGTCTTGAAAGAAATGAACTTGGTGGAATGAATATTGACATATGAGATGTGATTATAGTCTTACTTTGGTTAATCCTTGTGTATAACATTTGAAATTTGTATTGTGAAATTGGTTATGGTTTTGGTGCCGTATTGGCCGTGAAATGTGGTTTTGGGTGTTGTTATGTGTGTTGTGAGACTATGGCTGAATGTTGGTGTTTAAGATGATCAAAAATATGTTCAAATATGTTTGATTGTGATCATGGACCATTCATGGCCTTAAAAGACCCAAAAAGAAGCCATTTCGGACCAAACGGGCATCCGCCCCCGCAGACGGAGGCACCTGCGGGCGCAGATGCCAACGCAGATGCCTCTAGCTGCTGCCAGAGGGCATCTGTACGCGCACCTTGGCCACCTGCGGGCGCAGGTGGCAGCGCAGGTCACCTCCTGCATTGGTTTTGTATGCTTTCGTCTCTAGTTGATCCCCAAACGCCCCTATACCCTTTTTGGATGTAATTATCAACTTGTGATGTCGTTTTAATGACTTTAAAGGGGCGTATGGAGGCATGTTGGACTATGTTAAGTATGTATTGTTGTTTATAAGTTGTTATGGGGCAAATTGATAGGAGAAATTGTAACGGAATGATAATAAGGAAGCATAAAGGGTAAGTGTAGTGTGAAATGCTATTGATGTATGATAAATTGGTCAATGTGTGGAATGTTATGGTGTCGTTGGTATGAGAATGCAGTGGATTGTATTATAAGGGGTGATATGACCTTATACGGCAGTCATATAGCTCATTGTCGTTTTGTACACTTGTACGGTAAATAGTTGTTAACGAGAGTTCCATTATGAACTTATGTTGTAGAGTGAAACATAAGGAAGGAGCTGGACTGTTGTGTTTATACATAGACTGAGGTAGTCCTACTTGGACGCAAAGGTATGTAAGGTTTCTCTTCTATGTCCTCCTGCAGCATATGGTGCTCACATTGTCATAATACTCATTCGATTCCGAAATACTCTAAGGTATTCCGTATCCGATAGTTGACTAGTGTTACTCATATGTTCTGTACTCATTGGTCAATGGTGAATAGTACGACTCATGTTCATTAGCTAATATGAATCATCATCCTAAGGTTCCAAAAGTGATATATTCCAACTACGATTGACATATCTTGTTATTCACATATGCCCTACTCTTAGATGAATGATGATTCGCTTATCTCTTATTCATTGACTGAAGTTCCAAAGTTGTCATAATGTGGTAAATTTTAAGGAAGCTATATCAAAGAAAGTAATGGAGTAAAGAGAGCCTATTTAATCTTGAGTAGCTTTTCTAATCATGTCATGTTACAATAGTATTCACATTGACATTTCGCTTGATCCATCCCGAAATGTGCTAAGGTATCCTATATCCGGTTATCAATGGTCATTATCATAGGTTTCCTACTCATTGATCAATTGTGAAGCTCATGTCTCATATTCATGAATATTGTTCCAAAAGCCCAATAAGGTTACATTCCAAAGTTCCAATAGTGGTTATATTAATGTATCTTGTTTATTAATTATTGTCCAATGGTTCCAATGGTGTTATATTTCCAATAAGGCTATGTTCCAATAATGTTTAACTACATGTCTTCTATTAGTGGTTATGGTTCCAAGGCTTCCAAAAATGTTATGCCAAAGGAATGTATCAATCTCTCACAAGTGAATGTACCAATCTCTCACAAGTAAAGATATCAATCTCTCAAAAGTAAAGAAGTGAAGTAATGCATATGTGGTTAATGATCAAGTATGGGTGGCAGCTTTGGGGGCATAAGCCTAGCTCAAGCCGATCCCAGGATCAGGGGGCAGTCCTAGAGGCATAAGCCTAGCTCGGACCGAACCTGACAGGGGGCAGCTCTAGAGGTATAAACCTAGCTCGAGCCGAACCTGATATGATGATTTATGGGTGGCAGCTCTAGAGGTAAAAACCTAGCTCGAGCCGATCCCAATATATTGATTCTTAGGGTGGCAGCTCTGGAGGCATAAGCCTAGCTCGAGCCGATCCCAACATAACGTTACGTTATGTAAACCCACTGATCAGTTGGGGCCCGGGTATCACAGTTCACAGGCAAAGATGAATAACCATAGAAGCAAAGAAAGTAATGAAAGCAATAGACATGATCCCAAAAGCACAAATTGATGGTAAATTGCAATAACAGACGTAATATTCATGGTTCCTAACATATAGAAAGAGAGTTTATCCACATTTATTATCTCTCTTATATTGACTCCTTTGTTGTTGTTATTATGTATAATGAATTCTTATGAGCCTTACATGCTCAGTACATTCTCCGTACTGACCCCCTCGGGGGACTTACCTTACATGCGCAGGTGCAGCCATTAGTAGGCCTCCACAGTAGGTTGCCAGTTGTTGCGGATCATTGGTGAGCTCCAATTAGTTCGGGGCTCGTCCGAGTCACAGTTGTACACGCGTTTTGGTTTTGTATATATTGTATAGACATGGTCATGTATCTGTAGAGGCTTTGTAGACGGTTGTGGGAATGTAAGAGACATATGTCCATGTTGACTTGATCGCCCTGTCGGCCAAGTTTCATATATGTCTATATTTATCACATGTTTCATGAATTCCGTTATTAGCATGATAAGTTCTTACGTGATAATGGTATTTCTTATGGCATGCATATGAATGAACATAAGCAAAGATTGGTTCTCTCAAGCCATATCGGCTTCGGGTGCCAATCACGCCTCGTTGGAATTCGGGGCGTGACATAAATAGACTAGCTTTTATGTGTGTGGAAAACGCATAAAGACACCACTAAAGTTGCTTCGAATTTTTTAAAAAGATACTTTAAGTTTGCGGGGATTCTATCACCCCACAAAACTTGTAAAGACCATTGTAAATATATCCTTTTGACCGATTTTCTCAGCAACCTTGGACTATTACTCAACGCGTATGGTACACCTTCTTTTAATATATTATTATTTATTTAATTTAATTAACCATTTACTAAAGGTCGCTCTTAACCCGACCTGCTTCACTTTAGACCCTGCACCTACCCCTTTTCTAGATTTTTCTTCTTCATTCTTCTCCATTGTGACTGATAATTCTTATAATGAGGTTAGGGGGGAAGAAGACATATCTTGCTCGTCCATGGAAACATTACTCAAGACCTATCATAATGGAATCTTCTATAGATGATCTAATTCAGCCAGAAGGATGGTTGGAATGGAACAAAATATTAGCTTTCAAGACTGTATTCTATACTGAATTCAACAATAAAGGATCTGGATCATCCAAAACAAATCATGTAAATTGGTCAGGTATTAAGGAACTTCCAATTAATCGTATTCAACTGTTCACAACATCAAAATTCCTCGATGGCGATGAGTGGATACCATCTACTGGTATCCCTTATACCTCTGGATTTTTCTTACCACCACCACAATCTGATGCTTCCGTCAAATACTCCCCCATGGATACAAATTCGATTCAAGCTTGCATTTTACATTAGAGAAATAGATTCCCTCAAAACCTAATCATAATAGATATTTCATAACTTTTAAACAAAAATTAAAGATAATACATGGAAATTCCTTACCTTTTTTATTCTGATTTAGTTGAGGAGGAGCCAATTTCAAAACTCAAGTTTCTCCAACGGTTACTAATGGAAAATCGGGGAAGAAGAGAAGATGGGTTGATTTTATAAAGAATTAATCATGACACGAGGCGTTTTTTAATTGGTTTCTAGGGGGCTTATTATTTATTCATGCACGTCTGGTGCGCGAGAACACGACTGCTGAGAAAATTAGGCAAAAGGGTGTATTTACAATGATCTTTACAAGTTTTGTGGAGTGATAGGCCCCCCCCCGCAAACTTAAAGTGTCATTTTGAAAATTTGGGACAATTTTAGTGGTGTCATTATGTGTTTTCTCTATGTATGTATGTATGAATGTATGTATGTATGTATTATCAATTGAAAAGAGCTATTTAAAAAAAATCAATTATAAAAAAGATTAATAACTTTGCATTCCAAAAAGTTAAAGAAAAATAGACCTCAAATAAAAATATATACCGCATAAAGTTCTTTCCTAAAATATTTAAGGCGTCTCATTACACCTCCAGACCACCAATTCGAGCTGCCACTGAACTTTGTTCGGTTGGAATTTGGGGGATGGGTGGTATTGGGAAGACCCTGCTTTTGTGCAACCTAGTTTTTGTGTAATAGCTCACAAATTACATAAAAGAGGTAAATCGTACTAGACAAGGTGCGATGAGTTCGACCCGAAAGCCAATTCCCTTTCGCATTCAGGGATTTTGAACTTGAGACTTTCCTTATGGAAGTCACAAGTCAAACCATCTGAGCCACCCAAAGGGTTTAGGGAAGAAACTATTGCAAGAGAGTCTTTTGACATGATCTCTGGCCAATTTGAAGGGTCTTGATTTTTAGCAAATATCAGAGAAGTCTCAAAGAAGCTGGAAAGCTTGCAAAATACACTTCTTTCACGAATCTTGAAGCTAAATTATCTAAATATAGCAAGTGTCTTTGAAGGAATCAATATGATAAAGGCCAGACTTCATTTTAAGAAGTTTGTAATTGTCTTTGATGATGTGAATAAGGAGACCAACTAGAATACTTAGTTGGAAATTTTGATTGTTTTGGTAATGACAGTAGAATCATAATAACAACTAGAGACATCCATTTGCTTTCTAAGCATGGCCAGTTGTACGAGGTCGATTTGCTGTTAACCAGTGAAGCTCTTCAACTCTTTAATAGGCATGCCTTTCAGAAAGTGGTTCCTGATAAAAAGTATGTACAGCCCTCATACCGATAGTGCATTATGCTAAAGGTCTCCTTTAGCTCTTAAGGACTTGGGTTCTCTTTTTCCACCGATGGGGAATAATTGAGTAGACAAATGCATTAAACAGGTTAAAAGATACTGCAGAAGAAGAAATTGTTAATCAACTCATGTTAAATCTCAATGGTTTGATCCTTAAAGAGAAAAAAGTATTTTTAGATGTTGCCATAAACAACAACATATCCAGTGATCCCACAAGTGGGGTCTGTGGAGGGTAGTGTGTACGCAACCTTACCCCTACATTGTGAAGGTAGAGAGACTATTTTCAAAAAACCCTCAACTCAAGTAAAGATAATAAAATCAAGTATGGAAAAGAAAACACAGTAGTGAAGCAGTCACGCTAAGAAGAAAACAGTAGCAACAACACATAATATAATAGCCGTGAGTCCGTGACAAAGGAAACAACATGCAATAATAAATTTAAAATACTGGAGACTAGATATCACTCGACTATCTACTAACCTTCTACCCTAACTCTCAACCTTTATATCTTCCTATCTAGGGTTATGTCCTCGATAAGCTGCAAGTGTGTCAAGTTCTGTCTCATCACCTCTTCCCATACCTCTCCTCATACCTGCCATAGCCAATCTCTAAGTACGCCTCCTCATTGAGACATGTGTGCATCTCCTCTTCACATGCCTGAATCATCTCAGTGTCGCCACCCTTATCTTGTCATCCTTTTGGTCTTTCTTCTTGTGGCAGCGACATCTTCTTTTTCATCAACTCCGCTCTCCACCATTTCCCAAACATCGTAGGCTCCAAGCAAAGCCTTCATTCAGATACACCAACTTCCATAGTTTTCTTTAGTGAGCATTGGAACTTGGAACGAAGTTCCATTGGTGTTAGTCATATTCTCTCTATGTTTAGTTCCAATCTCTAAGTACACTTCTCACTGGGACATCTGTGCATTTCCTCTTCACATGTCGAATCATCTCAGCCTCGCTTCCTTCATCTTGTCGTCCTTTTGGTCTTTCTTCTTGTGGCAACGACATCTTCTTCTTCATCAACTCCGCTTTCCACCATTTCGCAAACATATCTTCTTCTTCATCAACTCCGCTTTCCACCATTTCCCAAACATCATAGGCTCCAATCAATGCCTTCATTCAGATGCACCAACTCCCATAGTTTTCTTTAGTGAGCATTGGAACTTAGAACGGAGTTCCATTGGTGTTAGTCATCCTCTCTCTATGTTTAGTTGTCTCCCGAGGCCAGGCTTTGATACCACTCTGTTAGAAATTTTTGAGAATAAGACAACAAAAACACACACTAGAAAAACTTATTACTAGAAAAGAAGTGAAGGAATTAGGAGATTCCTATTCAACTTAACTTGATGCAAATTGCTAGATTACATAACTATTTATAGATGAAGTCCTTCATGTATCTAGCCTATCATACATGCATCACTATTGATAAGTCCACACTTCACATCTTCCAAAGAACATGGATTGACTTATCTTCTTTCATGTTACATGACCAAATCCATACTCTAAGGAGTATATGTATTTCAAAAATCAAGACATAATTAATACTTTAATTCATAAATAACATGTGAACAAGTTTATTTTTTCAAAAAATATTTATTTTAATATCATTGTTGAGCTTTTACCATTGTTCCCAACACTTCTGTCTTTCTGTTAATGTATAAATCATTGTTTCAAAGTCAACCTTCCTTGAGATTCCCTTCTCTTTTTTATTACATTACTCTTTCATTTTACTTGAGTTGGCACATCCTATAAGAAAATTTTAATTAGACGTGTCTTTTATCAAATTAACCTTATTAATGATGTTTTGAAACTCTAAATTTGACTATTATTGTTTTATGTAGTTATTTAATACTAAGGGTAAAAAGAGGAAAATATAACAAATTCTCCGATTTCATTAATTGGACAAGTAAATTGAAACAATAATTTTTAATATAGGGGTCAACCAAAACAAAGCAGAGGGAGTATTTATTTTTGCTTGTGGGCTCTACTCCCAAGTGTTCACCTCGTCTTGCTTGTATATTTGCAGATTAGTAGAAGCATTTACATATTTCGTGTCTCCCCAAAATGAAGCAAATCAAAAGTGGAAATATGATGCCTTTTTGAGTTTTAGAGGAGATGACACCCGCAATAACTTTGTTGCGCATCTTTATAAACGTCTGGAAGACATAGGTATCAACGTATTCAAAGATGATGTGAAACTTGAAAGAGGAAAGTTCATTTCAATGGAACTCGTGAAAGCCATTAAGGAATCAAGAACTGCCATTATTATCTTCTCTGAGGACTATGCTTCATCCACCTGGTGCTTGGAGGAACTCGCAATGATCATGGAGTGTGTTGACCAGAAAGAACAAAAAGCATATCCCGTCTTTTATAACGTCGAGCCATCGGATTTACGCATGAAAGGTATGTCAGAGAAAATTGAGTAGGCTTCTATCTTCTTCGTCTTTTTTGCTGTCTTTGCTGCCGCCGCTGCCACTGACAAGTTGAGTAAAAAATCAAGCAACTATGATAGTTGTTGCAGAAATGCAACAACTGCAGTAGTTGTTACAACAACCTCAATAGTTGCTTAATTTTCTGGTGGAAAGTGAGGTGGAGGAGCAGCCGTCGAAGAAGGTCGTGGCTGTAACTGACGAGGAGGTGGTGGTGGAGGAGGTAGAGGTGGTGGTGATGGCGGTGGAGGAGGAGGAAATGGTGATGATGGAGGAGAAAGAGGAGGAGGTGGTGGTAGTAGCAGAGGAGAATGTGGTGGTGGCGCGATGGCGGCAAAAGGGGTGGGGAGGGAAAAGTAGGGTCTTTGTATAAATAATAAAATTTGAGGGTTTTAAAATAGTATCATTAACACTAATCTTAAAATTGTCATGTATACTCAATAATTAAGACGTGTCATTTTTTCATAGTTTCGAAACTATTTTGTCACCTTTAATTATTTTCCCGTCTTTCTCTTCTATAACTAAAATATATACATAAGTGAAATAAACATTTTAAGCTCTCTATGAAGGTGAGAACAGCAGCTTTGCTAAAGCATTGGAAAAACACGTGGAATATTTCAAGGCTTATAAACCTGAGGCAGATCATATGGATTATGCTATGCAGAAGAGGTTAGGCAAGAGTTACCTTGCTCTCAGAGAAGCAAAAAGAGACCAGACAATCAGGGATAATTTGGAGAAGGTGCAGAAGTGGAAGAATGCTCTGCATAGAGCTGCGGGAATAGCGGGACTGGATGTCCGTAAAACTGCTAATGGGTGAGTAGTAAAAAATCCCTTGAGTTTTCACTTAATTTACTGGGACACCTTTTCATATTCTGGGAAATGCTACGTAAAAGTTCCGGTGGTTTCCATTGTCTTTAAAATAAACAAGCTTACAAGAATCAGTGGCGAATCTAAGATTAAAAGAGCATGTGCACCAGTAAAAAGAAGAAGGAAAAAATGTATTTAGTGGGAATTGATCCTTCGTTCTCTAGATAAATAAATCAACCTTCAACCAAGTCCATCATTTAATCAACTTTAAACTTGTCACTGATGATCATTTAGACACTTTAATTATCTTAGTAACCATATAAACACCTCTTCTTGGCATAAGTGTGTCTTTGAAACCCCTTTATATGACCTGGCAACACACGTGCAATTCAATTGCTTTTGAGCATGTAAGGTATATTTATTGCCCATGTCCAAATTCTAAAAAGATCAAATTTCCTAATTTACCCTTAATTGCTAAAATACCATTCAATTGGATGTGGTTTGTTTGGTTGTTATTGTTGTTACGGGACTTGCAGAGAAATCAAAGAGGTTATTTTTGCATTTTGATTTAACTTGCTTACCGAGGACATGATCTTAGATAGGAGGGTGTAGAGTACGCGGATTAGGGTAGAAGGTTAGCAGGTAGCAGTGTGTTGTTTTGCTGTCCATTCATATTAGTAGTCATAGTATTGCTCTTGTAGCTTCTTGTCCTTTAATTTTTGTTAATATCTGTTGTTTCTTGGTCCTCGACTATTGTATTATTTTGTTGTAGTTTCCGTTCTGTTATTATATGCTATTTTTGTTTGTGTCTGTTGTTTCTTGTACATCCGTTACTTCTTTGGGAATGCATTGGACTTTTTTTCTTGAGCCGATGATCTATTCGAAACAATCTCTTTATCTCTAAGGTAAGGGTAATGTCTGCGTACACTCTGCCCTTCCCAGACCCCACTTGGTGGGACTACATTGGGTATGTTGTTGTTGTTGTGTATTGAGCTTTGTTGCCTTTCATGTACTATAAAAAGGTGAAAGTGTGGGGGGAAAATGGAGATAGGGTGACTGATCTGATGGAGTGCCTGGAACAGAAGAAGAAGTTGGGTAAGATAGGAAAATTGATTTTTGATATTTTTAATTATTATATTTCCTTTTCAATTACAAGTGGAAATATTTTTATTCAAAAACTATACGTGTCATCATTTCGTTTGTCCATTTAACATGTCAATAGAGGGTGCGTTTCACATGGATGGTCTGATGGACACATGTATTCATAAGACACACTTATGCCAACAGGAGGTATCTATATTGTAACTAATATAGTTGAAGTATCTACATGACTATTGGCAACAACTGACAAGTTTAAGGGGATATCTATGTATTTCGCCTATTAAACATTCTAATATGACTTTCTACATGGTAAAACAGTTTTTATTATCAGTACATAAAACTTTTATTATTAACAGGCAGCACTAAGATTGTGCTTTATATGTACAATGAATCAACAATAGGTACAATAGCAAAACAAACTACAAAAAACCTGGGAAGCAGGCCTCCTGTTGGCATAGCCTATGAGAGCATTATCTTATGTCATCCACTGCTATTCCTGTTATCTACTGACAAAATCTGTAAGACTAATAGCATCCTCTAGACTGATATAATGTAGCGGGCAAGTTTCTACCATGCTATTGTACGTGGTAAAAACTTAACCACTTCATTATGTTGGTCTATGTTGTTTAAAATTGCAGAAGCGAGAAGAATTGAGTCGGAAAAACTAATCTTATTGAACTTTAACCTGTGGAACTAATACAGGAGCTAAAAATATGCTCATATGCCTAGAAAATAGAAACTATAACAGCTAGCTTGGATAACGACTAAAAAAACTGACATCCTAGAAATATGCTGAAGACTTTGACTCCATTTCAATCAGTTCTTCAGACGCGCCAACATCTCCTCCTGGATCAGGAGCTGCAAAGTACCAACTTTTCTCTAAGACATTCGAATCTGTAACATGAAATGACTTTGTAAAAATGTTTGCCTCTTGATTCTCTGTTTTGCAGTAGACTAATATCACTTCACCACTTTTCTGCACTTCCTTCAAGAAATAAAACCTGATATTGAAATGTTTAGTTCTTCCAAGAAAGACTGGATTTTGAGATATGGCTGTGGAAGCTTTGATTATCCACAAAAATCTCAGTGCTTTCTTCTTGCTTCAGCTGCAAATCCATCATAATTTTCCTATGCCACAGTGCTTGATTAACAGCAGCTGTTGCTGCCACAAACTCTGCTTCAGCAGTCGGTTGTGCAACTATTTATTGTTTTTTTGAACTTTAAGAAAAACACCCTGATCCGAAACTGAAACAGTAACCTGAAGTACTTTCCATATCATCAAATCACCTAGCCCAATCACGATTGGAATATCCACAAAGCTTAAAATTTTGAATTTTGCTAAATTTGATGTCATAGGTTAGAGTTCCTTAAAGATATCTAACCACTCTTTTTGCAGCCATCATATGCAACTCAGTAGCACAATCCAGAAATCTAGATAAAACACTCATAGGAAATAAGATGTCAGGTCTTCTTGTTGTGAGATACATCAAGCATCCAATTAAACTTCTATACAATCCTTCATCAACTAATTCAGCTCCATCGTCTTTTTGCAATTTTTCCTTTTGATTCGTTGGAGTACTCACACTGGCAATCTTCCATTCTAAATCTCTTTAGAATTTCCTTCAAATATTTCTTTTTGGCAGAGAAAAACTTCATTTTGAGTTTGCTTGATCTCCATTCCTAGAAAATAAGTCATCTCTCCAAGATCTGTCATCTCAAGGACTTTCATCATCTGCTTCTTGGATTCCTCAAGCAACACAACATTATTTCCTGTCACAAGTCATCCACATAAGAGAAATAAGAATAATAATAATGTTAAAGCCAGCTTTCTTGACATAAAGAGTTCATTCAATAAGCTTTTTTCGAAGTCTAAGTCTAGAAAATATTTGTCCATCCTGATGTACCAAGCTCAAGAATCTTGTTTTAGTCCATAGAGTGCTTTATTTGACAATAGTCCTTCTCTTCATGTCCAGGTATACTGAAACCTTCTGGCTGCTCAACATAAATTTCTTCTTGTAGGAGACCATTCAAGATGGCAGATTTCATGTCCATTTGAAAAATCTTCTAACCTTTCTGTGTTGCTATAGCCAAAAACATTCTTATTGTATCCGTTCTAGCTACTAGGGCAAAAGTTTCAGAAAAATCTACTCCGCAAATTTGTGCACAACCTTTCACCACCAATCTAGTTTTGTGCTTGTTTACCAAGCCATCTGGATTGAACTTCGTTCTAAATTTTGTCTTGGAGTCTTTTCACCACCTTCCAAATTTTGTTCTTATCTATCATGGCCAGCTCCTCCTTCATTACATCTGTCCATTTTTCATCATTTTTGCTTCCACATATCCTGCAGGTTCAAAAACAGCAACATTACGTCTCTGATAAATATCAGAGTCCCTTAATAGGTTGACCATCCATCAATTTATCATAATCAAGCTGTGAATTATTATTATTAACTCGAGACTCCCCATTCTAGTCCCATTGCTCATTTTCTAGGAATTGAACGTCTCTACTTACCATAATCTTGCCTGATTGAGGTTGAAAGATCCTGTAAGCTTTAGAAAATAATCTATAGCCTATGAAGATTCCTGGTCCTGCCTTCTTATCTAACTTGTGTCTCTTAACTAGTGTTATCAAAGGCACACTTAAGCCCTAAGTAAGGCTCAAAATGTGTTGAACGCTTCACGCCGCTTAATGTTTGCTTTAGTGCCGTCATCAACTTTTTAAGGCATACCTTTCCTTGCCAATGAGCCAATGTTGATGCGAAATGAACCTAGTTGACCCTATTGTTATCGAAGGCACGCCTAAGCTCTAAAGTGAGGTTCAAAACGTGTTGAGCACTTCGGCGTCGCTTAATGTGCGCTGCAGTGTCGTCATCAATTTTCTAAGACATACCTTTCCTTGCCAATGAACATTGAACAATTGATATTTCACTTTATCGTAATTTTTTTCTATTTCTTTATTTATATATTCGTCATTCATGCTTATAATTATTAATCTTGGACTAAACATATATATTTGTATTTTTTTTCCTTTGCGCTTTTTTGCATTAAAGCCCACGCTTTATTTGCGTTTTGCGCTTAAAGCCCCAACGAACTTTAGAAATTGTTTGCACTTTTTGCTTTTGATAACACTGCAGTCTTAGCCTCTGGAACATAAGAAAAACATAGACATCCAAATATCTTGAGATTTTTTTAAAACAAGTTTGACACCATACCAATCCTCAAACAGAGTCTTCCCTTCCACTGCCCCCCATAGGCAGTCTATGACTCTATTCAGCAAGAAAACAGCAGTGATTGCTTCTTCTGCCCAAAGTTTCTTTGGTGGATTCTTCTCATGCAGCAAGAATCTAGACATCTCCATGATTGTTCTTTTCTTCCTCATTTTGTAGTTGGAGTAATTCTATTGATATTTCTAGCATCAATAAAATTGTTTCCTCTTATAAAATCCTTGAGCTTTGAGATTTTGTCTTCTTCCACGGATAAATCAAATGGTTGACCTTCTCTCTAGCCCCACATTACCATTTTTTATTCTCCAAGTTTGGGGTTGAGGTGTTATCGTTTATTGAGTCATTGGAAGTGGTGGAAAAAAAATTTAGAGTAGAAAACAAAGAAAATCCATCCATAAACAAATAATCTAGCTTGAGCTCGAGCCTTGAAAAAGTTTCGGTTAGGAGGTCTAGTTGCACATAGAGGTCGTAAATGCTTCATTCAAATACTGAATGTTGTGTTTAAGCACCCAACATTTTGCTCAATTTAACTCATGTGAGCACCTACGGTTAATTATCATTCCATGTTAAATAGGTTAAAACTGTCATTTGTTCTGAGCCGGGGGTCTATCGGAAACAACCTCTCTACTTCTCTTGAGGTAGTGGTATGGACTGCGTACACTTTACCCTCCCCAGACCCCACTCTGTTGAAATACACTAGGTATGTTGTTGTTGTTGTTAAATAGGTTAAAACATAAACTATTAGGATGGTAGGTTTTATTGAGCTTCACCTTGAGTTTCTTAGTTGAAGAAAAAGAAAAAGCAAAACTGTCTACTATCAAGTGTCATATGACCAGTTTATTAGATGTCACGACCCAATTTTTCGAGTCATGATGGCGCCTACCGTAACCCACCAATAGGCAAGCCAAACCCTAGCCCGAAGCGACAAGCGACAGGCTAACGGGCGGAATCTCAGAAAACAGAGATAAAGTGGAAGTAACCATACTAATATAAAAACAAAATCAAAATATATATTCATACCAAGACTGAGAAGGAAGACGACAATATATAAAGTCAAGAACCCCTCCCAAGACCTGGTGAAGTCGGTACAAGAGCCACTACTAGACATGTCCAAAATATAAGACAGAAACCAAATATATACAACAAGTACTACAGTCTCGAGAGCAACAGACTATACAGTAGAGATGGAGTAGGATCTGCCTCGGACGTCGGTAAGCTCACCCTGCTCTGGAGTCAGTGCTGAGAAGAGAGTCACGTCAAAACCGTCGGCTAGTGCCTGGATCTGCATCGGGGAAAAAGATGCAGAAGTGCAGTATGAGTACCGGGGCAACGGGTACTCAGTAGGCATTATCAGCCGACTGAGCTCAATATAATATAAGCAAGCTAAAATGCGAGGGTGCATGCTAGGTCCGGGGTATAAATAATAAGTACATAAGTAACTGCCGAGGCGGGTAGATATGCTCAGGAGAAAATAAGTGCGATACCGAATAACGAGTAAATAAATGCGTAAGTAAACACACAAGTCAAACATAACCTATCTAGGCCCCCATAAACCCCGATAGGCACACGAAAGAAAACAATAACCCAGTCTGGCCCCCATAAACCAGCGGGACACACAAGAAAAGTAAATACATAGTCACCAGTGTCTCGAAGCTGTATCAGTATCCTGTAACCACAATAACCAACAAGGGTATGCACCGGGCTTGAACCGGCGCCAATGGGTAATAACAAGAGGCCAGACGCCGGATTTGAATCGGACATAGTGGGTAATAACAATAGGCTCAAGACTTAATCTCAAATAAGTCTTGCGGAATCGCAAAACCGAAACCGTCACAGCGTCCCAAATCACCCCGTGACGAATAGTCACAACTAACACCGCTCAATTTGAGCTCAATATATAGCTCAAACATCAACACCAATTCCAACAACCACCGTAACTAAAACTACCGTAAAAATAAGAAAACGTACCGTAGAAACGACGAGAACGAGTCCACGAACTCAAATATACCAACCCCTAACCTTGAATATCTCTAGAAATGCCTAAAGTTGAGCTTATATTGATTAAAGTGGTGGAATATATGTAGTTTTTAATATAGAACACAGAAAATGAGAAAAGCAAATAATATTATAGTATATATATATAGGTACTACACGTACCAAGACCAAAAAAACAAGTAAGTCTTGTGGTCAAATACTAATTAATGTTGCATGCACATGGCCTTATCCATTTTTGCTCTCCGTATATATATATATTCGGATACTGTATAGGCTCGTGGTAAAATAAATATAATATTTTAAATATACCATCATGAATAGAAAATTATTTTGAACAAAACCTCCATAAAATAAAAATATTATGTTAACAAAATTAGATTTACTATCTCCGTTTAAGAATATTAATAAATTATAGAACTTTTATAAAGTAGTATAGATATATCATTTTACCAAATTCTAATTTAATTTAAATATTTTGCAACACGCTCGATATAAATAATATTCTCAAACGAACTGCTCGGAAACCGAACTGTCAGTCCCAGCAAGTCATAAATAACTTGGGGCAGTTATAGAAAAGCTTTAAACGCTGAGAACATACGAAAACGAGGGAAATGACCAGGAGGGTCATTACAACATCCACTACTAAAAGGACTTTCGTCCGCGAAAGTCAACAGTAAATGCATACTTGAAGACGAGAAAAAGTAGGGATACTGGGCTCTCATATCACGTTCAAGTTCCCAAGTGGCCTCCTCAACCAGACGATGACGCCACTGTACCTTAACTACTGGAATGTCCCGGGAACGCAATCGTCTGACATCTCTGGCTAAAATGGACACAGGCTCCTCCACAAATGTCAACTTCTCGTCTAACTGAACCGAGTCCCACTGAAGCACATGCGACTCATCCTGGATATACTATCGCAGCATAGAAACATGGAATATCGGGTGGATAGCTGAAAAGGTCGGAGGTAAGGCCAGTACATATGCTACCTCCCCGACTGTCCGAAGAATCTCAAAGGGTCCAATATACCTGGGGCTAAGCTTGCCCCTCCTACCGAATCTCATCACGCCCTTCATTGGCGATACTCGTAAGAAGACCCTATCACCAACTCTGAATCTCAACGGACGACGTCTACGGTCAGCATAACTCCTTTGTCTACTCTGAGCTGTCCGCAGCCTGTCCTGAATCACCCGAACTCGGTCCAAAGACTCTCAGAGCAAATCTGTGCCACGAGGATTGACTTCTGAAGTCTCGAACTATCCAACTGGAGACCGACACCGTCTACCATACAAAGCCTCAAACGGAGCCATCTGAATGCTGGAGTGGAAGCTATTATTATACGCGAATTCCACTAAAGGCAAGAACTGATCCCACTGACCCCCAAAGTCTAACACACAAGCAAAGAGCATATCCTCTAACACCTGAATAGTCCGCTCTGACTGCCCGTCGGTCTGAGGATGAAATGCAGTGCTGAGGTCCACCTGAGTACCCAACTCCTCCTGGAAAGTCTGCCAGAAACTGGAGGTAAACTGAGACCCTCGGTCTGAGATAATAGATACTGGCACTCCATGTAAGCGAACTACCTCCTGAATATATACGCGAGCTAACTTCTCAGCACTGTAGGAAACTCGAACAGGGATAAAGTGCGCGGACTTAGTCAACCGATCTACAACAACCCAAATACTATCAAAGCCACGAGAGGTGCGAGGTAACCTACCAACGAAATCCATCGTGATCCGCTCCCACTTCCACTCGGGAATGGGTAACTATTGAAGTAGACCACCGGGTCTCTGGTGCTCGGCCTTTACCTGCTGACAACAAAGGCATCGAGCTACAAACCCTGCTATGTCTCTCCGCATACCACTCCACCAATAGTGCTGCCTCAGATCCCGATACATCTTAGCTGTCCCAGGGTGAATAGAATATCTGGAACTGTGTGCCTCATGCAGAATCAACTGAACCTTTGGGACACAAATACGACCGTCAAACCTCAGAACACCATCAGAACCCAAGGTAGCTCTCTCAGACTCACCCCTCAATACCTGATCTCGAATGTTACGGAGACCGCTATCCTCAAACTGACGACTCTGAATCTGCTCCAGCAAAGTAGATTTGTCCTCAACACAAGCAACAATCCTCCTGGGGTCAGAAATATCCAATCGAACCATCGAGTTAGCTAAGGACTGAATGTCCAAGCTAATGGCCGCTGAGAGACTGGAATGAAGGCTAAGCTGCCCATACTCACTGTCTTCCGGCTTAAGGCGTCCGCTACCACATTCGCCTTGCCCGGATGATAGAGAATAAAGATATCATAGTCCTTCAGCAACTCAATCCACCTGCGCTGCCTCAAATTAAGATCTCTCTGAGTCATAATATGCTGAAGACTGCGGTGGTCTATAAAGATCTCACAATGAACACCATAGAGATAATGCCTCCAAATCCGCAGTGCAAACACAACCGCCGCTAACTCTAAATCATGAGTGGGATAGTTACGCTCGTGCACCTTTAGCTGTCTCGATGCATAAGCAATAACACGACCCCGCTGCATCAGAACACACCCCAAACCGATACCAGACGCATCACAATACACGGTGAAACCCTCGCCCTCAACTGGAAGAGTCAACACAGGGGCAGAAGTAAGTCGATCCTTGAGCTTCAGGAAGATTGCCTCACAATCCTCAGACCACTGAAACGAAACCTCCTTCCTGGTCAGTCTGGTCATAGGAGATGCAATAGACGAGAAGCCCTCAACAAACCGTCTGTAATAACCTGCCAACCCAACAAAACTGCGAACCTCGGTAGGCGACGTGGGCCTAGCCCAACCTCAAATAGCCTCAATCTTCACTGGGTCTACCATGATACCGTGTCTGGATACAACATGACCTAAGAAAGCAACAGACTCAAGCCAAAACTCACACTTTGAGAATTTGGCATAAAGCCGATGATCTCTCAAAGTGTGGAGCACAGTCCTCAAATGTTGCTCGTGCTCCTCGCTACTCCTCGAATAAACTAAGATGTCGTCAATAAACACAATGACAAAGGAGTCCAAGTATGGCCTGAATACCCGATTCATCAAATCCATGAAAGTTGCAGGGGCATTAGTCAATCCAAAAGACATCACCAGGAACTCATAGTGGCCGTACCGAGTCCTGAAGGCTGTCTTTGGGATGTCCTCAGCCCTAACTCTCAACTGATGATATCCAGATCTCAAATCTATCTTTGAGAACACCGCGGCACCCTGAAGCTGATCAAACAAATTGTCAATACGAGGCATAGGATACTTATTCTTTACTGTCACCTTATTTAGCTGCCTGTAATCAATACACATTCGCATAGATCCGTCCTTCTTTGTACAGAACAGGAGCACCCCACGGCGACACACTCGGCCTGATAAAACCCTTTCCCAAAAGATCCTCAAGCTGACTACTCAACTCTCTCAACTCAGCAGGAGTCATACGATAAGGAGCCACAGAAATAGGTCGAGTGCCCGGCTCGAGGTCAATAATGAACTCTGTATCACGCTCAGGAGGAAGGCCAGGTAGGTCAGTCGGGAATACATCAGGAAACTCACAAACAACCGGGATGGAGTCAGGTGACGGACTCTTAATGCTAGCATCCCGAACATAAGCAAGGAATGAATCACAACCCCTCGCCATTAATCTACGAGCCCGAACATATGAAATAATCCCCGTCGGTGTGCGGCTAACAGAACCCTGCCACACCACCGGGGGTACCCCGGGCATGGCTAAGGTAACGGTCTTAGCAAAGCAATCCAAGACTGCATGATAAAAAGACAACCAGTCCATGCCCAGAATCACATCAAAGTCTACCATGGCCAATACAATAAAATCAACCTGAGTCTCAAACTCCTAAATAGTCACCAGACATGATCTATATACCCGATCCACTACTAAAGAATCACCAACGGGGGTAGATACATGTAAGTGTACAGATAATAACTCAGAACATAAACCCAACCGTGGTGCATAATAAGTAGATACATAAGAAAACGTGGATCCAGGATCAAATAATGCAGAAGCTGGCTGGTAGCATACAGAAATCGTACCTGTAATCACCGCATCTGAAGCCTCAGCCTCAGGCCTAGCCGGCACGGCATATAATTGACGCTGGCTACTACTAGTCTGAGCACCAACCTGACTACCGGTCAGACCTCCCTGTGCTCCACCTCGGGAACCCTGAGGACCACCCCGACGACCCTGTGCACAACCTCTGCCTGCTAGCGGTACAGATCTGGTGGGCTGTGCTGTCTGAACTGAAGGCTCAATAGCCCTGTGCTGAGGACACTCACGCGCAAAATGACCGACAACCCCACAAGTATAACATGCCCCTGGTTCCCTGCTCGGCCTAGAAGATCCGGTATGACCACCTCTAGTCGATGAACTAGACTGACCATGTCCCTGAGGCTGACTAACAGAACCACTATAGGCGGGCTGACCCCTATCAGCTATCTGCAAGGCTGACTGTACGGGCCTTCTGGGCTGACCCTGCAGCTGAAAAGACTGTTGCTGCTGCTGAGGGTACCTACCCTGAAACTGGAAACCACGACCTCTGAATTGCGAACCACTATGGCTTCCACTGAAACTACCCTGAACACGAGGTCTCTTATCGCTGCCCCCTTGGGCCTCGCGATCCATCTCCTCGATAGAGTATACATGCTCGGTAATCTCTGCGAATGACTTCTCTGAAGTCACTAAACTCTGGGTAGCCCTGCGGAGTGGCAATCTCAGTCCCCTGACAAAACATCTAACTCTCTCATACTCATCAGGCAAAATAGAAGTAGCGTGCCTAGCAAGATCATAAAACCTCGTCTCATACTCGGCGACAGATAATGAACCCTGAGTCAATCTGGAGAACTCATCCCTGAGCCGCTCCCGCATAGTACGGGGCATATACTTTCCCAAGAAAATCTCGGAGAACTGGGTCCAGTTAACCGGAGGAGATCCCGCTGGCCTGGAATCAAGATATCCCTTCCACCATCTCCTCCCTGCAGTATCAAACTGATATGCCACGAAATCAACACCACGAGACTGTACCAGTCCCAAATTCTTTAGTCTATCCTCACAGCTGGACAAGAACTCATATGCATCCTCACCCGGTGTACCAGCAAATCTCGGTGGAGCTAATCTCAGGAAGCGACCCAACATCTTCTGCTCCTCGACAGACATAACTGGCTGGAATGCTATCGGCACATGCAAAACCTCAACTCTGGGTGTCGCAGCTACAGTCTGCGCCCCAACACCAACTCCCTGTGCGGCTGGTTGTACTCCCGCAACAGGCGGACCTCCAACTAATCCCAACAACTGAAGCAATATACCTCGGAGCAAAGAAGCATCAATAAAATCGGGTGGAGCCTCGGCTGCTCCCTGGCCCACCAACTGCTGTGGAGGCGGAACATCTAGAACTATAACGGGATCGGGTGACTGATCCCTAGCACGATCTGGGCCTGGGGCTGCTACTCTGCTCTGTCTTTGACCTCTAGGTCGACCTCGACCCCAACTCATCCCTGAACCCTGAGTCAATCTGGAGAACTCATCCCTGAGCCGCTCCCGCATAGTACGGGGCATATACTTTCCCAAGAAAATCTCGGAGAACTGGGTCCAGTTAACCGGAGGAGATCCCGCTGGCCTGGAATCAAGATATCCCTTCCACCATCTCCTCCCTGCAGTATCAAACTGATATGCCACGAAATCAACACCACGAGACTGTACCAGTCCCAAATTCTTTAGTCTATCCTCACAGCTGGACAAGAACTCATATGCATCCTCACCCGGTGTACCAGCAAATCTCGGTGGAGCTAATCTCAGGAAGCGACCCAACATCTTCTGCTCCTCGACAGACATAACTGGCTGGAATGCTATCGGCACATGCAGAACCTCAACTCTGGGTGTCGCAGCTACAGTCTGCGCCCCAACACCAACTCCCTGTGCGGCTGGTTGTACTCCCGCAACAGGCGGACCTCCAACTAATCCCAACAACTGAAGCAATATACCTCGGAGCAAAGAAGCATCAATAAAATCGGGTGGAGCCTCGGCTGCTCCCTGGCCCACCAACTGCTGTGGAGGCGGAACATCTAGAACTATAACGGGATCGGGTGACTGATCCCTAGCACGATCTGGGCCTGGGGCTGCTACTCTGCTCTGTCTTTGACCTCTAGGTCGACCTCGACCCCAACTAGGAGCCCTAGCTGCAGGCTCGGGATTTCGACCCCTGGCTCTCGTATTATGCGTCCTAACCATCTGCGTAAAGAGTGAACCAAATAGAGATTAGAAACCAACATGTACCAACGCACGGAGGCGAATCAAAGAAATAAGATTTACCCTAAACATGCTCTGTAGCCTCTCGAAGATAGGATACAAACGTCTCCGTACCGATCTGCAAGACTCTACTAAACATCGGCTCATGCACCAGGAATACCAGTGAAACCTAGGCTCTGATACCAAGTTGTCACGACCCAATTTTTCGAGTCATGATGGCGCCTACCGTAACCCACCAATAGGCAAGCCAAACCCTAGCCCGGAGCGACAAGCGACAGGCTAACGGGCGGAATCTCAGAAAACAGAGATAAAGTGGAAGAAACCATACTAATATAAAAACAAAATCAAAATATATATTCATACCAAGACTGAGAAGGAAGACGACAATATATAAAGTCAAGAACCCTTCCCAAGACCTGGTGAAGTCGGTACAAGAGCCACTACTAGACATGTCCAAAATATAAGACAGAAACCAAATATATACAACAAGTACTACAGTCTCTAGAGCAACAGACTATACAGTAGAGATGGAGTAGGATCTGCCTCGGACGTCGGTAAGCTCACCCTGCTCCGAAATCAGTGCTGAGAAGAGAGTCACGTCAAAACCGTCGGCTAGTGCCTGGATCTGCATCGGGGAAAAAGATGCAGAAGTGCAGTATGAGTATCGGGGCAACGGGTACTCAGTAGGCATCATCGGCCGACTGAGCTCAATATAATATAAGCAAGCTAAAATGCGAGGGTGCATGCTAGGTCCGGGGTATAAATAATAAGTACATAAGTAACTGCCGAGGCGGGTAGATATGCTCAGGAGAAAATAAGTGCGATACCGAATAACGAGTAAATAAATGCGTAAGTAAACACATAAGTCAAACATAACCTATCTGGGCCCCCATAAACCCGATAGGCACACGGAAGAAAACAATAACCCAGTCTGGCCCCCATAAACCAGCGGGACACACAAGAAAAGTAAATACATAGTCACCAGTGTCTCGAAGCTGTATCAGTATCCTGTAACCACAATAACCAACAAGGGTATGCACCAGGCTTGAACCGGCGCCAATGGGTGATAACAAGAGGCCAGACGCCGGATTTGAACCGGACATAGTGGGTAATAACAATAGGCCACATATATCATAACCGCCGGACTCGAACCGGAACTCAGTACCAAAACTCTCCAATCACATAACCAAATGCCGGACTCGAATCGGAACTCATAATAATCAGTAACCAAGTGACAGAGTAGTGTCAGAATCCACACAAATACAAGTAAGCGGGGACATACCAGCCCCAAAATGAACCCGAAACATAAGGAAAGGAGCTAACCCACCACGTACTACAAGTCAATCTCGGGATCCTTCCAGGTCAACTATCTACTATAAACAATATGTGTATATAAGTCTGGGTATACATAATAAGTCATGGCAAGGCGGGTCCGCATTCTAAATCAAACTAGCCGACCTCGGTCAAATACGGTGCTATTAGGGACTGACAAGGCTAAACAGGTAAAAAGGGCATAACTAGGGTAATTCAATACAAATTTTATCCTAAAAGATCATCTCAGGGCTTAACTAAGCCTAACAATGGTTAAAGCTAACTACACCGACTGTGAAGAGTAGCGGGGCCCACTATGGGGTCCCGAAACCAAGTCTGGGTTAAGGTTCCCCAAACCCCTACTAACAGCAGTACAACAATAACCAACCCTATCAAAGTAATATGTGGCACACCACGAGGATAACGGGCCCGAAACACATCCGAACAAGGCCCTACCCGACCCAAAAGGCCTAATCATAGCAAACCAATGTCAATCCACAACTACCAGCCCAAACACTAGCATAATAGTATGCAAATACCATAAATAAACTCAGTCTAGGTATATGGTAAGCCTAGCCTACCTGGACGCCGCCAAACGCCTGCCAAAGCTTGCTAAATAGGAGTCTTCCCCTTTCGCGAGACCTCAGATTTCTGCCACGCTAGCAAAATAATAAACTACATGTCAAAACATGAATTTTGATACCCATATTGCATTAGTTCGGAAAAAAATATCCAAACGGTCCATGTGGGGCCCACTTGCGGAATCGCAAAACCGAAACCGTCACAGCGTCCCAAATCACCCCGTGACCAATAGTCACAACTAACACCCTCAATTTGAGCTCAATATATAGCTCAAACATCAACACCAATTCCAACAACCACCGTAACTAAAACTACAGTAAAAATAAGAAAACGTACCGTAGAAACGACGAGAACGAGTCCACGAACTCAAATATACCAACCCCTAGCCTTGAATATCTCTAGAAATGCCTAAAGTTGAGCTTATATTGATTAAAGTGGTGGAATATATGTAGTTTTTAATATAGAACACAAAATGAGAAAAGCAAATAATATTATAGTATATATATATAGGTACTACACGTACCAAGACCAAAAAAACAAGTAAGTCTAGTGGTCAAATACTAATTAATGTTGCATGCACATGGCCTTATCCATTTTTGCTCTCCGTATATATATATATATTCGGATACTACATAGGCTCGTGGTAAAATAAATATAATATTTTAAATATACCATCATGAATAGAAAATTATTTTGAACAAAACCTCCATAAAATAAAAATATTATGTTAACAAAATTAGATTTACTATCTCCGTTTAAGAATATTAATAAATTATAGAACTTTTATAAAGTAGTATAGATATATCATTTTACCAAATTCTAATTTAATTTAAATATTTTGCAACACGCTCGATATAAATAATATTCTCAAACGAACTGCCCGGAAATCGAACTGTAAGTCCCAGCAAGTCATAAATAACTTGGGGCAGTTATAGAAAAGCTCTAAACGCTGAGAACATACGAAAACGAGCGAAATGACCAGGAGGGTCATTACACTAGACCAGTCTATCCTGATTTGTACTGGTACAGTAGCAGGCACAATTTACTTATTTTATACAGTGATCTACTGATCTCGAATTGCTTATAGTCTTCTCTTTCTTTTCAAATTTTATAGCCCGACGAAGATTATTTTGATTGTAATGGAAAAATTTCTCTTCAATTCATGATCATTAAACTGAAACCAATCCTTTTTACTTACAAAGAAAGTGAGAATGTGTTACAATGATTGGGTACCATAATATCTGACATTGGCGAAAATCTAGTTGCAATTGAATCTTGTTTGAAGTGTGATTTTTGGTGAAAATGCAAATGGAAGTGTTTATGTGGATGTGACAATTGAAATAGATCGCATACAGAAGGCAACTATTGAAAATGAAACTTTAAACTAGATTTCTTGTGAATTTAAAGATCCTGTTCCCTCGCACATATTAGACGAGTTCTGGAGAAGCAATGAATAGATTACCGGCTGCTTTTGACTACTTTAACGTTTCTTGTGTTTCAAATGCTCCATTTTTTATTGTTATATTTTTACTAAATGCAGGAATGAAGCAAAATCTATTGACAAGATTATAAATGATAACTTCCGAAATATGCACCACACCGTTTCAGCAACTGAAAAATATCTAGTGGGAATCGAATCCCGTATGGGTGAAGTAGAATCGTTACTGAGGTTTCAATCAGATGGTGTCTGTTTTGTTGGAATATGGGGGATTGGAGGCGTCGGGAAAACAACTGTTGCAAGAAAATATTTTGACAAGGTTTCTCATCAATTTCAAGGGTCGTGTTTTCTTGCGAATGTTAGAGAAGAATCAAAGAAGCATGATCTGATGTACTTGCAAAAGACACTTCTTTCAAGACTCTTAAACGAAAAATCAATGAAGATAGCAAGTTCTTTTGAAGGAGCCGACATGATAAAAAGAAAGCTTTGCCGCTTAAAAGTTTTAATTGTTTTTGATGATGTCGATGATGAAGACCAATTGGAATATTTAGTTGGAAATCATGACTGGTTTGGTGATGGAAGTCGAATCATTACAACTACTAGAAACCAAGATTTACTACGCAGTCATGACCAGTTATATTCTGTTCCTGAATTGACTAGAGATGAGGCAGTTGAAGTCTTCAGTTGGCACGCTTTTCAGAAACAGACTCCTGATAGAGAATTTTTGAAACTCTCCGTGTCTGTAGTAGATTATGCTAAAGGCTTACCTTTAGCTCTTAAGGTCTTGGGTTCTTTTCTCTACAAGCGAGGTATGACAGAGTGGAAAAGTGCATTAGATAAACTTAGAGATAGTGGATATGAAAAAATTGTTAAGCAGCTCAGTTTAAGTCTAGAAGGATTGAATCATGAAGAGAAGAATATATTCCTTGATATTGCATGCTTCTTTAGAGGAAGAAAGCGAGATGATGTGATAACAATACTAAACAGTTTTGGCTTCCGATCAGAGATTGGAACAGATGTCCTCATCCAGAAATCACTCATATATATTTCTGAAGGAATGGTTGAGATGCATGATTTGATAGAACAAATGGGTCAGCAAGTGGCACGCAATGTTGACCAGGACAAGCCATGGAATCACAGTAGACTATGGCATGAACAAGATATAAAAACTGTTTTTTCTGCAAATCAGGTAAGCATGTCCTCTGCTGGAGATTTCCATTTTCTCTTTTGCATAATTTTCCCTAACTGGAAGTAAATTTTTCCCAATCTAAACTGCATCTCATGGGATAGTTTCTTAATTAAATCATGCAATATCTTGAAAACAAATATAGCCTTGTAGCTTCAAATTTGTAATTCCATGTTACTTTGCACACAAGGATGTCTCATGTAGCCACCAATTAGGAAGGTTAGTTGCATATTCTGTTTCAGTTTACTGTATGTGCCTTCTTAAGATTATAAATAGATTAGCTTACTCAATATCCATTTACTAGAGTTCAAGTTCTAATTATGATTTTGCGGTTTTAGATTTTTATCATCTTGAACATTTATTGTAGAATACAAAATGAGTGTGAAAACTTCTATTTATTCATAGGTTTTATTTGTCCTTATGAAGAACTTCTATGTCCGATGGAAATTTTCTGGTACCATTTATTTGTAAATATTGATATTTTTATTGATGTTCTGGGTTAAATCCGTATACAAGAGGAGCACCAAGAAGTAGAGAGCCTGCACAAAAACGGTTCTCTACCAATGTCACCCAATCATCTATTCCTACAAGAATTTTGTGGGTGCTCCTAAAATCAAGCAAATATAAAGACAAGCCCTAAGCCGTGCAAACTCATGTTCTTTCTCTTCAAAAGCTCTCCTGGTCCTTTCCCTCCAAAGTACCCACAAGAGGGCTAGTGCAGAACATGTCATGTTCTTCTTCTCCTCCATGTAATGGTTTTAATATATATTTACATTCTAAATAATTTGCTGTGTATTTTTTAGCAGTGTTACTTCTTTTTCTTTTCCCCCTTGAAAGTACTTTGACTGATGACAATGTGGTACTAGTTTATAATAACAATTGTCTTGTTAAGTAGTTCGTCACAAAGTTTTCTCCCTCTTACAGAATAAATTCATGAGGAACTACTATTTAAGAACATGATATATGAATTTCTAGATTTGTAAAGACCTTTATTTTAAAAAAATAATGCAATGTATTCTGTGATGAGTTCTTAGCCTTTTTGATTAATAGGGAAAGAACTCCTAGTGTAAACATATGTCAAATCAAACCTTCTATTGCTTGGAGAGTGGATTTCTTATTAGGTAATAACGGAAAGGAAGTGGAAATGATAATATTTGAAATTTTCAATTGATTCATGAAACAATTTGGTCAAACTCACAGTGCAAAGCCATATATAAATCTTATACTATTAGTATTATCCTAATGTGATTACACCCTATTAATTCCAACAAAAAATGATAATAGTTTAAGATT
The DNA here is from genome assembly GCA_031232105.1 of Capsicum rhomboideum. Lineage (NCBI taxonomy): Eukaryota > Viridiplantae > Streptophyta > Magnoliopsida > Solanales > Solanaceae > Capsicum > Capsicum rhomboideum. The sequence continues at coordinate 14,387,736 of CP124713.1, read as the reverse complement.
TGTAGATTTAAGGAGAATAGGTTCCATGCTTGGAAGTATGTTCTGTTTAACAAAGTTTCTTTAATTTCTTTCCAGAGGACAGAGTCAATTAAAGGCATAATGGTACCAATTGGCTCGGACCGTCATATATGCAAGTGGAGCAAAGCTTTTAAAAACATGCCTTGTCTTAGGTTACTCATTGTCAAAGGGGAGGAGGCCCGACATCATGACCCTATTTGTGACCCTATTGAGTATCTCCCCAGTTACTTGAAATGGCTTGATTGGCCATACTACAATTTTGCATCTTTACCAGCAGATTTTGACCCAGGAAACCTTATTGGGCTCAACATGACTTTTAGTTCCCTTGTTGAAATCTTGAAGGAACCAAAGGTATTGTTGATCTCCTTCAAAAAAGAATCATATTTAAAGAAAAGAAATGACTGTTAAAGCTGATGTTTCTATGCCTTCTCTTTTTATGAACAGGCATTTGACAAGTTGACAATCCTCAATTTAAGTTTTTCAGGAAGTTTACTCCGAACACCCAATTTTTCTGACACTCCAAACCTCCAAAAGATTATACTGAAAAGTTGTGTAAGCTTGGTAGAAATTCATCCATCCATTGGAAATCTAAGAAAGCTTAACTTTTTGAATATGGACAACTGCAAAAGTCTCAATTCCTTACCAAGCAGTATTCAAATGGAATCTCTTGAAAGATTCAACCTCTCGGGTTGTGAGAAATTAGAAAAATTTCCAGAAATTCGGGGAAATATGGAATTGCTATCAGAGCTCCTCTTGGCACATACCGCAATTTGGGAACTGCCCTCATCAATAGGACAGCTAAGTGGTATCAGCTTGCTTGATTTGCGTTCATGTGAAAACCTTGTGAGTCTCCCATCCAGTGTCTCTGAGATGAGAAAACTGAAAATTTTGATTGTGAAAGGCTGCTCAAGACTTGCAAATTTTCCTGAAAATCTTGGTGATCTAAACCATTTGGAGGAGCTCTATGCAGGCAACACTTCCATTTGTCAACTACCAGATTCTATTGGAAACTCAAGCAAACTCAAGATCCTATCATTAAGAAGAGGGCGGAAGGTAAAGCGTCAATCTGCTCGCAGTTTGATATTACCCTTGGTGTATCATGGTTTGAGGGAATTGAAAAGCTTAGATCTCAGTGGTTGCAATTTATGTGATAACCAAGCTGCTGCTCTTGTGTTTTTTCCTTCTTTATTGGAACTAAATCTGAGCAGAAATAAGTTTATTTCCTTACCTAATAGCTTATGTATACTTTCCCGCCTTCGATATCTCAACATAACACACTGTCAGGAACTTAAGGAACTTCCTTTGCTTCCTCGGAGTATAGAGGAATTATATGCAGAAGATTTTTTGGCAAAAGCAAGTATTGTAAAGCTACCAATGTACCCAAGGTTGAATTTGATCTCATTCACCAATTACAGTTTTGATCAACAATCTTATACAGAGGAGAGCACTGGAAGCTCAGTTTTGGATGAGATTCTCAGTTTATTTTTCTCAAAGAATATCCATGATATGACCCGCCCCTCTCTTTACCCTGATGACAGGAGGACTTGTTCCATTGTCTTTCCTGAACGTGCAATTCCCACGTGGTTTAAGCACCAGAGTGATAAGGAAACGATCAGGTTCAAACTGCCCATTAATTGGTATAATGATAAGTTCAAGGGCTTTGCTATATGCTGTGTGACTCGCATGGGAGCAGGTGTCTGCAATCCTGATTCAGGGCTATCTGAGAAGTATGACTATGCTTTCATCAAAGCCAAATTGATATGCAGTGATCATTCAGATGGCCTTAAAGTGCTAGAGAAAGAATGTAAAGTGGGCACAGCATCTAGAACGTGTGGCTGGTGTGTTTGTTTTGCCTACATACCATTGTATTTTTCAGGGATGGTGTGCGGCATAGGTGTTGGATTTTTTAACCAGTATGGCTTGTTTGAGGCATCTATCGACGGGCGCATTGTGGAAAAGTGGGGAGTTCATTTGATCTATGAGGATGATAGAATGTTTTTTAAGAGCAGACTACAGACGGAGTTGGTTTCAGCTCACCTAAGCTGAACAGGGGCTGAATTAGCTCTATCTGGGATATCGCATATTATTCTTGAGATTGTATATTCTCGTTATTTTGTAGTCCTATTTGAAATGATGTAGCTGATATTGACCTTCAAACGGTAATCTAATAGTAGAGATATAGTTGTGTAACCAATCTAAAGCGTAACAGTACTTCTTCCTTGTTAAATTTATCAAACAATATTATAATTAAGAATTAAATTAATATGAAACATAGGAACAAGTGTTTTAGAAAACTAAAGAAAGTAGTAGGTACACCAAAAGTTGTGATGAGGTGGTATGTACCGTCCATCCTTAACAAGAGGTCCCGGGTCCGAGCTCCGGCAATAGAGTCGCCTTTGGCAGGGAGTGCTTTACCCTCAAGTGGGACTTCTGGTGTGAATCCTGATTAGTCGGGCCTCAAAGCGGGTATTGGACACCGGGTAAAAAATCAAAAAAGAAAAAAAGTATTAGTAGGTTATCAGAATTATATTTAAGGAGTTGTATCTTGTTTATGACTATGATTAAGAGTTGAAATTTAAGATTGGATGTGATCAAGATTCATGTTCTTATTTCTCTTAAGCTTTAGAATCTTCAGCTTACAGTAGATAAAATTGATTTAACTTTCAAGTGTACCCCCATCCCAAAAAAGAAACACTAAGAGGATGTTAATATTCAAGAATTAAGTAGGAAAGTCTAGTGGTCAGAGGTTGGAGTCTTAGCTATGGCACTCCTGCTTTACTTTATTTATTATTTTGGGGTCTATAGCTTCTTAGTTAAGAGAAATCAAGCAATGCAGCAAAGCTTTTCTAACATGGCAGTTCTTGCATTCTGTTGTTGAACTTTTATTAGTTCACCAGCTTTTACTTAATGACCACTTGGTTTCCTTTTCTTTCTGCTCTTGTATTTGGTAAAATTGCAAAAGCCAGTTCCCAGGTAGGATGTGTTGCCAGTGATTAGTAACAGAAAAAGTAACTTATTGTAACACCTTGTACATTTGCACGCCTTGTTAGAGCCTAAAAAATGAACCTATATGACCCCTAGAATAGAAAAAAATGTTTTGGGATGAGTTTGGAAACTTTGGGGAAGTTTAGGACGTGAAAAGAGGTCGTGCGTCGCAAGGGGGGGGCATGCTTTGGCCTTGCGCCGCACAAGCCGAACTTCAAGTGATAAAATTGATTTAACCTTCAACTTCAAGTGTAACCCCATCCCAAAAAAGAAACACTAAGAGGATGTTAATATTCAAGAATTAAGTTGGAAAGTCTAGTGGTCAGAGTTTGCCTTCAACTATAGCTTCTTAGTTAAAAGAAATCAAGCAATGCATCAATGCTTTTCTATAACACCCCACACTTTCGGGCTAGAATTTGAACCGCCCTTCATACTTGTATAGACCCGAACCCAATGAGTTCTATTTATATATAAGTGTGAAGATCAATTCTTTAGTGTGAGAACATAGTTAGGGATGAATTGAGGTCATAGAAATCTCCTAGCTCAAAGTTGAGTTGAGAACTTTCCTACCGATTGAGTTTTAGTAGACGTTCTTACTTGGGTCAACTTCCAACGACCATTACTCCTAGAATATAATGAGTTAGGTGGCCTAGTACCTACCAAATTAAAGGTTTTTGAGTCTTCTTTCCAACTCCACTGACTGTTCGTCGATCCGAGTCCCGAGGAAAAGTTATGGGCATTTTAGTGAGACACTGTTCAAGGTGCGCGATGGCCATGCGAGGCATAGTTGGGTGCCGCACGATTGGCCATGCGAGGCACGACTGGGTGCCGCACTATTTGTCACGCGACGCACCCCCCTTCTCCGACGTAAAAAATACGTTTTTCTCATATTAAATCAAGGGAAAACTAGTCCTTTCACCCCATGTAACTTCCCCAACTCATTTTAAATCCCCAAAGACGTCCTAAACTATTATATTCCTTCCCAAATCCCTAATCCCTCTTTTCTCCCAAATCTCATGAACTCAAGAAAGGCTTTCCAAAGCTCCAAAGCTCCCAAGTTCAAGATGGTTCTCGAAAGATTCTTTCTAATCGGGGTTTGCCCTAAACCAAATTAAAAACTCTCCTCTTATCCTCTCTAAGTCCAAGAACTCTCGAGGCTTCAAGAAGCCAGGTTTAAGGTTAATTCGCATGGTTCCTTTTCCAGTTCTTCGTCAAAAAGGCATGTTGCACACTCCTTACTTCAATTACTATTATAAAGTGTGAATTTAATTATTATTATTATATGTATTATGTTGATAATTTGAAGCTAGGGTTGAGGATTTTCTACGAAAGGCTTGATATAAATTCCCCTTTTCTTCATGAATGATGATTAAATCTTTAATTGGGGTTTTTTAGACTAGAATGGCTATTTGAACTGATGAGTCTTTATGTCTTGATTTCGAATGTTAAACGTATGAATATTTTAAGCCATGGTTATGAAGTCTCTTGAAAGCTTGAGTTGAACAAGAAATATAAATGTTTTCCCGTCCTTTATGTCATTGAATGAACGGTATCATTAAATGCTTTGAAATTGTTATGGGAAGTTCAACTATGTTTATGTTCATGATTTTAAAGACGGGATTTTGGAGTCAAAAATGTTTGATGATAATGATTTGGCATGAAAGAGTGACTTGCAAGTTTTGGTATGACGATGCCAAATTATGAATGTCTTAATGAAAGACTCCATGAATAAATGATATGAAAGCGTTTTAATTTGGGCTTAAAGAGAATTATGTAGTTCACCGAGATGGTGTAGTCCTTGTGACCCAACACCGGATACCGCATTTGCCGATGTGGGAAGGTCTTGTCCTGAAAAACGGATGATCGATGTATACTTGCTTCGCGCAGTAGTATTACAGTTTTTATGATTATGTTATGATTGAAAAATATGTTATCTCAATCTATGCGGCAAACATGGATTGGGGCCCCGCCAGTTGGGTATACTGGACCCATATAGCCCGTGGGTTACTAGATGTCGATGTAAACTACATAGTTCAGAATAGTGATTATATTCCTTTTATGTTTTAAGTCATTTGTTTCTTACTTCTTTTATGATGGATTTATGTTATGAATTTTATAAATTGTTATATAAACTGCCTTGATCCCTTTCCTTGGGTCGCATGCTAGTACACATTGTACTCATGATGTAGGTTCCGAAGCATTTCCCCGCGATCCTGCTCAGCATTAGGATTCTCTCGGGTCAGCAGCTAATAAGTGGTGAGTCATCCATCCATCAGAAGGCATATATTTTTCATCCACATAGGCTTTGATCATCTCGTTTTATGGTATAGACGGGGCCATGTTCCGGCTTAGGATTTTCATTCATGTTGTTAGAGGCTTCGTAGACTGAGTTAGATAAATCTTTTATGTCGTATTTCAAGACTTGGATTTGAAATGTTATTTAAGTTGAACTGCATATTTATGGGCCTAATTCCGCACTTTGTTTATGACTATGCTTATGATGTTATGCTAAGGGGTCTTCTCGGGCCTTCATTGGTCTGGGATGCCCGTCACGGCCAGGGCCTGGGCTCGGGTCGTGACATTTTCTAACATGGCAGTTCTTGCATTCTGTCGTTGAACTTTTATTAGTTCACCAGTTTTTACCTAATTAGCACTTGGTTTCCTTTTCCTTCTGCTCTTGTATTTGGTAAACTTGCAAAAGCCATTTCCCAGGTAGGATGCGTTGCCAGTGATTAGTAACAGAAAAAGTAACTCATACTCAAAAGTATCTCCCTACCATGATATCTCTGCGTAGGAAGTTAATTTAGATCAATTAACTTGATAGATTAGTACTTTAATTTTGATTTCCCCTGAAAGATTCATTCCTTACTTTTAATGGGTACTAAGTACTTTTGAAAGAGGAAGCGCGGAAGAAACAATGGAAAAAATCAAAACCACACCTACTATGTAGGTGACTCCCACTGTTACTGTTAAGCTATAAGCCTTGGTGATTGTATCTTATTAAGTTGCAGAATATGATAGTTTTATACTAAGAAGCAAACCTTGACTAAGTATCTCCTTGTCTCAATGTTAGGATATGTCACACATTGTTGAAACAATGGGATATATTTCATGAAGCTCAAGTGTCAATGTGTTTGTTGCTTGCATGAATTTGGAGTGGAAAATGTACTATTATTTGGCTTTTTGCTGTCCAACAGAGCCCAGAGACTCTGTCATTTGTTTGAGCTCAAAGAGGAGACGAACATTGAGCAACCCGTCATAGATGTTCTGTATCAGGTGCATCCTTTTTCTTTTTCATTTTTCTTAATGTTTCTCCTTGTACATATTAGTTCTATGTTCTTTTGGATTGCTTTCTGATCTTATAATATTGGGATTTTATTGCTCAAGCAAACTCTGCCCTTTTTTTGTAACTTAAATGTCAAGCAAAAAAAAAGTACTCCCTCTGTTCAATTTGTTTGTTTGATTTTGATTGGCACTGAGTTTAAGAAAGTGAATCTTGTGGTCTAAAATTAAAGATATGTAGAATGAACCAAAATGTCTTTTAATCTCGTGATCTTAAACATATCATGTGTAAAGTTGAAATTAAAGAGTTGTTAAGAAAGGAAAGAGACATTCTTTTTGAAATAGACTAAAAAGGAAAATAAGACATGAAGTAACTAATATAGCCAAGTATCAGAGTCTTTGCTCATGCATATTGAGATGCATTATTAAGTGGATTGTATTACAAAACATAGCAAATAATTCACACGGATCCTCAACAAGAGTGTATAGATCTTATCCTCAAACTTCCAAGTGATGGAAACTTCTTAATCTGTGGTTTGTAGGATGGTCGGAGCGAAAGTTGGTGAGTGCAAGTAGTATTATATCAGGACAGATTTGAGAGCAGGGAAGCACTTCTCTGATTAGTCATTGGTCTGACTAATTCGGATTCCTGTTGGGTAGAGTTACTAAGGGGATAAAGTGCTTTCTCCAAAAGCTTTTTCTGCATTCACATATCTTCGACCCGAGATATCTGATCAAAAGTGCTGCCATATTACTGAGGAGGTTTGAAAGATGATGAACTCTCCGATCCAAGAAAACCGGGATTCCTCGTGTTGTATTCATCCACAATGATGGGTACCAAGTGGAAATCAAAGTTATGAGGGAGTACTTGCGATGTGACAAGCTGTTTCAAAGCTCTTGGCAAGAAATGGTTCAGTTTATTGTTTATCACAAATTACTTTACAGAAATACTGAATCTTTCCACTTTTTTGTTTCTTGAATAATCTCATATATACCCTTCAAATACGTTTTTCATTATATATAAAATGAAAATGAATAATATTATGGTACAAACATTCCACTAGAATACAATGAAGCTTATGCATATTTTTGAGAAAAAAATTATCAATTTTGAGTCGGCTTCTAGCCAGTCGAGCATTTGGAGAAAAATTCATGGGCCAAATCCTAAGCAGTTAATAAAGGCAGCAGTATCAAGATCGACAGAATGGACCAAAAACATAAGGGTGGTGTTATGAATCCATTTAAATATGGATGTTTCATTCAAGAAACTCTTTAGCATACATGTATCTAATTAATGAATCACTTGCGCTTTGTAAAAACGGATGATTTGTATATCTTATAAAAGGGTATTTGTCACTTCTGTGATACATATTATTCTGTCTATTTTGTCTCTTGCCTGTTGTGAAACCTATTTAGCGAAGAATATGTGTTGATTAGACAGATTTTGTTCATTGCTAAACGTTGTTTTTTTAGTCGTGAACTTTGAAGATGTCAAATGCCTCTTAGGTGAACTCCACCTTTCACTTGGATTTTTAATAGCATCCATGTCTACCTTCTAACTCCTTGTACCTACAAAGACATACTTAAAAATAAAGAGGATTGGTTGGTTAAAGAAAATGAACCTCACAAACCCTTTGTGTCCGTGTTAATTTCTGGTTGTACAGTCACTTTAGTGTATCACTCAACACTCGTGTTTATATCAAGGCCAAAGATTTTAATGACGACTTTCAAAGATTTTAATGACGACTTTCAAAGGAGCTCACCACTCTTTGCCTTTTATCTCTCAAGAGATGTTCACAATATCTTCAAGAACCAATCAATTTCAAAGTATAGTTTCAAGGTTGTAAGCTGAAGCCTCAAGTGACGGAACGAATGTTTTGTTTTCAAATCAACTTAAAAGAATGGCCGGGAATCATCTTCATAAAAAGAAGAGCCTTCGTTTGAAAAAAATCAAGTTTTTTAATTCCTTAAATAGTCAAGTTTTCACTTCAAGAAAGTATCCAAGTAACGGCTTGGAGCGAAGTTTGTCAATAACAAATCACAAATAAAAGTAAAGGACTAGAAAACAAGAAAATTCACGACATAAGAGAAAAACACTGATAAAATTGACACTAAATGAAAATTCGAATTTATGAAGTTTTTAGAGCAAGTTGATGACAACTTGCATTTTAAGTTGCAGCCTTCGATTGTCAAATACACAGGTGACTCCACAAATCAGTAGACAAATTCTCGTAGAACTCCCAATAGCAATAGCTTTAGAAAAACAGACTTTTCAGCAACCAGATACGACCACTCAAATAGTTTGTGAAACAAATTTTAGTCCCATCTGATTCAATTTTCTTGAGCTAATTATTAGTAGATTTTACTCATATAACAATCTATAACAGCTGCATGATTGACAAATCTGCTAGAACTAAGCATTTCTGCATCAACCACAATCAGACAAACCGACCAAGTCACATCAAATGCACTTCTTTTTTCTGGTTAAAGTAGTAGAATTATGTTAATAATAAATTAAAGAACGTCATTACAGATAGCAGAGCTCCTTAAAGCAAATAAGTTCCTAAAGCGAGCGAAAATATAACCAGTAGCAGTAGTTTTTCTAACAAATATAGTCTTAAGAATTATCCCTCTAGCAAAACAAAGCAAAATAAACGAGGGTAGGTAAATAGGCAAGTGCTCCAAAACATGCTCACTTCATTCCTTCTGTAGCCAAATTGTCTGCAATTGCGTTAGTTTTCAATAAAGGTGTGCCTGATCTCCAGCATACCCGTTCGCCCTCTCTAGCATAACATCAAATGCACATTTCAAGTTTCAGGAACATGACATAATATAATGATAATACACAGGAATATGTTATTCTGCATATAATACCACAGGTTTCCGTTGGGATTTGATAAACTACAATCTTGACAAGAGAAAATGACGAAAATGGTCTCTTGGGTTTAAGGGTTAGATTTATTTAAGCCATTTGAATATCGCTTTGCCTAAAAACAATACTTTTATTTGCAATTTTGGGTCACTATTAATCTCTAAGTAGTAAGTAGATGGAGAATTTTAACTTTAGCACAAGGCTTGTAACTTTCTTTGCATGTGACTAGACCGGAACAAAGATAAAGACAAAGCTGCATACAAGCAGAGGATTCATGAAACTAAAGGATGTTATTTCCATGCAGTGTTTAACACATTTCAAAGAGAACCAGTAAATTTATTCTTTTAACTCCTGAATGTACTTGTATGAACTACACACCAATATAGAAGATATTAGTACTACTGTTGTATTACATTTTCTAAAGAAACCTCCAAGGTGCTTTTATGTAGGGAAGCTATTGTGAATATATTGAGGTAAGGCATACCCAAACAGAAGCAAGATTACCGGTACTACCAATTGGATAATTTAATCATCTTTGACTTCACCTGAGGCCAAAAAAAAACAACAACAAGTAGTTGCTTAGGAAAACAAATGACCAAAACAGCCTAGACGGAATGCAGGGTAATAAATATTTCATACATTTAGAAGCATTAAGAAATGTTACACAAGAGGAGTTTTCTTTTATCATCCTATTAGAGCAAAACAATCCAACGCTAACTGAAAACTAGGTAAGCACAAAGGCCATTGATAACAGAGGAAGAACTAGTTCTACAGAGAACAAATAGCCTCGCCTCATTAATAGGAATAATCTAGAGTTCAAAGTGTGTTATTCAGGAAAAGAATGTAAAATCTGCTGATTTACTGAACTATTAGATATAAAGAACAAACTTTACATTTCGCTAGGACGCAATACAATTGCAATCGGAAGGGGGGAGAGAAACTTACATAACACCTCGAATTGAAGTAGAAGTGGGAGAAACGGATTCAGGTTTAGAGGTTTGTGCTGGCAGGAAGATTTCTGGACCTTAAACTTGTAGTTGTTGCTCAGATCAAACGTGCATGTAAAAACAACAGGATGGGGGTTGTTCCCGGGAGAGCAGTACAGGATAGCCATAAAGAACCTTCGACGTGAATCCCTCTTTCCTAGATAAAGAAGAGAGCCATGAGCATGGATCACCTTAAGAACATCTTGGTGAACAGTGTTTGAGATATCAACCTCACTTATTATTATTTCTTCATCTATTTCATCGTTGGGCACGCGCTCCAAATCACAAATGATTAGCATAACTCGTGAGTCGTGACTTGTACTTTTGGAATGTGTACAAGTGATTTTCTACGATTACACTATCATTCCACTGATACATTGCCGAAAGATAACGCGTGAGATGTGTGGAAGGTGTTTGATCGTCATACTTATACCAAGTCTTATCGTTGAAGCTGAAAGCACTTCCCATCATTTCTCAGGTTCAATTCCCAACAAAGACAAACACTAGGTGATTTCTTTTCATCTGTTCTAGCCTTGGTGGACAGAGTTACCTGCTACCTGTTGCTGGTACCTGTTGCTGGTGAGAGGTGGCATGTATTCCGTAGAATTAGTCGAGGTGCGCGCAAGCTGGTCCGGACACCACGGTTATAAAAAAAAAAAAAAAAGAAGCTGAAAGCATGACCATTATAGCGGCTAAACGGCTTTACATCAGGGGCGGATCTATGTAGAAGGTTGGGGGTGCCACGGCACCCGGTCACCTCGGTTGAAACTCTAGGTATATATCTATATATGTATACGATACTGTATAAGTTTAAATAGTGGCACCCGGAGTACCAAGATGGCGCCTGGCGACAGTGGTAAGAGTCAAATTTTTTGTCAAATTTTTTGGGTAAGGGGCGCGAGTTCGATTCTCTTCTAGTGTCATTTTGAAAAACTTTTTTTAACACCCGAATTTATGAGGACCTCGGTTATTTATTTTGGGAACTGTATCTTCTATTAGGACCCACCATGTTTGAACACTCCTCTAATCTTTTTCCTTTCTTTAAAATTTTCCCATTCTCCTATTTTGTATTGTGGATCCTATTATCTGTAAAAAAAAATTAAAAGAAAAAAAACATATCTCTAGTCTCTATCGACTATCTATCTGTGTATACACAACCTTGTTTCTCCCTCGTCTCTTTTACTTTTTTTTTTAGTTTTTAATAATACCTAAAAATATTTAAATTTCTTTTGGTAGAAATAAATTGACGACTACTGAATATATAAAGCATTAGCCTAATACTAAATCTGAGGCCTGATTTATTTAGCAGTTAGGAACTACTAGTTACGGTAGTATTAAAATGTATAACTCCTATTTCAAAACTTACCATTTTATCATAAGAAAATAAGAGAATTATAATATTAGAGGACATTTCGGCCATCACGTTTTGGAGCAAACGATGACATCAAACGATAGTAGTTAAACGTTCAAATCAATCCATTTTTTGTAGATATCAAAAGCTAGCATTAGAAGCAAACCGAAAAAATAAAAAAAGAAGCATTAAGGTTGTTTTGCTTAGTAAGGTAGAATTTTGGTACGAAAAAACTGAAAAAGTGTAAAGAAAAAAAAATGGAAACTAACAAACTAAAATAATAGTTCCGTTTGTTACATAAAACGTGAAGTATTGATGATCTTAAATAATTAAGCCCTCAATGAGTGTTTTAAAAATATGAAAACTCGTGATCGTAGTTATAGAAGGATTATATGTATATTTATAATATCGTTAGGTGCTTTTTACTTTGCGTCATATTGTCTGTATAAATCGAGAAACGGGCTTAACGTTGGTCAACTAAATAACGACATGTCTATGTTCAAAGCAATGTGGCACCCGGAACCTCAAAATCCTGGATCCGCCTCTGCTTTACATATAGGGTCTCCTTGGAGTAGTCAATAATTAGATTGCAACTGCAGGATTCCAAAAAAGATAGGGTTGAGGTAGTGAAACCCATCCTTTAGAAAGATCTGTCATATTCAGCATCTCAAAGTGTGGCCGTCGGGCAGTGTGACTATCAGTAGAAATCACGTAAAGCCGGTGATGAAAGAAGAAGACAATTGGGTCGGGCATGGGAGCTTTCAACTTTGGGATAATGTTGTTGTCCATCCATTTCCTCTTGGGAATATCATAAACTTTGATTTCCAAAGGATAATTTATATTGGCGTCCCCAACAAAGTACAATTTACGGTCACCAGCGGTATATCGTAAAGTAAGCGTTGGTAGGAGACAAGGAAGTACGTGTTGTTGAGTCTAGAAGCAGCAGTATCCTTAGCCAACGCATGGACAGAATCAGAATCTTCTTTACTGTAGATGACCAACTCTCGTAATTATTCTCTTTTTCGTGACTTGGGATCTCAACAAACCATCTCTTTCTGTTTCTGTGATGCTTTTAAGTAAATTCGGGGTAGAGGTAGACACACCAAAAACTAAACCTAATAATTAATTCTTTCATTCCTTCGGGCCCCACTAACTCCTTTTATTTTGGTCCATATTAAGTTAATTTGTGAGGCAATGCATATTTATTAAGAAAAAAATATTAGGACATAAATTGGACATCATTTTCCACTTTTGCCCTTTTAAAGTCAAATTAAATAGATTGATTAGTACAACATGCTCCATGCACATTGATTAGTATACCATGCTCTATGCACAGTAGTAACGTAACTCAGGAGAAAGCAATCTGTTTATTCACAAAATTGTTTTCCTTACTCTCTTCCTTTCGCTAATTGGTAGGACATTTCACTAATATTTGAAACTACAACAGCACATTTCTTCCTGATTTTGTTCATCTACCTTCAATTTTCTGAGAGGCATCATCAAAAGTTGTGTTCTTTTCTTAATATATAAACTAAAGGTGGTACTTTGAAATTACTTAAATCACGAAGTGATACAACTCAGGAGTCGGGATAAAACATGGCCATTCTTGATTGTGCTTATGTATACTGTACATGTCATGCATGCTTAGGAAGTGAACTTACTTTTTGTAATGTCAAAATGTGTTTTTGTTTGATTATATGTTACTTGAAATGTAGAATGAAAGGGTAGGACCCTAAGATCAGCGTGAAGGATTTAAGTTATATACATTGAAAATGGAATAAATTAATTCTTACATTGTCAATGTACTTAACGGGTTACGTTATAGCAAGCTATTTTCTTTGTTCTCTAAGAAAATTAACTTACACCTACCAGACAGTGTGAAAAAACAATTTCTACATATACTATCAGGTGATCCAAAAGATGAGTCCGGAGCCTAAAGAGCTACAACTTGAAGCAAAGATAATTCTGAATAGCCCACTGAATGTAAGATATGTCTTTTACATACACATTTATTTCCAGACCTCACCTATGGGATAACATTGGGTATGTTGTTATAGTTGTTGTCTACCCCACAAAGGTAGGGGTAAGATTAGCGTACATCCTACACTCCCCAGACCTCAACTTTGGGATTACATTGGGTATATATGTTGTTACTGTTGTACTGTCACTTTAACTTTTTAACAATTATGGTTTATTTTATTAATTTGGCGTAAACATCTGATGTAGGTAAGTAATTCTGGTGTGGAGGTTTATAATTCATAATATGGGTGTGCATTTGTAGGAACACTTGTAGTAGGAAGCATAGTGGCAACTGCAGATGAGGAGAAGTCATGTCCTAGGGACTGCATCAGTGATGCAGCTTACATGGTTTGCCCAACTCACCATGGACGACACAAGTTAATTGAATCCTGTTGTGACAACTGTTGTACTTTTCAAAGAGAATGGTGATCTCATTTGTAATGGAACTGATTATTAGCTGTCAATGTGGACTAGCTAATTAAGCTACTTAAATACTTACTACTATGTAATAAGCCCTGAGGAGTTAGATATATATATGCTTCTCAGGTGATCTCTAATGTGTCATGGAATTTGATATTCCTTGACTAAGCTTTTACCAGATCTAAAAGTGTCTATTCATCTTATATATTACTGTGTGAATTTTCACACCGTCTTCTATGCTAATTGAGATCTAGTGTCACACTTGCCATAATCCTCTTCCTTTATCTGCACTTGAGATCGACAATCACTTGTGACGCTCACTTTGGTACTTGGCAGAGTTGCAAAGAGATGACAAATACAGCTATTCTGCCTGTGTGAGCCTGCTTTCATTGCCGCTCCCAAGCTCCGATAAAGGGAAGGATTACAATAGGCTAACAACCAGCATAAAACTAGTCAATTTCACGATACGAAAATACGATACAAAAATGTGGTGAACCTCAAACAAGAGACAACATACACTTGGAATTTTCACCAAATATCAACACTACCCCCAACGCATATAGGCAGATTCAGTCACAAAGGAATTACCTGCAACAAACTGCTATAAAGCTAATGAGCAGCACAAGGCTTGACCATATATAGTGAAGGGTGATCAGTTAATTACCCTACTGTTATAGGGTAAAAACTACTTTTTATTCATAGATATTAAACCTTGAACACCCTTAGCAAAATTCCTAGCTTCACCACTGGTCCAGTAAGAATAACATAAAATTACCACCAGCATATTAGTAGCAGTCCCACATCATTGGCATTGACATAAGCTGTGTAGACAGACTGCAGATTTTCAATAGAACAGAACTACTAGCCTCAAGCGAAAACTAGTCTGAGCGGAACGCAGAACATTCAATAGCTATAAATAAAAGCCGCACTTATACAATCGTAAAGAAATGGTTAAGCCCCTGGAGATAAAAGAACAACTTAAACCTACTACATTAAAGACCAAGCGGCACTGTGTCAAGTGAGTAATATATATGTTCAAAGGTTACACCATTAGATGAATTGAAGTCATGTTGCACAAGCAGCATGCTGGGCATCAAATAACTATATGTTACTACCAGAAACTTTCTGATCCTCGATGCCAAGAGATAATCCTGATGTATGATTAAATTGGTCCCTCGTCATAAAAACTGAATGTGGTTGCTGGTATGGTGGGCTCAAGCTTGATTCCAATATCTGATGTGGAAGTGCCACGTTGTCTTTTGTGAATGCTGCACTTGTGCCCACTCTTTGTTTCTTTGATGACCTCTCACCGTTGGGGCTCTCCATTGGCAAAGTTTCATGGAAAGCAGAGTCTGGACTGAGAGGCTCATGATGTGAGGAGAACGATTCATCCATAGAAAGGCTCTTTGTTAGGGCATGTGCTTTTACAGGCTTATCAACATGAGGAAACTCCGATGACGGTGCAGGAGTCCCTGGATCAGTCCTGTTATCAGATTCTGAACCATTGTCACCAGTTGGAGGAGCAGTGACCCCAGAACCAGGAACTTCTGAAAGAACTCCACTGAGCCGCTGTTGCTCTTCGATTATCTTCTTCAAATACTTACCTTGGGCTTCTATTCTCAGTTGTAGCTGTTTCTGGACCTGTTAATTTAAGAAAAAGGGGGGTGGTTACCACTTACAAGCACAAAACTTTTGCAGGACTTGTTTAAAGGGAGTCCTTCATGCAGGATAGTATGGTTACCAAACACAGGAGAAGTAAAGATTAATTTATTCCATGTGAATTCCGATCCATTTCATAAAGAATGGTCAATTAATCACGTGCTTTTGGTGAATCAATAGATAAATTCTGTCGGTTACTAGGAAATGTCTTTGAGCAGAATGAAGTTAGTCTATAACATATGAAAACTTTGTTTGTTATGCCGATGCGCATGTCCAACAGTCTGCCTGAAAATGGTCAGACATATGGGAGTTTTGATCCTTTTAACATAGAATTTCGTTAACCTATAAAAAAGATAATCTTTCTGTTGCATTTTTTGCATCTTCCCTCTTCTTCTTAATAGCTTCGAACCATTGACCTAATGGAAGGGTTAGTATCTCCACCACTAGAAAACAAGGAAAGTTGGTATACTTTCTGTTACATACTCCATTTCATCGACAATGCAAGGAGAGGGTATATCACGCTAGTACAGTGCTCTGCTTTCATGACTAGCATGGATATAAGCCCACATTTTAAGAGACTCAGCATACTCGAGATAAATTAAGATTTTCTTGAGACAAGGTAAGTTAATGATGAAAAAAGATTCTTGCAGGTCCTTGTTTAAGCGGCATGTTGAAAACAAAAGGCTAAAGCACAAATTAGAAGTCGGTTGTTATCATTTGCTTATTATTCTTTGCAACTCTTAAAAGACTACATTCCCATAGGACAAGAAAAGAAACATCCTTGCTACAAAAGCAGCAAAAATAAACTCTCCTCCACCTTCCTTTACCTGTCAATTAAATGCTTCCTGGGGACTATAATCATACCAGTTATCTAAAAAGCATTAAAAGAACATACCTCCAGTTGCTCATGCAGTCTCTTTTGCACCTCCATCTGCAGCTTTAGAGCTGTAGTGATTTCGACTCCTCTGTTAACAAAACAATTCTCTCTCAGGTCAAATATATAAGATCATTAAAAATACAAACCACTTAAATGGTCATGTTAAGAGTACAAGACTAGAGCAGATGCATTCTCAGTTGATGAGTATTCAAAAGAGATCTACACAAGCAACAAGGAAAATCTACTCACGATGAACCATCCAAACTTGAAAGCATATCTCTTGGTTCTTTCTTATCAGAGGCTTTCCCTTGCAACCACAAGACAAAGTCACGTCAGTAAGTTAGCATTACTGGAGTAGAACCAACCTCAGCACATTTTCAAATAATCAAGCTACGTTCAAAATATAAGGAGTAAACGACAATGAAGATTTTGAATTCCATCAGAACCTACCATCAGATGAGGAATCTGGAAGATATTTAGCAAGTCGATATTTCTGAATCAACAGGAAAATAAATGCAAGTCAGTTACAAGCACACATCCACCAAAGATAAGTTGTACAAACGTGGTGAATGAATATACCTGTAAATGGCTTTTTACATGGTAAATAGTTAGCCCTTGTACACCCATGACTCTAAGCACGCCTTTCGGTGTAGCTCCTGAACCATAGGAAAGAATCTTAGAGTTTTTTTAATCACAAGGAAAGGTATTATTAATGAAGAGTACCAAGGAGGCACAGCAGAAGTACAAGAGGTCCTAACAGGACAGCGGCTACAGTATCAGGGCCAAAAAATCCAAAAGACAGGCTGGATTTTCTAGCATACCGCCCTACACCACATGTAAACACAAGGAGATACTGGATACTTTTGTACACATCTCGAAGAGTTATTACTCCCTCCGTCCTTTTTCTCGTAACATTGTTTGACTGGCATGCCGGGGGTCTTTCGGAAACAGCCTATCTACCTCACTCTGGGGTAGAGGTAAGGTCTGCGTACACTCTACCCTCCCCAAACCCTACTTTGTGGGACTACACTGGGTATGTCGTTGTTGTTGATTGTTTGACTGGCATAGAGTATAAGATAGTTTGACTTATAATTATATAAGTAGTAGTTATATTGGACTAAATGTTACTCCCTCATTTTCTATTTGTTTCTCGGGTTTTGACTTGGCACGGAGTTTAAGAAAATAAAAAAAACTTTTGAATCTTGCGGTCTTATGTAGAATGTACCAAAATGTCTTTTAATATTTTGGTCTTAAACGTGCCATGTGGAAAGTTGAAAACAAAGAGTTGCCAAAAAAGGAAAGAGGCATTCTTTTTGAAATGGACTAATAAGGAAAGTAAGACAAACAAAATTGAAACGGCGGGAGTATATAACAGCGGAGAATTTATTTTGAAAGAGATATCTCCAAAATTAAAGTTTAAATTTTGATAACTTAAATAAACATGAATTCTAGAAACTTGAAGTAGTTATATAAAGTAGTAATACTTGTGGTAGAATTATCAGACGTTCTGGGACATTCAGAAAAGGAAAAGGTGTAAAAATAAAATTATAAATTAGGAAAAAGGTGCAGCAGTTACTACAGTTGTCAAATCTAGATAATTTAATGATTAACCGATGGAAGATCACATATTATATAAACATACAAATTGAAACTTATAGCAGCTTGCAAATTTACCATAGTTCGATACTTCGATTATATATCTCCAATTGCAAAGATTAAAATAAAGCTATCAATTCCTTTTTTCCCGATATGTTGCATAAAACCCTCTGGCAGAAATGTAAGGTAAGGCTGTGTACAATTAGGGTTGTTCATGGTTTTGGTTAAAAACCAAACCGAACCGCAAACCGAACCAAACCGATCAAAAAAAACCGACATATGGTTTGGTTTGGTTAGGTTTGGTTTTAAATTTTGAAAACCGTTACTATTTGGTTTGGTTATGGTTTTACTAAAAACAAAACCGAGTAAATAACCAAACCGAACCGATAAATTATATATATAAATTTTATAATTATTTATATATTATTCACAAATAAAATATAAATATTTTGTTAAATTTAATCATAGATAAATTTAAGTCTTTTAACTCTAGCACTTACCAGATTATTTTTTAAGCCCAAATACCCAAACTCAAGCCCAACAATACATTACTTAGACTTTACTATACATTAATACCCCAAATCCCCAAGCCTCCCAACCCTACACAAATTTCACATTTTCACTCTCTTTCTGCACAACTTCTTCTTCTTAGTTCTTAGAGAAGCAAAGAAAAAAACCTTAGCTGGTTTTCTCCGTCCAGCTTCTTCACTCTCTCTCTCTGCGTTTTTTAGATAGCTGGTCTTCACATTTTTACTGCAAATTAAGATTGAACAGGTCTTCTCCGTCCAGCTTCTTCTTCTTAGCAAAGTTAAAATGCAAAAAACCCTCATTTTCATTTCTCAAGAAAAAGTGTAAGTGAAGATTGAACAGGTCTTCTCTGTTCAATTGGCTGAAAAGTGAAAACTTTAAATATTTTTTGACACTTGTATTGAATTAAGGCCAATCAACAGAAGCTTTTATGGAAGGAGGAATACTTTTACAATCTTAGCCACTAGTTATAAGTACTGACTTGAGGCTACAAATAGAGAAGACAGCTGCAATGATATGCAGTTAATTTCTCTAGCTTCTAAGTCATAACCAATATATACTTTGAAATATTTAAGAATCTTAATATTACTTTATATTTTAGGATTCTTAACATAAAAACTTGCATTTGGAATAGAAATCCTTTTCACAAATATTTTCCATTATCTCAGGTTTGGTTTCTATTAGCCTCCTGTTTTGTTAAAACCTGCAGTTTGTATGATCAGTAAGTATGTATGATCTAAAATTTTATATTCAAGTTTGGATGGTGTTGTGGGAAGGTTAAGGCAGTAGCGGATCCCTAGTCATAAACCGAAAAAACCGAACCAAACCGATGGTTATTTTTTTTGTGTGGTTTGGTTTGGTTTTAAAAATTTAATAACCGACTAAATTGGTTTGGTTATGGTTTTAACCAATAACCGATCCAAACCGACCCATGAACGCCCCTATGTACAATAGACCCTTGTGGATCGGCCCTTCCCTGGAGGCATAGCCCCTTCTACCCCTTTTATGTTGCATAAAACTAAGGCTTTAGCAAACATATGGAAGGATAACCAATCGTGGGGTCAAGTGAAAGCTGACCCCCCGATTCTTGGGAGCACGGTTGCATTTACGTAGCAATCTATCCCCGGTTATTTGCAATTTGTATATGCTTGTGCGCAAGCGCCTTTGTGCACCTGAGTCAGCAGCGAAGTCTAAATTTTGTTAAAAGGTGTTTAAGAATTAATATATATGTACAAAAATAAGATTCCAAACTGCTTTGAGATGCTTTACTTGGGTCGAGGGTCCATCAGAAACAGCCTCTAATAGACTCTACCCTACTTGGTAGGAGTAAGGTCTACGTACACTCTACCCTCCCCAAACCCCACTTGTGGTATTACATTAGGTACGTTGTTGTACAAAAATATTATTTGACCTATATACTTTGTAAATTCTGCCAGCGAAGGGTGTTCAACTGACCGCCTTTCAGCATACGTATCTAGGGCCCTGCACCCGACTATAATGGTCCAACTATTCAAAAGGTAGCATCCCAAGCCACTCCGACATAGCTGTTGTGGTCCATAGGCAAGAGAGAGGGGGTTGGGGGTAAGGAGACTGACCAAAGTGGAAGTCCAGAAACTTACTATCCGGGCCACCAAGTTGTGCTACAGCATCAACAAATCGTTCATGAAGCTCATTGGTCCAACGCAGACGTTGCTTTGAGGCAAGACTAGGATTGTTGTTGCCTCCACTGATCGGGTCCATTGAGCCGCCACCACAGTCTAATGTCTGGCTATTGACAGCAGCATTGCTGTGGGCTAAACTTGAACTGGGAACACCTTTGGGCTGATACATTTCATTTATCTACAAAAAATAATGAACCAGTCATAAAACAGAGACTTCAAAAGTACTACAAGAATCTCAAAATCAGAAAAACAAATAAAAGAGCATTACTTCCTGAAATTCAATACACAGAGAAGTAAAAGATCTAGTCCTATTGAAATTGCTCTGATTTTCCCTGATTCCGTGTGAAAATGTTGTCACCAGATACCCCTTTTTACATTACTCAATTCTCCTATACCTTATTAACTCATCATTTACTAATTGACTTAACCATCAAAGTATTCAATTTTACAGGACCCACATGGAACTCCGCGGTGGCTTGAGCACCAATTGCTTTTGACTAGGGATTTCTATGTTTAGAGGCAAAAAAGGCTGAAATATGACTGAGCAGCCAAAGACTCAAAGGTCAGTGGATACATTGTTTAATAAGGCAGATGAAGCAGCTCTGTATTTCCTCGTGCTGCAGGATCAAATTTTCCCTCGAGCAATTTGTCTTTTTCAGCTGATGCTTTTTATTTTGCTTTCTTTTTTACTAACTAGTTTTCCTTTTTAGTTTCTCATTTCCATTTTTACTTTCTTTCCCAATTTCTAGACCCACTCTGCTCCAAAACAGAAACGTCCTTTTTTTTCCTTTCTAAGAGAAATTGCTTCTTCCTCCTCTATTAGAGCTCTTTTTTCCCGATGAAACTTCAAGTTTCTTCTTATCCCTCTCGGTGGTCCCAACAGTTTGGATTTTCTGCCGAGGTGATTCCTCCTTCCTATAATTTTTTCTATTTGACTTCTGAGACTGAGAGACCAATTAAATATAGTTCAAATTGCTTTTCTGTAAACAGCCTCTCCACTCCACAAAGGTAGGGGTAAGATCAACGTACATCCTACCCTCCCTAGACCCCACTTGTGGGATTACATTGGGTAAGTTGTTGTTGCTGTAAATCGTTTTTTTGTAAATTTAGGAACTCTCAAGTCTCAAATTATGTTAATCTAAAGCTATAATTTTGCGATGGATTTTGATTTTGGAAATAAATTCAGTGTAAGCAATGATGATACTCTTTATATTTTTAAGATATGTAAAGGCCAAGGACATTTGTAGAACAAGTTTTTTTAGCTATAATATTAATTATAGTTTACTTGTTAAATATTTTCACCATCAAATTTCAAATAGTTGCGCACTAATACTTTGTGCGTATGGCAACTCTAGTAAAGCCAGTCGAGAATCCATGGCTTTAAAATCCTGAGTCCACCGCTACTGCTATTAGAGTTTTCCCTTGTTCTCCAAAATTGACAAGTCTATAGTAGTGTACAAGTACTACATTCCCTAGTTTCAACAACAATTATAACTACGACTCGACTAGAGGCTAGTTGAGGTCGCCTATCTGAATGCTATATGCTGATTGTAATCATAAATAGACACGGGTATAATAGTCCAATTAAGAGGATATAAGGGGTACAATAGTCATTTAGCTAGTTGAGAGATAGTTTGTTAAGAAAGCTGTTAAGGGGTTGTTAAAAGATTGTTAACGGTATACTACTTGTATAAAGGGCCTTTTTGCGCTTCTTTAATGAAATTAATTACTTTATCGGAAAAACCGAGGTTAATGGTATGAGCTAGCTCATTACACTGGAAAGCTCACTCATGATCAGATCAATAATACTCTCTCCCCGTCTTTTCTCTCGCCTTACTCCATCTGCGTAGCTCAATTCCGAAACTATTCTTTTTTCTTCTTAGTTTCTTAGGATTGCACTTCAGTGTTCTTCAGTGAGCACGCTCATTATGCTCTACATATCGATTTGATTTTACTTGTAAATTTAAAAACTAGATATTCTTTGAAACTAACATCCCTAGGTTTCAAATGAGCTAAACTTATATATTAGGACTAGTGATTTCACCAGCTGGTCAAGTCACCCACTCCCTCCGTTTCAATTTGTTGTCTTAATTTCTTTTTAATCCGTTTCAAAAAGAAAGTCTCTAACCTTTTTAGGCAACACACTTTAATTCGAACTTTTCAAATGGCATATTTAAGACCTCAAGATTAAAGGGCATTTTGGTACATCTTATATATCTTTAGTTTAAGACAACAACATTCAAAAGCCTTCTGTGTTTTCTTAAACTCCATGCCAGTCAAAATCAAACAGACAAATTGAAACGAAGGGAGTATTACATTTCAGCTTATCACGAATTTATGTTGATGAGCCTTTCGCCTTTCTTCTCCGAAGTTGAGTATTGAAATGAAATGAGCCCAAATAGTATGGAATGAATTTAAGGAAATTCATATCCCGACACTAAATTAGTTTGAAATTGAGGCATAGTGATTGTTGTAGTTGTAGAGGAATATACAATAACAACAACAACAACAACATATCCGGTGTAATTCCACAAGTGAGGTTTGGAAAAGATAGTGTACACATGCCTTACCCCTACCTTCGGAGATAGAGGTATATACAAGAAAACCACCCCCAATTTCAATATGTGACAACTTCAAAATTACAACTACCCTTGTAATTTCACCAGCTACTTAACTCACCCCATGTATCAGACTCAAGTCTGAGTTACCTGATATCTGTTGCCAGTGGGACGTGGCAAGTATCTCGTGAATTTAGTCGAGCTGCCAAAAAATGGCCCCAACACCATGGTTATCACAAAAAAGTAGTCAACTCAAGTAATCTACCATAACCCTAAATTACAAGTCGAAACCCCAACATAATTCATCAAATTAAAACATAAAAATTCAATCTTTAAACTTCTCCACTACACAACACATCACAAAATCAAGAAATTGACCAAAAAAAAAAAAACACAAAAATAAAATTAAAAAATTGAGAAAAACCCACAAACGAGCTCACAGAAAAAGATCACTTTCTTAAATTACAAGGTACTTACAATGATAATAGCAGATTATTCTTCCTCGATCTTCGAATTCTTCACTCTTTCAGTACAAAGTGAATTTTTTGAATTTGTTGAATTTTATTGAGGAAAAAGTTTATTATAGGGGAAATTTAAGGGGGCTCTAAGTAAACAAACTTAAAACTGACCGCGGGCAGAGTTAGCTGACCGGAGAGACTGCCCGAGCTGAGAAAGACATTGTTGTTTAATTTTTTTTTGTTTCCAATCCAGTATTCGATACCCGTATTAGAACCGACTAATCTGGATTTGCATCGAAAAGTCCTACTATAAAGGGTAAAATGCTTCGTATTAAAAGTGATTTTATATTAAAGGCTTGAACTCGAGACTTTTAATTAATGATGAAGGAGTATTTATCTCTTCAAGATAACCTTTGGTGGTGACGTTGTTGTTTAATTAGCCTGGCCGGCCCGGAATCTACTTTGTAATATTCCGGTACATTGTTATCATTAATCTTTTTAATAACTTCTTTTTAGCAAATTTTGGATTTTTCTTGGTTGGAAATTGGCTTTGTTGGACCACACTCTTCTCTCCAATGCTTTTCTTTCATTTTCCAACTTGGTGTTTTTGTTTTACTTTTTGCTTCTTATTACTTTCTTAGTAGGCGTTTGGCCATGAAAATTATTTTTTTTGGAGTTGGAGTTGGAATTATATTTGGCCATGAAAATAAATTTGACTTTTTGTGAGAGAAGTAGAAGTGAAAAAAGTGAAAACAAGAAAAAGTTGTTTTCATTTTTCCAAAATTTTATTTCACTTTAGTGAAAAAAAATTCATGGCCAAACACCACGAAATTTCACTTTTTTTACTAAAATAAAATAAAATTTCGAAAAAAAGTAAAAAAATTTTATGGCCAAACGAATCCTTAGTCTCAATTTATATGACATGATCTAAATTTAGGGAGTCCAACAAGAAATATTTAATGATGGTTTATTTGTATGCCCTTTAATATTTTATATTATTAATTCTTGTGACATAGTATTTTTATGTAATTTTTAAATATATAAATTATTTTTTTAAAATCTTAAAAATTGCATAGCTGAATGTAAGGTACAATCAAAAAGTTTAACTCTCAAAATCTTAAATATGTAATATAAATTGAGAGGACAGAAGTATAATAAGATATTTTGGAAATAGATACTACTCTCCCTGCCCATTAGCATTTGGAAATTCTTATCATATTACATTGTTTACATCATCAAATAATCTTCTGTCTATATATACAACTTTGAACTTCCTGATAAGCAGTTAATATGCTTGGTAAAATAATGTTGATAAACACTTTTTTTTTTGGGGTGGGGTGGGTGGGCGTGGGGGTGGGGGTTAATATGATTGAAATATCTATAAAGATTTTAACAATAAATATTAAAATACTTTTACATAACAAATCATGAACGATGAAAATAAAATTGAGAGGTAATATCATTTAAAGAGTTAGAGTACATATTAGAGTAAAGTACATTTTACTTAATTATAGATAAGTGATAAAAGTGAAAGGGAACCTTGGAATAACTGACAAAGTTGTTGGTTGTCATGTGATTTTAAGGTCACGAGTTAAAACCATGAAAACAATCTCTTGCAAAAATGCAGAGTAAGGCTGTGTACAATAAGTTATTGTGGTTCGTCTTTTCCGAACCCCACGCATAGCGAGAGCTTTATGTAGAGAATAGCAGAAGAAAGGTATAATTAGGATACCTTCTGCTAGCCCAAGATCGTTAATTAAGATTGGAGGATTCAACTAAAGAAGAGGAAGATCGAAAGAAGAAATTGTTATTGAAGAAAATTCTTGAATTGGATTAATTTTTAGGTTGGTTACAAATGTACAAATACCACCCCTATTTATACTTATTCATGGATGGTTCTAGATACTATTCTAAATACTTCTACAAGAATAATCTAGTTACTACAAGATCTAGAGTATTCTATGTTATACAAGATCTAGACAATTCTATGATACTACAAATATCTAACTCTCTAGAATATCAACACTTCTTAGATACAACTATAAGAAAATTCTAGTAACCTTTATCTTCGATCACTATTCTAGAATATCTAGATAATTCTACAAATGTTTATCCAAAATATTACACTAGACAATTCTAGAAACTTTACTAGAAAATCTATTATTTCAAAAAATCTACTTTAATATTTTTCACACTTTAATGCATCAAACTGCCTTTTTAGGTAAATGTAATTATGGAATATGATCCGTAAGTCTTGTTCCTTTTGTTCCTTTCATTACTAGGTTGTCTTGAAAAATGGTCATTTTTCTGAATTTGTAAATTATTTAATCTCTTTGTTTTTATTTTTATCCTAAATGACATGACTCGTTGGTACTAAGGTACCATAAATTCACCTTTTTATCTGGAGAGAAATATAAAAAGGAACTCTTACCAGTTACCCCATCTTATTTAATAATTGTTGCTAGTAAGGATATATAATTTTGATACTCTACACCTATATTTAGCTTGTGCATATTAGAAATCTTCCTTTATTTTGTAAAACTATGTGTTCAGTCAAGCATCAAGAAATAAAATGACATGGAAATAGTATCCTATAAGCCATATAGAATTTGAACTTATATATGCTACACCATTAAGGCTTTATTTTATATAAAAACATGCAGATAACTTTATAAGAATACATTGGAAAAGTTATTATTCTAAAAGCTAAACAATTGGAATTTTTTTTTTTTGAATAATCAAATAAACTTACAACTAGATCCAACAATTTTATGTCACCATAGGAAAGACGTGTTAATATGATGCTCTAAAGATGGTAAACAATTTTTTCAGTGCTTGGTATTAGCCATTAGGTAATTTTCCTTTACTTTATTAGACAACTTAATCTTATTTTATTTAGAAGTTAATGGAAATCCCAATTTAAAGTTGATTCAATCTATCACTATCTAACATGAATGGTGTTATATATGATCCTCTTCTTCCAATGGTATATTTTATGCACTTCCATATCCACTTTAATTTATTATTGCATCTCTTCTCTAGATGTAAAATTATGTTCAAGTGCTTTGAGCTGCTTACTCTGAATCTTCAATACTCCCTCCGTTCTTAAATATTTGTCGTCCTTACACTTGTCATTTCAGAAAATCAATACATAATTAGTTGTCTTTCTTCATCTTTACCCTTTGGCATAAATGTAGAGAAATATTAATAGAGTGCAAAAAAGAGAAGTATTAAATAAAGATGAGTAATAAATATAGATAATTTAATCAAACTATACTCCAGTTAATGTTTTTCTTAAGCAACATGCAACTTAAAAAGGTGACAATTAATTAGAAACGGAGGGAGTAATATAATTTTTTTTTTTTTAGATATTCTCATCTTAAACTGGCATTTGGAGTTTCAAGTGACACATTTGAGGGTGACTAAACCTTTTTGGCATTCTTTAATTAAAGAATCTCATTAGTGACCCAAAATTTTCTTATAGAATCTCATTCTTAGCTTAAACTTAATGGGGTTGTCAAGAAAAATATTTTTTAAGTTACTCTTTTTCTTTTCTGTTTCTAGAAATTGCTTAAATAATTATATTTAATATATATTCAAGGGAAAAAAAAAGGTTATCCTTTTGGAGTAATCTCTAATCCATTGTCAAATACAAAGTGGTGAATACCACTCCTTTTGTATATTTGCCTTTTGCATAACTTAGGAGGCAGTGCTACTCGGATTTCACAAAGAGATCGAATTGCTGCCTTCTCCTCTTTAGTGAGACCTCTTGCATTGTATTTTTTTTTTGATTTCCCACCCGTTGTTTGAAATCCCTGCTAATTCGAATCTCACACTGCAGGGTCTATTCTGGGGGTGGCGCTTGCATTGTATCTTGTGAGAAGAAAAAAAAGTTGTTGTGCTAATATATTAAAATAATCATTTTCTTTCTTTAGTTTTGTTTCTGAAAATTTTAATTTAACGACTTTTATTTTTTGTGCTTGTTTGTTATCACAAGAAAAGATGCTATTTCCTTCCCTCAAAGTTTGCTTTAAGAAAATATTTTCATTATGTTACATGTAATTTAAGTTGGCAAAGTGGAGCTTAGCAATCTAGACTAGACGCGGATGTAGGCTTAATATATGCGTTCGGCGGAGTTCATTAGTTTTGACTTAAATTCTATTCGCTAAGTATATATCAAATTACATTCAGAACTCAATTGCTAACACTTGCGAGTTTGTTGTCCTGAAATCCAGTGCTCGTAAAATTTAAATTTTAGCCACCTTGAATTCACATCCTCTAATGGTACTTAAAAAAAAGGATCGATGTAACATCATGCATGAAGATTGTCAATACAACTCGTCGTAGAATAGATTTTGCATCCAATCAAGTCTTTAATCGTGTTGTGCACCAAACAAGGGAATGATCAGTTAATTTTCTCAGTCTCTGCTTGATTTCCTTTGGTTATCCTTTTTTCCATTTTTTTCCTTCCCCTCAATTCATAAAACAATACTAATTAATATCTCAGAAAAACTTATTTTTCCACAAGAAATTGGAGAGAAATATTTAATATTTCATATGAGCTCTAATTTTTCCAAATCTAAATGCAACATCAAAAGCAAAGAGGTTTAATTAAGAGAAAATGAGCCTTAAGTACCACTTCACTGATCTAATCTATACCGTTTTCACCTTAGCAATTGTAAGACCACTAATTAAGTAGGGATAATTTTGTACGAGAACACACTTCTAGTTTAAAGTATTAATGACGATAAATGATGGTCCACTATTTTTGACATCGACACCCCTTAAGTTTAAGTTTATTAAAATTGAGCTCTTTACAAGTTCTATTCGTGATTTTTATGATAGGTTCAAGTTGAGGGGATAAAGTAATCAAGTAGGTTAATAGTATTCTTGGTCAAGTTTTTGAGAGGCTGAAAGTGTTTATTTTGTCTAAAAATGTCTATATTTTAAAAAGTGAGGTATTTAGTTAAAATTTTGGAAGAAAAATAAGTGTTTTGGGGCCAAGTAACAAAAATTTGGTGGTCAAACACTAATTGTTGCTCTAAAAAAAATTTAAATTTTTGGACAAACGCAAATTGCTTCTCAATAAAAGTATTTCTCACAGTAAGTTGAATTCAGAGGGTTTACCCCTATAATTCTTCATGCTAACAGAGAATCTAGTAATAATGGAAGTACTCTAGTTGTAATAATTCCCTAATAAAAGAGTGATTTAATTTCAGTTAATTTAAAAGGTGGTTGATTTTCAATTCGGAGCCGCAAAGTGGCTATTTGTCAAATTTTGTGCGGAACTCGAGCTCTGGCCTTGTATTCTATGATGGGCCAGGAAATGTTAATGTCGGCCCTGGTCCAGGAGTATTTAATAAGAAAATTTTACACTATGTAACCGTTCATCAAAATAGTAGCCAATATATATATATATATATATCAGTGTATATTTTTTTGTATGTATGTTAGAGATTGCAATTATTTTTACTGAGTGGTCAAATACGTAACTTTCCCAATTTATAATGGCCCATGTCCTTTTTGAACAATACAATATAATGTTATAGAAAATTATACACAAAACTACAACTTAACTTATGTATATTACTTAAAATACCAAATCCCCAAACTAATTACAAAATATTCCATATCTCACTTTCTCTCTCCTTATTCCTTATACATTACTCAACCCACTCCATCCTCCCACTTTTTACGCCTAATGCTACAAAAGAAAGTCTATTTTCAAGGCAACTATCAAGCGGTTTACTATTTTTGAATTACCACAAAAAACACAAAAACCAGACCCTTTCTTCCTCTCTTCTTCACTTCTCTTCCACCGCCACCAAAATAGAAAAACCCTAGCCATAGCCGCGTCACCCTCGTCTGCCGCTAGCCTGCGGGATTCTCCCATTTTTGCACTTTCCCAACTCGTGAATCCACAAAATCAGAGAAATCAGTCCTCAAATTCACACAACAACAAAAAATGAGTTCAAGTCCGTCATTTAATGGCTTGAAAAAGTTGAAATTTTGAAGAAGAGAAAGAGATTCTTGTCAAGACATCAAAAATGTATATGTGAGTTTCTGTTACTGCACATACATAGATCTAATGTATATGTGAGTTTATGTTACTGCACATATATAGATCTAATTACACTGTGGGTTTCTGTTACTGCACATACATAGATCTAATGTATATGTGGGTTTCTGTTATTACATATTTTTAGATCTAATGTATATGTGGGTTTTTGCTACTGCACATATGTATACAATTTTGGTGATGTATATGCTCGCGGAAACAAGACAATGTATTGTATTTGTTTATTCTAATACATATATGTAATGTTTTGATGATGAATATGATGGCGGAAACAAGATAGTGTAGTGTATTTATTTATTCTGAGACATATATCTAATGTACATATAACAATTATGTATATGAAGTATGTGGCATATACATACAAGCGAATAAATCCATAACTGTGTTAACTAATGTATTGGATTAGACTTATGTATTTGAGTAGCATAGGCAATGCATATACATAGAAGAGAATGTTGCTTATTTGTCTGTTAATTTAGGTATTGGATTTAAACTATGTTTTAATACTTATGTATATAATTACAAGGTATGAAATATGTAGCGGGTGCACTGTAGAACAACGTGACAGTACGTGGAGGACTAGAAGGTGCACTCATGTAAGGAGTAGTACAACCACCGTCGAGATTGAAATCAACCGGCGCCGAAGATGGCATCATCACTTCTATCTCCATTTAGAAAAAGAAAGAGAGAATAGTGAATGTTTGAGTTTTGGAAAAACAGGGGAAGAGAAGGAACAGTTATATAGGTAAAGAGGAGAAAGGAAATAGGAAGGAAATGAGAAGAATTGACTGGAAGCATTATCTTGTTTCCTAATATGAATTCATTTTTCTTTTATGTCGTTAAACAATTTTGTACTTATGTATATGTTAGTGACGTATATGGTTGTTTAGTTATGTATATGCCGCGTAAAGATAAGAGATTTGATGTAATTTAAGCAAATATCGAGAGAGAGTGTAATTAGCTAGTAAATTACTGGTATTTATGTTATTTACACGAATTTAAATGCATAATAAGCATCAAATTGGTAATATTATACTTTTTACGGAAAAGGGTCAAAACTACCCCTGAACTATTCAAAGTAGAGCAAAAATACCCTCCATTTATTTTTTGGCTCAAAAATACCCCTCAGTTTATTTTTTGGCTAAAAAATGCCCCTATTTTAACGGAGTGCCAAAAAGGGCCAAAACTACCCCTGAACTATCCGAAATGGAGCAAAAATACCCCTCCATTTGTTTTTTGGCTCAAAAATACCCCTCACATTAATGGAGTGTCACCAAGCACACCACGTGAAAAAAAAATGTCACATGGCTAGTCCACGTCAGTGTCCCATTTAATACCCAACCAGCCCACTTAACCATATTCCAACTTAACAGCCATTTAATATCCGTACCTGACCCATATTTAAAAAAACCCGACCCGTCCTCATAAGTAAATGGTAAAGATAGATCCACCCTTCATTTCACTTGAACTCTCCAAACAAAAAAAAATCGATGCAGACTAGGGATTCTGAGGGAAAAGAAAGCTCTTAGTACACGGGTATTTTTGAGCCAAAAAACAAATGGAGGGGTATTTTTGCTCCATTTCGGATAGTTCAGGGGTAGTTTTGGCCCTTTTTGGCATTCCGTTAAAATAAGGGGCCTTTTTGAGCCAAAAAATAAACGAAGGGGTATTTTTGAGTCAAAAAACGAACGGAGGGTATTTTTGCTCTATTTCGGATAGTTCAGGGGTAGTTTTGACCATTTTCCGTACTTTTTATTAATTTTCGCAATCTTAATTATTGGACTCATTGTTAATTCTTTTGAGTTCTGGACAAAATTTGTATATTTTCCTTCCCAATTAGCTTCAGTTCTTTATGATTGGAAATTTAATAGAAATAACAGTTGGCTCTCTTTCATTTATAATTTTGAAGTCGATGTTCTTGGTACATAATTCCATGTAAATTTCTCAATTGTTTCATTAGGCATTGGCATGAGGGAGTGGGACAATGCTTCGCGTATGTTAGTCAATGCGTCTAATTTTTTTGTGTATTTAGCCAATCACTTTTAATTTTCTTAAAAATAAAGTACACATATTCAAAAAGTGCATAAAAATACTATACCATCAGTTATAATGTTAGGTGTAATACTATGTCATTGTCAATGTAAGTAAAAATGTATAAGGAAGTGTCAAATTGGTCTGATGTGGCAGTGGAACGATAAAGGAACTATTTGGATAAACATAATGTGAGATAGATGAATACATTTAAGTTATTGTTGAATTGCATGTATATATTATTTGCAACATTTAAAACAAAAAAGCAACCCATGAGGTGATTAATTTATCTAATATTGTTATATATTTCTTCTTCTTCTTTTTCCACTTGATATAAAGAGCAGCCCATGAGGCGTTTGATTGAATTTGCGTGAGTAGTGAAAGTGTAAAAAATAAATTGCAACTATCCATATAATTTAATATATTATAATATGATAGTTATGATGTTAGTGAGTAAAATTTGAACTCTTATTTAATTAAGGGGAGCAGATGATGATACCTTTGAATTTAAGATAATATATTATTGTGCATGAAATTCGAATGCAACTAAAATATTTTAATTTTATTCAATTTCATAGCATTGGTCCAAACGTCGAGGGTCTTTCAGAAACACGCTCTTCACGTGCGAGTCTGATTAGTTTTCATGGCCAGGAACGTGAAAATTCTTTTTGATAATGAATGACGGTGAGATTCGATCTCAGGACCTTTGTCTGTTTCTCATCTAAAAATTTAAGCTGTTAGAGAAAACACACTTTTATTATTTAATTATATTTTCAATATATTCTACTCTCTCCGACCTCACTTTGTGAGAATATACTGGGTATGTTGTTGTTTATATTCTACTCTCTCTGTACCCAATAAAATCTCACCAGATATGTTATTGTTGTTGGCGCTGACAGCAATGGCATGTTTAAAAAGCTCAATTGTTTATACTCTACAATACGGTTTGCGTAAAACATATGATTACGATAATTAGCAAGTTTCAAAATTTATGTTATCTTTTTTCTCTTTTGTCTTCGTCACCTCTGGAAACTTGTGAAAAAAAGAAAAGGTATAATAAGGTCATTATCTTCATGAAATAAAATAAATTTACTTTACTACTTCTGTTCTTTCTCTTTTCTCTCTAATAATCTCTTCTATACGATATACAAATTCAACATTTTTTTTTCTTATAAGTAGGCAAAAATTGTAAGTAGTCCTAGTGACATAAATAAAAAATAGTTATGAATTAACTTTTTCGTTGAAGAACTATTTGATCATGAAAGTGACTTAGGGAGAAAACTTGGTTTTAGATATTTATCATATATAAGTACAAATTACAAATGCATGCCCCCCAGGACAAAAAGAGGGGAAAAAAAATTGAAACCATAATTTTTACTTGTCTCAAAGTTTTTATAGTCAAAATATTGAAATTTTCAAATAACTTGTGGTAGAAGGAAATCTAATTCTTAGAGAAATTATCCATGCAAGAAAGAACCAACAAATTGTACACGAAGCTTCATAAATTTAAAGTAAGAATTTTCAAATTTCAGTTTTGTCTAAATTTCGATTGTCCATAAGCCAAGACCATTGACCAATTGATTAATAATCCGATCGAAGGATTTTAAATAACTTTTTAGTCTTTACAATAATTTTTGGCTCAGTTCCTCTATCAAAAAACAAAAAGATTAAAATGTAATGAAATTAATCAAATTATAAGACATATTTTTTTGTTTGAAGATTTCTAATACTATATTTCAGAAAGAAAAAAAAGTTTACAGTTTTGTGTTGATTAAAATGAAGTTTCTTTATGCTTGATTTCATCTCAAGTTGCTGAATAAACTTTCGAAAACGAAATAACTTAAATTCGAGGATTAATGAGTTCATAACTAAGGTTGATTTAATTCAAGGGACAAACTTTAGAAGCCTTAACACGCCATTTGATTGCTTTCATTACTTTGTGTTGGTGAAATTTACAACAATTACAATTGAAAAATAAAAATGAAGAAAATAAAACAATTTTTTTCTTGGCTGAGGCGTGGATATCTCGCTCTCTTTAAGAAGATTCAAGCCCCCACTGCATCAAATGTTTTTCACCGGTCCAACAACAATCTTCTTCACTTGTCCCCTCCAGGATACAACAACCTTCTCACAAAATACAACTCAACAAACTCTGGACAAGGGTTGAGTTTAAAGCTCCACAAAAAAGAACACCTCCCTTCAACTAATTTACTCTCATTTTACTAACTTTTATGCACTCTGTATTTTCTTGTACTTAGAAAAATAATGCAAGACCAAATCTATTTATACGTGAGGAAGTTTTCTTTGTATTGAATAGGAAGAATCAAGTGTAGTAAAGGAAGTAGATGAATGGTCTTTAAGTTACAAGAAAATTAAGCCAAACAATGGCCAAATAAGTTATAAGAATATTGCACATTCATGCACCACTAACATGCAGCAGCCTAATGACATTTGAAGAGTAGAAACTGAAAGGAGTAAATGGCATAAAATGCCATTAGTAAATTGGTTGTTAACTGCTGCACTAATGAGCAGGCAACCGATCGGAGTATTAGTGTTGCAAGAGGAAATGTAACTTCAGCCATTAAGGCTCCAAAAGGAGTAATGCAACATTAAGGGTGTGTTCGGTATAGGAAGGAAAATGTTTTCCTATTTTCAATATGAGCAACTCTAATAAAATATTAAAATGCTGAATAAAACCTATACTTTGACATATGTAATTGTCTAATCCTTTGTTAGAATCATGAAGTTAAATCAGGTCCACATATGAAATTTTTCACCAAGATAACGTTTTTCCAATGGACCTTTAAAAAAAAAAACACAATGTATTTTAAAATCTTTTCTCTATACAACAATAGTACCAGAAAACAAAATTGATTTTCATTATCTACGCGTTCACACTGATAGTCTGTATATTCTAAAATACCAAAAATAAAAAATCAAAAATAAAAAACAATCTCCCTTTGGTTTCACGAAGCTAGAGTAATTAATGTTGCAAAGAAGTTCATTTCTCAAAAAATCAACACAAGCAAAATATTATTTGTCAAACGAAATTTCTAAAATTTATCGAGTTGCCTCCAAGCATAAAAGTCCCTCGTGAACCAGTTCAAACTTCAAGCAGCCTCTTTAATTTGCTTATCTAATACTTATTTGGAGTATTTAATCAATATGATCATAAACCACAACGCTCCGCATCCGCCGTTCTCGATGGTTGTGTGCTAGACCATTTCTATCCTTGGGCCAACACTGCAATACATCATTAAGATATATATACAATTCAGGAAGAATCACGCCTCAAAAGCTAACTATTGAGGTGAAAGAGTCCAAGACTACATGAACCCTGTATCAGCTCCTCATTGAACCAATGTGGGAGTCAAGTCTCATACCTTGCAAGTTGCAATAAGATCATAACATTAATTAAGAAATAGGAGCTAATGTGTTTGAATAGATGGCTAAAGCCTAAAAGTTGATTTTCGCAAGTTACTAAGGTCAAACAAATGTGAAAGGCTATTATTAGGACCAGACTTCTTTATTTTTCTATATGTAAGAAAATATCAATGAGTTCGAATTTCTCAAATCTCAATTGGTGGTCTTGATCAGGATGATTTGACTATTCTTCTTTTATGGTCTTATTTCTTTTTCATTACAATCTGCAACAAAGTACAAGCCTTTCACACGCAAATTATAGAAAGTTCAACCAAACAATGAGCTCCTCTCACATTATAAATAGAAGGGGTTTTGCAATTTCATTTCCATAATACAAACTAAACAAAATCTCAAGCAATATGAAGATTTCTTGGTTTTCCTTTCTTTTTTTACTTCTTGTTTTCTCATCAGCTTCATGGGCAGCATTAGCTGATAACCATGAAGAATTCATTCAATGCCTATCTAGTAACCAAACATCCTCTAATATTTACACCCCAAACAACTCTTCTTTTTCATCAATCCTTCAATTCTCCATCCAAAACCTAAGGTTCAATACAACTGAAACTCCTAAACCTCTTGTGATTGTCACCCCAGTGAGTGAATCCGAGGTCCAACGAGTCATTCTTTGTGCTAAGAAAACTGGGATGCACGTTAGGGTTCGTGGTGCAGGGCATGATTATGAAGGCCTTTCTTATGTCTCCGAGGTTCCATTCGTTATTATTGACCTTATCAACCTTAGAAAAATCAATGTTAATGTCAATGAAAAGAGTGCATGGGTTGAAGCTGGATCAACTATTGGCGAAGTCTATTATAGAATCGCTGAGAAAAGCAAAACCCTAGGGTTTCCGGCTGGTGTTTGTCCAACAGTTGGTGTTGGTGGACATTTTAGTGGAGGTGGTTATGGTGTCATGTTGAGAAAATATGGCCTAGCAGCTGATAACATTGTAGATGCACGATTGATCGATGCGAATGGAAGGATTCTTGATAGGAATTCCATGGGGGAAGATCTATTTTGGGCAATTAGGGGAGGTGGTGGAAATAGCTTTGGGCTTGTCCTTTCATGGAAGATCAAATTGGTAGATGTTCCTGAGAAAGTAACTGTTTTCACACTTGACAAGACATTGGAACAAAATGCCACTAAGCTTGTTCATAAGTGGCAATATGTTGCTCCAAGATTCCATGAAGATTTGTTCATTAGGATCCTGGTTAGTAGATTGAATTCAAGTGATCAAAGTGGTAACAACAAACAAACGGTTGTAGCTTCCTTCAACTCCATATTCCTCGGTGGAATTGATCGATTACTTCCCATCATGCAAGAAAATTTCCCTGAATTAGGGTTGAGAAGAGAAGATTGCATTGAAATGAGCTGGATAGAGTCTATAATGTACTTTGCGGGGTTCTCAAGAGGTGAATCTCTTGATGTCTTGCTAAGTAGGGTTCAACTCTCAACGCGTTTCTTCAAGGCAAAATCAGACTACGTGTATCAGCCAATCCCAGAGGGAGGTCTCGAAGGAATTTGGAGATTGTTCTTTGAAGATGAAGCTCAAGCAGCACAAGTGATCTTGAGTCCTTATGGTGGGAGGATGGATGAGATTTCACCATCCGCTATCCCGTTCCCTCATAGAGCTGGGAATTTATACAAAATCCAACATTTGGTGTATTGGGATGAAGAAGGAGAAGAAGTAGCTGAGAGGCATATAAGTTGGATAAGAAGGCTTTATTCTTACATGGCTCCTTTTGTTTCTAAGTTTCCCAGAGCTGCTTATATCAACTATAGGGATCTTGATATTGGAGTGAACAACATCAAGGGATATACAAGCTATGTGCAAGCTAAAGTTTGGGGGATTAAGTATTTCAAGAATAATTTTGATAGATTGGTTCATGTGAAGACTAAGGTGGATCCTTCAAACTTCTTTAGGAATGAACAAAGCATTCCTTCACTTACTAGGTGGAAGAACAATGGTGAATGAAGTTATGGTGGAAGAGGATCATTATGAAAAATTCAATAAACATATAATATTGTTAATTAATTGATTAATTAAGTACATAGTTTTCCTTCTTTGAAATGTATAATAAAGGGTCATGCATGTGAGATCATGGCACTTGATATGACTTGTGTAGTTAAAAAAATTATGTAATTTGCTTGTTCTTTCATATTGTTGTATCATTGATTGATAATAAAGGTTGTTTAATCTATTTTTATGGCTTTATTCCTTATAAATTGATTTTTTTTTCTCAATGTTAAATTATTACTAGCAATTTGTTGAAACGCGATTGGGAGTTTCTAACATTAATTTTCTGAAGATGTAATGACTTACTACTAAATTAAATTATCATCATTTATAGTAGCTTACACTTAATTTATACGAAGCTTATTGGAAATGGTCAAGTACGTACTCTAATACTTTTCTTTTGTTAGGGACACTTTCTAAATTTTACATATTGCGAGCAGTGCTTTGATATCTAAATTGGGTGATTCCTTAAAATTATCTGAAGTTGTGATCACAATTTTCTATCTAATTAAGTTTGTTATAAGTATTTCTTTTAGATATTAAGTTATATAAATTGATAATATAATATATTCCTCATGAAATGAAACTACCAATTTATTAGACAATCTTCGGATATGAGTAATATTATATTATATTCGAAATATGTAAAGTTGAACTTCATACAATTAGTATTTGTTGATGATCTACTTCTATCTTGTAGAGATGACATTATTTCTGTTCGAAAGTATATTTGATAGATTTCAATATTTCTCAAGGGCTTCAGGTTTGATTGTCAATTTTATCATAATATCAATCTAAAAACCCTCCCTAGGAACTCTCACCTTTTCACTCTCTTGGTGACTCAAACTCACAACCTCATGATTGAAAGTAATGAGTGCTTACTGAGTGCTTACCGTTCGAACAACCCCTCTTGTCGAGGCTATATCACAAAGGTACTTTCATCATTGATAGTAGATGTCCTGGACTTCAGTAAAGATGAACTTCCTATAAGATATTTGGGAGTCCATTTATATGCTACAAGAGTACTGTCTACAGTAAGGCCAACCACAAAATGCTAGGAAGAGTTAAGACTTGGACCACAAAATTTCTTTCGTATTTTAGGGAGGGAGAGCTCAATTGATAAAGTCTATCCTTTTTCAATTCAAGTATTCTGGATTCAGATATTTATGCTACTAGAAAAAATTATATGGCTCTTATATGTCCTCGACGTTAATCTATATTGGCTCTAAATTGACCTTATTTTTATCAGCTTATTTCGAAAATAAATTTAATAAATACATTCATTACGTGGCACATTTCTGTTGACTATTTTTAAAATTAAGTAATATCAATTCAAAATTCGAATCTACCTAATAACCCGTACCCGCACTACCTAAAAGCCCCCATAAACTAAGTAATTAGTTTTTATAATCTAGTTACATACTATTGAAAATTTCATGATGGAAGACCATTCATGGAACAAGAAATTGAAGATAATTAAAACAATTGGATATTTGAAGTCATAAAAAGTTCTCTATTTAAATGCATCCGATATGTATATTTATAATTCACCATCACCAAAATCAAATTCTCAATTTCACTGTCACTCTTCATTAACTCAAATCTAGGTCCATGAAGATCACAAGAAGAATGTTCAGAGCAGCGCACAAGATTAACAAGATGACAAACTAATGAAGGATCTTAAAGATCAAGAAATGGATATCAAAGACAAAAATCGATGCTATATAAAAAATAAGGCATGTTTCAAAGGTGAAAATGTCCGAATATTTAACGGGAAAAAAAATAATTCAGAATTTCAGCTCATTGGATACAAATAATGAGAATTTTGATGGAAATTTTACCCCTTCATTTTTTAAAGTGTAGGCAGCCGATTTGAATTCGATCGGATATCTTTTTGACCCAAATCTTCTTGTTGCATTTGAGGAAGCAACCATGATTGTTAAAGCTCATGAAGTAGAGAGAAAAGTCAAGATTGAACAAAAGATTTTTAAACCACTAAAAAAAGAAAAAAAGAAGAAAAGGATCCACCTTTAGATGTGGGGTGGATATGGGTTATTAGTGGATCAGATTTTTGGATTGAAATTAATTAATTAGGTTAATTTTAATATAGCCAATAGAAAAGTGTTGCGTAATAAATGAATTTATTAACCTTATTTTAGAAGTGAGCCTGTAAAAAAAAGGCAACTTAGAACCAATAGGTGATGTCGGGGGCATTTGAGAGCCACAAGGTTAATAGAGGGTATTTTTGTACCAAATTTAATAGTTCAAGGGTATTTTAGGTCCTCTTTCGTAAAATATATTTTCTATTAGTTTAGATTTTAATAAATAACCTAGTGGATTTTAATATTTTTCTTAGTTATTTCTTATTGTAGTCTAATTTTTTTTTTATTTCTATAAATCTAAAAATAATTAGTTAATATTTTTATTTTTTAAAAAAGACAAAAATGTAGAAAGGGACAAAAAAAGGTAATCTACCAAAGAACAAAAAGAAAATTAAGACAAAAAAAATGAAGATAAAAAGAGAAATAACTAAATTTACCAAAAAAAAACAACAACAACAAAGATAAACAAGGTAGTTAGAGAAAAAAAGAAAGGAAGTTGGTTGCACAATTAAAGAAACTGGAAAGTTGGCAACACAATGTAAGGATCACAATTAATGGGATTAATTCATTATTTTCTCTATAATTTAGAAAGGGGGTAGTCGGGTAAATACTTTTGGCCTATTGGATTTGGAGAAATTAGTTAGGGAGGGGTCAGTTTCATGTAATTAGTTTTATTTTAGAGTTCATCTTTCTCAATTCTTTTATTAGGCATTATTATGAGCAAGTGGGTATTAGTTAGCCTGAATAACATTAATAATGCTTGGCGTACATTAGTCAATGTATCTAAAAAAAAATTGTGTGTATTTAGATAATCATCATAAATTCTTTTTAAAAAAAAGATTAAGGCACACATATTCAGAAAGTAAATAAAAATACCATACTATCAAACATAATGTTAGGTTTAATACTATGTAATCCGTCCGTTTAAAAATAGTTGTCATGTTTCGTTTATCGAGAGTCAATTTAACTAATTTTCAATGTCAAATTAGATTAGATTAATTTAATATTTTAAAATTAAAATTTGGATATTCAAAAACTATAAAAAAAAATACTATAAGCTGTAATTTTTCTCATATTAATATGATGAAAAAATACATCATAAAATGTTGATCAAATTTCATATCGTTTGTCTCTCAACCAGAAAACTGTAACAAATAAAAAGGAACAAAGGGGGTAATTGTCAATCTAATCTAAGTAAAAATGTATAAGGAAGTATCAAATTGGTCTCATGTGGCAGTGGAACAGCAAATTAAGGAACTGTTTGGATAAACATGATGAGATAGATGAATACATTTAAGTTATTGTTCAATTGCATGTAAATATTAGTTGCAACATTTAAAACAAAGCGCAAACCTTGAGGTGGTTGATTATTTTAAACTAATTTTATCTATGTTATATAATTCTCTTTTATCTTTTTTCCCCAGTTGATCTAAAGAGCAGCCCATGAGGCATCTGATTGAGTTTTTGTTCTTGTGTTCATCTATACTATTTACGTAATACATTAGTTATATGTGTACTGAAAGTGTATAAAATAAATTGCACTATCCATATAATTTAATATATTATATATAATATGTTAATTATAATATCAGTGAATAAATTTTACGCTCTTATTTAATTAAGGGGCGCATATGACGAGGCCTTTGAATTTATGTTATATTCTTTTAATTTTATTCAATTTCAGAAAATTGGGAGTGTCGAGTGTCTTTCAGAGATAGTAATATTTTTACCTTTACGAAGTCGAAATAAGATATGTGTAAAGACCTCACCATAAGATTTCGTTGGATATATTATTGTTGTTAGCCCTGACACCTTATGACTCACTTAACATATTTAAAAGTTCAATTATTTCTTGGACGGAAAAGGAGTGATCAAAATAATGACGATTTCGTTTCTTTCAATATTAAGTTATTTATTCAATTAGGCATTTGGTTTATAATACAAAATTTGTACTCTACAATACTCTTTGCCTATAACAAGGTGTCAATCTTGGTTGTTTTTCATTCGATCGGAGTCAATCTTAGTTGATTTTAACCACAATTTAAATATGCTCATTAAATTTTAAAATATTATTTATTGTAAAAATGTCAAGTGACTAGTTCTCAAAATGCCACTTGGCTTAATCTAATTCTAACAACCCTTATTTATATATATATAGATAGATAGATAGATGTACAACCAAGTATAAACCTTTCACACGCATATTGTTGATTATAGAAAGTTCAACCAAACAATTAGTTCCTTACACATTATAAATAGAATAGGGTTTGCAATTTCATTTCCATAACACAAACTAAACAAGATCTCAAGCAATATGAAGATTTCTTGGTTTTCCTTTCCTTTTGTACTTCTTGTTTTCTCAGCAGCTTCATGGGCAGCACTAGCTGATAACAATGAAGAATTCATTCAATGCCTATCTCATAGTAGCCAAACATCCTCCAATATTCACACCCCAAATAACTCTTCTTTTTCATCAACTCTTCAATTCTCCATTAAAAACCGAAGGTTCAATACAACTGAAACTCCTAAACCTCTTGTGATTGTCACCCCAGTGAGTGAATCCGAGGTCCAACAAGTCATTTTTTGTGCTAAGAAAACTGGGATGCACGTCAGGGTTCGTGGTGGAGGGCATGATTATGAAGGCCTTTCTTATGTCTCTGAGGTTCCATTCGTTATAGTTGACCTAATCAACCTTAGTACAATCAATGTTAATGTCAATGAAAAGAGTGCATGGATTGGAGCTGGATCAACTAATGGCGAACTCTATCATAGAATCGCAGAGAAAAGCAAAACCCTAGGGTTTCCGGCTGGTACTTGTCCTACGGTTGGTGTTGGTGGACATTTTAGTGGAGGTGGTTATGGTGTTATGTTGAGAAAATATGGCTTAGCAGCTGATAACATTGTTGATGCACGTTTGATCGACGCGAATGGAAGGATTCTTGATAGGGATTCCATGGGGGAAGATCTATTTTGGGCAATTAGAGGAGGTGGTGGTAATAGCTTTGGACTTGTCCTTGCATGGAAGATCAAATTAGTAGATGTTCCTGAGAAAGTAACTGTTTTCACACTTAACAAGACATTGGAACAAAACGCCACTAAGCTTGTTCATAAGTGGCAATTTGTTGCTCCAAGATTCCATGAAGATTTGTTCATTAGGATCTTGATTAATAGATTGAACTCAAGCGATCGAGGTGACAAACAAATTGTAGCTTCATTCAACTCCATATTCCTTGGTGGAATCGATCGATTACTTCCCATCATGCAAGAAAATTTCCCTGAATTAAGGTTGAGAAGAGAAGATTGCACTGAGATGAGTTGGATAGAGTCCACATTATACTTTGCAGGGTTCCCAAGAGGTGAATCTCATGATGTCTTGCTAAGTAGGGTTGAACTCTCAACGCGTTACTTCAAGGCAAAATCAGACTACGTGTATCAGCCAATCCCAGAGGGAGGTCTCGAAGGAATTTGGAGATTGTTCTTTGAAGATGAAGCTCAAGCAGCACAATTGATCTTGATTCCATTTGGTGGGAGGATGGATGAGATTTCACCATCCGCTATCCCGTTCCCTCATAGAGCTGGGAATTTATACAAAATCCAACATTTGGTGTATTGGGATGAAGAAGGAGAAGAAGCAGCTGAGAGGCATATAAGTTGGATAAGAAGGCTTTATTCTTACATGGCTCCTTTTGTTTCTAAGTTTCCAAGAGCTGCTTATATCAACTATAGGGATCTTGATATTGGAGTGAACAACATCACTGGATTTACAAGCTATGTGCAAGCTAAAGTTTGGGGAAGTAAGTATTTCAAGAGTAATTTTGATAGATTGGTTCATGTGAAGACTAAGGTGGATCCTTCAAACTTCTTTAGGAATGAACAAAGCATTCCTTCACTTACTTAATGGAATAACAAAGGTGAATGAAGTTCATCATTAACCAAAAATTAATAAGATACATATTATTTAAGTATGTAATTCTTTGAATGTGTAATAAAGGGTAATGCATGTGAGATCATGGCACTCGATATGAGTTGTGTAGTAAAAGTTTAATGTAATTTGCTTGTTCCTTCAAATTATTTGTATTATTGATTGATAATTAATAAAGGTTGTTTAGTTTATTTTTATGGTTTTATTCCTTAATGTATTGATTTTGTTTTTTCTTTCTCAATATTAAATTATTACTAGCAATTTGTTGAAACGCGATTGAGAGTGCCTCCATTTTTCTTATTATAACGTTGACCCCACTAGTTATAAAATTTTTGGAGAAGTCTTCAATATTTTTAATTTTCTTTTGACGAGGTTATAAAAGGATGACTAAAAGGACAAATATTAATTTACTGAAGGTGTAATGACTTACTAAATTAACTTAATTATCATCATTGATAGTAGCTTAATTACCAAAGATCTATAAGAAGTTTACAGAAAATGATCTAGCCATAATCAAGTACTATACGTACTCTAGGGATCGTTTGGTGCATGTGATGGAATCAGCAGGGATATACCATGAGATTATTTTATTCCACTTTTTATATGAGTTAATAATTTCATTTTTTTAGTACAAATGGTGGTAAATTGTTCAGG
The DNA here is from genome assembly GCA_031232105.1 of Capsicum rhomboideum. NCBI lineage: Eukaryota > Viridiplantae > Streptophyta > Magnoliopsida > Solanales > Solanaceae > Capsicum > Capsicum rhomboideum. The sequence continues at coordinate 14,344,243 of CP124713.1, read as the reverse complement.
ATTAGCTAATACCTCATGTCAAGCATGGGACAAAGTTAATTCTAAATTTTATCCCCGAATTATTATCCTAATCGCTCGTACCAAAAGACTAGGCCCCTAATGCTTTTTCTTTTGTTAGGGACATTTTATGATTTTTACTATAAAAATATTGTGAGCACTGACTTGGTCTCTAAATTGGGTGGCTGCGATCACCATTTTATATTGAAGTTTGACATATCTTTTCCTTTTGGAAATTTAGTTATACAAATTGACAATATAATATATTCCTCATGGAAGTATTAAGTGATTAGACAATCTTAGGAAGTAATATTATATTATATCCAAAATGTGTAAAGTTGAATCTCGTGTGATTAAGATTTGTTGATGGTCTACTTCTATTTTATAATAGAGGTGAGTGGTGACATTACTTCTTTCTAAAAATATATATTTGATATATTTTAATACTTATTTCTTAAGAACTTCAAATTTGACTGTCAATCTTACCAAGAACTTAATCTATTGTGGAGGTATACTTCATAAGATATTGATAAGTCCCTTTGTGTACTACAAGAGTGTCTATATATAGTACAAGGTCAAATAAAATGCTAGAAAGCGTAAAGACTTATTGGACCACAAAATTTCTTTCATATATTTTTTATTTTTCAATTTAAGTATTTTGGGATCAGATATTTATGCTACTAAAGAAGGTTATAGAAATTATTGAAGTTACATGTAGAAAATTTCTTTGGTCAAGGTGTACATAGTAATAGTGAATCCATTTCACCTATAATTAATCTTTCTTAGCACAGTCATTTCAGAATAGTGCGCCAATTGTAGCTCTGTTTCAAGTAGTCATATCTAAAATGTTCAAGCCGCTAGCAGCTTTTGGATAATAGATCCCCTATCCCAAGCTAGCAAGATTTCGTTGAAAGCTCAGTACAACTATAGAAGGCATAAAAATTTGGTGAGGAACATTACGAAATCGCCCAACGAGGTAGGCAAACTTTACAACGTTATAAAGAACTTCAGGACATTATAGGTATCCTTGGTTACATTTTTATTAATGTCCCTGAACAAGCTAGTTGGATCATTCAAAAAATCATGAAGGCTAGTAATTAAGTACTCTATTGCTGCTGGATATATAAATTGCGGAGGTTATGCAGAATGTCAAAACTTTCAACTAAACAACTATGTTTGAGGCTCAGTGCTAAATTTCAAAAGGTAAACTGAAGAAAGTTGGTGTACAACCTAGATGGTTTTCATCTTAAGATGGACTGCTTTAGAAAGACTTAGCACAAAAATATAAATTGTTCAAATGGGCTCTCAGCTATGCCCTCTACGTGAGCAGGAAATGAAAGCATCAACGTATCTGCTTTTTGCTTGTGTTGTTTCTGCTTTTTATTTTTATTTTTATTTTTTTACAAAGGCAAAAATACAAAAAGGGACAAAACGAGATAATCTAACCCAAAAGAAAAAAAAAAATTAAGACAAAGATTGAAGATAAAAAGAGAAACAACTAAATTTATCAAAAAAAAAAAAAGAAAGAAAGATAAACAAAGTATTGTAGTTAGAGGGAAAAAAAAGAGAGGAAGTTTTGGTTGCACAATTTAAGGAATGAATTGAAAAGTTGGTTGCACAATTTTAAAGACCATGATTAATGAGATTAATTGATTATTTTTGCTACAATTTGGTAAGGGGGTAGTTGGGTAAATACGTTTGGCTGATTGGTTTATGGAGGAATTAGTTAAGATGGGGGCAATTTCATGTAATTAGTTTTGTTTTAGGCCTTGTTATGAGCTAGTGGGTATTAGTTAGTATGAATTTGTTTTCTACTATATAGAAAGATTTCTATAAGTTCAAGGACGATCAAGGGTATAATTGGTATTTCAATCTCTGTCATGCTTGCTATAAAGCAATTTACATGTACCGTAGCTCAAGAAGAAACTTCTAGATGTGCTGACTTATTTACCCTTCTGCTTATGTCATCAAAGCATCACCTTATTTATATTGTCCCAAAACATGGACCCCACAGGTGGGTCCCATGCCCCAGTCCATCCTAATTTTTGTTTCATCATAAATTCATCAGCGGATTGATTTATTTTATAATTTCTAATCATATTTTCTTTTAGTAATTTGAGTATTACTACTTAGTTAAAAAAAATACTGATTATTTTGCATGCCTAATACTTCAAACCACTTGATTTCATTATTAAAAAATCAGTTAGATTTTAGATTACTAAGCATCATTTATTAAAAATATTTAAAAATGTCGATAGAATCATTAATTAAGATTCCTATGCAAATTATTGCAACAACAAATCACACATACAAAAAACAATTCTTTAATAATATATATACAAAGCAACTCTGTAACATTATTATTAAGAAGTCGATTGATTACAACTAGGAGAAATAATTCCATGATAAAATTCTGCATCAAATAATCAATGTTTGTTTGGAAATTTTTTTTCCTCACCTTTTGAATAAGCAAATAAATTCTCTTGATCATAAATTAACGAGCAAATTAAAATTAAATTGGATCACTCCATGCAATTTTCATATATAAAAAATGATCTTAAATTACGATAAACTATTATATATCTTTTAAAAATAAAAATAATAACTAATACCACTCGATGGATCGTATAAAATGAGGAATGTTTTTTATTTAATTTACCTAAAAACATTTGAGATAAAGAAATAATGCGCATGCATTCATCTTTTTCATGAAATAGAAAATCACTTAAATTAACATTTTAAGGTGATTTTAGAATTTTGAAATATGATATTACCTATAAATTATATTATCATTTGAAATTATTAAATTTTATTTTCAAAATCGATAAAATATTTTAAGGAAAACAACCATACTTTTAAATATGTAAAAGTTGACATGAAACAATAAACATTACATTAAAATTGATTAGTTGAAGTAAAATTTTAATACTAGCAATAATAAAACTAACAAGATGGATCACAATAAACTTCATCAAAACAAGGTTTTTAATGATCAAAAGAAGAGCTAAGTAAAACTAAATAAAGGTATCTAAGTTCAAAATTTTATACAATACAACACTATTGCTTAAATTGTTTAATTATTCAAAAAGTTACATGTTATAATTCCATGTTAATTGAGGGATATTCATGTAATTTCAAGAATAATTTTTAATCATTGATTTAAGATTTAGGAGGTTTATTCCCTTTCAAAAAAGAATGATACATTCTTTTAGTAGACGAATATTTTATAATATTATCAATACTTTACTCATATTAAATTTTATTTATTTGGTAAGAAGTCCACAAAGATGTACCCTACTATTTAAGAGTTTCATTCATTTGAAGGGTATTTTGAAACATTGCATGCTATAAATTGAAATAGAGGGAGAAGTAATTTATAGGAGGGTGTCATTCCATGAGAATACTCACATATGTATCCATAAAAAAGATAAAAAGGTAACATTAATTTTGATTGCATATTTAATTATGATATTTTAATGTTAACTATGGCAACTTAAATAAGCTGTAAGTTATTATTTGGTTTTACAAAACAAAAAATTATTATTATAAAAAGTAATTTATGTTATCATTTTCTATCGTGTTTATTTAAAAACATTAATAATTATTTTTTTTGAAAAATTAATTAAAAAATCAATAAATATATTTAAAATTATAATATTGGACCCGTAAATGGGCCCTTCATTATCTAGTAACAATAACAATGCTTGGCGTACATTAATCAATGTATCTAATTTTTTTTGTGTATTTAGACAATCAATATCATTTTTTAAAAAAAAAGAATAAAATACACATATTCAAAAAGTAAATAAAAATACCATATTATCAAACATAATGTTAGGTTTAATACCATGTCATGTGAATCTAAGTGAATATGCATAAGGAAGTGTCAAATAGTCTGATGTGTAACAAAGAAGAAACTGTTCGGATAAACATAATGAGATAGATGAATACATTTTTGTTTGGTGTGATGGATAAGGGGAGATAATCTTGAGATAATTTTTTAGTACCCCTTAATTTCTTGTTTGTTTATAAAGCCTGGGATAATTTTTTAGTATCACTTAATCCCTTGTTTGGTTACAAAGTCTGGAATAACTTATCTCATTATTAATAATTAGTATTAAGATAAGTTATTCCTACCTTTGGGTGGAATATTAATACCGGGATATTCACATCATTTTTAATAACATTTACAACCTTCACTACTTGTTATTTTTATGATAATTCTTCATATTTTTTCACTAAAAACTTACACTATATAAATATAATTTTTATTTATGAATATATTATACATTAACTTTATTTGACTAATTCTTATGTTGTTATATTTTGATTTCTCTAAAGAATAATAAAAATGTTGACTCCACTGCTAAATTACATATTTTTAATTAAATAATCTTTTAGTCACTTGAAAGTTTATATTTTGTATATCAATTTAAATAAAAATAACTCTAATATTTTACAATAAGGGGTGATATATGCTTAAATGAAATGACATAAAAAATAAATCCTCTTTTACTTTAATAAACTTAAGATGAAAGTTTTATTTTTAAGCTAAATCAGATGGAAGTTTTATTTTTAAACATACACAACACAATCATGGGAATACACGCGTAAAAATATTTAAGCTAAATAAGATGTAGGTTTTATTTTTAAAAATGAATATCTAAAGCTTAAAAAAAAAAAAAAAAAAAAAAAAAACTAAATAAGGTGGGTGGTATTTTCGTAAACAAACAACTAGAGGAGTTACACCCAGAAGTTATGAACATCCACAATAATCATCTTTATAATTATTTACAACACTCCCCCTTGGATGTCCATTGTAACAATGTGCTTCGTTAAAACCTTACTAAGAAAAAATCCTGTGGGAAAAAAAATCCTAGTGAAGGAAAAAGAGTACACATATATTCTGATACGCATTGATTGCTGCCTCGTTAAAAACCTTGCCAAGAAAATCCATAGGGACAAAACCTAAGTCAAGGAAAAAAGAGTGTAGCGCATACTTTACTCCTCCTGATGTAAACATCATTTCATTTCTTAGAGACGACGCATCCCAATCTCTAATACCCACTTCTCAAATGTTGAGGTTCGTAATGCTTTAGTGAACAGATCCGTCAAATTATCGATCGAACGATTTTGTTGAACATCTATTTCACCTTTCTTCTCAAGATTATGAGTGAAAAAGAATTTTGGTGAAATGTGTTTTGTTTTGTCTCCTTTAATGTAACCTCCCTTCAACTGAGATATACATGCAACATTGTTTTCATACAATTAAGTTGGAATATCCTTATTCAAAGGAAATCCACACATTTCCTGAATATATTGAGTCATTGATCTCAACCAAACACACTCCCGGCTCGCTTCATGAATGGCAATAATTTCTGTATGATTTGAACAAGTTGCAGTTAATGTTTGCTTCATTGAACGCTATGATATAGATGTGCCTCCATATGTAAATAAATAGCCCGTCTGAGACAGAGCTTTATGTGAATCAGATAAATATCATGCATCTGTAAGCCAATCATTTCTTACTTTGATTCATTGGAATAAAATAATCCCAAGTCAATGATTCTCCGAAGATATCTGAATATATGTTTGACACCATTTCCACGTCTTTTTGTTGGGGAAGAGCTGAATCTTGCCAATAAACTAACTGCAAAATAAATATTTGGTCGAGTATTATTTTCAAGATACATTAGTGCCCCAATTGCACTAAGATATGGAGTTTTATCACCAAGAAGCCCTTCATCATTTTCTTGAGGTCGAAATAGATCTTTATTTATATCAAGCGATCTCACAATCATTGGGGTACTCAACGGATGTGATTTATCCATGTAAAATCTCTTTAAAACCTTTTCAGTGTATGTTGATTGATAGACGGACGAAAATTTCATTTGTCAAATGCTCAATCTGTAGGCCAAGACAAAATTTCATCTTTTTCAGATCTTTCGTTTCAAATTCCTTCTTCAAACACTCTACAGTTTTTGAAAGCTCTTTAGGAGTACCAATGATATTCAAGTCATCAACATACACAACTATTATAGCAAATTCAGATTCAGACCTTCTTATAAAAATACAAGGATAAATAGGGTCATTTTGTACCCTTCCTTTAGCAAATATTCGCTAAGACGATTGTACCACATGCACCCTGATTGTTTCAATCCGTATAAGAATTTCTGAAGCTTTATTGAACAAGTTTCTTGCGAACTTTTATATTCTTTGAGCACCTTGAATGCTTCTGGGATTTTCATAAAAATATCATTGTCCAATGAATCATGCAAATGGACCTTGACAACATCCATTAGGCGCATTTCAAGCTTTTTATGAACTGCCAAATTTATTAAATACCTGAAGGTAATTTCATCCACCACATGAGAATATTTCTCCGCATAGTCAATGCCAGGCCTTTGCGAAAAATCTTGTGTCATAAGTCGTGTCTTATATCTTACGACTTTACCTTTTTCATTTCATTTTCTCACAAATACCCATTTTTATCCCCACTGGCTTGACACCTTCAGGTGTTCGAACTATTGGTCCGAAAACTTTACGTTTTTCAAGTGAAGTCAATTCCGCTTGAATTGCATCCTTCTATTTTGGCCAATCATTTCTCTGTCTACATTCATTGACAAATTTTGCTTCCAAATCATCATCTTGTTGCATTATTTCAGTAGCAACATTGTAAGCAAAAATATTATCAACTATAATATTATTTCGATTTTACTTTTTTCTCATCGAGACATAATTCATTGAGATTTCTTCATTCTCATTATTTTCATGTATTTGAACCTCCTCGTTGGTCTTATTATTTACTATGTCTCGAGGCTCTTCTTGAGCAATTGCCACCATATCGTGATCATTCTGATCATTTATTTCTTTTCTTTTTTGAGGATTTTTATCCTTGGAATCAATTGGCCTACCATATTTTAAACGTGGCCTAGACTCATTTACATTAACCACTTGTCCTACGGGAAGTCAACTCGAACAGGAGGATTTGTAGCTGGAATATAAGATTTAGTAACAGTTGGAAGGTTAGTAAATGCATCTGACAGTTGATTTACAATATTTTGTAAGTAAATCATCTCTTGAACCTCTTGCTCACATTGATTTGTTCGAGGATCTAAATGAAATAGTGATAATGCATTCCAATCTATCTTATTTTTCAGCTTCTTATGTTTTTCCCCTAATGTTGGGTATACCGATTCATCAAAATGACAATCAACAAATCTCGCCGTAAACAAATCTCCAGTCATAGGTTCCAAATATTTTATAATGGAAGGAGATTCATATCCAACATATATCCCCAACCTTCTTTGAGGACCCATGTTTGTACGTTGTGGTGGAGCAATTGGAACAAATACCGCACACTTAAAAATTTTAAGATGAAAAATATTTGGCTCTTGACCAAAAGTCAACTGTAATGGAGAAAATTCATAATAACTGGTTGGCTTTATGTGCACAAGTGCTGCTGCATGCAAAATAACATGCCCCCATATTGAAACAGGAAGTTTTATCCTCATTAACATTGGTCTAACTATCAATTGAAGAAGTTTGATCATTGATTCTGCTAGATCATTTTGAGTATGAACATGAGCAACCGGATGTTCAACTTTTATCCCAGTGGACATACAATAATTATTCAAGGACTGAGATGTAAGTTCACCAGCATTATCAAGACGAATTGTCTTTATTACATAATCTGAAAATTATGTTTTAACCTTATTATTTGAGCTAATAATCTCGCAAAAGTCATATTGCGAGTTGATAATAAGCATACATGTAACCATCTTGTAGATGCATCTATCAAGACCATATAATATTTGAAAGGTCCACATGGAGGATGAATTGGTCCACATATATCACCATATATACGTTTCAGAAATGCAGGGGATTCAGTCCCAACCGTAGTTGCTGATGGTTTAATAATCAACTTTTCTTGAGAACAAGCAACACAAGAGAATTTCTTTGATTGAAGCATATTTTGATTCTTCAAAGTATGTCCATGTGAATTCTCAACAATTCTGCACATCATAGAAAAATTGAGATTTTTCAACCGGTCATGTCAAATGATAAAATCATTAGAAACTGTAAATCTTTTGTTTACTACGGCATGTGATTCAATCATACTAATACTTGTAGGGTACAATTCAAAAGAAAGTGCGGATAGTTTTTCATGCACAAACTTTTTTTTCGCCTTTATTGCAATATATAAAGGTATTCAACTTTTTTTTCATTTGCAGTCTCAATATGATAGCCATTTTGGCGAATAACCTTGAAACTTAACAAGTTTCTTTGAGACTTACTACAATACAATACATTATCAATGGGCAACATTGTTACGCCAGGTAGTAATAAGGTCGCTCTTTCAGAACCCTCAATTAATTTTGTGTTACCGGATATTGTGTTAACATAGGCCTTCTTCATAATCAAATTAGAGAAATATTTTTTTTCTCTTAATATAGTGTGAGTTGTAGCACTATCAAGAAGACACATATCTCCATTCCTCATCTTGGATCCAATTGAAGATTGGAAATTTTTTATTTATCTTGCAATCTTAAGACTTCATACTGATAATGTGTTTCAATATTATGAACAAGAATAACAAGTAAAGAACAATAAGAACAATATAGAAGACAAGATAAACAATATTATAAGATAGCTTTCTTTCAAGTGTGTCCAACATCTTTCTCAAGACCTCTATTTATAGTATTACATGGAGGAACTTTAAGAGGTGTCATAAACATGAAATTAATCCATGAGAAGGTGGGGGGGGGGGGGGGGGGAGAACATGGGGATGGATGACCAGTGAGAAGGTGGTGGAGGTGTGGGAATTACTACACTTAGGGGTCGTTTGGTAGAGTGTATTAAAAAAAATAATGCATGCATTAGCTTTGTGTATTACTAATATCTTATTTGGTATACTTTTTCATCCTATGTATTATTAATGCTTGCATTAGTTATACACTCTATTGTGTATTAAAGAGTGTATTACTAATGCCTGAAAATCCTTGGTATTAGTAATGCAATGGATTTTAATGCATGCATTAGTATGGTTAAAGTCACAATTGTCCCTCAAAATCTTTTTTACATCCTTTCCATCATATTTATGGAGGGTATTTTTGTAAAAAGTAATTTATTTTTAGAAATTATGTAATTCATGTTATTTTTAATACACCAAACCAAACACTGCATAAGAAAAAAGCAAGCATAACTAATGCAAACATAACTAACACAAGCATTATTAATACACCATATTTTGCACTATTCTTATACACTCTACCAAACGATCCCTTAAAGGAGGAGTTACACCTAGAAGTTATGAATATCCACAATAATCATCTTTATGATTATTTACAACAATTTTATATTATTTCCTCTATATAAATAGTTAGTGTTGACAAATAGACTGATAGGATCAAATCGGATATAGGGGTTTGAAACAGACTAGACAAAAATGGATAATTAATTATCCGACTCACTTATATTTATAGTCTGTTTGGTCAAGCTTCTAAAATCAGCTTATTTTTAGAAGTGTTTTTTTTTAAAGTGCTTTTCAAAAAAGTAATTTTGCTGAGAAGCAGTTTGTGGTTGGCCAATAAAATTAAAAAAAATACTTTTGAGCAGCAATTAGTGTTTGACCAATCTTTTAAAAGTGCTTTTAAGTGTATTTTTCTCATAAGTGCTTTTTTCAAAAGTGTTTTTGGAGAGAAGCTACTTTTTTTAGCTTATGAAAAACTGTTTTTTTTACTCTTCAGAAGCACTTATTTTCTTTCATAAGCTTGACCAAACACCTCAATTTTTTAAAATAAGTACTTTTAAAAAAAAAATAAATACTTTTGAGGAGGGGAGAAATAAGTTTGGCCAAATAAGTTATTAATATGATAAAAATTAAATTGACTGACAGATAATATAAGCATCTATGTCGCTATTATATTCTTAATATATTCCTGACTTCTCAAATATTACTCTCTGTATTGAAATTCTTATCCTCAATATTTATAGTCCAAAATAGCACATATGTATATGTTCAACTTCACACTACAGTACTCCATTTAAGCCTATCCCATGAGAATTAAACCTGTGAAATTATTCCAATGACAACAAGTCCTCCATAGATAATTACATATTTATAATTTAATAAGTAGCTCCAATTTGAAGCTAGTATATCACCTTCTTTTTTTAAAAAAAAGTCTGAAGCTAATTTATCACATGGTCCACTCAAAAAATCATAACTAGAGCAAATATTTAAGAAACTACTTTTTTCAAATAGAAACGATAAGCAACATAAAAATAGAGTAGATAATTCTGAACAGAATTTCAACAAAACAAATATTTTCAGCTACAGAATAACAAAAACAAGACAATAAGAGAGGATAAAATAATAACGTGGTTTAATTAATTTATGCTATAAATATATTGTATTGTAAATGTTCATACATAATGTTCTGAATAAGCTTATGATTAGTCGGCAGTTTGCAAGCAATTTTTTGAAAAACTTTGCAATAACTTTCTCATGTTTCCAATTATAAGCAGACAATTTGTAAGTAGTTGAAGTTGCACAACAATTTCTTTTCTTCCATAAGTAGAAATCAATACAGTTTATTTGTATATCAATTTAAAAAAGATTTAATGATCAAAAACACATCTAAAGTATTTTGATATTTTAAGTTTTATATTTGAACTATGCAAATTCTCTACTTAATATCACCAACTATTTATCAAAATATATTCAATTCTAAATTTAAAAAGTTATAAATTATATATCAAATTAAATAATATCACATAAATTAAGACGTCTTCGAAAAAATATCACGTTAATAAGGATGAAGTAAAATAGCATGAAGAGTATTAAGTAGCAGGGCATCAGTATCATCGTCAGTGCCACAAATCTTGTCTGTAGTATGAGATATGAGACAAGTAACAGAGACGTGATCCATCTTTTTACTAAAAATAGATATTTAATAATACTTATTTGATTTAAAAAATTAATAAATAATTCATCTATTTATATCAATTTTATCCTTGTATTAAATACTATTTATTATTCAATACATTTTCTCAAAGCATTTCCTATTATTTATTGTTGGACGGAGGAAGTATCAAGGCACATCCCAAAATATGTGTTTTTAATATGTTATCAAGGCAAAACCCATTTCAGTTTTCATTTTCTATATTAGAAAAATTATTCAGTCACCAAAATACTACTCTAACTCTGAGTGTGAGAAGTCCCACGTCAACTCCATGAATGGAGACTTAAGAATGAAATAAGCAGTAGAGCATGAGTTATCATCATCAGTGCCACGAGCCATGTACGTAGTACTTATAACACAACTACACTACTCGTATTATATTAGTTGTCCATTTTTTTTCACACTCTTTACAAAAAGATGAACAATTTTACTAGTAATATTTTTTATCTTTATCTTTTTTTTTTTTAGATTTATTGAGGCTTTCAAAAATATTAAATATAGGAATAAATTTAAAAATTTAGAATTAATTTTTGGAGGAAGTAACGGAGAATATCTCCAATCACATAGACTAGTAACTTATATTCCCAAAGCCTTAACAGTAGGTTGGGTATAAAAACCGGAGAATCAAAAAATCGAACCAAATCGAATTAGTTCAGTTCTTTGGTTTCGATTCTTTGATTCTTCGATTTGGTTTAATTATTTTTTTTGATAGTTCGATTCGGTGTTCGATTTAAGGGTAACGATTCTTCGGCATCAAAGAACCGAACTTTTATTAATTACATTTTTAAAAATATTTTAAAATCTAAATTATATTTAACTTTAGCTCAACACTTTTTAGCCCATATATGACCTTTCTTTATGCTTCCTACTTTTCAAACAAAGAACCGAAACCCCTCTATTTTTCTCATTTTTTTTTCAATCTTACGAATCTACAACAAAATCTATCGTTTCTACTGTGGATGTCACGGACAAAGATTATAAAAGATAAGACATGAGCTGGAAAATTAAAATTTTCATGGAAAATGTTTTTTTTTTTTTTTTGGAAAAATAAATAGTTTAGTATAAAAGTTAAAGAATTTGGTCTTATATTTTGATAATTTTGTCCTCATTTGATTTCTCATTTATACCGAAAAAACTATTTAAAAAAAACTGAACTAAATCGAACAGAATCAAATTAGTTTGAATTGATATTTAATGCATGTTTTTTCAAAATCAAAGTTTGATAAAACCAAATCGAAGAATCAAACATCTACCCCTACTTAACAGTACCCCTTAATAAACCCAACCGTCACAGCGTCACCCATCTGGCTGAGCTGAAATATCGAAAAGGAAAATTTGCATAAGTGCCTTCAATTAATGGATGACAACGCATTGCGTTGCATTGAATTGAATTGATAGGAAAATCAAGCTTTAGTCCAAATTTTGGTTTGTTTTTTTTTTTTAAAAAAAAAAAAAAAGAAAAGGAAGTGAAACAAAAGTATAACGACATGTTACAACAACATCAACAACATACCCAGTGTATTCTCACCAGGTGGGATCTGGGGAGGATAAAGTGTACGCAGTCCATACCGCTACCTCAGATGAAGTAGAGAGGCTGTTTCCGATAGACCCCCGGCTTAGAACGGATAACAATCAAACAAAAGTCATAGAAACAAATAAGAAGAAGAGATAACACATCACTATATACAGGAATAGGCAAGACACCCACAAAGTAGCACTATAAGTATAACGACATGTTATTTCTAGTCCATTCATGTGGTATTTTCTCCATTGCATAATAGTTGGCCTTATTGACTTAACATTTTTCTTTAAAAATTATTTATTTTATTAAATTAATCTTATTAATTATATTTTAAAAATATAAATTTAAATATATATACTTTATGTAATTATTTAATAATAGAAATAATATTAGAAGAACGTAATAAAATTTTCTTAATTTTATAAAAAAAATTAACTAATTTAAAATAAATATTTTTTAAAAAAGGACCAACAAAAATAAAGGGAGTACATTTTAGGAAAAGAATACGGCGAATCCTTCTTCATGTCAACGGGAACATTCGAGAACAAAAACATTAGAGTTAAATAACAATTAGAGTTAAATAACAACATGCTCCCGTGTATTTTATAAATATTATAATTGGCAGATTATACTTCTACTTATCAGAAACAACAAGCCTCATTCAACGGGAACATTCGAGAACAAAAACATTAGAGTTAAATAACAATTAGAGTTAAATAACAACATGTTCCCGTGTATTTTATAAATATTATAATTGGCAGATTATACTTCTACTTATCAGAAACAACAAGCCTCATTTGTTTGAAGTTCTGAATCTGAATGATTCATACTTTAGTCCATTAAATATATTTTATTTTTATTTAAATTTAAATACTTATTTAATATAAATATTTAAACAAAGTCTTAATATCAATAAGAAACATTTTTTATATGCATAATTTTCATCATCAATATATATATCTACAATCACCCACCATCATTATTACCACCTCTATCATCATAATCGTCATCATTATTATCGTCGTTAACCACCAGCCACCCGCCACAACCAAGTCACCAACCATCTCTGTTATCACAATCACTATTATAATTATTAATGTTTTCAATTACTTACAACACCTACCATTTCACCATCATAATTGTATCTACTATGACCAGTACCATCATCATTAACATCGTGAATCACTAACCATCTCTATCATCACAACCATTAATGGCAACTAACACCGTCGTTAATTATTACTATCAATCGCTACCAGACCTACCACCTCCATCATTATAATAATATTTAGTACTGCAACCACTATTGCTTACACCGTCACCACTTCTACTATCATTATCAGTTACTACCATTATTGGGGTCAATTCATTCTACCAATCACGTCGACCATCAGAACTAGCATCGACACTAATTACCACCAAAATATCGTTAATCACCAAACATTTTTCAGCCATCACCGTCAATACCGTCAATAACTAACATCAACCTATTCACCATCACAATCACCACAGTATCAACTGCCACTATAACATGAATCACTACAATACCAACCACTTCTGTCATCATAACTGTCACCATCATCAATATTAGCTACTAGCACAAATTATTGCCACTAACACCATTACTATTACTAATCATCTCCATCATTATTAACAAACATAAATATTTTATTTTTTTATCAAATAATAATTATATTTTATGAATTTTTTTTTAATCGAAATTAAAAGATTCTCATTCAACCAGTAATCATTTGTAAGTACAAACTGACTCCATTGGACTTTAGAGACAGTATTCTCAATACAGCAAAAAATCACACAAACTTATGTCTATATAATGCTAAAACTATCAGCAGGCTGCCGGTGGCACCTTCGAGGAAGGGTATATTAGCAGCCCTCTTCATTTAGCAGCACCCAAGACTTAACAAGGATATCTATTGACAGTAGCCAACACAGAGCTCCACCTATCTATACCTTGCCCTTTGATAAACATTTGTTGAAGGATTTCTCTAGTAATGATTGTATTTCCTCTGCTCCGTTGTTGAAATCTTCTATCATTTTGTAAATTTATTATATTTATAATTAAATAAATTATGGATATTATTGTTAATCATTCAGTGTTCAAATTTTAAAAAAATATTTTAATTATTCAGATGTGCATTCAGATTTAGATGCCTTAATTTTAATGAACAAATACAGTCTAAAAATACAAGAACAAGAAACTACAAGCTTAGCACTATTATTACTAGTACAGACAATAAAACAAATCACTCATAGCTACTAACAAGAACACACTCCATGTTGGGTTTTGGTAAAAGATGAATGAAAAATGGTGGAACAAAATGGGAACAAAGGGAGGTGAATAGTCACTTTATAGAAGGAAAATATAGTTTCTCCCTCATTGGTGGGAGAAAGAAACATTTTGTCCTTTATATTAAGAAGTACTCCTTTGAATGGATAGTGAGCCAAGAAGAAACCAAGCCTTGCGCCGTCGTCGTCGTTGCTCGCTCGGCTTCGACTTCGGCTTCGAAAGGTTTCTGTTCTAAGTCCACAGTTAGACTGTGTGTCCTTAAAGAATCTAATCCCCTCACTATTGCCGGAGATATGGATTAATTCTTCCCAGGATAAAATAGAACTCTATTCTATAATATCGACAATGAAAATCGTAGAACTTCGTCGAACTCAATACCGGAGTATATCACACACTGACTGGTTTTTATTTTGTAGAAGAAGAGAGTTTTTCAGTTGGGCAGAACTTCGTTTTTCTCCTCAAAAATTACTGAATACCTGATGAAGGAAAACACAGGTATTTATAGCCAAATACGCACTGTTTCGAAAGGATGCACTGTTTCTGAAACATCGCGTTTGTTCTGGAACTGATGCATTGTTGTTTCTGGAACGTTGCATTTTTCTGGAATGGTTGCATTGTTCTGGAACGATGCACTGCTTCTTGAACAGTCACAAACGTTGCAAAACATTTCGTTGGAACACAGCATTTGGATGAAAAATTTCGGGCGAATTTTGTCCAAAAAATTAGTCTCTCGATCATTTGCCAAAGTCGAGTGAGCGACGACAACGGCGCGAGGCTTGGTTTCTTCTTGGCTCATTATCCATTCAAAGGAATACTTCTTAATATAAAGGACAAAATGTTTCTTTCTCCCACTAACGAGGGAGAACCTATTTTTTCCTTCTATAAAGTGACTATTCACCTCCCTTTGTTTTTATTTTGTTCCACCATTTTTCATTCATCTTTTACCAAAACCCAACATATATATAATCAGTGGCGGAGCCAGAATATTCACTAAGGAGTGTCAAAATATAAAGAAGTAAATTTATGTAGAAGCCAAAGGGTGTCAATATGTAATATATATACATAAAAATTATATTTTTATCAAGCTAAAGAATGTAATTCTCCGACAAAGGGGTGTCGATCGACACCCCTTCGTCACATGTGGCGCCGTCACTGTATATAATCATACCCAAACACTTACCTGTACTCTCCCTCATCATTCACAAAAGGGAAAAAAAAAATAATTAATGTTTTTGCCATTTCTCTTGTACTAGAGAACTAGTTTGTGATGGTTTTGACGAGTGTGAACATAAGATAGCAAGTGCACTTGAAGGAACCAAAGACTTTGTTTCTGAAAAATCCCATGAAATCAAAGAAGATGCTAAAGAGGCTTTTGAAAAAGTGAAAGATAAAGTTGTTGGCCAAGGCCATGAGACTTCAAAAAGAGCCAAAGAATCTGTTGGCAAGAAAGTGGAAGAAGTAAAAGAAGGGGCTAAAGAGACTGCAAAGAAAGTGAAAGAAAAAGCCAAGGATGTAGCTGACATATCAGACACACTACAAGGTGATGTGAAGAGAAATGCTACAGAAGATCTTGATATCATAGAAGATGCAGTAAAAGAAGATGCACAAAGGCTTAAAGTGGAAGGCAAAAGAGGCTATCAAGAGATTCTCAAGTTCTTTTCTGATGTGTCAGCATACACTTTCTCATCAAAGAGATTTCGTTCTTTCATGGGGATGATACATATGCTGGGATTTGCATTGTCTTATGGTGTGTGTTTTTGGGTGACATTCATATCGAGTAATATATTGGCAAAGTCTTTGCCAAAGCAAAAATTTGCAATTGTACAAAGCAAGATTTACCCTGTTTATTTCAAGACTCTTTCTTACGGTATATTCTCCATGGTCTAATTTTTCTGGCTATATTCTCCATGACAATGTTCAATTCGTTCTATGTGGAGCCTCCAGCCACTAAGGTATGCTGCTACTTCCTCTGTTTTTCCCTGTTTATGTTGTCAAAATTAACCAACACTATTTATATGTGAGGTTAGTTTATTTTGTGAGCCTCTTGTGTTTGGTCTTGATTTTTTTTAGTTATAATTAAGTTTGTTTTTTTTTTAATAGGAAAGTATAATTTTTTTCATATTTGTTTTTTCTAAATTATTTTAAATTTTATAAACGAATACTCTTTTCTTTTTACTTGGTAGCATTCATAATACAGCTTTTAAGACTTTTGAAAATTTTGTTTAAGGATGGAATTTGTGATTTGATATTTTATACTCTTTTTTATATTTTTCTTCTATCTATATAGTCAAAATTAAACATGGGGGGTCAAACAGTAAGCAGGCCCCTACTCATTTATATCCACCCTTGTTTCCGTTTATAATACATGAACAGACATTTTAATTTAATTTCAGATGATAAGTAAGAATTTCAGTTTTGTTAGTATATTTAGACATCTTAATTAACTTGATCTCAATTGATCTCCAACTGAATAATTAGACACTTCCAACTCATTTCATTGTGTGGTCACTCGATGCTGATGAGCAGCACACAACTTTCGACGGTCCATTCACGTGCAGCTTATGTGGCAAAAAAAAAAATTGAAGGGGCAAACTTTTTTTTCTAAGGTGTCCCTTCATGTGACGTTGACATGATACAGTTTTTGTTATCATTTTTGTGAGTCTGAGTATTAGTAAAAGTAAATTGAAGAGTCTAAATATGTATATTCAAAATTAAAGTGTGTTTGGTCCTTTTTACATCAACAAAGAGTTTACACGTCAATTGAAGTTAATATTGAATGTGTATTATATTATTTCTATACTGATGCAAGTTCTTCTTTCTGAATCAGATATAGATTTATATCTAAAGAGGTTAACAATAAGTTCTTTTGATTTCAAATTTGACTCGACTATTTACCTTTGATTATACATTTGACCGAGTAGGGTGAAATTTTGCAGGCAATGAGGGAGATAATAAAGCTGGAGAAAGAGGAAGGCAAGGGGAAAGATGTATATAACATAGAACCAAGCACTACAAATGTGAATACTTTCATAGATCCAACGGGGATTAAAACAGGCAAAACAACAACTCATGAACCTCTTGAAACACAACAAGAGTTATCAGAGGGAGCAGAAAGAGTGAAACCACAAGTTGAAAGATTGAGTCGAAGGCTAAAGCAGATGAATATAATCTCATCATGTCTCAATGCACTCACACTAATGGGTCTTACACTCTTAGGGTCGTTTAGTAGAGTGTATTAAAAAAAATAATGCATGCATTAACTTTGTGTATTACTAATATCTTGTTTGGTACACTTTTTCATCCTATGTATTATTAATGTTTGCATTAGTTATACACTCTATTATGTATTAAGGAGTGTATTATTAATGCATGAAAATCATTGGTATTAGTAATGCAATGGATTTTAATGCATGCATTAGTATGGTTAAAGTCACAATCATTCCTCAAAATCTTTTCTACATCCTTTCCATCATATTTATGGAGAGTATTTTTATAAAAAATAATATATTTTTAGAAATTATGTAATTTATATTATTTTTAATACACCAAACCAAACACTGCATAAGAAAAAAACAAGCATAACTAATACCTATCATTACTAACACAAGCATTACTAATACATTATCTTTTGTACTATTCTCATACACTCTACCAAACGATCCCTTACTTATCACCTTATCTACCGTAGCCAGCTTGTGCATTCTAGTTATACTAAGCTTGATACCCCAACAACCGTCTAAATTATTAATTTTTTTTGTTTTCTTACTGTTTTAGAGTTGCCTGATTGTAAGATATATAGTAATCCTTTCATTTTGATATGATAAAATGCATCGAAAATATCTTTTAATTTTATAATTTTAAATATATTAAGTAAAAAGTTAAAATTAAAAAATAAAATAAGATAAATAAATTAAAATAGAAGGGTGATGTTACGATGACCATTGACCAATTGCAACATATTGATCCTCACCTAATTATGCAAAAATATCCAAGTTGGGCACAAGTTTTCATAGACGCTTAGTTGGCACCATTTTTTATGTTTTAATTAAACACTCAAAAGATATTTAAAATTAATTTATTAATATTTTATTAATTGTTATTTAAAAACAAAAATGTTATTCATTCGTCATTGGCAAAGTCACAAATTAATTATATATAATATTTTATGATCTGCTTCATTTTTAATTTTTTTTTATGATCTTTTCTGTTTTGGAATTTACTTTGATAGAACAGAAGGAGGGAGGGAGAAAGAAAATGGCCTGCTGTAAGGAGCCATCAATTTGTTCGGTTAATAAGATGGTGTGATGCTTTTCAAATCTAATAGAACCAGTAAAAATAATGATTTTTAAAATAAATTCTCCCTAGTTTATATTAAGAGAATTATTCAAACTTTTTCATATTTCAAAACAAGTGAATTTTTTAAAAGTCAAAAGAATTATTGAAATTTTTTAATTCTTAATTACTTTATATTTTCTAGGAAAATAAATTAAGAATAATAATAAAAATAATAATAAAAATAATTTTAAATGTATGTTTTTAAATACTCTTTTTTAAAGAATATATCATATCTCAATAATTCACTTAATATAAGACTAAAAACAAAATTTACAGATTATTGTTATATAAAGAATTAAAAGAAATAAAAAAGCGCAAGAATAAAAGAAAAAAAGAGAAAAAGAAGAAAAAGGGGAGAAGGCACGCACGTTGCTCTTTCAAACCTTTTTTTTCTTTTTTATTGGTTTAATTAAAGTCATGTAAGTTGTTGTTCTCGCTCTTCTTTTTACTTCGTTTCTGTTAAATAACCAAAGCTAATCCTTAAAGTAAATAAAGTTAAAGATGGAATAGTAACTACCAAATATAACCAAAGGGAGAATGTAAGTGATAGTATTCTATTTCACTATTTTTCTATCTACTTTACAATGTATATCAATGGCTATTTATAGCCAAGGGTACTTGGGAACAAAGTAAAGCATTTGCCGCTTATAGTACTTGGGGGCCAAGTTGAAAAACTTGGCCATTCCACTTTCCACATAGTTATTCAAACCATTTATAACACTCCCCCTTGGATATCCATATAAAAGAAAATCTAGTGAATACACATTTGTGTGCTGTCTCATTAAAAATCTTACCAGAAAAACTCAGTGGGATAAAACCTTGGTTAAGGAAAAAAGAGTACAGCGCGTATTCTTACCCCTCCTGAAGAAGACCTCGATACAAATAGTTCAGTCTTCGCATTCCAATCTTGTGTGCCATCTTCTTAAGAGTTGAAGTTGGTAAAGATTTAGTGAACAAATCTGCTGGATTGTCACTTGAACGGATTTGTTGTACATCAATATCACCATTCTTCTGGAGATCATGTGTGAAGAATAACTTTGGCGAGATTTGCTTCGTTCTATCTCCTCTTATGAAGCCTCCCTTTAATTGGGCTATACATGCAGCATTGTCTTCAAATATGACTGTGGGTATCTTGATATCACACTTCAGGCCACATTTCTCTTTGATGAAATGTATTACCGATCTCAACCATACACATTCTCTACTTGCTTCATGAATAGCTATTATCTCAGCATGATTTGAAGAAGTAGCAACAATAGACTGCTTTGTAGATCGTCATGCTATGGCAGTACCTCTATATGTAAACACATAGCCTGTTTGAGATCGAGCTTTATGTGGGTCAGATAAATAACCTGCATCTGCATGACCAACAAAATCTTCACTATCTTTGTTAGTATAAAACAGACCCGTATCAATAGTCCCCTTTAGATATCGCAATATATGCTTGATTCCGTTCCAATGTCTACGTGTAGGGGAAGAACTATACCTTGCTAGTAAATTAACAGAAAATGCTATACCAGGCCTTGTAGCTTTAGCAAGATACGTAAGTGCACCAATAACACTGAGATATGGTACTTTAGGACTAAGAA
Organism: Capsicum rhomboideum; assembly: GCA_031232105.1. NCBI lineage: Eukaryota > Viridiplantae > Streptophyta > Magnoliopsida > Solanales > Solanaceae > Capsicum > Capsicum rhomboideum. The sequence continues at coordinate 14,323,528 of CP124713.1, read as the reverse complement.
TCTCTTCATTCTCTTCTGGAGGTCGGAACGGATCTTTACTCACTTCAAGTGATCGGTCAACCATTGGAGTACTTAATGGATGTGCTTTGTCCATGTAAAATCGTTTCAAAACCTTTTCAGTATATGCAGATTGATGGATGAAGACCCCTTCTGCTAAATGCTCAATTTGCAGACCAAGACAAAGTTTTGTCTTTCCAAGATCTTTCATCTCAAATTCTTTCTTTAGATATTCAATTGCCTTTTGGACCTCTTCTGGAGTTCCAATGAGATTTATGTCATCAACATAAACAGCGAGTATAACAAACTCTGATGATGTTTTCTTAATAAAAATACAAGGGTAAATGACATCATTTATGTAACCTTCATTTATCAAGTACTCACTAAGGCGATTGTACCACATACGCCCTGATTGTTTTAGACCGTATAATGATCTTTGTAATCTGATTGAACACATTTCTCGAGACTTTGAACTATATGTTTCAGGCATTTTTAATCCTTCTGGGATCCTCATATAAATTTCATTATCAAGTGAACCATAAAGATAAGTTGTAACCACATCCATTAGATGTATTTCAAGGTTTTCATGTACAGCTAAACCGATAAGATATCGAAATGTTATTGCATCCATAATGGGTGAATATGTTTCTTCGAAGTCGACTCCGGGTCTTTGAGAGAATCCTTGCGCAATAAGGCGTGCCTTATATCTTATAATTTCATTTCTTTTACGCACGAAGACCTATTTATGGCCAACTGATTTTACACCATCAGGGGTTTGGACTACAGGTCCAAAAACCTTACGTTTCGCAAGTGAGTTCAATTCTGATTGAATTGCCTCTTGCCATTTTGGCCAATCATTTCTTCATCGACATTCTTCGACAGATAGAGGTTCAAAATCCTCACTGTCTTGCATAATGTGAAGTGCGACATTATATGCAAAAACATTATCCACCATAATTTTTTATCGATCTAAATTAATCTCATCACCGGTAGAACTCATTGAAAGTTCTTCATTCACTTGAATCTCGGGTTCATTGATTCTTCAGGAATATCAGTATTAATCAGATCTCGGGTCTCTTCATGAGATTCTTCTATAGTGTCACCTTTATCATTTTTTGTGCTTTTTTTTCTAGGATTTTTATCCTTTGAACCTAATGGTCTACCACGCTTCAGGCGTGTTTGGGATTCAAAAGCTATGACACTAGTGGATGATCCTTTTGGGACATCAATTCGAGCAGGCACATTCACTTAAGGGATAGTTATCCTTTTCAAATCAGTAAATGCATCTGGCATTTGATTTGCTAATTTTTATAAGTGAATGATCTTCTGGACCTCATGTTCACATATAGGGGTACGTGGATCAAAATGAGATAATGAAGAAACTTTCCACGCAATTTTTCTTTTGAGTTCCTGTTTCTCTCCCTCTAATTGCGGGAAATTTATTTCAACAAATCGACAATCTGCAAATCGAGTAGTAAATAAATCTCCCGTCATTGGCTCAAGATAGCGAATTATGGAGGGTGACTCAAACCCAACATATATTCCTAACCTTCTCTGGGGGCCCATCTTAGTGCGCTGTGGTGGTGCTACTGGCACGTATACAGCACAACCAAAAATTCGTAGATGAGTGATATTTGGTTCATGATCAAATACTAATTGTAACGGAGAGTATTTATTATAATGAGTCGGTCTGAGACGAACAAGTGATGTTGCATGTAAGATACCATGACCCCAAACAGTAGTGGGCAATTTCGTTTTCATAAGTAGTGGTCTTGCTATCAATTGTAGGCGCTTAATAAATGACTCAGCAAGGCTATTTTGAGTATGAACATGAGCGACAGGATGTTCAACTCTTATCCCAACTGATATACAATAATTATCAAAAGCTTGGGATGTAAATTCTCCAGCATTATCGAGGCGAATAGCCTTAATAGGATAATCTGGGAATTGCGCCCTTAATCGTATTATTTGTGCCAATAATTTCGCAAACGCCAGGTTGCGAGATGATAAGAGGCACACATGAGACCATCTTGAAGATGTGTCTATTAGGACCATAAAGTATCTAAATGACCCACTGGATGGGTGAATAGGTCCACATATATCCCCATGTATACGTTCTAGAAAAAGAGGGGATTCGACGCCAACCTTCAGTGGCGATGGCTTAGTTATCAATTTGCCTTGATAACAAGCAGCACACGAAAATTCATTACTTGCAAGAATCTTCAGGTTCTTTAGTGGATGCCCATTTGAATTTTCAGTAATTCTTCTCATAATTATTGATCCAGGGTGACCCATTCGGTCATACCAAAGCACAAAAGTATTCAAATCAGTAAGCTTCTGGTTTACGATAGAGTGTGCTTCAATTGTACTAATTTCTGCATAATATAGGCCAGAAGACAAAGTTGGCAATTTCTCCAACCCATATTTTTGGCCTGAGACATTCTTGGTAATGCCAAGATATTCAACATTCATTTCATTTATTGTCTCAACATGATATCCATTTCGACGGATATCTTTAAAACTTAATAAGTTTCTCAGAGATTTAGAAGAGAATAGTGCATCTTCTATGACAAGTTTCGTCCCCTTAGGCAGAAATATAGTAGCTCTTCCGGAGCCTTCAATCAATTTTGAATTACCAAAAATTGTTGTAACATTTGCTTTTCTTCTAAGCAACTTAGAAAAGTATTTCTCATCTTTAAATATGGTGCGCGTTGTTCCACTATCAATTACACAAATATCCTCACGATCGATCATTGATCCAAATAAAATTTGAGGAGTATCCATATATTCTTCAAGATGAAAATATAAACAAAGTAAATATTATAGTATTATTAGCAAACAACATATTACACAACTTTATTTATTTACAAGTCTAGAGAAACACAACTGAATGAAACGTAAACTAACACAACTAACAGAAAAGTAAAATATTTAGACTATTACCGATCCGTCACTGACACGGTGGTCTATATTTTCTTCAGGGAATTCAAAGAAATCTGCAACGTCTAATTGCATAGGCTCAACATTATCTTCAGAGATAAAGTTTGCTTCTGCAGTATTATCTACCTTCTTGAGAGATGCCTGATAAAGATTAACCAGGTGCCTTGGCGTGCGACAGGTACGTGACCAATGCCCTTTTCCACCACACCGATAGCATCTAGTTTCTGTATATTTTCTTTGCACCGCTTTAGGCTTTTCACCCTTCTTTTTACACTGCTGGTGTTGAGGGTTATTATTCAATGCAAGACGATTACCATGATTGAAATTTCTTCCACGACCACGACTGGGGCCAGGACATCTTTCACGCCTAGATTGGTCAAAATTTGCAGCATTTACTTCAGGAAATGGAGCAGTACCAGGAGGTCGACTTTCATGGTTTTTCATCAAAAGATCATTATGTTGTTCAGCAACAAGGAAATGCGAAATTAATTCAGAATACTTTTTAAATTTCATTTCTCGGTATTGCTGCTGCAGGAGCATACTCGAGGCAGGAAAGGTGGAGAATGTTTTCTCCAACATATCATGATCTGTGATATTTTCTCCGCATAAATTTAACTGTGATTTAATTCTAAACATAGCAGAATTATACGCAGTTATATCTTTAAAATCTTGTAATCTCAAATGGGTCCATTCATAATGTGCATGTGGAAGAACGACCATCTTCAGGTGGTCATATCTATCTTTCAAATTATTCCACAGTATAAGAGGATCCCTAATAGTGAGATATTTCATTTTTAATCCCTCATCGAGGTGATGACGGAGAAATATCATAGCTTTGGCACGGTCTTGATTTGAAGCCTGGTTCTTATCTTTGATGGTTTCTGCCAGACCCATCGCATTCAAATAGATTTCGGCATCAAGTGCCCAAGATAAGTAGGCTTTACCCGATATATCCAGGGCAACAAATTCATGTTTAGATAGATTTGACATTATTTTAGAAAAAATAAATTCTTACCTATATTACCTGAAAAAGTATTTGCTCGAGATGACAGAGTCTCATGCTGATAACGTGTTAAATAACTAAAGCTAATCCTTAAAGTAAATAAAGTTAAAGATGGAATAGTAACTATCAAATATAACAAAAGGGAGAATGTAAGTGATAGTATTCTATTTCACTGTTTTTCTATCTACTTTACAATGTATATCAATGGCTATTTATAGCCAAGGGTACTTGGGAACAAAGTAAAGCATTTGCCGCTTATAGTACTTGGGGGCCAAGTTGAAAACTTGGCCATTCCACTTTCCACATGGTTATTCATACCATTTATAACAGTTTCATATTAATTGATCATTTTTTTTATATACATATTAAAAAATTATAAAAAAGTAACTTTACTAATTTACCTCTTAAAAAATTCTTGAGAACATTACAAATAAATATGAATACTTTCAAAAAAAATTAATTACAAGAATAATATGAGAAAAATTTAACTAATATTTTCTTAATTAAGTAAGGTGGATAACTAATATGAGACAACTATTTTTAGTAAGATAAACAACTAATATGAATGGAGAGAGTAATATAATAGTTACTCTCTCTGTTTCATATTAATTGATCACTTTCACTTTTGCATGCTTCTTAATAAATCATAAATAAGAAAAATAGTTTTACTAATTTACCTCTTAAAATACTCTCTTAGAACTTTACATACACTTTCAAAGAGTATAATATAGAGATAATATGGAAATTTTTTATCTAATTTTATCTTGATTAAGTAAGTGAATAAATAATTTAAGACACATATTTTTAGTAAGATGATCAACTAATATAGGACGAAGGAATTAGCATAGTTTAAAATATTTTATTCATTCACTTTTATCAAGGTTTGCTTCTTGTTTTTTTCTTTTCAGTAAATAACTTTATCATATTACTTCATAATCTGTTTCAAACGTTCATATGACAACAAGGTGTCATTTGCAATTTAATTTAGAAAAACCAAACTCCAAGAAACTCTATTTAGCAGGGAGATTAAGAATTTTGCTAAATTATGAGCTATCGCATTTCATACAGAGATTAAGAATTTTGCTAAATTATGAGCTATCGCATTTCATACTTGAAGTATATATAAAATATTAATATCTTCAAAAAAATTCATTTATCTTCATATATATCTTCTCAAAATTTGCTACTTGTTGAGCAATATAAATTTGAGTTAATATTTTAAATATATTTTTTATCATAGTAACATAAAAACAATTATTATTTACATTTTTCATTTATTTTAATATCTAATTTTAAAATATATTTTTTTGATAATTTTAATTTTAAAAGTACATAACTTATTTAAAATTATAAAATTAGAAATTACTTCCTCCGTCAATCTTTACTTATTCATTATTAACTTGACATACATCTTAAAAAATAATAATTAATAAAAATAATTTAAACATAATAAATTTAATATTTTAAAAATATATTATATTTAATAACTAAAGATAAAATGAACACAAGATAATAAAATATTCATTAATTTAAAGAAGAGAAGAGAGATCTTCTTATTTCTCTTGAGAGATTGTATTAGAGAATTATATTTTTAATGAATGAATTACAATTTTAAAAAATCCCTTTATTTATAAAAAAAAGTTGACTTGATCCCAAAATTAAATTCCTAACTTTTCTTTTAATAAATAAGGAATCAAATATATTTATAATAGGACATCTATTTTTAATAACCTTTTAACACTCAAAAAGGCCATAAGTAAAAGAAGAGAATCCTTCTTCATAGTTAACCAAAGAAAAAAAAAATCCTTCTTCATAGGGAACATTCGAGAACAGGTAGTCATCAGGAACCATTACAGTTATCTCATTTTATAACTTTTTTACATCAAAGAAATAAAGAAAGTGACACGTAGAATTCTCAAAACTGCATGCAACATGTACACGTATTCAACCCCATCCAACACCATCGTCTAACGTGGGCATTCCCAGTTTAACTTCCTCATCCAAATCCCCAGTTCTTCTTTCCACTCTTCTTAACATTACTGTCTCTCCATTTTTCACAAAAAGTAAAAAAAAAAATGATGAATGTTTTGGCCATTTCTCTTGTACTAACCACACTTGTTACAGCAGGGGTATTTTTTCCAAACCCGGAGAATAAAGAAGATGTTATAGTCAAAGAAGGTCATAGAGTTGTAGTTGTTGAATATGAACCAAATGATCATGGACACACAAAAGTCTCTATTTCCCCACAAGAAACTGAACACAGAGCAAAAACAGATGAAGTTAAAGACAAAATCAAAGAAAATGGTGGATTTCATAGTTTGAATGCCAGAGAACTTGTTTGTGATGCTTTTGGAAAGTGCAAACATAGGATAGCAAGTGCACTTGAAGGGACCAAGGACACTGTTTCTGAAAAAGTCCATGAAATTGAAGAAGAGGCAAAAGAGGCTATTGATACAGTTGTTGACAAAGCCCATGAGGCTTCAGAGAAGGCAAGTGAATTGAAAGAAAAAGCCAAAGAATCTGTTGTCAAGAAAATGGATGACATAAAACAAGGGGCTAAAGAGACCGCTGAGAAAGCGAAAACTAAAACAGTTGACACAACAAATACACTGAAAAGGCATGTGATGAAGAATGCTTCGGAAGATCTTAATATCGTAGAAAATGCAGTGAAAGAAGATGCAAAAACGCTTAAAGTAGAAGGCAAAAGGGACTATAGAGAAATTCGAAGGTTACTTTCTCATGTGTCAGCATACATCTTCTCAGCCAAGAATTATCGATCTTTAATGGGGATGATCCATATGCTGGGATTTGCAATGTCTTATGGGGTTTGTGTTTGGATTACATTCGTATCGAGTAATATCTTGGCAAGGGCTTTGCCGAAGCAGCAATTTGCAATTGTTCAAAGCAAGATTTACCCTGTCTACTTCAAGACTATGTCTTACGGCGTTGCCACGGCGTTTCTTGGACATTACCTGAGCCAGAAACATCGATATTATGTAAATTGGACAGAAAGATTCCAAGGTGTAATTTTTCTTGCCATATTCTCCATGACAATGTTCAATTCTTTCTACTTGGAGCCTCGAGCCACTAAGGTATGCACTTACTTCCTCTGTTCTTCCCTGCCAATATAGTTAAACTTACCCACTGGGTCAAACCCAAATGACCCCTACTCACTTATATTTGTTTCTTAATTGTAACTAAGACTACTGATAGTTTAGGAGATCTTGAGAGAACCCTCAAAGTTTAGGGGGTCTTTAGGTATTATCCCTTTCTTAAGTTCTTTGCATGGTTGTACTCTTGATGGGAAGTGATGTAGCCGCACGGGTCGTTAGTTGAACACCCTTCGCCGGAAAATTGTACTAGAAAGATCTAAACACCTAGGGAGGCTAGACTATATTAGTAACAAACAAATCTTGTATGTGTATTTCTAAGCATTTTGAATAAAGTATATAAGTCAAAAATTACTTTTCTTACGTATATATTAGATCTTGAATTGAACACACTTAATGAAATGTTTTATTTGCAATGATGGGGTAGTTGAAATTTTACAGGTGATGAGGGAGAGAATGAAACTGGAGAAAGAGGAAGGGAAAGGGAAAGATGTATATAACATAGAACCAAGCACTTCAAGTGTGGATGCATTCGAGGATCCAACAGGCATTAGAACAGGTGAAGCAACAACTCATGAACCTCTCGAATCCCAACGAGAGTTATCGGAGGGAGCAGAAAGAATGAAACCACAAGTTGAGAGATGGAGTCGAAGGCTAAAGAAGTTGAATGTAATCTCATCAGCTCTCAATGTACTCTCACTAATGGGCCTTACATTTCACCTTGTCTACCTTAGCCAACTCGTGAATTCCAGCTTCGACTAGTACGTACTTCAGTCATCTAGTAGTAGTAGTAGTAGTAGTGTAATTATTTGCATGTAAAACCATATATAGTTCGTCTTTATTTTTTCGCTTTCTTACTCTTTCATAGTTGATTCTTGTACTTGATTATAGTAATTTTAATTCAAACAGTCAGTTTATCAGTATGATGGTGAATGGTCGGCCCCGCGATGTTGCTCTGAATGTCCACATTCAAATGCAAATCATATTTCTTCATATGATGAGATTATCAGTCTAGAAGAGAATGTATATTGAGAACCCCCCCCCCCCCTCCCCATCCCACCACCCCCCAAAAAAAGGTGAAACAAGGAAGTTAAATGTGAAACAAAATTAATTTAACAAGAAATCTGGCCTCGTCTCTCAAGATTATTTTTTTTCGTTTTAATTTATATGAGGTAGTTTGATCGAGCATGGAACTTGAGAAATATAATACCTTGCCATGTTCTAAAATTATCCTAAAAAGAGAACACTTTTTTGTTAAATAAGTATAATTAAATATGGATAACATATTAAGTGTTATTAATTATATATTTATCAAGTAAGGAGATGTGTTTTTTTTGGGGTTTTTTCGAGATAGGCTGAAAAGGAAATTATGTCGTATAAATGGAGTGGAGGGAGGGAATATAATTTAAGGATGACCGAGTACCAAAAAAAATGGATCTTTTTTGAAATTTATAACTAAAATAAGTCCATAAATAATCAAATAAAATTATAATTATATTATTTCTAAATATAAAAATATATATTTTAAAAAAATTAATATAAAAGAAAGGAACTTCTGGACTTTTTCTTCAAAATATATATACAGTCAAACCTCTCTATAACGTCACCTCGTTATAACAATATTTTACTATAGCTACCTGATTTTCTTCGGAATTAATTTTCCGTGATATTTTATTTTTTTATAATGACATTCTACCTATAACAACAATGATGTTTATTATAGCGGTACACTCTTTGCAAAATTATCTCTCTATAACAGCATATGTAAATATTATGTAATAATAATTTGTAAGAAATATATTATGTATAAAATAAAACATCAGAATATTTATGGTAATCATCATTAATGTCATGCACACAATAAATTTCAAGTATGAATATCTAATTTAAAGCAAAAAATATATATTTAAATGATGCACATGAGGAAAAGGCTACTAATGTTTGTCTTTTTTATATTTATGCTCTGTCTAATTTTTTCATACTTTTAATGTCAGTACACGTATATAGCATTACCTCTCTATAGCAGTCATGAAATTTTCGGACAAATATTGCTACTATAGAGAGGTTTGACTTTATATAGTAGAAATTATGATGTAAGAGGATGAAGGATCAAATTAATAAGCATAAGCTGCTTAGAGAAGGAGGCCATCAATATATGTTACTCCCTCAGTTTACTTTTATTTGTCATTATTTTGCTTTTCAAGGTCAATCGATATGATATAACTTAATCGTCTTTATTAATGTAGTCGGACTTCTCTATAATAGCAACATTTTTTCAAAAATTTTATGTCTGCTATAGCAAAGTATTGTTATATATGTATGATGATATTTGACGTTTAGATCATTTAGTCGTTACACACAAAAATAAGTAAAATTAGAAAAAATATGAACATGCAAAAGGCAAATATCAATAGTCGTTTTCCTCTTTAAGTTGTGACCATAACTAATAGACACCATATAAATATAGTCTTTTTTTTTTTAGATTTTTTTTACTTGAATTTTACTATGTGTGTGACATTAATAATGACTACCATAAATATTTTAATATTTTATTTTATATAATATATTTCTTACAAAATATTATTACACAATAATTGAGTATAACTGTTAAAGAGAGGAAATTTCACAAAGAGTGTACTGCTATAATGAATGACATTGTTGTTATAGATAGAATGTTGTTATAGAAAAGTAAATTATAATATAAAAAATCGGTTCCGGAGAAAATCAGTTCATTATAGTGAAACGTCGTTGTAACGTGGAGTCATTATAGAGAGGTCAGACTGTATTTTATGTTATAATTTAGTTTACACTAATTTGTAATTCAAAAAAGAAAATAATATTGTATTTAATTGTAACAAGTAAAATAATAATAATAATAAAAATTCTTCAAGGCATATATTTCTGAAACATTAATATTATTATTTTGATAACCAATTTGTATAAGCGAGAGAAGTATAATTAGTTATTCAATTTAAGTAATCACATATAAAAGTTTTCGTAAGGAGAATTACACATCGTGAGAAATAAAAATTGAAAGAATAAATAAACATAGTTTATAATGAAAAAAAAATCAAATGTGTCAAGATCCTAATATCTTTTTTATTCATATTTGTAAAAAATAAAAATATTTTCTTTACTGCTAATTTTATGCATTATTTGGTTATGAACTCATTATTTCACACTTTTTGATTTTCTCAAATTTTTATTAAAATAATACTAATATCTATAGAATAGATAACCCAATTTTTATATAATCATTTTTCTATACTTGTAACTTAATAGAGCAGTACCAGTTAAAATTCTACATATTTGTTTAATTTTAATATTTTGCGTTTTTACTGCAAGGATATTCATTTAAGCACTTGAATCTATTCAAAATTAGTATTTAAAACATCCTTGATCCCCAGCGAAGTTTATGTGATCAAGTTATGACTGAATTGGACAAATTACTTGAGATATACATGTATATAATGAGTGAACACAATTATTTTTTACGATCAAAATGTCAATCATCCTTAGGCCTATTGCAGTTTTTGTTTGTGAGATATTTACGCTATACGATAATAAACAAAATTCACAATACGAAAATAGTTTTATAATTTTTTATTAGTATACAAAGTATAGATATGTGTAAAATCATAATCAGTGCATTTTAGCAGTGAGGCAACCTACTAAAATTAGGTAGGTGTAATCTTTTTAGCAGGCTGAGTAAAAATGTTAAGATCTCCCTTTTTTTTCCTTGTTCAATTGAAATTGAACTTTATGTATATTGTCATTTCCTTGTTCTAAGAGCAAACGATAACAACATTAAAAGAAAGACAAATAAAATAAAGAAAAAGTTATTTTTACTAAAAATAACATTTTCATTAATAGAAAAGACCACAATCAGAAGTGCATACCACCCCTTATTTATTGTCACAACCAAAAGAAAAGACCAACACAACAGCAAAATAAAGATAGATATCTCATTTCGAGAAACAAGAACTTTTTTCTTAAATCATCACTTGCTACTTTCACCTTTCATTGTTGAACTTTCAGCAACCTTTGTAGCTTCAAGTGCCTTGTTAATTTCCTTGAGTTTCATATCAATAAGAGCAGCAAAATCAAGTATGTCATTCTGATGTATATGATTTGCCTTTTCAGGATCCTCCAAGCATGCAGATAGGAGCGATTCCATCTCAATCTTCCTATTCTCAGCCCTTACCTTCCTTAGTTCTTCATTCTTCATGGCAAGAGCAGAAAGGACTTCCATTATCTCATCCATGTTTGTAGTGCAATTTTTCACATCCATGACTAGCACTATTTATAGGTAAATGAAAGTTATATGATATGGTAGTAATCTCTACTATTTTTAGCTACTTCACAAATTTTTTTCTTAGTATATACCTTCTTCTTTTTTAAATAGACTAAAAAGGAATAAAGGCGTTGGTAATGAATTAATTCATAGTCCTTTTCCGACGGAAACAATCTTAGAAGAAATGTTAATAGTGCAAATAAAATACCAATTTAGCGTCTAAAAAAGTTTCTACAACTTTAAGACGTAAAAATACCAAACAAAATCAAATAAGGAAATATAAATTTCCTTATAAGTCAAGGGCGGCTTTTGGGTGAGGCCTCTAAAGCTTAGGCTTTAACCCGCCCCTTATTTTTGGAGGGCCTCGCTTTTTATCAATAGGCTCTATATATATATATATATATATATATATATATATACTTTTTGAAAAAATTATAAAGTACTTTTTACTGTCATTAAAAGGAAATAGTTAACTAATTGGTCAAAAAGATGGGCTCTAATCAGTAAGTAATTGTATAAAATAAATCCTCAATTTATTTTTTCATTGTTCTTCAAGAAAGTTTTTGACTAAATTGCTTGAAAAGACAAGAGCTATAAGGTGTGTTTGGTACGAAGGAAAATATTTCCTAGAAAATATTTTTTTGAAAACTAAGTAGTTTTCTTACTTATTTTTTTGGTGTTTGGTTAGTAAAATGAAATATTGTTCCAAGATCATCTAGGTATAACCTAGACAAATACTAATGACACCGGATTTGACCCCGACCTAAAATCTAAGTCCCAACCCCCACACCCATTTACCGACTCTATAGACCTTAATCTGAGAATCAACTCCAGACCCCGACCCGAGATCCGACTCCCGACCTGAGACTTGGGGCCCAGGATCTGACCTAGACCGGGGACCCAACTTTTGATCCAGACCCCAACTAGTTATCTGAATATCGATCTCGACCCACTTCCACAACTCCTAATCCAGGATTCGACTTTGACTCCCGAATCGAGACTCGATCCAGAATTGGGACCTACTAGACTCTCGACTGGGAATCCGACTACCTACCCGGGACCTGGCACCCGATCACGACTCCTGACTCAAGACCCGGGACCTAGGACCTGACCCCGAATCCAGATCGAAACCCGACCCTAACTCTGGACCCGGGACACAACCTTATCCCGACCCTGACCCTGATCCCAACTCCAAATCCTGACCCAAGACCCGACCCCGACTCCCGACCTGACTTGGGACTCAACCTCGACTCCTGACCTAACCCCGAATCCTGATCCGAGATCAGACCTCGACTCCCAAATTTTGACGGGGAATCCGACCCCGACTCTTGACTCGAGACCCAATTCATGATCCTGAATCATAGGTCTTGTGTCTCAGGTCGAGAGTCGGGTGTCGGGGTTGGAAGTTGGGTCTCGAATCGAGGTCGGGAGTTGAATTCTAGGTCGATAATCGAGAGTCCGGGTCGGGAGTCGATTCTCAGGACTCGAATCGGGGTGGAAAGTTGGGAAGTGAGGTTGAAGGAGTGTTTTGCAAAATATTTTCCTTACTTTATGAAAAGAAGACATTTCCCTTAAATTGAGGAAAATAAAAGTCTATTTGGAAAATATTTTCCAAAACATTTAAGCCAACAAAACATGAGAAAATTGTAAAACATTTTCTAAAAAATGTGTTTTCCTTCATAATAAACACACTCATAGTGTAATTCTGTTTTTTGACAGGCATCAAATCTTGCAAGAAGTATATTGAAGTACCAAATAAGTATTCTCAAATCAAGTTATAAATTCTTTAATCAGGTTCTATTATTTCAATTTTTTAGTATTGTTTTTATCTAAAACTTGCTTGTTTTGATATTTTATTGCCAAATTATGTAGTCTTTTTTAGCGATATTAGAACACAAAACATGAATTCAATTGTTCAAAACTCAAAAAAAATATTCATTAAAATGTTGACACAATCTCAAAAAGGAGCTCGAGGAAGTTAGTGAGACATTCAACATAGATCCTCAAAAGTAGACTTAAAATGAAAAATATGTAAAAAGTTATTTTTTCTCCTTTTTTTGTGATAAAAAGATTAAGATCCCTGATAGAATTTTGGCTTTAGGCCCTCAAGAATATTGAGCCTGACCCTTTTATGAAATCAAGAGAATATTATTATGTTCTTCCAATACTATCCTATCATTAAATGACTAAACAAAGTGTATATACTCAAATTTATATTTTCAAAACATAATTAATAAGGCTAATTTGATAAAATAAACTCCTAATAAAAAAAAATTTAAGAAAAATGTCAAGTCAGCAAGGATCAATTATTTTGAAACACATGGAGTACTTCTCTTTTTTTTGGTACTATATTGATATCTCTTCATATTTATGATTAAGGATAAAAGTGGAAAAAAAAACCAATTATGTCTTGATTTTGTGAAATGACAAGTATTAAAGAATATCTATTTTTAATAAGGATGACAACTAATTAGGAACGGATGGAGTACATACTTTTTAAAAAAAAAAAAGGAAAAAAGTAATGCTACCTTAGGTTGAACCTGGACGACCCCCCTTTCTAGAGTTAATCCTGCTGAACTCACTCTCGAAAAAGGAAAAAAGTAATACTACTAATTAGTTCTTTTTTATATCAGCTAGGTAATTTTAAAAAAAAAATCCATACCCTACCAACTTGCATCAATTATTATACTTTAAAAGCCTCATTTCTTTCCACTTTCCACTTAATCGCAATATATTACTTAAGTGCTTTTCTTTTTCTTGATCTTATACATGTTCATAAAATCATTAAGATGTTGCACTAAAAAAATCTTCCAAAAGTACCTAGTAAACCACTTTATACATCACCACCAACAATCTCCACTACTAATTATCATCATCTAACTATCATGAAGCTACTAGACACTACTATTACATAACCACTACTACTAGTCACCTCCACCAGGCACCAACGATCACGACCGGCTACCACCTGCCGAACAGGCGAACACCACTACTTTTGATAACCATGGTGTCCGAGTCAAATTATGCACATCTCGACTAATTTCACGAAATACCTTCCACAAGCAACAGGTACCAGGTAAACTATGTCCATCAAGGCTAAGATAGATGAGAAGAAATCACATAGGATCTCATCGTTCCCAACCCACTTGACCACTAGGCAACACCATAAGGTGTATTTTCTAAAATTAATATGAATCATACACATTCAATTGTTGTGAAAAAAGTCTGTCGTCCAAATGTTCAAATTTGGATACAATATCTTAATATTCAAATAGATTTTCAGATTCAAACATCATAATCTAAAAACAAACAATAAACCATGCTATCCATAGGACCACCTCTCCAAACACACTTCTCTTTAAATGTCTTTCTGCTATTAGGCAATTGTAATGTACTCATTTCTTTATAATAGCTTGCATACGGAAGATTTGATCAATCATAACTTTTTATATATGTCATTGGCAGAATAATGGAAAAAAAAAAAAAACAAGATTCAACAAAACAACGCTCTTTATCTGAAACAGAAGAAAATTTCTTTAAAATGTCACATGTATAACACACACTAAAATAGATAATTTCCTTTGTGTGTGGATGTTTTTACTATGCAATGACATACACCCTCCCCTTCCCTTCGTTGCCTCGTCAAAATACAGGTATTCATTTCATCAAGATGAACCTCAACATAGTCAATGTAGCATGCGCATGACACTCATTGTTGTTAGAAAAGCTTAAAAATGAAGCATACAAATGAACCAAAAAGAGTTGTAATCGAAGAGCAAAGCAGAATGTAAAACTATATATGGATTAAAGCTAAAACACTGACTTTGTAAAGACTTTTGCACCACCAGAAACTATGATAGCAGGTAGTTTACCATTATTTCCAGGTTACCAATCAATACTAATTATAATAGTTTACCTTTGTTTGAACAGTCTGCATATCAGCATTTCATCTTTCATAATCCAGAGAGTGATAATTAGCATAATGTCACTTTTCCTTACAATGTTGTGCATCACCACTGATTTCTCAATGCCAGTTACGCGTTACATATTCTGATTCAAATTAGCAAGAGAGAGCAAGTATCTAAAATCAATGTTTTTACACAAACAAGAGGATTACTCACCGGGTAAACAGTGAATAGCAGGCTATTGGTCCCTGCAACAGCAGTGTTTATAATATACTATGAGCACATGTATATGGGTGATGTTGCCTTCTCTTCATAGCAGAGAAGGATAATATACATGCTACAACATTATAATTTCTTCAGCTCTTTCTAACTTCCCAAGCAGACATGTTGTATGAAGACCTGCTTTTTTCCAGCAGATAACACTAACTTACTAATTCAAGTTCTGCATATGCAACTAGTACTAGAACGGTTGCTCCCTCATACAATTTCTCGAATTACTAGACCTGCAATGAGCTTTTTCCTAATCTACACGTTAGTTGCTTCCATAATATGTATACACGAACAAATGATTTTCCTATATTACGATGTGCCATGTGTCACTTTTACAAGAAACTTCCAATTCCTATTGATATGGCATACTTGCAATTTCACCAGAGCAATGGAGAATAACTGAAGTATAGACTCAAAACTTTTCCAGCATCAAGATTCACTGCACAAGAATGTCTATTTGTGTGTGTAACCGAAAGGATACACTTGGCCTTCCATATTATCGTTCTTTCCTGAGGGAGAGGAGGTGAAATCTTCTTTTGCTTTCTTTCTTTCTTTTTTTTCTTTTGTGGCATCCTCAAGACCTTCAAGTACATAACTAGGAACTTGACCATTAAACGCATCTCAAAAGCAGGGGCGGATTTATTGGGTAGATTATGGTGCACATGACCCCATGGTCTTTTTGTAAAGCTGGGTTATTGGTATAGTATTTTCTGCTGGCACCCATATTCTAAGAAGGCTGAATGGTGCACTTGGTTGAATGCCGAGTTATTTACCTAGAGGAATAAGGATCAATTCCCGCTTAATGCATTTTTTCCTCCTTTATTTTTAGTGGTGCACCCATGTTCTAGAAATTCTAGATCCACCTCTGCTGAAACGTGTTCAGGCTTAATAGGCATTGCTCAACATGTACAATCAGCCGATAAGAAGACATTCTTAAGCAGTTCTAAACCTCAAAGGACAACATGGTAAATGCCAATAAGGTCTTCAGATCTCAACACAGTCAATACATTCAGCCCTCTAATTTTTTAAAACTCAAGTACAGTTCTTTAATAAAGCAACTAAACCTCGTTAAACCAGTAACTAGTAAAGAATCATAATCAAACTCAATCCTGTAGTATCAACAATGTAAAATGCACAATCAAAGAAATGAAAGATTCCAAAAAACCCCATTTTGCAAAGACAAAGAAGGACTAGTAATACTGCACCTTCAGTTTAAGAAAAGTATATGGGCTTCATAAACATGCAAGTATTGGGGATGCAGCAACTGAACACTATATATACAAAATACCCCAACCTGTTAACATGGAAAGAGAAGAATAGATAAAAATATGATCTCCCAGTAAAAAAAATCAAAAAAATAATGCCTTCCCAAGAGATCCAACCGTTAAAACTTCACACTGACGCAACAATATTTATTGATTTGATTTTGCTTTCAACATGACAGGTTTGCAAATCATGATTACATCTTCAGAAAGCGAAGTGTTTCTGCTGCAGAAATTTGACTATTAAGCAAATTGAAACTACATATACAACATGATACAACTACACCAGAAAAGAGTACAACCTAAATTTAATACTAAAAAACCGAAGCTGATTCTGGATTCTCAAGTAGCAAAGCTCTTGCGAATTTCCATTAATATCTACACATGAAGAAGAATAGGATATAGAGGACTGAATTACCATATCTAAACTGCATGCATCTAAGCAAACTATTGCCTATATACTCTAGTGGAACTCTCTTCTTCTCATTATTGATCTTTCATTGAGCACGTGCATTTCTTCTGATGCTCCGTAAGTTCCTGCAGGATTAGATTTCTAAAATGAAACCCACCCTTGGATAGAATTGTGACAATCTAGTGCTACATCTTTTAAGTACACGCTTCATTAGACTAGTAACTACCATTAATCAAATCATGTGACATAACTATATTGAAAGATCTCTATAAAGTAATAACTCGAACGTAATTAATCAGAAACTGGAAGCAATTTCTTTGCAGAAATGAACAGGATAAAGGAGACCAGCTAAGAAACTGCAAAGGCCTGGCGTTGACTCACTTTTTCTGCTAATGTTCAAAAGCGAGGAGCCAATTGGTTGTTGTTTCTGAGGTTATCGACAGAAAGATTTGACTACGCCACTTAATTTCTTTTTGTCCAAGTTATTTTTCTTTTTTGTCTGACTCACTTCCTTTTCCAGTGAGTGGCTATATTCAATCACTGGAGTGAATTCATGAATTACCTGAATCTGCCTCTGCAGAAACTTGACGTACTCGACTGCTTCTTCCAACATGTCGGCTGTGTTGGTTTGCTGTAGATGGCAAAACTCAATGTCAGTCATGAATTGCCTGAAGTACAATAAGAACAGCACAGACAACATGTGATAAATCAGTCAATCTATTTGCAGCTAAGTTCACTGTAAAGTGGTGCAAGTATTGAGATACTTTCTAGTTCACCCCAAATCGGCCGAGATTTATCATCTTTTTATTACAAACCTTACTTTTACCAATTCATTCTTAATCAAAGAAAATCAAATTTTACCACCCATAAAATATCACATTATTGTAAGACAGCTTTTTCTTCTTTGCTCTGTACCTTCTTAACTGCTGATCCTCACTAACCACATACATGACATCTTGTCCAGCACAAAAATATCCAAAATGAGCAAGGCACTGCTTCTTAGTGAAGTCAGAACATTATGATCCTCACTAACCACATACATGACATCTAGTCCAGCACAAAAATATCCAAAATGAGCAAGGCACTGCTTCTTAGTGAAGTCAAAACATTAAGCATCCCCATAGACTTGACATAAGAATTAGGAAGAAATCAGGACATCAACCTAATTAATATTGACGTCCAAAAGAAGTTCAATCGCGGCAGGCTCGACAAATGATATAGCAATGAAAAGGTGTGTGTGTGTGTGTGTGTGTGTGTGTGTGTGTGAGAGAGAGAGAGAGAGAGAGAGAGAGGTATAAAGAGATAAGAGTGAGAGCGATTGAGATAATAAAGAGTGGGTGTTGTACTACTCAAACTCTAAGATATCTTGAGAAGCCAATCTAAGTATCATATTCTCCAATTTTGTGTCCATCAATGGAAGGCCATTTTAAATTACTTCTCAAAATCTAAAATATTTTGTTATGCATTCAGGCGGAAAAAGACATTTTGGTATGTGTTAGAATTGCACATTGGTTGGGGAATGAACTGGTGTACACTGGTGATCTGGTGGTGTGTGTTAAGAGTCGCACATTGGTTGGGACATTGGTTGGGGAATGGACTGGTGTATACTGGTGGTCTGTTTATATGAATTTGCACAATCCTCCCCTCATGAGCTAGCTTTATGTGTCGAGTTAGGCCCAAGTGTCATATCTTTACATGGTATCAGAGCCAGGTCCACCCCCTTTTAGGCTTCCGGTCCACGCTCCAGTTGAGTCTGGGCGTGAAAGGGAGTCAATTGAGTCTAGGCGTGAAAGGGAGTCTTAGAGAGTGTTAAGAGTCCCACATTGGTTGGGGAATGAACTGATGGTCGGTTTATATGGACTTGGGCAATCCTCCCCTCATGAACTAGCTTTTGGGGTAGAGTTAGGCACATGTTATAGGATAATGCTCTTTTTGCTCTTACTGTGATAAGAACTCATTCTTTTTATGGCATAGGTAAAGACTCATTTATACCCTTAGAATAAACATATGGATTCTTTAACCCAGATTCAAATTATAGATCAAATCAAGATGTACTTGGTGATATTACTGGTCATTGTTTAAGGTTAAGCAATGGATCAGTTAGATAAAAACTCATTTTTTTATAAAGTAAAGACTCATTTTTGAAGTGTGGGAATGTGTTGTTGCTTAAATATGGCTTTCATTTTAACCCACGTAGTAATTGATGTTTGACCAAAGTACAATAGGCATTGCTCTAAATTTGGAATCAAATAATGCTGGTGTTGTATTAATGGGAGATGATCTGTTGATACAAGAAGTAAAATCCCTCAAAGACATATTTTATCACAATAAATATGTTTTGGTTCATAGAGGGATCAAATGGTATATAGTTCATTTGTTGGTAGCTTGGAGGATTAAAAGCATGACTCTTGCTTTCCAATTGGTTGGTTTTGCATTAATTGCTACTTTACTAATCTTATTGATTAGCCTACCCGTTGTATTTGCTTCTCCTGATGGCTGGTCAAGTAACAAAAATGTTGTATTTTCTGGTACAACCTTGTGGATTGGAATAGTCTTTTGGGTGGGTATCCTTAATTCTCTCATATCTTGAACCTATTCGTCGCAGACTCCCTTCAATATGAACAACAATTCAACCAATTTAATTGACTAGTATATAACAAGTATAGAACAAAGAAACATATTGGTACTAGATTGACCTAAAATCTTTCTATTTATACAGCTGGAACTCAAATAGAATTGAAGGAAAATGAATGTGATAAGACAGAACAAAATTTTATTTGAATTCCAAGTTTTAATAGAAATTTTTCATTGACGAGCTACAACAATTGCACCTATTAAAGCAACTAAAAGGATTATCGCACCTATTAAAGCAACTAAAAGGATTATCGCACCTATTAAAGCAACTAAAAGGATTATTAAAATAAGTTTGACCAAAATACTTATTTTGAAATGATACTCAGACCGCACTTTTTGGCACGCCCGACATGTTCATTCTAGCGAAGAACGTATCTAACATATCAAACAACTTAGAGTAACCTTCTAAAATATCTAACCAATCAATCAATCTAGTTTGCTTAAGATCTGACCTTTACTTCAAAGTTACCAGTTTCAAAAAGAAAGATCTGACCTTTACTTCAACTGGCAACAATAGGGTTGAGACTTGACAAAATCGAGATTGGAGTTTCGTTTAGCAAAACTTAGTTTTTTATGTTAAATGGCTATGGTGAGTTCATCACAAATGGCTTGGCATAAGGAAAGGGGACATTCAACAAGGATAAAAAGAATTTATCTTACTTATTACAATTTCTAAAGATTAGACAGACTCTGATGATGGTTGAACTTTGGTGAATAGGCAAGAACTTATCTCTCAAATGACGAGTATTTTTTATTTTTTTTTAATTTTATTTTGAACATCGGTAAATTTGTATTCTTCAGCATTAGGATATGCTGCCACCTTCAAAAATTCATCACCCTAAACAAAAGTATAGGCTTCTTATAAAATCTACGATTTGATCAACATCCTCTATACAAAGCAGTAAAGATACTAAACAATTCCATTTTACTTTGTGAATGGAATTGGATCTACCTTCAAAACATCTTCCATTTTTTTATTTCCACACAGACCACAATATGCATGATGGTATCTATTTCCACCACAAATGACGAGTGATACATTGACCATAATCAACCCAATAGAAAATGGCAAACCATTTGGGAGGAACTCACTAGCATTAAAAAAGCTTTGGCCTTTTAACTATGGCTAAAACTTGGACAATTTGTTCTTAGAATTATCTAAAATCATCTTTAAGATTGAATAATGTTATATAGAATCAGCTGTCAGCAAAACCGGATTCACATGCCATAAAATATGTTTTTTTATTCCTCATAGCTACTTTTCTTCATGCATTCGGTACACTCACCCATTAAGACCATTGATGTCATAAAGAAGTTGATTATCAATTTGAGATTAAAGGTGGGTGTCTTGTTCATCATTTTTCCTGTAGAGGGAGACATGATAGAAGTGTGAAAATAACAGGTGCTAAATCCCTCAAACTAGCACAAGTCAAAGCCTTCATGAAATTGCTAATTATGCATAACGTTAAAAGATGTACAGGGAGCTCCCTTAAATGGCGTACCTTGTCCATATTTGGCACAAGTTCCTGAAGCTTCCTAATTCTGTCACTTATACGCGTTCGACGAACCTTGCACAAGAGAAATTTAAGCACAACCTTATTACACTAATGATTGGTTGATTTAAATCACCTATAAACACAGGTAATTAAAAGCTAAAAAAGAGAGAAGGTGGAAAATGCTTTACCCGCTCTGCAATGCTGCGAGGATGGGTAGCACAACCACGCTTTGCTCGAACCTTACAAGGCACCAAATCATCCATGAGCTTCTCCATTTCAGCATCCAGTGACCCACCAGAACCATGTAACTGCCTACTTGGCTCTCCCTTCTACACCTCCCAACACAAACAACCATAAGTACGTAAATACTTAAAAAAAAAAAAAAAATAGAGATTCAGGAGGGGGGAAAATTCAGATCACACACATTAGACAGACTTCCTTCAAAGTTTATGCACATGTGTTTCCAACAATTATTGGTTGTTAGTGTCATTAACTAAGGGCAGCCCGGTGCAATAAAGCTCCCGCTATATGCGCAGGGTCCGGGGAACGGCCGAACCACAAGGGTCTCGTGTCATTAACTAAGAGTAATAATTTCTCATCACTAATTTTAAGGAACCAATTTTATTATCCCTATATAATGATCTTTCAGCGTTGGTTATGTTTGTAAAACAACCAAAAGACCTGAAGATCAATAAGGACGGAAATAATAAAAAAGAAAACATATAGAGACAGAGACCAATATATGTCAGACTCTCTGACATTGTGCACATAGGTTCAGACAACATAAGCATCTGTCTATATTTCAGAAACCTTACTTCCACGGGAAAAATATGGTTTCAACTTATCTCATACGATCATAAGACACAATACAAAGGGTGGACAAACCTTTTTAAGGAAAGTCAAGTCATGTACTCCATCTCGGATGAGATGAGTATTGAAGACAGTGTTAATTTACAAACATTTACAAGTAAAATCATTACTTTTCACGGTTGAAATTAACTTTGACATAAGAAAATTTCAAAACAAGAAATTGCAAGCAAAAGATGCACGAAAACACGAAAGGATCAAAACGAATATTAGCTCTTCAATAGAACTCATTAAAAGGGCAGCCCGTTGAACTAAAGCTCCCACTATGCACAAAATTCAGGAAAAGGCCGGACCACACATTTCCACGGCTTTAAACCCGTAATCTCCTAGTCACATGCCAGCAACTTTACCAGCTACTCCAAGGCTCCCCTTCTCAATAGAAACTCATTAAATGAACCACAATCCAAATGATTAGCATAAATTCTTGTATAACAGACAGAGATCATGGGTTCAAGTCCCCCTTACCCACCCCCAAACCAACACACACACACTCATTTACAAAATATTTCCGGGATTCAGGGAAGGGCCGGACCACAGGGTCTATTGTACGCAGTCTTGCCCTGCATTTCTGCAAGAGGCTGTTTCCTCGGCTTAAACCCGTGACCTCCTAGTCAGTCACATGGAGTCAACTTTACCCGTTGCGCAGAAACTCATTAAATGAACAAAAATCCAAATAATTAGCATAAATTCTTCAAAACAAATAAGAGATATAAACTCTTTCACAAAATATTTCTCAATTGGATAAGATTATAATCGGTACACTAACCAACTGGGACGACGACAATTTTCTGGGAGAACTTTCCGAATCAGCATCACGACCTCGCTTAATAGACTGAGAAACATCAACAGACGAAGAAATATAATCCAAACTAGACGGAACTCCATAACTTGAAAAATAACCACCATCAGAGCTAATATGCGCCAGAAACTCCGCCGGAGAACTATTCTGCCTTAGAAAACTACTACTACTACCACCACCACCCGATTCAAACAAACCCGGATCCATTTTAAGCTCCGGTAACTTCGGAACAGTTGATGATGGGTGTGGTGGTGGTTTATTCGGCGTGTGTAAAATGGGAGAAGAAGGGTTAAGTACAACTTCGTTTTCAGTATCGTCGGATTCAAGTAGTGCTTCTAACCATGTCACCGGAGCTGAACGGAAACGGGAAAGTCCTCCGGCACCGGTAGTTCCACGTTGCATCGGTGTGATTTTTTTTACGGCAAAAAGTTTTTTATTTTTCAGGTGAATTTTTTGTTGTATTTTTTTTTTATATATAAAAAAAAAAGTGAGGTGAAGAAGAAGACTAGAAGGCTCTTTTGTGTATTGCGTAGGTATAGAAATGGTATATGTTATTGAGTTCTGGGGAGAAATTGTTGACACGTATATTTCTCTATCTATCCTAACAAGAGTTGATTACTTTTAAATGTGATTAAGCTACTCATAGAATTTTTTAAATAAATAATTCACTTTTTATTAATATATAACTATTATACTTTTGGTTTATGATATTTGTTATGTACGACAACAGGTAAAGTATATGCAAATGATATCGAGGTTGAGAGTCTGTTTTTGATAAATCTCTGATTATATTTGTTATGTAATTTACAAAAATAAACTAGAGTAATTAATTGTTATGTAATTTACAAAAATAAACTAGAGTAATTAATTGATCACGAATATTTAATTTCAATTTTGAACATATAATTATAGGTATAGAAAGAGTGTTTAGAAAAGTAAGGGGATGATTTGCGGCGGTGCATTGAGATCTACCAAAGCCAAAGCGCAAAGAAGCAGCGCGTGGATGCATTGCATGCTCAACCAAAGAAGGGTACCTCATTTATTTTCACTAAATAAGATTTTAATTATTAAATTTCAATCATTAAAATTATATATTTTTAAACTTAAATTTAATTATTTAAATTTTAACTATTAAGTGTATTTATTTTATAATCTTGTTATCACTTAAGGGTTGTTTGGTAGAGTATATAAGAATAGTACTGAACAGAATATATTAGTAATACAGAGATTAGTAATGTTGAGATTAATTATGATGGGATTATTTATTTTCTAGCGTTTGATTTGATGTATTAAAAATAACATGTATTGATATATTTCTAAAAATAATTATTTATTTATAAAAATACCCTCCGCATTCTATAATTTTGTGTACTTTCTTTGCATAACTTTATTATTCATTCTTAAAAAAAAAAAACTTTCTTTTGATATTCACTTAATTTTTTGGAGAGGTTTGCTCTACCCGTTCTTTAATCTTACTTACCTTAAGACTGGTTATAGTCTCAATACCTTTACTTAAAAAACGTGTAAGGTACTACTCCCTTCATCTCATATTTCTTGACATGTTAATTAGTTATGGTCAGTTAATATGACCACTGTCCACTAGTCACTACCTATGCAGAATCACCACCATTATCCGACATAATTTTTGATCGACAGTCATAACCATCATAATTAGCCATCATCAACTCCAACTATTATATATTTTCTTAAAATATTTTATTGATATAGTATTAAATTTATTTAATATTTTATTTAAATTTTATATTTATTTCTAGTACTCCTAAATAATTAGTGAAGTCAAATGAACTCTAAAGCATCATTATCAAGATAATGACGGAACATAAATAAGAAAAAGACTTATCTGTATTTTGTGGCAGAGGAAGAATAAGGTTCCAAATTAATGGGATTCGCGTGAGCAGTGCGCGTGAATAATTATCAATAAAATAATTTCAACCTTTTTCTTTGTCAATTCTATAGCTGTATAACTCATTGGAAATTGTGGCAATTCACCCTGGCCACATATTAAAAAGGAAAATGGGGAACAGCTTAGCCTTATTAGTTATGAGTAGTATTATATAAAATAAAAAAAAATAAAAAAAAATAAAAAATTAGTGGATGTGAGTGTTTCACGCTATCCTTTTACGTTGTTCTTCATTATCTACATTTGTTTTATTTGACCATGTTAAAAATTATTATCAAGTTAAGTATTCATTTGACTTATGTAGTACATCATTGAAGATGAAAAAGAATACTCCCTCCGTTTAAAAAAGAATGGATCTATTTTAATTTGGCATAGAGTTTTAAAAATAAAAAAGATTTTTAAATCTTGTGGTCATAAATTAAAGTTGTGTCAAATATACCAAAATATCCTTTAATCTTGTAGTCTTAAACATGTCATGTGGAAAGTTGGAATTAAAATATTACCAAAAAAGAAAAGGATCATTCTTTTTTAAACAGACTAAAAAGTAAAGTAGGTCATTCTTTTTGAAACGAAGGGAGTATTAAATATTCTTTTTCATCTTATCAATCACTACTGTAGCGAGACCACCATAGCAGTTGACGAGTTAATGCAAGGGATCATCGTATAGCTGACCACTGACCGCTACGGCGGAAACATTGTAGCGGTCACCAGATGTGCGCTATAACTGTCATCGGATAGTTTTAATGCCTGTTTTCATGTCCTGACCATATTTTCTCCCTAACATCCAATTTCGTCCTAAGATTTGAGAGAGGCGATTGTCCACCAACTTGGTGATTTCCAAAGTTGAGGTAAGATTATTACTCCCTTCTAACATAGATTAGTCCGTTCAATCCGTAGAATCATTAGAACAGGAGTTTGTGGTGAAATTCTTGATTTTAGGCCCTAAGTTGATGAATTAGTGAATTACCCATGCGTAGTCCTAAAATTACTTGATAATGATTCTAGGATGTTGGATTATACTTCCTAGCGTAGAATTACTTCCCTTTAACATAAATTATGGGAAATTGGGGCAATTTAATGGGTAAAAATTTTACCCCGAATTTGATGGTTAGGCTATGAACAAGGGTAAAATCAGTGGATTTTAGTCCCTAAGGCCTAAGTGTAAGTGATTGAATATTCTTTATTTGATGCTTATAGACCGGGAATGATTCGAAGCTTCAAGGAAGGGCAAGCCTCTTGCGCATTAGTTGCATTCAGATTCTTCGTTTGAGGTAGGTTATGATTTTAATTGGAGTTGTAGACTTGATTTAGACTTAATGCTTACTCCTAAATTAAATGTTTGTGAATTGGCGTTGAGCATGCTTGTGGTTTATGAGTTTGGTTGTTAGTGTTTTGATGCATGAGTTAAAGATAATGAAATTGACTAAGCATATTATGATGACTGTGTACTTGTGATATTGGTGCCCTATGATATATCTTGAGTGATAGTGATTGTAATATTTGTGATGGAAATCAGGTATACGTAGCGGAAGCAAATAATCAGGATCACTTGCATGTAATATAGACAACACATAATCATAGATTTTAATCAAACATAAAATCGATAATTATCCCTTGAAGTGTGACCATGAACTCGAATTGAAACTTCAAACACGAGCCAGGACCATCCACACAATCATCTTTCAGATTCATGGTCTTCTGCTGTGTGACCCGAATTGTATTGAAATATTAGCGAAATTCGTGTGGGTCTTAGCCTCCTTGATGGAATAAGACCACCTTAGATAGAAACAAGTTTCAGAGTTTTTAAATCCTTTTCCAAATCTGCTAGATCTTTCTTTTCCACTAAAAATAAATTTCTATTTCTTTTCCACCAAGAAATAAATTCCATTTAATTTCTAATTATTCTGTCACAGCAGGGACCATAGATTTAATTAGCGAGGCTTTCAATTATAGTATTAATTCGCAAAATGAATGAATTAACCTACCATAATAAATTACAGATTATTCCACGAAAAATCCATAATTGCACTCTTCGGTATAACTTCAAAATCATTCATTAAATCTTTTTTAACTCCCCATGTTAAGATTATAGACACCAATCAATTGAATTATATTTCTGACTATTTAATTCATTGATTAATTTAATCCTTTATTCATATCCGTAACTTATTTCATGTGATGAATACAAAATCTACCTACAAGATTTTCACATGAAAACTTATAAGCTACCATAAAGGGGTATCATCAATTTCAGGGCTGAGACATGGATTCTATCAACTAATTATTATTTCACAAATGTCATTTGTCATCATCCAACCTATCGAGAATATTTTAACCTATGAAAAAGTTTCACCCTTTGATAGATCAAGACAGCAAATTAAACAAATGAAATTGATCATAATAATAATTATATCAAGATTAAGATTATAAGTACATTCAATGATCTAGAGAAGTTATTGATAAATGTTCAGAACATAAACAATCATCTTAATTACTTGGTCCGTTCAATACACACAAAGTGTTCTAGCACAAGAAGTTGAAATATGACCACTCCCATAATCAAGATTATATTATATTTAATCTTGTGATATAATCATCAAGACGTTTGTCCAGCTTCATCTTTGATTGTGAACATAATATTTATACTTATAAGAATCGATAATTTAATCTTTCGTGTATAAGCTAAACCCTATACACAAAATCTGTTGGGTTCTAGTGATTAAATGTGAATGGAAAATAGAGGGAACAAATGAAGGGAAAAGTTGAATTGTGTTTTCACTTTAAGGAAGAAGCGTTCTCCCACATTGGTGGGAGAAAGGAACTTTTTCATGCTTAAATATAGAAGCATTCCTTCATGTTGTTAGTGAGGCAAGAAGAAAGCAAGCCTCGCGCCGTCGTCGTCGCTCGCTCGGCTTTTGCTTCGGCTTCGAATTTGAATTTGGATTTGGAAATCGATCTAGAGACTATCTTTTTTTGGACAAAATTCATTTGAAAATTGAGAGTTATTGATCTAAAAATTCAATCTAAAAGTTCTCCATTTGCGGACGCACACGAGCATGTGCGAACGCATGTCACAACGCACCTCGAAGGGATGCGATCCTTCGAGACACTGTTTGAAAATGAAATATTGACCTGCGGGTGCAGGTGGCGATTTGTGGGCGCAATAGGTAGGGCAGGGAGCACCTGAGGCCGCAGGTGCGCCGACGGTACGAAACAATGCGATTTTTCATGAACCATTGCTTCCTTTCTGATTTTTTCCTCAGGTATAGGCACAAAATTTTGAAGTGAAAAACATCTTCTTCTTCCTAAAAACTCAAATGTGATTTACAAACCGTTGAGTGCGTTC
The DNA here is from genome assembly GCA_031232105.1 of Capsicum rhomboideum. Classification (NCBI taxonomy): domain Eukaryota; kingdom Viridiplantae; phylum Streptophyta; class Magnoliopsida; order Solanales; family Solanaceae; genus Capsicum; species Capsicum rhomboideum. The sequence continues at coordinate 14,295,272 of CP124713.1, read as the reverse complement.
GTTGTTCAACAAAGTTTGAGGTACCACCATTCTGTCGATGTGATTCATTTTATCCTAGGAGGATAAATTTCATAACCTCGGGTACTTGAGGAAAATAATTTTCTTAAGGACACACCTTGAATTCGGTGGACTTGAATCTTCTAATCTTCATCTCTTTCTATACGTTTGATTTTGCTATTTTTCAGAAAATAGTTTGAACTTCATTGTGTTGTTGTTCATAAGTTGGGTTGAACTTATTGTTGAAGTTCAAAGTTGTGAATACAGAGTTCTAACTTTATTTGATTGTTAATGCTTTAGTTTGAACATGTGTTTGAAGTTCTTGTTGAAAAATACATATTTTACTAAACCCGAAAAACAACAGAAACATCTACTATAAATGGACATATAGCCGAATATATGATCTATTTAATTTTTTATTAAAATTAAATAAATAACTTTTCTAGGATAAATATTATATCAAATATATCCAAATACATGGTTAATAGTATATATCCCAACAGTGGCGGAGGCAGGAATCTAAGTAAGGGTGTTCAGACTTATAAAGTAAAAAAAAAATTCCAAATGAGAGGGTCGGCCAAATTTTCAAAATCAAACAATATTATATTTAGCTTTGTCAATTTTTTTTGGTCGTTTGTCTTCAAAGCATTATTCAAACACTAAATTTGAAATATATTATTGAGTTTTCGCTGAAAAGTTTTGTTAAGCAAAGAAAATTGCTCAAAGGAGTCCAGCAAAGAAAATCATCATGCACCACTATTACGAAAGATAAGAAGGTAACAAAAGAGAATAAAAAATAACTTGAGAAGAGTGAATCATACAACCTCTTTAGCAGTGTCTGACAATGAAAACGATGAGGTTTTAAACAAAAATCAAACATACTTTAACTTTAAATACAAAAAGCAAAATTACTCTTGCTTCACGGGAAGGACAATATATTTAAAAATAATATTTTAATAAATTTAACTTCAAACACTTTATATGAAAATTGATAATATATTAATGATCACAAATAGAATTTTTTTATTGAATTTAAAGTTTATATGGAACTGCATTTTTCATTATCAAATTTGCTCATAAAGAAAATGTTTTTACGTATAAATATATGTTATGTAGGTTTAATTCATAACTATTTGAAAAGTTAATTTATTTATGCATTTAATTTTCTTACTTTTTCCTTTTTGATTTCACTTTGTGTAACCTTAGTTACTCAATTTTAAATTCTAAAAATGCAAAAAAAAAACACATAATTTTTAAAAGGATATGAAAAAACTTTTCTAATTTACCTTTTTAATGACATGTTAAGACTAATACTTACATTTTTTAATGACATGTTAAGACTAAAACTCTTATAATTTGTCTTTTTAATGACATAGTAAGACTAGAAATTAAAATTGGACATTAACAACATAAATATGCCTAAAATATAAAAAAATTTACACTTGCGTTGATGTGAGGGATTGAACCAAGGCATCAAGTGAGGGATTGAACCAAGACATCAAGACATAATTTGAACACCCTTTACCACTGAGCCATGAGACTCATTTGTTCGAAGGGTGTTCATTGTGCTATATATAACTACAAAAACCAAAATTTTACCTATATATTCTTCACAATTTTTCTGCGAAGGGTGTTCGGATGACCACCCTTGGTATAGGGTGGCTCCTCCCCTGTATCCCAACAATATGATATTGTGATATTTCGAAGGGTCGAGTACCACACCGGTATGGACACTATATTGCTGACATTTCGAAGGATCGGGTATCACACAGATACGGTACATGGACGAAGCTAGTTCCCTGCAAGTCGTAACTATTGGGCATAAATAATTAGCGTGTGTGTACATATTTGAGTTGATACTTATACATGATAATGTGATGCATTATGTACAGATGTGAGTTTATTGATTTATATATGACATGTATGATATATTGTGGTGATCGAAGTCCTTTGCGAGTTTTATGCGGATTTGCCCCGCCCCACCCCATGGCCATCCCACATGCAGATACCTGTTATTTTATAAATTTTCTTTTCCTTTCCTTTTTGATATGTATTGATTTCGCACATATGTGCAACCATTGCAAATTGTTTGATGGATGCTTAAGAAATTCCTTTGACCCCCTTTTCCCTTTGTCTTGTGTACTTTGCTTTCATACTAGTAATATTTGGTATATTTATTTGGAGGCTTATTCTTATTTGCTCTCATCTCATGTGAAATGATTTACAACCTCCCAAACTTCTAAAGATTATTTTGAATCACAAATTTTAAAAATTTTACTTTTTTTTAAAATTCCGTATCAAATCAAATGGTACCACACAAATGAGATGGATGGCGTATAATTTTTGATGACTAGGATTCAATTGAACCCCTTTATGAAGCATATGTTACGTACATCTATTTTTTTTTCATTATACATAGGAGAAAGTGGAATGGAAAATAGGAAGAGGAATACATATGAGGATCAACCGGTTTAGATAGCTATTGGCTCTTTTTATTCTTTTGTGACTTTAGGATTTTGATTTTTGCCCAAGAAAATCGTGCAATTAATTAAATTAGCTCCTTAAATAACTTGCCAAGAGTGGAAACAAAATCACTATTTTTGTACTCGAATCCCGTATTCTAGGCAAGAGATTTTATTTAGATCATGATATTAAAAAAAATATTAGCACAATATTTAGAACACTTATTATAAGGTAATTACAAGCAACTTTTTATAGAAAGCATTAATTTGTATATTAGTATCTTAAAAATGGTAATTAACCTTTTATAAACATATCAAACTATACAAATAGTGTAAAAAAAAATTGCACTAAAAAGATTTTAAAGTTTTTGTCTGGCCTTGTGGAGTTCAGAAGTTGGGTTTCGTCCTACTTTAATTTCTTGGTATTTTTCATTCGAGGTGTCTCTTAGATCCTCTACTTTTTATAGTTGTGGAGTGCAATTATATGCAAAAGATTTAGAACTTTTATTGGTACATTTGTTTTTTTAAGTTGATTTCTTTTTCAAATTGCAACTCTTATCAATTATCTTGACAAATCGTACTTTGTTAATCTTGTTGTGTAGGTGACAAACTGGAAAAATCACTTGTTCTCGGTCTTCTTTATCAAGTCATCTTGATGGAACATAGACCCGATGATCCTGTATATTCTTTCTCAATCTTTATTATTATTATTATTGCTCTTACTATTATTAGTATTATAGCAATTTTGTTTTAATTTAGTAGTAACATTTAAAAGATAATGTATTCTTGAATTGCTTTTAAATATTTCAGGTTTGTGTCATAAGAGTTGAAGTCAATTGTTGTACAACATGTCAAAGAAAGTTGAGGAAGATTCTATTAAGGATCAGTGGTACGATATTCTAATTAATTTGAGTAGGAATAGTTATTAACTTGATTAAGTTTTAATACAGTATACCATTAATGTAAAAAAGAAACAAAAGGGGAGCTCATGAGATTGTATTTAATTATTCTTGCACTAATTAAGTAGAATTGTATCTTATTGACCTCAACCAACTTGGAATTCAGACGTAGCTGTAGAGGCATGATCAAAATTTGAACCTTATGAGTTTTGAATTCAAGTAATCGAATTTTAGATTTAATTTTTGTCTAAAAATCCACTAGTTATTTACTACCTCTGCCCCCTACATAGTTGTGGTTTTTGTAGTCGTCCACGTTAACTTTTTTTTTTTTTTAACACAATCGGGTCACTTATAAGATAATTACATATAAATCTCTGTATAAACATCGATTATTAACCTTGTAAAAAATGTATAACTTACCTGCTATCACATATTAAACTGCACTGATAGTGTAAAAGATTTTTGCGATATAACTTCAGTGATTATATTGGAATCTTATGCTAGGTGTATTGGAAGTTTCTTATGATCCAACAACAAATTTGGCTACCATTAGAGGCAATTTTGATCCTTTGATGGTGATTGAGGCCATTAAGAGAAAAGGGAGGAATGCAGAGCTGATATCTTATTCCAAGAATCCTCTTTATAATCAAGCACATAATAGCACAAGTAGAAACTCCAATCACTACCACCACTTTGACAAGACTGACCAAAATGCACACAATAAAGAAGAGGCTGCAGCTTACTGTAACACTAAGGACAAGGGCAAAGCTAAAGTTGGTGATTACAATAAAAGAAATGAACATTGTTGGAATAATAGTAGTAGTAGTGATGACGAGGATGAGAATTCTGATGATCATGATCACATTCATGAGTGTGAAGATTATGTGTCAGCAAAGAATAGCAAGTGTGAAGATTTTGTGTCAAACAAAAACAAGAAAGAGTATCATAAAGCTGAAGCTTATGTGGCCCCTAAAGGAGTTGATGAAAGCATCTGCAGGTATGAATTAGGAGTCAAATTTCAACGGATTAAAACGGGTCATGATCCATCTTTCTAATGTTTTCTTGGATCAAAACGAGCTGAGTTAAGATTGGTCAAATAGTGGCTAGTCAACTCGTCCATCATGATCCAACCTTCCCATCGTTATCTATTTTGCTTATAAAAAAATGGGAAAGTTATATCTCCTCCGTCTCAATTTATGTGATGCTCTTTCTTTTTTAGCTATATTTTGTTACTAATTGACTTTAAACTTCCTATTTTACCTTAATTGAAATGATATAGCCACACAAATTTTTATAGCTTATTTCATCCCACAAGTTTCAAAAGTCGTCCTTTCATTCTTAAACTACATATCTAGTCAAATACCTTCAAATAAATTGGAACGGAGCGACTATATTTTTGTGTTGTTCGTGAGTTTTAGTTTTCCAAATATACTTAATTTCCTATCTTTAAATTTAATTTTTAAGCATGTTTGGATTTGAGTTGCATTTTGACCCGTTGAGATAGTATGTTAGTTAACAAACAGGTCATCACTCGATTTGTCCGTTTAAACTCGGACGAATACTGAAAAAATGGATTGATTTTGTCGCCTCTATTGCAGGGATCGGTTCTGCAAAATACACAGAAGAGGTGGAGGCTTGCGAGACTATGTAACTCAAGAAGAAAGACAGAAAAAGTATGATATGTTTATGCAAATGGGAGGTCAGTACCCTGCAGGATTTTTCAATGGAGAATCTGCTGGTTATATGCTCCCTCCTTATCAATATTATGGGCCGGATTATGGTTTTTATCAGCCAGGACAGCCCATGTCAGGGGTAAATGACTTCACTCGTTATTTTGACGACCAAGATTCTCGCACTTGCAGCATTATGTAAATCCCCAAAAATGTCAAGATTCTCTAGTTCATAATTTTAGTGTGGTTTTTCCAAACAAATTATGCAGTACTTTACAACTTATATGTATATACTCTTTTGCTTCTTTTTTTTTGTTTGGCCCAAATGTAGTAGTTGTGATGAGCAAAAAATGCATATCATATACCTATAGATTAAGTGACAAATATGCAGCCTACACGAGCAGCTTTGCATGAAAATGACATTCCGGGCATTTTGATCAAAAGTATACTACATGACATTTTCACTGCACTGTATTGGAATTCTGATATAGAGGGCCTAAAACAAGCTAGAAGGAAATAAGCAAATGAATACTTCGATTGTAATTCTTAACTGTTTTCGGTGACTAAACAAATTAAAGTACGAGCCGTGTCTCTGAGACCGTCTTCTGATCTTCAGAAGTGGCACTAGAAACAGTCTTACTACTCCATCGGGAAGTCCTCTTGGTAGCAACAAGTGAATAACTCTCATCATCATCAAGTTCTTTCGACACTTCAAACTCAACCCCTTTGAGAATAGGGTGCAAATAAGCATCTTGGAGATATTCTTTCAAGTTAAAGTTTGGTTCTGTAGTCCGTTCTACTATTGCGTCCTGCAGAGTCCATTGAACTAAAAATTTCATAGTCAAGTATACCAAGGATAACTCTGTGCTAACAGCACCCGAACAAGTGTGATGAACAACACTTAGTACAATATCCTCAACTAGTACAATATCCTCAACACTTAGTACAATATCCTCACTTAGTACTCATAGTCAATCTGGCTATCAATAAGATCATTTCCTCCAATAACCTCGCCTAGACCACCCCGCTTGTGATCACCATCAGCAGGTCGACAATATGCAAGGCTCTAATAACTGTAGGTCTCTTGTGGATTAGCATAGGGTCCAGCTTTGTTTACCCATAAAGTGCCAGTATCATTTTCTTGATACTGCAGCAAACAGCAGAAAGTCTTTATGTTAAAACACTTCGATAACATATGCGTATAGGTTAACTCAACATCGACAAGGTATGTTTTAATACTGAAATAATAAATAGTTGAAATATGAAACTCACGAAAAAATGATAAATTAAGTGTGATTCTTTAACTTAAAAATAAAACAAACTTGTGGCCACTCTCAATAAATTATTTTTTCGTTTTTCAATAATCCAATAAACTACTAGACCAAAATGTATAATTATTTTAAAAACCACTTTAAAATTGGGGTGTGCATCGATCAGTTCGATTCGATTTTGTGTATTATCGGTTTGGTTTATCGGTTTTCGGTTTGTAAATACGCCAAACCGATAACCAAACCAATAAGATATTCATTATCGATTTTCGGTTAATCAATTTTTGGTCTTTATCGATTCGATTTTCAATTTAACCGATAAGAAAATACTCACCTAATTTTTTCTACTTTCTCTTATTTTCATTTGTTCTACACTATCTTCATGCATAAAGTCTACACAAATTATAAGCATCAAGACAACAACTATAAAATGCAAAAAACAATAAGATATGTGTTTAAATCTAATGTCACTATTACATAATTATGAATAAAAATATAATTTTAATATAATTTTATTGGGTTATCGATTTAACCATTAACTAAAATCAAACCAATAGTCCAATAAAAAAATTTATATAACCATTTAAAAAACTATTAATCCAATAATCTGATATTGATAAATCAATAAGATTTTTATCGATTTGGTTTATGGATTGAATCAATTTTTGCACAACCCTATTTTACTTTAAAAGAAGAAGACAAAATAAGCTAGAGGTCAAGTCGTTAGCACTGAAAAGTCAAAGTCTTCGGTTACATAATTCTGATCCATAGACAAAGTAGAGTGGAAAAAGAGTTACCAGTTTCCTCTGAGTTTCTCAAAGCAAACAGCAACAACACAAACTTGACACTGGAAAAAAGAACACAACACACTAGCTACTTCATTCCTCTAAACAATCAAAGCGTATTACGAGGTTTATCATTCTTGTCTTGTGGTTTTTTCAGACACTGTTCAGCTCAGAACAATGATCTTCGCCTTCCAATTCCTCACCATTTTCATTATCTCTTCTTTTTTCTTAGCATGGTCAACTCTTGCCAAGGTACCTACCTACAATCTTGAAGCTTTACAATAGTAGATAGCTTGTCATATTTAATGGATTTTCCTTTCTGGTTTCGCTTCTAAAACAAAGTTTATTCATTATTGAGTAATCAATTACTCCGTGGTGTTAGTTGATTTGACACAAAGTTTAACAAAGAAAGAAGTACTTTTGAAATTTATGGTTTAAAACAAGTTAATGATATTTGTATAGCTATAAATATCTCATTAAGGGTGAAAATAGATATTTTAAAATTAAATTGTTACTAAATATTAAATGTGTCATTCTTTTTGGATAAAGTGTATGTACAAAAAAATATATCATTAAGGGTGAAATAGATATTTTAAAATTAAATTGTTAATAAATATAAAAGTGTGTCATTCGTTTTGGATGATAAAAAAGGAAAGTGTGTGTATAAATTGGTGCAGAGGGAGTAATTGAATGAAATGGGTCTAAATGGAGCATAATGGATTAACATAGTAAACTCTTAATTTGTGTGTGATTGAGGCATCATAAAGTATCTATTTTTTTTCTTTCTTTGGTGTTCATCTATTACCGTAACACCAAAAAAGAGTTCGACCCAATGCTTTGTCTCTGTCTTAGATCCTGATTCTACACAAAGTGTATTGATTTTCCCCCTATAATGGAATATTTGGGACCACATTCATCTGTACTACCTAAATAGTAGTAACACTTTTCTTGTTGTTCTTCGAATGATGCTTGTGGAGACTAATTTATTCTGTACTTTGTGGATCTTGAACCAGTTCTATGACTTGCTTTGGCTTATGCATTATAGAGTTATTGGTTCCTGCATAGTGTATGAGTGCAACTGCCCTGCTGGCACACAACCCGTTTGACCATAAAAATTATTCAGTTTTTTCGGATTAGTTTTTCACTTTATTTGAACATTAGTGATTGACCATGAAAATTTCAAATCCAACTTGAAGCTGTCTTTCAATCTTGTAAAACAGCTTATAACATTAAAGCATAAACATTATTCCAAATATTCTTTGTAAAACGTATAAGCAAACACAACTTCATCTTAAACTCCAACTATTTGGAATCTATGGCCAAACACCTACTTAGTCTCTCGTCTTCCTCCCCATATACCATGTTTCACTACTTCTTACACTCACCGTGATGAATCTTGGTGTAATTTCTAGAACCTAATGAGTCATTCTCAAGTTTGTCTAAACAACAATATTAATTGTGTATTTAGAACTTGCAAGAGTCTTATTTATGGATTATCTAATCGGTGCATGATTTTCTGCTGTTTGCTGCAGTATCAAGAAAATGATACTGTCACTTTATGGGTAAACAAAGCTGGACCATATGCTAATCCACAAGAGACCTACAGTTATTATAGCCTTCCATATTGTCGTCCTGCTGATGGTGATCACAAGCGGGGTGGCCTTGGCGAGGTTCTTGGAGGAAATGATCTTATTGATAGCCGGATTGACATAAAGTTTAAGAGTCCGTTCTTCAACTTTTCACAATGGAGTTTTTATGCTTTGAAACACTTTTTTCTTACTATTATCCATTTTCATTTAACAGGAGATGTGCAGAAAAGATCAATTTGTGAACTTGAATTGGATGCATCAAAAATAGCACAATTTAAGTATGCAATTGAAAACTCGTATTGGTTTGAATTTTTTATGGGTACAGTGCTTCATGCATCTCTATGATACTGTCAATTCTTTTCAACAGTTATGCATATATCTGCTATTTAAAGTGTACTAATTTCACACTTTTCTCTCTTTGTAATATCTTTTTTGGGTTATGACTTTGTGACTTCCTGCCTTCCTGGCTTCAGATGATTTGCCAATGTGGGGTATGCTCTTAACTAGTCTGTCTATAAATGTTTCTAATTACCATGTACAGTTATAACATAAATAAAAACTCACTTGGTATAAGAGAAATTCAGGTTTCGTAGGCCAGGTGTATCCTTACGGAAATGGAGATACCAACAAGCACGTAGTCTATACACACAAGATGCTTCATATTACGTACAATAGAGACCAGGTAGCCATTTTGTTTTTAGTTCTTAATGCCTTTTGGCATATCAATGATCTGCAACTTAGTGTTAATATCTCACTGTACTCTCAATCATAAGATCATTCATCTCAACCTGTCGCAAGAGATCCCAAAGCCATTGGAGGAAGGAAGGACCTTGGACATGACATATTCTGTTAAATGGTCGCCGACAAACGTTGGTTATGCACAACGTTTCAATGTTTACCTGAATTACTACTTTTTTGAGAACGAGGTACGTACCAATCTACTATCCTATTAGGTACTAATGTGGAAGCTTTTAGTGGGAGTATTCTTATGCTTTATCAACATTTAGAATTCGTTGTCACTCTTTATTGATGATATGCTAGCATGTGGTACTATAGATAATCCGTATCATGCACTTTCTTAGTTGCATAATGGCTTTTTCATGGAAGAATTTGATTAAAGCAACAAAACAACTGTGTCTCCCCCCCAAAAAAAGCATTTACTGCCGTTTTATGCTCTGTCAACTTGTGGATCTAATAGGGGTCCTATTTCTGAACTGAAATTGTAGAGAAACTATGTTTCCTTCTAGTCTAAACATGTTAGGACATAGGCGAGATTGGGGCGTAGTAGTAGGGGCGAGAATGGGGCGTAGTAGTAGGGGCGAGAATGGGGCGTAGTAGCAGTTGTTGTTAAAAGAGATACTTTCGGCCCCAAAAAGTGTTTCTGCATATAAATGCCACGCGCCAATTTCCTTTTGGCTTTCTACAGGGCAAAATGTATTTTTTAAAACTCAGTTATCTTTCTGGTTCCCATTGAAGCAAAATATTAATAAGAAAGGAGATTAAAAATTTAGGCAGTTAGTCCTCCATAAAGTTTTTCATGTTCCCAGCACCTAAAACGTCTTACTCCATTTGCAGATTCATTGGTTCTCTATATTAAATTCTATCATGATGGTAATTTTCCTCACTGGATTAGTGTCTATGATTTTGATGCGCACTCTTCGCAATGATTACGCAAAATATGCTCGTGAAAATGACGATATGGAGACTCTGGTATAAGTTTTTCTTTCAATTAATCAAGTATTTGCATGAACCTATGTCCAATGGCAAAATTACTAATTTGGGGTGTTTGGTTGATTGACTTCTTGTATAGGAAAGGGATGTAATTGAAGAGTCTGGTTGGAAACTTGTCCATGGTGACGTCTTTCGACCTCCACAAAATCTGGCTCTGCTTTCAGCGGTTGTTGGGACTGGTGCTCAGCTTGCAACACTTGTTCTCCTTGTCATTATATCTGCCTACCTTTGGAAGATGTACATGAGGTATGTCTGCAACCTGTGTGAAAATTGTGTTTCTAGAGAATAAAGACTGTATTTCTGCACCCAACAACCAAATGATCTTCATTCCCTTATCTGCATCAGCCCCACTATGTGTTCTTTGTAGTTAATTATGTTGATCAGTTTCTATTTGAATACTAACTAAAACATGGCTTAGGAGAGGGGCAATTATTACAACCTCTATTGTATGTTATGCTCTTACATCATTCATCTCGGGATATGTGAGTGGTGGATTGTACTCTCGTAACGCTGGTATGTGCTCCTCACCCTGATATCTCATTAGTTGTTTCCTGGTGTAGCAGTAGGTTATAATAATCAAATTTGCCTGTGTAGCAGATGGATCATTTATCAATTGAAGGTTTTATTTTTTCTTTGAATCTTTTCAGGTGAAAACTGGATTAAGTCGATGGTCCTTACAGCGTCACTTTTCCCCTTTTTGTGCTTTGGGATAGGGTTCATTCTAAACACCATTGCCATAAATTATGGATCAATAGCTGCTATTCCCCTTTGCACAATCATAGTTGTTTTTGTTATCTGGGCTTTTATCTCGTTGCCCCTGTCCCTCCTTGGTACTGTTGTTGGAAGAAACTGGAGTGGTACGCCAAACAATCCATGCCGTGTAAAGAATATCCCTCGTCCTATCCCTGAGAAGAAATGGTACCTTAGACCATCTGTAATTTCTCTGGTGGGGGGTCTTCTGCCCTTTGCAAGCATTTTTATTGAGATGTATTTCGTCTTCTCTTCCTTGTGGAACTACATGGTAATTATTCTTTTTGGTATCTAGAAAAACATATCTTTAGATACTTCTTATGCGCTATTTGTTCCTGACATCCTTTTAGCAATATTTTAGACTCGTTTTAGCAAGAAGCATGAACAAGTGCAAATTGATGCATTATGAGTAATCATTTAGTTTTATTCTTTAGTAATAAGTTTTATCCTCCACCTTCTTCTAATTTCTCCTTCTTTAGTAATTTGGGGTCCATACTTGAAAAGTTTCTTGTTTCTAACTTGGCCTCTTTTCCAGTGGAAAAACTGAAAAGGCAAAGATATTGGCTTGAAAATATCAGTTTTAGTGAGAGCGCAGACATATTTAGTGCATGTAAAGGACCGGTATTTATTGATCAACCAGTGAAAAGAAATCTAGGCTGTTTAATGTCATAGAATCCTAATAATGTCCAATGCGTGTCATGCTGGACATTATATCCATACAGTGCACACTTTGGAATCCCCTGGTTATAGGTTGGTAACCAGGCATTCACATGAAATAAACTTGAATTAATTCTTTTGTCCATCGAGTCAGCTTTGTATAACACGTGCCAGTTGCAAAATCTTGTTGGTTGTCTAAGATGCTGATTTACTTTCTGTCAAGCACATTTTTCTGGAAAAGAATATATCAACATGTATGGACAGGATACCTCAACTCTTTTAGTCATTTGTTCTATGAGGTTGGACTTGCAGTTAACTCTAAACATTATATGTAGCCTAATTCAGATGAAGACTGTCGTACATGTCACTGACAATTAGAGGTGGATAATATTTTCTCTACATTGCTGGAGATTCAGAAGAGTTCATCTACTTATATTTCTGCAGTGTAGCTATATTTTGGCTGAGAAGTCTTTTCAATTTGTAATTCTACTAACCACCTTGACGATATTTTGTAATTCTACTAACCACCTTGACGATATTCTTGACAGGTGCACTACTATGTGTATGGATTCATGCTCCTTGTTTTCATTGTTCTGATCATTGTCACTGTTTGTGTGACAATCTTGGGAACATACTTCTTGCTGAATGCGGAGAACTATCATTGGCAATGGACTTCATTCTTCTCGGCTGCCTCCACTGCTCTATATGTCTACCTATATGCTATATATTACTATCATGCAAAGACTAGCATGTCTGGTCTCTTCCAGACCAGCTTTTACTTTGGCTACACTCTTATGTTCTGCCTTGGTGTCGGTATCCTATGTGGTAACCTCTCTTAGTTTAATTTGCAGTAATTGTGGAAAATCCACTTCTGTTTCTTTCCTTGAACTCTTTTCCTTGTCATTAACCCGATCAATTGTTTCTTGCTTGCTGTTCTGGAAATTCCAGGTGCTGTAGGGTATCTCGGCTCTAATTTGTTCGTGAGGAGGATTTTCAGAAATATCAAATGTGATTAAGCGCATGACACTGCCCAATAGAGGTTACTCTTTATAGAGTTCACCATGCATGTTGAGTTCTACTCATATCTTGAGAGTATGTTCATGGCAATATTGATCGCAAACTGTGAATGAACATTAGATGAAGCTATATATTACATGGATAACGTTAAAGACCACTTTGTAGATTCTTTTTACCTTTTGTATTCTTTATGCTTTATACAAATTTGTCCTACACACTGTTGCCATATTAAAAGACCATTAGATGATACATTCCTGTAGAAAAAGATTTTGTCTAAACTTTCGATTCTGTTCTTTATTTTTAAGTTATTTTCCTCTTGGTAACCAAAACTCTGCTTGTATGAGTTTTTCAAAGCATAGTCAGTCCTAAGCCCAAAAAAAATAAAAAATCACGACTCTGCAACCATAGGTTAGACTGTGAATTTTTTTTTGGAATCCCAGGATAACCGGCAACCGCTACAACCTCTAGCACAGCCTCTGCCCTTCGGGTGAACACTCTGTGGTGAGCACTTTGTGCGCACTGGGTAATAGTCTGCAAATCACACAGGGGATGTAAACCGCACTAGGCAAACCCTGTGCGACAGGCTCGACTCAGAAGGCATTGAGGGGGATCGATCCCGGGTCATCCACATGGATGACCACCCTCCAAACCAACTGAGCCCTCCCGAAGGACTTAGATTGTGAAATTATTATTACATATAATTTACTTTTTTTAAGCTTAAAAGAAAAAAGTATCACATAAATTGAGACGGAAGGAGTATAACATTGTTCACAGTTTATTACCAATAAATAATCTAGAAAATTTGTCATCACTAGATGCATGAGGTTTTTGTGAATTATTTTCTTGTGTTCAAATTGTCATTGATCATATAAAATAATGTAAAGTATTTGTTATAACAAAAAATATTTTTGATAAAATAATTGCTAAAAATAAATGTTTGTTATCCTCAAATATTTGTCTTCAGATGAAAAAATATTGTTATGAAATAGAGACTATAAATGCAAACAAATCAGATTAAAGTATATAGATAGAGTTATAGATTATTCAATTTCAAATTGATGTACAAATGAATTGAATTAAATCTCTATTTATAGGAAAAATAAGTTGTTCTGAGTCTTTTTAGGAAGCAAGCGCAAGGCTTTAAAGTAAGACACATGTAAGGCAGTCCGAGCATGATGAGATTTTATGCCAGAATAAATTAAAAGTTTATTGATCTAAAATTTATGCCACAAATGAACTGAATTGAATTTCTATTTATAAAAGGAAAAAAGTTGTTGCGAGACTTTTCAGGAAACAGTTGCTTGGCTACTTTACAAATGTTGCTTGCGAGCTACTTGCAATCTGTCTTTTTGAGGTACTTGCAAGTTATTTGCATAGTTGTTAGTCTGAGAAAGTTGATGTAAGACTTTTCAGGAAAGTTACTTACAAGCTATCAGTTTAAAGTACTTGCAATCTATCAACTTAAGCTATTTACAAGCTACCTTATTTGATTTCAAACTTATTCAAAAAATTGTGTAACAGATATCCATAATATGCTTTATATCTGTATGACAAATATGACTTTTTCGCTTCTGAACAAGTCATTTTATTTCATAATTATCTTTTACTTGTGTCATATCACCTCTACAATTAGTACTTCAGGCATTATTATTAGCTTTTAATGTTAAAATATTTTATCCTATCACCATTCTATTGTTAATCTTATTTCTTTATAATTAATAAATATTTTTGGAATAAGATATAAGTACCTCAAAATTGTTATGACACACTTAAACTTTACAGTATTTCATTATTCTTTTTGTCACGACCCGAGTCAAGATCCTGGACGTGACGGGCATCCCAGACCAATGAAGGCCTTGGAAGACCCCTTAGCATTATATCATAAGCGTAGCCACTAATAAGATGTGGAAAAGGACCCATAGATAATAAGTTCAACTTCAAAGGAGATAAAAACAATACCGAAACCAAAATACGTCATCAGTTTACATCTGTCTACATCAGTCTACGAAGTCTCAGACATTACGAATAGAAATTCTAAGCCGGAACATAGCCCCGACAATACCATAAAATAAATGATCAAAGTCTAATGAGCAAACATGTGCCTTCCGAAAGATGGAGGGCTCACAACTTGTTACTTGCTGTCCGGACTAACCTACTGCTGCACAGTGCCACGAGAATGTGCCTCCGAACCTACATCATGAAACGATGTAGCCATCCGAAGACGGTCAATACGTGAAATTTATTGGCATACAGAGCAAATAAAAGACAGGATATACTTTGTAATAAAAATAATCGTCAAGTAAAAGTAAAGGCAATTTGATAAAATATCAGTTGTGACTCTGAGTAAAAGAAAATCATAATTTCTATTCTTTAGTTCTGAACTAGATAGTATCACCAACTTTCGTTAAACACCACGGGCTATGTGGGTCCGATCAATGCTCGACCGGCTAAGCCCCAATCCATGTTTGCCGCATGAATTGAGATTAAAACAGTATGGCCAGCAATCATCCTCATAGAGGAAAATACAAGGTCGTTCAATTAAGGATCAAACCATTCCTATGTCGGCAAAACACAGGTTTCGGGTGTTGAGCCATTTGGACTCACACCTTCTCGGTTCACCATCTAATTCTCTTGAAGCCCAGATTTTAGCATTTTCATATTCATCAAACATCAACAAAGCAATTTGCTTTTTATTAAGGGCATAGACCATTGTTGGTATCGTCATACCAAGACTCGCAAGTCATCTGTCTTACTAACCATTTAACTGGAAGGTTTGTTGTCACTTTATCATGCCCCAACTTATTACAAAACAAGTATAAGGTAGTTCTGAACAACCAACCAAAATCATTTGAGAAAAACATTGAATAATTTGGAGTCACCTTATTTCTCAAGTACAAAAATAAGTCTTTTCAACATGGGTCAAACCACCCCTCAACATGGGAATAGCTATGTCTTGAGACATACCACCAGGCCTTAAATGCTCAACCTCGACTTGTTGACAATTAGGAAACTTAGCAATAAAATTAGCAATATCCCTTTTCATATTATTCCACTAATACATCTCCTTCAAGTCATGGTACATTTTAGTAGAGCCGGGATAAACAGTATACCTGGAGACATGGGCTTCGATCAAGATTCTCTCTCGCAGCCCATCAATAACGGGAACACACAATCTTCCTTGATACCGCAAAACACCATCTCCCCTAATCTCTAAAGCCATAACTTTTTGCTGACCAACATCTTCCCTGATTTGCATAAGTATGGGATCATTAGCGTGCTTCTCCTTAACTTTAGCACCTAGGGATGACTTAGCCATTTCGTGAACAATCATTTTTCCATCTTCGGAGTCCAAAAGTCGGACTCCTAAATTAGCAAGTCGATGGATTTTCTTTACTAAACTTCTCTTTTCCTCCCCAACATGAGAAAGACTCCCCATGGACAACCTGCTAAGAGCATCAACGACAACATTAGTTTTATCTGGATGATAGTGTAATCTCATGTCATAATCTTTCAACAACTCAAGCCATCGCCTTTGTCTGAGATTCAGCTCCTTTTGTGTAGACACATATTGTAGACTCTTGTGATCAGTGAAAATATCCACATGCTCCCCATTAAATAGTGACGCCAAATCTTGAGTGCAAAAACCACAGCCGCCAACTCAAGATCGTGAGTCGGGTAATTTCTCTCATGTACTTTAAGTTGCCTGAAAGCATAAGCCATGACTTTCCCATGCTGTATGAGCATACACCTAAGTCCCACCCGGGATGCATCACAATAGACCACAAATCCTTCAGTACCCTCGAGGAGTGTCAAAACAAGGGCAGAAGTCAACCGATCCTTCAACTTTTTAAAACTGCCCTCACAAGCATCGGACCACTGGAACTTCACCTTTTTCTGTGTCAACTTTGTTAATGGAGCAGCTATAGAAGAAAACTTTCCACGAAACTCTTATAGTATCTCGCCAAACCCAGGAAGCTTCTAATATCAGTTGGGGTTGTGGATCTAGGCTATTTCTTCACTGCCTCAATCTTTTGAGGGTCCACTTTAATTCCCTCACTAGAAATAATATGACTGAGAAAAGTCACAGCACTTAGCCAAAATTCACACTTGGAAAATTTGGCATACAATTCTTGATCCTTAAGGGTCTGAAGTACATTCGGAGGTGATTGGCATGCTCCTCCTTACTCCGAGAGTATACCAGAATGTCATCAATGAAAACTATAATGAACAAATCCAAGAACTGTTTAAACACCTTATTCATAAGATCCATGAAGGCTGCAAGTGCATTAGTCAAACTAAAGGACATAACTAGAAATTCAAAATGACCATACCGGGTTCAGAAAATAGTCTTGGGAATATCAGCTTCACTAACCTTCAACTGATGATAACCCGAACGGAGGTACATTTTTGAGAAACACTTAGCATCCTGAAGCTGGTCAAAGAGATCATCAATTCTGGGGAAAGGGTATTATTTTTCACCGTAACCTTATTTAACTGGCGGTAATCAATACACATACAAAGAGACCCATCTTTCTTGTGCACAAAAAGTACCGGAGCACCCCAAGGAAAGACACTAGGACAGATTTGTCAAGGAGGTGTTTCAACTGCACTTTTAACTCCTTTAGCTTCGCATAGGCCATTCTATACGGTGGGATGGAGATTGGACGAGTATAGGGTAAAAGACCAATCCCAAAATCTATTTTTCTGTCCGGGAAAATTCTGAGAAGATCTACGGGAAAGACTTCGGAAAATTCATTGACTACAGGAACGGATTGGAGTCAGGGACTTTCAGCACTAGTATCCTTAACCCAAACTAAATGGTACAAACAACCTTTAGAAATTATTTTTCGGGCTCTAAGATAAGAGATGAACCTTCCATTTGATATTATGGGGCTACCCTCCCACTCAAGGACTGGTTCATTTGGAAAGTGAAAAGTGACTTTTCTGGTTCTACAATCCAAAGTAGCATAACAAAAGTGGAGCCAATCCATCCCTCGAATAATATCAAAATCTACCATATCAAGCTCTACCAAATCCATCATAGTATCCTAATGAAAAATAGACACAATACAATTTCTATAGACCCTCCTAACAATAACGGACTCACCAACAAGGGTAGAAACTGAGAAGGGTTTAAGAATATTTTCGGGGCCGAAACCAAAATTCACAGCCACATAAGGGGTCACATAAGATAGAGTAAAATCGGGGTCATGTAGCACATAAACATCATAGGAGAAAATCTGTAACATACCCGTGACAACGTCTAGTGAGGCCTCTGAATCCTCTCGAGTAGATAGAGCATATAGACGGTTGCGACCCTCCGCCTGTACCAGAAATAGTCCTTTTTGCAGCTGGGGCGGAAAAAGTAGTAGTTGGGGCTTTGCTGCCCCCAAATGCCTCCTTGCCTTTGGACACTCTCTATGAATATGCCAGGGCTGTCCACAACCATAGCACACGCCGTTACCCAGAAGACATCTACCACGATGAACTTTTCCACGTATGGGCCAAGGAGCATAGGACGAATTCGATTGTGCCACACTGCCCTGGGATTGAGTACCCTGCATCTTGGGGTCATTATTAGGCTGAAAACGTTGATCACCTGAAGGTTTAGGGGCAGATGCACTTGCTGATGAATGAGTATGTCCCCAAGATTTCTTTTTAGGCCAATGCCTGCCTCCCTTACCACTATGCTGCTGGCTTGCTTCCTGATCTGCTGGCCTAGCCCTTTTTTCTGACGCTCCTCTGCCTCAGTCTGCCTTTTCTTTTCATCTTCAACCTGTTGCATGTACACCACTAACCTAGATATATCCATGTCATTATTCAGCGTCGCCCCTTTCCACTCTAGTATCAAATCATCAGAGAGACCAGAAGAAAACTTCCTTATCCGGGCCCTCATACTGGACACCAACTCTGGAGCATAACGAGACAACTGAGTAAATTTCAGTGCATACTCCTTACAACTCATCTTTCCCTACTTCAAGTTCACAAACTTCTCAGCCTTGGCTTCTCTTAATTCTTGAGGAAAGAAGTAATCAAGAAAGGCTTCGAAAAAATCTTCCCAAGCAGTTGGCTCAGAATCTTCACCCCTACTATGCTCCCACTCATCATACCATTGATAGGCCACTCCCTTTCGCTGGTAGGCTACAAACTCCACACCCTCCGTGTCACTGGCATGCATAAACCTAAAAATTTTCTCCATTTCATCAACAAACTCTTGAGGATCTTTCTCAACTTTGGATCCCGTAAAGGTTGATGGGTTTAGCCGCATAAACTGACCAACTCGAGTAACATCTGAGGAACTTGAGGTAGAACCAGTATCACCTAACCTGCGAGACTACAATGACACAATATGTGTAAATATTTGAATAGTCTGTCTGAACTCAACATTAAAAACCTCACCCTGTGGGGACTGAGTACTATTGGTACTGGTTATGGGAGCTCGTGGAGAAATAGTTGGGGCCGGTAGAACCCCAGCAGGAGCAGTCGAACCAGAAGTGTGGACTCCATTATGAGTCTGCATCCATTGAGTGGGGCGGACCTCTTCAGCATTTGCCCCGGTGGGGATAGAGGTTCCCACTGAAGTTCTTTGGCCGTTAGTCCTTCTTGGAGGCATGATCTGAAACGAGGAAAAAAGTAGGAATCAGAAGAATTTTCTTAGAACTAGACTATGTAGCACGAATAAAACATGAAAAAAAGGAAACATTCCTAAATGTCTTGTAGCCCCCCTCTAATAAGTGTGGCGCGCTACACATCCATAAAAAAGACTTTACTCGATACGACTTCGTAGATACCCTAGGACCTTGAACCGTGCTCTGATACCAAGTTTGTCATGACCCGAACCAGTACCCTAGACGTGACGGGCATCCCAAACCAATGATGGTCTTGGAAGACTCCTTAGCATTATATCATAAGCATAGCCATTAATAAGATGCGGAAAAGGACCCAGAGATAATAAGTTCAACTTCAAATGAGATAAAAATAATACTGAAACCAAAATACGTCATCAGTTTACATCTGTCTATATCAGTCTACGAAGCCTCTAACATTACAAAAAAAAAACTCAAGCCAGAACATGGTCCCGACAATACCATAAACAAATAACCAAAGTCTAATGAGGAAACATGTGCCTTCCGAAAGATGGAGGGATCATCACTCATTACTTGCTGTCCGGACGAACCTACTGCTGCACAATGCCACCAGAATGTGCCTCCGCACTTACATCATGAAATGATGTTCATGATGTAGCCCAAAGACGGTCAATACCTGGAGTGTATTGGCATACAGAGCTAATAAAAGATAGGATATACTTTGTAATAAAAATAACGGAAAAGGGCCTAAAACGCCCTTCATCTATTGAAAATGGTACAAAAATGCCCTTAATCCACCTTTAGGCTCTATAATGCCCTTTACATCAATCTTTGGGCTCCATAATGCCCTTTACATCCACCTTTGGGCTCCAAAATGCCATTTATTTAATATCCCTAATAGTAAATTGAAAAAAAATTTTCATTAATGACGTATCAATTTTTCATTGGTCCCTAATTAACTAATTAAAAAAAATTTAAAACTCCACCCAAAAACTAATAGACCCGATCCACATTGTTACCCGCTCATTTTTTAAAAGAAAGTCATGAATCCAAACTTATTATTCAAAAAAAAAAAAAAAAACCATGAGATTTACCTATATATTTATTTTATTTTTTTATTAACTTTATTCACTTAATTAAATTAAGCTTATAATTTTTTTAAAGAAATTTCCTTCATAATTCAAGAAAATTATAGTCACCATAGTAATAGGTTAATAACCGATTATATGTTGAAAAATGATGAAATGCTTTTTTCCTACTTGTAGGGAAAAAATAAGAGAGGAAAATATTATTATTTTCTTAAAAATAAAAAATTTCGAACCAAACCGATACTAGCCAAATTGATGGATATGAATTATATTTGATTTTAATAATTAAAAAATTAACTAAATTGATTTGATTTTAGTTTAACCAAGAAAGGACCTAAACCAAATTATGAAGACCCCTAATAAAAATATTGCATGTGAGTTTTAATATTGATTAATTTAAATAATTATATAATTATAATGCATTACTAAATTAGCAAACTTAATCATTGTTGCAAAAATTTTACTTATTTTTTATAATTTCTTTTTGTATATTAAACTATGTAATACTTGACAATTATCTTTTAGAACATTATTTTTTTCTAGAAAAGCGTTACTTTGTTCTATTCTGTTAAATATAATATGTGTATATCTTTATAATTTAACAATGGAAAGTTGACAAATCATTAATGAAACTTTTTTTAATTTAATATTGAGGATGTTAAATAAAGGGCATTTTGGAGCCCAAAGATGGATGTGAAGGACATTTTGGAGCCTAAAGGTGGATGAAGGATATTTTTGTACCATTATCAATAGGTGAAGGGTATTTTAAGCCCTTTTCTGTAAAAATAATCATCAAGTAAAAGTAAAGGCAATATGATAAAATATCAGTTGTGACTCTGAGTAAAAGAAAATCATAATTTCTATTCTTTAGTTCTGAACTAGATGGTATCACCCACTTCCGTTAAACACCACGGGCTATGTGGGTCCGATCAACGCTCGACCGGCTAAGCCCTAATCCATGTTTGCCACATGAATTGAGATTAAAAAAATATGGCTATCAATCATCCTCATAGAGGAAAATACAAGGTCGTCCAATTAAGGATTAAACCATCCCTATGTCGGCAAAACACATGTTTCAGGTGTTGAGCCATTTGGACTCACACCTTCTCGGTAACCATCTAATTCTCTTGAACCCAGATTTTAGCATTTTCATATTCATCAAACATCAATAAAGCAATTTCCTTTTCATTAAGGGCATAAACCATTGTTGGTGTCGTCATACCAAGACTTGCAAGTCATCTATTTCATTAACCATTTAACCGGAAGGTTTGTTGTCACTTTATCATGCCCAACTTATCACAAAACAAGTATAAGGTAGTTCTTAACAACCAACCAAAATCATTTGAGAAAAACATTGAATAATTTGGAGTCATCTTATTTCTCAAGTACAAAAGTAAGTCTTTTCAACATGGGTCAAACCACCCCTCAACCATTAGTATGTAAATACAACATTTAAATCCATCAATTAGAAATTCCTCTTTGACCCATCAATTAACCAACACAATTTAAGGTAGTTGGGAAGAAATATAATTCGTTCCATCTTCTCAAGGTTTAAATCAACATGCATCTAAAGCAATTTCAAGTAGAAACATCATAATGCGGTTTCATGTTCTTTCATAGATTTCATATAAGAATAATTGTAACCCTAGTTCAGAATTCAATTATATATATATTAAAAGCAAATCATCAAATTTTAAAAGTTTACTTGAGAAGAGATTGCTCTGCATACCTTTTTTTGATGGTAAACTATGGGGGAGACCTTAGAGCTAGACCCTTGGATTCACCTATGAACTGAATTGTTTCTTGACTTAAAGAGGGAGAAAGATGAGGTGTTTAATCGACTTTAGGGTAATTAGAATGCAATGGGAACATTTTAGAGTAATTGGGGGAGGTTTTCTAAGCGTTAGGACCAAAATATCCTTGAAATATTAAAAGAAAAAAAAAGAAATCCCATCAGGCAACACGCGGGGGGAGGGGGGGATGCTCTACTCACAGCGCGACCCCCATAGCAGGGGCCATTCCAATAGCCCAACATGACTGAAGGTGTGGCGCGAGGGCTAGGTTCCGACCTCCCTCGACACGGTGCGCTACCTCTTTTCTACGTGAAGTCTTCCGTTGACGTCCCCAGCCTCATCCCAAATGATTTCCCTTCAACCCAGGGGTCATTTAGGTCCGTTTTTAAGCTCTAAGAGTCCTGCAAAATGCACGGGGCATTACATTTTTTATTTTTTTTTATTTTTTTTATTTTTTTTTTGTATTTTGGTGTTTCTTTTATAGTGACATGGTTGTCAAGTTAACGCAAAAATATTTTACTACTTGGAGGGTATAGTTTAGGATATTTTTTCATTTCACTGTGCAAGTAAGCTAAACGACAAACAGTTTATACGTAAAGCCTTATGATATCTCTGATGGAAGCACACAAGTTGTACTCAATTTGTAGTGCTCATCTCCATGGCCAACGGAGTCAACAACATCTCCGACGCCGAGACCCCATTTCTCGGCGACGTCGTTGAAGGCTCCGTTGACTATAAGGGTCGTCCCGTTACCCGATCCAAATCCGGGGGCTGGAGATCCGCATCTTTCATTATAGGTAAATACTGCTCCTTTCGTTTCAATTTGACTTCACACGCCAACCTTTTTAATCTTGTGGTAGTTAATGATATGTTGAATGTATCAAAAGATGTTTTAATCTCGTGGAAAGTTGAAATTAAAAGAGTTAGCTAAAAAAAAGGAAAGTAGATCGAATAAATTGAAACGGGGAGTACTTACTTGTCAATGATTTTGGTATATTACTGCAATTTTATTATCTGGGTCGTCTTCAAAAATGGATATTTTTTCCGTTATGTGATTTATATTCAGATCTTTCTGCAATTTTAGCTTCTGGGGTGTCTTAAAAAACTGTTTTTTTCCCAGTATTAAATCATTCTGCAAGATGGGTTGTCTTAAGAATTCGGTGTTTGCTTCAATTGTTCTAATAGTATTCAAATTTATCTGCAATTTTAGCTGATGGGTTCTCTCAAATTTTGATTCTTTTTCCTCTACTGTTTTTGATTTGTTCAAATCTTTATGCAACTTTAGCTGCTTGTTGTTTTAACTTTTAACAACTGATTTTTGCCTGCTATTTTGTGGATTTTCAATTCTTCTGCAATTTTAGCATCTGTATCCAGGGGCGGAGCCAAGTATGGCCAAGAGATTTTTCTGAATCCCCTTTGGCGAAAAATTACACTATTCATACATGGTTAAAATTATTTCTTATGTATATATAGTAGGTGTTGAACCCCCTTTGGCTTATTCGTGTGTTTACGACTTCATTTTTTGAATCCCCTTAGCGAAAATCCTCAAATGGAGCGAGATGAATATTAAGAATGCATATAGTTGACCTTAGCTTATTGGGGTAGCTTATTGGGGATTGAGGCGTTATTATTGTTGTGATAATAGTTGTCGCTGACTTTCAAAATCTATCTACAATTTTAGTTTCTGGGTTTGAAACTTGATTATTTACTTCCTTCTTTTAGGCGTGGAGGTTGCAGAGAGATTTGCATATTATGGTATAAGTTCAAACCTAATAAGCTACCTTACGGGGCCACTAGGCCAGTCAGTTGCGACAGCAGCGGAAAATGTAAATGCTTGGAGTGGAACTGCATCACTTCTTCCACTTTTGGGTGCATTTATCGCTGACTCATATCTCGGTCGGTATTGGACCATTATCATCTCCTCTTTGCTCTACATCCTGGTTAGTACCCAGTTCAGGTTTTTGCTTTGACATGCTCGTATCGTTTCCCCCCCACTTATGGTACAATAGGTTGTGAAAGTGCTTTGTTGATAGGCTTTTACTCTCTTGGCTGTGGCGGATCACAATTTTAAGTCAGTGGTTGTGGAGTACTGAACCAATTCCTTTCTTGTGACAATGGGTGCATGCAAGTATAGACACACATTTCAGATCCCAGTGGTGGTAAAAACACTAGGTTTTTCTTCCCATCTATCTCGGTACCTGTTTTGATGGGAGGTAGCAGGTACTCAGTGGAATTAGTTGAGGTGACGCTGACCTCGACACTATGGTTATTTGAAAATAAGTATAGACACACACTTACATATATAAGTGAGGCGGAAGTTGTGGTTGTTCCAACACATGCTGTGCATGCAATGAATATGCCTATGCTCTTTGGACCCGGCTGAAATAAAACATTGTTCTTAGTAAATAAGGATAGAAAAGGTTACTTGAAAGATTGAACTTTTAGGGTCTAAGTTCTGTTTGATTTTCCGGGCATTTGGTAGTTGATTATCGATGACATTTAACTAAATAGTTATGAATTTGTACTAGGTCGCAATTTTAGTGCGATTAGGTTGTTTTGATTCATGGATTAATGATGACCAGACTTTAGTGGCTTTAGTAAATTGTCCTGCTTTCTTTAGAGAAACATTATTAACAAGTTGTGTGATGTGCCGAACATCACTTACAGCTGTTTATTATTGAGGAGTTTATGAATAAATGCAAGAATCATATGTGATTGGTGTTGCAAAGTTATACGTGGAGTGGTTCCCATGCATCTTCGTTGATTCTGTATTATTAGGAAGGCCACCATATACTATCCTGCAGGTGTAACATCCTTGACATTGTCTCTACTTGAAAAGAGTAAAGTCCTCAGTTTGGGTCTTCTACTGTGCAGCCCGTAGCTTAGACTTATCTCCCGTTGTTGGATAATTGGACATTCCATGAAAGCAAGTAATAACTATTGTGAAGATGAAGAAATTGGGGAAGAACATAACATATAACACAGGTAGCATAAAAATGAGGACTTCATGCATCCAAGGTAGTGGCCTAGTGGTCAATGAGGTGGACGCAAACGTCGGAGACGGGGTTCATATTGCAGCTTAGACAAAAAACACAAGGCTATATTTTTCCATCTTCTTAAACCTTGGTGGACACTAGACAGAGTGCCCGGTACCTAAGATGGTGGGAGGTTGCAGTACCCGGTGGAATAGTTGAGGTTCACACAAGCTAGACCAGACATTACAATTGTCAAATTAAAAACGATGCGGACTTCATGCTATTATGCGGCATCGCTATACCTGTTTTTTTTTTTTTTTTTTTTTTTTTTTGATAATTGGTAACATTCACTATACCTGTTATTTGATAAGGTACTATTGCAATACCTTATCAAAAGTTTGACCTATAAATGTGAAACGGACCGACATAAGTTTGACTGGCTATTAAAAGCTTCATATGGCAGAATTTGCATTTTTGAGTAGAAGGAGCTTTGAAATTTGAATTTGATATTCTAAAGTTTGCTCTTTAGAACCAGCACGTCTGTTAGAGCAAATAGACATTTGGGTTGTTGCTTCCTCTTGACCCACAATTTTCTTTTGCAAGGGGTCATTTGGTTTAGAGAGATTAATAATGCAGGGATTGTAATGTAAAGATTAGTAATGCACGGATTGTAATGCGATGATTAATAGTGGAGATTGTAATGCAGTTATTATTATACGGGTATTTTTATACAATGTATAGTTTTAAATATGTGATCTCTTTATATGTTTTAAAAAGGATTGTTTAAAACGTGAGGGTTATTTTCATGTATTTTTTTGAGAAGGTTATTTTCATGTATTACTAATCCCCGTATTCTTATTCCACTTCCTATTCCGCATAAAATAATACATGGATTCATGCATAACTCATACTATGTTAGCAACAAAAATGACAACCAATCAGAGTATATAAGTAACGTTGATTTTACCCAAGTATAAAAAATGTAACCAAATATATAATTGCTTATGCTGAATTTTCTGTCGGTATGTTCACCCCTAGTACTTGAAATCAAATGAGCACTTGAAGTATGGTTCCATCTATACTTTCCTAATAACAGGCGGCCTCTCTTCACCATAGCAAGAATGATAAAAACCGAAGTCTCTATTCTATTGCTTGATTTGTTTAAGTAAGAAAATTGTCTTGGTGAAATTTCCTTGGGAGAAAGCTGTAATGATGCATAAATATATGAGCAGGTATGCCTCTCATTGTTGACTGAAAGTACCGTCTTCTTTCTGCTTTTGGAAAAAATGATTTAGCCAGTAAAACATTTTTTCGTTTGTTGAACTGCAGGGACTTAGCTTCTTGACGCTTTCAGCTGTCATCCCTTTCAATTATTCGGACTGCCAAGATACAGCAACATGTTCTCCTCCCAAGTTCCAAATTATTTTCTTCTTCTTTTCTTTGTATCTAGTAGCTATTGGACAGGGAGGACACAAGCCTTGTGTACAAGCTTTTGGGGCGGACCAATTTGATGCTCAAGACCCAAAAGAAAGTAAAGCTAAAAGCTCATTCTTCAATTGGTGGTATTTTGGAATGTGTGGTGGGCTATTGGTAACCCTCTGGATATTGAACTACATTCAAGATAACCTTAGCTGGGGTCTGGGATTTGGAATTCCCTGTATTGTCATGGGTCTCGCACTTGTGGTGTTCTTGCTTGGAAGCTTCACTTATCGGTTTCGCCAAAACAGTGATGAAAAGAACCCATTTCTTAGAATTGGTTATGTGTTTATTAATGCAGCTAGGAATTGGCAAACAACCACTTCAGCTATATCAGTGGAACAAGAAGTTCAGGGTATTCTGCCTCGTGAAGGTTCTGAACAATTCAAGTGAGTGTAGTTTTGCTTTTTTTTTTTTTCTTTTTCAATTGGATGAGTAATAGTTGTTGATCTTCCGATCATCTACTTCTGATGATCATATAAAGGAAAAATTTTCTGGATGTTTTCTCTGCTGAGGTTTGATTTGTTAAGAGTTAAAAGTGATCTAGGGACTGACTTAAAAGATTTTAGACCGCATAGTCTTAAGCTTGCTATTGAATGTAAAACCCAATGCATGTATGGACACTCCAATTTACTATGGGATACTATTAGTCATTTAAATATTTCTGTATAAAAAAAGTTGTTCTTTAATCAAGTGTTGTTCTTTAATCAAGTGTATTTTAAAAGACTTTCATTTTATTGATATAAATCTTTATTAAATACAGGTTCCTCAACAAAGCGTTGCTCGCACCCGATGGTTCCAAGGAAAATGGGAAAATTTGTAGTGTCAGTGAGGTTGAAGAGGCTAAGGCTATTCTTAGGTTGATTCCAATATGGACAACATGTTTGGTATATGCTATTGTGTTTTCACAGTCATCCACTTTATTCACCAAGCAAGGTGCAACTTTGGACAGATTTCTTGGTTCAAATTTTGAAGTACCTGCTGCCGCATTACAATCTTTCATTAGCCTCTCTGTTGTTGTTTTTATTCCTATATATGACCGTATTTTGGTTCCCGTTGCAAGAGCTATAACTAGGAAATCATCAGGCATAACAATGCTCCAAAGAATTGGGACTGGGATTTTCTTGTCTATACTTTCAATGGTAATTGCGGCTATAATCGAGAAGAAACGTCTCCAAACCGCTATAGAACATCGGCTGGTTGACCTCCCAAAGGCAACAGTTCCCATGAGTATTTGCTGGTTAATACCTCAGTATCTACTATTTGGTATTTCCGATGTATTCACCATGGTTGGTCTGCAGGAGTTCTTCTACGATCAGGTGCCCGTCGAGTTGAAAAGTATAGGCCTTTCTCTCTACCTGAGCATTTTTGGCATAGGAAGCTTCTTGAGCAGTTTCCTTATCTCTGTTACTGAGAACATTACTGGGAAAGATGGTCATACCAGTTGGTTTTCGGACAACTTGAATCGGGCACATTTGGATTACTTCTATTGGGTTCTTGCTGTACTTAGTACCATCGCGTTCACTGCGTACTTGTACTTTTCAAGATCTTATATATACAATAAGTCAAGTTCTCTCTAAGGTGTGTGATGTACTTGTGTAGGACATGCAGAAGTCGACGATGCAAGTGTGTAAAGGTCTTCTCTGTGCCTTTAGTATAGTGATATTCTTGTCAAAGAACACCTTGTGCTGGTAGAAGGCATAGATAGGCATCAACAGCAGGCTGAGGTGCTTGATATGTATGTGTTCGATATGATGTATGGGGAGAGATTTAGATTGTAAGTTCATTAGATATAATTATGCAATAGTTTGTTGATCTTATAATTTGTTCGAAATTTACAAAAAAAACTAAGTGTATGCACATGTTAGTATTATGTGGTGTAGTTGTAATTTCAGAGTACTGTTATCTTTAAAAAACCAATTGATATCAAAGCTGTGTCCTCATGCTACCCATATACTTAAGTGTTATCCTAGCTTTTCCTTGCTAGAATTCGTCCTACACCTGTAGGCTGTAGCATCTGTGATCTACTTCCTCAACTGTGTTAGATTGAAAGGCAGGCTCACAACCTCCAACCAAGAGAGTAGTTGTTCTACATATATTCCTTCTTATTCCATACGTGCTATGGTATTCTAGAGTGAGTAGGAGCTGGTCAAATATATATAGCTGTGGAGCAACATCCATGTCTGGATCTGATCTAATTGCTCAAACAAGACTTTGCGATCGCAAAGGAAGGACAAGACCACATACATGATAATCTCAGTGAAACCGTATGGCCTGCAGCCGCTCTGAAACCAGCTCACACTTATTTTTCCCTGCTGCAGTTTTGTAATTTGGTGTGGTCTTTTGCTCTCACCATAGCAAGCCTTGAGTCTTTTTGCACGCAGAAGTAGCTGCTATTGCTGTTGGTATGTGAACTGGTTGAGTATCCACGTACTTGTTACGTAGTGCATCCTCAAGATATATGGTTG
This sequence comes from Capsicum rhomboideum, assembly GCA_031232105.1. Lineage (NCBI taxonomy): Eukaryota > Viridiplantae > Streptophyta > Magnoliopsida > Solanales > Solanaceae > Capsicum > Capsicum rhomboideum. The sequence goes on along the minus strand of CP124713.1, from coordinate 14,266,060 downwards.
GAGAAACTTTGTAATTACTAAGGCAATTCAAAGAGGAGAACTAGAACAGTTGACTATGTTATAAGTCATACTAAGATAACACAATGTATGATTGGAAAAGCTTTTATGTAAGCCCCTTTATAGATAGGAGCGACTTATGAGGGAGCATACTTCGAGCATCTATGACTGGTGGAAACACGTAACAGGTGAATGATATAATTCACAAGCATTTGGCCGTAAAGTGTATCCCAGGACATGATTTCAGAAACTCGGAGAAACTGTCTGGTCTAACTGATGCAAGAATCACAATATCTGCATTAGAAAACAAAATTATAAATCGAAGCTTCGTCAAGGAGGTTGACTGAAGCTTCAAAAGATCACAGCAGTAGCCCTTAATAAAGCTAAATGTCATTTTCATTCTTAACTAATTGCCAGTGTTCTTGGTACCTTACAGCTAATACTTGGACCAAATCTGAGAAATAGATAAGGAATTTATGATATTACGTTTAATACATCGCTGTGAAGACCACAACTGACTGTATATCCACCAGGGGAATAGAAATGCTGTGAACCTATTACTTGACTGATGCTTTAAAGCAGCAATGCTAAAGCCAATAGCTAGCTATAAGTCAATTTCAATAAAAGTGCAAAGGCTGACTGCAGAAACAAAGGTGACTATAGAAGAACAAAGATCTCATACAGACAAAGAGGGAAAGTTTTATTAATCTCAATGACTTTCGTAATCAAAAAGACATTCTTTTATCAATCCATCTCCAATTGCATATACAATTGAAATATAAATTGCATGATTTTAACTAAGGTTTCAACTTTATTCAACCATAAGGACTTATATATGAAGTCATATCATCAAATCTGAAGATTTAATCTTCAGAAATCGAACACAAAAGGAACAGAAAAAAAACAGTTTCAGCAATGCCACCATGACATTATGTTGAAAGTTCAAAAAAGGATTTTAGGTTGTAAGGTGCAACGACATCTGGAGTTCCATTCCACAGTACTTCGGCATATTGTTGGTAGGCTAGCTCAGAGGGATGAAAAGAGTCGAAAAACAAGTTATCTTTCACGATTTTACATAACTTGTACTCTTTTGTTTGCCTCTTCCCTCCGCAACTATAAATCCCTCGAAATGGACCAGTCCCACAACAAGCCGTCTTTGATGTCTTAAAACCTAAACAAAGCAAAAATTATTAGTAAATTTAGACTGCGGAAACATTCTTTAGATAGTTATTATGCATTTTACATCGTCCTTTCTTTACATAGTATAATTCCATTGTGAAATGAGCATTGCACCAGCATGTGATTTAATCTTATTACTCCTAAGATTTATGATCCACATTCTATTCCGTCAGCAGGGTCACAAAATTTTTGACGTAGTGCAGACACGGGATGGAAAAGACAGATAAAGAAACAACCTATAGTATGTATTGCCATATTAGCTATGTTAACATAAATCAACTGTGCTCGAACATAAAGAGATTAGACGTTGAGTGTAATGAGATAAAACATACCAAATTTTGTTGGATTATCAAGGCTTTCTGAAAATACTTTGAACAAGTTGAATAATGTATACTTAAATCCAGGCAATTGTTTTTCCAATTGTTTGAGCATTCCCGGGAGAGCTGAATTATGCATTTTCGCCAAGTTTGTGATCTTCTCTATGAAATTGGCATTAAGAGCTCTAGTATTAGGGAGACGACCTAGGGGAATCATACCAAGCATTACAAATTTTCTGCCTCCTTCCTTGTAAACTCCCTGTGGCATTAATTTAGGAAAGTACAAAGAAATATTTTAGTAAGTGGTAAAATTAACTCCAAAGGAAATACGAAAAAATTAGGTTGATTTAGTAAGTTCAGTACCTTCAAAACTGATGTCAAATTGCCCATAATCATCTGTATATATTCTCTCTCAGGATACGAATTAGTCGAATTTGTTGACAAGGGAGCCAAGTAATCGTTACCGCCAGCGCTAAAAATATATACAGCATTGGAGAGGATCTGTTTGGACTCTATTGCCCCCACCTTTTTCTTCAACAGTTTCGTGACTTTTTTGAAATATTTCAACTGTGTATGAAGATCTATAACCTGTCAAATGGTATCAAACTTTAGAGGTACATAAACAAGTCTTGGTAATACTAAGTAACCTGCACTATTTGACATAGAAGGAATTCTATGAAACCAATTATATCGAAGAATTCCATCCTATATTACATTTAACTATCAAATTCAAACATGAATTACATTAAACTAATTCAAAGGAAATGTAACTTACAACAACAACAACAAAAAAGGAAATTTCACTTACAAAGCCACGATGAGTTTCGACCAAACAACCAGCACCGCCTGATGCAAAGTTTACCCCATGAACAAAAGGTTGCTTGCCAATTTCAAAATACGAAGGAATCAACGGCAAATTAGCATATTCAGCTGCAAATACAATAAAGAAAATCAAAGTTTTTAAGATGACTATAGAAATCTATCTAAAGAATGGATCTCCCTTTTCCATTTGTGGAAAGTCCCTTAACTTCCTTTTTGCATAACATAGTTGATCAATTAGTCCTTTGTGGAAATTAGTTTTTTCCTTTAACAGGCTGAAAGTTATTTTCGGTTAAAACACTGAGAGAATCTTCAAAAATATTTTTCAGAACTAAAGGTATGAGTTCAGAATTTTAGAAAAGACAGTTTACTGAGTTTTGACAGAAATACTAAATTGTCCAGAAGTACTAGTGAACCTATAACTAGAACTCTAGCTACGCACCTGTTTTTTGAACACTTGTCAAATAATTAACCAAAGGCCATAAAATTTACCGATAAAATCAGGGATGAGACGTCCATCGCAGAACCTTCCAGTAGGGTACTTGAAGAATGTTTCTCCATATGGCCACCAATTTGCTTGATACTCAGTAGTGGTGTTGATGTAGTTATTGTTCCCAGGATCAAACAATGAATCACCGAACACGAAAAGGGCAGCTTGAGATCTTTCATGGCTGTTAGAACACACAATTGGGTGAATAAAACATGCCACCAAAATAAAAATGCAGAAGTTAAACAAGCTTGAGCTCAAAGCCATTGGAGTACTTGAAATAGCTTAAGAAAAACCAATTGGATATATAATATTCCCCCTCCCTCCCTCCATTTCATTTTTTTTTTTAATTTTCCTTTATAGTCCATTTCAAAATTCTTTAATTCTAACTTTTCACGTGATATATTTAAGGATATAAAATTAAACGACATGTTAGTACATTCGACGTATCTATAGTTTAAGAACAAAAAATTCAAGAATTTTGTTTACTTTTTAAAACTCCGTATCAAGTTAAAACCACTACAGAGCAGTACTTGAATAAAAGTGTCGGCTACTTGGCTGGGTGGATTGATTGGTACTCACAAAAAAAATGAGAATATTTTATTATGAAAATAATTGAGTCGGGAACTTTAGTTAAACGATGTTTGTGGAAGATGCCATTTTTGAAAGTATATCTTTCTTGATTTTTCAAAGGGACAGCATGGCATTATCTGCCAAAATAAGAAAAAGAGAAGATAGAGACAGAATCCGTCAACAGGGAGACAAAATGAATATATTAAAACAAAATTGTAACTAAAAAGTTAAAAGAGTCTTATCCATTCCACTATATCCTCCTCAATAGTACATGTTAATTATTATTTTTAATGCTATGACTATGTGCAATAATGTTTCCCTTTTTCTTTTTTCTTTTTGACCAGCACCATTACTTCTTTGTTATTTGTAATTCGAAGGAAGTCAAAGTACGAGGGTTCATATTAGAAATTGGAATAAAGAAGAAATGAAGGTGATTTCTAAGATAATAACAATTAGTTGAGTGAACATATGAGAAAATAGAAATCAATCCTAGAAATCATAGGTTGTCTGTTGGATATGTATGAGCTAGTTCTATATGGTGAGAGAATCCGAATTCGTTTATAACTATGTATGAGCTAGTTCTATATGGTGAGAGAATCCGAATTCGTTTATAACTTCATTCGATATAATTATGTAATTGTTTGTTGAATATATTGCATATAATTGTTTTAACGTATCGTATATGGAGAGACAAGCATATACTAATCCAAATGCCAATGTATCTTCACAGAGAGTGGTATTACTCTGACACTGCATTCCTTGTGCAGAAACACCGTAATCAGGTTGTTAAAGATCAAACAATATCAACAAGCATATGTTTCTCTCTTCTTCAATGTAAATGAAGGCAGAAAAGGCTTGTTTTTTTGTTCTTTTTCTTCAACTTATATGGAACTTTGGTTTTAGCAGAGGAAGCAAAAGGACCGATTATATCTGCTATCTATCTGATCACGTTCATCTTTTCAAGGTCTAACGATGGTGCAATCATTGCAATGCCAGACTACAGAAAAAAGTGGCTGTAGAAGAACAAGGTAAGAGATGCACACAAAGATCGGGTGTAGAAGAACAATATTACAAATCCTTCTCCAATGTACATTGCATGATTCCATTTATTTCTCAACTTTGTTCAATCGTGCGGACTGAGATATGAAGTCATCCCATCAAATCTAAAGATCGTCTCTTCATAAATTGAACACAACAAGAACAGAAATTACAGTAGAGATCAAGCTCCTTAACATCATGTTTTACATTTTTTTTCTTCTTTCCACCAATGCCACATCAGGTTATGCTGAAAGTTGAAACAAGGATTTTAGGTTGTGAGGTGCTACAACCTCTGGAGTACCATTCCACATTAATTCGGCGCATTGTTGGTAGGCTAGCTCAGTGGGATGAACAGAGTCAAAAAACAGGTAATCTTTCACATTTTTACATAACTCATACTCTTTTACCTGCCCCTTGCCTCCACAACTAAAAATCCCTCGAAATGGACCCGTCCCACAACAAGCCGCCTCTGATATCTTAAAACCTAGACAAAACAAAGTCATGATTCATAAGTAACTTAAGACTAAGGAAACATTCTCTATATAAAAAATTAAACATTTTACACTCTCTTTTCTCTACATATATAGTTTGTGTAATTGCATTTTGTTATGAGCATTGCATCAACATGTCATTTAAACTACTTATTAGGGTTCAAGAATCACATTCTAATTTATTAGCAGAGCCATGAAGATTCTGACACAGTGCACGCAGTGCAAAACCAGGAAGTTCGTTAGTTGTGTTTAAGATTTAATATATATCTATAAAAAGTAATTTTAGACCTGTATAATCAATATTACACGTATAATTTTTAGTCAAAGGGTGTTCAACTGACCGCCCTTCAGTCTATGTAGCTATGCCACTAAGTGCACACACTGATGTGAATGGAAAGACTAATAAAGCATCAACCTATATTACTTCTTCGTATAATAGTTATTCTTTCATAAATCAACGATGCACAATATACAATCGAACATAAAAATACAGGATTTTCAGTTCGATCAGATAGAACATACCATATTTTGTTGGATTATCATAGCTTTCTGCTAATACTTTGAAGGCGTCGAATATTGTATACTTAAATCCAGGCAATTGCTTCTCTAGTTGTTTGAGCATTATTGGGAGAGCTGAATTAAACATTTTCGCCATGTTTGTGCCCTCCTCCATGCAACTTCCATTTGTAACTCCTTTTTGAAGGTTCAGAGCTCTAATAATAGGAAGACAGCCCAATGGAGCCAAACTAAGCATCACAAATTTTCTCCCTCCTACCTTGTAAGTTCCCTGTCGCATTAGTTTAAAAAGATATCGGTCAAAAACACATTCGAACTATTATTTTTTTTGCGAATTTCACCCTTAACTGTCAGCTGTTCATTTTTTCCACCTAACTATCAGTCTATCACCATGTATGTATTAAAACACATCTAATTGAATAGTTGATGATGTGTGGCATACACTCTCTATTTTTATTTTAATTAATCAGCTCAATTAGTTGCATATGACATGCGGACGAATTTTTATGAACAAAATAAGTTCTGGCCGATTGTTTTCATACATTTGACCTAGTTAGTTTTAAGGTGTGTTTTAGTACATAGATAACGATTAATAGTTGGAACGTGAAACTTACGAAAAAAATTATAGATCAAGTATCTTTTTTGACAATTATCTCTAATTTAAACAAAGTACAAAAAAATTAGTCTAGCTAGCTAGGATTGTAAAACTAGTTAATAAAAACATGACCCATCAACCCGTCAAAGTTTGAGCAAGTTAATGACTGTTGGAAATAATGATTCAAAGTTGGAGTAGGAATCCTTAGTTGTTTAGGATTTAATATTTTTGGTATTTATTTAATTCATGTCTAATTAGGATTAGGATTTGTTTGTCCTAGTTCATATAGGAATAGGTTTTCTAGTCCTAGTTTAAATTGGTTATGAACTATTATAATTAGGGGTGCTTGCTACATATTTTCTAAGGTTGTGAGGTAGTCAAATATAGAGTAGAAATTCAAGAGTTTTTTGAGTCATTGAATAAAGCCTCCTACCTCTTGTCCTCTTGTTTAATTAATTTCTTCTATTTAGCCATTGTTGGATTTTTCACTTGTGCTTATATTATTTCTTTGAGTGATTTTATTTCTTTCAAATTGGTATCAAAGCAGGTGTGAGAGCTTGTGTGAGATCTTGTTAGAGCCTCGTGTGAGATCAAACATATAATTTTTTTTTATGGATATTCCATATTTACCTGATGTCCTGTTTTTGAGTTCGATGGAAATTTTTTTGAGAGTTGGTATCAACCGATGAAGAATTTTTTCAAGGCTAATGGATTATGGTCCATTATTGAGAATGGATTTGTAGAGCCTCCGGAAGGCACAACATTAATGGGTGAAGCAACTACTCAATTGGAGAAAAATAGACAATTGAATTATAAGGCATTGTTCTATATTGACTGCAAGATCGAATTGCATGTATCCATCAAATTACTATATGTAAAATAATTAAAAGAGGCTTGGACAATTTTAGTGAAATGGCATCGACGTGCTACTGACGTGAAGAGAGAGAAACTTCAAGAGCTTTGGAGACAGTATGAGCTGGCCCAAATGAAACCAACTGCATTTGTTAAAGAATTCTTTACAAGAATTAGAGAAATTATTAATGATATGAAGGCCAATGGAGAAATATTGGAAGAAGTTAAAGTAGTTAAAAAGATATTAGAATCTCTAAGTTTAAAGTTTCACACCAAGAAGAAAGATTTTGAGGCTACCCAAGTACTTTGAGACTTTAATGTTCTAGAAGATGAGTTGGTGATATATGAGATATCCCTAAATCAAGAGACAATTGAATTAATGGAGGAGACATTGCAAGTAAAGTATGATCAACCAATATAAGAAGAAGTGTCAACAAATCTAACAGAAATAAACGAAGAAGATCCAAATTCGGAAACAGTGAAGAAAAGAAGTGAAGGTAAAAATAATCTTTATTGTGGTATAAAGAACTTGAGTGCAAAGAGGACTCCAATAGTGTCCAAACTGCTAGATAAAGGTTGAAGAGGATAAGGCTATTCTTAGGTTGATTCCAATATGGACAACATGTTTGTGTTTTCACAGTCATCCACTTTATTCACCGAGCAAGGTGCAACTTTGGACAGATTTCTTGGTTCAAATTTTGAAGTACCTGCTGCCGCATTACAATCTTTCATTAGCCTCTCTGTTGTTGTTTTTATTCCTATATATGACCATTTTTTGGTTCCCGTTGCAAGAGCTATAACTAGGAAACCATCAGGCATAACAATGCTCCAAAGAATTGGAACTGGGATTTTCTTGTCTATACTTTCAATGGTAATTGCGGCTATAATCGAGAAGAAACGTCTCCAAACCGCTATAGAACATGGGCTGGTTGACCTCCCAAAGGCAACAGTTCCCATGAGCATTTGCTGGTTTATACCTCAGTATCTACTATTTGGTATTTCCGATGTATTCACCATGGTTGATCTGCAGGAGTTCTTCTACGATCAGGTGCCCGTCGAGTTGAAAAGTATAGGCCTTTCTCTCTACCTGAGCATTTTTGGCATAGAAAGCTTCTTGAGCAGTTTCCTTATCTCTGTTACTGAGAACATTACTGGGAAAGATGGTCATACCAGTTGGTTTTCGGACAACTTGAATCGGGCACATTTGGATTACTTCTATTGGGTTCTTGCTGTACTTAGTACCATCGCGTTCACTGCGTACTTGTACTTTTCAAGATCTTATATATACAATAAGTCAAGTTCTCTCTAAGGTGTATGATGTAATTGTGTAGGACATGCAGAAGTCGACGATGCAAGAGTGTAAAGGTCTTCTCTGTGCTGTAGTATAGTGATATTCCTGTCAAAGAAAACCTTGTGCTGGTAGAAGGCATAGATAGGCATAAACTGCAGGCTGAGGTGCTTGATATGTATGTGTTTGATATGGTGTATGGTGAGAGATTTAGATTGTAAGTTCATTAGATATAATTATGCAATTGTTTGTTGATCATATAATTTGTTCGAAATTTACAAAAAAAAACTAAGTGTATGCACAAGTTAGTTTTATGTGGTGTAGTTGTAATTTCAGAGTACTGTTATCTTTAAAAAACCAATTGATATCAAAGCTAAGTGTCCTCATGCTACCCATATGCTTAGGTGTTATCTTAGCTTTTCCTTGCTAGAATTCCCCCTACACCTGTAGGCTGTAGCATCCGTGATCAACTTCCTCAACTGTGTTAGATTGAAAGGCAAGCTCACAACCTCTAACCAAGAGAGTAGTTGTTCTACATATATCCCTTCTTATTCCATACGTGCTATGGTATTCTAGTTATTTCTAGAGTGAGTAGGAGCTGGTCAAATATATATAGCTGTGGAGCAACATCCATGTTTGGATCTGATCTAATTGCTCAAACAAGACTCTGGGTGCTAAAGCCCAAGAACCACATACATGACTCTCTCAGTGAATCAAACGCTGCTCTTGCCTTAACATATGGACTGCTGGACTGCAGCCGCTCTGAAACCAGCTCACTTTTTTTTTTTTTTGCCCTGCTGCAGCTTTGTATTTGGTGTTTTCTTTTGCTTTCACCATAGCAAGCCTTGACCCTTTTTGCTCGCAGAAGTAGCTACTATTGTTGTTGGTATGTGAACTGGTTGAGTATCCACGTACTTGTTACGTAGTGCATCCTCAAGATATATGGTTGGAGAAACTTTGTAATTACTAAGGCAATTCAAAGAGGAGAACTAGAACAGTTGACTATGTTATACGTCATACTAAGATAACCCAATGTATGATTGGAAAAGCTTGTATGTAAGCCCCTTTATAGATAGGAGCTACTTATGAGGGAGCATACTTTGAGTATCTATGACTGGTGGAAACACGTAATAGGTGAATGATATAATTCACAAGTATTTGGCCGTAAAGTGTATTCCAGGACATGATTTCAGAAACTCGGAGAATCTGTCTGGTCTAACTGGTGCACGAATCACAATATCTGCTTTAGAAAACAAAATTATAAATCGAAGCTTCGTCAAGGAGGTTGACTGAAGCTTCAAAAGATCACAGCAGTAGCCCTTGATGAAGCTAAATGTCATATTCATTCTTAACTAATTGCCAGTGTTCTTGGTACCTTACAGCTAATACTTGGACCAAATCTGAGAAATAGATAAGGAATTTATGATATTACGTTTAATACATCACTGTGAAGACCACAACTGACTGTATATCCACCAGGGGAATAGAAATGCAGTGAACTTATAACTTGACTGATGCTTTAAAGCAGCAATGCTAAAGCCAATAGCTAAGTCAATTTCAATAGTCATATCATCAAATCTGAAGATTTAAATTTCAGAAATCGAACACAAGAGGAACAGGAAAAAACAGTTTCAGCAATGCCACCATGACATTATGTTGAAAGTTCAAAAAAGGATTTTAGGTTGTAAGGTGCAACGACGTCTGGAGTTCCATTCCATAGTACTTCGGCATATTGTTGGTAGGCTAGCTCAGAGGGATGAAAAGAGTCAAAAAACAAGTTATCTTTCACGTTTTTACATAACTTGTACTCTTTTGTTTGCCTCTTCCCTCCGCAACTATCAATCCCTCGAAATGGACCAGTCCCACAACAAGCCTTATTTGATGTCTTAAAACCTGAACAAAGCAAAATTGTAAGTAAGTTGAGACTATGGTAACACTCTTTAGATAATAATGAAACATTTTACTTCGTATTTTCTTTACACTGTCAGTATAATTCCGTTGTGATATGAGCATTGCACCAATAGTACTGATTGCAATATTAGCTATGTTAACATAAATCAACGACAGTGCTCGAACATAAAGAGACTAGACGTTGAGTGTGATGAGATAAAACATACCATATTTTGTTGGATTATCAAGGCTTTCTGAAAATACTTTGAACAAGTTGAATAATGTATACTTAAATCCAGGCAACTGCTTCTCCAGTTGTTTGAGCATTCCCGGGAGAGCCGAATTATGCATTTTCGCCAAGTTTGTGATCTTCACTATGAAATTGGCATTAAGTACTCTAGTATTAGGGAGACGACCTAGGGGAATCATACTAAGCATTACAAATTTTCTGCCTCCTTCCTTGTAAATTTCCTGTGGCATTAATTTAGGAAAGTAACAAAGAAATATTTTAATAAGTGGTAAAATAAACTCCAAAGGAAATACGAAAAAAATTAGGTTGATTTAGTAAGTTCAGTACCTTCAAAACGGATGTCAAATTGCCCATAATCATCTGTATATATTCTCTCTCAGGATACGAATTAGTCGAATTTGTTGACAAAGGAGCCAAGTAATCGTTACCGCCAGCGCTAAAAATATATACAGCATTGGAGAGGATCTGTTTGGACTCTGTTGCCCCCACCTTTTTCTTCAACAGTTTCGTGACATTTTTGAAATATTTCAACTGTGTATGAAGATCTATAACCTGTCAAATGGTATCAAACTTTAGAGGTACATATACAAGTCTTGGTAATACTAAGTAACCTGCACTATTTGACATAGAAGGAATTCTATGAAACCAATTATATCGAAGAATTCCACCCTATATTACATTTAACTATCAAATTCAAACATGAATTTCATTAAACTAATTCAAAGGAAATGTAACTTACAACAACAACAACAACAAGAAAAGGAAATTTCACTTACAAAGCCTCGATGAGTTTCGACCAAACAACCAGCACCGCCTGATGCAAAGTTTACCCCATGAACTAATGGTTGCTTGCCAATTTCAAAATACGAAGGAATCAACGGCAAATTAGCATATTCAGCTGCAAATACAATAAAGAAAATCAAAGTTTTTAAGATGACTATAGAAATCTATCTAAAGAATGGATCTCCCTTTTCCATTTGTGGAAAGTTACTTAACTTCCTTTTGCATAACATAGTTGATCAATTAGTCCTTTGTGGAAATTAGTTTTTTTCCTTTAACAGGCTGAAAGTTATTTTCAGTTAAAACACTCAGATAATCTTCAAAAATATTTTTCAGAACTAAAGGTATGAGTTCTGACAGAATTTTAGAAAAGACAGTTTACTGAGTTTTGACAGAAATACTAAATTGTCCAGAAGTACTAGTGAACCTATAACTAGAACTCTAGCTACGCACCTGTTTTTTGAACACTTGTCAAATAATTAACCAAAGGCCATACAATTTACCGATAAAATCAGGGATAAGACGTCCATCGCAGAACCTTCCAGTAGGGTACTTGAAGAATGTTTCTCCATATGGCCACCAGTTTGCTTGATACTCAGTAGTGGTGTTGATGTAGTTATTGTTCCCAGGATCAAACAATGAATCACCGAACACGAAAAGGGCAGCTTGAGATCTTTCATGGCTGTTAGAACACACAATCGGGTGAATAAAACATGCCACCAAAATAAAAATGCAGAAGTTAAACAAGCTTGAGCTCAAAGCCATTGGAGTACTTGAAAAAAGCTTAAGAAAAACCAATTGGCTATATAATATTCCCTCCCTTTGTTTGTTTTATTTTCCCTTTGTTTGTTTTATTTTCCTTTATAGTCCATTTCAAAATTCTTTAATTCTAACTTTTCACGTGATATATTTAAGACTATAAAATTAAACGACATGTTAGTACATTCTACATATTTGTAATTTAAAAAAACAAAATTCAAGAATCTTTTTTACTTTTTTTAAACTCCGTATCAAGTTAAATTCAGGACAGAGTAGTACTTGAATAAAAGTGTCGGCTACTTGGCTGGGGGGATTGATTGGTACTCACAAAAAAATGAATTTTTTATTGTGAAAATAATTGAGTCGGGAAATTTAGTTAAAAGATGTTTGTGGAAGATGTCATTTTTGAAAGAATATCTTTCTTGATTTTTCAAAGGGACAGCATGGCATTATCTGCCAAAATAAGAAAAAGAGAAGATAGAGACAGAATCTGTCAACAGGGAGACAAAATGAATATATTAAAACAAAATTGTAACTAAAAAGTTAAAGAGTCTTATCCATTCCACTATATCCTCCTCAATAGTACATGCTAATTTTTTTTTTTATGCTATGACTATGTGCAATAATGTTTCCCTTTTTCTTTTTTCTTTTTTCTTTTTGACCAGCACCATTACTTCTTTGTTATTTGTAATTCGAAGGAATTCAAAGTACGAGGGTTCATATTAGAAATTGGAATAAAGAAGAAATGAAGGTGATTTTCTAAGATAATAACAATTAGTTGAGTGAACATATGAGAAAATAGAAATCAATCCTAGAAATCATAGGTTGTCTGTTGGATATGTATGAGCTAGTTCTATATGGTGAGAGAATCCGAATTCGTTTACAACTTCTTTCGATATAATTATGTAATTGTTTGTTGAATATATGCATATAATTGTTTTAACGTATCGTATATGGAGAGACAAGCATATACTAATCCAACTGCCAATGTATCTTCACAGAGAGTGGTATTACTCTGACACTGCATTCCTTGTGCAGAAACACCGTAATCAGGTTGTAAAAGATCAAACAATATCAACAAGCATACGTTTCTCTCTTGTTCAATGTAAATGAAGGCAGAAAAGGCTTGTTTTTTTGTTCTTTTTCTTCAACTTTTATGGAACTTTGGTTTTAGCAGAGGACGCAAAAGGACCAATTATATCTGCTATCTATCTGATCACGTTCATCTTTTCAAGGTCTAACGATGGTGCAATGCCAGACTACAGAAAAAAGTGGCTGTAGAAGAACAAGGTAAGAGATGCACACAAAGATCGGGTGTTTTATTAATTTCAATGACGTCCAAGATCAAACAATATTACAAATCCTTCCCCAATGTACATTGCATGATTCCATTTATATCTCAACTTTGTTCAATCATGAGGACTGAGATATGAAGTCATCTTGTCAAATCTAAAGATCGTTTCTTCATAAATTGAACACAACAAGTTTTACAGTAGAGATGAAGCTCCTTTAACATCGAGTTTTACATTTTTTCTTTCCTTCCACCAATTCCACCTTCAGGTTATGTTGAAAGTTCAAACAAGGATTTTAGGTTGTGAGGTGCTACAACCTCTAGAGTTCCATTCCACATTAATTCGGTGCATTGTTGGTAGGCCAGCTCAGTGGGATGAACAGAGTCAAAAAACAAGTAATCTTTCACATTTTTACATAACTCATACTCTTTTACCTGCCCCTTGCCTCCACAACTAAAAATCCCTCGAAATGGACCCGTCCCACAACAAGCCTAAGGAAACATTCTTTATATACAAAACCTAGACAAAACAAAATCATGATTCATGAGTAAATTAAGACTAAGGAAACATTCTTTATATACAAAATTAAACATTTTACGCTGTGTTTTCTCTACATATATAGTTTGTGTAATTGCATTTTGTTATAAGCATTGCATCAACATGTCATTTAAACTACTTATTAGGGTTCAAGAACCACATTCTAATTTATTTGCAGAGCCATGAAATTTCTGACACAGTGCACGCAGTGCAAAACCAGGAAGTTCGTTAGTTGTGTTTAAGATCTAATATATATCTATAAAAAGTAATTTTAGACCTGTATAATCAATATTACACCGTATAATTTTTAGTCAAAGGGTGTTCAACTGACCGCCCTTCAGTCTATGTAGCTATGCCACTAAGTGCACACACTGATGTGTATGGAAGGACTGATAAAGAATCAACCTATATTACCTCTTCGTATAATAGCTATTCTTTCATAAATCAACGATGCACAATATACAATCGAACATAAAAATACAGGATTTTCAGTTCGATCAGTTAGAACATACCATATTTTGTTGGATTATCATAGCTTTCTGCTAATACTTTGAAGGCGTCGAATATTGTATACTTAAATCCAGGCAATTGCTTCTCTAGTTGTTTGAGCATTATTGGGAGAGCTGAATTAAACATTTTCGCCATGTTTGTGACCTCCTCCATGCAACTTCCATTTGTAACTCCTTTTTGAAGGTTCAAAGCTCTAATACTAGGAAGACAGCCCAATGGACCCAAATTAAGCATCACAAATTTTCTCCCTCCTACCTTGTAAGTTCCCTGTCGCATTAGTTTAAAAAGATATCGGTCAAAAACACATTCGAACTATTTATTTTTTTTGCGAATTTCACCCTTAACTGTGGACGAATTTTTATAAACAAAATAAGTTCTGGCCGATTGTTTTCATACATTTGACCTAGTTAGTTTTAAGGTGTGTTTTAGTACATAGATAACGATTAATAGTTGGAACGTGAAACTTACGAAAAAAATTATAGATCAGGTATCTTTTTTGACAATTATCTCTAATTTAAACAAAGTACAAAAAATTAGTCTAGCTAGCTAGGATTGTAAAACCAGCTAATAAAAACATGACCCATCAACCCGTCAAAGTTTGAGCAAGTTAATGACCTACCCATTTATTAATTAAATCCAGTTTTGTAAAAATATTTTTAAAATGACTCTTTTCGTTTGATACAGTCGAACCTTTTTATAACATCCATCCTTATATGGACAATGTTATACGTTAATATAATAAAGTTAAAAAGTTTTACTCAATAATTAAGTAAACATAAAAAACAAACAAAGAAATTAAAATTGGGCAAGAGTTGGACCAATGGGTTATGACCGATTATCTAGTCCCGGTCATTTAAAACCAAATAATATTTGCAGGGGCTAAACCTTTTAACTAGCTCGATCCATTTTGATCCGCTTAAGTTAATTCCAATTCGCCTTTTTGACACACCTAGATCTAGCTGCTCTCTAGCCAAACTCAATGTAGATAATGAAAGTAACAATATATGATTTATTTTTCTTCAATAGACAAAAAAGATACTACCAAATTAAATCCAAAGAAATAGAAAAGATGAGGTTGAATCAATATTAAGTTCATTACCTTTAAAACAGAAGTCAAATTCCCTATAATCATCTGTAGATATTCACTATCGGAATATGGAAAAGTCGAATTTGCTGATAAAGGAGCAAAGTAATCGTTACTGCCACTGCTAAAAATATATACTGCATTGGAGAGGATTGTATAGGACTTTGTTGCCCCTACTTTCTTCTTCAACAGTTTCGCGACGTTTTTGAAATATTTCAACTGTGTTTTAAGATCTATAACCTGTCAAATGGAAACCAGCAATTAAAAAAAATTCCACCTAATATATTATTGTGGCACACGATGGTGTTGTTATAATGGGATCTTTGTGAACCAAATGAAAGTGTAAATAAGACAAATCTTTGATCTTCATGATATGAAAATAATTTGCTTACTGTTTTTTTCTCCTTCGCTTATACCTGCTTATTGTAATAATGACAAAAATATTATTGTGGCACACGATGGTGTTGTTATATTTACAGGTGCTAGTTTACAAAATAAGAGAAGACGATAAGCATTGGTGTGGTGGCTATGAGTAGCTGTGTCAATTTGTTTCAAGACTTTGATACTTCAATTCAATTTGTTGGAAAACCATCAGAGCTGAAACACTAGCAATTCGTAAAGCGTTGGAAAATGTTATGAAAAATGGATGGTCAAAGGTGCAAATCTTGTGTGATGCAAAAACTGTGAAGGATATGATGTTGAAAAGAAGTGTAGTTTCACGGAAGAAATATGTTCGTACACAATTTAGTCAAGTTTTCTGTTTCATTGGTACATAAGTCTGTTAGTTGTAAAAAAGAAGAAATGTCACTTACAAAGCCACGATCTGTTTCGGCCAAACAACCAGAACCACCAGATGCAAAGTTTACCCCATGAACGAAATGTTTCTTCCCAATTTCAAAATATGGCGGAATTAATGGCAAATTAGCATATTCAGCTGCAAAATACAACCAAAAATCAATTTCTTCATCTCATGTCTCAGTAGCAAAAATAAATTACCTGAGGTGTGCATTCGGGTCAACTTGCAAGTTGATTATTTAATTCACAATTACAGGTAACTCAAAAGTGAAATATTTTTTCAAATAGTTGACTAGACGCGACTGAATTTACCGATAAAATCAGGAATGAGGCGTCCATTGGAGGCCCTGCCAGTAGGGTACTTGAAGAATGATTCTCCATACGGAAAATAATTTGCTTGGAAGTTAGCAGTGGTGTTGATGTAATTATTATTTCCAGGATCGAAAATTGAATCACCGAACATGAAAAGAGCAGCTTGATGAGGTCTTTCATGGCACAAAATTGGGGTGGCAAAATGTGCAACCAAAACAAAGATGGCGAAGTGAAACAAACTTGAGATGATCAAAGCCATTAAAGACGTATTTGAACAAGTTAAGTGTATATGATCAATTAATTGGATATATTTGTTTGTTTTATATTTGCATAGAATTGGAAATATATATAGTACTAATGGCGTGCAGAATCATAAAAACAAAAAAAAAAAAGTACTTGTCTGTATCCGCTACTGACTCTGTATAAGGACAGTTTATTTTTCAATGTATTGAAAGAGTGTTGGCCACTGAAGTCTATGTCATGAACATCGTTTTATACTGACAATTATTGATCAAGTTGTGGTCTTTGTGGAAACTGTCCCATTTTTATTTATAAATGTTTGTGTGAGAGGGAAATTAGCAATTAGGGGTGGACGTTGGGGCAGTTTGGATGGGACATGAGAACTTCGGTTTGGATCTTCAATTTTCGGAAATCCAAATAAGTTCGGATTGGATCGGTTTTCTGGGTTTGGTTATTTTGGATTTTTTATTTTGAGTTTATCCTTACTAAAGTGAGCATAGTAATTAGGTTTTAAAAAACAAATGCCATACATGTTTTTAATGTTGTCTAGATGTAAATGAAGGTAGAAAACTGTTTGTTTTTGTTTCTTTTTCTTCAACATTTTTGGAACTTTCTTTTTTGCAAAGGACATCTGATGATGCCCGATGCAAAAGGACTGATTATGCTTGATATCTCTAATCTACATGTTGGGAAAGGCAAGGGCACTAACAATAGTGCACGACAGGGTAGCAGCGGAAGAATACCCAAGTCTAAACTTTCCCTTTCAACTTGAACCAAGAGAAGACAAACAAACCCAAACACAATGATAATAAGGCAGCAAATATATCAACCAAAACAGATAAGCAAGGATAAAATAAATCAATCACACGAGACACCAGATTTACGTGAAAAACCCTTCAGTGTGAAGAGTAAAAAACCACGGGACCAAAAACCTCCACTATAATCACCAAGAGTTACAATATTGTTCTCCAAAATGGCCACCAAATAAATGTCAAACAACAAGCAACACTACATAAAGCACAACACCAAAAAACTAGAGAATTAAAGGAGCAAAAACCCGAAAACGCAGCAACTGTTCACGGATGCAAAACTGGAGCTGCGGGGCACCAAATCCAACTCTGTCAGTTCCTAATCAAAGATTGAGATGAGAGGAACAAGCTGTCCAAAAGGAACAAGCTATCCAAAAATCAGCTCAATCGGATAAGAAACGAAGCGGGAATCGCAATTTGAAGTTGGCAATTTAGGGCTGAAATTGGGTGCGAAAAACTGCTCTTTCTCTCTATGTGTGGCTGCTGATTTCTCTCTTTTGTGATAAGAAAATAAGACCTAAAAAGGTCTATATATATGCTCCATAGAATTGGGCCTATGGGCAAAGTGGGTTGGTCCAAATTTGGGCTTTTATTTATCCACGTAGGAAGGGAAAAAAACCCATAACCCAACAATTCTCCCCCTCACAACTATGTGGAGGAGACCGCCATCCCGGCGATCATGCAACAATATTCAAACTTCCCTCTTGGCAAAGATTTAGTCATCATGTCGGAACCATTATCATCTGTATGAATCTTCTCAAGTTCAAGCAACTTAGAATCCAACACATCCCGAATCAAATGGTATCTCACATCAATGTGTTTAGACCGACCATGAAATGTAGAATTCTTGCCAAGATGTATAGCACTTTGACTATCGCAATAAAGCACATACCTCTCTTGAGCACAACCAAGTTCTCCTAAGAACCGCTTCATCCAGAGCAACTCTTTACAAGCTTCAACGGCAGCAATAAGCTCAGCTTCTGTAGTAGATAGAGCAACACATTTTTGCAACCTAGATTGCCAAGACACAGCTCCCCCTGCAAAAGTAACCAAATACCCTGAAGTAGACTTGAGAGTATCAACATCACCAGCCATGTCTGAATCAGTATAACCACAAAGAATAGGCTTCCCTGTACCAAAACACAAACTCAGACTAGAAGTGCCACAAAGATATCTCATAATCCACTTCACAGCATTCCAATGCTCTCTTCCCGGATTAGAAAGAAAACGGCTAACAATACCAACAGCATGAGCAATATCTGGTCTTGTACAAACCATTACATACATCAAACTACCAACGGCTGAAGCATAAGGAACTTTTTTCATGTCTTCCTTCTCATCATCACTAGAAGGACACTGCTTCGTGCTCAATTTGAAGTGCATAGCTAAAGGTGTACTGACAACCTTAGCCTTATCCATGTTGAACCTGCGAAGTACTTTCTGAATGTACTTCTCTTGTGATAACCACAACTTCTTGGCCTTTCTGTCACGGACAATCTGCATGCCAAGAATCTGCCTTGCTGGTCCTAAGTCTTTCATAGAAAAAGACTTACTCAACTCTTGCTTCAACTTCTGAATCCTGCAAACATTATGACCAACAACAAGCATGTCATCAACATAAAGCAACACAATGATAAAGTCACCATCAGAGAGTTTTTGCACAAAAACACAATGGTCTGAAGAAGTCTTTTTGAAGCCCTGGTGACTCATAAAAGAACCAAACTTCCTGTACCACTGCCTGGGAGCTTGTTTCAAACCATACAAGCTCTTCTTCAATTTGCAAACATAATTCTCTTTTCCCTTGACTTCAAAACCTTCCGGCTGCTCCATATAAATTTCTTCATCTAAGTCACCATGGAGAAAAGCAGTTTTAACATCCATTTGCTCAACCTCTAAATCTAGACTTGCAGCTAAGCCTAGAACCACACGAATGGATGACATCTTCACAACTGGAGAGAATATCTCATCAAAATCAACTCCCTTTTCCTGGTTAAAACCCTTCACAACTAATCTAGCTTTGTACCGTGGAACTGGATTACCATCTTCATGTTTCACCCGGAAAACCCACCTGTTTTTCAAAGCTTTTCTGTCTTTAGGTAGCTTAACCAAATCAAAGGTATGATTATCATGCAAAGATTTAATTTCATCTTCCATAGCATCAAACCACCTTTCTTTTTCTTCACTTTCCATGGCCTCATCAAGAC
Organism: Capsicum rhomboideum; assembly: GCA_031232105.1. Taxonomy (NCBI): domain Eukaryota; kingdom Viridiplantae; phylum Streptophyta; class Magnoliopsida; order Solanales; family Solanaceae; genus Capsicum; species Capsicum rhomboideum. Next base: position 14,246,446 of record CP124713.1, on the reverse strand, counting down.
TCTCAGGTTCTCCCCCGTCAGTCAAGAGTACATACTCATTAGGAGAATAACGAGATGAAGGTATTCTCTCTCTAGTAGATCGTCTGAGAGAACTCTCTGGAGCATCATATAACACCCCGTACCTTCCCAACCCTATGTTATGACATTGAACGAGGGTTACTTAGGTGTCGATATGTCATGAGTATGAAATTTGTAATGTTAGTAATGGAAAAATTGAAATTTGGCCTCGTACATGTGGTTAGCCCTTCGTAAGAGGTGTTTTGTGATTTTTGTGGCGCAGTTGTGGGGTTCAAAATGAGGCTAAGAGGACCTCTAAACAAAGCATATTAAGGCTAAGAAGTAAGTTAAAGGATAGGATTTGAAGTATCTAATCAAACCCGCGAAGAAAAGTCGAAAAATGAAATTTTCGAAAAATCACAGTGAGGGGCGCATTTGTAAGCGTGCCACGCCGCTTTGGACTAAAATTTTTAGTCCAGAGGCAGTGGATTAGCGCGCCCAAGGGCGTGCCGGGCTGCTTGTGCACACCTTTCAAAAGTTGGAATTTTTCTTAAGTCCCAAGGGTATCCGGGGACGTATTGAGCCGATTTTTGCTACGTTTCTTCTACAATCATGAGGATATACATGAAATGAGTTAAATATGATATTGGTATGATAAAATTATTCAAGAACGAATTTGGGGTCAAAATGACGATTTTGCCCTTTTGGTCAAAATAGGCCATACGTGGCTAGAATCACTTGTTTTTGGAATTGAGCCTACGGATATGAATAGAATGAGTGGGAGTATTGTTGTAACATGTATAAGATGACTTAAACACGAGAAATTATTGATTTTAGTGGGTCAAGTGAATTGGGCCCAAAATAGGGCCCAAAATGAGAAGAAAAGCTTGGGTCAAGAATGGGTCATTTGACCCATTCTTGCATTTAAAGATAAGGGATGACTAAGCATGTTTTGGAGGCTTATATAAGGGGCCAAAAATCAGATTTTTACCACATAAAAGTCCCATGCCAATTCTAGAAATTTCCCAAAACTTTTTCTCTCAACTCCAAACCCTAAGGCACTTTGCGGAGCAAGATCATCATCTTTCAAGCCAAGGTAAGTGATTATCCTTGTACTTTAATATATTATAAGCATGGGATATTATGTATATCATGTTGGTTATGGTTGGAAATGTTGGCTATGGCACTTTTGCCTTTGTGGAAAAGATGTGAAATCCATGGGATTGTATCTTGAATTATGACTTGTAGTCTTGATGAAAAAGTATGGTATGGATGACATAACAACATGTATGGTGTTATTATGGTTCTAAACTTGTTATTTTCACATAAGTGTAAATTATGGGATTTTGACCGATTTGTTGTTGTGAGGTGTATTGAAGAAAAGTGATGGCACAATTGTGATGTTGTGATGATGGAGAAGTGTAAATTATGAACTTGGTGTGACATGTTATTGGTTATCATGTGTTGGTCAATGTATGGAATATTGTGGGATTTTTGGAATAGTAATTTCATAAGTGATATTGTCAAGGGGGAAATGACATGTTGGAGCTAAACATGTGACTTATTGTTATTGTATCCCATTGTAAGGTAATTGGTGGTTAATGTTGGTTTCGTTATGAACTTGTGTTGTAGTGTGAAACATAAAGAAGGAGCGGGACTATTGTATACGCGTCTAAGATTGTGTATTCGTATTAAGAATACAAGGTATGTAAGGTTACTCTGTCCGTATTCTTCTGCAACATATATTATTCATGTTGTCGTTGTCCTTGTTCCATTCCAAAATGTTAAAAGGTATCTCATTTCAAGTTGTCATATGTTATTATTCTCATGTATCACATAATTATGGACATGATTCCAAGTTCCAATAATATTATGTTACAAGGCTTCCAATAATGTTACAACTTCAAAAGTATTAATCTCATGAACATAAAAGATTGAAGTAATGCACTTGTGTTTCCAATAAGGATATGTTCCCCCAATGTAACAATCTCATAAAAGTAAAAGAGAGAAGTAATGCAATGAAGTAAGAGAAGAAGTAATTTCCCTCATGGTTATTTTATTTATATTACCTCATGGATACTTTACATATATTCCCTCATGGTTACTTTATATATATTCCCTCATGGATACTTTACATATATTCCCTCATGGTTACTTTATATATATTCCTTCATGATTACTATATATATATATATTCCCTCATGGTTACTTTATAATTTTCCTTATGGTTACTTTAACATTAGTTTATAATTACTTTATGGTTCTTTGAGTGCGGGTGATAGCTTTGGGGGAAAAGCCAAACTTGATGCCAAACCTGCTTCCTTGTTTTCCGGGTGGTAGCAGGGGGGAAGCTCAGTGGGGCAAAACGCCAAGCTTGACGCCTTTATTACATTCACTGGATCAAGGGGGAAGCTCAGTGAGGTAAAAGCCAAACTTGATGCCGAACCTGCTTCCTTGTTTTCCGGGTGGTAGCAGGGGGGAAGCTCAGTGGGGCAAAAGCCTAGCTTGATGCCGAACTTGAGACAGTTGCATATTGACGGTTGCATATTGACGGATGCATTGCATATTGACGGTTGCATATTGACGGATGCATTGCATATTGACGGATGCATTGCATATTGACGGTTGCATATTGACGGTTGCATATTGACGGATACATTGCCTATTGACGGTTGCATATTAACGGTTATTCATTTTTGACGGTACTAACTATTAACGGTAACGGACATCGAGGTAAATGGAATAATGAACGTAAGGTACCTATTTCCACACATACTAAAAGATGATTTGCTCCACATTGACTATTCTCTTTAAATCAAGTTCATTGAGGTGTTTAAGTTTCTTGAAGTTTCTTATAGCCTTGCATACGCAGTACATTCTTCATACTGACCCCTTTGGGGGACTTACTTTATCTGCTGCAGGCACAGGTGTTAGTAGACCTCCACCATAGGCTACGGGTTATCCGCGGGTGATTGGTGAGCTCCTAGTTGGTTCGGGGCTTTCCGAGTCACATGTGTATATTGTTGTGGTTTTGTAATCATTGTATAAAGCGGGGACTTGTCCCGACTTTTAGTTGTTCTGGTAAATGCATCTGTTAGAGGCTTTTGTAGACATATGTGGGTTATGGATGGAAGAGACAAATGTCTGTTTTCACTTGATGGCTCCAACGGCCAAGTTTCCTAAATATATTTATATAGCGTATGCTTCCTTGTTCATGTTTTCTGCATAGTTGCATAAGATATCATAAGATGTATGTGAGGATATGCATACGAAGGGTCATAAGCAAAGATTGGTTCTCTCGGGCCATATCGGTTTCGGGTGCCAGTCCAGCCCGAATGGGATTTCGGGTCGTGACACATCAGTAACATTTGGTTGCTGATCAACCACATCAACTTGCACTGGAGCATCAACATCATTCAGGTCATTCTGAACATGATCACCATCTTCATTATCAACTTGATTTTCATCATTATGAAAATTTTCTTCAGGTGCAATAGTCAAAGGAACTGGATCAACATCAACTAGGCTCTCACTACTCTGAGAAACAACTTTCTCAGCTTTGTCAAAATCTTCAATTGTTTGGTCTTCAAAGAACACAAAATCACGGCTTCTAACAAGTTTCTTCTCAACTAGATCATAGAAACGATAGCCAAATTCATCCTGACCATAACCAATGAAGATACACTGCCTAGTTTTAACATCCAACTTTGACCTTTCATCCTTAGGAACATGCACAAAGGCTTTACACCCAAAGACTCTAAGATGATCATAAGAAACATTCTTACCGGACCAAACTCTGTCAGAGACATCACCATTCAAAGCAACGGTAGGAGATAAATTGATGACATAAGCAGCAGTATTAAGTGCTTCTGCCCAAAAGGAATCTGGTAGCTTAGCATCTGAAAGCATACATCTAACTCTCTCAACTAGAGTTCTGTTCATCCTCTCTGCTAAACCATTTAACTGAGGAGTCTTTGAAGGAGTTTTCTGATGCCGAATACCCTGCTCTCTGCAATATCTATCAAAAGGACCAATATACTCTCCACCATTATCTGAGCGGATGCATTTCAATTTCTTCCCTGTCTGTCTCTCAACCAAGGCCTGAAAACCCTTGAACACATCAAGTACTTGATCCTTGGACTTCAAAGGAAATACCCAGAGCTTGCGAGAATGATCATCAATAAAAGTCACAAAGTAAAGTGCACCACCATGAGACCTTACCTTAAAAGGACCACACAAATCAGAATGTACCAACTCCAGCAAATCAAGCTTTCTTGAAGGCGGATGACTCTGAAAAGAAACTCTTTTTTGTTTACCGGCTAAGCAATGAACGCATCTCTTCAACTTTGCTTGTTTCACTCCAGAAAGCAAATTTTTCTTAGCCAAACTGTCAATCCCCCTCTCACTCATATGACTCAGTCTTCTATGCCATAACTCTGATGAAGTATCATTCTCCACTAAGTTTACTGAGCCTCTAGAAGTGGAGCCCTGAAATACATACAAGTTAGACAACTTGTCACCACGAGCCACAACCATTGAACCTCTAGTAAGCTTCCACTGGCCAGCACCAAGGGTATTAATATAACCCTCATCATCAAGGTTCCCTACAGAAATCAAATTCAGGCGAACATCTGGAGCATGCTTGACATTATTGAGAACAAGTTTGGAACCATTATTACTTTCCAAACAAACTGTGTCAATGCCAAGTACTTTAACCTCATCATTATTGCCCATTTTCAACATCCCAAAATTACCAGGAGTATAAGAAGAAAATAATTCCTTCTTGGGCGTGATATAAGAAGTAGCACCAGAATCCACAAACCAGCTAGACTCATCACGAACAAGATTAATGGCATTTTCACCACAAGCAACAAGAAGATCATCATTAGCAACAATAGCAACACGATTCTCATTATCACCTTCTTTCTTTTGTCGTCTCATATCTCTTTTATGCTTGTAACAATATTTCATGATATGCCCATTCTTGTGGCAATAGTCACATGTGATATTCTTGTATTTGGACTTGGATTTGCTTCTACTTGTACCTCTGTCATTCGGACCTCTGGACTTGTTTCTCCCCCTATCTTTAGTAACCAAAACATCGGAGTGTGAAGCTGAAGAAGATGAGGCCTGAGATCTTCTTCTCATCTCTTCATTTAAGACACCACTCTTAGCATATTCCATAGTTACATCACCACTGGGAGCAGAATTAGTCAAAGAAACTCGAAGAGTTTCCCAAGAGTCTGGCAGAGTATTAAGAAGCCAAAGTCCCTGAATTTCTTCATCGAACTTTACACCCATTCTGGACAGCTGGTCAAGGACACCCTGAAAATCATTAATATGATCAGAAATAGGACTGCCCTCTTTGTACCTGATATTCATCAATTGTTTCAACAGGAACAACTTGTTATTACCAGTCTTCGAAGCATACAGTGTCTCGAGCTTGTCCCATAAACTTCTGGCATGTGTCTCATTTACAATATGATTTCTAACATTATCTTCAACCCATTATCTAATATAGCCACAAACCTGCAAGTGCTCAAATTCCCAATCCTCATCTGTGATGGACTGAGGTTTATTAGAAGCAAAGACAGGCAAATGCATTTTCTTGACAAATAGGAGATCTTTCATCTTGCCTTTTCAAGTATGATAATTACTACCATTCAAACACACCATTTTGCTCATATTTGCCTCCATCATTCAAATCGACAATCAACAACAACCAACGCTCTGATACCACTTTGTTGGGAAAGGCAAGGGCACTAACAATAGTGCACGACAGGGTAGCAGCGGAAGAATACCCAAGTCTAAACTTTCCCTTTCAACTTGAACCAAGAGAAGACAAACAAACCCAAGCACAATGATAATAAGGTAGCAAATATATCAACCAAAACAGATAAGCAAGGATAAAATAAATCAATCACACGAGACACCAGATTTACGTGGAAAATCCTTCAGTGTGAAGAGTAAAAAATCACGGGACCAAAAACCTCCACTATAATCACCAAGAGTTACAATATTGTTCTCCAAAATGGCCACCAAATAAATGCCAAACAACGAGCAACACTACATAAAGCACAACACCCAAAAACTAGAGAATTAAAGGAGCAAAAATCCGAAAACGCAGCTACTGTTCACGGATGCAAAACTGGAGCTGCGGGGCACCAAATCCAACTCTGTCAGTTCCTAATCAAAGATTGAGATGAGAGGAACAAGCTGTCCAAAAATCAGCTCAATCGGATAAGAAACGAAGTGGGAATCGCAATTTGAAGTTGGCAATTTAAGGCTGAAATTGGGTGCGAAAAACTGCTCTTTCTCTCTATGTGTGGTTGCTGATTTCTCTCTTTTGTGATAAGAAAATAAGACCTAAAAAGGTCTATATATATGCCCCATAGAATTGGGCCTATGGGCAAAGTGGGTTGGTCCAAATTTGGGTTTTTATTTATCCACATAGGAAGGGAAAAAAGACCCATAACCCAACACTACAGTCACATCACATTCATCTTTTTAAGGTCCAATAATGGTGCAATGGATGACGACAGAGAAAGAAAGGTCGCTGTAGAAGAACAAAGTAACTCAACAGACAAATAGGGAAAATTTTATTGATCTATCAATGGGTAATTTGACCAAATTTCGAAGCTAAATTGGAAAACGTAAAATTACAGTTATTTTAGGTTAGAAATTGTACGTATTGCAAATGAAAATGTACATTGCATGATTCCAACTAATTTCTCAGCTTTGTTCAATCATGAGATCGACTCTTCATAAATCGAACACAAGATCAGAAATAATAGTCTTCTTTCCTTTTGTCGCATTAACAAAACAATTCCACGAATCATCAGGTTATGTTGAGAGTTCAAACAAGGATTTCAGGTTGTAAGGCGCTACAACATCTGGAGTTCCATTCCACATCAATTCGATCGGTGTATTGTTGGTAGCCAGCTCAGTTGGATGAAAAAACAAGTAATCTTTCACATTTTTACATAACTCGTACTCTATTACTTGCCTCTTGCCTCCACAACTAGGAATACTACCTAGAAATGGACCACCCATTCCACAACAAGCGAATACTACCTAGAAATGGACCACCCGTTCCACAACAAGCGAATACTACCTAGAAATGGACCACCCATTCCACAACAAGCGAATACTACCTAGAAATGGACCACCCGTTCCACAACAAGCGAATACTACCTAGAAATGGACCACCCGTTCCACAACAAGCGAATACTACCTAGAAATGGACCACCCGTTCCACAACAAGCGAATACTACCTAGAAATGGACCACCCGTTCCACAACAAGCCGTATCTGATATCTTAAAACATAATCAAAACAAAAAGAAAATCATAAGTAAATTAAGACTAAGGAAACCTTCTTTATATAAAAAAAAAATAAACACTTACTCTATGTTGTTCTCTACATAGTTTTTGTAATATCATTTTGTTATTAACAATTCGTCAACATTCTACTCTGTTAGCAGAGCCATGAAATTTCTGCTACAGTGTTTTAACTCAACAGAAAAAGACATAAAGAAACAACCTATATATGATTTATGTTTTTGAGAAATCTATTGATCAATTTCAATTCTTTTCTTCTACTTTATTTTTCAAGGCTTCCCAGCCAATGCCTGGTACCCGATTCGGGACCAACTAGATTCATATTCCCACCAGTAAGTACCTATATTGAGGATAAAGCACTCCTTAATATATAAAGACAACTTCATGACCAACGCTAGAACTCGGGACATCTAGTTAAGGAAACTCCTATTGGTTTCTACAGTACATTAGTACTTCTTGCTAATGAAATATATAGAACATACCATATGTTGTTGGATTTTGGACCTAACTTCAATCCCAAAAGTTAGCTCATAATATGAGGATTGTCCAAGTCTATATAAGGAAATCAATTATCCATCCCTTTCCGATATGAGACTGTTAACAAAAAGATGAGATATCATTTTCAAACATTTGTAAGTTGAGAAGTTCAATTTTTTATTTTTTTTAAGAGTTCGATTAAAGTCATTTTACATTTTAATTTCAAAGAAAAATAGTAAAAGAGCAAACTCTGAATATTAAGAAGTTCTCAGTTTAGAAAATTTAAAGTATAAACTAATATTCGGCGATTCATTCCCTTTTACCTCAAATATTGCGGGAAAATAACTATGACCAATAAACTTTTTGCGTTCAATTAAAGAAATGCCAGTAAAAATTAAGGAATGGAAGCCAATTTATTTCTATATAATAGCGACTAGCAAGGGAACCTTTTTTTTTCACCCATAAAGGTGATCAAGTTGGTTAAGCAGGGATCTCTCAAATAGGGGTCTCAGGTTTGAAATCCCGTTCATGCTTTTTCAGTCGAGGCTTGTTTAAGTACGGTTCTGTTAAGAATTCATCACCAACTTAATTAATATCCAAGACACTTCATTGAAGAATCTAGAATATTCAAGAGTTGTAGAGGATAAAATAAAGATATCTAGAATGAGTGTTTTGGAGAGAAAGGTCTAGAAATATTCTAGAAAAGACAATTCTAGAATTAAGTAGTTGGCGGAAGATTCTAGAATAGAGTAGTAAATATCCTTAGCTAGATTCTTCCACCACCACCTATAAATAGAGGTGGCCATTTGAATTGTATGTATGCAAGAGTGTGTGCTCAAATAAGAGTGGGTGATCAAATAAAGAGTTGTGGAAGAAAGTGAGTAAAAAATAAGAGAGTTGCTTGAGTGTGAGGACAAGAAAAATTGAGTGTAAGAATTGTAAGACCAAAGTGGATCTTTACTTTGTAATAATAAAATTCAACTTGTGAGAAATCCACCATCGAATATCCAACAGGTTCAACTCTTTTGGGTGATTTGCAAGCTATTTTTTTTTTTTTTGTTGGGGGGGGGGGGGGGTGCAAACATTGGACCAATCAAGTGGTTTGCAGGCTATGCTACTAGAGGTCGAGAGCGAGATTTATCATATGCGCACTTGGGTTCCTTGTCAATTTAAAAAAAAAAAGGAAAGAATTTTTAGTATTTTATAGCAAGCGAAGCCTTTTTAGTTTTTTTTTTTTTTTTTCACCTTCCCTTCGATTCTTTGTTTCCTTTCCTTCCTTTATTCTATGCAACAGAAAGATATTCGTAGCTCTTCGAAAATAAAATATAAAAGATGTTCATAAAATAAAATTTCTTAAGAAAAACGAAAGGCCTATTCCCTAAAAAAGAAGTCAAATTGAACCAAACAGTTGATCCTAAGCTTATTTGATTTTAATACAAATTAAGAAAAACGAAAGGCCTAATGTAATGTCACTTTTGGGAAAATTTCATAAAATATCTCAAAAATAGTTTTCTTTGGAAATTCCCAAAACTAAAGTGGAAGGCAATTACTTGGCATCCACCTCTAATTGACTGTCGAGCGAATTCTGAATCTTGTTAACTGAAAATAATTAAGCTGAGCTATATGATTTAATTAAATATATAGGCCAACGTATTAGTACTAGAACGAAATCATTCAAGTCTTAAATTGAGTATCGAAAGAAAAACTAAAATTCATAATCACCTATTAGGCTAAGTCATGAGCTTCTAAAAGAATATTACAACAACATACCCAGGGTCTAAAAGAATATTAACATGAACATATATCCCCGCAGGGGCGGAGCTACCCTTGGTCCAGGGGCGAAAAATTATGTTATTTATACATGGTTAAAATTATATTTTATGTATATATAGTAGATGTTGACCTCCTTAGGTTAGTTCGTATGTCTACTTCTGAACCCCCTTAGTGAAAATTCTGGTTCCGCCACTGTATCCCCGGGGCATATCCCGGAATACTAAATCAATGTAAATAAATATGAGTATTGAGTTCTCCATCGATAAAAAAATCGTAAAGATGCTGGACTGAAAGCTGATCCTAATCGATAATAGTGGTCACTGGTTAGATTTATTATTTTATACTAATTATTTGGCGTGTAGACATTTTTTTTTCTTCCCTTTGCACTGCTTCAATTCAATTTTATTCGAAATTAATAATAAATAAAATATAGAAATCATTGAATTTGTTTGTTGATTGATATGACATGGACTTGTTTGATTAAATATGAAATATAATATATTAAACGTTAAAGGATCAAATATACCCTATAATTATTGAATAAAGATTAAATATACCCTTCGTTAGATTTTGGGCTCAAAATACCCTTACCGTTAGGCGTTAATGTATTGGCTCAATTTTAACCCTCAAAACTAACAGTTGTTATGTCACCTTAAAAATCACATAAATTATGGGGATAATTACATAAAAGTACAACTAGCAAATATACTTTACATTTAAGTAGTCAAAAATATAATTTACACTTTATAGCGCAAAATCATATTTGGTCATTCACTGTAAACTAACTTTTCTTTCTAGTCATATAGGGAACAACACTTCTCATACCATATTCTCAGCTTCTTCTTCACGATTTTCACTTCAATTATTTCTCAATTCTCTCCCCAAAACCTTCAAACAAATTGGTGAAAAATTCAGCATTGTTTCGAGTCTTTTTCTACAATTCGAGGTTCCAATGCTTTCGTACATAAGCTTTGTTTTGAGTGAGTATAGTTATAAAAGATCGGTTATGTATTGAGGAGCCAAAATCTAAAATTTCGGATGATTTGGTGTAGTTTTGAGGTGTTTTTGAATGAATTTGATGCTTGAATTCGAGGAAAAAGACGAAGTTTATTTTTTTGGTACAACACTGTATATATTTGTATATTGTATTGCATATTGTTGTATATACAAAACAGTCTTTTTATTTCAGTGATTTCCTTCTTCCTCTCCATTTTATATACACTTATACAATGTAGATACATTGTTTAAACATTATATATACATATGTATATATTTGTATAATTATGTAAGTTATTGAATATTAGGCCAAACATATCGACAGACCCCTTAACTTGACACGATCTTTCACTTTGGCACCTAAAGTGGACGATATTAATTTTAACACCTAAAGTAGTCATAAACTGTGTCATTTTGACTCTTTTTTTACAATCAACTAATATTACAAAGTATGTGTAATACACACGCTGATGATATGACACAATGACCAATTAAAAGATGACACGTAGCATTATTAGGTAAGGATGTAAAATAACTTTTTTTTTCTATACAATTGGTCATATTCGATAATGTAACATAGAGTGAACTATATTTTGTAATGTAACATTACTGGTTACAATTTATTTATTTTTGTAATTTTCCCAAAATAAATTTGTTTAGCTGACTTGGAATTCAAATTGTAAAAAAAAAAAAAAAAAAAAAAAAAGGAAGAAGAAGAAAAAGAAGTTAGGTGTAAATTCTAATGAAAAAAGTGAGACAACAAAGCATCAGCACAAAAGAAATCGCCAAACAGAGATACAAATCCCCACCGAAGTAATCTGAAGATGATAGAAACAGGGCCGTAGCCGACAAAAAATCATCATAAAACTCAATCGATGCCGGTAGCAATAGTAGAATATTTATAATCAATGACGAAAGTTCATAGAAAACCATAGATTGTTGATTCTGTTTTTCTCATTATCTTGGGAGAGATGTGTGTAATATAACCAAGTTGTCCTTGTATTTGGGTGCACTGAAGAGCAGATCTCATGTGTACTTTGGTACCACAGGTGAAGCAGAAATGCACAACGGGATTGGCCGAGCGGTTGACTATTGAAAATACAGTAGCTACAACTTGCGAGACTATGTGATGCACCAAATCTATACCTCAAGATAGATGGAGGAGAAATTGCGACTAAGCAAAAAATTTCTACACTAGTCACATGTAAGTTCGGAGAAAAAGATGGAAGATGGGTCAAAGAAAAAAGAATTATCAGTTGGACCTTTTTTTGACAATTTGAATTTCCAAGTCAGCAAAACAAATTTATTTTAGGAAAAATTTCATTTGTATACAAAAATGTAAATAGTTTACAAAAAAAAAATAGCCAAGATTTTGTTTATTACTTGAAATGTCCATTAGACCATTTTCTTCCTTTTTCTTTTTTTTTTTTCACCAGTAATTTTTAAGAAAAAACTTTTTTTTGGCTGCATTTTTCTTTATTAAGAAAAAACCTTTTTCGTTTTTCTTTTTCAATTTTTTTTCGTACAACTTTTTTTCATTTATCAATATTGTATAATGGTATATAAACATGTATATATGATGTACAAATAGTTATGTAATGTATATGTAATGTATCGATATTGTATAAATAATGTATAAATGTGTATCAATATTGTATTAAACATGTATATATGATGTACAAATAATTATATAGTGTATATATAATATATCGATATTATATAAATGTGCATAAACGTGCGATATTGTATAACCCATTTTGCGCATGAATATACCACTTGTAGATTAATCAAATACCCACCAAATTCTTTACTCTTCCTACTCCAGTTATCACTATACCATTTTTCATGCATAAATAAGAACCAAAATCAAGAATTGGTAGGTAAAATATGGTACAATTTTCAGAGAAAATCAATGCATTTCTGAACGAACGATGGCTAATTTTTGTGGCTTCGATGTGGGTTCAGTCTTGTTCTGGAATTGGGTATTTGTTTGGGAGTGTATCTCCAGTGATCCACATTGTCACTTTGAGCATAATCCTTAACCATCAAATTTCAAAAAATCACATCTCTTTGAGGCATTTCATCAAACACCTTCTTCGCATTCATCAGTCTCCACGTCCAAAGTACAATTCAACAATTCCAATACTTATCGCAGATAGAAATGAAGTGGGAGATGAGCTGGTTAGAGTGGTGAAGATGGTCAAGCTCAGAGGTAATTTTTTTTACAGAATTAGGAAGAAAAAGAGACGAAGATTAAGGTAAAAAATTGAACGAAACGAACTTAGAGAGTTGTTGTATGTTTGATTGTGGTGCATCTTCATTTGGCCATAAATAGACATTCAAGTTCTCCATTCGTTGGTCACTTGGTAGTATAATCCAGTCCTTTTTTGTAATTGATCTGATAAATAATTGAGATACAACAGCAACAACAACAACAACATGTTTGTTTGATCTCTGATAATCTCAACCAGCTCCGGACCCAAAATTGACATACAATAGCAACAACAATCCACACCGATGAGCTTTAAGCTCCGGTGGAACTCTAGCAACATGCAGGTAAGAGAAAAAAAAAAGTGTCGAAGTTCAGATGTGAAAGGAACTTGAGAAAATCAATGTATGTTATTACCTGAAATATACAAAATGATCCAAAATGGGCTATTTCGGATAATTAATTTAAAATTGGGTCATTTAAGTTGTAAATAATTTTGATGGGCTGACATTTTGCATAATTATCTCTTTATTTTATGTGATTTTTAAGGTGACATGGCAACAGTTAGTTTTGAGGGGTAAAATTGAGTCAATACATTAACGGTAAGGGTATTTTTTAGACCAAAATCTAACAAAGAGTATATTTGATTCATTTCCAATAGTTGAGGGGTATTTTTGACCCTTTTCCCTAAATTGACTTATTTATATATCAAAATAGTAAATATAAAAAATAATTTGACTCTATTTCAAAGAAAAAAAGAAATGAATAAAATAATTTGAAAAACAAAAGTCAAATGCTTAATCGAAGAGCATGTCAATATTAAGTTTTAGAGATCTACATGGTTAACAAAAGAGGTATATACAAATACTATAATCGAGGGTAATATCAATCATTTTTACATAGTAGAAGGGTAAATTTGACCTTTTCCTTTTATGCAGATACTATTGACCATGTTCTGGCACTACCGGTTAGGATGATCTCAGTCCAACATTTTTCCGCTTCTCTTTTTGATAGAAATATCAAGACTCGTATCTATTTACACTGATTGAGTATTTCGGGTATGAAGGCAATTATATACTAGATGTTGAAATTTCATTGACGTCTTCGTACATATATAAAGTCAAAATAATATTTTTTATTTATTTATTTATAGGGAAAAAACTCAATTATGTCATTGAACTATTAGAAATGACTCATCTATGTCATCCGTTATAAGTTTGGCTCATCTATGTCACTATCGTTATAGAAAGGTTCACTCGTGTCATTATCTTATAACGGTGGTTTTGCAAAATTATTTTTGTCACATGGCGTCTTATTAGAAGTCCACTTTACAAAATCTAGATCAACCAATATTACTTAAAATCAAAATAAAAAATCGGACCCATTAAAATAAAATCCGACACAATTAGTGGGTTTGATTTTTGTTTTGATGAGTCTGATTTTTATTTTTAATGAGTCCAATTTTTATTTTAACGATGTGGATCAAATTTTATTTTAATGGGTCTTATTTAAATTTTGATTTTAAGTAATATTGATTGATTTGGATTTGGTGACGTGGATCTCTAATAAGAGGCCATGTGCAAAAATAATTTTGCAAAACCTCCGTAGTAAAATAATGGCACGAATGAACTTTTTTGTAACGGCAGTGACATAGATGAGCCAAACTTTTAAAAGCGGTGGCATATATGAGCCAAACTTATAACGGATGGCACCGATGAACCATTTCTAATAGTTCGATGACATATTTGAGCATTTTCCCTTATTTATATATATAGTCATTACAATCCCTTTTCTTGAAAGTACTTAGTAATGAAAAATAGTGTCTGATAACATACCTTTAATTCCTTGAATAGGTCTATTGTATATGGTCTTCCAATTTGGTTGTGTATATTGACTCCTTCTGACTCACCTTTTTTTCTTTGAAAAAAAAAGGAAAAAAAAACTAAGATGTTAGAATGGATTTGCTATTTAGGTTGACAATATGTTCTTCACATGTGAGTTTGATACTTCTTTCTTATATTACACACATGAAAATAATTTGTTGATGGGCAACGTTGAGATTCGTATCTTGGATCTCTGACTGCTTTGCTATCATGTTGAACTTTGTGATCCTCTCTTTAATTGCTAGCATGAAATATTAAATGGGCGACGGTGAAACGCATAAATTATAAAGCAGAGTTACGCATACGGGGAGGGTATGGTAATATGAAACAACTAAAAAAAAATTCTCCAAATATTCTTCAAATTACAACTGTCTGTGTCATGTGTAACTACTATAAGGAATGAAGGAACTTGACATATTGAAACTTGTAGTTAAATCTAGAGTGAGCAAAAACGAAACAGAAAAAAGGCTTGAGAAAATTTCACCTAAAGCTTTGAAGATGAAACATAGTTGTTGGAGTTGAAAGGTTGTACCTGGAGTTTTGAAGATGGACGTAGCTATTGGAATTGAAAGATGGAACATAGAACCCCAACAACTACGTTCCATCTTTCAACTCCAACGACTATGTTCCATCTTCAGAGCTCCAGATACAAGCTCCACAAGCCTGATTCGTGACAGTGACTAGATGAGGACATCATTAACATCACAACATGGAGAAATGTGCCCGAATTAAAACACAAAAACAACATAGTTCACGTCTCTATTGAAAGTGTTTTTATTAATCAACATCGAGCTTCCATTTAAATTTCTTCAGATGGAAGTTTGAATTCAAGAATCTGCTCCATCTCTCTCAAAAATGCAGACATTGTACTTTCCTCATCAAAAGATACCTGTGCTTCTACATGATCCGCTGTGTTGTTATCAAACAGCATGAAAACATTTCTCAGTTGAGCGTCCGCCATACTTATTTTATCAGGCCGACCCCATCCAAAGTCTACATCATACAACGAATAATTCGCCATACTGCTACATCTATAAATATCAAAATCATTGTCCTTGAACAGATCCCTTATTTCTTGAAATGATCCCATTGTTGTAGAAACCATATCTTGAGTATTTCGTTTACACTTTTTGTAATTATCAGAAAGTTGTTCTTTCCCCTTTCTTAACTCACTAACCAATCTTGATAACTTCATTTCTTCTTCAACATATGTAGGTACGAAAAGGGAAGAACTGAAATTTCCAGGAGTATTCTCTGGCAAAGGTATAATAGGTCTTAAATTGATAGTTTGGAACAAAACTGATGGCTTGAATAATCGACTCGAATTTGCTCTCATGCCACATTTATAAAGAAGTGATGTTAGTGTTTCAACGCGAGTTGGATTTTTCACTTCTGATGATGAAGATTCAGAGAGGAGGGATTTTAGTGTACGGTTTGAAAAGGCTAACCTCTTTGTTACACATTGTTCACGAGGTGGCTCGTTCACAGGATCATTTGAGGGTGGGAAGATAGACGATCCAATAAATTGAGGACGTATATTTAAGTTAGAATCGCGCGCTATTGCAGCCCAATCATTTGTAAATTTGTTAAATGTCCACATATCTCCAATCTTGTGTGACACACATGCACTTATAGCAATTCCTCCACAACCAAATCGAGCCTTGTAAAAATCAGCACCTATATCGTCACACTCGATATGAACATTGTCCCTTAATGTTCCAGCAAAAGGGTAATAAGCAGCTAAGGCTTTTGAAAGGGAATTTTCAATAACTTTACACATATCATTTGGTTCAATTGAGGTTACTCCCTTATTGTTAGGATAGAAAAAGGCTAAGGGGACATACTGTGTACTATTGAATTGATCAATGAAAGAAAGCTTGTAAATTCTTTCAGAAAAAGGGGTAGGAGAAAATGGTTTGATGATTTTCTTGGATAAAGAAACTAGAGCTGAGGCAGCCATTTTGTAACTGAAATTAACTGAGGATATCTTCAAGATCAACTGCAAAAACCAAACTTATATACTTTATGACATTCTTCGCTACTAAAAAATTACTATTTTTCCACTGAAATTCCCACCGGAAAATGTTTAGTGGCTATTTTCATAGATATTTTGATTGAATTAGTGAGAAAAGAAAAAATTAGTAGTATTCTTACACGGAAAAATTAGCAAGTTTCCCAGTGTTCCCACGGAAATCTGTTTCACACCATGTGTTTTCCTAGTGAGTTGGTTCGGTGGAAAATGAATGGGAAAAAAACTATAAAATAATAATAATAATAATATAAAAAAAAAATAGATAAATAAAAAATGATAGAATTATGTTCTATAACACAAATTTTTTATTAATTCGCGGTGGAAAAATCTTTGTTTCTGATAGTGCTTGTACTTAATTTTCAGCCAACCTATTGTCCATACGAGGGAAGCTAGACGTAGTTCAAACAATTTATCCTTTAAATTTCGTACTTAGGTTGTTAATAATATTTACCTTAATTTGAAGTTCACGCACTAACGATATAGGCGAATATATATAACATACTAGTTTAAGCGTATGTATATTACACGTGTACACTACATCAAATAGTAAAATATGTGTACGGGAAGAACATGTTTGACTATAGATATTTTATCCAATTATAAAATTTATTTTCTCTTATCAATTAAGATTGTCACTCTACTTTGATATATTCATGATAACAGCACAAATGACGTGTTAAATCTATAGTTAGTTGTATTGATGACACAACACTTAGATATATAGTTGCAAACAAGTTTCAGATCAAATTTCATGACATTTCGGATATGACCTTCTCACTTAAGCATTTCAGAGTGATACTATTTAATTCTACAAATAAACAATGTATTTGTACTATAATATCAATTTATTAATGTCAAAACAAATCAGTAATAAATTACAATACGATTTTATAAGTGTTGATTATTTAAACAAATAACTTTATTATATGTTCTAATCTACTATACAACTTTATATTAGAATGCGCCTTTTTTTTTTTGGTAGCTAACAGGATTGTATTAATCACCAAATACAGCAGTTTCAAAACATATAGCTAAGCTATGACATAATTTTGCTATTCTAAGTTCAAAGACAACAGAAAACAAAGCAAAAGACTAAGCTAGAAAGCTAAAAGACATGATGATGAATGGCTTGAATAGTGTTTTAGTTGGCTCTAACATAGCAAATGTAAGCAATAGATTCCCAAATTCTGCTTTTCTTCTCAAATATCCTTTGGTTTCTCTGCATCCAAATGGCATAGACATACTCAGTATACATCAATCTGAAGATTTGAGCAGTTTGAGCTTTCCCTTTGGCAGTGCTTATGATGTATCACGACCCAAACCCCGTCGCGAGTGTCACCCACACTAATCCTCCGATGGGAGAACCGTTTAACCCGAATAACCAACACCAAAGCTAAACCAATTTTAATTAAGAACAACAATTCTATTATCAAGGCAATACCTCAAATAGTTCTAAATGAAACAATGCGGAATAAAATCAAAATGTCTAAAACGCCCCCAGAAACTGAAGGTCATCGTATCTAAAACATCTAAACAAGACAATCAGCAGGTTCAACCCGGAAAACTAACAATACTAAACTATCTGTGTCCGAAAACAAGTGGACAAGAACATAGTGCAAGAAGACCAATGGCTGCTCGGAAGATAAAGCTCACCCTTGAATTGGAATTGCTCGCTTGCTACAACTGAGGTCTCGTTAGAATTGTTGGAATATGCTCTGCACTCAACAAAAAGAAGAGCACAGGTGTATCAGTATAAAACCACTATATACTGGTAGGGTCATAGGCCGACTCAACTTAATAAATATGAACAAATAACCATCAATTTGTAAACAAGAGCAACTACACCTTCACTTAACCTTTCCTTACACATTTATTAAGCAATCAACCAAGTAATCAAGTAAAGCACAGCACAAGTACAATTATTGAACCAAGTTAATTACCATGACTCATAACAGATAACTCAACTTTGTCACAATTACTTCCTTTATTGAACCTCAACAATATCAACTAAGTTCAAGTATATCACTCGCCCAGCCCACTCATGGATACAATTAACAACAACAATATAACCTGATTCACTCAAGAAATTAAAATAGCAATAACAATACAACCCGATCCGCTCATGGAATCATCAAACTCTCCAATACCGTGTACACACGTGCTATGGGTCTTATAAATGCCCACTAGCTATGACCTGCAAGGGACGAGCTCAGTCTATGTATCAAATAACCTAGACAACTAATGTCTTCACCCTTATCCCAAACCAGTGTTATACCACCATTATTCCAACGTCCCCACCCTTATACTCCCTGAAATTCACAAATTCTGTGACGATCAACCTTTACCCGTTATCTCACAATATCAACCCATGTCATAACATGTACAATCAAATAATGAGATAATTCAATCACACTTACACCTAAAAACAAGCCTTTTTACATAATCTCATTTCAAGTGATCAACAACTTGTAAAATTATCCAACAAGTTAACATTCAATAGCATGCATTGCAACAAGTAGACAAATAGGTAGTTAACATGCACACATAAACTAAATTGAGTCTTTAACTACAAGTCAACCATCACCTACCTCAATCCAAGCCCGGTAATGCTCTAACGAACTTGAGCCTTGTTTTTTCTTGCAACCTCGACTTGATTGTGGTTTAAAAATAATAATAAAAGCACTAATCAAATAATGCTCTAACAATTTCAAGGATTATAGCATAAACCCATAACCCCAAGGTCAAAGTCACAATCATTCCCTTAGTCTAGGGTTTTCTACCTTCATTCCACTTTTATTCTAACAAATTCATCTTTTCAAGAACGAATTCTAACCTTGTTATCAAAACTCATCCACCCTCAACCAAAATCCAAGGATTACACCTTGTTTCTACTATTTTGCACCAGAAAATCAACCTAGGTCAAGTTAATTCCTCCACCATAATCAAAACTTAGTGATTCTAAGGATTAATCATCGAAAAACTAGTTAAATAGGTGGATTAACTTACCTCAACGAAGAAATTTGGGTGGAAACTGATGGAATTCGCCTCTTTTTGCTCTAAGTTGGTCTTCTATGAACATGGAATGAAAATAATGTTTTAAGGCTAAAAATTGCATTTAACTGCGCCTAGCCCCCTATAGCGGTCTCGCTATTGCGGAATTTGCCGCTATAGAGGTACTGACTGTGGCTGGAGTGAACTTCTGCCATAGCGGGATAATTCCCACTATAGCAGGTCAGTGGTAGAGGCCTGTCTCCCGCTATAGCGGCCTAGGTGAGGCAGATAGTTCGTCAGTTCCAGATTTTTGCCAATTTTGCAACACACTTCCATGTTTTGACATCCCGAACTACCGATTTACGTCAAGCACTAAATCCGAAGTTCTACTAATCCAAATTCACTTTCAAAAGTTTCTACAAACTCCTTAACCTCTTAGCTATCACATTATGGTCTCACAACACATAGTCATTAACCTATCCATTACCGGATTTACTAGACCACAACACACTTGGAATTCGTCCAAGACTAGTCTAGCCTGAAATTTTAAACACTTCATTCGGGGAGAATCTTTACCCGAATTTTGGCATGCTAAGCTATACCATAACGATGGAAAGGGTCTTTATATGATGCCCAAGATATGTTGATCCCAAGCATTGTATGGATGCATTTCTGTTATGCTAATATTTATATTAAATGATAATTAATCCGTTAATAGTGTAGTAATACCAATTTTGTAATAATTAAGATGAAACTTGTACTTAAAATTAAAGTGAAATTAAAAAAAGAAACTCAATAACCCTCAAGTTTATGTCACGAACTAGACTTACTTTGAAGATGAAACCTTGTTGTTGGAGTTCAAAGATGGAATGTTAAACTCCAACGACTAGGTTCCATCTTCGAAGCTCCAGATACAACCTTCGCAAGCCTGTTTCATGACAACGACTTGAGGACAGTATTTCTCATCACACCACAGACAAATGTGCCCGAAATAATTTTTTTTAAGAAGGAAATGAAACAACATAGAACACTTTTTTATTTAAAGTGTTCCTCACTAAGGAAAAAAGTACTCATTAATCAACATCAAGCTTCCATTTGAATTTTTTCATCAGATGGAAGTTGGAATTCAATAATCTGCTCCATCTCTCTCAAAAATGCGGACATTGTACTTTCTTCATCCAAAGATACCTGTGCTTCTACGTGATCCCCTTTTTTATCCTCATGCAACATGAAAATATTTCTCAGTGGAGTGTCTGCTATACTTATTTTACTAGGCATACCCCATCCAAAGTCTACATCATACAACGGATAATTCACCAGACTGCTACATCTATAGAGATCAAAATCATTGTCCTTGAACAGATCCCTTATTTCTTGAAATGATCCCATTGTTGTAGAAACCATATCTTGAGTATTTCCTTTACACTTTTTGTAATTATCAGAAAGTTGCTCTTTCCCCTTTCTTAACTCACTAACCAATCTTGATAACTTCATTTCTTCTTCAACATATGTAGGTACGAAAAGGGAAGAACTGAAATTTCCAGGACTATTCTCTAGCAAAGGTACAATAGGTCTTAAATTGATAGTTTGGAACAAAACTGACGGCTTGAATAATCGATTCGAATTTGCTCTCATACCACATTTATAAAGAAGTGCTGTTAGTGTTTCAACACGAGTTGGATTTTTCACTCCTGATGATGAAGATTCAGAGAGGAGGGATTTTAGTGTACGGTTTGAAAAGGTTAACCTCTTTGTTACGCATTGTTCACGAGGTGGCTCATTTACAAGTTCATTTTTGGGTGCAGGGAAAATAGACGAGCCAATAAATTGAGGACGTATATTTAAGTTAGAATCACGAGCAATTGCAGCCCAGTCATTTGTAAATTTGATCATTGTGCACATATCTCCAATCTTGTGTGACACACATGCACTTACAGCAATTCCTCCACAATCAAACTGGTTAAATTGAACCATGACCAATTTTCTATAAGGTGCAACGACGTTCCACGGTATATCTTTGGGATATACTATTTCTTTGATATTTCTGTCGCGACTTTTGAGAATTTCAGACATGGGACAATCGAATCGAGCCTTGTAAAAATCAGCACCTATATCGTTACACTCAATATGAACATTGTCCCTTAATGTTCCAGCAAAAGGGTAATACGCAGCTAAGGCTTTTGAAAGGGAATTTTCAATAACCTTACACATATCATTTGGTTCAATTGAGGTTACTCTCTTATTGTTGGGATAGAAAAAGGCTAAGGGGACATATTGTGTACTATTGAATTGATCAATGAAAGAAAACTTGTAAATTCTTTCAGAAAAAGGGGTTGGAGAAAATGGTTTGATGATTTTCTTGGATAAAGAAACTAGAGCTGAGGCTACCATTTTTTTTTTTTAGAAAAATTAATTGAGGGTATCTTCAAGATCAATTGCAAAAAGTAAACTTATATAATTCCTGATAGAGCTGTTCGACATTTTTTGTACTTTAATTTTCAGCCGACCTATTGTCCATAGTAGGGAACTGCAAAAATTCTAAATTTTATGCACCGACGGTATAGTTCAAACAAAGGCAGATGTAGGGGGTTTATTATAATTCAATTGAATTCAATATTTTCGACACGGAGTAAACGTGTACATATGTGTGTAATGAAAATTACTAAAATTTCAATAATATTACATTTTTATTTTAAAATAAATATAAATTACATTTTAATTAGTTAAAATAAAGTAATAAAAAATAAGGTAACATAATTAAAATTACGCACATCATGCCTTTATTTATCCCGTGCATAAGCTAAGTTTAATTTAAGGGGTCGTTTGGTGTGAGGGATAAGGAGAGATAATTCTGGGATAACTTTTGAGTACTCTTAGTCCCTTGTTTGGTTACAAAGTGTGGATAACTTATCTCAGGATTAATAATTAGTGTTGGTATAAGTTATTTCTACCTTTGTGTGGTATAGTAATACCGGAATAACCTATCCCGGGATAAAATAGGTAAAATGACAAAAGCATCCCCTTAAATCCTTTTTATACATCACAATTCATATTCATGTATATTCACATCATTTTAATACTATTTTAAAATAACATTCACAACCTTCACTACTCGTTATTTTTATGACAATTCTTTATATTTTACCATTAAAAAATTACACTATATAAATATAATTTTTATTATGAATATATTATACGTTGAATTTATTTGACTAATTCTTATGTTTATTTATATTTTGATTTCTCTTAAAAGTAATAAAAATGTTGACTCAATTCCTGAATTATATATTTTTAATTAAATAGTCTTTTAGTCACTTAAAAATTATATTTTATATATTTTTATATATGGTTGATAATTTGTATAGTTAATTGCCATAGAAGATGAATTAATGTGTCCTCACAAGTTTAGGACATGAATTCCGTCAGAGATAACAACTCAAAATCTAATAAACCAAATAGTATCTGTTTCTGTAAAGCATGCTTAAGATTAGCCAAGCAATTGTAATGTCACACATGCAAGAGCACATCCAGTAGATGTTGCTCAGCGCCTGAATTTGGCTGAATATGTATGGGTTGTATTTTATATATATATATATAATTCAAATGAAAATAACTTTAATACTTTACAATAGAGGAGGTGATATATGCTTAAATGAGAACACTCTACACCCTACTAACCTTCTAAACTAATACATGACCTCCACACTTTCCTATCTAAAGTCATGTACTTGAAAATACGAAGTTGTGTCATAACCTGCCTAATCACGTGTAAAAATGATCATATAAAACTGGAAAAAAAAATGCAAATGGCCTATAAATAGGGGTGAACAAAACCGAACCAAACCGCAAATCGAGTCAAACCGAAAAAAAAAACCGACTAATGGTTTGGTTTGACTTGGTTTGGTTTTGAAAAAATAAACTCCGACTATAATTGGTTTGGTTTGGTTTTAACTAAAAAAAAAGTCAAACCAACCCGATAATACATTTATACAATTTTTAAAAATATTTAATATATCTTAATGCGATGTAATTTGTAAATATTTCTTAAACTTTTTCATTGTTTTCATCTTTCAACATATTATTTCAAGTTTAAACTTAGAATTTTGAATGGTCCAATAAGTTTTATAGCCCATAGATATTAGTAACTCAAATAAAGCCCAAATCAATACTAATATGACAATAATTTTGGATATTTATTCTTTAATTTTGGATAAATACATAACCTAAATTTATTTTTCTATTTAATATTTCGTCATGTAATTAATACTTACTAGACTTATTTTAGCATGACTTAATATTTTTAAATTATGATTATTTTTATCATAACTTATTAATATGCAATATTTATTTTATACGATTTTATTATTTTTTTTTGTTGAATATTTTAAAGTCATAACTCATTTCATATTTTGTGTTATTTTCTTAAGGAACACCTAAGATAGTTGTATCTTGCTATGATTAAAAAAATATTTAAAGCACAAGTTAATTATATGTTTGTATGAAGAATTTAACGGAAAAAATCCAAAAAAACTCGAAAAACTAGAAAAAACCGAAACCCCCCGAAAAAACCTGAGGTTGAAAAATCCAAATTTTATTGGTTTGATTTATAGATTTAAAAACCCAACATAAATAATTTAATTTGATATTTAAAAATCCGAATCAACCCGATCATGTACACCCCTACCTATAAACACTCCCCTTGGTAGGCAGACCCGAAAAAATTTATTATGCGATCAACTTTTATTTTGCTTCTTTTAATGCAACTAAGAAGCTAGCTAGACAAAGAAAATTATATATCACCTCCTTTATGCCAAGTGCAGGGAGGTGGGGAACTTACCTATGGCCTATGGGCTTAGAGTTTCTGGTCAAGAGATGTATACATTTTTGATGTTCTGCTAATGTAGACAAAAGGCTTTTTAAAAAAGTGCCCACCTAAATTTGATCTTGTGTCTGTTAAAATGGACTGTATGAAGAGTATGAATTAATGTTTGAATGTACACTATGAGATGCTAATTAAGTTAGTAGATTTGAGAGGCTTGAAAGGACTTGCCAAATTTCTAGCAGCTGGGCCTGACCGCATTTGATGCTTTTAAAATAAATAATAATAATAATAATAATAATATTAATAATATTTTAAATTATTTTTTTCTCTTTTTTATTTTTTTTTTATTTTTATTTTTTCTTTTCTCTTTTTTTATTTTTTGTTTTGTCTTTTTTTCTTCATTTTTTTTTTCTCAACCTTTATTTTTTTTCTTTTTCTCCTCTCAACTTCTAGTTTTTTCTTTTTCTCTTTTTTTATTTTCTTTGATATTTTTTTAATTTTATCAATCTTTATTTTTATTTTTATTTTTGCTTTTTCTTCATTTTATTTCTTTTTCCTCAACCCTTATTTCTTTTCTTTTCTTTTTTTTTCCTTCTCTTTTCTTTTTTTGGATTCCTTCCAAACAACAAGTTACGCCCCATGGACAAGAGTTAACACTGCCACATTATGTCTTGATTAATGACATATTCTATAACTCTTCTCTTAGAGACAAGACTTAGCCCAAGGACTTTCAAACAACAACTTATGCCCCATGAGCAAAACTTGACACCACCACATTGTGCTTTGATTTATGAGATATTCTATAACTCTTGCCTTAAAGGTAAGACTTAGCCCGCCAAAGGAACAAGTTGTGCCTCACGGGCAAGAGTTGACACTACCACGTTGTGTCTTGATTTACGACATGTTCTATAACTCTTGCCTTAGAGGCAAGACTTAGCTTTATGTCCTATGGGCAAAAGTTGACACTACCACATTGTGTTTTGACTTGTGAAATGTTCTATAACTCTTGCCTTAGAGACAAGACTTAGACCGCCAAAGTAACAAGTTATGCCCCATGGGCAAGAGTTGACACTGCCACATTGTATCTTGATTTATGAGATGCTCTATAAGTCTTGTCTTACTCTAAGGCAAGACTTAGCCCTAGAACCTCCAAAAAAAAAAAAAAAAGTTACTCCACATGGGTAAGAGTTAACACTACTTTATTATGTCTTAATTTATAAGATACACTCTAACTCTTGCCTTAGAGGCAAGACTTAGCTCAAGGATTTCGAAACAACAAGTTATGCCCCACTAGCAAGATTTGACACTACCACATTGTGTTTTGATTTATGAGATGTTGTATAACTCTTGCCTTAAAAGCAAGACTTATCTCAAAGGACTTCCAAACAACAACTCACGCCCCTAAGTTTACTTCGGTGTCTAAGAAAGAAGATCCTCTTTACGAATTATCCAACTTTTTGTTTATTAGTAAAAAAGTAATGGAAGTTGAAGGGGAAAAAAAAGAGAAGAAAAGAAAAAAAAGAGAAAAAGAGAAAAAAAAAAAAAAAAAGGTTAAGAAAAAAGAAAAAGGAAAAGAATAAAAACAAAAATAAATGAACGTTGAGAAAAATAAAAATGAGCAGAAAAAATAAAAATAAAATAAAGTTTGAGAAAAAAAAAAAAGAAGAAAAAATGAGAAAAGAAAAAAACAAAAATAAAAGAAAAATAAAGGTTGAGACAAATGAGTTTAAAAAAAGAGAGAAATAAAAAATAAATAATGTTTGAGAAAAAAAAGAAAAAAAAAAAAGAAAAAGAAAAAAGAAAAGAAAAAAACAAAGATTGAGAAAAATGAATTAAAACAAGAAAAGGAAAAATAAAAATCAAGGAAAAAAAAAAAGGAGAAGAAGTTGAGAGACAAATGAGCATTGAAAGTATAAAAATACTTGAGATATAAAAGAGCAAAAAAGTACTTATTCTATACATAAAAAAGAAAGAAAGATAGTCTTTAAATACTTTTCTTATGGGGGACCAAAAAATAAAGTTACACAGGTCATCCCATGAAATTTTCTGCGGATATTTTTGTCAATTTCTCTTTTAAAACATTACTTAGTAACGTAATCTTCTCAATTCTGAAAGAACCATTAAGGCCCATTAGTGTGCTATATTCTTGTTGGGCTTCCACAACCCAACAAGAATATAGAGGTAGATGCAAGGGAGAGGTCCAATGGATTCCAATTGGACTGCATTTTATGCTAGAACAAAGAAGAATGAATTAGTAGCAATAACAATAAGAACTCAAGGAAAATTAAGGAGTGGATGTTGCACACGTGTCCTGTTTTAAAATAAATAAATGGACCGGATTTGTATAGTTTAAATATATTGTTAAATTTTTTAGGCGAAATGATCTAATGGACCCTTGTACTTATCTGAGTTTGTATTCTGGATCCTCCCGCTCAATCTGTTGCCAACTGAACCCTTAAACTCAATAAAACGTAATATTTTAAGCCCCTCTGGCCATTGACCAAGCTTACGTGGCATATCTTTGCTGACTCAGATATAGTGCGTGATATCACCTATTTTTAAAGTGCGTGAATGTGATAAATTTGATTAAAAATTATTAAATTCAGCCCCCTCTTCATTGTCCCCCCCCCCCCTCCCTCTCACTGTCACTTTCCTCCACCCCCACCCCCCCTTTCCCATCTTCATAAAGAAAAGCACAATATTTATCATCATTAATGAAGAAATTGTGTTCTTCCATCTTCATAAATTATATGAATAAAAATCAATCGTCAATTTCTTGCATCCAACACCAAAAGTTTATAGAGAATGTGTGGGTACGAGTTTATGTATGAGGACTGATAATGGGTATTGAAAGTTTAAGAAACTTCATTAATAAGCTTGAGAAAGCTTGAAAAATAACAAATGGGTCATGTAGATTTGTGAAAGTAATTCAAAATTTTGATTGGGGTTCATTGGATTTGTGTTTGTGAACTTGTAGTTGAAAATTCAAGTGAAAAGGAAAAATGTTTCAGCTATTTGAAATGAATTTCATGCTCAATTTATAAGCAAATATAGAGATGATTGTTGTTGAACATTTTTTCAGATTTTGTAAAAGTGGGTATATTTGATTTAATTTATTTTTTAAAATCTAATTTCTGATGTGTCTTTTAAAAAATGACGTGGAATTTCAGGTGTAGTAGGTGTATTACACGCACCCAGATCGGCTGAAAAAAGTTACTTATTTCATTTTAGGCTGAATTTTTTCCTCTTTTTTATTTCTTTTTGTTGTTTTCGTTCACTTCGTATTAAATAAAACATGAACTCTTTAAAGCTAAATATTACGCTGGATTTTAAAATTTTCAATGCACCCATTAGTCAAAAAAAAAATTTAACTAGTGTAATATTTGAACACCCTTTATAAAATTTCTGGCTCCGTCACTACTCTTGAGATAGCTGCCTTCAGGCTTTTCCTGTCCTATATAAGCATCTGTTGAAAATTATCATAATGTTATAACATTATATTAGAAAATAGAACAGATAAAGTTCATCCGAAAATGAACGTGAAGCTCTCAAAGGATGTTTAAATTTTCACAAAAAGAATCACTAGTTACACATACATATAGGTCATTAGCAAGCTAACTTATTTAAAAGTGAATAGTTCTCTAAATTTAATTATATAAATGTGTCTCTTTTGAAACAATATTATGATCATTGGAAGGCAAGTTGGTTTATTCATGTCATAAAAATTAAATTCAGTTACGTACCCAAGAGCCTGAAAATAAAATAGAAAATACATTTATAATATTCGAAATAGCATATAAGATAAGTACTAGTTGATATAAATTCCAGGATATAAATTCCAGGAGATGTATGCAAAACTAATTAACACTTTTAATCAATTTTCAAACCAAACTTTCAAATATATTAGAAAGTAAAACAAAAGCAATTTATTTTTATATGATTGATATAACTGGTAAAGTTGTTGTTATGTGGTCAGGAGATCACGGGATCAAGCTGTAAAATCAGCCTCTAGAAAATTGCAAAATAAGGTTGTGTGCATAGTGCGTGTGTAGTTCGATCCTTTCCCAAATTCCGCACATAGCGAAAACTTAGAAGAAGAAGAAGAGGAGGAAGCTTTAGAAGTAGAAGAAGAAGCATTTAGAAGAAGAAGAAGTAATTTTATCTTGAACTTTCAAATACTAACAAATTATTTGAAACAATTATCTTTTACAATCACAATAGATAATTTGAGATGATAAGAGTATTTATTCTTTAATGAAAAGATGAACTCATCTTTCTAATTTTGCCAGCAAGGGTGTGGCCCGTATATAGTAGGGGTTTGGCATGAAAACAAAAATAAAAATTCAAGTTGAAGTTAAAGTTGGAATTGTGTTTGATCATGAACATTAATTGAAGTTGTTTTTGAATTTTTGAGAAAGAAGTAGAGAAGAAAAAAGTGAAAATACTTATGTTCACTTTTCCAATTACAACTAGGAGTTGTATTTATAATTCTTATGGTCAATCACTGTTTTTAAAAAAAACTTTCCGGAAAATAATAAAAAATACTTTGGCCAAACGGGGCCATAGTTTTCGTGTGATTGTTATTTTCTTTTTGGACATAACACATGGCCAAACAATGAGCACTGTGGTTGTGGTTGAATTATTTGATTAGCTGGTTCTTGGAACAAAAAGTTCTCAACCACTTAATTCTATAAACTAATATTCATTGTCTAATTTGTTGATAAAAAAAATTGATTTTGTTTTAAACTTTCCCTATTTTTTTCCTTATCACATACTCCCTTCGGGACATTTTTTTGTCATGTTTTTCTTTGCATGTGTCTTAACAAAACATTAATTAAAAGCATAATGGACTAAATTATCCTTAATTATTCTTATACAACTATTTTGAACCAGTTCATTTTAGTAAACACGATAACCAAAATGGAACGGATGAGGGGTAGTATATTTCTTTAGTTCAACATAAATTATTTTTGAAAAAAATAAAATATATACGTTGTGATGGAACAATTCGAGTAAACCCTCCAATCAAATATTTGGTCACTTCAAAAATAGGGGAATCTTAGTAACTCAGTTGATTGAATATGAGAACTGAAAACCTTGTTATTGAAAGTTCAATTCCCCATCTTGTAATTCGCTCCCCCGTTTTCCCTAGCCCCATTTTTTTTTTTAAAAAAAAAATTCAAAATTGAATTATTTAGCATGATTCAAATATAACGTTACAAAATTAAAAGGAGGAATATTTTGCCAGATAATTTAAAGAAAGATTCTATATCAAAAGATGTTTTCACAGTGAGTTTGAAAATTTCTTTTGGGGACTATTAGCATTCCAATAATTCTTTGCGTTCTTCATTAACCATACAAGTGGGGCTATTGTACCAAAAAATTAAAAGTGGGCCTATTCCCAAATGCCAAGATGTTTATTGTTTTGGTTGAAGTAGACAAAATTATTTGTATCTCAATTTAATCCAAAGTACAATGACAAATATTCGATATAGGGTTAACACATAGGAAATATTCTTGCAATCCCTTGTGGATTTTCACAAATTATTAAGTGGTAAATCATTTAATTACCGATCCACCCATTTAATCAGGTCGTGTGATTTTTTGGTTCCGATGAAACTTCTCATTTGTTGAAGTGGAGCATATATAGTGCGTTGAGCGAGAAAGGTATCTTCAATTCTTTTCGATTTATTCACCGATATGAAATTAATATTTTTTATTTTCTTATTGAATCCTCTTGAGGTGACATTCTTAAATGAAGCCAATTCGAACCTAATTACATATCAGGCTAGGCTAAGCCTCTCCAACTGAGTTGGTCGTTAAGAATTCACTCACCCCTAAAAAGTAAAGGATGTCTTCACTAAATTACCCTTAATTAAGTAGTACCCATTTAATATGATTTCTTGGTTACATATCAGCCAATTTATTCAAATAAAGGTATAAGAAAACTTAATCCATTCGTAATTATGTAGTAAATTATTTGTTTTTGAGGAAACGATGCTTTTAATTCCTGTGTTATTGCTATATTTCACTTTTAGTCCTTGTGTTATTCAACTCATCACATTTGACCTTCAATTAAATAATATGTGTGTTTTAAATCCTTTAAGTAACGGAGATCAGAACAACTAACAGATGATTAACCACACTAAAGGACAATCTTGGAATTAAATATATCTAAAGTTCAAGTGCACTGAGTCATTCGACTATACCTTAACCTGAGCCTTCCGACTGTCTTCCAAATGCTCTAACGATGAATTAACCAGAAAATTGAAGTAACACTCCTAAAATCATACTACAAATTTGCTAAAAAATTATATGAATTTGATCACGTGAGCTTGTATTCTTCGAAGGAAAAAACAGAGATGGGAGGAGAGAATTCAGAGGATTATAGATGAATTAGAAAAAGTGTAGTGCATTGTAGAAGAGAACACAAGGTCATTCTAGTGCCATGTGGATAAACCCACTTTCAAAATAATTGGCCAAAGTATAAACAAACTAAGAATTAAAATATCAAGATTGTCCTTTACTGTAGTTAATCATCCATTAATTGTTTAGATCTCCGTTATGTAAAAGGATTAAAAACATACACATTATTTAATTGAAGGTCAAATGTGGTGAGTTGGATAACACAAAGACTAAAAGTGGATTATAGCAATAACACAGGGACTAAAAGTGTTGTTTTCTCTTTGTTTTTTATTAAATATGAAAACTAAAAATATCATTTAATATGACCGAAAGGGTAAACAATTACAGTAAAACCTCTCTAAATTCATATTGTTGGAACCATGAAATATTATTATTTTCAAGATTCAATGAAGGTTAATTTTGATTACATCAAATTATTGTATCTTACTAATTTATGTATTATATTTATTGAATATGTAAAAAATAAATTCATTATACATAAAATACATTATATCAACACTGCAAAATTTGTTTGGGGGATGAAGCCTCAAGGAATTTAAATGAACCCACTTATGAAAACGACATTCATGAACTTGATGTCATGATTAATGATCTTGGTTACCGATAAAATGAATGTCAATAGCTTGTTGGGTTACCCGGGTAAAAATGATACATGTTCAGAGATCCAGAGATTAGAAGAAATTGTGGATACCATTAGAGAAAACAATGTTGATGATGAAGTTGAAGATTACGCATAAGGAAACACTTATCGCGTCTAGAACTCTTCACAATTTTTTAGTGCAGTTCGAGAAGACAACAACAAAACTTTTTGATGCAATAATAAAAGTTAGAGATGAGTTTCAACTAGATTTAAATTTTAATAAAAAACAAAAAACACTATAGTCATATTTCACTAAATTGTCTTAGATATTTTTATAATTTTAAAGAATTATTAATTTATAATATTAATGAGACCATATATATAGATTTATATAGGGGGCTTTTGAAAATATATTATCTTATTATTTTATTGAAATCGATATCGGGATCGGAGAAAAATATTATCTTCGAAAGTTTATTAATTTACCGAGTATTAATTTAAAGATGTTTTATTGTAGATAGGAAGACAGATAGGTGTCACGTTCACATTCTTAACCACTCAATTAATGTTTTGTAGTCTGTTTTATTTCTTTGTTGTCAATTTCATATGTCAATTTTAATTTCCTCTTGAAGTCTTACGGAAAGTAGGGATGGCAATGGGACGGATTAGGATGGGGCGGGGTGGGGTGGGTGAAGCCTTGCCTTGCCATAGATTTAATCCGCCCTATCCTGTCCTATTTAGCCTTGCCCCCCCCCCCCCTCCCCCCCGCCCTCATTGCCATCCATAACAGAACGCAACTAGAAGAAACCCTACAAAATTGATAGATATGTTCAGAATGGTCCTCAGTTGCAATGCAAATGGTGAAATGGAAAAACATTGCTTTCATAGTAGATGGAAATTATTTAGCACATTTTAGTGTTGGAATTAAAAATATCATCACTTATGTAGCATCTACTCATGCTCATACTTAGTAGTTGATGAATTTTGTAGGTGCAGAAAGTTGCTTTAATTGTTTTTAAAAAAATCTCATCAAATTGATTTAAGAACTTTACATAAACGTTTGTGGTTAAGCTCAGCAATCATACCATAAATTTGAATAACATAAAGGATAATCTTTGTTGAATTCAGCACATTCATATTGATTAATACTATTTTATAATTATTTGTTGTTTTTTTGTTTCGTTAATCGTATTATTTGTTGTTACTATTTCTTTTCCGTATTATTTTTAGCATCGCTTTTGATCAGCTACTCTATTTTCTTTTCATACTTAATTTTTATATGCTTAATTTGACCAGTAACATATTATAACATGTCAAATTACACTAGCTTGTGGTGTAACTTTCCTTATACTATCAAACATATGTAACTTAAATTTCATTTATATAAAATGTAAACAAAAGAAATTCACATATGCAAGTGTTTAAAGTCAAATAGGTTAGAGTTAAGGAAATAAGAATATTGAATTTGAGATCAATCTCTCTTAAATAGCACAAATACAAACACTATAGCCCAAAAAAACACAAATCACTATCATATCCAACAAAAACAATATAGCATGTGCACATTCTTAATGTCATTAAGCCAATTAATTACGCTTAGACAAATTTAATTTTGTCCTTAGGCTTAGTTCCAAAATCATTCAATCAATCAAAAATCAAATTGCTGGTTTAATAGATCTTGGTTTGTCCTAGTAAGACAAAATTGTTTGCACATTTTAATGACATGGTTTCTTTGCTTTGTTTTAACATATGCTTTTCTTGTTATATTGTTTAACAACAACAAAGTAAGGCAAAATACTAATACAATAATACACTGTTTTTCTTATTTCTTTATCTTTTTAATCTTTTGGATCAAATCAACATCTAGTAGTTCTAAACTAAAAGTTCACTAATAGACTTTAATTAAGTTGTTATTATCTTGTAGAGAAGTTCTTAATTAGTTCTTAATCGATTTGGGGACCATGTGATGAAAAGCTTCATAATTTGACATGCTAATATGGTTTGAATTAACGGTAATCACAAATATTAATGTGCCATTATTTTGTTAGTTCGTTCAGAGAAAATTAAACCTTGATATTTAGAAATTCTTTAATTCAAATCTATTTAAATTATCCTTAATACTAGCACAAATTAGGTCTTTTACAAAAATGACAGTATTTTTTTAAGGAAATCGAAAACCTGCAGCCGCTATCAATTATAGCTCGCAAACCATACTGAAAATGCGAACGGCACTAGGAAGCCGCAACGAGCTCAACTGAAAAAAAAAATATGACAAGATTATAAAGGTATTTTTGGTACATTTGACTGTGTCGAAAGACTTTTTTTATTTTATAAAATATCATTCCATCTGTCTCAATTTATACACACTTTTTTCTTTTTTAGTTTTTCCTAAAAAGCGTCAGCTTTCTATAATTAAAAACAACTTGACTTTAAAATCTTCCTTTTATCTTTAGCGAAATAATTTACAGTCACATAAATATCTAAGTTTTCTTTATATTACAAATTTTAAAAATCTTTTTTTTTCTCCTTAAATTCTATATTAATTCAAATGGTGTCAGATAAATTGAAACAAAGAGAATAATAGATGAGCGATCATTAATACTCCCTCCGTTTAAAAAAGAATGACCTATTTTAACTTGGCATGAAGTTTAAGAAAATAAAGAAGACTTTTAAATCTTGTGGTCTTAAATTAAAGTAATGTCAAATGTATCAAAATATTCTTTAATTTTGTGGTCTTAAACATATAGGAATTAAAGTGTTGTCAAAAGAAGAAAGAGTCATTTTTTTTTAAAATATACTCCCTCCGTTTAAAAAAGAATGACCTACTTTTCTTTTTAGTCCGTTTAAAAAAGAATGACCCTTTTCTTTTTTGGCAACACTTTAATTCCAACTTTCCACATGGCATGTTTAAGACCACAAAATTAAAGGGCATTTTGGTACATTTGCCATAACTTTAATTTAGGACCACAAGATTCAAAAGTCTTCTTTATTTTCTTAAACTTCATGTCAAGTCAAACTAGGTCATTCTTTTTGAAACGGAGGGAGTATTAAAAAAAAAAGTAGGTTATTCTTTTTGAAACGAAGGGAGTATGAATTAAACTTATAATTGATGAGTTATTATGAGTAATAATTGAGTTTGAAATGGTCAAATGTGGAGGAAGGGAATCAAAATGGATGGAAGGTTGAATCAATCAAATCTATTGAAGCTTTTATAAAGTTACTATTTTAAGACATTTGTTTCAGAGCAAATGTTTCTGAGGTACAAACACTAACCGTTGCAACGGTATAAAAGCTGTTTTCTTCCAACGGATGTAGACAAAAAATGGGTCCCTCTATCAAGCCAAAATTTCTTCAACCAAATACTATACAAATTATTACTCTTTTCATCCCATTTTATGTAAGCTAATTTAATTAAATACGAAGTTTAAGAAATAAGGTTGGACTTGATAATGTTTACTTATATTGTCTTTTGCTATTAAAAATATACTTATATTAATTTTATTTAAAAAATAAAAGATAAAGCATTCACTTTTTAATTAAGTGGGATAAATAAGGATAAAAGAGTAATTGTACCTTAAAAAAGTTATCAAATAAGGAAATGTGACATTCTTTTTGGGACGGACCAAAAATAAAAGTAGGTCACGTAAAATGGGACAGATAGATTAATATACTTGAAACCTTATTTTAAAATGTACTTGAGCTAAAGGTCTTTCGAAAACAACATTTCTACTTTCATGAGGTAGTGAAAAGGTTTGTGTACAATCTACATTTCCCAAACCCTACTTGTAGAATTTCACTGGTTATAATGTTGTTGTTGTTTGCTGATTTTACATTGAAAGAAGATTAGTTGGTTTTCAACGGGGAGAACAAACACTACTTATTCCAGGTTTTTTCGAATTTGATCTTCGATTACGTTTATTCCACCACCATTTCGACTTGCATCTTATAAGATATAAGTGACATATAATGACATACAAGTGTATCTCATATAGTATTTCTGCCTAACTTAAAATAGCGTAGATACAAAATTAATTTATACACTTTACGGTCATGACCCTTAAAAACGTCAGACATACAAGTTACATACATACAATATATACTCACATATACAACTATATATACATTACAGACTAAATGTGTCAACTGGGCCGGGCCGGGCCAACCCGGACCCGGTCCATTTATTTTTTCCGGTTTTGGGCCGGTGCCGGGCCGGGCCCAATTCTTAACGGACCGGGCCGGGCCGGGCTGAACAGTGAAATTTTCCCAAACGGCCCAGCACCGGCCCATTTAATTTTTTTGACCAGTTAATGGGCCGGTTTACCGGGCCTCGACTAAAAAAAATAGTATTTTGAACGTTGATTGTTTTTTAATATGCATTCAATATATATACTACTTAAAATACGATTTTAAAGAATAAACATTCAATATATACTACATTAACGAATACACATATATATATACATTCAATATATACTACTTTAAAGAATAAACATACATATATACATTCAATATATACTACTTTAAAGAATACACATACATATGTATACATTCCATATATACTACTTTAAAGAATAAACATACATATGTATACATTCCATATATACTACTTTAAAGAATACACATACATATGTATACATTCCATATATACTACTTTAAAGAATAAACATACATATATACATTCCATATATACATTCAATAGATACTACTTTAAAGAATACACATACATATATATACATTCCATGTATACTACTTTAAAGAATAAACATACATATATACATTCCATATATACATTCAATATATACTACTTTAAAGAATACACATACACATATATACATTCAATATATACTACTTTAAAGAATAAACATACACATATATACATTCAATATATACATTCAATATATACTACTTTAAAGAATAAACATACACATATATACATTCAATATATACATTCAATATATACTACTTTAAAGAATATACATACATATATACATTCAATATATACTACTTTAAAGAATACACATACATATGTATACATTCCATATATACTACTTTAAAGAATACACATACACATATATACATTCAATATATACATTCCATATATACTACTTTAAAGAATACACAT
The DNA here is from genome assembly GCA_031232105.1 of Capsicum rhomboideum. Classification (NCBI taxonomy): domain Eukaryota; kingdom Viridiplantae; phylum Streptophyta; class Magnoliopsida; order Solanales; family Solanaceae; genus Capsicum; species Capsicum rhomboideum. Next base: position 14,209,799 of record CP124713.1, on the reverse strand, counting down.
ACACATATATACATTCAATAGATACTACTTTAAAGAATACACATACATATGTATACATTCCATATATACTACTTTAAAGAATACACATACACATATATACATTCAATATATACATTCCATATATATATTACTTTAAAGAATACACATACACATATATACATTCAATAGATACTACTTTAAAGAATAAACATACATATGTATACATTCCATATATACTACTTTAAAGAATACACATACATATGTATACATTCCATATATACTACTTTAAAGAATACACATACATATGTATACATTCCATATATACTACTTTAAAGAATACACATACACATATATACATTCAATAGATACTACTTTAAAGAATATACATACATATATACATACAATATATACATTCAATATATACTACTTTAAAGAATATACATACATATATATACATTCAATAAATACTACTTTAAAGAATAAACATACATATGTATACATTCCATATATACTACTTTAAAGAATACACATACATATGTATACATTCCATATATACTACTTTAAAGAATACACATACATATGTATACATTCCATATATACTACTTTAAAGAATACACATACACATATATACATTCAATAGATACTACTTTAAAGAATATACATACATATATACATACAATATATACATTCAATATATACTACTTTAAAGAATATACATACATATATATACATTCAATAAATACTACTTTAAAGAATAAACATACACATATATACATTCAATATATACTACTTTAAAGAATAAACATACATATATACATACAATATATACATTCCATATATACTACTTTAAAGAATACACATACATATATACATTCAATATATACTACTTTAAAGAATAAACATACATATGTATACATTCCATATATACTACTTTAAAGAATACACATACACATATATACATTCAATAGATACTACTTTAAAGAATATACATACATATATACATACAATATATACATTCCATATATACTACTTTAAAGAATACACATACACATATATACATTCAATAGATACTACTTTAAAGAATACACATACACATATATACATTCAATATATACTACTTTAAAGAATAAACATACATATGTATACATTCCATATATACTACTTTAAAGAATACACATACACATATATACATACATATGTATACATTCCATATATACTACTTTAAAGAATACACATACACATATATACATTCAATATATACTACTTTAAAGAATACACATACACATATATACATTCAATATATACTACTTTAAAGAATAAACATACATATGTATACATTCCATATATACTACTTTAAAGAATACACATACACATATATACATTCAATATATACTACTTTAAAGAATATACATACACATATATACATTCAATAAATACTACTTTAAAGAATAAACATACATATGTATACATTCCATATATACTACTTTAAAGAATACACATACATATGTATACATTCAATAGATACTACTTTAAAGAATACACATACACATATATACATTCAATATATACTACTTTAAAGAATAAACATACACATATATACATTCAATAGATACATTCAATATATACTACTTTAAAGAATACACATACACATATATACATTCAATATATACTACTTTAAAGAGTAAACATACATATGTATACATTCCATATATACTACTTTAAAGAATAAACATACACATATATACATTCAATATATACTATTTTAAAGAACATACATACATATATACAATATTCAACAACATATACGTTTATACTATCATATTAAAAGTATTGAATTCATACAAGATATTCAATTTAAATTTTAAATGGAAAAAATATATAAAGTGTAAATGAATTTAATATTTGATTGATTGCAAAATGTTTGAAAACTTACAAGTTACAAGGTTGCAATTACATTTCACTAATTTCACAAAGTTAAATTGAAAAATGAAAATTCAATTGATTAATTGTAAATTCTACAAATTTTTCATCAGTTTTTCCAATTCACGCATGTTAACATTAATGGGAATTGGCTGTGGATTGTCAAAATCAATGGCACTAAAGCCATGCATTGGACTTGATTGTGCTGAATTCTCTCTTGAAGTCATTATTTCTTCAAGATCTTCTTCGTCTTCCGGCTCCACGAACATTCCTTGATTTCTTCGTTCTGCTCTAATCCAGTCTCTAAGGCAAACTAAAACATTCATGGCATTGCCTCCCAATGTGTGTCGGTTGTCTCCAATCTGTTGCCGTCCTTGACTAAAAGCGCTCTCTGATGCAACGGTTGACATTGGAACATTCAATATATCTCTAGCTAACATTGAAAGTACAGGATATTGTCTTTCATTATTCTTCCACCATTCCAGCGTGTTGATTCTACCTCTAGGATCCTCTGTAGGCTGCATAAGATAATACTTAAGCTCTTCCCGACTTACGATTCTATGCGATGAAGGCTGCAATCTATTCCAAATAGATAGATCAGAAACACAATAAACAGGCATATTATGTGCCTGTCTTTTAGAAGATGATGGTTCCTCAGAACGATGGGGAGCGGGGGTCGGTGTAATGTGTGACGGTAAAGCATTGTCAAGTAAATCAGCATAATGATTGTATAATGTGTTCATGTAACTATTCGCATCAGACATAGACGTATACAAAGAAGGTTCTTCATCAGCTTTTACTCCTAAAGCAGAATAAATAAGAGAAGTAAATTCGGACATAGTATTATATTTCATACATGGATTTATTATAGCACCAACTAAGAAAATAGGGGGAAGCGAAAAAAAATACTTTTTAAATTTATCAATCATTGCCTCAATAGCATATTTGTAACCTGGTTTAGACTTATACTCGTTAAGCAATAAAGAAATGTCGGCTAAATAAGCTAAAATATTACAAACAGTAGGATAATAAGCTCCAGAAAATTCAACCGTAGCTAGATAAAATTTTTTCAAAAAATTAACAATATCATCAATTTCAGCCCAGTCTGAATTTTGTAACATACAATCGGGAAAATCACTAGCAAATTGGTTAAAAGTCATAGTAATAGGAACTTTATAAATATTGCAAGTATTTAAGAAATCATACGTAGAATTCCATCTCACATCTATTTCTTCAGGCATTAATCTCGGTCTAAGTCCATTTTCCTGACATTTTCTTTTAAATTCGGTAAGTCTAATTTTTCTATTATTTCCTTGAATAAAGCCAACTGCAAGTCTAACTTTTTCAATAGCAGGCTCAAAAAAAGCAAGACCATCCTTTACAATTAAATTATATATATGGCAAGCACACTTAACATGAAATATTTCGGATAACGGTGGAGAAAGTTTAGTTTTTAACAACTCAATAGCAGCGTTGTTGTTAGATGCATTATCAAAAGATATACATAAAACTTTGCGGTCAATACCATAATATCTTGCAACTTTTGTAATAGATTCAGAAATAAATTTTCCAGTGTGTCTACGGTCTTCATCATACAAAAATGCTAAAATACGTTTTTGCATAACAAAATTACTATCTACCCAATGACAAGTAATTGTTAAATAATCATTTTTATTAATAGCACGACCAAGATCAGAAGTTAAAGAAACTCTACATGAAAGATTTTTTAATAATGCAGATAAATAGTAAACATATTATGCATGGAGTCTAAAAATATCGGACCGACAAGTACTTCTAGGAATACCCTTAAACATAGGATTATAAATTGCCTGAATATAATGAATAAAAGCATCAGAAGAAGCAAAAGAGAAAGGCAAACAACCCGCAGCTATCATTTTGGCTATTTCTTCACGATCCTTCATTTTATTATAATTCTTAACTAATAGACCGTTTTTTGGGTTCAATCTAGTTTGACTTGGGCCCTCAACTGTCTCACCACCAGTTACCTGAGCTAGCTCTATTGGGTGTTTCTCCTTCAAATGTCTCGACAACTGACCCGTACCTCCTTTATTACCCCCAGTCTTATGCTCGTATTTTACCTGACAAAGATCGCATTCAACCTTAGTGGTTCCTTCTATTTGGGTATAAAAATTCCACACAACACTAGTTTGTTTACGAGATCTTACAGGGGGCCGGGGAGGAAGATTAACTGATTCAGATTGAACATTAACATTACCAGATTCGGGTGTAACATCATCATCATCATTTTCATCTAAATCAACAGAGTCTACTTCATTCTCTTCTTCTATACCATAATTTTCTTGAGCCTCAAAATAATTCATATCGTGAGCACCTACACGTATTTCATTCTCAAATGGTTCGCTAATTGGTACCGGAGGCACACGAGTATATCGAGCATTTGAACTACCTCTACCGGAACCAATTTGTTTCTTACTACCACTACCACTACCACTTCCGGGACAAAGATTTCTAACACTTTTACCGACTTTCCTTAATTTATCCATATTACCAATTAAACTAACAAATATTCAAAAAACACAAAAAAAATCCAAATAAATATTCAACAAATAATACACTAATTAAAAATTAAAAGTAAGAGATGGAACGATAATACCAAATTTTTGAAGTACTCGAAAGTTGGTCAATTGAGTACTTTTGAAAACTTCAACGTAGTATTTGTAATTGCAAAATAATAAAATATATAGAACACTTTATGAGATAATTTTAGCAAATTTGAGAGAGAATAAGAGAATGAGAATTGAGATTGTAGGAAATATTTTTTGAAATGGCATGTATTTATAGGAAAAAAAAAAATTTGATTTTTTTTTTTTTTTTTTTAAAATTAAGCCTAAAAAGGCTGTTTTGGCCGTTGGGCCAACGGCATTATAGCCGTTGGGCCTCAACGGACCAAAACAGCCTTTGCAGGCTGGGGCCCAACGGCCCAGAAAAATTTAAAAAAAAAAAAAAAAAAAAAAAAAGTTACCGGGCCGGGCCGGTGCACCGGTGGACCCGGTCCGGTTTTCTAACTGGGCCGGTCCACCGGTTTCAATACCGTGTCCGGCCCAGCCCCCCTAAAAACCCGTCAGGCCCATTACCCATACCGGGCCGGCCCGGTCCGGTCGGTAAATGGGCCGGTCTAAATGGGCCGGTTCCGGGTTGAACCGGCCCAGTTGACACCCTTATTACAGACTGTAGTCATCACCCTTGAAACATTACACATAAAATTTACATGCATACAATATATACTTCACATGTACAACTTTATATACATTTGTATGTCACTTAATTTTTCTGCATGACACTTATATTTTAAGAGATATACTTGTATAATCACTAGAAACCACCCCAACCACCACAAAGATCACTTTTATCCGCTACCTTTGAAACTAAAATATCGTTACATTTCATAACTAAGCAAACTATCACTATCATAGGCGTATCCATGATTTCAAAAGAATGAGTGCACTATTATGAAAATACTATGAGTGTGGGTTCACACATCTATATTTAAATATTTTTAGAAAAATATAACACTACTATATATAATCTAAGGAAGGGAGCATGGGTTCACATGAACCCTGTGACCCCATCTAAATACGCCCCTGATCACTATTTTTCGCAATTCTGGGCACAAACTATCTCTATATACAAAACTCTCTCTTATAAAAAGGCTTAATAAGCCAGTTTAAAATGATGAAAAAGAACCTGATTAGAAATTTTCAAGAACAAATTAACGATTGTATCACAGGCTGTTATCTAGGGATGATGACAAGGACGCCCATCAGCTTACACGTGTCAGTATAATGGTCTTTATTCTTCCTCACAGCCAACAGGCATATGTTACAATGTTCTCTGCTGGAATGGATTAAGGAATAAAATCTTTGGATTTGAATATAAGCTCATCATAATTTTCACAAAAAGTATTTATTTTTTCTCGATTTTAATTCTAATATGAAATATAATATTGTCCATGCTCATGCTTAGTAGTTTAGTTGCTTTTTCTGTTACCATGGGTTTCAATTTTAATGACTTCAATTGATTTACTTATTTCATAATTCATAAAAAGTGTTTTATTTGTTTCCTTCTAAAAATTCTCACTTGACTTTTTAGTTGAAAAATAGTTTAATTGACTATGCTCTCAAAATACTCAACAAGATTAGGAACCTAAAGCCAAACTTCATAAAAAGACCCTAAAAAATTTAAATATGAAAATTTTAAGCCTTTTTAGATGAGAAGTCATAATTTTTAGTTGACCTATTTAAATTGAATAAATTCTAATAATAATTAAAATAATAATATAGAGCTCCATGAACCCATTTAACCCAAAGAGAGTCTTGTTTTGCTGATAGCTACCACAACATCTTACCAATAATTGTTGTGTTCCATGTCGTAAATTAAAATTATTAATGATATTTTGAAACTTTAAATTAAATTATTATTACTTTATGTGATCATCAAATACTAAAGGTAATATGAAAAAAAAAAGTAACAAAATTCTCTTAATTTGTTAAATTAAACAAGTAAATTAAAATATCTACTTTTAATATAGACCAAAGTAAAATGTAACGGATCGAGTTAGTAAATAACTCTATTTTTGGTAACTATTTAAATCATTAAAAGCAGAAATGTGGATCGACTTACAAATTTAGCCCATTTTTTTACCTATCAGAACAATTGATTCCATAGAGAACTATGCAAAGTTATATGTACAAGAAATTGTCATCTCAATTCACAAAGACGAAGGATCCAAAAGTTTAAATACGGGGTAAAAAATTTCCATTTCATTGAGAGTGGAAAATGAATCGACATCTCAATATGATATAGCTCTTTCGATTTTAGTTGAGAAAAAAAGACGAAGTCCATCCGAACCGTTCAATATTGCATGGGACTCGAGTGTTCATTATTTTTGACAGGGGAACTCAGGTCATAGGAAAACTCAGGTTACTACTCATTTTTAAAAATCCTTCCAAAAAGGATTAGATATAAAAGTAAATCTTAATATCACTTTTCATCCTCAAACAGATAGCCAAGCTAAACGCATAAATCAAACGCTGAGGATATGTAGAAAGTTTGTGTTTTAAATTTTAAGAGTAATAACTAAAAATGCATGTGCCTCTTGTACAAAACTTAGGGGCGTTTGGATGGGCTAATTCAAATGTAGGTAGTAATTGACTTTTGACTTTTAGCTTTTTTTTTTTTTTTTACTTTTTAATCTTAAAGTAAAGTGCTTAAAAATACTTTTTGTCTTTGATAAACACCTTAAAAAATAAAAAAATATTTAACAGCCAATAATACTTAAAAATAAGCCAATCCAAACACCCTCTTATTTTAGAAAAGTATATCTAAAATATAACATAAATTTTAAAAGACTATATTAAAATACAGCACAACTTGTAAAACTTCCTTAATTATCAAAAATATAACTATATATCATAAATACTTTCTCCTTTTAAAAAGAAAAATGATATAGAGAAGATTTTTGAATCTTATGGTCTTAAATGTACCAAAATTTCCCTGTGATCTTAAACATTCTATATGAAAAGTTGAAATTAAAGAATTGCTAAAAAAGAAAAAGATTATTTTTTTGGAATGAACTAAAAAGAAAAGTAGATAATTCCTTTTGAAATGGAGTTTTAAGGAGTATAGTTTAAATCTTTGCTATTTACTTCCTCCGATTAAAAAAGAATGACATGTTTTGACTTGACATGAAGTTTAAGAAATTTTTTTTAAAAATCTTGTGATATTAAATTAAAATTATGTCAAATATACTAAAATATTTTTTAATCTTGTGATCTTAAATATGTCACGTAATTAAAATATTATAAATTTTTTTTTCTTTTTTTAAAATGGATTAAAAAGAAAATAAATTATTCTTTTTTAATCGAAGGGAGTATGAAATTTTCTCTAATTAAAATTAGGTGGATAGAGTAATAATACAAGAGAAGATCCCTTGGCACAATGATTATATTTGGGAAAAGGGTCCAAAATATACTTAAATTTTGACTAAAATTGCTGTAACACTCCTAAACTATAGGACCCCAGGACTATTAAGCAATATATTTTTGTGATCTTTATTTATTTAGCTAGACCATTAACTCAGTCACACACTCAGTACGCGTATATTCACATTTAGATTTAGCTGTGCAAATAAATATTATTAAAATACACTAATAAATAGTATAGAAGAGTCATAGAATCCCCACAAAGTTCGTGTTATAACAATTTTCATTAAAGTTTATGTATATTTCAAATCGTTTTCACATTATATTTGAAACAAAAAAATAAAGTTAGAATTATAGGCTGAATTAGCGGTGTTCGAGGTTGTCTTGGACCCCATTCTTTTTTGTTGTGGGTAACTAGCTGTCATCTCCAACTCCTCGACAGTCTGTTTCCTACCCCCCTCCCCCTTTCCCCCACCCCCCACGTAGCTGAATTTCCATACATATATACCCTCACCATTACCTCCATTTTCACCATCACCAACCACCCAAAAATCCATTCATAAACATTTTTCATTTGAAAATTTGATCGGAGAATCAAGAAAATGGCTGAAGAAACCAAGAAAATAGCTGAAGAAACGGCCACTGAAGTGGTGGTTTCTGAGACACCTGAACCTGAGCCCGAAAATGTGCCGGAGACATCGGAGAAAGTAGCGGATGTTCCGGTTATCGGAGAGTCTAAGGTTGAGGATGAAAAGGAGAAGGATGTTGTTGGTGAATCCAGTTCTTTTAAGGAAGAAAGTAACAAGGTTGATGAACTACCTAATCCGGAACAAAAAGCATTGGCGGAATTCAAAGAGTTAATTCAACAAGCTCTTAATAAGCATGAATTCACTTCCCCTCCTCCGCCTCCGCCTCCGCCGGCAAAGGAGGAGGATGAGAAGAAAACAGCCGTTTCCGCTGCTGCCGCCGCCCCTGCTGAGGCTAAGGAGGCAGAGCCAGTTACAGAAGCGGCACCAGAGCCGGTGGCAGAATCGGAGCCGGTAACAGAGAAAACAAAAGAGAAAGTGACTCCACAGGAAGCGGAAGAAACTCCGGCGCCGGCAGAGGCTGCACCATCTCCTCCATCAGAGGAGAAGGCCGTGGAGGCAGTAGAAGAAATAAAAGAAACCATCGTTGAAGTACCCGCGGCGGTTGCTGCGGAGGAGCCACCGGTCACGGAGGCAGAAGAGCCAAAAACTGAACAAACTCCTCCACCACCACCACCACCAGAAGAAGTATCCATATGGGGAATACCACTTCTAGCAGATGAGAGAAGTGATGTAATCCTTCTCAAGTTTCTAAGAGCAAGAGATTTCAAGGTGAAAGAAGCATTCACCATGCTAAAAAATGTAATTGCATGGAGAAAAGAATTCAAGATTGATGAACTCTTAGATGAGAAAGAATTAGGACAAGGACTTGAAAAAGTTGTGTACAATCATGGTGTAGACAAAGAAGGCCATCCAGTGTGTTACAATGCATTTGGTGAATTCCAAGATAAGGAATTGTACCAAAACACTTTTGCTGACAAGGAGAAACACACCAAGTTCCTCAGATGGAGAATTCAGTTCATGGAGAAATCTATCAGGAATCTTGATTTTAGCCCTGATGGTATCTGCACTTTTGTTCAGGTTATTGACCTGAAAAATTCTCCTGGATTGTTCTTTTTCAAGAAAGAACTTCGCCAAGCCACCAACCGTGCTCTTTTGTTACTCCAGGATAATTACCCTGAATTTGTTGCCAAGCAGGTACCTTTTTGTACTCCAAAGTTCAGTTTACATCCTTTTATGTATAGTTTCTGTTTGTTGAATTACTTAAAGTTATCCTGTCAAAATTTGTACTTTGTAATTAATGAAGCATCACCCCCTTTTGACTAGTGAGGTTTGCTCGGGTGGTTTGGCACCTCCACCCTCAACCTATAAGTTGAGGGTTCGAGTCACGCAGGAATTTAAGTGGGAACACTATTGATACTCCTCGTGTGATGGTGTATATAACTTAAACTCTTTTTATATTGTTATATGATGTTGGTATTGATACTCCTCGTGTGACGATGTATATAACTTCAACTCTTTTTATATTGTTATATGATGTTGGTAGTTGGATATTAACTGAATTTGGTGTGTTATGGTGTGAAGGTGTTCATCAATGTTCCATGGTGGTACCCAGCATACTACAGGATGATAAATGCAACTTTCACTACAAGGACCAAGAGCAAATTTGTTTTTGCTGGTCCTTCAAGATCTGCTGAGACCCTTTTCAAGTCAGTACTCTAATTTAGCCCTTTTTTCCTCTGTCTGATGACTTTCAACTTATATTTGTTTGGATGGAGCAAATTATGATTTGTGAATGTTATGAAAATTCAGATACATAGCTCCAGAACAAGTACCAGCACAATATGGTGGACTTAGCAAAGAGGGTGAACAGGAATTCACCTCTGCTGAACCAGCCACAGAGGAAATCATTAAGCCAGCTTCTAAACACACCATTGAATTCCCAGTTACTGAGGTATGCTCAGTATTCGTTCACACTTAGTTACATAATTGTATTGCTGCTCTAGCTTTGTTGAAGTCCATGACCATCCAATTTAAAAGCTTAAACTATTAGCGAGAAGAAACTTTCATTTACTTATAATTATATCTTCTACATGCCCCTTTTAAGTATGTCTACTCTTCTTGATAATGGGCGATGGTGAGAATTGAACCTAGGAACACTTCCTGCTCTGCTATCATATTTAAAAGCTTAAGCTATTAGAAAACTATGCTACTCAGACCCTCCAAAAATATCACTGGCCCCATGCCGGATCCTTAAAAAATGCACTACTTCTGATGTCAGTATGACATGCACCTAGCGTCACTTCTGAAGAGTCTGATCAAAGAAAGAACATGCTTTTATCTACTTAATTATATCTCAAACGAACTGCATTTTTTTCATTTGTTGAATTTTTCAACTATGTGTTGATTGTGGGAAAATGTTGGATTTTGCAGAAGTGCACATTGGTGTGGGAAGCAAGGGTGACAGGTTGGGATGTGTCATATGGAGCAGAATTTGTGCCTACTGCTGAAGGTGGATACACAATTCTTATAGAGAAATCAAGAAAAGTTGGTGCAAATGAATCAGTAATCAGCACTACCTACAAGGCATGTGAACCAGGCAAGGTGGTCATCACAATTGACAACCAAACTTCTAAGAAGAAGAAACTTGTTTACAGGTCCAAGAACAAGCTCTCAGATTGCTAAGGCTTCTTTTGGTTCTATGGTTGATATTAACTATTATTTTTGAGTTATTGGGGGTATTTGTTTAATATTTTGTTGGGGTTATTTTTGGAATTTTTTGTTGTTGGATTGTTTTTTATAATTATATGGGACAAAAATGGGGTTGAATGTGGACAGGACCTTTGTTGGAGTACAAGTTATTGATACATTTTCTTCTGAAAAATTTCGTGTAAATCTAATGTTGCAGTCATTTACTTTTCTTTTTTTGGTGATGTGAAGGTTAATGAATGCTTTTGTTTTTTATATTTAGGTTCATTTTGGTAAGTTGCTCTTTTCCTGTCTTTATGTGAAAGTGATCCCAAATTGTGAATTGTGATATTTTTGTATTAGGAGCAAGGGGGGTTCTCTAATAGCCTTAATGACAAATAGCCTTGAGGTTTTAAGTGTTGGTGTTTAACTAGTTGCTCTTTTGTCTCAAATTATTTATCTATTTCTCGTTTACATGTACTTTAAAAAGATATTAATTAGGAGCATGTAAAAAGGAATTAGGACAGAGGGATTCTAGGGATAAAATATATTTTCAAAATTAGAGACGGTTGAAGTATAATCACCCCTTCTTTTTTTTTGAATTTTGAATTTGCTTATGTGGGTCCAGAAATAAGTCGCTACAAAATTAGGACCAAAGAAAGGTCAAATATTGTCCCTTTTAACTTTGGACATAGATTCAAAACTGTCCTTTTTGTGGAATTAAAAATAGTCCTTTTAATTTTCGAAGTTATATTCTTATCCTAAAAAAATGTGATTTTTCCACATAGAACTGTAAGACAAAAGACTCAAATTTAAGGAGCCATTCGTCGATGGAACTTTTTCTTTTTTTTTTTTTTTGGTCAGTTTTTTTCTTCTAAAAAAATAACATTGGATTATACGTTGGACTATTTCTTTTAATTTGCTTTTTGGAAGATAGTTTCAAAAAGTAATTTTGACCAGTTTTTAAAATGATTTTCTTTTTGCTGACAAAATTTTAACTTTTTTCAAGTTAAGTACATGTTTAAATATAACTTTAATTTTCAAATATTTCTTTTAACTTAATTTCAAATAGTAGTACTTTTCTTCAACTATCACATTTTTTATGTCCAATTGCTTATATTTTGATTTTTAAAAGCATTCTCTTTTCGGAAAGAGGAAAAGATTACACTAAAATGTTTTTTTTTTGAAAAGATTACACACGCAATAAATAAAATAAAAAAAGCTGAAAAAAATTACTGTTTTAAGCACGTAAAGCAAGTATTTGTATGAAGATGTTTATCTTTTTCAACAAATTAAAGTACTAGTTGTTTAATTGCTTTAGTTTATTGTTGAACCTGCAAAAAGGGTTGATATTAAAGTGAGGTTAATCATTTTACCCACCAATTTTAATTAAGTAATAATAAAAAATAAAGAGTTATGGTTCTTCCATCATTATCATCATCAATGAGCGAGTTTGTAGATGTTTCCAATTTTTTATTTTTTTTAAAAAAAGGATTGGGGAGATTCTTGTTGTTATCAATGGCCCCAACAATAATGTTACTTGGACATTTCATAATCCAAATTGTTATCTAATCCAAAGACTTTTGGAGGATGCTGATAATTGAAATCTCCTCCCTTTAATTGTGGCTAAATATATGCTGATACATATCCAAAAAGGAAGAGCAGTGTTTAAAATTCTGTTAACTACTTCTAATTTAGTGATAGTAATTCACAGCTAATTTCAATTTTATTTTATTGATGTTATTATTTCGTATCGCAAAGGGAAAAGAGAGAAGGATTGTGACTTTAATAAAGGTAGAATCTGCATAACGTCTTATGCTCTTCTGATTCTATTGTGGAATTATACCTGGGATGTTATTGCTGTTATTTTCCTTAATCTCATAAGAAAATTAATTTTTTATTATTTAAGGAATTTATTTTCCTAGATAAATGTATTAATCAACCAAACATGAAATATTAATATTTTTCCTACATAACAAACACACCCTCAATGTTTACCCCAAATTACAATCATCATAAACGATAACAATTTATACAAAAAGCGAACATCATGTATTCATTGGGGTTGAAAAATCAAGTTCGAATATATTTTTGTGGTAAAAAATGAGATATTTTTTTTATTTGAATACAGATCAAAAGTGACAAATTGGTGTAAAACGTGCAATACCATTGAAGATGGGGTCTAATTGCATCAAAAAGGAGAAAAAGCAAGAGAAGAAATGATGGAAGAATAAGAGGGAGAACATGCTAAGGAAAAATCTTCAAGTGATAAAAAGAATTACTCCTACTTTAGTAGACAATTTTCATAAGGTGGGTTCCAGATTAATTATAATCAAACCATTATAATATTTAATATTAGATAGTATGGACAAAAAAATAAAATAAATCAAGATTAGTTTACCAGCAATAGTTAAGTTAGGAATAATATACAGCTTGGTCTTATCCAAACATTTTATTGACTATTTCGTTCAGTGTCTACAACATAATATCTGACAGGAGGAATACTTTCATTGAGTAATCTTCCAAACTCATCTTCTTTTTTTAATTTTTTTTTATTCGAAACTTATCTTTAAATAAATCATGAACATTGCCCTAGCATCTTGGAATTGTAATTCCTAGTTCCATTACACAAGAATTCAGGACCTTTGACTTCTTAGGATTCATAATGTTGATATTCCAAAAAACGTTTTGTTTGTAAAAATAATAATCATATTTTAAAAGAATAATTATTTCATTAATCATTTTAATTGAATTCATTTTACTAATGTCCGACAATAGTACGTGTTTTGTGTGTGTGTTGATAATCGAGAAGTACAAACTGCAAAGTTAATTTTATATGAACTTCTTAGGAATAATTTGCGTGCGTTTCGATTATCTAACTTTAAAATAATGAAAATAATCATGCCCACCATAACAGAAACATATGAGCTCAAAAGCATTACAGCTGAATTACTCTCATGTTTTAAAAGAAATAGATTTTGAACCTAACTTAATTTTAAAAGCTAGCTTGAGATTATCTAAGCCATATAGAGAGATCACCTATCGATGTGAGAACAACATGCTTTAATTGTCGGCCAACCTATCGAGAAAAAAATGTGAAAATATTATCCTTATGTCGCTAGGATAAGAATACAACTAGCAATTATAAATGAAACAAACTCTCTTATTCTTCTTGAAAAATTGTGAAACATTTTTCTTTTGTGTGAAACTTTTTTTACACAATAAATCTAATTATGGTTCACCTTCTTCAGCTAGCATATGCAAATGCTTGTGGTTGCTTTATGAGAAAAGGGAAAAAGTAAAATAAAAATGATTTTCCCTGAAAGTTAAGCCTAGCTCGTGCCATATCACAGATATAATTAATGCAGATTAACAATGATGAAAAATCACCCTTATAATAACTTGAAGATGGCACAAATTATTATGGTTTGCCTTCCTTTTTCCCGTGGAATTTATATTCTAAAAATAAAAAAAGTAAACATTCTGATTTAGTATCAATGATGTCCACGAGCTCATAATAACAAAGTACTTTTCTTTTTAACTTTTGATTTTTTTTTAAAAACAATGTATAGCACGTTATGGGTCAACTTCTTTAACCTTATTCCTAATAATTTGATTTGAACTCAATACAATCTTCTAGGTAGTAGCTAGATATAATAATTTATGCTTTCACTAATACGCATGATATGTAATATGTTACATATAACATTTATGCATATCATGTAGATATCATTATTAAGTATATAATGATACCTAATGAGATATCATTACCTCATTAGGATTGGTAAGGTAAGGTCTCGCCCCTCTTGCTTGTACTTGTTCCTATTGAGGATTTTATTTTTATTTTAATAAAACACCACTAGACACTCTGTCTAGTTATTAAAAAAAAAAAAAAAATTCCAAAAAAAAAAGTACAATGTTTTAAGGCTCAACACTAGTTTGATCTAAAAGATTTAGGCTGTGAAAGAGAAGAAGTATCCATGACCCCTACCTGTTTATAACTTCACAAAATTAAAAAATATGCACCTATTGAATATCTAAGTTTCTGTGTGAAGATGGGAAAATTATACTATAAGCTATGATGAACACACACAAGCAAAAAGATTTTACAAATATTATAACTTTTATATAAATTACAAAGTCATTCCAATATGTGGTCAAAGTTGTCTTATAAGACAAAATCAGCCAAAAATTAAACTAAGGAGTAACGAATTATTTGGGTTTAAATTCTCCAATAACTAGAGGATTCAGCTTAAATATACTAATGATGGATAATTTATGTATAATGCATCTACTATGTCATGTTGGCTCATGAATGCCTTATTTCATATTACTAAAGTCACTTATTAAGGACCATTACATAAAATACTTTTTAGGTGATTTGATAGTAAAAAGGGTATTCTAGTGCACAAAACATCTCGTGTTCACAGGGTTAGGAAAAGGCTGCACCTCAAGGGGTGTGATGTAGACAGCCTACCTAATGCAAGCATTAATGTTGCTTCCGCCCTTCCACGACCCGAACCCCTGACCTATAAAAGACAACTTTGCTGTTGTTCAAGGCTCCTTCCGGTGATTTGATAGAGTAAAGGTTATTTTACAATGTCATTATTTTTGTATAGAAGCTAAAATCATAGAATATGATGTGCCTCATTTAACTACTACCAACAATAAAGAGTCATGAAAGGAACAACAGAAGAAAGAAGGCATCAATCTTGTCCATGAAACCAAAGGAACTGGTCCCATGAATGTGAACATCATGAAAAGTATAATTAAGATAATGAAGTGTAGCAGTTGTTTCAATGAAAGTATAGACAACAAATACAGAGTAACAATACTAAAAGAGGAAGCAGAGACACAAGAAGGGGTCAATGCAAAGGCATATAAGGCAAAAATAGGCAAAGGCATGTGAATCAGTCCAAATCTTGACTCTTTATTTGGAAACAATCCCTGACTTAAGCTGCATGACTTGCTTGGGTTGAACCATAGCTCTTTTTTTTCTTTTCCTGGATAAAGGGCAGCCTGGTGGGTCCGGGGAAGGGTCGAACCACAAGGGTTTATTGTATGCAGCTTTATCTTACATTTCTATAAATGGTAATTTCCACAGTTTGAACCCGTGACCAGAGGTCACATGACAACAATTTTACCAATTACTCCAAGGCTTCCTTTTTTTTTTTTTTTTTTTTTTTTTTTTTAAGAGGATACATATTCAAAATTTTCTATCATTAGTAGAATATAGTTGTGGTCAGGGACACCTTAGTCCAAGCGTGGTGCTCCAAATTCTCAAGAAAATAACTATTAGTTTCTCATGAGTTAATTTGAACTATATAAACATAGCTCAAATGAGCCCAATTTATAGGTGAGCTAACTTTGGGGGGGTTACTAACCCAAGCAGGTTGAACAGATTATATTTTCGTAGACTAATTTCATCACTATCTTTTAAGCATCAAAAAGGCTTCAACCCAGTTAAGTCTTTTTCTCTCAAATCTTCAAATAATCACTCCTCAACAAGTCCTCACTGGACATATATGAGTTGTGTGGTGCCACTCCAGATTGTGCAAGAACTCTGTAACTTTTATCTTATTTGAACAAAATGCTGAAGCAAAACCAAATGGAGAGTTCCAGAATCAAGAACAAATTGGCAAAGTGCATCTGCTCACTCTTGTGTCTAAAAAAAAGGAGGATATAGTTTATAGATTATGGACATATATGCTATGAGATGTTCAAAACTCAAAAAAACGAAAAAGCTTACGAAGTATGTAGACTCTAACCTATAGCTAGCACATCAGTAAGGTAAATTACAAAGTCGATAGAAATGGGTACAGATGAAAAATCCAACCCATCCACACTGTACATGAAGTAGCAACAAACAAAACCAACTGAGCAACAACATTTTAACCTACAAAAGATCATTCCTTTCACGTTAGACAGTGAGTGCTAACATAAACTCAATGTGAACTGAGGTTATTCCAAAAGGCGCAAAGCTGATTGAAAAAATTTGACAGCCAATTTTGGTTCATTTGCCGTTTTAGTTCATCAGCCTTCCTTTCGGCTATTCCAAGTGTTCTCTCAACTGATGAATCTCATCCTCCAATTGTGTTTGATCTGATTTTGCCTTTTGTTCTGCTGCAAATCTAGAAGCATGCGGCTCCATCGTCAATTGTTTTATATGATTACACGTGACATCCTTCAGCTTAAACTCAACCTGTTATATATGCAATTACAGGATCAAAACCATTATCAATAGCTATAGGACAAACTAAGTAATACATAGAGCATGACGTATTATCCATTGCGGGAGAGTGTTGTAAATGAATAGCTACAATTAATGTAGCTGTAAGAAGAGATTTCCAGAACTGATATACTATATGAAATGACAATTTAGCAGCAGCGGCGCAAAAGCACTCGAGATAATTCTAGATCAATTTTGTTTTCAAGGGAGAGAGTTACAACCAAATGACACACTAAGGCAAATGACACATGAAAGTAAGGATTGAGAAATTAAGCACTGTAGCCTGCAAATGCTTATAGCAAACTCCTTTCTTTTGGTCCATTTATAGCAAAATCTTGTTCTCTACTGAGCTTGGTCTTAAAAGGAAGTAAGCAGAAACAGCATCAAAGTTTTCTTTAACAAAATTCGCAATTATGGATTATATTGTCGTCTAGCTCTAAAGAATTTTGAGACTAGCAACAGGCTCAATAAAACAAACTATCAATAGGCTAGAAATCCTAGTCACATAGTCTGTCGTTTGACACTGAAGACACGCTAGTCCAAGAAATGACTACAATGGACAAACAGATCAACTATTAAAAGACGCAGAAGTAATCTAATAAGGACACATACCGCTACATTAAGTCGCCTTAGCTGCTCTTTGTAAGACCTTGACATTGGCTCCTGCAACTCAGTGATCTCATCCATAGAATCACCATCCAAGAAATTACCCTCCAATGCCTGGTTATGAAGTTCCGCATTCAATATATGGGTGGCGTAAACATCAAACATCACTACGCCCTTCACTGACAGATTTCTTCTTCAGATTTTTAGTCTTATTGTCAAAAAGCACTTGTCTATTATCGCATAACTTAAGAGTTTCCTGCAACGGTACAGATAAATCTTGGAAAAAGTTTTACGCTCGTGATCAAACATAAGAGAAAAAACAGATTAAGCAAAGGCTTTTTTAAAAAGGAAATAAGTTGTCAACAGTTCACAAACTGGAAACTCCTCTCAACCTTATGCATAGAAACGGTAAGATAATGAGAGGCATAACAAGCAAAATGGAATATTCTCAGGCAGAACTATGCTGCTTGACCCCAACGAAGAAAGCCCTTTACATGGAATTGCAAACACATTAGATAGTATTATTTGAAAGATAATTCTGAAGTCTATAGTGTACATCCATTATATTTCAGTAAAAAATATTAGCATTAAAACAGAAAATTATTCAGGTTTTTAGAATCTTAAGCAATATCATAATGCAACTATGCAAGTTTGATACACCGAAGATTAGCCTGTTAGAATAGGCAACTACAATAAAAATTCACTAGAAATCAACATATTGACAAGGGAAAATAATTAGCTCCAGAAACTAGTAAAAGGCTTAAAAGAAAATTCCAAATGATGCAGTTTATATTGTGACATGGTAAATTTTATAAAAGGCTTGAAGCAACACAGTGATCTGTCACTTATAATTCATTAAACAGAACATATGCAACTACTGTGTAAAAGTTTAAAGAAGATCAAAGTAAAGTGATGCAACAAATCATAAACACTTGGAATTCTTATTGGATAGTAGTAGCTGAAAACATAAAAAATGCTAAAATTCTTATACATGTGCGTGTAACTATATTTTTTTCTAAGAAAACAACATGTATATTAACAATAGAGTGACAACACTTGAATTAGACTGCTTAGATTGTTCGTCCAATATTAATGTATTGTGCTTCGTCCTAATTGCAGCCAATCTATCCTTCAAGTCGCAGTTCCACAAGGTCAGCAACCAAGCTGCATTCTTCCTGTTGTGTCTGGTTCGTCTCCAACACTGTATTTTCAGCCGGCATATCCATTGTTGCAGGATCATTTTTCTCTAACATCAAGTTCTCTAAGTCCGTGATCATCGATTCTTGAATTTGAGTAGTAGTTGGCCCCATCAGACCAGCAGCCACTTGAATTTGCACCTCCGTTGGCTCAACAATATCGATAAGAGCGATCACCTCATCCATCGATAGATCAACAATATTTACCCCTGAAGTCACCTCTGTCTCCACCCTCGCTTCTTCGACAAAACAAGAATTTTTTTTTGGACATCTTTTTTATGGCACAAATAGCATAATTTCTGAACTGAGACTTGTTGAACTTTTTAAGAAGAGTGTCAGAAAGCGTATATTCTTCCATGAATCACTTGCCATTGCTCCGATCATCAGGATATAACTTAGTAACCTCATAGAACAGCCTCTTCCTTCATCCACCATGATAAAATACACCATTGTTGAATGAATCAAGGATTCCTGAAGGTAGCTATTGAGCTTGCACAAAGAGTAAACAAAACTGAACTTGTATTGACAGAGTTGTTGTTTACAGATGAATGAGTAATATCTAGCCCACTAGGTCCTATTTATAGACAAGCTAAGATAACTAATTCCTAACTACTTAATGATCATTCTGTTACAACAGAATGCCAGTTGTACACAACTCATCCAACTCCTTTCATTATCATCTCAACACACCCCTTCAAGCTAGGTGGTGTGAAAACATTAAGCACTCCTAGCTTGGATAACAAATGATAATGTTGACAACCTCCAAGTCCCTTTGTCAACAAGACTGCTTCTTGTTCACTTGTTGGAATATACTCTGGATGTGTCAACCCTTGCTGCACTTTCTGTCTTATGAAATGACAAGCAATTTCTATGTGTTTTGTTCTCTCATGAAACACTGGATTACTTGCAATCTGCATAGCTGCTTTGCTATCTGTATATAGCTGAATTGGTGTGGGAATTTTGACTCCCAGACATTCAAACAACCCTTGTAACTATATCAGTTCAGATGATTCTGCTGAACTTCTAGCTACTGTATTCTGCTTCTTAGACTTCCATGATATCAATGATTGACCAAATTTAACAAGATAACCAGAGACAGATTTTCTAGAATTAGGGCAGCTTTCCCAATCAGCATCACAATATGTTGTTAAAACAGCTTCCCCTCCTGCCTTTAACAAAATTTCTAGTCCTGGTTCATTCTTCACATACCTGATCACTCTGTGTGCTGCTTCTAAGTGAGATTTCTTAGGAGCCTGCATAAACTGACTTAAGGTTTGGACACTATAGGCAATATCTGGCCTGGTTAGTGTCAAATAAAGCAGCTTCCCTATTAATCTCTGATAGCCTCTCACATCTTCTAATGTTGGATCTTCCTACACGCCACAATGATGATCATATTCCAAGCTTGTAAGTTTCTGATTCTGTTCAAGTGGTGTCAATGCAGGCTTGCACCCTGTTAAGCCTAGATCAGCTATAAGCTCCAAAGTGTATTTCCTTTGACGTAGCAAAATACCTTTCTGTGATCTGCAAACTTCAATACCTAAGAAGCACTTCAAGGGTCCAAGATTCTTGATTTTGAATGCTCTATGTAGCACATCCTTAGCTTCCTGCATAAAGTTCAAATCATCTCCGGTGATCAACAAATCATCCACATAAACAAGAATGATTACTTGCTTTCCATTCTTTCTCCATACAAATAATGAATGATCTTGTTGACTTTGAACAAAACCTGCTGCTAACAAGGCATTAGTAAGCTTCAGATTCCACTGTCTTGAAGCTTGCTTAAGCCCATATAAAGATTTGAGAAGCCTGCATCCCTGATTCCCCCTTTGGCTTTCAAAACCAGGAGGAAACTGCATATACACCTCTTCTTCAAGATCACCTTAAAGAAAAGCATTGTAAACATCCATTTGGAAAAAAGGCCAATGAGACATGGCTGCTAAAGCTATGACTGCTCTGACAGTGACCATTTTGACTACAGGAGAAAAGGTTTCTTGATAATTAAGACCTTCTTGTTGGCTGTATCCCTTAGCAATAAGCCTAGCCTTAAACCTCTCAACTTCTCCATTAGAGAGATATTTGATCTTATATACCCATCAACAACCAATAGGAACTTTACCTTTAGGCACAGTAACTACCTCCCAAGTGTTGTTTTGAACCAAGGCATCTATCTTTGATTGCATAACATGAATCCATTTAGAGTCCTTCAAAGCCTCTTCATAACTTGCAGGCTCAACCTCAAAAGAAACAACAGTAAGAAAGGATTGACACTTGGGAGACAGTGAGGAATAACTTAGGTAATTAGACAAAGGATAAGAACAAGTAGAATTACTCTTGGTAGAACAAACAAAATCCTTCATCCACAGTGGGAATTTAGAACTTCTAGTGGATGTCCTTACTGCAGGTACTGCAGAAGTAGATGGAATAGCATCCTGAACGGGTTCTATGACGTCTGCTGAAGTAGGTGATACTATATCAGCTGGTAGTGGAGAAGCAGTCTCAGCTGGTGGCATAGCAATGTCAGCATTATGAGAAGGAAAGACAGTTGTGGCAACACCTTCAATGTCTAAGAACATTCGGTTATTCCTATCTCCATTTTTCAGCAGCAAGAAGGGAAAAATGTGCTCTTTAAAAATCACATCCCTACTAACAAAGAGCTTTTTAGACTTGAAATCATAGTGTGTAAGCCTTTTGAGTGGTAGAGTAGCACATGTGCACTGCAGCAGTTGCTCTTGGAGAAAATTTATCTACTTTTTCTGTTACAGTAGCAAAACACAAACATCCAAGAACCCTGGGGTGAGAAAGACAAGGATTTCTACCATGAAAAACTTCATAAGGAGATTTACCATTCAAAGTGGTGGAGGGTAATCTGTTATTCAGATAAACAGTTGTCAACACACAATCTCCCCAAAAAGAAAGAGGTATAGTTCCTTGGAATGTAAGTGCTCTAGCCACATCAAGTATATGCCTGTGTCTTCTTTCCACTACTCCATTCTGTTGTGGAGTATGTGGACAACTATTTTGATGACCAATACCATTGTGGAGTAAGAACTCAACACATTCTTGACTAAAGAATTCTGCTCCATTGTCAGTCCTGATCATTTTCACTGTTTATTAAACTGAACATTGACCATCTTAAAAAAAGACTTAAGCAGAACAATAGAGTCACTTTTCAATTTCATCAAGAAGATCCATATCATTTTTGAATGATCATCTACAATTGTAAGGAAGTACCTATAACCATGAATAGTAGGGACCCCATATATCTATGTGGAGCAATTGAAAAGTTTTTGCAGATCTAGAAGTACTAAGAGGAAAAGGCTTCCTTGTTTGTCTAGCTAGTGGACAAACAGTGCAGTTATTAAAACTACAGACAAACACTTTATTCTGCAGAAAATTCAACTTCTGCATGACTCCTGCAGGTACATGACCAAGTCTTTTGTGCCAAATTTGAACATCCTCAGACAACACCTCTGCAACACAAGTGCTGACTTTTATTTTTTCACCAGCTACTCTCTTAGAACCTTGAGGAAGTAGAAGATACAAGCCAGGTCCTGGAAAACACAAAAATAAGGAAAGAAAAGCACTGAGCATTGCAGTTCCTTAATCATTTTGGATACTGACCACAAATTATACTTGAAGTCAGCTACTTATAGCACACTCCCAATAGTATATCTACCTGTAATGTGACATTTTCATTGGTAATTAACTGGA
The DNA here is from genome assembly GCA_031232105.1 of Capsicum rhomboideum. NCBI lineage: Eukaryota > Viridiplantae > Streptophyta > Magnoliopsida > Solanales > Solanaceae > Capsicum > Capsicum rhomboideum. The sequence goes on along the minus strand of CP124713.1, from coordinate 14,186,917 downwards.
ACAACCTTAACATTTGGAAGATGCACACTATCTTCCACATTATCATGTATGTCATTCACAGAACTCAATAAATGCAAGTTATTGGTCATATGGTCTGTGGCACCACTGTCTATGATCTATGAGTCTGCACAATTCTGTATAGATTCAGAATTAACATTAGCAGTAGCATTACCTGCCATGCTCCCTGCAAGTTCTACTCCCTTGCCTTTGTCCGGCATGTGCATAATTTGACTGTATTGCTCATCTGTGAAGTAGTTCTGACCCTTAAAGCCATATTTACTCTGCACATCTGAATCACCCTTGTGATAATATTGAGACTGAGACCTCTGATTTGCTCCACTAGTTCCAGCAGCATGAATCATATTAGCTCTTTGAGGAAATTGATATATATGTCTAATCTCACCATTGTTAGGACTTTACCTGGGAAAAAAATATTTAGATACTTTGGAAAAAAAAATATTTAGAAACTTACTTGGGAAAAAAATATTTAGAAACTTACTTGGGAAAAAAGTATTTAGAAACTTACGATTTTCAAGAATAAAACAATGGATTCTATTTATGCTTTTACGCGACTAATCTTTTTTTGAAAAAAAAAAAAAAAAAAAAAAATTTAAATAAATTATTAGTTTATCTTACTTCAGAAATTGTATACAGTAAAACATTGTTGTAATAATATTTATTATAGCGGTAAACTCTTTCTAAGATTACCGCTCTACAACGTAACATTTATATTTAAATATTGTGTAATGTATTTTTATAAGTATGTATAAAAATAAAACATTAAAATATTTATGATAACAATCGTTAATGTTATTAAATAGTAAATTTCAAGTACCAATATCTATAAAAAAAAATTGTATTTAACCTATCAGCTATGGTCATAACTTCACGCAGAGGCGGATTCAGGAATCAGAGTCTCTGGGTGCCAAGTAGACTCATCGATTAAATCGATCAGAGACTCCAAATCCTGGATGCGAGCCAGCTTATGGCCAAGGGGTTCATTCGAACTCCCTTCGGGGAAAAACTACGATTTATACGTGATTAAAATTATTTTTTATGTATATATAGTACACAGATATTGAACCCTCTTCGACCAGTTTGTGTGTTTACTTCTTTCGATTTTGAACCCCCTTAATAAAAATTTTAGTTGCTTCAGCTATTTACTTATTTATTTTTCTTATAAAAGCAAAAAATGATGACTTTTCACAATATTTGGCCTCAATTTTGTGTATAATTATTTTTATAATTATCACGAATTAAAATTCATTATATATTCAAAATTTACAGTTTGTATTTTGAAGTAGAGTCAGAACTCATACATTAAAGTGGAAATAGAGTTAGTCCCTTTTTATAGAAAAAGATAAAATAGCAAGTTTAGTAACATATAGAGAACTAAACCAAAAAAATCTTTCAAAATTATAAATTTACAAAGGGTTGTGGACATTGAGAAAGCAGCAGAGTGATGAGGTTGTGACAAGTGACTGACAAAGAAATCACGTGGAGCGGAGAACGAGAGAAGAAGCAAGAAGAGCGATGGGGTTGACAGAGCCGGTTTAGGAAGAAGAAGGGATAATTTTTTTTTTTTTTTTTAAAATTTGATGAGAGAGAGAAAGAGAACAAAACTTATAATCTTTAAATTTTATATGAAACAAATACTAATTAACAAGAAACAAAAGAAAAGTTAAAGACTAATAAATTAAATTAGTCAAAAACAAATGAATTAATATAAGTCAATAACTAAAAACAAATGAAAGGAGCATAATTGAATAAACTTAACAAAATGAAGTTGCCAGTGGGATTTGAAACCACACCCCATGGGCAGAATAAATGGCCCTTTGCCACAGGCACAACAGACAGCTTTGTGTCTGTGGGTGGCACGTTATTTATTTATATATATTCTGTATACATATACCTATATAGAGAGAGAGTTTCCGTCCAAGTTCGCGGGTGGCGTGACACCCTCACGGGCCTTAATAGATCCGCCCCTGACTTCACTAGAAAAGACTTGAGTTTGTATTTTTACATTAAATTGGTTAACAAATATATTTATTCTTCTTGGTACACAAAATCATTAAACTAATTTGCTTGCATATTTTGTTGATAACAACTGAACTAAGATCTAAACGTCAAATGCTAGTATACGTATATAATAGCACCTCACTATAGCAACCATGAATTTTTTTCAAGTTAACCTTATAATAATGTTTGCAACTCTAAATTTGATTATTATCACTTCGTTTAGTAATTTAATACTAAGGGTAGAAAGGAAAAAAAAAAAAATTTACTTGAAAAGATGGATGCACTTTACTTGTTTGCATGGGTGATGAAGTCATCATTTAATGAATATTAACAGTTACTCCCTCTATTTCATTTTACTTGACAAATCTTTTATGAAAATTTTAATTAAAAATATATTTTACCAATTAACCTTATAGTGATGTTTTGCCACTCTAAATTTGATTATTATTACTTTATTTAGTTATTTAATATTAAGGGTGGAAATGAAAAAACAAAATTATGTGAAATTGAAAGAAACAAATAAAATACATTCATCAAATGCACTTTACATGTTTACATGGATTATGATGTTATCATTTGGTGAAAAATAAAAAGCTTGGAGCACAAGAATGTGACTGTATTGCAATTTGTATTGCTTCGTACCCGATCCCCTTACAATTGTGTCAAAACCACTGCTTATAGGTTTCCAATGGGGCATGTGAAAAAAAGACAAAAAGTGAAAAAAGTAGAAGTAAAAAAGGTGAAAACAAAGTTTGACTGTTTTTTAAATTTCAAATACAACTACAAGTTATATTTTAAGGTTCAAATTCTAATAAAGACGGAAAAAAAATTAGGTGATTTCTTCCCACAACCCACGGCCAGTACACCCCTTTGGGTGTTAATGTTCATTTTAGGAGATGCGACAAGTCAAGGAGTTAAAACTCTGTTTCCAGCATTTAAATAAATGAACGTAGAAGAAGATTATGAAAATGCCATGAGATGTTTAAAAAACTCAACAGGAAGCATATTAAAATGAGCTCAAGATATTTGTTGATGCTCACCATTCACCAGCAAATTCCAAAGTAATAAACTCATGTAGTATGAATATCAAATGAAAAAGGAACTGATAAGTCGTAACAAAACCACGAACACCACACATCGGGAGTGTTGTAATGGGTTTGCAAACATAAACACAACTTGATCCGAGTTGACAAAACGATGACTTATAAAATGTAACAACCCCGTTTAGCATGCTGGCCAGAATCCTGATTAGCTTTCTCCTCAGACTTCCTTTCAGCTTGCTCAAGACGATCTCTCAACTCACGCATTGCATCCTCAGATTTTGCTTGAGCTGCTTCAGCTTTACGTTCTGCTGCAATCCTTTCAACGCGCTCAGCAGCCCAATGTTCTGAAAGTATACGAGTGATATCCATCAGCTTCGAAGTAACCTGCCGAATATGGAAACATAGTATCAAAGGCATTATACAAAACTACAAGATCAAATTCATAAAAAATGTAACCTGTCTTGTTTTGCTCAGCTAGAAAAACAAGACTCCAAACTCGACTCAAACAACATTTCTAATCAGGATCTTCCCAATAAAATCAAATGACAAATTTTAGCTTCGCGCAAAATCAACTGTGGTGAGCAAAAACAATAGAACAAATTCAGCATAAATATTTTAATATACACCTGTTTATACAAGTCTGAGACTAGAACATTTAGGAGACAAGATCTGCAAAAGAAGTTTATGCACGGAATATTTCTACTGACAGAGACTATATGACAGCTATATCAAAGTAAAAAACTTACGTTACAATCAGACAGACATACTGTCATTAATTCTAGGAGCAGTTAGCACCATAGATTCAATAGAGAAGAAGAAGGAAGTAAGAGAGAAAGGGAGATACAGAATTGAGTAGAGAGAATGAGAAGAGAATGATTGTACTGATTGAATGAGTAAAATGATAGAAGTACAGGATATTTATACTACACAATAGAAGGATGAACTACTAACCAACTAGTGACTAGGACTTCTGGTAGTTATAACTAACTGGAAACTAACTACTAACTGTCACAGTGTACTACTACAAAATACTATCAATGCATACTTCTTCCTCTACTCTTAACACATACAATAATGCCAAATCCAGAAACATGAAAATACAATTCACATCTACCAACAATGGAATCCATTATAAACTTACATGGGAAAAATTAGAGATTACAGCAACATATTCAATCAACCAAAATCAATAGCCATGTCGTGAACCATGTGGTCAACGAAGAGACACTAGTCCACGATTTACAACTACAGTCAACAACATGCTTTCAAATAGCAAAAAAAGCAAAAGTTCTTCAGCAATAATGACACATACATTGTCAGTCAGTCGAGCCAAATGCTCCTCATAAGACCTCAGAACTGGTTCATTCAACTCATTAACCACGGGCTTAGAATCACCAATCAAGGACTTGCCTTCAACTCCTGATCAAGACGTTACATAATATTAAAAAACTGGTGGAGGTGCCAAAAACATCATTACTCAACTTCCTTGAGAAGTACAAAGAGAAAATAAAGAATAGAATCCAACTGGACTATTAAACATATACCTGTAATTCTTTGAACAATACATTTGTATATGGTATACCATCATTCTTCTCTAAAACCAGAGATACAAGTGAAAGAAGTTCGTTCAACTGGTTGACTTTCTTCTGTGTATCTTTAGTCTTATTGTCAAATAGCACTACTCTGTTATCATACATCTTAATAGTTTCCTGTAATGGTAACGCCAAAAGTACTTCAGAACAACCATGATATTCAGAAAATGGCAGGCATTACAAGCTAACAGGAAATATATAGAAGCAGATCAATCTTTAAAAACAAAGAAGAAAAGGAACGACGGCCAGATGAACAAACAAGGAACACAGAAGGAACACCAAAAGAAGGATAATAATGACGAACCATCTTTGGACAGAATATTGGTAAAAGTAATATAGATTAGATATACAGTACTATAATCTGTCAGGTAATTCAAACTCCGAACGATAGGGTACAAATATATCAGACAAAATAATCACTGCTAGTAATCTCTTACCTTTAAAGGCTCCGGGCAGTCATTGCCTAAGTACTCATCCAAAGACTGTTCACTATCTTCAAGTTCGTCTCCACCAGTGAAGACAACAACCATGTAATCTCTAATTTTTTCACCAAAGAACTCCTGAAAGGTTTGGACAGCTGCTAGTTCTTCTCTAGAAAACCGTGTTCGCACAGACAAAACTAAAAGAACAGCATGGAGCCCATCCTTGGCCAAATCCATGCATTTAACAATTTCTTTTCCAATAACCTCTGGCTCACCAGAAAAATCAAACAGTCCTGAAATAAAAACAATCTCAAAAATCAATAATTTCATAGATTTCTTGAACAACAATACAAAAAGGAATTCATATGCAGTAACCTCAGTTTACTCAAGCTTGAGATGGACGCAAGATTACCACCTACTCTAATTAGCCACTCAATAAATCAACTTGCTACGAAGGGGAAACTACTAGCTAAGCTTAGAAAACAAAGCCAAATGACGCACTTCAACTTCTGATATTTTTCACAACAAAAGATAAGACTAGACTTGAAAAGGCACAGAAATCTGATAATTTAAGTAGATTCAACTACAATGCATAGGTCAAAGAAATTGGAAGTCATAGGTACAAAAACATCATCACCATCATACCCAGTGTATTCCCACCAGGTGGGGTCTGAGGGGGGAGGGGGTAAAGTGTATGCAGTCCATACCACTACCTCAGATGAAGTAGAGAGGCTGTTTCTGATAGACCCCCGGCTCAGAACCGATAGGTACAAAAACATATTAAACAAAAATCTTTATGTAACAAATCATAAATACATTAAACAAGAAATTTCAATCATTTCATTAGTTATGAAGAAAAATAAAAGCTGAAAGCAGTTGGATATACCAGGGGTATCAATCACATCAATTGTCCGACCATCATCTAGTCGAGTACTATGAAGTTCACAGGTGCTTGTAACTCCAGCAGAGCAGTACTTGGATGTGAATTCCTTTCTCCCAAGAATGCTATTGCCAGTAGCACTTTTTCCGTTACCAGTACGCCCTAGCAGAACTAGGGTCCGAGCTTCATTTTTAGTAACTTCCCAATCATCAGAAACCGCACTTCCACCCATTTTACCTTATTGATATAAAATCACCTACAACAACAGGACAGCGACAGAGTAAAGGGTGAATGACAGAGTAACAATTGTGGTTGACAAATTACAACATTGAGAGAAATACAATAAAACTAGAATGACTGCATAACAGAAGTGAAAACTGAACATACAAGAATGCAGAATTATTTAAGACTTCAAGAAATGATCACTGTATACAGATTCTACATTTTCTAGAAGTTTTCAAAAATCAAAACTATTAAATCAAAAGCATGGTCTCTAAATATGTTCACTATATTAAAGTAAAACAGCAAGATAAGAGACGAAACTCTTAAAAATTAGGCATGAGAACCCATGAGTAAAGGCCTCATAAGGTTACATACAAAAGTCACAGGTCAAAACTTAACATCACAGCCATTAATGGCGGTAAAACAACTGCAGGAAAAACTAACAGAAAGTACTTCTAACTTTGTTTGTTAGGGAATATCTAAAAAAAGTACATCGAGTTCATGAAGTAAAGCTTCAAACTTATCCTTAGATACATAAGATTTGACAAGAGAGAATTGCTCGGATGGTAAGCACCCTCACTTCCGACCTGGAGGTTGTGAGTTCGAGTCACCAAGGGAGCAAAAAGAGTGGGATCTCCTAGGGAGGGGTTCAAAAAAAGATACAACAGATATGTTGAACATCAGTCCAAATGAAGTTGAATTTAGTCTAGTGTCTACAATACATATACAGTCAACTATAATATTTGTACAAGAGATTATATTTTGTTCATATTTTGCAAGAGATTAGCAAACATATTATGGTCTCTTCTTTTATAATAGAAAAGTTGGGTAAGATCAGCTTGCATGCACATCTACAGAAGTCCACTGTTTCCAAAACAATAAATTCAGCCTAATCTAAAACAGCAGTGGAAGGAATTATCCATAATCATGTATAGTACTAATGAAATAGGCCAAAGTCGTATAAAGACCAAAGAAAAAAAACATGCTCATCGACAGAGAAAATGAGGCAGGAAGAAAGAACAGAGAACATTTTGCTGACCTTGACAAAGAGGCTAACTGCAGAGGGGAATACGGAGAATTTGAGCAGGGGATGAGAATAAATAAAGCTTTCATGGGAAAAGAGAAGACTAAAGAGTGCAGTGGCTTTTCATTCTCCAACACATTCACTAAGTAGGATTTATGTATTTAGACAGCTTTACTTCTACCTTGGGACACTCAATAGTCCCAAGGTAATTAGAGGTAGTAACTGTTTAAATTAACACTAATTAGTCCTTCAACCACTTTTACTTGTTCAACTTAAAAAATCAAAGAGTAGTTTATAAGGGTTTTCAAGTCAATAATGGACAAGTAAAAATAGCCGTAGGTAGTAACTGTCCAGAATTAATTGCGTCTTAAGCACTTCTTTCATTATATTCGATTGTCTAAACAAAAAAGAAAAAGAAATCAGTTTCTTTAAATCTATTTTACAAGGCCCGAAGCCTAGCTACTTGTTACTGTGAAAAAATTGAACACACGTAGGGAGAAAGTACAGAAAAAAAAGGGTGTGTTCAGTGAAGAAAAACATTATCCTTGAAAAATGTTTTTTTTTTTTAGGAAAATAAGTGGGTTTTTTACTTATTTTCTTGAATCCAATACATATATGTATAAAAAAAAAAAATTATCATAAAATATTTGTATATAATATAGACAAAAACTATGTGTAGCGGGGTGTGGAGAGGGTTGCGCATGAGGGCAGCGTGAGTGGGGGTGAAGATGTGATATGTCGGAGGGTGTGAATGACGCAATTAATATGGAATGCCAATTGTGGAATAAGTAGATTGATGGTGAATGACCTTTCCCCTTTCATGGAGAATTGGACATTGGTATTTGGGTCACAGCTCCATGAAAGTTGAGCGTGTCCTCAACTCCCAAAAAAAAATATTACTCTACGGAGTCGTTAGAAAGAATGAGGGAGAAGAGAGAAACATTGCGACTTTTGTGACATTGAAATAAAATTGAGTGAGTATTTCGTTACAAAAACTGATTTAGTTACATTAGTACAATAAATAGCTAATTCGATAAAAAGCAAGCTGAAGAAAATACATGTTTTGGAGACCATAAACTTGGCAATCTTTCAAGACTTTTGGATCAAATCAACTATGATCAGGCAATTCTTTTAATATAGGTAGGAAGTCTCTTCTTTTCGGTCCCATGGCAGGCGTGTGTGCATGTATTTCTACCAACTGCTGCATGTTTTGAAGGATGACTTCTATCCATATGTTGTATTTCATGAGGAAATTAAGGGTTCACAACCCCCTCATGAACTCTCCAGATAACAGACAAATGCTTAACAGCAAAGCAAAATAAAAAAACACAGTACCATAAACTTGGATAAATATATAATCTGCAAAACATAAAAAGTTTTCTACTACATTAGGGAAGATGGCAGAAAAGAGTTGAGTGCAAAACATAACCCATGTATGAGTCGTCGTCAATTTTACAAAAACAAACTATCAAGAACTTGTATTTCATAAAATAGGACATATGCGAGCTTGAAATCTCAATTTTCTTGCTTGGTGTTCCTCAGCCAACCTTAGACGTTCTCTGTCTAAGCTCTCTCTCATCACCAGACACTTGGTATTTTCCCAGTTCATTAGAGCAGCTTCTGCATTTCGTTCAGCTTCCAACCGAGCAACACGCTCCTTTGCCATTTCTTCTTCAAGATGCTTCATCTCCCTCAGCTTCGATTCAAGCTGTGAAATATCAAAAGAGACTGTCACAATTACACCTACATGAGAGCTAAGTGGTATAACGTGGTTCATCAGAAAATCCCACAATATATAAAAGGTCAAAACTGTCTTACATATAAATAGTATATGTTGAATCTACTTGACTTCATTGAGTGATTTTAACTCTATATTTTGAATCATGTCAAGATTTTTCCAGCCGCGGACTATATATGACTGACCAACATGGTTTGTTATGGGGACAATCAAGTACCTAGTTCACATTAAACCATGAAGTAGTCGCCCCACACAACAAATCTTGACTTAGATACTAACTAATTAATATTTGATACAACAATGTTATTGACTTAACAAAATTTACTTGACACAAGAAAAAGTTTATGATGTCTCGAATGAGCAGAGATGAGAACAAACGTCACTTTCTTTTTCTTGGCAACAACTATTACATCATAACGGTTGAATACATACCTTTAGTTCCTTGAACAGGTATGCTGTATATGGCCTTCCACCATTCAATTCCACAACCAAGTTCACTTGTAAAAGAAGATTTCTCAATTGTTCAGCTTTCTTCAACGGATCAAGAGTCTTATTGTCGAAAAGTACTTGTCTATTACAACACTGTTTGAGAACATCCTGTAACGGTAGTACAGATAATTAACAAAACTGGATCAACTTTCACATTCATGAGCAAGCGATTTGAATGCTTCTATAAAGTTATGCTACTTGAAGAATAATAAAATGCAAACAAATAAGAAAGTATGATCTGTCAGTTTAATTTACACCATACCAATCATATTAAATATGATATCTGTAAATAATCTAACCTTTAAAGGCTCAGGACAAGAGTCTAAGTATTGAAACAAAATCTCATCATTTTCTTCAAGCTCATCTCCTCCAGTGAAGACCACAATCATGTAATCGCTAATTTTTCTCTCAAAGAGATCCAGAAAGCATTGTACAGCAGCTTGTTCTTCTCTTGAAAATCGAGTTCGTACAGACAGAACCAAAAGTACAGCATGAATACCGTCCTTAGCCAGATTGAAGCACTTAATAAGTTCTTTTATGACAAAACCAGGGTTGCGGGAAATATCAAACAATCCTGCAATTTGCAGATTACACTATAAAACAAGATGCAACAGGCATACAACAATCATGATGAATGTGAACTTATTATATATAGAACAGAAACCTTCCTAGAAACGAAGAAATTTTGCTATATATATATACCAGGGGTATCAATCACGTTAAGTATCTTTCCATCTTCTAATTGAGTACTCCGAAGCTGGCAAGCAGTTGTCACACCAGATGAGCAATACATCGACTTGAAAGCTTTTGTTCCAAGAATACTATTGCCAGTCGCACTTTTCCCATCACCTACACGTCCAACCAGAAGCAGTGTCCGTTTACCACCATCTTCAGTAATTTCCCGATAACTGCTCACTGAACTTCCAGTCATCATATCCTGTTGAATCAAATTATAACAAACTGGGCTGAGTCAAAGTCATATAAAAAAACAGCAGAGTCCTAAACACGTGGTACAGATCTTCGTGGCCCGGTGCAGGGAGCTTCAGTACTCAACCTTTTCTGTAATTCCTTATCAGAAAACACATGAAGATCGTTCCATTGATAGATTAAAGGCTACTATAACTATGAAAGAGAAATAATACTCAACTAAGATCAAGTTTAAAAGAACGAGAAGACGAAAAGTTTAAGCCTTAGAGAGACAATCAAGTTGTCATTCAATAATAACATAGAATAATAGAATTTCTACATGTAACAGTCTGTACAGTACATCAAGAAACAAATGCATCTGGTACAAAAACATAGTGTTTTTTACCAAGTTATTTGACCCCAAATATGTGATTGAGATGAAGAGTTCCCACTAATTTTTGATAAACAGAAAACAATAACCTTTGTCATGGTATTGTTTAAGATGACAAAATACGAATTCTTACACATATTGTATGATTAAAACAAGAACACATATCAGTCTTTTTTAAAGAAAAATTATGGAAGGGACCATCACCAACAAAATGAAAATGAAAGTTCATAGTCAACCAACTGAGCTATTAAAATCAGTCATCTTCCTGAAATCATGTTAAAATACAGGTACATACTTTTAAAAAAACAAAACAAAAGAATGAACTATCGAAAAAAATTATACCTTTTTTTTTTTTTGACAGAGCTTAGTATTACACAGTAGAAGTAGATTGAGCGACTGATGAGGATTAAAATTCCTTTTAAAGAAATGAGTACTCTGGCTTTTGCTGAAAGGATAATTGGACCCTTCACTTTACCCAAGTATTTACAAGTGCTTAATACTAATCCTTGATTAATTAAAGGTTATCTTTGTCATTTTACAGAACCTTCCCTGCCTTTTCATTTTCCCAAGAATTTCACTTACGTTTTACGAAGACAACTTTCTGCCTGCCTTAATTTACTCCCTCTATTCCATAAGTGAATTATTGAAGCATTTTTTAGTGTTTAAATTAATTTAATTGTTCAATCTTCAAACGTAATATTGGAATTTTCTTCTATTTTTATCCTTCATTTATATTTTTTATGTGATAAGTTCAAGACTCCTATTTACTTGTTGTTTTGAATTATTTTCTTGGAAGTAGTTATCATGATCAATATTTTGAATTTTCAAGAGTAGTTTGACAATAATTAAAAAGGGCAAAAATGAAAACTAATGTCTAATTTATGTCTTAATTTTCTTTTCTTAAAAAGTGTGCATTAACTCAACAATTCACTTATTATGAAATAAAGGGTGTATTTATTTATCTGTAATTACAATTTACAAAATGTCCTGAGATTTACGTGTGAGCTTAGTTATGTGAAATTTATGTCTCAAGCGTCTAATTGTATATTCTAAACACGTTTAGCGTTCAATATTCAGGGTTTGCTCGACAGTATCAATATCATGTATCAAATTCCATAATTAGTACTTTTAACCCTTAAATTCTTTAACATTAACAAACTATTAATAAAAGGTCAATTCATCTATAGAAATATGAAGATTGAAAGTAATTCAACGAGTTATAGTATTGCATAATTATTACTAATTGAGAATATCGTGAGAATTAATATCATTTTAACATATTTTAAAAAAAATAGATAGACAACCGATATTTTTATTTTCACGTTCTATTGATTTTCATGTCTTATTTTTATCTCTCAAAATTATCAAACTTTTATTATTTTGTTATTGAAAAGTAATTTTGTATTTATACGTGAAAGAGTAATATTTTAAATTATAGTACTGATAATGCATATTGATGAGGTAATATTTTTAATTTGATAATACCTTTTAAGAAATTGTGAATTTTCAATTGTCTAGGAGTTAAGAGGATAAATACAATTTATTTGTACTACCCATTGCACTGTAGTAATAAAGATATGCTAAATATCTTGTTTTCTATGCCTTTCTTTGGTTTCCTAAATTTTAATGTACTTTGTATATTTTTTTAATTATTATGCCATTTTATCAAAATATAAATCAAAGATTCACATGCATATAAGCAATGCGACTTACGCTGTAATTCTTGAGACTTACATTTGATGTCTCGAAGCTTATTCTGCCTTGTTTCATATTAAGTAAAATATTTGTCTCATGCCTCCACCTTTTAAACTATTAAAGCTTTTTTAAAGTGTGTGTCGAATCAGTAAAGATTAAGTAATATGAAATGTAAATAGTAACTTTTTATCACTTGCTTGCAATTAATTAATATTTAATAATACATATTTATCATTTCGATAATAATAACTTGGTGTGGTTTGATGCTAACTTACTAGTATTTGACGTTTTATATCTTATTTAGCTATTATAATAAAAGTACACAAAAAAAATTATTTTATGACTTTATGTGCCAAAAAAGGGAAATGTATTTGTTAATCAATTTAACCAAGAAATGAAAAAAAGTATCAACATAAAAAGGAAAAACACAAATAACTTTTTCTCGTGAAGTTAATAACTAATGTACATTATTTAAAATATATTTTTTTTTCTTTTAGATATTCGTACATAAAATTTACGATGTGTATAAATTAATGAAGATTACTATAATATTTTAATATTTTTTATACATAATACATTTCTTGGAAAATATTATTGTATCACATAATATTTGAACTAGTATGATTATTATAAATGAATGATTTTATAAAGAGTTCAACAACAACATACCGAGTGTATTCTCACAAAGTAGGGTCTGAGGAGGATAAAATGTACGCAGTCCATACCACTACCTCAGATAAAGTAGAGAGTCTATTTCCGACAGACACCGGCTCATGACAAAACAGTATAAAAAGACGTAATAAAAATAAAAAACAAGATGAAATAACATATCAATAGAATAACAGAAACAAGATACCCACAGAATAGTACTATAAACTGTCTATCTGAAATCACAAACATCACCAAAACACCACGAACAAGAAACTACAAGACACACACATAGCAATACGACTACTAGCACGGCTACAAACAAAGCATCCCTTCCTACCAGCAAAGACGCATTCCCACCTATTAGCCCTCTAACTTAATCCGTGTCCTCCATATTGGCCTTCCTATCTAGGGTCATGTCCTCAGTAAGCTGTAACTGCTATATGTCATGTCTAATCACCTCCCTCCAATATTTCTTCGGCCTACTTCTACCCCGTCTGAAATCATCCATAGTCAACCTCTCACACCTCCGTACTGGGGGCATTCGTGCACCTCCTCATCACATATCCGAAACATCTCAACCTCACTACTCGCATCTTGTCTTTCACCAAAGCCACTCACACCTTCTCACGAATAATCTCATTCCTAACCCTATCATTCCCAGTAAGTCCACACATCCATCCAACATCCTCATCTCCACCATCTTCAACTTTTGGATGTGAGAATTCTTGACTGACCAACACTCCGCTCCATACAACATGGCCTGTCGGATTGCCACTTTGTAGAATTTGCCTTTAAGTTTAAAAGGCACCTTCTTATCACACAAGACTCCAGAAGCGAGCCTCCATTTTATCTACCCTGCACCAATACGGTGTATGACATCCTCGCCAATCTCTCTATTCCCCTGATCATAGACCCAAGATACTTGAAACTAGCTCTTTTTCGAATGGCCTAGGAATCCAGTTTCAGTACCACGTCAGCCTCGTTCATCAAATCACTGAACTTGTGCTTCAAGTATTTCATCTTGGTTCTGCTTAACCTAAACCCTTTAGACTCTAGGGTTTGTCTCCAAACCTCCAACTTATCATTAACTTCTCCTTGAGTCTCGTCAATTAGAACTACATCAATTGCAAATAATATACACCAATGCACCTCTCCTTAAATATGCCGCGTCAATACATCCATCACCAAGGCGAATAAAAAACGGACTAAGAATCGATCGCTGACGCAACTTTGTCGAAACAGGAAAGTGCTCCTGCTCCGGTCGAATCTCCTCCCACCATTATAAATATTACTATTGCTGTTATACGTAATCAAAATATAACATGAATAATCCATTATAGAGAAAATCAAACTTTTATTATGAAATCAGAAATGCTATTATATGATTGTTGTAACGAAATTTGATACTAATATTATATGATGGTTGTAACGAAATTTGAAATAGGGAGTGGTATATATATCAATCACCGCACGTGGATAGCGCATGCTTAAGTATTCAATTCCTCCCAAAAAATATTTTAAAAAAGGGGCTTCTACAAACAAATTGAATCAATTGGAGCTCGCTAAAATATCCAATTCCATTCTCCTCTCCGGTTGATTTCATCGATCGTCGTTCAATCATCATCCACTGTAAATGGAGCTGAGGGTAGAATCCTCAACTCCAAAATCCGATCACGTCGCCGGAATGGCTTTGAACATTCCGGTGAACGACTCCAATAATACAACAACGTCGTCTCTACCTAGACGCCTTCGCCGCCGCCTTCTTGAAACCAAAAGTCCTTCCATTATTACCGCTCGAGATATTGAAACTAAGCTTAAAGACGCCGAATTACGTCGTCAGGTATTTGTATTTTCTTCCTATTACTATCTCTCTAATAATATTTTTTGATAACCGTGGTGTCCGGGCCACCTTGCACACATTCAAAACGTATCACGTAACTCTGTCCACTAAAAGCTAGAACATATGGGAAAAAAATCACCTAGTGTTTTTGTCTCTGCTGAGAATTGAAGACCTCTTGGTGCTCTGCTATCTGTCTAATTTTTTTTTCGATAAGCGTGGTGTTCGGGCCAGCTTGTGCATACCTCGACTAATTCCACGAGATACGCGTCACCTTTCACCAGCAACAAGTATTAGGTAACTCTCCTCCAAGGCTAGAACAGATGGGAAGAAATCACCTAATATTTTTGTCTCTGCTGGGAATTGAACCTGAGATCACATGTGGTCTGCTATCTGTCTAATTTTATACATAATTATACATAATTTTATACATAGAGGTTATTTTGATTTTTTCTATTTATTATTAGTGGTAGTAGAATGAAAATTGTTGTAGAAATGGTTGAGAGAATGAATTTGCATTCTTGACTACTCCCTCCGTTCCAAAATAGTTGTCACTTTTTGCTTTTCAAGAGTCAATTTTGATTAATTTTTGATGCTAAACTAGACTAGATTAATTTGATATTGTAAAATTTAAATTTAGAAATTCAAAACTATATGGTAAGTACTAAAATTTGCAATTTTTCTCATATCGAAATACATCTTAAAGTATTGGTCAAACTTCGTATTGTTTGACTTGGTACGGACGGAATATTCATTAGTAAATTGGCATCAAAATTTGGAATATTCCAAAATGGAAAGATTGTTACGAATATGAGTTAGACAGAGGCAAGATTTATTTTTTGGAGCAGCGTAGCTTGGTCGAATTTACTCCTTATGTAGCTAGATCTTTGGAGTTATCCATTTATAAGTTATGTTGTGGAAAGTGATCAATTTCCAAATTTGTGAGTTGGTGGAATTCTATTGGGGAACAAGAGTGCCAGTTCATCCATATGAATAAATTGAACTTAGGGTTTAGGGGTGTTTTTTCATGAGCTGCTTGATTGGTTGCATGAAATTGTAAGTTGAGTATGGTTTGTGGGTTTGGTAGGTCAAGGTTGTTTGTAGGTATCTTGGTAGCGGGCCAAGGAGTGCCGGCACTTCCATAATTGGAAAGAAGGATTAGGAATGTGCTCTCAGCTATGTAACCCTACCTAGAAGAGTCTGTCTTTGCTAATAGTGCATCAGTGTGCCATGACGCGGGCAACAGTTAAGCAAAGTTCTGGATATGGCATAGGGGAAGCAAAATATTACTCAAGGCTATAGGTCTTTACATGATATGGATATGGCATAGGGGAGGTGCAAAGTGCTAGTCAAGGTGATAAGTCTTTTCATGATATGGATATGCCACGGGGAAAGTGCAAAGTACTATTCCAGGCTTTAGGTCTTCGTCATGATATAGCAGTGGCGGATACCTAACAAGAATGAAACTTGTTTAGTAATTTATTCAAATTGAGGAATGCTAAATAAAAACTACTTAGTATTTTGTAGTTAAACAGTGTAGCTGCAAGTGAGATTTCTAGTTATATATATATTCTATTGTTTGAATGAAACTTTGTCTACTCCAGATATTTAGTAGAGGTTTTGTCTAATGCAGATATGCTAAAAGAATTGATACTTAATATCAGTCAAACTCTATTCTGTTTCTACCGCGGATATTTGATTATCGGAGAAAGTTTACTTTACTTGGAAATTTAGGAATGATAGGGAGGCTAATGACTTCTGTTTAGGACTCTTTAATGGAATGAAGGAATTTGTTTTTCTTATTATTCTTGGTACAAATGTGTCAACTGCCAAAGGGAAGTTTTCAAAAAATATCAACCATCGATAGTTTATTAGATTCCTTAATACATCTTGAGTTTTTAAAAACTTTAAACTGTAAACCACACTGCATTCATGCATTGACTTATAAGGTAGAAATTTTGAGTGAAGTAAAAAGAAAAAAAAAAGAAATAGAGAAGAAAGAGATACTAAGGTAAGGTAAAGATAAAGGAGGAAGGAAGAAACAGGATTGGTAGACCTAATGGCTTTGTAAGGTCAAACGAGTTTCTTGTCAAGTTGACTTTACTTAAAATCTTATGTTAAAATCTCATCTATTTTTTCATTAAAGAAAAAAACTCATTTACTATGTTTAAGTCTATTCTAACAAAAGAACTTGCACTATATTGCTTTAGTTGATGTTTAGTAGCTAACATTTTTTTTATGTTTATCCGGAGTAAGTTCAAATGAGTTGCAAAGCAGATGTTTTCTTCCGCAAATGCATGATAATTGGAGCCTTAAATTCGAATTTATTGTTTCTTTTATTGAATTCACCTCATTTAATTGTTTAGTTGACAATTGGGTTAAAAATGAAAAACTAGTTCATGGTGGCATTGTAGAAGAATATGTGGGGATCATATTTAGTAGTGTTTAGAAATTTGCCAACTTGCTTAGCTCTTGAACAATACAAGTTATAGAATGATATTACCACAACGAATTTGAGCCTAATGATCCAGTCTGAAGTAATATTTGAAATAGTGTGATTTTAAGTTTACTTCATTCGAAGGGGAGCCTTGGAGTAACTGGTAAGTTGCTGCCATGTGACCAGGAGGTCACGGGTTCAAGCCTTGGAAACAGCCTCTGACAGAAATGCAAGTTAAGACTGCGTACCAATAGACCCTTGTGGTCGGGCTCTTCCCAGGAACCCTGCGCATAGCGGGAGCTTTAGCGCACGGGTCTGCCCTTTTTTTTATTTTTATTTTTAAGTTTGCTTGATTCAGCTTAGTGCTTGCTTTAATTTGGCAAGCAATCAAATGTTAGTCAAAACTTGTAGTTGAGTATTATGCTAGGACATTTTTTAACTTGAAATGAGTTGCCTCAATTCACCCCAGTCAAGCTGTTTTGATGGTTTCGAGTATAAATGAATACTGATCCGGGAATTTATCAATATGTTATTATGCTTGATGTGGTTCCTCTTTATTGAGTCGCTGACCAAACATTAATAAAATGCAGCAATTTTATGAGCTATTGTCGAGCAAGGCACGGCCAAAATTGAGATTGTCGACATGCTCATTACCGCAGGATGGGGAGCTTAGAAAGCAACTAGAAGCCAAGCTTCTTGCCGCTGAAAAGAAGAGGTGAACTGTTCGGGCTCTCTATATTTGTCAATCTTCTTCATCACGCATTAGTGTTTGGAAAATGGTGCTATACTTATTTTATTGGCAAAAGAGTATCATGCGTGTATCATGTTTTTATGAGTTGAGCTGTGATGATTTAAGAAATTAAGCCTTTAATGTTGCAGATGTGACCTATGGTTTCCTTTCTCTTACCAAAAGAGGCTTTTGGTTTCCTTTTTGATTTTCCAGTTGGGAAGGGATGGAGTGAGTGTAGCTCATTTCTAGTCTTTATAACTTCATAAATCTTGAGCTTTTGACTTTAGACATCTTTTCAGTTTTGGGTAGACAACTGTACTTTTTCCTGTTTTGCATCTTTTGTTTCCCATTTGTTCATTGATTAAAAAGAATAAGGCAAAAAGTTCTATTGGCATCAAATTTTATTTCAAAACTGAAATATATGAAACTGATTGACGTTTGAAAAAAAGGAAACAACGTACATTGAAGCTATCAATTAAACGGGAGGAATGGAAATCAAGGTGAAATGAAATATGTTTCCCCTTTCCGCCCAATTATATACTAATCTCACCACTCAAGACTACGACCATATATCCGAGTTGGACTACTGTTTTCTTCATTAGATTGCAAAACAGGCAGAAGGTGATGAAGACTCAACTTCTCTGGGTGGTGTTTGATGTTTGATTTTGGTCATTATATGCTTCAATATTAGGGGTTTCCATCCCTTTGTTGCTTTTTTAAAACTTAACTATGAAGAAAAAAATGAATTTTGTGTGTGCTAGTTTTAGGGATGTAGGTTTAAGGTTGGACCGTTGGAGTATATCGAGAAGAGGGCCAAGAATGGAAAGAGGAGCAGCGAGTTAAGGTGGTGGCTATTGGTTCGAGCATTGGGTTGAAGATTGAGAAAGTTCTGGTGCTCTGACGGATCTATTAATTGCTTATCTTTTAACTACAATTAGATAATTTCGAGTAAAGGTTTGCAGTCTCCTATTTATATTAGTTGTAAACCACGTGACATAGTGGATTTTTTTGTAGAAGAGAATAAAGGATAAGGTTAAAAAGTGTAAACTTGGCAAAGTATGAGAACTAGAACAAGCTTTGGGTAGTGGTAAGATTTCAATGCGAAATGACAAGTCAAAACTTAACCTGTTGTTTTACTTGTAGCCCCAGACTAATCATCGCGCATGCAAATTTTTACAGGCCTCAAATTAACTTATGGATGTTATTGACTTTGTTCTTGTTAAGCAGGTTGAGCATCCTTGCAAAAGTTAAGAAGCGCTTAGCAAGATTAGATGAGCTTAGACAAGCGACTAAAAATGCTGTGGAAATGCGTTTTAAGAAAGAACGTGATGAGCTGGGCAATAAGGTTGAGTCACGAGCTCAGCGGGCAGAGTTGAACCGGAGGGTTCTTCTTAAATGTAGGCAGCGGAAGGCTGCAAAAAGAGAACGGATTTCACAGTTGCTAACGAGGAGGGTAATGCAAGAGAGCAAATACAGGGAGTGTGTCCGGGCTGCTATTCATCAGAAGCGGGCTGCTGCTGAAAAGAAGCGGTTGGGATTTCTGGAAGCAGAGAGATCAAAGGCACGTGCCAGAATATTACAAGTTAAGCAGGTAGCAAACTCTGTATATAGTCAACGGGAGATTGAGAGGATGAGACTAAAAGATCAACTGGAGGATCGTCTCCAAAAGGTATGTGTTAATCTAAACAAATGTGAAAGGTTACAGTGTATTCTGTATAGGGAACTCAACATGAATAGGAGGCCTAATAGTGAAAAAACTTACATAGGGAATTCATAACTTACATAGGGAATTCATATTGATGCAAAGATTTAAAGAAGCACTCTGCAATTTTATTTATTCTAGCATCAGAAGCAATGGAGCTCAAGTTATTGAACATCCTTGGGCATGATGATGATTGAAAATCACATTAAAAATTAAAAAGAGTATTTGACGTAGTTCGACATGCTAAATGAGAGAATCTAGTACTACACCGAATGCCTAAATATATTCACGTTCCTATTATCATTTCTGGTCAAAGGCTTGGTGTCCTGATAAAGGTGATCCTTAGAGTCTGTTTTCATTAGTTCTTTGTACTAAACCAATTTTTGCCCTTTCAGAAAGTCTCTTCTATATAACTAAACTAATTTGTCATGTAAACATCGTACAGGAACGTAACATCATCTTGGTGTCTAGTAGTGTGACCCAGGTATCCACATTCAATCAAGGGAAAGAGTCAAATTTACCCTTCTACTTTCGAATGTTGTGTGCATTTAACTTCCGTTATACTACAAGGACAAATTTACCCAGCTGTTAGCAAAGTTTTTAAAATTGCCCCCAGCCCTAACAAAAATACCCCAATTCCCAAATCTGTATTGGTTAAGTTACTCACTTATTTATGCCTGCAAATCCAAGAAATGACTACAAATTCACTAACAAATTCACACACTTTCCAAGTTTTTAGAAGAATTACAAAAAAAAACTGCGCAAATTCTAATTTATGAAATTTGTTTCCCTCTTCTATTAATTAGTTGGAAAAAAGAAGTAAAGTTTCAAAAGAGATAAGAGAAATGAAAACTTATTCTGAAAAGAGGTGAATCTTAGATGGCTTTTTACCTTTTTTTGGTGGGTCAAATTAGAGGAACCCTGCAGTAATTAAGAAACTAATCTCCCAAAAATGCATGCTTAGCACTTTTTCTTCTCTAAACAATTACAATCAATAAGACAAGACTGTCTAATTATTGAAGTTAACCACTGAGATCCACTATTATTTGACAGCTAATTCCAGTTTCTTAAGAGATGCTGATACGAAAGACCTTTTTTAAATTTTAATTTCTTTTAATGTTTTGCATGTATATTTAGTTTAGTTTCTATACATTTTTTTGGGTAATTTTTACATATTGATTGACAATATAAAGAACTTCACTATTAAGTCATTAAATATCCTTTTATACGTAACTTTCTATAATAATCATAGCTATGTAACCTAAAAACATGATTAATTAAATCACTTGTTGCAACATGTAAAATAATATGAATAGATTAATCATCTTTTTCATTATGAGTGTATATAAAATGGATCAAGTCAATTTTTGTGTTCTCGGTACTAATTAATGTCCATGCAGAACTCCATTTATATATGGTTTAGCAGTTAGTTGTGAATTTGCAGGTATATAAATATGCGTCTTTAATAAAAGAGACCTGAATCTGAAAATTGGGATTTCTGTTAAGGCTGGGGGTAATTTTGAAAACTTTGCTTACCGCAGGGTAAATTTGTCCCTATAGTATAACAGAGGTTAAATGTAGACAAAATTCTAAAGTAGAGGGGTAAATTGAACTTTTCCTTCAATTAATGCATTAAAATAAGTAAGATAGCACCGAGTTAACATGAAACATGTGTCTGAGTGCTGTCTGATTGGTGTTGATGTCAAACATGTTTGACCCAGTAGATTTTGCGTTTGTGTTTGTTAACTTGTAGTTGGATTTATAATTTTTCTTGTATGAAGTAAGTGCAAGCTATCATTGCTATACCAATGCCTAATATTCTTGTAATCATTAGGCGAAGAGGCTCAGAGTAGAGTATTTAAAGCAGAGGCGAAGTCTGCTAAGCTCACGTCGTGCTTGTTCAGACATAATTGCGTGGGGAGAGTTTTTATCTATTAATGTAGCAAGGTAAATTTGGAGCTATGAGCTTTCTTTATGTTTGCATTCATTATTTTAGATGTTGCTTCCTGTGGATAACTAATGTTGATATCAATTGTGAACTAAAGTAGGCTTTTGTCATTTTCACTTTATTAATTAAGAAGGAAATCAGTGAACTGAATGGAAAGTCAAGCTCCAGATTCCTTCATGAAACATGTTTAAAAGTAGGTTGCAAGGGGCATTTCAAGAACTTTTATTGCTTAACTCTCTCGGTTTATTAAGGCAATAGCAATGAAGTATCTAAGTTTATTAGGCTTCCATAATGTGATTTGCGGCTGTCTATGTTGTACTGAACTTCAGTATGATTTCATGCGAGCTCTTAAGAAAGTTCATAATTCTTGCACCCAAGGGTGTTGTTAATGGTCAACAAAGTGAGGGAAACATATGGGTCACCAGGGGTTAAATTCCAGCAGAGACAAAACTCTAGATAATTTTCCCCATATGTCTATGTGTTGATTGGCAGACTCTGTATCTATGTTGGTGGGAGGAAGTAGTACCCAATGGAATATTTAATAGTCAAGATGCGGGCACTCTATTTCTCTTGCGACACTGAGGAGTTGAGGCTTTGCATCTTATAGTTTACTCAACTATGTAGTTGATTTTAAACACTAGGTGATTTACTGGTACTTGTGCTGGTGGTAGGTAGCCAGTGTTATCAAAAGCAAAAAGCGCAAAAAAGCTCTAAGGTTCGTTGGGGCTTTAAACGCAAAGCACAAATAAAGCGTGAGATTTAATTTAAAAAGGTACAAAGGGAGAAAAAATACAAATATATATGTCTAATCCAAGACTAATAATTATAAGCATGAATGACAAATATATGAACAAAGTAATTGAAAAGAAATTATGATAATGTGAAAGATCAATTGTTTAGTATCGCCTCTTCAGAAGAGGCTCATTGGCAAGGACAAGTATGCCTTAGAACCTTGGTGACTACACTAAACCACACATTAACCGAGGCGATGCGCTCAACATGTTTTAAGCCTCGCTTCAAGGCTTGAGTGTGCTTTAGGCGTGCCTTTGACAACACTGAATGTAGCAGGTACGCCATGAAATAAATTGATGTGCACGCAAGTTGGCCCGAGCACCAAGGTTATAAAAAAAAATCATATAGTTGATTCTGCATTATCTGAGAAATGTTGCTATCAAACCCGTTCTTGGACTGAAATTTATACCATGCATTAAGGATTAAGCAAATGGCAAACAACCGCTCGCCCTTAATTACATCCCCTTCCAAGGGACGTTAAACTATGATGCATACATATCCTAGGAGTTGAGTATTGCTGATGGTTAAAATACATAACAATTTTTACTGCTCTTTTCTTTGAGAAATAAGTTTCCTTTTTATTTTTAAAAAGAGAAATATGTCACAATCTCAATTTAAAAGAAAAAGAAAAGAAGAAAGAAATACACATTACAATCTTTGTTTGCTCTGATGCGCCGACTACCGCTACGAGGTGGTGTCATTTTTTGTACTTGGATGTTCTTGTATGTAAAATGAACTCAATAGCTTAGCTAATATTGTCTACAGATAACTTGCTATTTATGGCTTTCGCAGTAGCGTGGGTCATGCATTGTGGTTGTCCTCTTCTATTCCTCATTGTAGCGCACCTCAATTGTTATTATAATTTCCAGGTGCTGGAAACGGTTCATCCAACTAAGACGAACAACTTTTTCATTGGCTAAAGCATATATGACCCTAGATATTAACAAAAAATCTGTTGAAGGAATGCCTTTTGAGCAACTTGCAGTAAAGATGGGGTCAAGTGCGACCATCCAAAATGCAAAAGCATTACTCAATCGACTAGAGTGCCGCATTAGTATCAGACATGAGCTTCTTGGTCCCGGAGATTTAGTTTGTTTTGAAAATGTTAATCATCTTCTTAAGCGTGCTGCTTCTTCAGTCCCATCTAGGGGGAAAGTGGCAGCTCCAGTCAAGTTATCAAGGTACCCAGCCAGAGTAGTTCTCTGTGCATATATGATTCTAGGACATCCAGATTCAGTTTTCACTGAAATGGGGCAGTCTGAAATTGCTCTTGCTGAATCTGCTGGAACCTTTGTTAAAGAGTTCGAATTGCTGCTTAAAATTATTATAGGAGGTCCCATTAAGTCTACAGAAGAGGAGAGCCCAGCAAGGCTGGCTTTCAGTTCTCAGCTTAAAGCTTTTGATAAAGCATGGTGCTCTTATCTGTTTCACTTTGTGATGTGGAAAGTTAAGGATGTGAAGTTGTTAGAAGAGGATTTGATCAAAACTGCTTGTCAACTGGAGCTCTCCCTGATGCAGACTTGCAAGCAGGTTATGGGAGATTACGATGATCTTACAGCCGAATTCAGTTCTTTCCAGAGGCAGGTGTGCATTTGCAGACACGAATTGCTTTTTGAAATTTGCCTTTGATGACTCCCACTCCCTTGTCCATAGCTGAATGTCCATCTTTTTGTTTCATTGTCCTAAAATAATATCCACTTCTCTAGAAATCTAGATTTCAATGTCTTATTGGCAGTCTATGACATTCTGTTTATTACATATCACCAATAGTCTAGTTTCAAGTTACATCACAGCTGCCTTTTAGGTTTTCTGCCTCAGTAAAAAATAGATATCAAATTCTGGCCTCTAAATCTTCCCCACCTGTCTATATCAATTATTATTTTTTTTGATGAGCATTCTCTATATAATGTGTATGTTTTCAGATTTTCGTTTTATTGATTGTCTGGAGAAAATGGGACACTGAATTGGAGATAGAATATATGTTGACTGGCTTAATTCCATGAAGCTAACTTACTGTTACAGGTGATTGAAAATCAGAAACTTATATGGGCAAAGGTCAAGCAGCTGAGTGGTAATGCTGGACTTGAACGTCTGGAACATGCTCTTTCTGAGCTGCGGTCTAGGTTTATTGACTCCATAGAGACTGATTCTCCAAGTTCAGCTGGTTCATCCGACAACTCTGAAATCAAGAATTTGGAGTTTGATGTAAATGAAAGGTGTTATGGTACACAAGGAATTGCTTGCCCCGTGTCTGTGGAAGATGATTCATACTTGTGCGATAAACATGCCTCTGGAACTCCTCAAAAAAGAATATCTACTGGTTCATTACATTCGACTGAGAATGAAGTGCTTGTGAATGAAATTGTTCACAAGGGTTGCGGCTTGGAGATCGTTAGTGAAGACCAAGAGAGTGCTGAGGTAAATAACTGGGCTTTTACTTAATGGTTAGTTGTTTCATCTCTATATAAACTGAGAGAGATTACCTACAATCTCTTGCTCTGTCATTATAGGCTAGAGTGAAAGAGAGAATGGAAAAGGCTTTCTGGGATGGTGTTATGCAATCCTTGAATCAGGATAATCCTGATTTCAGTTGGGTTCTCAAGCTTATGAACGAAGTACAAAATGAACTGTGTGAGATGTCTCCTCCAAGTTGGAGACAGGAGATAGTCGAAACCATTGATATTGATATCCTATCACAGGTACTAAATTTGCTGGTACAATTGGATATCTTTCCATAATAGCAGTTTGTTAATGTTGCTTATTTGTCTGACTTGCTTTAGGTAACTTGTTTTGTCATATTATCAGGTTCTAAACTCAGGGACATTGGACATGGATTATTTTGGAAGGATTTTGGAATTTTCTTTGGTTACTTTGCGGAAACTCTCAGCACCTTTGATTGAAGATCAATTGAAGACTAATCACATGAAATTCCTGAAAGAACTAGGGGAAAATACCCAGGGCGGAGAAAACACCACTGTATTGTTTGCTGCTTTGGTTATCAAGGGTTTGCAATTTGTTCTAAGGCAGATTAAGGTGAGTTTTTAATATTTACTATTTTCGCTTGTCTGAATTCTTTTTGGGCGGGAAGGAAAAAGTAAAGGGAAGAGACAATTACACGGTAGTTTAGAGGGAAAGGAACTTGTTGAAGTATTGGGAAAGAAAGAAATAAAACGAAAATCTTTGGCTTCTTAACCCCCCCCCCCCCAGAAATTGTAATAGAGGCCTTCTCTGTGCTGTTTAGCTTGTCCGTGCGCGAATATTTTGATTTGCTAATTCCTAATATTTTCCTTTAGAAACTCAAAGGTGAAATAAGCACAGCACGGATCAAATTGTTGGAACCATTAATCAAGGGACCTGCTGGTTTTGAATACCTTAGAAGTTCTTTTTCCAACCGCTATGGTCCTCCTATTGAGGCTCCAATTTCTCTACCATTAGTGAAGCAATGGTTATCTTCTGTCATGTTAGTGGCTGAGCAAGAGTGGGATGACCACCTGAATTCATTATCATCTCTGAGGTTGAGCAGTGGGGCACATTCTTTGGAGAAAGTTCCAATCACACTTAGAGCTGGAGGTAGCTCTCTAAGGATATCAGATCCTCCAAACCTCAAGACTAATGGTTAGTTACTTTGGGTACTTTTTTCCTTTTCAAGTGCTACCTGGGATTATGTGGATGTGTCTAAATTCAACATAAGCATTACTCAGTTTTTTTATCACATCTGAAAATCTTTTGTTTCAGCAGCCGAACAACCAGAATGCAAGGGTGAGAAGGTTGATCTGTTTTTAAGGCTCGGTTTGTTGCAACTTGTCTCTGAAATTGAGGGTCTGACAGTGGAAACACTACCTGAGACTTTGAGATTGAATTTCTCCAGATTGAGAGCTGTCCAGGCTTTCCTCCAGAAAATCATTGTAATTTGTACTAGGTGCTGTTACTTTTCTTGCCTTTATTCCAGCTACTTTCTCATGCCTGCATATTTTGATTATGTGCAATACACAGTTTAATTATGTACGATGCTCCTCTTTTCTGTTCAGAAGTTTATGTTCTCCTCATTGTGAGGGGTATGCAATGACTTGTAAGTTGCATTTCAGATGGGCTGTTGGTCTCATCTAAAGCAAAAATTCCTTTTAAATTTTGTTAGTTTAGATCCTATTTTTGGTCACAGGAAATTGTCTATGGTAAATGATAATTTACGAGGGTTTCCTATGTTAGCTACGGATGTAAAATTTAATGCTAATTTGGGCATGCTTAGGGAAAAGGATGGACTTGTCTAGTTACATCTGTTAAATTGTAATTGTGAGGTCAGTCGTGAAAATTTGTAGGTGGCAGTATGCATTATTCTTAAATGTGTTGCACCGTGCGTCAGGCAAGTGTATATATATAGTCAGGAAGTTGTGGATACTTTCAACTGGGTGAGATGTGACTTTAACATATGCTGGGAGAAGTCTGGATAAAATATGCTGGTCACGATAATAGAAGATTCTTCAATTCCCAAAGAGGTCCATTGTGAGCAGGATATCCACTGTAGAGTTAGAAAGTGGTGAATTGAGATTTTCTATCTTAAAATTGGTTACTAGTGTCAATTTACTTGCTATCAAGACTTTTTGTTTTCAACTTTAAGGTTTGATTTGTTGAATCCCTGAGGTTTTGCCTTGTGTTGTTGCACTTCGGGTGGTACTGCTCAATGTCGGAAAAAGGACGTGATAGAGGGTGGCCTCTTTGCTTATAACCTGTGCTAATTTTTTTTTTTATTTTTTTTCTTTTTTTTTTTTGTGTGTGCAGCATATTGGTTTTGCGACAGACTCTTCTTGCTGAATGCCTGGTTACTAACCCCTCAGACATGGAAGGTATAACATCTAAATCTGTTACAAAGCTGTTTAAGCTTCTGGATAACGTAGAGGATGCTGGTATTACTGAAGTTGTCGAGACACTGAACCTTTGCCTAGAAGGTGATGAGCCAGAGAAGCTTCAAGCAAGGAAGGAGATCATGGCTAACGTGTTGGCAAAGAGCTTGCGACCCGGGGATGCCATTTTCACTCAAGTTTCCCGCACCGTTTTCTTGGCAGCAAAAACAATTTTACTTTGCGGAAGTGGAGCTGAGGGTAGGCGATTGGCGGAGAACACCCTGAAACGTGTCGGTGCCACTCTACTCACAGGAAAGCTGGTTGAGGGTATGGAAGATCTGTTGGTTGTAGCAACTGTGTCAGCCAGAGTTCATGGTTCATGGTATCTAGAGCTGCTTAAAAATATGAGAGCTTTGTAAGCTTATTAGCACACACTTCTTCAAGAAATTGTCAACTTGTATTCATATATGTATAGGACGGGAAAGTTGATCTTACTATATGCCATATTGGGGTTGTTTGGTTGGGAAATAAGTTATCCCGTGATTAATTATTCGAGATTAGTTATCCCACCTTTAAGTTGGGATAAAAATAACAGTACAATCACGAGATGAGTTATCCCATGCATTTTATCCCAACCAAACATGGGATAAGCTCATCCTAAAATTAGTTCCGGGATTAGTTATCCCTTAGAACCAAACGATCCTATAATGTATTTTGAAAAAAATACCGGAAAGTTGATTTTCCTATATATTATATGATGTATATGAAAGGTTTCAGCTTCTTGATGAAGACGTGTTTGATGGGCGGTAGTAAATACAAATGAGGCAATATATCATGGAAAAATTACATAACACCACAACTTATTTTTACTAAACTACATAAAATCCCTACTCTTTTTATTAATTACCTAAATTCTTTTTTTAAAAAAATAGCTGGATACATCCACAAACCCATAAATTTTTGGATACATAATTTTAATTATGTATTTCCCTTTGGTCTAGTTAATGTATTATATATCTCGACCAAATAGTTTCAGAAATGGATGTATCTTAATAATTAAAATTATGCATCTCAACTTCAAAATTATGTATTCGGATGCTAATTATGTATCTGAGCAAAAATGGAGTAATCAACTGTTGCATTCTTAAGTTTAAAATTATGTATCTCAACTTTAAAATTATGTATCCGAAAATTATAAAACAAGGGATTATTTGTAATTTAGCAAAGAGAAGGGATAGAGAGTAATTAGGGGTAAACTTGTTGGGATTTATGTAAGTTTTACATATATCATGGGTGTTTGTTTTAAGGGAAAATTACACAACACTACAACTTAACTTATATATATTATTTAAAAGGGAAAATGGTCCGAAATATATCCAAACTTTGGGGAAATTTGCTGTTACACGCCCAAACTTTGCGGGGGCCCTATGACCCCCCGGTACTATTTATTAGTGTATTTTTGTGACGTTTATTTGCTTAGCTGGACCACTTTTTTAGTCACGCGCTCAACGCGTGTGTATTCACATTTGGTGCCAGCTGTGCAAATAAACGTCGCAAAAATACACTAATAAGTAGTACAGGGGGGTCATAGGACCCCCGCAAAGTTTGAGCGTGTAACAACAAATTTCCCCAAAGTTTGGGTATATTTCGAACTCTTTACCCTATTTAAAATATCAAATCCCCAAACTAATTACAAAATATCTCATATCTCACTTTCTCTCTCCTTATTCCTTATACATAACTCAACCCACTCCATCCTTCCACTTTTTACGCCTAATGCTACAAAAAGAAAGCCTATTTCCAAGGCAACTATCAAGCGGTTTACCATTTTTGAATTACCACAAAAAACACAAAAATCAGACCCTTTCTTCCTCTCTTCTTCACCTCTCTTCCACCGCCACCAAAATAGAAAAACCCTAGCCATAGCCGCGTCACCCTCGTCTG
This sequence comes from Capsicum rhomboideum, assembly GCA_031232105.1. NCBI lineage: Eukaryota > Viridiplantae > Streptophyta > Magnoliopsida > Solanales > Solanaceae > Capsicum > Capsicum rhomboideum. Next base: position 14,157,617 of record CP124713.1, on the reverse strand, counting down.
TCGCTAGCCTGCGGGATTCTCCCATTTTTGCACTTCCCCAACCCGTGAATCCACAAAATCAGAGAAATCAGTCCCAAAATTCATACAATAACGAAAAAATGAGTTCAAATTCGTCATTTAATGGCATGAAAAAGTCAAAATTTTGGAGAAGAGAAAGAGATTCTTGTCAGTACTTCAAAAATGTATATGTGGGTTTTTTTTACTGCACATACATAGATCTAATGTATACGTGGGTTTATGCTATTGCACATACATAGATCTAACGTATATGTGGGATTCTGGTACTGCATATACATAGATCAAATTACATTGTAGGTTTCTGTTACTGCACATACATAGATCTAATGTATATGTGGGTTTATGTTACTGCACATACATAGATCTGATGTATATGTGGGATTCTGGTACTGCATATACATAGATCTAATGTATATATGTGTTTCTGTTATCACAAATACATAGATCTAATGTATATATGGGTTTCTGCTACTGCACATATGTATATAATTTTGGTGGTGTATATGCTCGCGGAAACAAGATAATGTATTGTATTTGTTTATTCTGATACATATATGTAATGTTTTGATGATGAATATGATGGTGGAAACAAGATAGTGTAGTGTATTTGTTTATTCTGAGACATATATCTAATGTACATATAATAATTATGTATATGAAGTATGTGGCATATACATACAAGCTAATAAATTCATAACGGTGTTAACTAATGTATTGGATTAGACTTGTGTATTTGAGTAGCATAGACAATGCATATACATAGAAGACAATGTTGCTTATTTGTCTGTTAATTTAGGTATTAGATTTGAACTATATTTTAATACTTATGTATATAATTACAGGGTATGAAATATGTAGCGGGTGCACTGTAGAATAACGTGGTAGTAGTGGAGGACTAGAAAATGCACTCAATCACTCATGTAAGGAGTAGTACAACCACTGTCGAAATTGAAATCAACCGGTGCCGGAGATGGCATCATCACTTCTATCTCCATTTAGAAAAATAAAGAGAGAATACTGAATGTTTGAGTTTTGGAAAAACAGGGAAAGAGAAGGAACGGTTATATAGGTAAAAAGGAGAAAGAAAATAGGATGGAAATGAGGGTAATTGACTGGAAGCATTATCTTGTTTCTTAATATGAATTCATTTTCCTTTTATGTCGTTAAACAGTTTTATACTTATGTATATGTTAGTGATGTATATGGTCGTTTAGTTGTGTTTATGCCGCGTAAAGATAAAGGATTTGATGTAATTTAAGCAAATGTCGGGAGAGAATGTAATTAGCTAGTAAACTACTGGTATTTATGTTATTTACACTTGTTTTAATCACATGGTATTCGGTATTCACTAGTTCAAATAAATTAAATTGGCATCGCATAGGGCTCGATAAAAGGAGCGCTCCTTACCAATGGTTTCTCTGTTTCCATGGCTCAAATTTGCAACCTCCTACTTAAGAATGGTGGTATTCTGTCCATACACAAAATATTTAACCTTTCTTTTATGGTTGTCCAATGGATAACAGGTGGTACATATAAAGACTTCAATTTTGTCAAAATAAATAAATAATAATCCTTGATTCTTGTGTTAAATAGTTCTATGAGGGGCTTTCACAAAATACTTGAAAAAAAATTAAAAAATACTTACTTGATAGTGAAGCAGTGAAGCTTCAATAATAATAGCTATATGTTTGATTATTGTACTCCTAATTAAGTTTCCAAATATTACCGTTGGAAGGAAGAACGTTTCCTAAATATGGTAACGTATTCCTTTTTCAATACGTTAATTGTTTTATTAGTTTCCCACTTCACTTATATAAATATAAGTAGCCTGTATCATATAAACTCTCTCAAAATTCTCTCGCCACTATATTCTCTCTCTGAAAAATATCAATTTGAAGAAATAGTCATTGAGTTACAAGAAGGGTATCGATTTCATCCTACGGATTCGGGGTTACTCACATTCCTTCTGAGGTTTATTGCTGGAAAAGACTTGCGTGATGATGGTTATATCACTGAACATGATGTATACAAACAAGAACCTTGGGTAACTTATCGTTACGGGTGTCATTGTGGAGGAGAAGATGATGGGGATACTAGTATTTACCGATACTTTATTACGCCAATGCACAAGAACAAGATAAAGAAAAAGAACAAGGCCCTTGGGGGAGAAGACAAGAAAAAGGACAGATTTTGCAGGATTGTGGGTGAAAAACTTGGGACTTGGAAGCGGCAAGATAGGGGGGAAAATGTGATTATGAGTTGCTTTGGTAATCAGAGTAAGTCTTTGGTTATCGGACGAAAGAAGAGTCTCTGCTATGAGACGTCTAGGTGTTGTCCTGATGATGGCAAGTGGCTCATGAAGGAATATGTGTTTTGTGAAACTATTCTTAATAAGTTCAGCAAGTCTTAAGTTTCGAGATTATGTTATTTGTGCCATTAAAAGGAAGTCCCAAAAAAAAATCTCCTAATGGTACTCGATGTAGCAATGTCACAACTATTATGGATACAGAGGTGGAATCAGAGGTAAATTCTGTTGAGCCGTTGATGGATCAGGAATATAACGGGACCACTCCTATCCAAGTTGAATCGATGGTGAAATCTGATGAACCTAAGGTGCAAATTCAAGGGGCTGCCAGCGAAGAGAATGATGTGTTGGGGCTAACTACTACTCAAATTCAAGAACATAATGATCTGGAAATAATAGATATGTCGGATCAGGACTTTGAGATGATCAGTCCTATCAATGTTGTTGAAAAATTAATGTTGGAATTTGACGAGTTTGAGGAGAAAATTCAAGAGGCTGATGGTGAAGAGAACGGTGTTTGGGGGATTCAAGAATTTGAGAACGTGATTCCAGAAATTTGTCTGCCTGAACGGGTGTTGTTGGACAAGGACCAGCTACAATATCAGCTATCACCACTACAAGAAGGTTGTACGTTTGGTGTTAATGAGGACCATATTCCATATTTGGAACTTGAAACCAAGGATAAAAGCTTTCTTGTACTACTATCTGGTGGTGCAGACTATTGTATTAGGAGCAATCATGTGCAAATTCAAGAGGCTCCGGGAGAAGAAAATGGTCAGTTGGAGCTATATCCTTCTTCTCAAATTCAAGAACCTGTGATTCCTGATTTTGCAAATGCGAACTCAGAATTAAATATGCCTGACTTCTTTGATACTTTGCCTGAATACGTGGGTGTCACAGTATTCATGGATCCGGGCTATGAGCTGATCAGTCCTTTCGATTTTTTTAAACAAGGAACAGTAGAATTTAATGAACCTCGGGTGCAGACTCAAGAGGCTGCTGGTGAAGTGAATGGTCTGTTGGGGTTAACTGCGCCTTTTTCTCAAATTCAAGAATCTGTGATGCCAGAAAATAACATGCCTGAAATGTTCGATATGGGTGACACACTATTGGAGAAGAACCAGACGCAACATCAACATCAGGACTTTTGTGCTGTTTTTTAGTCCTTTAGTTTGATGTTTTCCAATAGTTTATGTAAATTCTATTCGTCCAAATATAGTGTTCAATTTCTAGTTTTGACAAAAGATCTACTGCAACTGTTATAATTAGCTTGATCACTTGTTACAAAAGTTCATACAGTTCCCCCTAAATGAAAAATTCTGTTCTTGTCTAAACTAAATCTACTATAGGAGAATTTGATACGTAAAATCCCCCCCTAAATTGCGTCTTAAACACCTAAACTATAGGATGTTTGAAATACCCCTGAACTTTCTTTTTCGTATGAATTACCATCCCGTACCAAAGCTAGTTGCAAGTGATGATCAAGTGTCAACCACTTAAATTGCATGATTTTTGAGAATTGCATTCGTGTGAGTATCACCCTGCTTTTATGCTAATTCATACAAGCTAAGCTACCTATTGCATCTCATTTTTTCCATAAATATTCCACGGAACATCTTTTCTTGATTGGTTTCTTCGCGACAAACTTGAAATCCTGAAAATATTTGAGATCGACAAATTACCTCAAATTTAACCATGTTTTGAAGATAAAGCTGATTTATCTGTTGAAGCAAAATCATTGTATTACATTCTTATGTAAGTGATTGACTAAATACTAGCACAGAAGATATAACATCTAAATCTGTTACAAAGCTGTTTAAGCTTCTGGATAACGTGGAGGATTCTGGTATAACTGAAGTTGTTGAGACACTGAACCTTTGCCTAGAAGGTTATGAGCCAGAGAAGCTTCAAGCAAGGAAGGAGATCATGGCGAACGTGTTGGCAAAGAGCTTGCGACCTGGGGATGCCATTTTCACTCAAGTTTCCAGCATCATTTTCTTGGCGGCAAAAGCAATTTTACTTTAATGAAGCGGAACCGAGCAGGGGCGTATGCACATGGTAGGGAGGGGGTTCACATGCACCCATCCTCCCCCACCTAATCTATGTATAGTACTACTATTTTCTTGTTGACAATTAAGATTTTGTAATGGATGAACCCATGGTCAAATATATTTTTTAGTCCATTGATAAATGTGCACATAGAGGGGGTGCACCTTTTTACCTGTAATTTTGGGTTCAACTCCCTATATTCACATTATTATTTTTAACTCGTAAGTGTCATTTTTAATTAAAAAAATTTAATTTATAAGTAAATATAATGTTTAAATATCCATGCTTTTAGATTTGGCACTTCAAGAGCTTAATAATCGATTTGATGTAGTAACTAGTGACTTACTCCTCGGTATGGCTAGTTTGAGTCCGGTTGATTCATTTGCCAATTTTCACAAGAATAGGCTAATGAAATTGGCCGAGTATTATCCGAGTGAATTTGGTGATAAAGAGCTTCGAGAACTTGATTTTCAACTTGATGATTTCATTGTCTATGCTCAAAAGTGTGATAGCAAGTTTCTCAACTTGTCGGGAATCAAGGATCTTACTAGAGTGATGATAGAGACAAAATTAGATCAAACTTGGTCACTTGTTTATCTACTTGTGAAGTTGACTTTGATTATACCGGTTGCTACCGCAAGTGTGGAAAGAACATTTTCATCAATGAAGTATATAAAGAATGATCTACGTAATAGGATGGATGAAGATCTTTTGAATGGTTGTTTAATTTGCTATATAGAACGTATTATATTTAAAAATGTAAGTACTGATGTTATTATTGACCGTTTTCAAAGTATGAAAACTCGTCGAGGTCAATTGTAAAGTTAATGACACTTTTTTGTTAATATAGTATTATGAAGGTTGTTCCTCAACTTGTGGTCGCCATAAATTTTATATAATTGCATTAAATATCTATTTTGAAGATGATGGTGCCCCCATGGTGTTGAAATCCTGGATACGCCTCTGGAACCGAGGGTAGGCGATTGACGGAGAACATCCTGAAACGTGTCGGTGCCACTATACTCATAGGAAAGCTGGTTGAGGGCATGGAAGATCTGTTGGTTGTGGTAACTGTGTCAGCCAGAGTTGACGGTTCATGGTATCTGGAGCTTCTTAAAAATATGAGAGCTTTGTAGCTTATTAGCACACACTTCTTCAAGAAATTGTCAGCTTGTATTCATCTATGTATAGGAGGGGAAAATTGATCTTACTATATGCCATATAGGGGTCGTTTGGTTGGGAAACAAGCTATCCCGGGATTAGTTATCCCACCCTCAAGGTGGGATAAAAATAACACTACAATCACGGGATAACTAATCCCCGGATGAGTTATCCCATACATTTTATCGACTAAAAACATAGGATAAGCTCATCCTAAAACCAATCCTGGGTAAGTTATCCCTTATCCCTTGTATCAAAACGAGCCCATAATGTATTATGAAAAAGTACCGGAAAGTTGATTTTCCTATATGCCATATGATGCATTTATGAAAGGTTTCAGCTTCTTGATTGAGAAGTGTTTGATGGGCGGTAGTGAATACAAATGAGGTATATAATTGGTGTTTGTTTTAATCGCATGGTATTCGGTATTCACTAGTGTTTTAATCACATGGTATTCGGTATTCACTAGTTCAAATTAATTAAATTGACATCACATTAGGGCTTGGTAAAGGGAGCGCGCTCCTTACCAATGGTTTCTCTGTTTCCATGGCTCGAATTTGTAACCTCTACTAACGAGCGGCGGGATTCTGTCCATAAGATGCAAAAATTTAACCTTTCTTTTATGGTTGTCTAATGAATAACATGTGATATAAAGACTTCTATTTTGTCAAAAAGAAAAAAAATGCTTGATTCTTATCTTAAATAGTTTTATGAGGGGATTTCACAAAATACTAACTTGAAAAAAAAAAAAAAAAAAATACTTCCTTGATAGTGAAGCTTCAATTATAAAAACTGTCATCATCATCATCATACCCAGTGTATTTCCACCAGGTGAGGTCTGGGGGGTAAAGTGTACGCAGTCCATACCACTACCTCAGATGAAGTAGAGAGGTTGTTTCCGATAGACCCCCGGCTCAGAACAGATAACAATAACAAACAAAAATCATAAAAACCAACAGCAAAAAGGGGATAACACATCTCTAGATAATTGAATAAGCAAGACACTCACAGATCACTTATAAAAACTGTATGTTTAATTATTTACTTCTAATTAAAGTTTCCAAATACTACCGATGGAAGGAAGAAAGTTTCCTAAATCCTATGAGATTACTAAGCTGTATCATGATCGGAACAATGGCAAGTGGATCATGAATAGATATGTGTTTTCTGAAAATCTTCTTACAGGGTTCAATATGTCTGAGTTTAGAGATTATGCTATTTGTGCCATCAAAAAGAAGTCCAAAAAATCAATGGTGGATACAGAGGTGACTTCCGGGTAAATTTGGTTGAGCCCGTTGATGGATGAGGTGATCGCTCCTATCAATATTGTTGAGCCAACAGAGGTGCAAATTCAAGAGGCTGCTGGTGTTTTGGGGTTAACTAGTACTTCTCAAATTCAAGAATCTATGATCACTGACTTGAAAATGCGATGTTAGAAAATAATGATCCTGATACATCGGATGAAAATATGGGTGACACAGTGTTGGAGTAGAACCAGACACAACAGGAAACAAAAGAAGAATCCATTAGATCGATAGATATGTCAGAATTGGAACCACCAGGACAGTTTCAGCTAACTTAATCGACAGCTACATCTTTGAAAGTGATTTTATTTCTCATGGATCTACGAAAAATTATTACTAGCAATCTCTTAGGGATTTAAAAACAACTCTACATACTGCACTTATTAATGTAGGTTTACATTTGTTTTCTCCCTTTGTGATTGTGAATGGTTTGAAGTATCTTCTTGAAGCAACATCAGGATTTTAGAGTTGCTTCTTAGTTACATATATACTGCATTTCATTTTTCCATTCCTGAAAATCCACAAATATGTCACAGAACATCTTTTCTTGGATTGCAAAAAACTTGAAATCCTGAAAATACGTAAAATCGACAAATTGTCTCAGAAATAACCATGTTTTATAGAGACAGCTGAGTATTCTGTTGAAGCAATAACATGAAATTGCATTCTGATTGACTACATAGCATAGAAGATGATCAATCTTAATTAATTAGCTAACAAAAACTGCAAAATATGTGTTCAAAATAATCAAGCACAATACATTAATGTTGGACAAACAATCTTGGTTGTCTAAGGTGCATTTATAAGAGATGCTACTATGAAGAATTGAAAAGTTTAACCCAACTTAGTAGAAATTATTTACAGGCACATGTATAAGATTTTTTTGCGAAGCGATTTTAGATAACAACCTTTACTAAAAGGTTTCTCTGCCACTGCTTCCACCCTGTATGCGCAGGGGCATCAAATTTACAGATGTCAATGACGCCAACTTGTATCGATAAACTTGAAACATAATTCAGTCCCTTTTTGGAGAATCAGACACATGTGAGACAACATTTTTGAAGAGTTGGAGCAACACGACCTTAATGTACTAGTAATCATTTGCAAGGGATGTTGCTCTAAAGGATTGGTACTACCTGAACAGTTTCAGTTAACTTTGTGGACAGGGACTAACTACCTAGATTCACATTCTTTTTTCCTTGTAAATGGTTAAGAGAATATCTTTTCGAAGCAATATCAAGAGTTTTGAGCTGCTTCTTTAGTTTGATGTTTCTAATAGTTTATGCAAATTATCTTTTCTCATAAATAGTTTTATCTTTTTGAAAGATTTTTCTTAAATTGCTCCTGTTTTGGTAAAATGCTCATAACTTTTCGTACAGAGTTCAAATTGGCGAACGGTTCGAAACTCTAGAACCTAAACTCAATTCCCACCCCCACCCCCCGATTGGGATAAGTATCTCACCTCACACACGGGATGATTCATCGTCCGAATCGAATCACACGTATTTAGCTAGTTCAAACATAGCCACAACATATAAAGCGTTACATTTTCTTAACCAACTATTCACAAATAAGTCTTTATAGATATTTCTCCCTCTGTTTCAATTCGTTTGTCTTTACTTTCCTTTTTAGCACGTTTCAAAAAGAATATTTCTTTCCTTTTTTGACAACTTCTTAATTTTAACTTTCCACTTGACATGTTTAAGGCCACAAATCTGCATATCTTTAATTTAAGATAACAAGTTTCAAATTTCTTCATTACTATCTTAAACTTCGTGGCAAGTCAAAACAAGATAAGCAAATTAAAACGGAGGGAGTGCATATATTATCATAGTTGGGCCGCGGTCAGGGGTACGACCGAGGTTCCAATTATGTCGAGGTTGGTGTTGATTCTTGGATCGAGGTCAGCGTCGATTCCCGAGTTAGAGTCAGTGATCGTATCCTGTGTTACGGTTTGGTCAGGCGTCGTATTCAGAGTCTGGGTCGACTTCCAGGTCCAGGTTGAGGTCGATGTTGAGTACCGAATTAGGATCGATCCGAGGTCGAGGGTCAGGGTTGGGGTTAGGGTCCCGAGTCAATGTCATGCCAAGGTTTGAATTTTGTGCCGAGGTCAGGTCAAGGATCGAGTCGCGGGTCTTGATCGGGGGTTGAGGTCAACTTAGTGTCCCAAATTTGGGTTAGGGTTGGGCATTGACCCATCACATAGCCAAATTACAATATGGCGTATCCAATGACTTTTGTGGGGCATGATTTCTTTGTTTTTTTTGACTTTGCTAGGATGATCAATTTATAGTTTTCAGTAACTTACATTTTATTGTTTTATAGCTAATATTTATGTAATTTTAAAATTTTAATATGGGTACAAGGTATACGCTCAACGAATCCCCTCTTAATTTGGCTAAATTATTCTCTCGATGTCCACCCCCACCCCCCTCGTACATAGAACATTAGAACTAAATGAAAACATCAATGAATTATAAGGAAGAAAAAGATCCAACTATAATGTCATACCTAAAAATAATACTAAAAGAATGTAAAAAAAATATTTGGGAACTTCAAAATTCTTTTTTACTTAAAATTGGTGATATTTGGAATGCCCTCACTTTTTATGATACCAAATGAGTTCTATTTATCATCATAATGTCCTTAAATATTTTTGAAATACGAATAATAGATATATGTCTTCAGTAGTAATGTCAGAATTTTTTTAGGGGTTTAAACAGGGGCAGCTCAAGCATATTTCTGGCCGAAGGCCAAAATCAAACGGAGGCCTCAAGTTTTTAAGATTTTTTTTTTATAAAGTATATTTTAAAAATTATATAATAGTTTTCTTCTAATAATTCTTTTTTAATTAACTATAATCAATGCATTTAATCTTTAGTACTCTAGATATATCAAAGTCTTCTAATAATTCTTTCCTTTATATAAAAAAATTATTTTATCTATAAATAATATTCAATATTTTTTAAAAAAAAATTTATAATCTATTATTGCTAAAAAAAAATGAGGCCCCTCAAATTTGGCGCCCTAAGACGGTCACTTTTTTTAAATTTTTAAAAAAGGGCTGAGCTGCCCCTGAGTTTAAAATATAAAGAAGTAAACATACGAAATAATCAAATCATACACAAACAGTGTAGTTTTCATCGATGGTGGTTAGGGTGAACCTCCTTGACTCTACCTGGCTCCACCCGTGTATACATCTATGTTTTTTCCTTTACAAAAATCCTTTAAAATATGTATCTATGGTTCTTTTCCTACTAGGATCTTACTTTTTTATTTTTGAAGGAATTCATCACCTTCCTTTTTAGTTATGAAATTCTTGGAGTAGAAAAAACTAACAACTAAACTTAAACTATTTTGTTTTCTTTTCTTTTTAATAAAAAAAAAACTCCCATACATATAAACAAATAGAGTACACTGTTTCATATGATTCAACTCATAAGTTTCCAAATAATTAATATATTTATGATTTGTTTATGAGTTATTCCAAATTGATAACCACACTATCAAAATGTGTTTTCCACAGAAATATCGTTAAGAAATTTTAGTTCTAATTGCTAATTAGCTTATCAATTATTTGAAATTCATAAATATATTGATGGATGTTAAACAGTTGTCTTAAATATGGTAACTTTCTCAGTAGTCTTAAGTTCTTACCGATTAATTGATTTAATTGTTTTAATTGTTAAATATGGTAACTTTCTCATCAATATTCCTAATGTTACTAATTTGGTTTCCCACAAAGGGAAGGATTTCACTTATATAAATATAGGCTTTACAGGCGCTCGATATCATATAAACTCTCTCAAAATTCTCTCGCCACTATACTCTCTCTCTCTCTTTGAAAAATATCAATTTGAAGAAATAGTCATGGAGTTACAAGAAGGATATCGATTTCATCCTACGGATTCGGAGTTACTCACATTCCTTCTGAGGTTTATTGCTGGAAAAGACTTGCGTGATGATGGTTATATCACTGAACATGATGTATACAAACAAGAACCTTGGGTAACTTATCGTTACGGGCGTCACTGTGGAGGAGAAGATGATGGGGATACTAGTATTTACCGCTACTTTATTACGCCAATGCACAAGAACAAGATGAAGAAAACGAACAAGTCCCTTGGGGGAGATCAGAAAAAGGACAGATTTTGCAGGATTGTGGGTGAAAAACTTGGGACTTGGAAGCAGCAAGATAAGGGGAAAAATGTGATTATGAGTAGTTTTGGTAATCAGAGTAAGTCTTTGGTTATCGGACGAAAGAAGAGTCTCTGCTATGAGACATCTAGGTGTTGTCCTGATGATGGCAAGTGGCTCATGAAGGAATATGTGTTTTGTGAAACTATTCATAAAAAATTCAGCCACTCTAAGTTTCAAGATTATGTTATTTGTGCCATTAAAAGGAAGTCACAAAAAAAATCTTCTAATGGTACTCGATGTAACAATGTCACAACTATTACGGATACAGAGGAATATGACGCCACCACTCCTATCAAAGTGGAACCGATGGTGGAATCTGATGAACCTGAGGTGCAAATTCAAGGGGCTGCTGGCGAAGATAATGATGTTGTGTTGGGGCTAACTATTTCTTCTCAAGTTCAAGAACATAATGATTGGGAAATAATGGATACGTTGGATCAGGACTTTGAGATGATCTGTCCTATCAATGTTATTGAATATCCAATGATGGAATTTGATATGCTTGAGGTGAAAATTCAAGAGGCTGATGGTGAAGAGAACGGTGTTTGGGGGATTCAAGAATTTGAGAATGCGATTCCAGAAATTAATCTGCCTAAGGAACCAGGGTTGTTGGACAAGAACCAGCCACAACATCAACCAGCACAACTGCAGGAAGGTTGTACTTTTGGTGTTAATGAGGAACATATTGCATATTTGCAACTTGAAACCAAGGGTAAAAGCTTTCTTGAACTACTATCTGGTGGTGCGGACTATTGTATTAGGAACAATCATGTGCGAATTCAAGAGGTTCCTGGAGAAGAGAATGGTCACTTGGAGCAAGAACCTGTGATTCCTGACTTTACAAACGCGAACTCAGAATTAAATATGCCTGACTTCTTTGATACTTTGGCTGAATACGTGGGTGTCACAGTAGAATCTAATGAACCTCGGATGCAGACTCAAGAAGCTGCTAGTGAAGTGAATGGTCTGTTGGGGCTAACAGCACCCTTTTCTCAAATTCAAGAATCTACTGTGCCAGAAAATAGTGTGCCTGAAACGTTCTATATGGGTGAAACACTATTGGAGAAGAACCAGACGCAACATCAACCAGCACCACAAGAAGAATCTGAGACACTGTGTGAAACAGAACAATCCAGCTTTGTTGTTTCTGACCTTGTGAAAGCCATGTTAGATCATGCGACTATGGAGAAAAGATTGGCTGCACTTAGGGCGAATCAGAGTTCATTAATGTCGGACCAACAATCTTGGCAGTCTAAGGTGCATTTACAAGATATGCTGCTATGAAGAATTCGTACTACCTGGACAGTTTCAGCTAACTTTGTGAACAGTACTAACTAGCTTAGTTCAATTTTTTGAAACAATATCAGGAGTTTTGAGCTTCTTCTTATTTAATCCTTCAGTTTGATGTTTCTAATAATTTATGTAAATTCTTTCTGTCCAAATTTAGTGTTCAATTTCTAATTTTGATAAAAAATGTTCTACTTCAACTGTTATAATAAGCTTGATCACTAGTTACAAAGTTTATACAGTTCCCCCTAAACGAAAATTTGTACTGCTGAATGATCTAGGTTTCTTATATAGGTCCCATCATCTGAGAATTTGATAAATAAAATCCCCCCTAATTGCGACTGGAACACCTAAACTATAGGATGCTTGTATTATCCCTGAACTTAATCACGCAAACACTTAAATTACGCGATTTTGAGAATTGCATACTGGTGAAATCGCCCTGCTTTTATGCTAATCCTTACAAGAAAAGCTACCTGCTGCATCTCATTTTTTCTATAAATATGGCACGGAACATCTTTTCTTGATTGGCTTCTTTTGCGACAAACTTGAAATCCTGAAAATATATAAAATCGACTAATTACTTCATATATAAGCATGTCATGAAGATAAAGCTGAGTTTTCTGCTGAAGCAAAATCATCATATTGCATTCTGGTGTAAGAGGATACTAAATACCTAGCACAGATAGAGTTAAGTAGGAAGACCGGATGATCAATTTTAACTAACTAGCTGATAAAAACTGTAAATATGTGTTCATCATAGTAACCACAAGTGACAATGTTCTTAAAGCAATTAGCTGAATATTTATTCTACGGATACATGTGTGTGAATTCTACGAGGTGAAAAACATACCTAAAGTATCATGTTTTCTCGAGTTTTATACATGACTATGCTAGTTTTCTACCCGACCTATCACCAAATTTTTATCAAAACATAACCCGACTAGAATCTAATGATGCGTTTTATACACTTTTTTTGGTTTAAAAATGGTATCAAGTGACGCTCCACATATATAAATAATTTCAGTGTGGCTAAATAATTGAGGATTTAAAAGTTAGAAGGGTTAATATATTCGGGTAAAAGTCTTAGTAAAAAATCCGGCCATTGTAATACGTACAACTTTGAGTTATGAGAGTATTGAAAACTAATCCAAAGTTGGAGTTGAAAGCCTAAATAAGTTAGGACTTGGTATTTTCTAGTTTAATTTATTGATGTTTAAATATAATTTATAGCCAAATCCATATAGAAATAGGCATTTTAATTCCTAATAAAAATAGGTTTCATGCTACTATTTATTATAAATACAGATATTACTTGGTAATTAAAAAAAATAAAAATAAAAATAAAAACTTGCTAATTTCATTGTAAAAAAATTGTGGGGTTCATTCAAACGTTACAGGTATTGCTAGCAGATAAGTTTCTCCCAACAAGAACGTACGTGCTATATATTGGGGTAAAGAATATTAAATTAAATGGAATATATTTTAATCCAAAACATGTGATAATATAATTTTAATCGATTTTGGGCTTGAGATGCAGGTTGAATATTCGAAGATGCAACTTGAACTATCAAATACCTGTGATTTGTTCTAGGTATTTTCTTCACTCTTTTAATTCAATATTTACGTTATCGATACAAAATACGAATGTCAAATTATTTAATTTTTCATGTAAATTTGACATAAAATTTTCAATTTTTTTTAAAAAAATCTACATATTTAGAATTTACATGAAAATGTAACAAGTAATCAACAATACAAAATATCTATAACTTACATGAAAAAATTGTCGTAAAAAATATCTCTTTTCTCTAAATAATAATTGTATCACATAAAGTGAGCCGAAAGAAAATATAATCAATTTTCAAATTTACCTCACTTTTAAAACGGAGGGAGTACCACTTCCGTTAATATAAGGACTCGTTTGGTACAAAAAATAAAGGGTAATTAATCTCGGGATTAATTCTAGGATGAACTTATCCAATGTTTGGTCGGAATAAAATCATAGGATAACTTATCTTGGGATTCGTTATCTTGTAATTGTAGTGTTATTTTTATCCCACATTAAGGGTGGAATGACAATCCAGGGAAAAAATTAATCGGGAATAATTAAATTCGGGATAACTTGCTTTCCAACCAAACGAGATCTAAGGGTCTAAGTATCAATATCCAATCCTTAGGGACCAAAGTGATATCCTACCCTTTCGTTTCAGCCTTTATATAATATTCTCCAAAGTTAACCAAGTTGTTACTACTTTGGTTTATAATTTATATAAATAATATACCGCGTTGATCATCATAAACTTTCTCAAAACTCTCTCGCCCCTATACTCTCTCTCTCAGATTCAAGAACATCATAAACTTTCTCAAAACTCTCTCGCCCCCTATACTCTCTCTCTCTCTCTCAGATTCAAGAAATAGTCATGGAGTTACAAGAAAGGTATCGATTTCATCCTACGGATTCAGAGTTACTCACATTCCTTCTGAGGTTTCTTGCTGGAAAAGACTTGCGTGATGATGGTTATATTACTGAACGTGATGTTTACAAACAAGAACCTTGGGTAACTTATGGTTACGGGCGTCACTGTGGAGGAGAAAATGATGGGGATACTAGTATTTACCGATACTTTATTACGCCAAGGCACAAGTCCCTTCAGGGACTTCCGATAAAAAACAAGAAAAAGGACAGATTTTGCAGGATTGTGGGTGAAAAACTTGGGACTTGGAAGCAGCAAGATGAGGGGAAAGATGTGATTACGAGTAGTTATGGCAATCAGAGCAAGTCGTTGATTATCGGACGAAAGAAGAGTCTTTGCTATGAGACTACTAGGTGTTGTCCTGATGATGGCAAGTGGCTCATGAAGGAATATGAGTTTTGTGAAACTACTCTTAGAAAGTTCGGAAAGTCTAACCTTCAAGATTATGTTATTTGTGCCATAAAAAAGAAGTCCAAAAAAGATTCTTCTAACAGTAGGAATGTCACAACTATTATGGATACAGAGGTGAAATCAGGGGTAAATTCTGTTGAGCTATCCATGGATCAGGAATATAAGTTGGACAAGAACCAGCCGCAACATCAACCAGCACAACTGCAGAAAGGTTGTACTTTTGGTGTTAATGAGGATCATATTGCATATTTGGAACTTGAAACCAAGGGTAAAAGCTTTTTTGAATTACTATCTGGTGGTGCGGACTATTGTATTAGGAACAATCATGTGCGAATTCAAGAGGCTCCTGGAGAAGAAAATGGTCACTTGGAGCTATATACTTTTTCTCAAATTCAAGAACCTGAGGTTTCTGACTACTTTGCAATCGCGAACTCAGAATTAAATATGCCTGACTTCTTTGATACTTTGGCTGAATACGTGGGTGTCACAGTAGAATCTAATGAACCTCGGATGCAGACTCAGGAAGCTGCTGGTGAAGTGAATGGTCTGTTGGGGCTAACTGCGCCTTCTTCTCAAATTCAAGAATCTGCTGTGCCAAAAAATAATGTGCCTGAAAAGTTCGATATGGGTGAAACACTATTGGAGAAGAACCAGACACAACATCAACCAGCACCACAAGGAGAATCTGAGACATTTTGTGAAACAGAAGAATCCAGCTTTGTTGTTTCTGACCTAGTGAAAGCCATGTTAGATCATGCGACTATGGAAGAAAGATCCGCTGCACTTAGGGCTAATCAGATTACCTTAATGTTTGACCAACAATCTTGGCAGTCTAAGACACATTTACAAGATATGCTGCTCTGAAGAATTGGTACTACATGGACAGTTTTAGCTAACTTTGTGGACAACACTAACTAGCTAGGTTCAGTTTTTGAAGCAATATCAGGAGTTTTGTGCTGTTTTTTAGCCCTTCAGTTTGATGTTTCTAATAGTTTTATGTAAATTTTATTTGTCCAAATTTAGTGTTCAATTTCTAATTTTGACAAACAATCTTCTGCTGCAGCTGTTGTTATAAGCTTCATCACTAGTTACAAAAGTTCATACAGTTTCCCCTAAATGAAAATTTCGGTTCTTGTCTAAACTAAATCTACTATAGGAGAATTTGATGCGTAAAATCCCCCTAAATTGTGACTTAAACACCTAAACTATAGGATGTTTGCATTACACCTAAGCCTAATCACGCGAACACTTAAATTGCGCGATTTATGAGAATCACATCCTGGTGAAAATCACCCTGCTTTTATGCTAATTCATACAAGCTAAGCTACCTACTGCATCTCATTTTTTTTCCCCATAAATATGCCACGGAACTTCTTTTCTGGATTGGTTTCTTTCGCTACAAACTTGAAATCCTGAAAATAGATAAAATCAACAAACTACCTCAAATTTAACCATCTTTAGAAGATAAAGTTGAGCATTCTGTGAAGAAAATCATCATATTGCATTCTGGTGTAAGAGGATTGACTAAATACTAGCACAGATAGAGTTAAGTAGGAAGACCAGATGATCAAGTTTAATTAATTAGCTGACAAAAACTGCAAATATGTGTTCATAATATTAAGCACAATGACAATTGTCTTAAAGCAATTAGCTGAATATTCATTCTACGGATACTCACTATTCACCATCTTTCACTAGTCTCGTGTGTGAATTCTATGAATGAATGGTGAAAAACACACCTGAAGTATCATATTTCTCCGAGTTTTCTACCCGAACTATCACCAAATGTTTATCAAAACACATCTCGACTAGAATCTAATGATGTGTGTTAAACACTCTTTTTTTGGTTTATAAAAATGGTGTCAAGTGATACTCCACGAAAATAAATAATTTGAGTGTGACAAAACTTAAATAATTGAGAATTTAAAAGTTCAAAGGGTTAATATATTCGTGTAAAAGTTCAAAAAAAAGTAAAAGAAAGAGTCTTTTTTTTTTGGTTTTCCATTCGGTGTCCGGTATCCATATTGAAGCCCGACTCATCCGGATTCGCTCAGTGTATGGCCCATTCGGGAGATGCACTCCCTACTAAGGATTTTTCCATATCCAGGGCTCGAATCCGAGACCTCTGGTTAAGGGAGGAGCTTCCCCATCCATTGCACCACATCCTTGGATGGTAGTAAAGAAAGAGTCATTGTAATACTTTGAATTATGGGAGAATACTGAAAACTACTTCAAAGTTAGAATATAAAACCTAAATAGTTTAGACTGTGGTATTTTCTAGTTTATTTAATTAATATTCAAATAAATTTTATAGTCAAATCCATACAGAAATAGGCTTTCCGGTTTCTAATAAAAATAGGTTTCATACTACTATTATAAATATAGACATTGCTTGCTAATTTCATTGGGAAAAATTGTGGAGTTCATTCAAACGTTATAGGTATAATTGCTAGCAGATAGTTTTTTACTGACAAGAACTTCGATCTTCAAATTCAATTTGGAGTTCCAAATAGAAAAAGTACGTGCTATACATATGAATGCTAAAACATAGAATATATTTTAATTTGAAACATGTGATTCTATGATTTTAAATCAATTTTGGGCTCGAGATGCAAGTTGAATGTTTGAAGATGCAACTTGCACTATCAAATACCGATGATTTGTTTTAGGTAATCTTCTTCAGATTCCTTTAATTCAATTTTACATCTTCGATTCGAACTATGAAGGTCAAATTATTTAATTTTTCATGTAAATTAACATAGAATTTTTGAAAATTTTAAAATAAAATCTGCATATCTAAAAACTATATAAGAAATTTAAGAAGTAATCAATAATTCAAAGTATCTATAACTTATATGAAAAAAATTGTTGTAAGAAAATATCTTCTAAGTCTCCAAATAATATATGTTATTTTGTAAAAAAATAATGAGGAATCAATGTCCAACTTTATCTTAGATAGCGGGGTGTGGGAGTCATGGATAAGGGTAGAAGGTTAGTAGTAGGCAGTTGAGCATTGTCTTAATACTAGCTTATTCATGTATTTGGCTTGATGGTAGTGCAGAGCACCATATTTGTCGTAGTATTAGCCTATTCATGTAGTCTTTGGACTTTCGTATTTGATACCATCAATTGTTTACAATGTTTAGATGACCATACCTTGTTGTTGATCTTACTATTCCTTGCATATATGTTCCACACTGTTTTGCTATTAGTTGTCATATTTCTCTTCACTATCATAATTACCACTTTGATTTACTTCAGGTCTTTCAGAAACAGACTCTCCACGTTTAAGAGATAGTAAAAATAAGGCTTACATACTATTTTTTTCAGATCCCACTTGGTTTTACTGGATTTGTTGTTATTGTAGTAGTAGTAGTATCTCACTTTAATTTTTTAGACGGTGGGAGTATCACTTCCATAAGTATAAGGGTCTAAGTATAATATCGCAATCCTTCAGGATCAAAGTGATATTCTTCTACACTTTCGTGTCAGCCTGTATATAATAGTCTCCAAAGTAACCCAATTCCCATTCAAATCCCCAATTCCTCGCCAATCCTTTCTCTCTCTTTATCGCCGCCGTGGTCGACCCCGCCGGCTACACCCGGACTTTTTCTCCGGTGAATTCTTACTCTCTATCGTATCCATCCAAGGTTAAGCCCAAATTATTTTTGTGCTTCTTAATGTGATGATATTAGGGATTCGAACTAGTTCGGGTTTGAGATGTAACTGATCGACTAATCGATCGATCGAAAAGGAACATTACTGATTCGAAGTATCGGTTTTTTTCTGGAAAAGAAACAGTAGATATTATTTAAACGGGTTATATTTTAGTGTTAATTTCATGATCAACGTAGTGTTCTTACTTGTTTGTGTCTTTTAGAGTTGAATTAAAAGGATTTTTAATGAGGAATAGTCCTTGCTGTGATTGTTGTATTCTAGGGCTTGTAGTATGAAGACGAATCATGAGACATTTATTAGCTAATTGGATTAATTGATCGATCGATTTATTATTGAAAATAGGTCGAGGAACATTACTGATTCAAATTATCGATTTTTTCTGGAAACGCAAACGGTAGATATTATTTAAACGGGTTATATTTTAGAGATAATTTCATGATTCATGTAGTGTTCTTGCTTATTCGTGTCTTTTAGAATTGAGTTAAAGGATATCTAATGAGGAATAGTACATGCTGTGATTGTACCCTGCTGTTATACTAACTTTTAGGGCTTGTAGTACGAAGACGAATAATGGAACATTTATTAGCTAAATTGGAATTAATAAGTTCTCTATGAGAAAGAGTGCTAGATAATGATAATCTATCAGACATGTTTTTGGAAGAACTTAGAAACTCCTCCGTCTCGAATTAGGGTACCTGCTTACTATGTTGATAAGGCTAAGTTTGAAGACGGTAATGGGACTTTCATCGTGATTTTGGTATACCTGAGTGCAAAACAGGTAAGGGAAACATCCTCTCTTACACTCTACCCTCTCCAAGACTCCACATTGTGGGATCATGCTGGGTATGCTGTTGTTATTGAGTGCAAAACAGGATAAAGTTACTTCTTTGTGAAGTTAACTTTATTAGTATACTTTGGATTTGGATGTTAAGTTATATTTTTCGTAATATGATGTTGAAAAGGCATCGAGTGATTGGAATGCTTTTTCGTAATATGATGTTGAAAAGGCATCGAGTGATTGGAATGCTTTTTCCTTAATATAATTTGATGCATCTTTGGATGAACAAAAAAGAAAAGTAGGGGAGGTCCTTGAAAGAGGGATTGTATAAGTTGACCACTTTCTGACAAAAGAAATTCACTTTTATAAATCTGTGTTGAGTTGCGGACAGTACCTATATGAGGGAAAGCTTAAATGTTACTTCTAGAAAAATTTGTACTTGTTAGGATGCTTCATTCACTCAGTATGCAGTGGTTTGTTTAATGTCTTTGCCTGGCTAGGATTTTGAATGGCAGTTTTCTATTGTTTATCAGATGTCATCATTTCAAGAAAGCTTGCAAAAGTTCAAGAAGCAGCAAGAGAAGTGTCAATCTACTCTTGTTAATATGGCTGCCAGAGCAGGACCTTCCAAGGTGGCAGCTCCTCCAAGACCAGCAATTGCAAAACCTCTTGCACCTGCAGTCAAATTTTCAAATGACACAGAAAGGCTCCAGCATATAAATAGTATAAGGAAAGGTCCTGTGGGGGCTCAGATAAAACGTGTCATAGACTTGCTGCTGGAAGTATACTGCCTCCACTTTCTTCTCATTGTTTTTAAATCTTCCTTTAGTTTTATTTCTAAATTAAGAGCTATGATGTAAGCTATTTAACTTAGCACCAAGAAGCAAGTGTCTAAACAGCTAAATCTCTAAATTCATCCCACAACGAAATAGCTTAGGATTAAACGACCTCCAGACTTAAAACTATGGAGCAACTTAACTTTGCTGATAGGTTGGCAATCAGAACTTATTAGCTGGTTGAGATTTGGCAATCAGAACTTATTAGCTGGTTGAGATTAGTTCGATTAGCCTTGTGGTAATTGTCTTAGATCTACGACTAGGTCTACCACTGTGGATTTATGCAATGTTGGATGGTGCAATTTATTTGGTCCAAAGTGCTCTCATTGGGGCACATCAAACGAGAAACGAACAGATGTTCTAAAATAATGCAGTTTCAATATATCTTTTGCAGTTCTGGGGAATTATTTTTGTGGGATATCTCATGTGGTTTGATGTACTGTTGTATATTTATTTCATGTCGTATTGGAGTAGTACAAATACTTCTATTTCAAGCTAGTTCTAGTTTCTAGAGTGTCAACCATTTATTGTTAGTTGCAAGACCTACTTGAAGCTAGAGGTGGATGCTTGCATTATTAGTTGAAATATCTATTCCTTTCTTCTTCAAATAAAGTCTCTTGCATGTCTACTGAATAACCATAAATGTGCGGACCTCAAATGAGTCTCTGAAAGACCTTTCAACTTCATGGATTTGGTGATGACAATTAATCTCTTCTTTTAGCAGAACTGATGTAATTAACTAAATATCATGTGGATTGACTTCAGGGTGACATATTTCTTGCCTGGCAATATCGCATAACATGTCATATCCTGCAGTGTTTCTTCTTTTAGCTTCAAGTTGGTAGATTAGATCCGCGTATATTATTATTATTTCTTTTTCCTTTCCCTGATGCTACTGGGCAGTAACTACGCGGAATTACTACCAAATTAAAGACACCACATGTGTGCAGAAAAAAGATATGAAGTGGCAAGATTATTATACTTAATACAGCACTTATAATGTCTTAGCCTAGAACCGATTCATCTTCAGTTGCAAGTTCCATTTTGCACCAAACTTAAAACAAAAAAGGAATTATCTTTGGTCCTTTCGAGGGTGGGAGTTCTATAGGTACTTAAAAATTCCAAAAATTTGGCATGGCCATGCCCCAGGAATGTTGCATAACATTCCATTTTAGCTGGATTCTCCACCCTGATTAATAGTGTCTTGTCCTGTTATCTTATGGGGAACTGTGACACGCTTTGTTTAATAGTAATAGTTAGAGTTTGATAATTGATTAATTTCCATACATGCAGACAAGGCAAGCTTTCACTCCACAACAGATCAATGAAGCATGTTATGTTGATATAAATGGCAATAAAGCTGTGTTTGACAGTTTGAGGAACAACCTCAAAGTACATTATGATGGCAATCGCTTCTCTTATAAGGTAATCAAGGTCTTCTTAATTGTACTACTCCACCTTATAAGCACTTCCTTAATTTACCCAAACACTACAAAAGTGCTTAAAAGCTATTTTGGCTTAAAAACACATAAAATAAGCCAATACAGGTCCTATATCTCTATTTTTTTTATTAACATAAATTCACTTATTATTTGTCAACAGTCGAAACATGCCTTGAAAAATAAAGAAGATCTACTTAAATTGATACGAAAATTCACCGAGGGTATTGCTGTAATCGACCTCAAGGATGCATACCCAACTGTCATGGAGGACCTGCAGGTACGTTTCTCATACCAACCTACTTTTGAGTATTTGCTTTCAATGTACTGATACAGGTATTTCATATGCCTAGGCTCTCAAAGGTGCTGGTCAAATATGGCTGCTGTCAAATTTTGACTCCCAGGAAGACATTGCCTTCCCAAATGATCCACGAGTACCTATTAAGGTTGATGATGATTTGAAACAGCTATTCAGAGGTATTGAATTACCACGTGACATGCTTGATATTGAAAAGGATCTCCAGAAGAACGGGATGAAACCTGCTACAAACACTGCAAAAAGAAGGGCAATGGCACAAGTTCATGGCATTGCCCCCAAGGCCAAAACAAAGAAGAAGAAGCATGAGATTAGCAAGAGGACTAAGCTTACAAATGCTCATCTTCCAGAACTCTTCAGACTTTAGATTTCCATTGGTTCATATACTTTTCCTGAATGTGAAAGAAGCACCGGAGTTTCTATTCGTTAGGCTTTGGGGGGTGTTGCTCCTTTCCAGATTCTGATGTCTAGTGACTGAGCGTCCAGATGCCAAATGCTTTACATACGTCTAGCATGATGAAAAGATCTTAAGAATGGCTAAAGTACTGGTGTTTGGTTCCTGTTGACAAGTTGGTATTTTATTCTTATAATTGTTAAACTTGGTGGGGATGGTACTATTATTTTGTGAATGTATTACTGACTTGGGGATTTTGGACCATTAAACTGTTTGTATAACCAATTTCATGAAGATCAACTACTCCAATTTGTATCATATTGTCTAATATCAATATATATTACAATAAATTAGTTACTTGATTAGTCATGGAGTCTCAAGATTAACTAATTAAGTTTTAACTTTTAGCTTCGAAAACTCTTGGAAGTTGCAACTTCGTGTACACACAGGTCATTCATAATTCCAGTTTGTCAAGAAATTTCCTAGCTTTAAATATTGAACTGATGCATAGAGAAATCATTTCGTTTGCTTTCTCATAGATCTTCTAACTCGAAATTTCATGATCATCTTCTTTCGTAAGATAAGAATATAGGTCAGCCACCGAGACAACATTAGAAGAATTAGACGACCATAGTCAGAACCAAAGACAGATGTGTACACCACTTAGGAACAATTATTTCAGTGATTGATCGAGGATCTGTGGAAACAACCTCTTTTGAAAATTCTAGGTAAGGTTATATATACAATAGATCCCATAGTTGGACCAACCCTCCCTAAGTCCACACATAAGGAGAGCTTAGTGTGCTGAGTTTCCCCTTTAGGTAGGGGAAGGTTGCCATTGTGTGTAGTAACGACTAGGTTTCCTGGATTATAACTTTTGTATGTATGTCAACTTCACGAAGATTAGTAGGATCTTTGTATCACTGGGATTTTTCTCTTCATGCAATTGTTTTGAATTCGTAAAAGCAATATTTGTATTCCATCAATATGACAAGCTACTGTATTGAAGTATGGATTATTACTGTGTATACACAAAAATTTCACCTTTGCTAAACCCTGGTAACCTTTGTTATCATCTTGATGAGATGCCAAACGTTACCAAATTTGTTAACTAATGTATTTTGGAACAAAGCATAAAAATAAGATGCAAGCACTGTTGCCAACAAAATTAGCAAAGCATTTTCTTGGTGATGAAGAACTCCTGCAGAAATCCATTTCAGAACTTCACTTAGCAATGATATGCTATCTGATCAAAATGTCCTACTCTTAAAGCCTCTTAGGAGTTGAAACTTTCTTTGAGCACATCTGCGAATTGATAGATGTCGTTGCGCCTCTGGCTCTCTAAAGGGAAACTTTCCCTGCACGAGCTTTGAGAAAAGTGAGAAAAAAGAAGTAACATCTACTATTAAATCAATCTTTAAAAGAAATGATGCATCACCTTGTCCGTTGAATCGCAGCATAATCAATTTCAGCAATAAGAACTGCTTCATCGTGCCCTGTGGTTGCAATTATTTCACCCATCTGCTCACCAGAAAAACAAAGATCTCTTTGATAGCTCTATACAGGCCTCTGCAATCCAAAGTAACTAATTTGCAATTTCTTAACATACCGGTCCAACCACAGTGGAGTGACCCCATATCACGTAGCTACTGGCTGAATCTCGAGATGGGGAGCAAGATGCCACATAAAGCTACGAAAAAATGCAGTTATATCTCTTTTCAGTCTGATTACAAGACAAAGAGAACTACCATTATAAAGTAACATGGTATTACCTGGTTATCTACTGCCCTGCAAAATCGAAGTTGAATGAACAGTAAGGAAGCAGCAGCTATCAGTTATAATAATACAGCACAGAACTTTGTTACACCATCGACAAGAAGAATCAGAGGGAAATATCCAAAGTGAAGCACATTGTTTTTGCTAAAAGAAAGTTCACCGTATAGAGTAACACACTTAAGATACTACCTAAAAAGGTCCTCTTCCAGGAACAAATCTTACATAGCTCTTTCATAATTGATTACATTCTAAGAAACTTAGAATATGCCACAAGATCTTCGATAATAAGGTGTCAATGTTTGTAAAAGAAGACAAGGAATCAGGAGAAATCAACATAAGGGGAAAAGAATTCTAGAGGGGTTAAGTACTGGTTAATTGAGGGCGGGGAGGGGACCTTTTCCCGGAGTTTTCTTATGATTTCTTTAAGTGTGTTGCGACTGCATTGGTCGCTCTTTAATGAAGTATTATGAAAAGTTCATAAAACCTTTATTGGTCAACTCTTTTCACAACTAGACGAGATAGAATCATCTTACCTTGTTCTTTGCTCCAGCTCCCACAAGGCGACCCCAGTACTAATGCTGAATGCTCCAGGGTAACATATTAAATGAGCACCTGATTCTCATATGAAAATTAAGGAGAACAATTAGTCCAACAGGATCACAACTACTTAAACATGTAAATCATCATACCTCTGGCACTATACGACATTGCCAGTTCAGGAAATCGTATATCATGACAAATTCCTATTCCAATGCATCCAAAATCTGCAGATTGAAGTTCAGTTATAAGATTTGTAAAAGTACAGTTTCAAGTAGGAAGCATGGCAGGGCAATTAAGGAAATAATCATAAGTGCGATCAGAAACTACTAGCTATACAAGTTTAGCCGAAAAAATGAGACCTATATCAGAATTGGGAAGGTTAGAGACATGTATGAATGTGCAAGATGCAGGGTAAACAGTTGCACATTTTATGCTAATATTTTGAGATAACTGATGCAGATAATGTCAATACATTTGACATGCCTGATGGACATAAGAATTACATTATATCCCCATGAACCTATGAAACATACTACTCCCCCCATCCCAATTTCTGTAACATACTTTCCTTTTTAATCAGTCCCAAAAAGAGTGACATCTTTCCATATTGAGTAACAATTCAACTTCAAACTTCTCCTTTAATAAAATGATTTATAGCCACAGAAATTTCTATGACTTATTTTAGACCATAAGTTTCAAAAGTATTCCTTTTCCTCTTAAACTCCGTGCCTAATCAAATACCATCCAATAAATTGGGAGGGAAGGAGTACCAGTTATTACCATATTTAGCGATTATTGCTTTCAGAAGGAAACTGTTGCCTACCTGTATCAACAACTGTAGGGTTCTCTCCTGCGGAAATGTTGTCTGATTCCTTAAATTGAACTTCTCCTGGCAATGGCTTACCCATGTCAAACAAATGTATCTGCAGAAAGGCATTGCACAATTACATTTCTAGTTCATCTAGCCATTCTTTTCGTCCAATCACCTGTCAACTTCTTTTTGGTGCAGCCAAAGCTGATCATCATACACATTCTTTTACTTTTGTAAAAGCTTTTGAGATCTAGCTTAATGATTTTCACTAATAACGAAACTATAATACTAATCAGAAAAGAAAAAAAGATGTGTTCTTCATTGTAGATTTTTCTTCCTTGCACGAAAAAAAAAAAAGGCTTACTTTTCTGTGCTTAGCCTTAAACTCTCCATTAGGTCCAAACACACAGCAAGTATTGTACAGCTGACCAGCATCCTTTTCCGGAATCGATCCACCTATAATGGTGACTCCTAAGGAAGAAGACACTTCAGATAACATAAGCAATGATGGGGCACTTTCTATATCATTGAAGTCCTCAGAAAACTTTGCAAACATGTCAGTTGAACAAGGGCAATTCCACATTTCCTACAACAAATGGTTGAAATACATTGAATCATCACATCCAACATTTGCTATTAAGCTATGTGCATAGCTTAAAAATTATCTTCTTGACCATCTTTTTTCAACCTTTAGAACGAAACTTTAGACTGATAAGAAAGTTTTATCCTACTTACGTAGCATTATTTAATCCTCTTTCCTAACTAGTCCAAGTTGATACAATTTTTCTTAAAATTATAGCAGAAAAGAAGACAGAATTTCCAGCGGTGTATATGAAAGTGGAAAGGAAAATAGCCGAATATAGAGAGTGTAAAGTGTTAGGATCGAAATAATCAGGTGTCATGCGTAAGCTAGCAAAGCAAACCTCGAAAGACGCCACATAAGAAGACATGCGAGAAATACATCAAAAGGGACACAATAATTTAACGCGGTTCGGTCAATCGACCTACGTCCACAAAAGGAGATAAGCAATCTACTATATAAACGAGAGTACAAAATGTCAAGAGAGACAACCTCACACAATTCACTCAGAATAAAAAGAGGTTCACACAAGTGATACCGCAACACTTGTCTCACAAAGTCTCCCCCCAAACAATACTCTCAAACCCCTAGGACTACATTGTGGATGCTACCAAGCTAGAAGAAAGGAGTCTCTATTTATAGAGTCTATAACATTTTCCTACAAGAATAAGGATTAGCCAAATATGGAGAATTCATGTTTTCCTTTTCCTAAAAGGAAAGCCCAATTATGGTAAGAAAATCAGGGCAAATACCAACATAAAGAGTATTTGCACAACCAAATCACTTAAAACCAATTGCAGGGCAAGTTTCTAACTAGGCATAATATATACATAGACACCTTAACTTAGCCTCAACCGGCAACTAAACACTCCAACTTCGAGGATACACATCTAGACCTAAGTTGAGCGGACTCTTCACTTTCGATGCCGCACCCGTGTCGGATTCTTCAAAAATACACTACTTTTAGAGAATCCGACACGCACCCGCAGACATTTTTGAAGAGTCCGAGCAACATAGATCTAGACACCTCAACTCGTCTCCACCGTGTCATTTGAACACTCCAACTTACAAAATGATCATTTAGACACCTCCAAAATTTATGTGCCACGCCAACATCGGGTGTCGACTAGACACAACAAAGTTGAGGTGTCTAATGTGCATTCTCAAAGTTGAAGCATTTAGTTGCCAATCGTAGCCAAGTTAAGGTGTCTATCCATACATTATGCTTTCTAAATTCTAACTAAGTGTGGGTTGATGACATATAGAAGTGTCTGATTTGTTGAAGTTGGTCAAATTACATCATGTAGTTTTCAACACTGTTAGCATATAAATCAGTATAAGATTTATCAAAGGAATTGTGTAAAACAAAAAGAAAAAGGATATCTTTTTTTTTTTAAATTAAAAAAAAAAAAAAGTTCTTGTAAGGCTCAAGGGTAGAATTAATAAACATTGACATCTAAAGCTAAAATTTAAAAGGGGAAAAGTGAAGGGAAGGCTACTCACAGGCAAAAGTATAAGACTTGCACCTTTTTCTGCAGCAGCTTGAATCAGACTACGAGCCTTGAAGATATTAGCATTCTTCTGTGAGGTAACTTTCAGCTGACAAATTCCAATCTTGAACTTTTTTTCACAAAACCCAAAACACACACACACAGGAAAAAAAATAAAAAATATCAGCAAATGATTATCACAGTGAGGACTTATGTTAATCATTTTGTTTTTTCCCATCAAGAATCAAGAAAATGTCATGTTTTGGGTTTATTGGGGATACAGAAACCAAAAGGGTATTTTTGGAAACAAGAAAAAAATACCTGTGTTATTTTGGGAATTTGCAGTGGAACAAATGTCATTTTAGAAATAGAAGACATGGAAGAAGTGGTCCTGCTATCACTTTGTAAACTGTAAAGTGAGTATCTGTATAGCCCGTTTAGATGAAAGTGTTGAAATTGAAAATAAGCAGCTGATGTGTTTGGTAAAAAAAATGCTGATAAATAATTTTTTCTATTAAAATGATATAAATACCCTTAAAACTGTGAAAGTTCATAAAATGGATCATTGCAAATTTTTTAATTCAAATTGATTAAAATACAAAATTTATATCTCAATTCATTTTATATTCCAAATTAATTAGATAAAATTATTTTTAATAATTTCAGATTATTTATTAAAAACATTGAATGAAACTGAAAAATAGCAAAAAAAAAAATGGATTCCACTCCAATGTAAAATTACTAATTACAACAAAGATGAAAAGAATTTCCTTGCCAATTTTTTTTTGTCACGGGGAAATTTAAATCAAAGTGACATTCACCGTGACGGAAGAGCAACATGCTCTACCCCCACCCAACCACACACCTTTTTAAATAATCTGCAGTATTTTTTTTTTCTAATTAATATAATCTTTGAATAATAAAATTTGAATGACGAAATGAACTAATCAATCATAACAATACTAAGCCAAAGAGAAAAAAATATAAAATATGGCAGAGAGGAGCTTGTTTTGGATCGAAGTAGTAGAAGCAGCCATGGAATATAATAGAGAAGGAAACGGAAGAATAAGTTAGGGCAGGGAAGGGCATTTCAGGAGTTATAAGAACATGCAAGTGGTAATAAAGTAAATTACTTGGTCAAACTTAAATAATTTTTAAGCCAAAAGCAATAAGTTGGGTGTCACGGCCCGAGCTAGGCCCTAGCCGTGATGGGCATCTCAGACCAATGAAGGCTCGAGAAGGCCCCTTAGCATAACATCAAAAGCATAGACAAACATAAAGTGTGGAAGTAGGCCCATAGATATGAAGTTCGACTGCGAACAAAAGTCTAAACATCTGGTCTTGAAAATATGATGAAAACATTTACCAACGTCTGTCTACGGAGCCTTTAGTAATAATATGAATGAAATTCTAAGCCAGAACATGGCCCCGGCAATACCATAAACCACCGTAAAGGTCTAAAGAAAATGAAGCAAGATGCCTTCCGAAAGATGGATGGCTCTGGCTCACCGCTCTTAACTCGCTGCCTTGACAAGATCCTAGTGCTGCACAAAATCACGAAAAAATGTCTCCGAACCTACATCATGAAAAGATGTAGCGTCCGGGGACGATCAGTACTGGCAATCATAAGATACATAATGTAATCACGAGTTTAAGAAATCATGAAATAAACTCTTAAGTAATAAAACATAATCATCTTTTAAATGCTTGCTTTATGGAATATATAGTTTCACCAACCTTAGGCAACCCACGGACTGATATGGGTCCGGTATTCGCCCAACCGACGGGGCCCCAATCCATGTTCGCCGCATGAATTGAGATGAACATAGTATGGCCATCATTACGTACCGCCCTCATTGAGGTGCGTGTCAAGGTCGGCCCATTTGGGAGCGAACCACCCCTATGTCGGCAAACATATATTTTCGGCGTTGGTCAGAAGGACTTACACCTTCTCGGTGAACTACATAATCCCCAAATACCCCCCATTAAAACAACTTTCATAAATCCTTATCTGAGGAGTTTATCATTAAGGCATTCACATTTTGGTACCGTCATACCAAGACTTGCAAGTTATCCATATTATGCCCAATCATTATCATGTAACATTATAGACTCTAAATTCCGTCTTTAAATTCATAAACATGACCATAGTAGGATTTTCATAAGAGTCATTAAATCTTTCACCTTTCAAACCATACATTGCTCAAAAGACGGAATAAACATCATCATTCCCCATTGAAAACAAGTTTTTGAAAAGGGTTGAAAGTCATAATTTTCATCATTCATAACATTTATCCTTGTAAATCCATATAACGAAATTCACCCTTTCAAAAAATATGTTCAAGTCTCAAAACCCTCCTTAGTAATTAGAAAACAATTTATAACAAAACCCTCCTTAGTAATTAGAAAACAATTTATAACAAGAGGGAAATCAATATTAAGCTTTTCACAACGAAATCCTCAACCCTAGTTTCAATCCATTAATATAATATGTATAAATAATAAATAAATTAACACTTTGCAATAATAGTTGTAGTAAAGAGTGTTCAACATGCCTTTTGACGGAGAGAGATTGAGAAAGACTTGATTCCTTAGCCTTGAAGCTTGAACCCTAATTGGAATTTCCCTTTGTGTTTTGGGGAAGAGGGGAATGTGTTTTTGAAGAATGAATTTCGTAGTTGAAGGCTTGGGGTCGTTTAGTATAAGTGGGGGATGGTTTTTAATCAAGGAAAGGACCAAAATATCCCTCAGAATGCGTTTTAAAAGTGCAGAAAATTACCTTCTGACTGTTCAGGTGACGGACCGTCACCCGAACCGTCAAAACATGGCCTAAATTTGGCCTTACTGGTTGAGCCTGACGGCTTGCCTTGACGGGTATTCACAAGTGTGACGGTTCGTCACCCGAGCCGTCACACTTTGGCAGACAGAAACCTTTCAGTAAACCAAGCTTAACTTTCTACTCAGATATTGGATTAAGGCAAAATTGAATGCATTGGAAAAAAGACTCAAATATCTTTCATTTGATGGGTCTTGAGCTATAAAAATCTTTATATTTTAGGAGTTATACTCCTTTGAAGTTGACCCTAGTAAAATCGTATATGGAAATTCAATCGGTAAAAAGGCTTTCAACTTAACTTTGTGCTAGAGGTTCCTTAGGATCTTAATTCATGTCTAAAGCTCTTCACACACTAAGGAATCGATCTCACACCTATATATCGTTAGAAATCATTAGGTTTGGGTCTATACACCTTCGATAAATGGGTCGGATCTTAGCTTAGGAAACTCGGAGTGTTACATTGGGGTTGACCAACTTATAGCCTTTGACTTGTTTTAACTTAAAAGCACTTATTTTTAAGCACTTTTGTTGTTTGCCAAACACCCAAATAAGTCAAAAAATGCTTTTAAGCTGGTTTGACCAGCTTTTAAGCCCATCCAAACACCCATACCTTTGTCCTGCCCTCAATAGAATAATTCTCTTCATTAATGATGCTTAACTTGTTTTTAAATCATGGGACTGAGACAAACTCTCAAGATAATGGAGCAATTATTATGTCAATACTTATTTTAAAAGTGGGAAAGCTCCAACTATCAAAGTTGAATTACCTCGTAGTCGAGAGTGAGGTCCTGGGTTAGGGTCGTAGTTGGGTCTCGGGTCGGGGTCGAATATTGGTTCCCGAGTCTCAGGTCGGTGAAGGAAGTCAGGCCTCCAGCGAGACCCGTTTCGGGGTGGTAAGGTTTAAGAAAAGTTTTGAAAAATATTTTCATGATTTAAGTAATGTTCCGAAAAATATTTTCCTTGTTTAACGTAGGAAAGTCATTTTTCTTAAATCAAAGGAAAATAAGTATGTTTGAAAAATATTTTTTTCAGAACATTCTAGCCATAATCTTATGCTGACACTCACTAAAGGACAAAAAAGTTTCAGGCAAATAAAACACATTATGCATGAACCATTTACAGCAGCCATTCCCATTGCCAGTAACCAGCATTTCCTTTTCATATACAACTTCTAGGAAAAAGTTTTCCAACAGACATACAGGAAGTTTTTTCTTCAGAAGTTCCTTCCATTTTTCTGAAATTTCCATTTTCAAGAATCAATGAAAGATTCAATCTTTGATGAAAGAAAAGAGTTGATGGTTTCACCTTTAGGTGGAATCCCACAACTAAGAAAAGCCCATTTCTTGGAACCCATTGTTTCTTCCATTGAAGGTCCAAATTTGAAGCCTCCTTCACTTCTTTTTTCATCTGAATCTGAATGGCCATTGAAAGTTTCCTTTAATGGTTGTAGACATCGTCAGAACAAATGGAAGAAATGGGTTGAAAACATGGAATCTGTCTATCACTTTGTATGGAAAACTGTTGGTATTTATGAAGCTATTAAGGGTTCAGTATATAAAGTCCATACACATAAAGATTTGATTTTTGGGTTGGTAGAAAGGTGGTGTTGTGAGACTAATACATTTATATTTCCATGGGGTGAAGCTACTGTTACTCTTGAAGATATGATGATTTTGGGAGGGTTCTCTGTTTTGGGTGACTCTGTTTTGTTCCCTCTTCAATCCCCTGAGTTGGTACAAATTCAAGAAAATCTTGAAAGAGCTCGTGGGGACCTTATCAGATTGAAGGCTGATGATCATAATAGGTGGTTGAATCTTTTCATGAACAGTGGAAAGGATTTTGAACATGAAGCTTTTCTTTCTCTTTGGTTATCAAGATTTGTGTTTCCAGGTAATGAGTATGATAAAATAGGTAAACATGTTTTCCCTATAGCTGTTAATCTTGCTAGAGGTACGCGACTAGCGCTTGCTCCTGCTGTTCTTGCTAGCATATATAGGGACTTGAGCTTGTTGAAACAGACTATGATAATGGCTTCAACAAATGAGCCAAGTAGTAATAGAAACGACGGAGAGAGATTTAATATTCTAAAATTTAATCTTTGGGCACCATTGTTCTTAGTTCAAGTTTGGGCTTGGGAGAGGTTGCTACCTTTGAGGCCAGAGCAAGTTCAGAATTACAATATGCCTAGTGGGGTGAGAATAGAACGATGGCACAATGTGAAACAAACTGATGTTATTAATGTGAGGACTATTATTGACTCGTCTGGAGAGACATTTCAGTGGAGGCCATATGCCTTGGCTGTGGAAGGTTGGTTAGTTCCCAAGTTTTACAAGGAAAAAGAAGAGTGGGCAATAGTTGAAGGGAAAAAATTGGACCAAGAACTGGAGTCCTTCGTTAGATGCTTGAGGGTGTCTGAGATTGTTGGTTTTGATTGTCAAGAGCCTTATCGACCAAATCGTGTAGCAATGCAGTTTGGATATGATCAGGACTTCCCTAAATGGATTGCTCGCTCGCCTTCAAGTCCAGAACTTGCCTGGTACAACTATAGCAGACCCTTTGATTCTGATTTGAGGTTATACTATCCGTCTAGGTTGTCTGAATCAGATGTCACTACACAGTATTTGAACTGGTGGAGAAAAGCAGTATTATTTCTAGCTGATGCATTCAAAGGATTGTCGCAGCGACAAAGGAGTAAAAGAAGATTAAAACGGCTTTCTAACATTTATGATTCGTATGTTTTTTCTCCCAAGTTAAAGCAGGTGAAAGTAGAAACCGATTGGGATGTTTATGATGTTCTTCCTAGTCTACACATTGAATGTCAACAAAAACAAGCAGAGAATTACCCTGATGTTCCTCCTGGTTTTCCTCCCAAGTCTGGTGGGAAAAATGACAAGAAGATTTTGTCTATGGTGGTTTCACAAACAATGGCGTGTGACATTGTGCCTCCTGGTTTTGTGGTGAATCATTTTGCAGAAGAAAAAGTTTACACATCCACGGACTTTGCAGATGACAAAAAGGAGATTGGCTGTGTATTTCCTAGCAAGTCTGGCTGGGAAAATGACAAGAAGAATTTGTCTGTTGGAGTTTCACAAACAATGGCTTGTGGTATTGTGCCTCCTGGTTCAACACAGAAGCATACTGCAGAAGAAAGAGTTTACACATCCTCTGACTCTGCACATGACAGCAATGAGAGTAGCAGCGTAGTTCTCCCCAAGTACAATGGGGAAAATGACAACGATGATCTATCTATGGGGTTTTGTAAAACAGAGGTTTGCGACATTGTGCCTCCTGGTTTAATGGAGAAGCATAATGCAGGAAAAAGCGGTTACACATCCACTGATGCATATGACAGCAATGAGAGTAGCAGTGTAGTTCCTCCCAAGTGCATTGGGGAAAATGACAAGGAGAATTTATCTATGAAGGTTTGTCAAACAGTGGCTTGCGACGTTATGCTTCCTGATTCAACAAAGAAGAGTACTGATTGTGAACCTGACAGAAATGAGAATAAGAGTAATATATCCCAAAGTCTTGTGATCAATGAGCAGAAAAGAGGGGAAAAAACCAGCTGTGATGATCTTATAATGGTAATAGAATTTCGTCTTAGCAGGCTCGAGAGACAAGCTGCTTCTCGCAGGAGATGCTAGTTTCAATATAGTACTATTTCAAATGCCTGTTTATTTTTCTTATCTGTGGTTACTTGCTCAAATTAGTTGCTTTTCAATTTTCTGTTTACCCTCCCTTTCTTTAGTTTATTTATAAACCATTAAAGAGAATTCTTGTTTTGTCACTGGTGTAAAGGAATGCCGCCTCAATTTGCATTTCTTCTATTAAAAGTAGAATATGGAATACTGTTGCATAGTTCTCAGATCTTTGTATTGTGAATTACCCTTCAGGTTATGGAATTGCTGGTACAATCTACATATCTGATGCAAAATTGCATGTCAATTTTCTGTTGCCGTTTCCTGCTTTAGTTATTATACCCATCCTCTAAATAAAAGTTGTCTCTCTGTGTGAAACTGCATTGGTCACTCTTTAATGAAATATTCTGTAAACTTTCAGAAGACCTTTATTGGTCGACTCTATTTACAACTAGACGTGACAGAATCATCTTGCCTTGTTCTTTGCTCCAGCTCCCATCGGGCCGCCCCAGTACCCATGTTGAATGCTCCAGGGTAACATATTAGATGAGCACCTTATTCTCATATGAAGAAGCTCTTTGTAAACATCATGGTGCAATTAAGGCGAACAATTACTCCAACAGGATTACTAACTACTTAAGCATGCAAACCATC
Source organism: Capsicum rhomboideum (assembly GCA_031232105.1). Classification (NCBI taxonomy): domain Eukaryota; kingdom Viridiplantae; phylum Streptophyta; class Magnoliopsida; order Solanales; family Solanaceae; genus Capsicum; species Capsicum rhomboideum. The sequence continues at coordinate 14,122,639 of CP124713.1, read as the reverse complement.
ATACCTCTGGCACTATACGGCGTTGCCAGTTCAGGAAATCGTAAATCGTGACAAATTCCTATTCCAATGCGTCCAAAATCTGCAGCTTGAAGTTTTCAGTTATAACATTTGTAAAAGTACAGTGTCAAGTAGGAAGACTGGCAGGACAATTAAAGAAAGAATCGTAAGTGCAATCAGACACTACTAGCTAAACAAGTTTTGCCGAAATGAGACCTAAATCAGAATTGGGCAGGTAGCAATTGTCGACATGTATGAACATGCCAAATGCAGGAAAAACAGTTGTACATTTCCTGCTAATATATTGAGATGCCTGATGCAGAAAATGTCAATATATTTGACATGCGAGATAGATAGAAGAATTATATCATATCCTCAGGGACCTATGGGACATACTAAAACTGTAGGCTTTCCAAACTTAGGGGTCATTACATTAAGTAGGAAACAGTTGCCTACCTGTATCAACAACTGTAGGCTTCTCTCCTTCGGAAATGTTGCCTGATTCCTTAAATTGAACTTCTCCTGGCAGTGGCTTACCTATGTCAAGCAAATGTGTCTGCAGAAATGCATTGCATAATTACATTTCTAGTTCGTCCTGCCATTTTCTTCATCCAATCAACTTCTTCTTGGTGCAGCCAAAGCTGATCATATACACATTCTTTACTTTTGTAAAAGTTTCTGGAGAACTAGCTTAATGATTTTAACTAATAACGAAAATACAACACTAATCAGAAAAGAAAAGAGATAGGTTCTTTATTGTAGATTTTTTTTTCCTTACAAAAAAACTTACCTGTGCTTAGCCTTTAACTCTCCATTAGGTACAAATACACAACAAGTATCGTACAGCTGACAGCATCCTTTTCCGGAATCGATCCACCTGTAATGGTGACTTCTAAGGAAGAAGCCACTTCAGATAACATAAGAAATGACGGAGCGCTGTCTATATATCACTGAAGTCTTAGGCAAACTTTGCGAAAATGCCAGTTGAATAAGGGCAATTCCACATTTCCTACAACAAATGGCATAGCTTAAAAATTATCTCCTTGACCATCTTTTTTCAATCTTTAGAAAGAAACTTATTTAGAATGATAAGAAATTTTCATTCTCCTTACACAGCATGATTTAATCCTCTTTCCTAACTTATACACGTTGATACAACTTTTTTCATAAAATTATCGCAGAAAAGAAGGCAAAAAGCTGTGCTCTTTGGCATTCAGGCATACCGGGCTCAATTGTTTATTATCCCCTCCAAGGTTCTTAAGGTTATTGAATCATAGTGCAGGAGTTATGTTTGGTCTGTGCTAATGAGATCACTAAAAGGCTCCTGTGGCCTGGGATAGAATCTGTACCCCTAAATCAGTAGGTGGACTTAACTTGATCAATTTGAAGCTATGAAATAAAGCTGCTATTGCTAAGACCTGCTGGGATTTGGAGCATAAGCAGGACAAGCTCTGGATTAGGTGGATTCATGCATTTTATATAAAAGGGCAGCCTTTTCATCTAGTTCAGAGCCCACCACAGACATGTTGGATGGTGTGGAAAATTATGGATGCTAGAACACTGAGTAGGCATCTGCAACATATTGCTACATCTGGGAAATCTGTCACACGAGTTCTATATTTACATCTACTTGGCTCACAACAGAGGGTACAATGAAAGAGTATTATGTTTCATAATCTTGCTAGACCAAAGGCTCTATTCACGACATGGTTGCAACTGCAGGATAGGCTGCTTACTACTGATAGACTACGCAGTTGGGGCATGAAGGTTGATGTGCAATGTGTGATATGTCAAAAACGACTGGAGACCAGGAATCATATGTATGTGAGTTGTGAGTATTCTGTATCGCTTTGGAGGATATTAATACAGTGGCTACAGCTACCACTTCAACCAACTACCTGTTGGGACCTATATCTGTTGCAGACATTAAATACAGAAAAGTGAAGTCGCAGAATGCTCAACTTTATAGAATGTTGTATGCTGAATATTTGTTACAGTAGATCAACTACAGGACTAGCCTCAGTTATGCAGCAGCTTGTATTTTAATTTTGTTTCTAGTTCATGTTAGAGTGGAGGGAGTCTAGCTTATGAGATTAGGAAGTGGTTCATCTTGCTATAGATTTGTAACGCTTTACTTGGTGATTAATAAAATTGTTCGTTACCAAAAAAAGAAGGCAAAGAATTTCCAACAGCGTATATGAAAGTGGAAAGGAAAATAGCCGAATATAGAGAGTGTAAAGAGCGTTTGCACAACCAAATCACTTAAAACCAACTGCAGAGTAAGTTTCTAACTAGGCATAATATAACTTGCTGTCCTTTTGGAAATAGGAGCTATGGAAGTATGACACTGCAGATTTTGTGGGAAATGAGAGTGAAGAATACAGGAAGAAGTGGTCCTGCTATCAGTTGAAACCAGCAATTGTGTATTGGTGGGTTCCCATGGCACCTGGACATCTCGGTTGAAACTTTGTATATATAGTACATGTGTATAAGAAAAGGATTATATATTAAATTTGTCACCCGGAATAGCAAAAGGTTGAAAGGTACCAGTGGTACAGGACAATACATGCCGCCGTAGCAACGAGGGTTCGAAGCTGTTCTGCAGACTATTTTCTTTCTCAAGGTTTTATAGAATAATACCTCTTATTCCTACAAAAAGAAAAATTGAACTACATAGGTATCTTGAATCTCAGAATATCCAAAAGAGAACATTACTAAATATGCATATTCGATCGATTTGTCTATAAAAAGAAAAATGATAAATTACCCGAATCCAGGGGCGGCTCAAGTAAATCGGTGGCCAAAGGCGAAAATCGAACGGAGGCCTTAAATTTTTAAGAAAAATTAATATATATTTTTTTTAATAAATTCTATATTTTTAATTTTTTTGAGATGCAAAGTAGTTAATATTTTTTTATAGTCGAGTTCTTCCAATAATTATTTTTCCGTTAATATGACTAATGCATTTAATCTTTCTTGAGACATAATACTTTAAATACATCAAACTTTTTCTAATAATTCTTTACTTTTATATAAGAAGTTAATTTTTTCTACAAATAGTATTTAATATTTTTTTTATAAAAAACCTATAATCTATTATTATTAAAAAAAAATGAGGCCCCTTAAATTTGGGCCTAAGGCGATTGCCTATTTTGTTAATTGGTAGAGCCGGCACTGCCCGAATCGTAACCTAAAATTAAAAGAGGCGGCCCATTTATCCTATTGGACAATGTGACACGCAAAACCTAAAATTCTGGATCCGCCGCCGCTTACACTCATTAAAAGAACAAAAAAGTTTCAGTCATAAACCATTTACAGCAGCCATTCCATTACCAGTAAGCAGCATTTCCTTTTCATATACAACTTGTAGGAAGTATCAAAGATTCAATCTTTGATGAAAGAGAAGATATGGTGGTTTCACCTTTAGGTGGAATCCCACAACTAAAAAAAACACATTTCTTGAAACCCATTGTTTCTTCTGCTGAAGGTCCAATTTGAAGCTTCCTTTTTCATCTGAATGCAAATGGCCACTGAAAGTCTCCTTTAATGGCTGTAGACATCGTCAGAACAAATGGAAGAAATGGGTTGAAACCATGGAGTCTATCTATCACTCTGTATGGAAAGGTATTTATGAAGCTATTAAGGGTTCAGTATATAAAGTCCACACACATATTATTATTAAAAAAAGAAGAAAGAAAGTATATTTCTTTAAATTTTCAAACAAGAAAATGAAATATATATTTTCTTTCTCTATTGTTTTTCTTTCAAACATATGAAGATGAAACACTATCAACATTTCTCTCACTACTATAATGCTCGGAAACATTTCTTTTGAGCCGAGCATCTATCAGAAACAGTATTTTGACCTCACAAAATGTATAAATTATGCATAAATCCTACCCTATCTAAATCCCACTTATGATATTACACCGAGAATCTTCTTGTTGTTGTAATCTCATCCTCCTCAGCTTCTAACAAAGACAAAAAAGGAGGACTAGCAGAAACACTAGAATTAGAACAAAATGAGAATGGAGAACTAGTAAATGAATGGCTACAGCTTGTAGTATTTGTTGAAGAAGTATAGCTATTCAACAAATCAAAAAATGCATCAATAATATACCTATTATTATTTTTCCCATTAGACTTCAAATACCAAATTAATAGCTCTTCAAGACACTTCTCACAATCTTTAGTTTCTTTATTTGCTTCCAACATTTCTTCCATTGATTTCTTGAAATCCCTATAAGGGTTCATCGAATCCATCTCCGCTATAACACATGAGTCATTAAATAGTTGGAACTCAATCCTGTTACTACTATTGTTATTACTCTTTGATGATGATGCCTCTTCAAGAATTGAACTAGTTTTAATCTCTTGATTTGCTTCAACCTTTTCTTCCATTGATTTCTTTGAATCCTCATAAGGGTCCATCGAATCCATTGTTGTTATCACACATTAGTCATTCTCTTGATACAGTATATAAAGTCCATACACATATTATTATTAAAAAAAGAAGAAAGAAAGTATATTTCTTCAAATTTTCAAACATGAAAAAGAAATATATATTTTCTTTTCTCTATTGTTTTTCTTTCAAACATATGAAGAAATAGTTGAAGCAAATCAAGAGAATGACTTATGTGTTATAACCACGATGGATTTGATGGACCCTTATGAGGATTCGAAGAAATCAATGGAAGAAAAGATTGAAGCAAATCAAGAGATTAAAACTAGTTCAATTCTTGAAGAGGCATCATCATCAAAGAGTAATAACAACAGTAGTAACGGGATTGAGTTCCAACCATTTAATGACTCATGTGTTATAGCGGAGAGGGATTCGACGAACCCTTATAGGGGTTTCAAGAAAACAATGGAAGAAATGTTGGAAGCAAATCAAGAAACTAAAGATTGTGAGAAGTGTCTTGAAGAGCTATGGATTTGGTATTTGAAGTCTAATGGGAAAATAATCATAGGTATATTATTCATGCACTTTTTGATCTGTTGAATAGCTATACTTCTTCTACAAAGACTACAAGTTGTAGTCATTCATTCACTAATTCTCCATTCTCATTTTGTTCTAATTATAGTGTTTCTGCTAGTCCTCCTTTTTTGTCTTTGTTAGAAGCTGAGGAGGATGAGATTACAAACAAAAGTGGGATTTAGATAGGGTAGGATTTATGCAGACTTTAGTACTACATTTCGTGAGGTCAAAATACTGTTTCTGATATACGCTCGGCTCAAAAGAAATGTTTCCGAGAATGATAGTAGTGAGAGAAATGTTGATAGTGTTTCATCTTCATATGTTTGAAAGAAAAACAATAGAGAAAATAAAATATATATTTCTTTTCTTGTTTAAAAATTTAAAGAAATATACTTTCTTTCTTTCCTTTTTAATAATAATATGTGTATGGACTTTATATACAGTAGCTATGAAGATTTGATTTTTGGGTTGGTAGAAAGGTGGTGTGAGAATTGAACGGTGGCACAATGTGAAACAAACGGATGTTACTAATGTAAGGGCTGTTATTGACTCGTCTGGACAGACATTTCAGTGGAGGCCATATGCCTTGGCTGTGGAGGGTTGGTCAATTTCCAAGTTTTACAAGGAAAAAGAAGAGTGGGCAATAGTTGAAGGGCGAAATTCAGACCAAGCATTGGAGTACTTCATTCGATGTTTGCGGGGGTAAGAGCTTGATGGTTTTGATTGTCAAGAGCCTTATCGACCAAATCGTGCAGCAATGCAGTTTGGATATGATCAGGACTTTCCTAAATGGATTCCTCGCTCACCTTTAAGTCAACAACTTGCCTGGTACAACTATAGCAGGCCCTTGGATTCTGATTTGAGGTTGTACTTTCCGCCTAGGTTGTCTGAATCAGATGTCACTGCACAGTATTTGAAATGGTGGAGAAAAGTACTATTTCTAGCTGATGCATTCAAAGGAGTGTCTCAAGGATGAAGGAGTAAAAGAAGATCAAAACGAATTTCTAACTTTTATGATGCTCATGTTTCTTCTCATGATAGCAATGCAGTTCCTCCCAAGTGCATTGAGGGAAATGACAAGGAGAATTTATCTATGGAGGTTTGTCAAACAGTGGCTTGCGAAGCTGTGCCTCCTAGTTCAATGGAGAAGCATACTGACTGTGACCATGACAGAAATGAGAATAACAGTAATATAGCCCCAAGTCGTGTGATCAACGAGCAGAGAAGAGGGGAAAGAACCAGCTGTGATGATCTTATAATGGTTATAGAATTTCATCTTAGCAGTCTCGAGAAACAAGCTGCTTCACGCAGGAGATGCTAGATTCAATATAGATGCTAGATGCTAGATCATATGCCCTCTCTTTTAATTAGTCTATGTATACACCATCAAACAATTCTTGTTTTGTCACTGGTGTAAAGAAATGCTTCAATTTGCATCTCTTCTATTATGTAGAATATTGTTGCATAGTTCTTCAGATATTTGTATTGTGAATTAACGTTCAGGTTGTGGAATTGCTGGTACAATCTACATATCTGATGCAAAAGTGTATTTGTCAATTTTATGTTGCCGCTTTCTTTTGTTATTGTATGCATCCTCATAAATTGGACTTGCCTCTCTGTTGCAGTCAGTGGCGTAGCCACATAGAGTGAAAGACGGCCACTTAAACACTTCATCGAAAATTTATGTCCTGTATATAAAACTTATACTAAGTGTATATATATATATATATATATATTAAATCGTGAAGACTCTTGGCGAAATTCTTAGTTGTCACTGGACGCAGTGCACTGTTACTATTGCTATAGAAAATGTGAACAAAATAATTTTGCTTTGCGTTTTGACATCTAGCAATACATAAATTTTAACCTCACCATAATAACCATGAAAGATTGCAAATATTTTGTATTAGTAGTAAGTATAAGTTCAACACTTGTATCATTACATAATGAATTTACAAACAAGGAATATGTCCCTTTGCTAACACCTTTTTAGTAGAACTCATCGTGTCAAGCTTATTTATTGTTATTTATTCCCGGTGTAATTTACGAGCTATTTTACAAGAATGAATTTACCCAGTACATATCCAAAGAATAGCACTGCGAATTTTCTCGGGGTTCCCAAAAAAAGAAAAGGAATATGAACTTGAACAAAAATAACAATGATATATAAACAAAGTATGAAAACATGTGAACTAAAGAATAAACTTTGTTACTAACCAACTCCCCCCATCTTAAATTATATGTCGTGATTTCTAATACTACTAAAAAGGTTTAAAACCGAGGGCTGATTTCGACGGACATGATAGGTTTGTTGGGTAAAATCGATGTCAACCAGACGCACTTGCACCCGTCGGAAATTTGTCTCGTCAAATCGTGAAACCGACTGACTGAGTCGGTTAAAACCGTGGGATAGCTGATCCTATCCGTCGTTTTCAAAAAGGTTTTAAAAAACGACGGACATGGTCGGTTTGGTCCGTCGGTTTTTCAAAAATATACATAAAAATTGTAGCTACTTGGAATCGGATCCAGGTATTTTCTACGACTTTGGAAAATTCTACCACTCGACCGAAAATGCTCTTTGATGAAGTACTTCCATCGTTTTTATTGATACTCTTCTACTGCAATTTTGCACTTCAAAACTTAACGGAGTCCTTTGATTTTTGTTAAAAAATAATAAAAAATCGGGGGACTGCACCGCTTTGTATAAAAAAAATATAAAAATAAAATTATAATTTTCGTGCATTTTTGCTCGAAAGAAAAAAAAAGAACAAAGATTATGGATCTCGGGTATCCATTCAATTAATCCCACAAATCGCGGAAGACGGACGTCGGTCAGTTTTGTATTGAAAAAATTTAAAAATTAAAAAAAACAAACCACGGACTGGGTCAGTTTTCCCTCAATATTTCGGACCGACCCTGTATGTTGGTTTTCTGTCCCTCGGTTTTTGCATTTTTTAGTAGCGTAAAATTATGGAAAGATAACACATAAATAGAGTAAATATTCAATGAAGATTGCTTATATCTTAAAATATAAATATGGATAAAAAGATTTTAAAAAAAAAAAGAACTCTTAATTAGTGCTTTCTTAAGAGACGTGTAAAAGATAAACACGACAAATATTTTGAGACATGGAGAGTATTTTTTATAAAATAAGAACCTTAAGAGCACAATTCATAAACCTGCTCTTTAACTTGGCCTCAACTGGCATATATGCCCGCCAACTTTTGGTCACCAGTAGATACTTCAACTTGTATAAAGTTGAACAAATAGATATTCGCATCCTACGTGGAGTCTCACGTGAATTGCCACATAGGATGTGTTTGCCTACTTATTTAACTTTACACAAGTTTAAGTGTCGTGTACACTTAAAGTTAGAGTACATAGGTGTCAGCAAGGAAAAGTTAAAAGGCGTGTTTATGCAGTATGCCAATCTTTAAATCAAGTTACAATATTTCTACTATTTTATTGCAAAAAAGATTTTGAGTCTAAGAAAGGTCCAAGACAAATTCAAGTTTTAAAAACTTCAACACTTTCCTGTTATGAAAATGTGGCTACTGTGTCCCTTTGCTTGTTTGTTTTCCACTTTTGGCATGTCCAGCTAAAAGTTGCAAATGCACCAACGTGACTGTTTGCCTACAAATAGAATTTTGAGCTGATCATATTTGCTTGTTTTTCACACACCAGTACTCAAAAAAATAGTACAATACTACAAAAGAGCCAGAAATTTGTCCCATTAGAAAGAATTAATTTTTTGGCAGTGATACAGTACTACAAAAGAGCAAATTTGGGTTATTTTGTCCTAGTGTATCCTTGAAAACCCTGATGTAAAAGGGGGTTAAAAAACAGAAAGAAATTTCTTTTTTCAAGAATTTGATACTTATCAAAAATGGTGGATTCAATGATCATGGAAGAAAGAGAAGAGCTCATGGTTTCACCTGTTGATGAACAAGTAAAACCCATTTTAAGAGTTGCCCATTTTCTTAAACCAACAATACCTTTTACCAAAAAACTCCCTTTTGTCCCATCAAGATTCAAAAATTATTGTTCTTCATCACTAAAGGTTCAGTTTAAGGGTGGTTCTTCATACATGAAGGGATGGTGTAAATGGGTGAATGAGTTAAAGCCTTTACACCAAGAGATATGGAAAAAAGCTGGAGTCTTTGAAGCTATTATAGCTTCAACATTCAAGATTTATAAGCATAATGATTTGATTTTTGCGCTAGCGGAGAGGTGGTGTGTGGAGACTAATACATTCATTTTACCATGGGGTGAAGGAACTGTTTCTTTGGAGGATATGGTAGTTTTGGGAGGTTTTTGTGTTTTAGGTCAGTGTGTGTTGGAACCTGTTAAGACTAAGGATTCTGTTGAAGTTGAAAAAACTCTTTATGAGGCTCATAAAACTATTCAAAAAAGGAAAGTGAATGTCTATCACCATGCCTGGATGGAGTATTTTGATGGCAAAGGGGACCATTTGGAGCATGTTGCATTTTTGACCCTTTGGTTGTCTAGGTTTGTGTTTCACCCTAAAAGTTATACTGTGGACAGAACTCTTTCTCCTATTGCAATTTATCTTTCTCAAGGAATTCCGGTAGCACTTGCCCCTGCTGTTCTTGCTAGCATTTATAGGGATATGAACTTGCTTAAACAGTTGATTGTATCTTCATCATCTAAGCACACTGAAAAAAGTAGTAATTCTAGATGTATAGAAGATGAATCGGATCTTATCCTTCATGCTCCACTTCATTTAGTTCAGCTATGGGCTTGGGAGAGATTTCCCAATTTGCAGCCTAAGCCTAGTACTGTCATCAACTCTGGGGAGCCAAGAGTAGCTAGATGGCATAAGGTGAAAAAACTAAATTGTGTGGATCCAAGGAGTGCAATAGATTCTGCAGCAGAATGTTTTCTGTGGCGTCCCTATGCTGTTGATATTGTGAAGAACTGGGACATCAGCAAATTTTACAAGGAAAGGGATGAATATGTGTTGGTTGGACCAAAGATGGGAAGTGAAATCTTGATTTTTGCTCGACTTGTTCGAGCTTCTGAAATAGTTGGAATGGATTGTGTTGAACAGTGTAATCCACATAGAGTATCAATGCAATTTGGATTAGATCAAGATGTGCCCGGTTGTGTGAATCATGCTAGTAATCATACCCCAAAAATTGCTTGGACCAATTATAACAAACCAATTAAAGATATCAAGCTCTATATACCTTCTAGATTCGTTGAGTCAGATGTCAGCAGACGATACTTGGAGTGGTGGAAGAACCAAAATGTTGCACCCGAGGGTGCAGTTCAGCATGTAGTGAAGGGACAGCTGTCTAGAACTCATAAAAGGATACCAAGAATGTTGTGGGGACACCACGAAAAGATGAATGCCGCCTCTGTATGTTGTGAATTTTTGCAGAACTGTGAAATGAAAGTTGTAGAATCATCAGATGATGATGACAATATCCCAATTTCGGAATGTTTATGCAGGAGGAAGCTAATGAAGAAAGAAATTACTGTACCTGGTAGCACCCAAAGCCAATCTTCTTCAGCATCGAATGATGGAACTACCAGAGAAAGGTTGACTCGGGTGAAATCAAAACTAATAAGCGAAATACTTGAGGCTTCAAAGGGAAAGTCAGCTGAAGATGGAAATGAGCCATATATAGTTAAGGAAATGGTGCCACCAGAGAGCAAGGATAACAATGACAAAGGTGGCTGCGAGCTCAACTTGGCTGATAGTGTCGAACTTGCAAGTGGAGGTCCAAATGTAGGCAGGAAAGGTGGTAGTCATGCAGAACTTTTGAGTACTAGTCCTGCTAAAACTTTGCAAATGAGCAAAGCTTCAGAAGAAGCACCGAAGATAACAGCAACATGTACCAACATAACTGAAGGAAATATGCAGACGGGGAACATTAACAACCATGAGAAAGGGAGTAGAAGATTTGAAATGATCGATATTCTGAAACTTGAGATGAGGATTAGAAACCTTGAAAACATCAATGCTGGAAAGGTTCCAAGATTCAGGACAAGGTGAAAACAAGATAAAGTTAAACTGCACTGCAAACGCTTCTCTTACTAAGTCTTTGTTTTGTTCATGAAGTTAAATATTCCTGTCTATTGCATAGTTACTCAGAGATACTCAAACAGCGCTACTAGCTCATTCATCTATATAGGTCCTCTTGTAACTATCTCAGCTTTAGTGAAATTCTTTCACTTGAATTATGTTTCAGTTCACTTTTTTACTTTCCAGATTGCTAACTGTTTTGCATATATTAACAATCATGGGCAAAACCTTTTCTTGCCCGGTGTTTGTGGCTGTTGTGAATGCAAAGTCAAGATTACAGATACTTATGCCTATTCTACCTTTTTTGTCCTCCCTGGAGTTCATGTGTCACAATTTTGTTTTCCCATTGGAATTTCAAAGCCTACAATGTTACTACTGCTTCCACTTCTACGTGACTCCAACTTGTTTGAGACTGAGGTGTAGTAGTCACTTTTGTTGCAGTATTGGGCATAGGCGGAAGGGGACACTCTTGGTACAATGGTAAAGATTAAAATGCTCTATTTCAAGAATCACTCATGGAATTATTTTCCACTTGGAGATATTCTTGAAGAGGAGATGGTCAAGGATACAAAATTAAGTGGTTTTGGAATAAAATATGCAGAGAAATAGAAGCCAATTATTATAACATGGGAGAAACCATTAAATAATATGCTCAATGCAACTCGGAGGACTGTAGAGACAGGAATTGTTAGGAAAGAAATAGTTAATCATCGCCCCCTTGTCCTAGATATCGTTTGGTCACGAAAGAAAAAGATCGAGGAGTTTGGTGGGATCTCAGCTTCATCTCTGATAATGGAGAAACTCGTGATACTAGGGAGCACTCTCTGTTGTGAACACGGATAGCCTAGAGGTTGGCCAAACTATTGGGCCGAGAGCTAAACCACAAAGAGGCCCAAGAATTAGACAGCCCGATAATAGATTTGCTTGGGATCCAGGTTGAGTAGAGATAAAATGGTTGACATCGGCAGTTTAGGAGGATCATGCGAATTGTGATAATGCTTAGGCAAAGAGTATTCTTTTCATCCCTAATTCTCTCTGAGTACTCTCATCCCCTTCTCCTTTATCGTTACTTCTAGTTTCATGTTATTCCTATTGTAATTTGCTCTTTCAATATTAATCAAACTATTCTCTGTTTGTTGAGTATTACATTGAGTTAATTACAACATTCAATCTAGTGTTTGTTACATTGGTGCTCTCGTTGTTCGTACTCCATGGCTGACGAGTTTCTCAAGTTTTCTGGCCATAAGTCGGCTCCAATCGAATTGGGTCGCTTCAGCGGGGATTCCGACCCACACATATGGGTTTTTCAAGCAGAACGGTATTTTACCTTTTATGGCTTTTCTAAGGATAGCTGGTTGTCTCTTCCTTCCCTTTACTTCAAGGGAGAAGCCCTCGCTTGGTTTAATTGGTTGTATCGCAATGACCAGTTCTATGATTGGAAGCATTTCACGGAGAAATTGGCTTACCATTACAACAAACAAATTGGATTGTCTTCGGTTACTGATCTACTGTTGAAAATGAATAAGAATTGCTCTCATATGTGCCACCACCTGGACAATATCCAGAATACCTTGTCCGCTTGCTCCCAAAAGTTTGTTGATGCTCAAGCACGTTTGGATATGACTGCATCTTTGGACGATAAGTACGAAACAGAGGAGGTCCCAGAATCAGAGATTGCGTCTGACTTGGACGATGGAAACTCAAACCCTACATACAATTCCGAGGTCTCTCCTGAGGTGTTAGAACCTTCAATCAATGTGGAGAAGGATAATTTGGAGGTCGTGGATAAATGCCTTTCATTTGGTCATTTGGAACCTCTGCTCATCCCTATTGGATTCGCTGTTGAAGACGTTTTTGTAATGGATACCAAAGATGGAGCACAGACAGATTCACAAGGCGGCGAACATCCTCTGTTCGATGAATTTCCTCAAAGGAATGAACTGATTTACCTTCACTCGACACTCATACATAACCAGCTGGATCCTTCTTTGGCCGATTTTGGTGATCTAGCAATGTGTGAGAGCATGAAAGATGGCTTACCCACTTGCTATTGGTTCGACACCGGGCAACATTTATCTATTCCCATTCCCTTTTTGTTCATGTATAAGAAATGTGGTGATCTTTTGTTTGTGCTGGAATTTGGCAAGATTGGTGATCGTCTTGCTTTATTTGATGCTCAAGATGGTGGTGTCTTGATTGTTGGCCGTGATGAGATCTTGCTTTCTGGAGATGCCCATAGAAAATACATGTGGTGCTTTGAGATTGTTGTCATGAAGCAGTCTTCTCACTGTGCACAGACTCGTCCTAGGTACTTCTTATTATTTCTTGTCGTGCAAAAGACATGCTACATACTTGGACGTGCTAACAGATTTGGCATATTTGCATATTCTTACTCTCTTACTGAAGTGTGGGATTTTGGACATCACGACTTGCTTGTGAACTCATACGTTGGTAAAATAATTGGAAATAAAATCAATGGTGTGGATATTAGCGACATATTACTGCAGGCAGATAAAGGTGACACTAATGATTCACCAGTTGAAGGATCAAATCGTTCTTGGTTTATCTTGCACCCAACAACACATGACTTCACGTTGGTACCATTAGAACCTTTGAGCTCATATTCCACAATTACATGTGGTCAAACCGTGTCCATTCAGTTCTCTGTTGGCTATAATTATAATGCATCCAAGGGTCTTTACTTTGCAGGGAAAGTACACCTACTAGTCCTATATGCAAGTTTTGAAGTTAAACATGCAGATTCTATGGTATACTTCAAGAAAACAATTGTTTGCCCATATGTATACTGTAATGTTCTTGGATGTTTTATTCATTTTGTGCCTGCACAAGACTTGATTAGTTGTTCTTCCAATGTGGAAGATATAGAGCAGGCAATTCCTAGTGTGAATGATGACCAACGATCTAGCCACACATCCTTATTCCTTCGACACATTGGCGTTGTATATTTCTTCTATGTTGTTGGATATGCCAAACGACCTGACTCTACCTTCTTTCTACTTGCTTCAACTGAGCTAGTGTTTACGAAAGGATTTCTCATTGAGAAGGATTTTCATGTTCTGCCAGTGAAAAGCCAAGCCAGTTACATTGCCGATGGCCTTCTAGCTAGTGCTCCATTTGCAGATGTAGACAAAGTTGCGAAGTACGGTCTCGCGAATTATAGTAAACTTGCAGGAACACGTCTTACTCCTTGTCATGTCTATCAGTGTGACTGTTGTTACAAAGAGGCAGAACCATATGTGACAACACCATGGAGTCCTTTGTCATCTTTTATTTGTACGCACACTGAGTGGTGCACGTGCATTGCACTTTGTTATCTGGAGAAAACAGGGGTGAAGCTTCCTTGCCCTTTCACTGCTGTTTTTCTGTGGTTTTCGTCTAACTTGGAGGAGAAAATGGTTGTTCCTAGGATTGTTCTTAGAACTGCTGGACCTTTCTGTCTATCTGTTCATTTGAACAATGATCCGATTCAATCCAATGTGAAAATGCTTGCTATTCTAAGGTCTTCAGTACTAGGAATTTGTTATATGCCTCCAGAAATGGTCATCAAGAACCTGCAGGTGTCACTTCCTTCTATACTTTATCACATGGCCTGTAATTTACACAAAATAGATGTTTTTGTGCTGAACTTTTCTGAGAAATTGTTTTCCGAGAGTATTACAATTCTCTCGTTAGTTTGGTTCTACTCGAACCTTGAGGACAAGGTTCTCATTTCAGCGGGGAGTATTGTTGTGAACACGGATAGCCTAGAGGTTGGCCAAACTATTGGGCCGAGAGCTAAACCACAAAGAGGCCCAAGAATTAGACAGCCCGATAATAGATTTGCTTGGGATCCAGGTTGAGTAGAGATAAAATGGTTGACATCGGCAGTTTAGGAGGATCATGCGAATTGTGATAATGCTTAGGCAAAGAGTATTCTTTTCATCCCTAATTCTCTCTGAGTACTCTCATCCCCTTCTCCTTTATCGTTACTTCTAGTTTCATGTTATTCCTATTGTAATTTGCTCTATCAATATTAATCAAACTATTCTCTGTTTGTTGAGTATTACATTGAGTTAATTACAACATTCAATCTAGTGTTTGTTACACTCTCCCTTTTAATCGAGTCCTATGCTATGCAAGTTTGGATTAGTGGGTTACGAATACCAGATGAAAAATGGAAGGCCCGGGTTGAACTGAAGAAAAGAAGTTCAATTATATTTCCTAACCTTGAGGGGATTGATTCTTTGATTAATTAACCTGTAAACAAATCCGAAATATTGTAGGAGTAGATTATGCGACAAACGTATCCAGAAACTAGTCAATAATAATAACGAATTTAGGTGGGATAGAAATAGATATTGATATTTAATATCACTAATCTCGATTAACTTGGAATTGCAGTATAATTGTTGTTGTTGTACTAATAATCAATCACATAGTTCATTTCATCTGCAGGTTGTACAAGAATCGTGTCGTTCTGGAACCACTAGAAATATTCACACAACAAGCAAAGAGTCCTAAAATGTTCTTTTTAAAAAAAAAAAATTGAGAAACCATGGTTTAGCTTACACATACAGTTGAAAACTCAAAAGATAAGTTTTTAATGTTAAATGTTTCTTGCTTTCAACAAAAATGGCTTTGAACCTATGTTGCTTGAACTTTTCAAAAATATGAACAGTTGCATGTTGGATCCTTCAAATTTACACAGGTACAGCATTATTTTCGAAGAGTTCAAACAACATAGCTTTGAAGATAAGTTATTTATAAACACAAAATATCAAGTATCCGTGGCCTCAATGCTTCTTCAGAAATAAAGAGAGAGAGAGAGAGAGAGAGAAAAAGTGCTACCACAGGTGGAAGGAACCACATGAGGAATATTTCAAGACCAACTGCTAACTTAGCTATAACGACAAGAAGAATATTTCAACTATGAACCAATGCCTAAAATGTTGGAAATAAAATACAATATGAAAATGGATATAAAACAAGCTGTCATTCTCTTCTTCTGTACAACCAACAACCTCATGGATTCTACAGCCTCCATAAGAATCAAGAAGCCATTCTCGCTACGAAAGAACTCCCCCGGAGAAATTAACATTATGGAATCTGAGCAATTTCGACCAAAATCTTATGCAGCGACTGTGGCTTGGAGAAGAATGGAGAATGGTCACTGCCTTTAATCTTGAAAACTCCTTCAGGAGGGTTTACCCTCACAAGCTTTTCTTGGACATCTGGTGAAAGAGCATGATCATCCAATGTCTGGATATAAAATCTACGACTGGTTCCATACTTTTCAGGTGTCAGGGTTAGTTTGTCCATCATCGGACCAAGAGGAATAGGTCTCATAGAAACCATTGCTAAAGCAACATCCTGCAATCATTATATAGTGCGTTAATGATGTATTTTCGTGAAACCATCGATTTATATTATCTGCAACTTTTCAGAAAACATCTAGATAGACATTAAAATACACACAAGGATTCTTTGGAATTGGATAAATATGCCAACAAGGAGGATGGAAAGAGATCTCATAATGTTTTTTGCCTCTGTTGGGATTTGAACCAGAGACTCAAGATTTACCTCCCACTTCATTGACCACTAGGCCACACCCTTGGGTGCTTCTTTGGCAATAATTAAATTCTGAAATATCATAATTTACACCAAACTCCGAAGGAAACAAGATCGGTACTGATCCACTGCAGTCAACTTCTCTATGTTACCACAAGAAGCCACTGATCAAACTCCGTAATGTAAGCATATTCTCTAAGTAAAATTAAGAAAAATAAGTCCCTTTTCAGTTTTATATATTTTACTTTGAGTTCTTTAAAGCTATGTTGCTCGGACACTTCAAAAATGTCGATGGGTGAGTGTCGGATCCTCCAAAATAGTGTATTTTTGAAGGATCCGACACGGGTGCGGCAACATTTTTGGAGAGTCTGAGCAACTTAGCTAGTTTAAAGTGTTTTCACTTCTCCAGTACAACAATGAAAATAGTCGAGCTCCAAAGAAACCTTTCATGTTCTATATTCTCCACACTAGGTTTAGCTTAATTTGGAGTATATGGAGGTATTACTGTTTCATCTTCTTTTTTTCAGTTGCGGTGTAAATAATCATTTCCAATTGAAAAATTGTCGAATTGTTCTGTAAATTCAAAGCAGGTACAGGCCCAACATTACTTTCTACTGAAACTTAAAAAAATGGCAGCCCGGTGCACTAAAGCTACCGCTATGCGCGGTGTCCGGGGAAGGGCCCCACCACAAGGGTGTATTGTACGCAGCCTTACCTTGCATTTCTGCCAGAGGCTGTTTCCAAGGCTTGAACCCGTGACCTCCTGGTCACATGGCAGCAACTTTACCAGTTACTCCAAGGCTCCCCTTCATGAAACTTGGAAACTGAAAAAGCATGAACCAAATTCATGTATAAGTGCAACCAGAACTGTGCTGTTTCCTGTTGCGTTTAGGTGATGTATGACATGAGAAACATATGCCATCATGAGAAGTTTTTCATCATACTGCCGCCCCCCCCCCCCCCCCACAACAACACACACAGAGAAGCTGCATTATTTTTTACCGAGCAGAAGCTACATGGGGATGATTTAAGTCTAGCAATTAGCATAGTAATGGATGAATCCATGCAACTTGTATAAAGGAAGTACCTTAGTAGGAGACTGATTAAAATATAGCCCGTGCATTTGCACCTTCTCGAACATGATGCCAGTAGCAGGCTTGTCTTTACCATTTCCATAAGTTAAGAACTTAGACTCCTGGGTGAAAAGCTCCGCGGACCCAAGCTGCAAAATTATCAACCATGAAAACATCAAAGTGGAGAGAAGAGATATACTATTGACACTAGAAGAAAATTTCAGCAGCGGATTTATTTTTGAGACCAAATAAATCCTTGATGAGTTCAAATTGATAGGTAATAATGAATGACACCTAATCCACCAGTAACTTTGCAATATACATGTGTAACGTCTTTAAACATCATGAATTATGAATGAAGAACATTATGGCATGGTTAATTGAACTTAGATTAGTCTGTTCAAAACTCATACAATTCCTACATTAGACTGCAATGAGGTCCATCACTCATTCCTATCCTCAGCAGATTATAATGCAATAAGATTTCAAATTTACATGCAAGCATATTAACCAGACAGTCAATAGAATGCTGATTTGGGATGTGGACTGAACTGATAAGGTAGCAATCACTATCAGACACCAACCCTTATTGTACTTTCTTTTTTCTTAACATTTGAGCTCCATTCTATGTACAAGGCCCTACTTTTGTTTATTGATGTATATAAATTGGATTAGATATTCTGAAACTAGCAAAGTTCCTATTGTACCCACCTGACCACAAATATCAGGAATTAGCATTCAATTACTTGCTATGCAGTTTGGTGCTACTTTTATCATGTTTAAGAACTATAAAGTTTCAAATGACAGTTTTATGACCTTCCAATTCTGGATCAGGTGCCTCACGCATTCGTATATTGTTCTCCAGAAAAATTCATAACTTCAACCACTCCATATAACAAAACAAGAATATCATACAAGATAACACCACAACCAAAACAGTGCTTTCTGAAGGCATGACAATAAATAATGTTCGTGAAATACTGGGAGCGCAACTCTGCTGCTACACTAAGTACTTGTAAAACATGCAGTTTAAAAAGTGCAACTAATAAATAATTGAATAGGTTTCCCAATCAAGGTCAGAATAAATGGTTAATAACCATTCTTGGTAACTATTATGCAATGTATAGAAAATAAGTGATGCGTACCTCTTCAGCAAACACATCAAAAGGCCTCTGGCCATCAGATATCATCGTGGCACAAAGAAATACTGCTTTTGCAATTTTTGTTGGGAAATGCTCCAAGGCATAGGAAACACAAGCACCTCCAGCACTGTGACCGACCAAAATTACCTAAAGAGGTATATGCATGATGTTTCCAAAATATATGTGAAATTGACTTAGCTTGAATTCATAGATGAAAAAAGACTTGAAACTTAAACCAAATGTATCTTGCCTTTTCATCCTCTGGCAAGTTCTCCAGATAATCAATTAATGGTTTTGAGTAGTCCACTAGAGTTGTAACATTATTTGTATTTGTCAGATCAATGCCAGATCCAGTGAGATCTAAGGCTGTGGGGACCAATCCTGTTTCCTCCAACAGAGCAATAGTTTTGTACCAACACCAAGCTCCAAATCCTTCTCCATGTATCAAAACAATTTTCTTTGTTTTGATGTTCTCCAAAAATTCTGGTAACTTTACAGCATAAATTTCGTAAGGTAATTGCAGTGCCACATGAAAATATCTAGAGTTCGCCAAAAAGCTATTAAGGGTTATTGGATTTCTGTCGTCTCCTTTTCTCCACTAAGTGGGATGTTACCAGAAACCTTATATTTTCTACATCCTACTTTTCAAAATATTCCCACTGATTAGGCAATAAACAGTCACATAGATGGATCTGAAGTTTTTCAATCACACTGTCATTTAGCTTGAGCTAAATATTTAAACATATAGACTTCCTAACGGTGTTATATCTCTGTACATCTACATCATGAGTACTTAAAGCTAGTGAGAAGTTCAAAGTTACATTTCTCATAAATATTATTGCAGCCACAAGATATCGCCTAACAAAGAGGAAGGCCTAAAGAAAAAAAATAAAAACAACAACAACATGCCCAATATAATTCCACAAAGTGGGGTCTGGGGAGGGTAGCGTGTACGCAGACCTTACTTCTACCTCAGAGGTAGAGAGTTCCGGTAGACCCTCGGCTCACAAGAAAAAAATAGTCCATATCTGTCCAGAAAAAAAGTAATAGAAGAACACGACATAGCAGATAGTAACAAAAACAACATATAGTAACAGCACAGTAACTACAACAAAAGAAGGCCTAAAGAAGAGATTCAAAAATCACTTTGGCAAAAAAATATCAAGCAATAGCCAAAACCAAGAAGAAAATCACAAAGGAGAAGGGTGAATCTTTTAGTTGTTCTTTTCCGTCCATCCATGTGAATTTCGCAATACACATTCCGAAAAGCAAAAGCCTCGTGTAAAGTCTAGAATCAACAGTCCAATAATGAATCTTAGCTGAATGAACTATTTTGGGATAAAAGACCAAACGAGGAAGGGGATCAAAACTTTTCACTTTTTTGCAACAAAAGTTCCTTTAACTTACACCCTGTTCAGGAATCAGGACCACTTCAGCAATATCACGAATCTTAAAGAAAGCTACCAAAATAAAAATATAGAAAGATGTTACTTTTTTGCCTTCTGCAGCTGTACAGTCTAAACCATCAAGTACTCATATAAAAATAAACCAAAAGAAACAGAAAAGGAAAAAACTTTCCACTCAGACCCATTATAGAATCCAATTTCTAGTATATATACTAATAAAATAAAGGAAAAGGGACTCCAAAAAGGGGCAGTCCGATGCACTAAAGCTCCCGCAATGACTCAATAACAGGTTCACTTTCAAGACTCAATAAGTATAAATTAGGGGTTCTACTTCACTAGAGTTCCTACCTGTTTGGAATTGGCTAACTGTTCAGGCAAATCATTGCGACGACGAGAGCTAGTGGATCCAATACGCCTAGAAATGGACCCATCAAATCTTTGAGACAACTGATGTTGTTGAATTGCCATAGACAAAGCTTGTCTATGAAGCAACTCCTCTTCCAATAATGACCTCCTCTTTGATCTCTCCATTCTTGAACTCCTCGACCCAATTCCATTTTTCCTAGTTTCTCTTATTTCCTTCTTATTCATGCAAATAAATCTATTGCCCATTTCCCAAAATTCAATTTTGAACAAAACCCAGAAGTTAAAATTCAATTTTGAACAAAACCCAGAACTTAAAATTCAATTTTGAACAAAAACCAGAACTTAAAACTCAGTTTTGAACAAAACCCAGCATTTAAAACTCAATTTTGAACAAAACCCGGAACTTAAAATTCAATTTTGAACAAAACCCAGAATATAAAATCCAATTTTGAACAAAACCCAGTATATAAAATTCAATTTTGAGCAAAACCCAGAAATTATTTTGCCCAAAAGAAGCAGAAAAACTGCAAAATGGGCAAAAATGGAGTTGCTGGTATGCTTAAAAACGACGGCGTTTTAGAGATAACAGTAGGTGGAGGAAGAGATGTGGGGGTTGTTAATTCATTTGATCGTTGAAGAAAATATGGGAAAACAGCTAAGTATACAGGGAATTCAATGCTTAGTTATTTCTCTTTCTTTTTTTTTTTTTTGGGTCAACGTCCTACTTCAGTGATTCTATCTCTTTCTTTTTTTGGGTTTTTCATTCGTTTTGTTATCCACATTAAAATCCGACTAATTTAAATTCGTATCCTGAAATCTCATTATAAAGAGTAAAGCCTGACTGCCAAAGGTGACTCGGTATTTTTAGAGTTCAAATCTGAAAGTCCTATTAAAGATGAAAGAGTATTTATTATTCCGCCAATAATTTTTCATCCGTATTTAATACCTGAATTAAAGTTCAATTAATTTAGATTTGCTTCAAAAAGTTACACTACATATAATAAAGCCTTACTATCAAAAATAACTTTATATCGAGAGCTAAAATTCAAGAGTCTAATTAAGGATAAAAAAAAGTCCATCGAAACCTTTTGGTGGTGATTCTATCTTTTTTCTGTCAGATTTTCGATTTTCTACTTGTGTTTAGTTTTTTTTTCGTCTGTGATGTTGAAATTTGGTTCTGTGGTAACTCTTTGACTACAAAATTGGGATATTCACCATTTTGGTAGTATACCAGAATTATTTGTTGTTAAAAGTTTTTCTTCTTTTTGTCTTCTCTTTTTTGGAAGTTGCTTTTTTGTCTGGTAACCAAAAAGAGTTGAGTGAAGTGTCAAAAACATATCTAAATTATCTTCTTTTTTTGAGTTTCATACCTAAACTATTGAGGGTTTGAGAAACACACCTAAACTATCACTCATTAGTTTGAGAAACACACCTCAAAATGAATAAAAATATTTAAAAAATAAAAAAAATAATGTGTTAGTAAAAAAGAATAAAAATATGTCACGTGGACTGATTTTTAATAGCTAGACACACCTAAAGAGTTTGTAAACAAATATTTGGTCTAGTCAACTTTTAGGTGTGTTTCTCAAACTAATAAGTGATAGTTTAAGTGTGTTTCTCAAACTAGTTATAGTTTTGGTGTATTTCTCAAACTAAAAGTGATAGTTTAGGTGTGTTTCTCACACTTCCATTAGTTTAGGTATGAAACTCAAAAAAAAAAAAATAGTTTAGGTGTGTTTTTAACACTTTACTCAAAAGAGTTTTATCATAAAATATAAAGGGAAAAACAAAAATATCCTTAGGTACTGCACCTTTCTTTAAACAGAATGAGGTATATCCGCTTTAAATTGTATATTGCCCTTTGTCGTTTTTTAAAAATGTTTTTTTTTAAAATGATTCTTTTTGTTTAGCTTCTTAAAAACGGTTTTTGTTATTCTCCAGAATCACTTCCTTTTTTCAAAAGCTTGACGAAATATTTTTTTTTTTAAAAGAAAAAAACACTTTTTTAAATAAATAAGTATTTTTAGCTTTGTCAAAAAAAGTATTTTTAGCTTCTCAAAAATTTGGCTAAATATGCTATTAGTGAACATTATATTGTAAAGAAAAAATAAAGGAAGAAGAATATTTAATGAGGTGATAATGATGGAGGTATACATATTGGACTATTGGTATAGCTTAAACAGAATTGATGCACTTAAGAAGGGATTTTAGTGTTGATTAAAATTTTAAGGGAGAATTTATATGAAATTAGACACATTTATTAAATGTTGCCGGAGTTTCTGTTTATCAAACATTGTAGGAGCCACGAAATTACATGAAATGTCCCCGGAGTGGGTGACTTTGTCTTTTGCCCTGCCATAAGAAAAGTCTTTAAAGATTAGTCTTCCTTCATTTTATGTATACAACAAGTAATTTTTTGCCCCGCTACACCTCAAATGTTTTTACTCTTTTCATGCTCATTTTTCTCTCAACTTTTTTTTTATTCTTTTTTTTTCTTGTTTTTACTGTTACTTGATTTTTATTTTTTATTTTCTCTTTTTTTCTTGTTTTAATTCATTTGTCTCAATCATTTTTTTTCTTCTTTTTTTTTCTTTTATTTCTCAAATATTATTTATTTTTCATTTCTCTTTTTTAATTCATTGTCTCAACCTTACTTTTTTATTTTTTTTTGTTTTCAAATTTTTTTTATTTTTCTCAAACTTTATTTTTATTTTATTTTTTCTTCTCATTTTTTTTCTCAACTTTAATTATTATTATTTTTTTTTCTCTTTTTTCTATTTTCTTAACCTTTATTTTTTTCTTTTTTCTCAATCTTTATTTTTTTCCTTCTCTTTTTTCTTTTTTCTCAGCTTCTATTATATTTTACTAATGAACAGAAAGTTGGATAATCCCCAAAAAAAATCTTTTTTCTTTGACATCAAAGTAAACTTAAGGGCGTGACTTGCCGTTTGGAAGTCCTTTGGAATAAGTCTTGACTCTAAGGAAAGAGTTATATAACATTAACTTATTGTTTGTAAATCCTTGAACTAAGTCTTGCCTCTAGGGCAAGAGTTATAGAGTATCTCATTAATTAAGAGATAATGAAATAGTGTTAACTCTTGCACATGGGGAGTAATTTATTTTTTTGGGAGATTCTTGGGCTAAGTCTAGTTTTAGAGGCAAGACTTATAGAGCATCTCATAAATCAAGACACAATGTGGTAGTTTCAACTCCTGCCCATGGGACGTAACTTGTTGTTTGAAAGTCCTTGGGCTAAGTCTTGCCTCTAAGGCTAGAGTTATAGAACATCTCATAAATCAAGATACAATGTGATAGTGTCAACTCTTGCCCATGGGCATAACTTGTTGTTTGAAAGTCATTGGGCTAAGTCTTGCCTCTAAGGCAAGAGTTATAGAGCATTTCATAAGTCAAAACATAATATGGTAGTGTCAACTCTTTCCCATGGGGCGTAACTTGTTGTTTGAAAGCCCTTGGTCTATGTCTTGCCTCTAAGGCAAGAGTTATAGAGCAACTCATAAATCAAGACACAATGTGGTAGTGTCAACTCTTGCTCATGAGGCATAACTTGTTTTTTGAAAGTCATTGGGCTAAGTCTTGCCTCTAAGGAAAGAGTTATAGAGCATTTCATAAGTCAAAACATAATGTGATAGTGACAACTCTTGCCCATGGGATGTAACTTGCTGTTTGAAAGTCCTTGGGCTAAGTCTTGCCTCCAAAGCAAGAGTTATAAAGCATTTCATAAATCAAGACACAACGTGATAGTATCAACTTTTGCCCATGGAGCATAACTTGTTGTTTGAAAGTCATTGGTCTAAGTCTTACCTTTAAGGCAAAGTTATAGAGCATCTCATAAATCAAGACTCAATATGGTAGTGTCAACTCTTGTCCATGGGGCGTAACTTATTGTTTGAAAGCCCTTGGTCTAAGTCTTGCCTCTAAGGCAAGAGTTATAGAGCATATCATAAATCAAGACCCAATGTGGTAGTGCCAACTCTTGCCCATGAGGCATAACTTGTTGTTTGAAAGTCATTGGGTTAAGTCAAGGCAACACTTATAGAGCATTTCATAAGTCAAAACATAATGTGGTAGTGTCAACTCTTGCCCATGGGACGTAGTTTGTTGTTTTAATGACCTTAGGTTAAGTCTTGCCTCTAAGGCAAGAGTAATAGAACATCTCATAAATCAAAACACAATGTGGTAGTGTCATCTCTTGCCTATGGGGCGTGACTTGTTGTTTGGAAAGAATCGAAGAAAAGAAAAGAAAAAAATAAAGATTGCGAAAAAATAAAAAAATAAAGAAAAAATAAAAAAGAAAAGAAAAATAAAGGTTGATAAAATAAAAAAAAACAAAGAAAAAATAATTAAAAAAAATAGAAGTTGAGAGAAGAAAAGGAAAAAAAAAAGTTGAGAAAAAATAAAAATATAAAGAAAAAAGTCAAAATAAAAAAGAAAAGAAAAATAAAAGTTGAGAAAAAAATGTGAAAAAAGGAGAAAAGAAAAAATAAAAACAAAAAAAAAATTAAAAAGAGAAAAAATATAGAAGTTGAAAGGAGAAAAAGGAAAAAAGGAAAAAAGTAAAGGTTGATAAAAAAAATTAAAAAAAAAGAGAAAATAAAAATAAAAAATCAAAGTAAAATAAAATAGAGAAAAAAAATTGAAGTTAAAAGATAAATGAGCATAGAGAGTTGTTTGAAAATATTTAATATATAGAGGGGCAAATATGTATTTGTTCCATACATAAAAAGAGAGAAGACTAGTTTTATAGAACTTTTTTTATGAGGGATAAAAAAACAAAGTCACCCACTATGACGGCTATTTATGTAGTTTACCCTATAGGAGCAATCCTTGTGACGAAATGATTTTTATCATTGATAAAATACAAATTATTAATTCCATTAAAAATTACTGTAGTAATTGCATTTCTCAAGTGACTTTCAAGTTCTTTCATTAAATCATATTTAACACACTAAACTAAAATTGCTGATTAATAAATTTATTCAAAAGTTCAATTTATTTCATACATCGGATAAACAGAGACAAATCATTTTATCGCGGTGGACTTTCACAATTACGAATATGATAACACTGGACCTTAATGTGAATAGAAAGTTTTGTACCATAGTCCATATACACATTGACCTGTTAATCGTACAGTCTTGATTTTCACTCTCCAACGCTCTTTGCGTTGGGATGTATGATATCTAAGTGTTGGCTAGGTAAGTGTCCTGTAATAAGAGGAGTTGAGTGGAGATGTAAAGGACCATGATCAGAGTGAATCACACAGATAGTGCGTTTGAGATGACAAAAGTCATTTTCCAGAAAAATATTTGGGGTTCAAAAATATGTTGAATGTTTAGTCTAAGAGCAAATTAAGCTCTAGTACTTCCAAAGCCAATAGATAATACATGAGCACAAAACAATCAAAACTGCACAATCAAAAAGCATCGACATCTCAAGGAGATCTTTCAGCTTACGGGTTTCATCCTTTGATTTCTTCTGAGCTTTTTTAACCTGTGGTTCAGCCGCGAGCCTAGCAGCACGCTCCTTCCCTAATTGCTTTACTAGCTTTTGTAGGTTCACCTTGAGCTTCGATTCTACCTGTTGCATATATAAATGGAACGACATGGACAGTCAGAATTTATTCAAGTTGAGACGTGTTTTTGTTTATTGTTAGTCCAGAAACAGGCCAAAGGCATCAACAATTAGGATATGTACATTGATTTCTTTTTCTAGTAAGGTAAGCAAAGGGCGTTTAACAATAACAATCACAATTACCATTTCAGTTATTCCTCTCATTTGCTCCTCATGGGACCTCTGCATCTCGTCCTTGATCAATTCCTTTATCTCTTTCTCAGAATGTCCTGCTGAAGAACCATACTTTGACTTTGGATCATGAAAATTTGCAGCTCCTTCCTATAAATAAGAAGAGAGACGACGAAGGTTCTAACACCAATTGACAAGTAAAAAGGAATTCGACCAATTAGTAACTGATAATTAAGGTCAAACCTTCAATTCCTTGAACAAAACATTTGTATATGGTATTCCACCATTCTTTTCCACAACCAAATTCACTTGTTCAAGAAGCTCTTTCAGTTGATCCGCTTTCTTAATTGGGTCTTTAGTCTTATTGTCAAAAAGCACTAACCTATTTTGACACATAGCTAGTGTTTCCTGTAATGACAATACAAATAATTATCGGGGGATCAAACTTCACACTAAATATGATCCAGAAATTTCATTTACATTTTCTACAAGGTCCTGATACAAACCTTTTGAAATTCAATATAAAGAAAAATCTTGAACCGAAGAATGCTAAAAAGCTATAAAGACATTTTAAAAGATCTCTACATGTAATCTTACCTGTAAAGGCTCAGGGAGATCGGAACCTAAGTAATCATCCAAAGTCACATCATGGTCTTCAAGATCATCTCCACCGGTGAATACCACTATCATGTAGTCACTGATTTTTCCACAGAAGAACTCTTGAAAACTCTTGATGGCTTCTTGATGTTCTCTTGTAAAGGAACTTCTCACAGAAAGAACTAAAAGAACAGCATGGATGCCATCTTCAGCCAAATCAATGCATCTAACAGTTTCATTCCTAACAATTTCTGAATCAGCTGACAAATCCAACAGTCCTGAAATTCTCACAATCTTATTAAATATCAGTAACTTTAGTGATGTAACAATTAAGAGAATTTACTCTGTATTAGGCCCTTTCACATATATCTTAGGGGAATGGACAGAAATGGCCTGTCGGACCAAACAATTGCCACCCTATAGCCCTTAAAATAATATTTCCATGTTATAGCCAATTTTGTTGAAGCTTAAGGAAGCCAATGCCGACGTGTCCCCCTACATCAGCATTGGAGATAACAATCATGTCTCATACACATACTAAAATTATCAGCTACTCCATTAATAAAGTAAGGTGGCAGATTATTGCATTCACAAACATTATTAAAATTACATACTATTTGTTTCGTTTCGTTTTACTTATTTGATACAATAAAATACATATTTGATACATATTGATACAATACAATACAATACACATTTAATATAATACAATTGTGAAAGATACGGTTTCTATACACATCCTATACATATACATATTCTATACAACAATTATTCCATTTCTATACACATCATATACAACCTTTAGCTGCAATTATTATTCAGATACATATTTTATATGACTCTATACAGTTTCTATACGCATTCTATACAATCTGTATACCACATTAATGTGGTTTATACCAAAAAAACCCTATGCATATATAGTTCCTATACCATATTGATACAATCCTTATACCATATTGTTACAATTCCTATACCATATCGATACAACCACTATACTATATTGATACAACCCCTATACCACCTTCATTGTTCTATACATATTCTATACAACAACGATACAGTTCCTATACATATCGTATATACAATTTTTTTACAACTATACAAATTTTATACATATTCTATACAACAATTATACTGTTTTTATACATATTCATTTAATTATTTTTTAAAAAAACAGATTGTTTTAGCTCAAAAAAATGTAGTGTAACCAAAAAAAACAAAAAAAACTAAACAACCTTTTAAAAAATGGGTCAAAATGGCCCAAAATTGGAAATGGCCAGCCCAAAGAATAAAGAAGGCCGACTGGCCATAGGATGGGATAGCTTTGAAATGGCTACTTTCAATGGAAATAGTTTTCCAAAGTGGCCATGTGGTGTCCTTTTCCCTATATCGTAGCATTTACGATTTAGTTCCTTTTTTTGAAAACTTGATGCACAACAGAATACTGCATACGCTACATAGCCTCTATAAATGAGGGGACTATTATAATACTGCTGTATCTCTAGAAATCAGTATTTGCTACCAAAAGTCCAAAAATATTCATAAGCTTTATAGACTTATTTTTACAACCAAATGATGGACTCAACTTCTGAGACTTCCACAGGAGAATTTTGTTAGTGACTTGAAAGTTCTACTCTATATGTTGCTGAAGTTTTGAATGAATTGGCACGGATTTAAAGCACAAATATTACAGAAATTGACTCTGTATGTATGTGTCATAAAACGCGGTACAGAAATCTTTAATAATCAACATATTTTAGCAAATTGTGACTATAAGATAAAAGCTTTCCATGAGTTGTTATAATCAAGCACATTGTAGTTGCATTAATGACAGGGAAAAATTGCTATATGTACCTGGCGTGTCGATCACATCTAGTATTTGGCCGTTTGGCAATTGAGTTCTTTGAACCTCACAAGTAGATGTAACACCAGCAGGTTGAGGCATCGACCTAAATGCGTTTCTTCCAAGAATGCTATTGCCTGTTGAACTCTTACCATCTCCAGCACGTCCAATTAAAACTACTCTCCTAGCTTCAATGTTGGCAAATTCCCAATCATCACTTAAACTTGCACTTCCACCCATCTTATCTTATTGAATCAAATTACCTACAATAAAAGGCTCAGGTTGGGGTTAATATAACAGAATAGGTTTAAGTTATATACATCGGCAATCCACTATCATGTCATTCAAAAAAAGGAAATCTAGTTATCGATATAAGTCCTTAAAACGTGAGAATTACACGAGTTACTTGCCATAACATGTAAAGGTAACTTAATAGTGTAAAAAATTCTTAAGATTGATGGTATATATAACTTGATACTGCTATGTTTTTACGAAGAAGAATCACTAAATGATTCTAGAAAAATACAATAGAAGTCGCAAAATCAACCAACTGAAAAATAGAAGCTTTCACTGTTGGTTTGTGTTTGGTATGGAGAACATTTTTTTTTTCCAAATAAGTTCCTTAAAAGTGAGACAAAATGACTTTCACGGTGAATGTAGGGAAAACAAATTCCACGAATAGTGTTTCACACTAATTATCTCCTCTTGCCTGATCGACAACACACTCCATCCCCACCACCACGAATAGTGCACTAAGGCTCCCGCTATGCACGGGGTTCAGGGAAGGACCAAACCGCAAGAGTGTATTGTACGCACCTACCCACATAGTGTTTGAATAAATTATTTCCAAACGCTCTTAAGTCAATATTTTTTATTTACTTACCAAACACTAAAAAATGAGTAGGAAAACGACTTATTTTAATGGAAAACATTTTCCTTCATATTGTAACACATCTAGAATGAACCACACCTTGATAATGGGGATTTAATTAGACCATGTAAGTAATAGGCTGCAACTTCAAGTAGCACATATTAAGATGATGGAGTATATATATATATACACACACAATATGGAACTAGCTAGAAGTACTATAAAGCAAATATGTATTAAGAAGTAGAGTACTATAGAATTTCTACATATGTGATGTTTAAAAAGAAATAATCCATCAGATTATATTCCTGAAACCATGCATGTTAAATATATTTATTACTATAGTAATCAAGAAACGGCCAGGATACCTTTAATTTTCTGCTGCTCTCCTAAGAAAAAGTTTAGACTGAAGAAGATATGTTGAGTGGAGTAGTACTTAATAAATACACTTTGCTTGGTTACTGAGCAGCCTGCCCTTGATGAAAAAGGCAATTGGACATTTACAGGGTTTTCCCCCTGCCTTTTCACTTTCCAAAAATCTTACATTATTTCCACTTGAAACTCGCACTTTTAGCTTAGGCCTCATCGTGACTCTCTTAAGTTTTGAATTTTATTTTGAGATAAGGCACAATATTCCCAAACTATACCTGAAATCTCGAGTTTAGTTGTGTCATAGCAATTTCGAGTATAGTTTAGAATACTTGTGCCTCATCTCTTTTATTTTTGTCAAAGTTACAAAACTTATTTATAGGGTGAAAATTTATTATTTTTGGAGAGAAATGATTAGTATGTTACTCCCTCCATTTCAATTTGTTTTTTCTTAAAAGCTTACATTTTTACTCCCTCCGTCCATATTTACTTGTCCACTTTTGACTTGACACATACCTTAAGAAATAATAAATAGAGGGGTGATTTTTCTATATCACCCTTTGAATATTAGTATATTTTTAGCTTTGAAAAATACAATGAGGGATGAATAGTATTGAATATCAAGGGTAAAATGGAAAACAAAGGGTATATTATGTATTGGTTTTTCAAACTGTACAAATATTGTTGGACATCCCAAAATAGAAAAGTGAATGAGTAAAGATGGACGGAGGAAGTATCTTTTATGATAGCTCTTTAAAATCTAACTTTTCATATGTGGATCACAAGATTAAAAAAGACATTTTGACACATGTTATATATATCCTTAATTTAAAATCACAAATTTCAAAAGTTTTTTTTATTTTTGACACATGTTCACTTTTTTATTTACGCTAATCGAATTTTAGCTACCATCTCAAAATCATTTGATGTTTAGTCACTTTTTAACGCAAAATAAATTAGGATAAAAATATATTTTTACCTAAAACTCAAAAAAAAAAAAGTTTATTATATATGATCTGTATGGCCAGAAGAATTATTTACTTTTTTTCAAAATAATTCTTCACATCACTATGTTCACATCAAATTAAATTCCAAATCCTTCCTGCGCCTGGAGTTGGATTGCTTAAGACCTATGCGAGATATATAAAATTGTTAGGATTTTTTCTGATTTTCTTATCATATTTGACTTTACTTTTTTCCTTTCTAAAAAAAGTTAAGGTATTAGCTTAGGGCATGATTTGGAAAGCCACTCTAATAATTGGATTTGGTGTAATTGGGTATAATTACACTGTCTGGCATGTTTAATTGGTCAGATAATTACTTGATCAACAGGTAATTAGGTGTAATTGACAGGGAGTAATTACACTCGCCGATTCACAGGAGGAAGCTGTGAATTGCTGGTAAAACATGGTATAATTACAGGCTGATTAATTTTTAATTTCTTTCTTTAATTACAGGCTGATTACTTTTTAATTTCTTTCTTTTATTTCTATTTTTATTTTTTTCGTTTTAATTTATTTTTAGTTTCAATTATTTTAAATTCTTTTTATTTTTATTATTCTATTATTTTTTTAAAATATAATTTTTATTTTATATTATTTATATTTTATTTCCTTCTCATTTTCCAACCTTTATTTCTTGTGATTCCATGCAATTTTTCTTATTATCTACTTTTTATTTATTTTTTCATTTAGCATAATTTAGTTAGTATTTTAATTTTTAAATTAAGAAGCATTCATTGTTGAATAAGATTATAGAATTAGGTTTTCTTTTTCTTTTGAATCATATTTATGCACGTTATGTTGAAATTTGACATAAGACTATTATTTTTTTTTTTGAATTTTGAACTTATGTTATATTTTCAATTCCAATTTATTTGTTTATACTAGTATTGACTTGATATTTCACATTGCAAGCCATTTATTTTTTAGTTAGAGTTGATAGAATATCTTTTTGTCAAATCTTTAAATAATTTTATGACATTATATTTATAATAGTAATCTTTTTGTCAAACATTCATTTCATGATATTCTTAAAAATTATGTACTTTAAGTTTTTATGATTAATTTAATTAAAATATACTAGTTTGAAAAATATATAAATCAATTATTTTTTTATAAGAACATATGTTTATTAATTAATATATTTAGAAAGATAATATATATATATATATATGTATATAAAATATATTAAATATTTAATTTAATATCATTTGTAAAGACCCTTATTTGTCTAATATAAATTTTTAGTTTTTGATAATTAACTTTTATTTTAAAAATTTGATATAACCATGTAATTACACTTATAATTACACTGTAATTACATTGTGGCAAACAAACAGGTCATCGTAATTACTTGGTTGTGTAATTACTAGACTGATAATTACTATCCTAGTAATTACACCAATTCCAATTATCAGTTGGCTTTCCAAACAGACCCTTAATGTTTTCACTTTTCCTAAAAAGAAAGTATAAAACTAATCCATAATTGACTATCCTTTTATTGGTGAAAAAGTTTAGACATCTATAAATTAAAGATCCTTATTTTCATATCATAATATAATAGCATTGTAGTCATTAAAAAGTCTTATTTAGGAATAAATTATTCTCTCATAGGTTTTTTTATATCAGTCATATGTTGGTCAATTGAGAAAACCAGCTTAATATATTATGAGTCTTTTTTATAATTTCGCTTTGTTATCGTCATTCAAAGTTTCATTATTAGCTTCCGCATGATGCAACCATTGCAATATTGAAACATTAAAGTGCTATTCTTATTATTAGTAGTAATCGGATGAATATGTTACGTATTTAGACGTACATATAGTTTCTTGGTTTTAAATTTAGTTTTAGTACAATATCGGCTTATTTTTATATATTGATACTACAAAGACAAGTATCGGACTTCTTTCTTCTTTAATTAACTTATGTTAAATAAAATTTTGTTTGGTAAATATTTATCGTCAAGAATAAGAAAATAGCCATGTTTTATCAAGATAAAGAACTATAAAAATAATTAAAAGAGAATAAAGAGATCAAAAGAATATTTTTTTTCTTTCCGCGGATACACAGTATGATGCTGACCTTACCTTTGTTCTTTTCTTAGAAGAATAATATCAGAGATTTAGTGCATATATGTTTGTTATAAAATGTAAAATCTTAATATGTTCGGTTAATTACAAAAAATACATATATATTTAGTAATCTAAGATCGATATTAGTTATTGGTATGAGTTTCCCAATTATTTAAAGCATGCGATATTATATCAAGATCCATGAAAGTAACAATTTTTGATAGAGAGGTAATATATGAAACAAAATAGATTGGTTTTATGATCATTCAATTTAATTTAATCAGAAGGGAAATGTACCAGTTACATTGTTATGCAATAAACAAATGCATATCATCTTATATATACCATATATACATTTTGACCTCTAATTGTGGATCTTCACTCTACTAATAACACTCTTTGAACAAACTTAGTTGAGACGAGATGAAAAGGACCAATATCAGATTGAATTGATTTTTACAACACTGAAAGTGTTTGAAATGACAAAAGTTATTTTCCAGGAAAAATATTTGGTACTTCAAAGTTCAAACTGATATATTAGAATCCTTCTTGTATAAGGAAAATAAATGTACAGAAAATTTTCCTGTATAAGGAAATCCGATGTAAATTAATTGTAACAATCCCCATTATATCTATGAGACACAGGGGGCTTCCCAGATGGCAAGCCATTCAATTATTTTCTGATTCTGTCACATAAATGTATGTTGAAAGTTCAGTCAAGAGTAAAGTGCTAACTACTATATATATAATTTCCAAAGCCAATAGACAAAGGCTCTGACAAGTGACAAACCATACAATCCAAGAACAAATAAGCACTAAATAAACGAAATGACAAAACATCAAGCTACATATTGCCAGTTTCACAAAATGTATACATCCAAACACACACATTCCCCATATCTTTACTTACAAAATATTACAGCCTCGATCACGGAGCACCTGAGTTTCCCTACGGGAGCTATCAAGTTGATTTTTCAACTTATGTTCAGCCACAAGCCTAGCAGCATGCTCCTTCTCTAATTGCTTTTCTAGCTTTCCCATGGTCTTCTTGAGCTTAGATTCAACCTGTCAAATTCATGGAATGCCAGAATATGTCTACGTTGAGGCACAGTTTTTTGTTAATGTTTGGTCCATAAGCCAAAGGCACTACGTACTCATATGATTGACTGCTTCGTAAATCATAATGTATGTGCAGTGCACTGACAATTATGAAACGTACTTCAAAAAAATTTCAAGTATTGTAAGCAAAATGAAATCAACAATAATATATCACAATTACCATTTCTGTTATTCGTTTAATTTGATCCTCATGGGATCTCTGCATTTGGTCCTTCAATTCTTTAATGTCTTCCTCAGAACGTCCTGCTGAAGAATCAACCATTGCCTTCTGATCATGAAGATTCATAGATCCTTCCTGTAAATGAGACCAAAGATGACAACAAAAGGTTCTAACCATTCAATCTTTTAAAGTCAAATGGAACTGAACTACATATTAATTGGTAGTTAAGGTTAAACCTTCAATTCCTTGAACAAATCATTTCTATATGGCTTTCCGCCGTTCTTTTCCACAACCAAATTCACTTGTTCAAGAAGCTCTTTCAGTTGATCTTCTTTCTTAAATGGATCTTTAGTCCTATTGTCAAAAAGCACTAGCCTATTTTGACACATAGCAAGAATTTCCTGTAACGCAATACAAATAATTTATCTGCGGAACAATCTTGAGTCTTCACACTCATTATAATCGAGAATTCATATACATTTTCTACAAGATCCAGAGATGAAGCATTTGAAATCCAATATAAAGAAATATCTTGAACAGAAGAATACTAAAAGCCAATAAAGACATTTATAAGCCCACCTGTACATGTAATGTTACCTGTAATGGCTCAGGGCAGTCGGCGCCCAAGTAATCATCCAAAGTCACATCATTGTCTTCAAGATCATCTCCACCGGTGAATACCACAACCATGTAGTCACTAATTTTGTTACCGAAGAAATATTGTTGAAAACTCTCAACGGCTGCTTGCTGTTCTCTGGAAAAGCGACTTCTGACAGAAAGAACTAAAAGAACAGCATGGATGCCATCTTTAGCCAAATCGATGCATTTAACAATTTCATTTCCAACAATTTATGCATCACCTGAAAAATCAAACAACCCTGCAATTCCAAAAACCTTATTACCTATCTAGTAATTACCTGAAGAAGTTAAAAAAAAAAAACATTCTAAGCAAGGAGAATTCCCTCTGAAATAGGCACTTCCCCATTACTTAACATATTCTTTCTTTTTGCAAACTTGATGCACCATAGACTTCATTGATGTTCCGTGCCTCTAAACTCAGGTTTGCCTACCACTACAGAGGAGAGGGGCTTCGAAACCTTAATTTAAGCTAGAAATCTTGCTAGGAAACTAGCCATATCAATCTAGGTAAGCAGTGACAACATAAAAGCTTTTAAGCCTGAGGAGAAGTAAAGCGAGGTAGGATAAAATGGGATTTTAACCAGAGAAAGCCTCCTTATAATTCCTTTACTACATAGTCCCTTCAGATGAAGGGACAATAATATACCACAGCAGTAATGTGCTAGTCAAGCATATTGCAATCACATAAAATAATTAGCTATACGTACCAGGTGGGTTAATCACATCTAGTATTTGGACATTAAGCAATCAGGTTCTTTAGACCTCACAAGTAGATGTAACACCAGCAGATTGAGGCATTGACCTAAATTCCTTTCTTCCAAGAATGCTATTGCCTGTTGAACTTTTTCCATCTCCAGCACGCCCAATTAGAACTACTGTCCTAGCTTCATTACAACGACAACAACAACAACAACAACAAACCCAGTATAATCCCACCAGGTGAGGTCTGGGGAGGGTAAGATGTACGCAGTCCATACCACTACCTCGAACGAAGTAGAGAGGCTGTTTCCGATAGACCCCCGGCTCACTGTCCTAGCTTCATTGTTTGGCAAATTCCCAACCATCACTTAAAATTGCACTTCCACCCATATTATCTTACTGAATCAAATTACCTAAAATAAGAGGCTCAGGTCTGGATTAATATGACATAAACAGAAAAATGCCTGTTATATATGTCACCAGTGCACTATCAAGTCATCCAAAAAAAAGATATCCATAGACCTCTTTAAAAAGTGAGATTTGTACGAGATGCCTGCTATAACATGTAAATGTAGCCTAATTGCAAAATTTCCTAACATTAATGGTGTATACTCCCTCCGTCCCAATTGAAGGTTCTTATAGTTTGATTGGACACGAAGTTTAAGAAATAAAGGGAGACTTTGAATCTTGTATTCTTAAATAAAAGATATGTATTGTCCTATAAACTCTTAAACTTGCCAAGAGAATGTTGGCAAACTTACTAAATATAGAAAGATGCACTCTTTTGAGAGAAACCAAAAAGGAAAGTAAACACTTAAATTGAAAACTTAATACTAAGAATTAAAAAAAGCATTAATAGACTTTCAGTGTTAGTTTATGTTTGATGGGGAGTAAAGCATTTTTCTCATGTTCGATTGATCAAACATTTTCTCTAGAAAATATGTGTTCCTTAAAAATGAATATTTTCTAGTGGAAATAGAAAAAACAAATTCCATGAGTAGCATTCCACACTAATTGTTCTCCCCCTCCCAACACACCTCATCCCAACCACCGCAACCCCTACCTCTGTGCCAAGCCTGATAGTGTTTGAGTAGATCATATACAAATGCTTTTGAGATACATAATACATATTTTCTACTTACTTACCAAACACTAAAAAAAATGAGTAAGAAAACCACTTATTAACATTTAACTTCCTATTGTAACACCTACACGATGAACCACACTTGGATAATGGATTTACACCACGTAAGCAATAGCCTTCAACTTCAAGTAGTACATATTAAGATGACAAAGTATACACTATGGAACTACCTAGAAGCACTATATATAATGCAGGTTGTGGAATAGTGTTATAAAAACACAAATGTGTATTAAGATGCAGATTACATAATTTTACACATTCTACAGTAGAAGCATACACTGAGATTGAGAACATCACCAACCACACTCTATTTTTTACCCTCCAAATATAGAGAA
This sequence comes from Capsicum rhomboideum, assembly GCA_031232105.1. NCBI lineage: Eukaryota > Viridiplantae > Streptophyta > Magnoliopsida > Solanales > Solanaceae > Capsicum > Capsicum rhomboideum. Next base: position 14,085,442 of record CP124713.1, on the reverse strand, counting down.
TTTCTTTACTTGAAGAACACCAACTCCAACCCATAACTCTATTTTACACTCTAAAAAAGAATCTTCTTTTCTCTCTTCAATATTATATTATTATTTTTATTTCATTTATATTTTCTTATTTCATAACTGAAATCCTTTTATATATATATATAATCACCCTATAAAATTTAAAAAATTTTCAAGATCTTCATGTAATACATAATTAATTTTTACCCCAAAATTTTAAATAACATAAATTGCAAGCAAATATTATATATTATTCATATTAATGGACAATTCAAATAAAAGTGAAATCATTGATGAAATACAATTAAATAAATATTACATCATGGTAAAATTTATTTTAATTTCTACATAAATATTCAGCTTTCAAGATTAAAACGTTGCTCCCATAAATACTCTATTAATGCATTACGAAGTTCAAAATGAGCATTTTTGTCCTTATTTTTTTTAACAATTTCACCTTGTATCAGGTGTTTTGTGTACTAATTTAATTACTCGTTTTACAAGTGCACTTTTAATTTTTGTGATGGCCATATTTATTGTACAACTATAAATTATAACAGAACTAACTTATATCTTAAATAAAAATATTATATACGAAAATTAATTTAATAAAATTTAAAATTAATATAATAAATTTATTACATTAGAAAAATAATTACGAATATTAGGGTCTTAATTAATGGTCTTATATAATTTATAATATGTTAAATTAAAAATGTTATATAATATAAATAAAGAAAAAAATTGTTTTGGCCCCTGAGTTATAGCCTTATGTTGGTTTTAGTCCCTGTGATACCTGACTTTCCATATTTAACCTTTAATTAATCAAAGTCAATCATTTTAGTCCTTATACTAACGGTGCTACTCACACAAACGAATTTATTAATGTTGTTAAGGGTAGTTATGACATTCAAATAATATAATAACATTAATAATAAATTTTTTTGTCAGAATCCACGTGACTAACACATTTCACAATGAAATACTTCACTTTCCTATCTGACTTTACGAAGTGACTTTCTCTCTCATCTCTTTGCTTTTGGTCTCTCTTAAAATGGTAGAAATCAACCAATTCTTGATGAAATTTTAAGGGTAAATTCATGGCGGAGCTCAAATTATGACAAGTTTCGATTTTTTTCCCCTTCATTTCTTCAGTTCGAGCTAGAGGTATACTTTCTTTCCGTCCCTCTTCCATCATTATTTTCAGGCTTCGCTCAAGCTTTTGGGTTCTTGGATTCTATTATTTCTATATAATTTTTCGATTAAGCTCTACCATTAGTGTTTATCTGAAGCTTTTCTTACAAATAATTTGTCCATGGTGGCTCAAGTTTAAGGCAAGTAAAATTGATTTGATAGAGGGTATAGATCGACACCAATAACTATGGCAAATCGTTGGTCCAGCCATCCTAAAATAATTTGTCCAAGGTGGGTGTTTTTTGCAATCCTAAAATTCTGTTTAATCTCTAGAAATATTTCTTAGTTAACCTAGTGTCCACTGTGAAGATCATTCTTTGCTAAATGTAAAATAAACAAGACTTTCTCAATCAGGGGTAAAAGTTACCGCAGAAGAACTGATTCTTTTGACTTGCACAACTCTTTCTCCTTGTTTCAGTTTACTCAAATTCGTTGTTTTTGGAAGGATGACCTGTGAAGTTCATTTTTTATGTTAATGACACCTATCTTCTCGGACTCTTTAAAAATGTCAACGGGTAAGTGTTGGATTCTCCAAAAGTAGTGTATTTTTGGAGAATTCGATACGGGTGCGGCACTGAAAGTGAAGAGTCCGCGCAACTTAGATAATAGCTACTGGAGACAGAATAGTTCCCTGTTGTACTAATATAATAAGTCTCATTTTGCTACCAGTGTGTCATGGCTTCTTTGAGTAAATGCAACTTTCTCCAGTACCAGCTAGTGTCTGTTGGTGGTGTCTGAGACCATACATCCTGATCCCCACTTATATGGACTTCACTAAGGTATATTTTTCACGTTTATAGGAGTACGTTTATGTTTCTACTTTACGAATATGATTTGTTTTGGGCAAGAATGAAGACAAGAAGCTAAGATCAGGAATCAAAGATAACTATTTAAGTTGCATATTATTTTAAAAGGGAAAACACAATCATCCATGAGCATGATTAACTTCAAAGTCTTAAATAAAGAACTACATCTGAAATCATTTATGAATTGTAATCAATTTTCTTCAACTTCTTTATTTAAGGAACATTTTTCTTCTTGGCCCGTGGTTCACTTCCCACTCTCTTGCTACTTTGAGAAAGTACTTCTTGTAATCTTGACAGTGGAACGTATTGTTTTCCCATTTTCTCGATAAATAGTGACCTTGTACCTTCTCTGAAATGCTCACCGATTTCTTCTAAAATGAAAGCAGAACTCCTCAATTGTTCTTGCGGTACAATTAGTTGGTTAAGTTGATTGACCTACAATATACAGAAGAATATAAATCCGCTAGTGAAGTTTGTTACAAGCAACATAAGTAGACATTAAGAAAGGTAGTTACTGATTGTTCAGCTATAAATGAGGATCTGGACTGCATTGATGTCGCACTCTTGATAGTAGTGTCTGAAGCCTGCAATAAGAAAACATTTTTAGTATTATTATCCTTGATGAAGAAAATCAACTTATTTGACTACTTACTTCTGCTGCATTACTAGGTGTAGAAGGGCCTTCCTTTTTGACTTGTTGATGGACTTGTTGCTGTTGAACTTCACAGTGGTTGCGCCCCATAAGAACATGGCACTTTCTACTATTATGTCCTAATTTTCCACATGATCCACACTTTTTTTCCTACCTTTTCTTGATGCTTTTGACAAGGTAAGGTCTCTGGAATTTGATTCTTTTTGAGTTGTCTCATCAATCCCTCTCTTTCTTAGTTTTTTTGGTCTACCTGGTTGTGCTTTGTATATGGGTGGCAATGGTGGTTTAGTCCTTGTTTTAGGCCATTGGTCTTTGTTCACAATTGGCAAAATGGAAGGACTATAACTCTTCATGTACTTCTCAACTGTGTAGCATTCATGGACATACATTTCGGGCTCATCCTTCTTAACCCATATAGCTGCAATAGCATGATTACAAGGTATTCCTGTTAAGTCCCATCTCCTACAAGAGCAGGTCTTCTCCTTAAGATCAACAGAGAATAGTCTAAGATAGATGTCCTCAATTTGGTAGTGGAATTGGTCAGATTTAATGGCAATACATTCAACAGCTTTGACCTTATTTTCCTCTAGCTTCATCATGATCTTTGGACAGATTCTCTGGCAATACTTCATCATTTTATCTTTGTTCTTTTGAAGTCTGTACATCATATAGATCCTAATTGATTCAATTATTGTTCAAATATACTTGTCTCTTACATATAGAAGTACAATGTTGAACGACTCGCACAAATTATTTAATAACACATCACATTTTCGTCCAACTTTATGATACATGTAGTCCCTGGATTACTCCTCCTTAGCTCAGCACAGTAATCCCACAACATATCATATTGCTCTTCTTCAGTCCCTGTAATTAGATCTAATGCCTTCTTCTTTACCATATAAGCTTGATTTCGAGTGATGGTACAATTATGAGCCCTTATCACATGACTTTGAAATTCTTTCACTCCCCAGCTTGGATTAATTCTAAATTCTTCTGCGTACTTCTTAGCTAAAAATCCAGAGTCAATTGTCTTGTTATCTCTTTGATTGCCACAGGAATGGTCAGGGCCTATTGTCTTGATCGTGAAAGGTTCATCTTGATTAACCTTTGATGCAAATATGAACCATTTGCAATTTGACACCTTGCAAATTGCCCTCAATCTTGTACTTTCGTTCTTTTTGAACTTGATATCTTTTTTTGTAACACAACATGTACCTCAACTGCCCACTTGAATTCTTTGCTATTACTGAAAATCATATTAAGCACAAACTTAAATTTTGGATCCTCCAAATCCCTAGTTGGATTAAAAATAATGGATCTTTTAAGATTTTCATCATCAGAATCTCCATGTAAACTCATTAATTCCTCATCTAATGTAGCACAGTCATCTTCTTGAGCATCGCTGTGAAACATAGCCAGCATGTTCGAGGCAACTTCAAGATCCACAGTTTTTTCTTTATCTTAGTTATCTCTAGTTTTCCCATTCAAACCAATCCATTCTACAATAGAGTCGATGGTTTTATCAAAAATCATATCATCTTCTTCTAAGGAATAATCAGTCATGAAATGACTCACATTCTTCATTTGTGGCATCACTCTCATCACTTTTCTCCATTACATTCACATCTACCAAACCTTCTTCGCCTTATAGTGGGCCGCCCTCAGAATCAACCACATCATAGTTGCATTGGTCCTCATCCGTGTGCTCAACAAATATTTCCACTACTCTACTGTCAGGTATTTCATAGACAAGTTTATATATATCTAAATCAGTTGCTAAATGTCTTATACTTGTCTCAAAATAAGGCCCAAACTTGAACCAAAATTTCACTTTTCTATCATTGACTTTCAACTTTTTCATGCACTGTCTCTTTTGAATGATGGAATTTTCATCTCCCTTGCAATATTCATAATAAGCTATCTGTCCATCAACATAGTTCATCACTGGATCAAAAACCCACCAACCATTATAATGTAGTTTAATGGTGTACATATCTGAATCTTCACCTTCATCTATCGTGCGAAAAAAAGGTAGGATCTATTAGTGTTATTATAACAAATAACTCCAATAGAAAATGTAAATGATACTAATCCAATGCAAAAATATGTAACCAATCTTAGAGTTAATTATTTTTAATTAGCTTTGAAAAGTTTCGCGCTCAAATAATTGATACTGTCTTCAGCTAAATCGTAGAGTAATTAATCCACTAATGAAATTATACTGGCAATTCATAGGCAAAGAATTAAAGGTAAGTGTAGATAAATTTTGAGGTTAATTTCGCTTTTTCTCGTGTTGTTGACATATAAAATGATTTGTATGTAGTATATAATGGCAATTGATGAGGACACATCTACTTTTTGCCTGAATCTTTGTTAGAGTGGTGGGAATTTGTTATCAGTTTTCATTTTCATATATTGATGGCTACACATGCATTAGACATTTGTAATTGGCTATTCATCATGCAGTAAGTATATCTTTTTTTTTCTGCCATGGTTCAAGATATGGGATTTAGCAAGTGGAAGACTGAAGCTCACTTTAACAGGACACATTAAACAAGTCTGAGGTTTGTTCTCTAGAATTTTTAGTTGTTCAGATATACGATCAAATATTATAACTTGTTTGAGGATAATGAGTTCTAACCAAGATATGGACCAGTGACAATATGAGTCTCCTTGCAGGCCTTGCTGTTAGCAATAAACACGCATACATGTTCTCATCCAGTGATGATAAAATTGGTATGGACTGCGTTTCACTCTATCCTCTTCAGACCTCAATTTTGTAGGATTACATTGGACATGTCTTTTGTGATATATTTGTAAAAGATATGAAGTTATATCTTACCAACATATAATTAAACCCAACATGCTTATAACAGTAACAATATACCCCTAATATAATCTAGAATATCTTTTGAAAAATGATGGTATACCCCTAATATAATCTAGAATATCTTTTGAAAAATGATGGATTATATAGAATCCCACAAAATTCTATTGCTGCATTAGTTCTTGTAACTAAAATTTACTCAAAAATTGCCATATGATCTCTTTTTTATCAATCAACATTAAAGGTTTAGGTTACTTAAATTGATCGAGTACTTACATGTTTGCATGAATTGTAGCCGACTCTTGTTACGGAGTTCCATTGTCAAACTGAATGATTTGTTTCTCTTTCACAGGTGCACTGAGTTGCTTTATGTGCAGTTGGAGGAGTTTGCAAAATTGTGTTCGCACATAAGAGGGGAGGCAACTAAAGAGAGTAATTGTTCATGAACCAACAAATAGAAAGATTCACTCGATCATCCGTGTATTATAGGATTAACATCAAAATGTAAGAAGAGAGGAGGCCTGGATATGGTTGTATATGATAAAAGATGATATGGAACGATTTCTAACTTGTTCGTATTTTTTAGGTTTTGTAGTCCGTATAAAAATGTTCCTCGTTAAATACCATAATTATCCTTGACAGAAGTAACAGATTTGTTTGTTTTGGTAGTCAACATTAGTATAAGGACTAAAATGATTGACTTTGATTAATTAAAGGTTAGATATGGAAAGTCAGGTATCACAGGGACTAAAATCAACATAAGGCTATAATACAAGGATCAAAACAATTTTTTCTTCTTATAAATAATAATATAATAATCAAATATAAAATAGAGGAGATGAATAGTATTGAGTGCATCTCCAAATTTAAAGAAACACTATTCACCTTTCTAAATATGAAATTTAGAGAGTGAAATAAGGGGTGGTTGGAGATGGCCACCCTCCAAATATAAAGTTTAGAGGATAAAATGGTGGTCGGAGATGCTTCGAGAGACAAGAAGTTTTGAGTGTAGTGGAGTTGTAGTAATAAATAAACTTTTCTTGGTTAACGAGCAGCCTGCCCTTGCTGAAAAGGCAATTGGACCCTTGTCTTTGTAGAATAATTTCAAGTACGTCATGCTACTCTTCTCAAAATAAAAGGGTAGTTTAGTCATCTTACAGTGCCTTTCACCACACCCTGCCTTTTCATTTTCCAAAAAACGTTTCATTTCCACTTAAAAGTCGCACTTTAGGCCTCATGATGACTCTCTTTTAATTTTTGAAATTTTACGTTTGTAAAATACTGAAGTTATAATTTATAGGGTGAGAGTTATTATTTTGAGATAAATAATTGTGTTAGTTTTCGTTTGGTACAAGCGATAAGTAATAATTAATTCCGAAATTAATTTTAGAATGAATTTATCTTATGTTTGATAGGGATAAAATGCATGAAATAGCTCATCCCGAGATTAGTTATTCCGAAATTATAGTGTTATTTTTATCCTACCTTGAGGGTGGAATAACTAATCCTGTGATAGCTAATCCCGAAATAACTTGTTTTCCAACCAAACGACCACTAATTTTTATTTTTTTTAACATATACTATGTGGGTGAAATTGGCAATTTGCAAATGTCCATTTTTAATTACCACTAATCGAGCTTCAAAATTATTCCATGTTTAGTCAACTTTTAATGGGAAAATAATATTAGAACAAAAAATATACTTTTGCATAAAATATGGAAAAACTTCAACATGTTGTAAAATCAAACTAAAAGCATAACATATGAAGTAAGAAAATAGACAAGAAATGAGGGAGACAAGTGAGGAGAGTTATTCTTATTCTTCCAAGTATCAAAGTGTATATAATATTTCTTAAGTGTTTCAAGTGTATACAATATGAATCCTTATGCCTCTATTTATAGTGTTACACAGAGACATACAAAAAGATTGTCATAAACATGACATTAACTATGAAGATAAGAGAGGAGGTTATGGAGGTGTAAGGTTACAAGAATAATGAGAGGCTATCTTCATAATAAAGAAAAGTAATGGAGATAAATAGTGAAACTAAATTCTTGGAGTAGTGGACATCCACACTAGCATATTTTATAACACAATATATGTAATTTGTTGGTGGTTGAAATTTTTATTGGTGAAACTCCACTTACATTTATGTTATAGTAAAGTAACTCTAAGGGTTCGTTTGATATGTATGATAAGGATAATAAGTTTGGAATAAAATTTTAGATTGACTTTATCTCATATTTAGTGTGAGATATTAGCTAATTTAATAATTATTTTATCTTATAAAAATAGTGGGATTACTATTCGATTTGAAAGGTGAATAAAATAGTTTCATTGGATATCCTAACCCAAGAATTGAGATATCCGTATTTATCATATGCTGCATATGGAATTACTATCCGATTTGAAATATGGATAAAATAGCCTCATGGGTTATCCTAACCCAAGAATTGAGATACCCCTGTTTATCCTATGCCGCATATGAAATTACTATTTGATTTGAAAGATGAATAAAATAGCCTCATGAGATATCTCAATCTAAGAATTTAAATATCCCTGTTTATCCCATGCTGCATGTCTATATATGCTTGACTTACCGACCAATTTTTATTAAAAAAATCTGCTGTAAATTTTGTAACAAGGCTTGTTTGAACTCTAAGACACAATAATGGACTTCTTAAAAAATTATAAAATTTAAGTTTTTATGTTTAAACTCTATAAATCTTTCCTAGTGGTTGAACTTATACATGATCATTCCTGAACTTGCAAACTCTAAAAACTTTTCAAATTCCAACACATTTACTTCTCAAAGTTATAAACTCCAATACTATATGTTGGAACAGATGATTATATTTAAAACGATGGCCAAATTTTAATTTACCGCTCAAAAATTGATCATCAACCTGATACTTTCTCTATTCATTTTTACTTGTTACATTTCGCTTATAAAGAGACAAACTTCGTAAACTTTGATCAATATTTTAAGATGTATTTTTTCATCATATAAATATAAGAAGGATTGCAACTTATAAAAAATTTCATATAGTTTTCGAATATCTATATTTTAAATATTAAATTAATCTACTTTAATTTAGCTTTGAAATTTAGTCAAATTGGCTTTCGTAAAGCAAAACGTGAAAAGTAAAAACGAACGAAGAAAGTATTTTTCATATCAGTTTAAGTTTGGTGCACTGTCAGTGTATCACTTTTTTACACCATTAGATAAATGAGTTTAAGTTTTGTGTACCGTCAGTGTATAAGATTTTCTACACCATCAGGTAATGTTAAAGATAAACATGGTAACTTTATTAAGTAATTAATAATATACCTTTTTAAATATAATTGTAATTATGGTAAAATATAGTAAAGGAAAGTCAAGTTTCTTTGAGCTCTAATCAAAATTGATCCATAGTTATCTTCTTAATCAACTTTTTCTTCTTTTCTAAATCAAAAAATTTTCATTCATTTTTCTCAACATCATACTTATCAGAAGTATATAATTCTTTAGAGCCACAAATGATTTCTAAATTTTCATTGCTTCTTCTTATGAAATTATGACAAGAAAATTGATAACAATATAACCACTAATACAAATTAAATGCAATTATCAACCCTGAGAAAAGCCACAAACAACTTGAAAATATGATTTGATTGAAAGTGATTGAAGAATCAATACAGAGGAAGAACAAACAAAAATTAAAGAAATAGAACAAGAAGTTAATATTGATATAGGAGATGTAGAGCTAATTGACTTTAGCTTTATTGATAATTAAATCATTATTTGCCTATTCACCATTTAAAATTTTTAGAGATTAATTAACAAAGATAATGAAATAATGAAAAGATTATGGGACAAGTAGTTAAGAGATTGAGGAAGATGGGGAACTTTAAAGAGGAGAGGGAGAGGAGTAGAAAAAGAAATATAATTTTTGAAATAGAAATTAATTAGAAATTGGTTGGTAACCTGCTATAGCAGGTTAATATGACCTGATGGTGTAAAAGAATGATACACCGACAGTTCACAAAACGTGAATTCTAGGTAAATATCACCTATTATAACAGGTTACCAAATTTTTGATATATTTTTTCTTTTTTAAACATTTCACACTGATTTTTTCAATCTCTCTTTCTTCCCTTCAAATCTTCTATCTTCCTCTCTTTCAAATAGTCGATTTGCATTTTATCTTTGATTTTCTACCATCATAAGCCTACATGTTCCTCCAATCTTAGAATTCTTTTGTATTCATGAAATAGTTGTGCCATATTTTTGAATGCAGAATCCAATTTTGAATGCATTATAAGTATCTTTAATATTGAAAATTCAGTTTTTCCTTATTAAAATATTCAACACTAATAAAACGGCCAAACTATTGGAGACAATATGATGATATTTTAAAATTGTATAGTAATTCTTTAGATGCTAATAAAGGAAAAAAAAATCAAAATTTTGTTATAAATACATAGGGATCACTATCGTTTACAATGTTATAGAATTAAAGAACTGTTTTAGTAATGATCTTGAGAAAACTCTGATGAAAGAATCAAAATGGTAAACAAAGTTCAAAAAGGAAAAAGATTTGGTTATATACTCCCTCCGTTCTGTTTCACTTACTAAAAATAGTTGTTTAAAATTACTTGTCTAATTTATGAAATCAAGAGAAGTTGATCATGTTCTTTCAATACTATCTCTATCATCAAATGATTATATAAAGTGAATAATCAAATTTATATTTTCAAAGCAATAATTAGCAAGGATAGTTTAGTAAAATAAACCCCTAATAAATATTTTCTTAAAGAAAATGTAAAGTCAACGAGTCAAGTAAAACTGAACGGAGGAAATACTAAAACAAGAAAACAATTTTAGTTAGAGTACAAATAGGAATCAACTTGCCTTTAATGGTATCATTATCTACTTTTTAGTAATTCAGTGTTTTTTATATTTAAGAAAAAGGTAAATAATGTTACTTAAAGAAAGTTACTGTATTTACCTTTAAAATTACATGATGTGTGTAGAAGATTTTATACGCACAAAACTTACACACTTTCCAGATATGTATATTGCATTTATTAAGGAGATAATAACGGATTAATCATACTTATCTCTTTAATTTTTCTTTTCTCTGTGGCCCAATACTCAAGAAAGGGGATTATTTACTCATAAGTCAATCTCCTAGACTACACAACTTGCAGCCTCTCTTGCTCTTTAAGGTCAGCAAAATTGTACTCCATTTTTTGCTATGTACTTAATACTAGTACTTATTTTCTTGTATAATATAATGTGGAGTAACTTACTATAGACACTACTATGATTAATCATAATGTTGGGTTGTCAAAAGATGTTGCACTACTATTTTCTAAGGTTATCTCCACCGCGAATCAATAAAAAATTTATGTTGTAAAACATGATTGCATAGGAAATAAATTCTCATTTAAACACTGTTCCTAATTTTTTTGTGTAATAAAACTACTTTTTTTATTTTCAATGATTCAATCAAAATATCCGTGGGAATAGCCGTTGAATATTTTTTAATGGGAAGATGGTGATTTTCTTAGTAGTGTTGCTGCATGCATGTTAGTTTTGTGCTCATCTGAATCCAACTGCTGGTTCCTTTTTCTGTTTATCCTAAACAAAAAATCCTTTGGAATTGCATTTAGTTTTCCAGAAACTTTTGTAGGTAGTCTTTATCTTTTCAGCATTGATATAAATGTGTCAGGGTTCTCAGTTCTCACATTTAATCCTTTTATTTTGCACAGTGATGAAATCAGGAATTTCGATAAGGATGTTCAATAATTTATATATGTATAGAAAGTCATTTTTGACGTAAGGTATAATTTCTCAACGAAGGGTGTTTGATTGACCACTATGCCCCTGATTGATGATTTTTGTTTGATCAGATAAGATAAGATGGGTGGAAGTCCAGTCAGTGATGATTGGGAGTTTATTGCAAATGGATCTCGGACACTACTTCTGGTTGGGCGTACAGGTGACGGAAGAAGTGCCACAGGCAATAGCATTCTTGGTAGAAAGGCATTCAGGTCAATGTCTAGCTTTGGTGGCGTTACAAGAACTTGTGAGATTCAGAGGACTCTATTAGAAGATGGACAGATTCTTGATGTGATTGATACCCCTGGTACAGTTAACTATTTTCTTTTAATTATAAATGAGCTCATTCTTTACTGTTATGTGTTAACTAGAATCTTGTAGTCAATTATTAAAGAAATACTTGAGCTATCTTTTCTTTTAAGAAATGTGTGTATGATTAACGCGTTCTATTATATGATGAGTAAGCACACTAGCAAAAAGTTAGGGAGCCTAGTGTACAGGGCGAGTTTGGAAGGTTTGAATCACCATTTGAGCTAAGTAGGAACAGGTCACTATTGACTCCTGTGTCCTGAGCCAGGTGTGAGGGTGAAATTCACCTACCAAAGTACTGATAAGTATTCTGATTCGATTAATTTCTTTAACTTGTACTTAAAGATCCATCCCAAGATTAAGAAACATAAGACACAGAATTTTACACTGTTTTAGGCCATTTACAAATTTTCCTTGTAAATGTCTCTGAAGTTAAATCACCTCGTTTGGTTGCAAAAGTGTGTAAAGCGTTAGATTATTGGAGTAATATAGTTTTTATAGCTAATAAATTTCCCCTTTCTCAAAATATTGATTTCTAGACATGCCACTGTATATGGTCTCTCTGCATTGAAACGGGATAAGTAGAGTAATTTGATAACATATGGTGCATTACATTTGCAGAAAGAACGTCTAATGATATGGGAAAAAGCATACCACCATTGGAAATTTGCCTAGTATACATAACATGAATTTGTTGAATCTTGCTTCTCTATTTGTAATATCTGTCAGGTAATCTGTAAAGTTTCTGATAGCTTAGTTTGTGCCTTGTGGGAATTGCAGGATTTGATTTTACAGCTGAATCTGAATTGGTTGGAAATGAAATTGTTAAATGCATCGATTTGGCCGATGATGGCATCCATGCTGTTCTTTTCGTTTTGTCTCTACGAATTCACTTTTCAAATGAAGTACAAGCTGCTATCCAGTACTTTAGTCAGTTCTTTGGGAACAAAATTAGTGATTATATGATTTTGGTCTTCACTGGAGGGGATGAGCTCGAAGACAATTATTCTTTGAATGATCACTTAAATCATTCCTGCCCTGAGAATTTAAAGGTAAAATAATGTGCAGAGATTTATTGCCGGATGTATATGTACCATGGCCTTTGGAATTAGCTGACTGATTCTACTAACTAATATACGGGCATTTTAGCTTTCATCTACTCAAAAGGTTTCTTCATTTTGTTCCAATTTTGGACGATTTCTTGATCTTCAATGGTTATATTCTGCTAAAGAAGAATTTTCATTGGCTTGTTGTGCCAATCTTTTTCATACTGTAACTATGTCTAAGATGAGAAAAGTTTTCAGTTTGTGGGATGAACTAGTAGAGAATGTCCATACTTAATTTTTTTCACAAGCGTGTGCAGGTTCTTCAAAAACTAATTCTTCCTACCATTACAGGAAGTTCTTAAGATGTGTGGAAATAGACAAGTGCTTTTCGACAATAAGACCAATGATCCAATGAAGAAAGCTGAACAATTGAGAGAACTACTTTTCCATGTGAATATGGTTGTACAAAAGAATGGTGGAAAACCATATACAAATGACTTGTTCGAGGAAGTAAAGGTAATGTATACATTAGTTAGTAATTGGTTGGATTTCGTTCCATATTATGCATTAGTTTTTGTGAAGAAAGGGGAGCAATAAGGGTATCTTGTCATCTCTTCTCATTTATAGAAGATGAAGCTTCATAATGACACGGTGGAGGTTAATTCTTTGCTTGGAGGTTTAAAGCAAGAGGTAACTGAGTTGAAGGAACAACTGCAGAGGTGGTCTTTCGAGGATCAGCATAGGTGCATAACTGAAATGGTAGGTACCACTGTCAACACATTTTTTCTTCCATTATCATTTGAAAACATCAGTTTTCAGTGTCATAGAAAATACGCAATGTATTGTATGTCCAGTAATTTGTTGGATTTAGCCTGTAATAATCATTAGTTTGTTTAGGGTGCATTAGTTTCCTTGGTAGTTGTAAAATTTCATTAAAGAAGTTTGAGTGTTACTTGTGACTGCATTTTGCTAGAGCGAGTTGAGCACGCAAAGAATTATAGTTTGAAGAAACAAGGTTGTGCCGGCTTTCTAACCTCCCTGAATTCATACTTTCAACGTTGCTAGATTGGCCTCTCTTTTATTCCTTTTTTAGATACTTGATGTCTAATTAGCGATGAGACAACAGTGAAAGATAACGATTCTCTTCCAATCTCTGCTTTCACAGAGAGGAATAGACTAAAAAAGTGAGACTGATAAGTCGCTTTTTTCTGGCACAATATGTTCTCATTTCTGTTAGACATTAATTCCAATATCATTTTCACCCGCTATATTAGTAGCCGATGTCAGTTTTGACTTGCAAGAGGCAATTTGCAAATTTTGGTAGGAAATTAATTGAATTTTACTAAACAAGAAATATTTATTTGTAAATTGCATCCAAATATATTGTCAAGCATGAATATTAGATTTTTTAATTTGTAAATGCTAAAAGTTAATTTGGGAAATTCCTTAGATGAGATAAAACTCATTTGACTCATAACTAATTCTAGTTTCTTTTGGCCATGGTCTATGAATTGAGTACCTGATCTTATTTCTTGATAGTGCACTTGAGCATTTTATGGACCTATCTTTACATATTGGATAGGTTGAATCTAAGCTGAACGATACCATGCATAGTCTTGAAAAGCAGTTGGAGGAGGAGCGTACTGCTCGGTTGGAGGCAGAAAAAATTGCAGAAAGCAAAATTCGTGAATTGAAAAACAGCTTAGAGAAAACTCAAAGGGTCACTGAGGAGGCCACAGGTCAGTGTCTATTTTATAAGTTATTGACGTGATTTTGGAAGAACTAGATTTCTATTGAGGTTATCTTCGCACTCTTTTCTACCTTGCATCTTTAACTCCGAAAGGAAGATATGTTGGTCAGAGAATGATACTTTCTTGGATTCTTTATCAGTGCCTATTGACTTGGTTCATGTTGTTTATCAATGACTAGTGAATAATGAATTAAACATACACTTCTTAAGTATTTGAAGATTGAATTTCAAGAATGAATAGTACTTGTCAATATATTTCAAGTGGCGTTCAATTTTCAATTTCCACTCACACATCTTCAACTATCATAAACATTTTTTTTCCCCAGATAAAAACCCAACTATCTAAACACAAGTTTCCACAGACTTTTTCCCAATAAACTTTTGTCAACTTCAAGTATTATTCAAACAATATTTGTAATCTTTTCATTTCATGGATTTTTTTGTCACTATTTTAAATTGAACTTGTACATATTGCTAATTCATCTATGCAATTTGGTGTTTAATAAAGTAGCTTAAATTACCCTCCTTCTTGATGGTACTCTAACATGTCATGTACAGACTACAGAGTCCGCCTTGTAAGTTTAAACTATCCGTCAAGGTTATTATTTTATAGACTTCTGGTCATTCTCATTTCCTTTCAAGTTAAAGAAATTTATGTCCAAGTTTTGACTTTTGTCTTCTGTTTTTGTTGGATGGATGAATTAGTCAAACGTCGCTCTTACAGCTGCCAGAAATGTCGAAGTCATGTCTCATTTGATGATGATATCATCTCTAGAACTTTTCAGGTGAACGATTTCATCTGCCCATATATAGCTAACTAAATTGATGTAGTCATGCACTTTATCTGAGTCCGAAGCCTAAATGGATACAAATTTCAACTAAAATTTTAAATCGGACACTGCATTTTGAGATTTTTCAAATCGGACATATCGTTCAGATTTGAACGATTTGCTCCAACTTTAACGCCACACCTTTAACGGTAGTTTTGGAGGTGGGCCATCTTAATGCAAATCGCTTTCACTTTAGCGAGATTTTTTTTTTTTTGTTGCATATCGTCCAACCTCAAACAAGGTGTACTTGTATTAATATTTGGAGTTGGGATATGTAATAAATTCTTTTAACTCCTGTAAGTTTTAAACCCTTACACACTAAAACTTCTCAAACCATCAAAGCAAAAAAGAAGATGCCCAAAGTTCTCAGAACTTCATTAGGTTGTTCTGAGAATTTAAAACACATCCCAACTCCAAATTAATCGGTTACCATTATCAAAAGGAGATATGCATATATCGTTTAGTCCTAAGCGATTTCTATCAGATCTGTTAATCAGAGAATATTCCTTCAGAAAATCAATCAACAATTGATGCAGGAATCTTGGCATGTGCGAATTGATGCATCGTTCAAAGTTAAGAGTTGGGCACTTCGTTTAGTTTAGAACGATTTTCAGAAATCATAAAAAAAAACACCTCGTTTGAGGTTGGACGATATGCAAAAAATAAATAAATATATCTCGTTAAAGTGAAAACGATTTGCATTAAGATGGCCCACCTCCAAAACTACCGTTAAAGGTGTGGCGTTAAAGTTGGAGCAAATCGTTCAAATCTGAACGATATGTCCGATCTGGAAATTCTTAAAATGCAGCGTCCGATTTGGAATTTTAGTTGAAATTTGTGTCCGTTTAGGCTTCGGACTCCACTTTATCTGCGGTCATCTGGTTTCTATGCGTTAACTGTAGAAAAAATAAATATTGTGTTTCAGGGAAAGACTGGCAAGGGTTTCCTTTTTGCTCATGCGAGGAATATTGTTGTTGGAACCAAAGAAGAAAAACATCTCCTAACTGGTCTTCACACAATTGCTGATATATACTGCGGGAATTGCAACGAGTACTTGGGCTGGAAGTATGAACAAGCTGTTGAGTCATCACAGAGGTACAAGGAAGGGAAATTCTTACTCGAGGAGTCCAAAATTGTTAAAGATAATTGGTAGCTTATAACCAGAGTCATTTTGATTTTATGTCTCACAACTCTTTATATGTAAGTACTTTTTCCTGTCTATGAAGTTTCACACTACAAAACTTTCCAACAGAATTATCATATCCGTATTGTCACTTTTGTTTCACGTTATGACATTCGTTGTTCCTTATGGTTCACTGATTTGGTTACTTTTGTTTCACGAATTCTTCTATATTCACAATTATCTTCAAAAGCATATATGTGTACTCAATTCGCACAAGTCGGGAGGTTATGTTTGCAGTTTGCACTGTCTTCTACCCTCCTCATGATACTTTTGAAAGAGAGATTTTCTGGTTACAATATGATAGTTTCTTGGATTTTTTATCAGTGCCTATTTCTATTGACTTGAAGGCTGCTATGGTACATACTGAACTTCAACATATAAGCTCTTTGTGACTTGTTTATCTTCATGACTCATGATACTATGATATAACCCATTACATGTTCTACTGTTAATATGTATGTAAGGTCAAGTTATTAGAGTTCTCATTTTGGTTGTATGATTATATCCCATTTGAATGTATGTACTAAACAGGTTTGCAGATCTCCAACATGTTTGGATTGATGTTTTCTGTGTATTTTATAATGTATCATTCACATATCCAATTAAATCTTAATTTACTGAGAAAATTGTTCAACATAATCATTACAACGGAGTACTTAAATTAAAGAAACGACCATACTAAAATCTCTTTCGTTTTCTTTTCAGATCTCTTACGTAGAAAAATGAAGACTCTTAATAGGTTTGACATTAATTTTTTTAGTAAGGATCACAAAACCAATTGACCCAAAATTTACTTTACATAAATGAAATGTATTCCATTATAAAGTATATGAGTTCTATGATCGAAGGGAACATTTTTGAGGTACTCAATATGCAAACGTAGCACGTAGGAGTCAATTAATGAAATGAGTTTAAAACATGAGTTATTAGGTTCAAATTTCAGTGGAGACAAAATATTAGGTGACTTCTTCTCATATGTCTCAGACTTACATGGTACCGACTGATACACCCTAAATTGGCCAAAGGATCTTAAATCAAAGCAATTGGCGCCCCTTTAGAGACGAGGAAGAGTAATGTGACCCACCATGATGATGTTGGGTGTTGAAGGATGAGTATTTGGCACCTGGGTCACTTTTGGGTTCACTTGGCATTTATGGTCACTTTTGGGCCCATTATGTAATAAGGCCCATGACTATAAATAGTTAGCTTTCTTTTCATTTTAGGTAGATGATTATTGATGATAAATGTTACACTTGAGAGTGTTTATGTTAGCTTGTTGGGAGCTTTCTTGATTGTCTAGAAACGTTGGTTGTTGAGGTCCAATTCCTCTTCGGTCTTCGTAAGAGATAGGTGTTTACGGTAATATAAAGGAAGGTCTTTGGTTTGGAATATCTTTGGTTGTTCTTTTTCTTATCGTATTGTGTCTATCTATCTATCCTTTATCTTTATTGTCTTTGTTTTCCCTTTGTTCTTCGTCTCGTATTTTCGTATTTCCCATTTTACCCTTGTGTTCGTAGTTTCGTCGTCTTTTCGTATTTTGTATCGTATCATTTGGTATCAGAACCGAGCTTAAAATCGTTCCCACGATTCTAGTCTTGGGTGTGTTATCGAAAGAAAATCGAAAAATCACAAAAAAATTAGGGTTTCACGTTTTTGGGCCTTGTCCAAATTTTGAGCTTTTGATTTTGGTGTTTACTTGTGTTTTTTGTGTTAGATTCTTGTTCCCTAACACTATTTGAGTCTAAATATCAAATTTTAGCTAAATCGGAGGTGACTTGAAGCCTCTACCATTCTTGAGCTTTGAGTTTTTGAAGAAAGTGAAGTGGGTTTCAAATCTGGAATTTTGGGTGTGGATTTGAAGACTTAAAGTTGTTACCCATGACGAGGAGAGCTTAGATTTCGAATTTCGTCAAATTCCGAGCTAAAACGAAGAAGTTATGATTTTTTAAAGTTCATCTTGTTCTTGGTGTTCTTCATAGATTCATATCTTGTTGAAGAAGAATCTTCCAAAAGGGTGTGTTAGATCCAAAAAGAAAGAAAGAGAAAAGGTGTTTGGGTGTTAGTACAAAAGAATATCCAAAAGAAAAAGAAATATTCCAAGAGAGAGAGTACAAAAAGGGCCCACAAGAGTTGAAAATGCGGAGCTTCAATTGTGCCGTCCAGGGGAATCTGCGCCCGCATCTGCTCACGTAGGTTAGGACCTGCAGCCGCAGGTCACCAACGCAGGTGAGGGCAGCCTCTCTGGAAGGGACCTGCGAAGCCCCACCTGCGAGGGCGGGTCCCCAGGTGCGTCCGCACCTCACCCAACGCAGGTGAGCAACTCTGAAACCTATCCTTTCCTAATTCTAACCTTTTAGTTTCATTTTCTTGATTCCTAATCAATTCCTTTGAGTCTTAACAACTAAATTTCAGCTATTAATCACTCTACTTAGTTGTGATTAATTCTTGAGTCCATTTTTCTTTCTTGTTCTTTCTCTTTGTGTGCTTTCATCGTTTCTTTCTTAGTTAACTTCTTGAGTCAAGTTCTTTTGTGTTCAAAATTGAGTCTTCCTTTCTTCTCTCAACAAATACTTCTCATCCAAGGAAATCCAATTGACACTTCCTATACCAACGTGAACAAGCAAAACCAACAAGTTGAGATAATTGTGAGGCAATCCAAGTGTGAAAGCACTAGTGATTGTGAGTTTGCTAATGTTAACCTTGTTTGTTAGTTGTGTTGAGTGTCTTGTGAATAGGTACCATGGATTCGGGAGATGAAATTCAACCTACTTCGGGTGGAACCAATCTTGATGCTATATTGGAGACCCTCATGGGGTTGAGTCAAAAGGTGGATATGATAACTGATAAAATGTCGGGCATGGATGAGAGAGTATCAAACATGGAGGGAAGGATGGTGAATGTGGGAGGGAACCACAACTCTTCAAATGCAACCCCTCAAAACAATCTCCAAGCTTTCTTAAATGGACAAGTCCAAGAAACTTCGACTACCGTCTCTCCTAGGACTCTTCACAACATGTTTTACCCTCTCCAACAAGGTAATGTTCCCTTACCTACTACTATGGTTGATCAAACTCCACGACATGTAGCCCGACCCCTACAATTTAACCTACCTCAACAAATGCCCCAACCTCAAGCTCCACAAATGCCCGCTCCACCCTACCAAGTACCACAAAACCAAGTCCCAAACAACCAAATGCCACAAGGATTCAACCCACAAGGTCTCAATCCACCCTACTACCTTTCCTATCAAGTACCTCAAGCCCAAGTACCACACTATCAAAGACCCCAAAACCCAAACCCATCTTACCAAGCTCCACTTAACCAAATGCCACCCAAACAAGCCCTAGGAGTCCAAGGAGAGTTTGAGGAACAAGTAGAAGAAGGATATGGGTATGGTGCCCAAGGACATAGACCAAGAGACCAAGGCAGTCTCAACTCTATTAAGGTCACTCTTCCTAGTTTTCAAGGAGGTAGTGATCCCGAAGGATACCTCAAGTGGGAGTCGCAATGTGATAGGATCTTCCAAGCTAATGACTTGCCCGATGTTAAGAAGACTACATATGTCGTTGCCCAATTTGAAGGTTATGCATTGACTTGGTGGGAGTCGGCTAAGAGAATGCAAGGGGTTCTTTATGGAGGTAATTATCCACCATGGGAAGTGATGAAGGCCCTTATGAGAGCCAAGTATGTGCCGAAAAGGTATAGACAAGGGTTGTTTGCCAAGTTGTACAATTTGAGACAAGAAGACAAGAGTGTTGAAGCGTACTATGATGAATTTCAAAATCTACTCTTGAAGCTTGAATACAACGAGGATGAAGAGCACACCAAGATCCGATTCAAAGTGGGATTGAATCAAGAGATTGCCTCTAGATTGTCAATACATAAGTTTGCCGGATGGATGATCTCTTAGAAGCGGCTATTGATGTTGAGCAAGATATTAAGTTTGAGAAAGCCATACACCCCAAGGCGGGAAATCAAGTGTCATCAACATGGACTCAAGGTTCCGAGTTCAAGAGATCTTTTGATAAAAAGTCTTTTGAGAAGAATGCTCCAAGATATCCCCCTAGAGATGGAGGTAATCCCAATCTTAAGGGTAATCAATACTTTAAGTGTCAAAGATGGGGTCACCGAATGAGTGAGTGTCCTACCCGAAGAGTCATCATACTTCGGGAAGGTAATCCTTACTTTAAAGATGAAGTGGAGAAAGAAGAGAAACTCATAGAAGGGTTTAACAATGTTGATGAAAATGTGGAGGGTGAAGGAGATCCATGTGATGGGGATATCACCATCCCAAATATGCTTGCCAACAAAGTGCCCATTGAAGAGGTTTGACCTCAAGAAGGAGAGGTTAGCATTCCACTTTTCTTGGCTAAGAGAGTTGAAAACTTTTCCAATTTCAAAGACTTTCTTGGGGATTTTGAGCTTGAAAATGATGTTTTCTCGGATTTGAGGACAAATCCTCTTCAAGAAGGAGAGGATGATACACCCTAAATTGGCCAAAGGATCTTAAATCAAAGCAATTGGCGCCCCTTTAGAGACGAGGAAGAGTATTGTGACCCACCATGATGATGTTGGGTGTTGAAGGATAAGTATTTGGCACTTGGGTCACTTTTGGGCTCACTTGGCATTTAGGGTCACTTTTGGGCCCATTATGTAATAAGGCCCATGACTATAAATAGTTAGCTTTCTTTTCATTTTAGGTAGATGATTATTAATGATGAATGTTACACTTGAGAGTGTTTATATTAGCTTGTTGGGAGCTTTCTTGATTGTCTAGAAACGTTGGTTGTTGAGGTCCAATTCCTCTTCGGTCTTCGTAAGAGATATGTGTTTACGGTAATATAAAGGAAGGTCTTTGGTTTGGAATACCTTTGGTTGTCCTTTTTCTTATCGTATTGTATCTATCTATCTATCTATCCTTTATCTTTATTGTCTTTGTTTTCCCTTTGTTCTTCGTCTCGTATTTTCGTATTTCTCATTTTACCCTTCTGTTCGTAGTTTCGTCGTCTTTTCGTATTTTGTATAGTATCACCGACCTGGTACCTATTGGATGTCACAACCCGAAATCTCATTCGGGCCGGACTGGCACCAGAAGCCGATATGGCCCGAGAGAACCAATCTTTGCTCGTGAACCTTCGTATGCATATCCTCGTATAAATCTTATGATACCTCATGCAACTATGCGGAATACATGAACATGGAAACATACGCTATATAAATATATTTAGGAAACTTGGCCGTTGGGGCCATCGAGTCAAACAAAACATACATCTCTTACATTCACTTTCCCATATATGTCCACAAAGCCTCTAACCGATACATGACCACAACAACCTATAGTCGGGATAAGTCCCCGCTTTATACAATAATTACAATACCAAAACAATATACACATGTAACTCAGAAAGCCCCGAACCAACTGGAGCTCATCAATGATCCGCGGATAACCCGTAGCCTATTGTGGAGGTCTACTAACACCTGTGCCTGCAACAAATAAAGTAAGTCCGCCAAAGGGGTCAGTACGAAGACTGTACTGAGTATGCAAGGCTATAAGAAACTTCATGAAACTTAAACACCTCAATGAACTTGATTTTAAGAGAATAGTTAATGTGGATACATCGTTGTTCGGTATGTATGGAAATAGGTACCTTACGTTCATTATTCCATTTGCCTTTATGTCCGTTACCGTTAGTAGTTAGAACCGTCAATAATGTATAACCGTTAATATGCAATCGTCAATATATATATATAGCAGGTTCGGCTCTTAGGGCTACCCCCTGTCAGGTTTGACATCAAGTTAGGCTTTTGCCCCACTGAGCTTCCCCCCTGCCATCACTCGGAAATCAGTGAAGCAGGTTCGGCATCAAGTTTGGCTTTTGCGTCACTGGGCTTTCCCCCTGATCCAACAATATCGGGATCGGCTTGAGTTAGGCTTGCGCCCCCACAAAGCTATCACCCGTTCTCAATAAGTATAAAGAAGTATAAAGTAACCATAAGGAAAAATATAAAGTATCCATAAGGAAAATATAAAGTATCCATAAGGAATATATAAAGTATCCGTAAGGGAAATACTTCATTGGATTACTTTTCTCTTTTACTTTTATGAGATTGATACATTGGGGATCATAACCTTATTGGAAACACATAAATGCGTTACTTCAGTCTTTTATGTTCATGAGATTGATACTTTTGAAGTTGTAACATTATTGGAAGCTTTGGAACATAATATTATTGGAACTTGGAATCATGTCCATAATTATATGATACATGAGAATAATAACATATGACAACTTGAAATGAGATACCTTTTAACATTTCGGAATGGAACAAGGACAATGACAACATGAACAATATGTGCTGCAGAAAGATACGGACAGAGTAACCTTACATACCTTATTGTCTCAATATGAACACTCAATTCTATATGTGGACACAATAGTCCCGCTCCTTCCTTATGTTTCACTCTACAACACAAATATACAACGGAGCTTACATTAACCACCAACTATCTTACAAATGCATACCATGATAATGAGTTACACCATGGCCTCAAAATGTCATTTCCCCCTTGACAATACCATGTATGAAACTATCACACCAACAATAACACAGTATTCCCAACATTGACCACAATATCATTTATGAATTTATTATACCAATAATCCCACAATATTTCATACATTGACCAATACATGATAACCAATAGCATGTCACACCTAGTTCATACTTTCCACTCTCCATCATCATAACATCACAATTATTCCATCAATTCACTTCAATACACCTCACAACAACAAATCGGCCAAAATTCCATAATTTACACTTATGGAAAAATAACAAGTTTAGGACCATAATCACACCATACATGTTGATATTTAATCCATACCATGCACTTCATCAAGACAACAAGTCATATTTCAAGTTTAAATCCCATGGATAACACATCTTTTACAAAAACACAAAGTGTCATGTTCAACACTTCCAAGCATAACCAACATGATTTACATGATCTCCCATGCATATAGTATATTAATCCATAAGAATAATCACTTACCTAAGCTTGGAAAATGATGATCTTGCTCCAAAGATGGCTTAGGGTTTGAAGAGCCCAAAAGGGTGTTCTAGAATTCTCAAGAAAAAAATAGAAAAGCATGTGTGTTTTTGTGGGTTAAAAATCTGATTTTTCCTCCCTTTTATAGACCCTGGAAGTCCTTGCTCAATGATTGATGAGTCAAAAGAAGAATGGGTCATTTGACCCATGTTTGGCCCATGTCTTTTTTCTTCATTTTGGGCTTTATTAAGCCCAAATCACTTAACCCAATAAAATCAATAATTTCTCATGTTTAAATCATTTCATACGTGTTACGACGATATTCCCACTCACGGGATTCATATTCGTAGCCTCAATCCTAAAAACAAGCAATTCTAGCCACGTATGGCTTATTTTGACCATAAGGGCAAAATCGTCATTTTGACGCCGAATTCGTTCACGAGTAATTTTATTATACCAATATAATACTTCACTCATTCCATGTATATTTTCATGGTTGTAAAAGAAACGTGGCAAAAATCGGTCCGGTACGTCCCCGGGCACCCTTGGGACTTAAGAAAATTTCCAACTTTCGAAAAATGGGCAAAACCACCCTGGCAGGCTCTTGGGCGCGCCAGCTTGCTGCCTCTGGGCTAAAAATTTTAGCCCAGAGCGGCCTCGTACGCCCTCTAGCGCGCCCCAACCTTAATTTTTTGAAAATTTCATTTTTCGACTTTTCTTCGCGGGTTTGGTTAGATACTTCAAGTCCTATTCTTTAACTTACTTCTTACCCTTAATATCCTTTGTCTAGAGGTCCTCTTAGCCTCATTTTGAACCCCACAAATGCTCCACGAAAATCACAAGACACCTTCTACAAAGGTCTAATCACACATATTAGGTCCGATATCAAATGTTTCACCAATGACACTATAAAACACATACTCATGGAATCTCGACACTTAAGTAAACATTGTTCTACGTCGTCAAATAGGGTTGGGAAGGTACGGGGTGTTACATTGGAATTAGTCGTGGTGCAGTGCACGAAAGCTGGCCAAAAATACGCAAAGGATAGTTGGACAAAAAAGCACCCCCTCCGTTTACTTTTACTTGTCCACTTTTGACTTTGCGCATTTCTTAAAAAGTTAGAAATGACTAATATGAGTATTTTTAACCACAATATCCATATTAATTTATGTACTAATTTAAGTGTTGGAAAATGATTTGGGGAATAAGTAATTAATATTGAGGGTAAAACATGAAAAAAATAATTATCTTTTCTTGATTGATATGTTAAAAGTGACAAGTACTCCCTCCGAACATCTAAACTTGTCCATGTTTGACTTGGCACACTCCTTAAAAAATAATAAATAAAAGTGCAATTTTACCATATCACCTTTATTAATTATAAATTATCTAAATATTGAGAAACAAATAGTAGTATTTAATAACAAGAGCAGAATATATACTCCTTCCGTTTCATTTTACTTGATCCTTGTTGACTCGACACTCACTTTAAGAAAATATTTATTAGAAGTTTATTTTATTAAACTAACCTTATTAATTATGCTTTGAAAATATAAATTTGAGTATTATATACTTTGTATAGTCATTTAATGATAGAGAGATTATTGAAAGAACACAATAAACTTCTCTTGATTTCATAAATTGGACAAATAAATTGAAACAATTATTTTTAGTAAGGGACCAAGTAAAAAAAAAAAAAAGGGGAATTAAGATGGTAACTTATTGATTGATTTTCTAAACTGAACAAATAAAGTTGGATAACTGTTTTTAATATTCAGAGCAAGTAAAGATGGACGAGGGAAGTAAAACTGAAAATCTATTTTTGAAAAAAAAAAAAAAAAGCGACAATTTATTTTTCGAGAAAAATTACTCTTCAAAAACCATACAGGGCGACTTTTAAGTTACCAAAGGCATGCAGAAAGTTGTCTTCTTATATGACAAGGCATGCAATGTTGGAGAACGAAAAGGCTCATTCAACAAAGGACACAATATATACTCAATCGTCATTCAAGAATGGTCTATTTATACTCACCAGTTGATCCATCTCCCTCTACACCAAGCAGAGCTAAGGTCTCTCAACGTCCCCTAAAAAGGTACCTTTAATTTTCTAGTGCTTCATTCAACTGTTTTAGCCCATTTCATGATTATAGTAAGGTTCTCCACTTAAACGATACCTTTAAGGGATACCTTTTGAATTTTGAGATTCAAATGAGTGTTTTTTTAATCACAATTTTTATATATGCCTTTTATTATTTTTACTTACTTTTTACTTTGTTTCCAACTATGTAAATTCTATCTCAAAAAGTTTAAAGATTCTATATCTGAATACACGATCAAAATCAAAAGATTTGACTCTCGGTATATGAATTTTGCCAGAGGGAGTAGTAGTTACATAAGTCCCCATCTCATCAGTTTTTTTCTTGTGAAACAACTTGCTACAATATTCCCAATGTGTTTGTGGCTGAAGCGTTTTTGTTGTAGTTGAACTTGCTACAATCTTTATAGTTTTTCTTTTTTCGTAATTTTCCCTGACCTTTGGTCACTTGAATTAGGTAATTTAATTCACCAAGATAAGATGAGTGGAGCTGTGCCCGGACACTTCTGCTGGTTGGAAGAGCAGGTAATGGCAAAAGTGTGACTGGAAACAGCATTCTTGGAAGACAGGCATTTAGTTCGTTGCCTTGCTTTGGTGGCGTAACAACTACCTGCACGCTTGAAAGGACTCACTTGGAAGATGGACAGATAGTAGATGTGATTGATACCCCTGGTATAACCAGTAGTTTTATTTAATTCTAATGAGATTCATTTTCTTTAGGCATAATACACTAATGTGCCCGCTAACTTGGCTCCAGTTGGTATCTATACCCTCCGACTTTGGGTGTGCACCTCCAACTTTGGGTGTGCACAAGTCGCTTCTAGACTTGAACATGTTGGCACACACATCCTACGTGGCAATGCACATGAGATACACTCGAATTGATTTGTATTATGCCAAGTAGGACGCGTTGTCTGCTTGTTCAACTTTATATAGTTTAAGTACCTACTCGTGCACCTCCAAAGTTGTTTGGCATAGATGCCAGTTGGGGTCAAATTAAAGGGCATGTTTATGTATTATGCCTTTTCTTTACATGCATGGTTTGTCAAAAGTTTGAGTTTTGTATAATGCAGTGTATTCTGTAATCTCTATGTACCTTGAAAGTTAATTCCAAGAATGCATACTGTTAGAGGTTGTTTGGTAGGGTGTTCAAGAATAGTGTTTAATAAGATGTAGTTGTGATGCTGAGATTATGTTAGTTATGCTGGCATATGTTATATTGTGATTATTTGTTGTTTGGTTTGGTGTATTAAAAATACATGCATTGCATATTTTATTAATAAAATTATTTGTTCACTAGTTACCCTCTAATAATCCGTTGGAAATGGCAATTGTATCTTTAACCATACTAACATATGCAGTAAAAACTCTTGTATTGTTAATACCCTGGTTTGCCATCTATTAGTTATACATAGCATAATACCAAATAGAGTGTGTATTAGTTATAAATAGATTGAAAAAGTGTACAAGGTATTAGTAATACACAAAGTTAATGCATGCATTTTCTAATGCATCCTATCTAATGACCTGTTAGAGCTTTGTTATATACAAAGCATGTATCTGCAAAATGATTGTGCTGCATACTGCTTATTATTTTCTCTTTGTAACTTTGAATTAATTACTGATAACCGAGGTTGTGGAATTTGCAGGTTTATTTGATCTTGTCTATGATCCTGCATCTGTTGGCAATCAAATTGTTAAATGCATTGATTTGGCAAGAGATGGCATCCATGCTATTCTTTTAGTTTTGTCAGCACGGACTCGTTTCAGAAGAGAGGAACAAGCTGCTGTGCAGGAATTTCAGGAGTTCTTTGGGACCAAAATCAGTGATTACATGATTGTGGTCTTTACTGGTGAAGATGAGGTTAAAGACGGGAACTTTGATGCTCTCTTAAGCCGTGCCTGTCCTGAGTCTTTGACGGTAATAATAGTTAATTTGCTGAAATTTTGTCGTCCAACGTGCTTACATTCATCTTAGCCTCAGAATAAACTGAAGGACCAAGTTATCAAAGTCTTTGCCTTTTAGCACTCTTATTTTTAAAAGAACTTTTATTGGCTGATTTTGCTCGTTTTTCATTTCATCATGTTTGTTGTCATGTTGATTTTGTTTCTGTTCCATGCTAATTAAGTTGGAAGGTTTTTCCAAACTAATATTTGTTGTACCGTTTCAGGAGACTCTTGAGATGTGTGGAAATAGAGTAGTGTTTTTTGACAATAAGACCGAAGATCCTGTGAAGAAAGCTGTGCAATTGAATAAGCTTCTTTCCCTTGTTAATTCGGTTTTTGAAAATAATGGAGGCAAACCATATTCTAGCAATTTGTTCAATGAATTAAAGGTATGTATGTGTTTTTAACTAGAAGTATTGGTTAGATGCCATTTGCCTTTTCCTACTACCTCTTGTCGATCAATTAGGAATAGTATTATTTGTTGACGTATCTACTCGTCTATAGCAAGAGCTTAAAATTGAAAGATCAGATGCAGAGGAAATATGACGAGCAGCTTAAGTGAATGTCTAAAGTAGTAAGTTTTACTTTTAATGGATTTTTGATTTCAGTACCCTAACCGAAAAATTCAATCTGTGTAGATAATTTACTCGTATATCCTGTATGATGCTCTTATCTTAGAAGCACAGATTTGTTAATGCTCTTATCTTCAATTTGCTGCTCCCAGTTTACATTTGGTAGTGCAGAGGCACGTAATAAGTCCCTTAGAAGTCTTAAAAGTAGAACTGGAAAGGCGCAATTTGCTTGTCAAAGAGCTGAAGAACAAACGAAATCGTTGAGGAGGATTTTTTTGTTGAAATACCTCTTGAGCCATAGCAAAGTTGTGACGATTTATATGTTATTAAAAGTTGATGTGGTAGAAGAACTTTAAATTTAATCCAGTTGACAAAGCTTGGATGCCATATTTTATTTTAAGCAGTAAGTGTTCTGTCTTGCTTCTATATAGCTTCATATAATGTCGATGAGTAGCACGACTGAACGCCTAGAGCTTAGAGGGTCTGGCCATAAACTTGTTTGTTGAAAGCAGATGCTATTGCCAAAGAGCAGATATATTTAGTTAAAGTCTTACGAGTCTCAAAATAGCAGTAGTAAAAAGTTCAAATACACCAAATTAGATGGGGTGCTATCTTAAACAAAAGATAATGATTAGAGATAAACTTTAAACTTGCCAACACCATATCTCCTCCGAATGCTTTAATGGTTACCTGCATGGAAAAAACATGTATCATTGTGCAGAAATTGAGAAGCTATTCTGTTTTTCGCCAATACACATCGCTTACTTTTGTCTATCAAAATTCTCTATGTATTCAAAATTTCCTGGTAATGTTTTTATATTTTATTTTTTTGGCTATGTCAGAGGCCATCTAGTGTATTCTGTTTTTTTGTAACGATACTATAATACTATTAGTTTTAAGCTAATTAAGTCATTACTTAGTCTGTAGGAGTATCACATATTAGTACATTATCATTGCAAAGTCTTGTGTAGTTTATCCTATATATTCTCATAGTCAAGTTATGCATATAACAATAGTAATATATCTAGTGTAATCTCGTAGATGAGATCTAAAATGGATAATGTGTAAGCAGATATTACTCCAACCTAGTGAGGGTTGAAAGGTTGTTTCAGAAAAGATCCTTTGTTCAAGTAGCCAACTTGTGCATATACTCAAATATATCCGAGTAATGTCATTTGTCAAATATTTGACTAGAAAACTACTTGTTGCATTTTTTTTTTGGACCTGTATACTCGTTAGACGGTCGATCATTTTTTTTTAAAAAAATAATAACACTTTTGTATTGATCATTTCTGTCCCAGAAGTTGGTAATTATAACTAGTATTGTGTTATTAAAAAAACGAATGATTTGTCTAATACCGCTAAAAATTGATCTAGTCACATTCACAACCTAATCTAAGTCATAAAAAAATTTCAGCTGGGGAAGTGCTAAAACTAACACAGAAGAACATTATCTGCTAAAGATTGTACTTGCACACTCCAAGCTAAGACAATTCATCATTTGTGACAGACAAATCCTTTCCAAAACAAATTTGTGACGATGGACAATGATCAGTACAAAAGTACAAATGCTAGCTATCATCGTAAAAATATTGTGACAGACAGGAATTTTTGTGACAGATTAGCCAAGATCCATCATAATTTTGTTCAAACATATACTAGTCATGAGCTTAATAAATTTTGGGAAGACAATAAATAGTGATAAATATATAGAGACGTTTATTTAATTTGAGAAATTGAAGTTTGAAGACATACTCTTAGTGAAGGTGAAGGGACTTCTTGTCATGATGATGAGGAGACAACGGATCATAGGAAGAAGAGACACCAGCTTGGCCATCCATCATGTTAAGTTGAAGCATGTTTCCTGCTAAATAATGCTGTATTGCACTGTACTCTTGCCCCCCTCCTGCTGGCATCATGCTTAGTTCCTGAAGCCTCTCATTTTCTGCTATCTGAAACCATTTCATGTTAATTTTGAAGTTACAAAAAAGAATAGCTAGAGTTGTTTAGCACATGCTTAAAAAAAAGGGCAGTCAGGTATACTAAAGCACCCGCTATGCGCGGGGTTTGGGAAAGGACCAAACTATAAGGATTTATTGTACACAACCTTACCCTGCATTTCTGCTAGTGACTGTTTCCACTGCTTGTTTAACAGATGCTAAAGGGACAAAGTAAAGCAACTGATGTTAATTAAAAGTACCTTTGATCTTAGAAATGTATTCTCCTGCTCCAGTTGAATTTCCTAATTATAAAGTTAAACAGCAGGTTGAAGATGTTTATAATGTCAAAAAATCATAGATAGTGATAACTACTCAGGACCCAAAACATCTAGAATAAGAATATATATAGTAACGTATGTTGCTCAAACTCTTCAAAAATGTCCAAGGGTGCGTGTCGGATACTCCAAAAGTAGTGCAATTTTGGAGAATCCGACACAGGTGCGACAACACTTTTGGAGAGTACGGGCAACGTAGACAGTAACAAGTTTCAAGAAATTACCCTCTTCTGCAAATTCTCAATTTCAGCTAGGATCATCTCATGCTGTTCAACCACATAAGAAACATCAAAGCCATACTATGAGGATTTTTATGAATTATGATGAATATAAACATATTGCTACTCAGGCTAAACATTGTCGTTACAAAATAATCAAATTGAGTTGAATTTATGCGGTAGTTAAATGGACAGGTCATCATTAACCCGTACATCTAAAAGTTACTCGAGCTGAGACGAGATGAGTCAAGATGGGCTAAACAATGAATCATACCCCAATTCGCCCAACTCTTATCAAGTTTTAACTTATTTATTTATTATTTTCTAATAACTTGTTTAATTACTAAACAATACTATATAAAAATTTTAATTTCCTTTCTTATGACTCTATACTATAACATATCAAACAAAAGAAATGGTAAGGTTTCTCATTGATGTAGGGCCTTAGGCTATATATTTACCCCAAATAACCCAACTTTTAGATGAAATGAGTTGGATTGAGTGGATCAAAATGGCTTGAGTCAAACTTGGACATGTCGGACAAGTTATATTTTCATGAGATAATTTTGTCACGCACAACTACAGGCCACGGGTGGCCATGTGTCTATATCTTATTGCGACTTCTAAAGTCTCTCACTGGAAAAATATGTATTGTCTATAGTATTACAGTACCTTTTTTGACCTGATTCTAGTAAGGCCTCTTTCAAGTCGATTCTCCAACTGCTTTAGCTCCCTTACATTCAAAGAGCTTAAGCCTTCACCAACCAGATGCCTACACGTGGATATAAATTGTTATGTTACTATCTATAATTTTTCCAACAACAACAACAACATACCCAGTATATTCCCACATAGTGGGGTCTGGGGAGGGTAGAGTGTACGCAGTCCGTACCACTATCTCAAAGATGGGATAAAGAGA
Organism: Capsicum rhomboideum; assembly: GCA_031232105.1. Taxonomy (NCBI): domain Eukaryota; kingdom Viridiplantae; phylum Streptophyta; class Magnoliopsida; order Solanales; family Solanaceae; genus Capsicum; species Capsicum rhomboideum. The sequence goes on along the minus strand of CP124713.1, from coordinate 14,053,929 downwards.
CTGTTTTCTATAGACGATCGACTCAAGAACTATGTATAATTTTTTAAGAACAATTAATGGAATTATAGTTTTGAAGTTCATCTCAAATTTAATTTATGGAATTATGACGTTACCTGTTTGTATTCTGCATCATCTGTATCTGTTGGCGCAGCTTCTTTGATTCTTGTTGATAAAACTACATCCATGATAGTCAAAAGATTTTTTTAAATTATTATAGCAAACAATTATTTAGGAAAAATAAACTCTTCCATAATTAATTAACCAAATTTGTAATTAAATACTAGCGTTCATGTATCTGGAAATACTAAATGCACTATTTAAAAGAAATGAATTAGTTATGAAATTCACCATTTGTAGCTAAAATAGCCCATATATAGCTTCTTCTTTTTTATAATCCGTTGCTAAATAAGATTAGTGACGAATTCTTATTATTTAACGAGAAAATGTTATCTATCGCTAATTCCTTGCGTTTTGTATAGCACTAAGGGGCCGTTTGGTACGCGCGGACTAAATTATTCTGGGATTATATAGTTCCTGGACTAATTTATCCCACATGAGAGATGGAATAAAATAATCTCAAGTTAGATGGGATAAGATGAGATATCCCGGATTAAGATTTATACTGTGTTGGGTAAACAGATAAATTTATATCGTCTACCAAACACAGTATAAATCTTATCGCAGAATTAATCCTCTCATTCCCCTTACCAAAACTACCCCTTATTAATGGTTTTGGTTAATTAATTACCTGAGCGTTGAGCTCTTGAGTGGTGCAAGCATTAGAGGTTTCAGCAGTTGCCTTCTTGTACCGTTCAATTGTTTCCTTAATGCTGTGTATACCAAAAGTTCTCAACATTGTTGCAATATATATACACTTAATAAACAACAAAATACAGTATTTAGATATGAAAATACAAAAAAAAATTAAAATAAAAACAGCACAGAGCAAGAAAGGTGCATCTAACATATTCTCCGCACGAAATTTGAGAAAGAAAAAAAGACTTTTGAAACGTACTGTAGTCTAAATAAGTCATATACATTTGTAAGACTATAAATAATCTCATTAAGGATATATTGAGAAATTTAAAGTCAAATTATTTCTAAACAAATATGACAACCTTCTAACGTATACCAAAAAGAAAAGTATTACACATAAATTGGGATAGAAGAAAGAATCTGGAAAGCGATTCTTTTGGTACTCTCTCCATTTCAATTTATGTGATATTTTCGCATTTCGAGAGAGAGCCAAACGACTTTTTTTAACGAAATCTTTTTATGTTTTTTTTTTAAAAATTATTCTGAATTGTTAAATATTGTGACTTATAAAATGTACTTTTTATGTAGTTTTCAACTATGTATATTTTATCTCAATTCACTTAAAGATTCTGTATCCGAATCCGTAGTCGAAAATAAAAACTGACTGTTGAAATCTAAACAATGTCACATAAATTAGGACAAAGCTAGGGAATACTTCTTGTGCATAAAAAGATCATGCCAATAAAACCGAAAGCTAACAATGGAAACAAATAAAGTCAAGAGAATGATTTACATATCAGACTGCAGATATAGCATTGATAAGAAAATAAAATCTGTGATGCAAAGCATAAGTTCAATTTTTTGAAATTTTCTCTTCCCTCCTTTTTCCCTTCTTTTATGATGCACTATCTTATAGTGTCATAATTGTTTAAAACTATTTTTCACTTAAAGGGTCATAATATAATATGTAGTACTTATTGTACAGTATAAGGCATTCCCCTAGTAGTAGTATTACTTTGCCATATTCATGCAAAAGGGACATCCTGGAGAAGTACCATGCATGCATCAACTTTTTAAATATGTAGACGTAAAAGTAAAATGACAAATCTCAAGAGAGTATACGTATTCAATAGTATTATAAATTCACTTTCACTAGAATAGATACAAACAATGATATACATAATGGAAATGAACCACACGTCAGTACTCATGATGAGACTTCTCAATACTCGTTTTAGTGCATATTAGGCGGGCTTGTCCTTGCACCTTTTTGTGTATAAACCAATATATATTCTTTGTGATAATTAGTATTCATTCATTTTCTTGCATATATATATGTCAGTATATATAATTCGAACCTTAATTAGCATATGTAATCTCTGATGCTAGAACAGTACTGCTTGGTAGATCAGAATTAAGTACTTCAGTAGGAATTAATAATTATTTATTGATATCAACAAAAACATCTAACATACTCAGTAAAATCCCACAAATGAGGTCTGGAAAGGGTAAAATATACGCAGACTTTACCACTACCTCGAGGAGGTAGAGAGGTTGTTTCTGGAAGACCCTCGGCTCAAGTGTAGCAAATTCAAGTACAAAGAAGAGGAAAATAGTAAAGAAAATAATCAGTATAAAACTACGAAAAAAATATTAATCAGCCACAAAATAGTGCGATAATCGAAACACAATACACAACAACAATGATAGATAGCTATGGCTAAACCCTAAGCTACCATACTACGGTGCACGACAACACTCCTACCCGACTAACCTTCTACTCTAATACGCGTCCTTCACACCCCCTTATGTCCTCGTTAACCTGGTTATGCGCATATATCGTTCCGAGGGAGAACACACTTTTTTTTAATTTAATTATATTCTCAGCACGTCCCCTCACGTGCATGTCTGATTTTTTTTTCATAGGCCACACAAAAATTCATTTTTTTTAATAATGTTGACATAGTAAGGCTCGAGCTCAGAATCTCTACCTACTCTAATACTACTATGTTGAAGTGTGTAATCATTTCATCTAAAAGCTTAAATTATTAGAGAAGCACACTTCTATTTTCTTAATTATATTACACACCAATGGTGGATGTGACAATTATATTGCTCTTCTAATATGGTTTTCGGCAAATTCTGATCTCATGAACTAGCATTTAAAGTGAAGTTAGGCTTCAGTGAAGGGTTCAAGAATTGGGTAGATTTTTGTTTTTAAGATTCAGAAAAAAGTTTCAAACCTTTATGCAAGCACCTATGAACAAGTGTTCCATACTAGCTTTGATCAGGATGATTGAGGAAGATTCAATCAATTTAAACTGCTCAAATCACAATAAAAGTAATGTAAAGACTGTAATCCATAACATGACACAATAGAGATCCGTTGTGTGAGCAATTTGTGCGCGTAACATGTGTTCTACAGGCCGCACTCCATCTTTCTTCTTAACACACCTTTTTTATTTGAAAAGACGAGTACTGTGTTCAGTTTGAAAGGCATGGTTTTCAGTAGGCCTCCAGATAGGACTTCCATCTAGTTCTACTATCTAGTGAATGAACGGTTCTTTCAGGTGGAAAGCAGGCCAGGCCCTACAGGTCAGCATCTCCTAAAACGCAAGCATTATTGTTTGACACCACCCGAGAATGTCCATTTCTTTATCAAGATACTAGATCCAGATCCAGATCTATCTCAATTCTTGGTTTATTCGATGTTATTGGACCCTCATATCATATTGTCCACGCTCCAGTTGACAGAACTGAGCATGCAAGGAGTATTAGTATCACCACATTGGTGGTGAATGTGATAATTTGACTTACTATATGATTTTGGACAATTTTTACCTCACGTAAATTAATTTTGAGCTTCTTCATATTTTGAAGCGCCTTAGTAAAAATCCTAACTCCACCACACCGAGCTAGAATTATGAGGAACAGTGTGTTATTGATTTTGTTCCTTCAGTTCTAATTCATATTAAACCTAAAGTCGTATACTAATCTGAGCATAATTCACACAAAAATCCAAATAAGTACGAATTTTTTCTGCATTGAATTATTTTATGCACGTACAAAATCATTCAGACAATAAGCTATGGGCGAATAATAATTACACTGATATCAAGAAATAAGTGGATGCTAATGAAATGACATATTATGTCCATAAATTCAGATATGATTATTACCACTCTTCACCCAAAAATACACACACACATAGATAAACAAATATTAAAACACAGAGAGAGAGATGAATAAATTAAATGAAAGGAATTACTTACTTGTTGTTAGAGTACTCATAGACACGGCCACGAGTGGAGAAAACAATAAGAGCAATCTCAGCTTCACAAAGAACTGAAAGTTCATAGGCCTTCTTCAACAGTCCATTTCTCCTCTTGCAAAATGTCACCTGCCTATTTGTGTTGTTCTCTATCCTCTTTATCTCTATCTTTCCTCGTCCCATCTGTCATATTATCAATTTGTTTATCACCCAAAAATAACATAACTACTTAGCAGTGAAGGAGCCAGAAATTTTGTTGAGTGTTCAAGATTTAATATATGTATCAAAAAAATTTGACATATTGTACAATTTTTCGACGAAGGGTGTTCGACTGACCACCCTTCACTACATGTGGCTACGCCACTGTTACTTAGCAAGAGATCATCATGTTAATGTAACAGAAAAAGTAGAAAAAATTTACAACAAGAAATTAATTAATTAATTCCACTCTTATATGTTTCCCTAATATATGTGTGTAAATCATAATTCAGCGCAAGATCTTGTAATGAGGAAAAAACATTAATACAAGAATCTAAGCAATAACTCACATCATCGCTTTCTTCCATATTTATGTAAGAAATATTCACCAAATTAGTGCTGGAATGTTTTTTTTCTTAGGAGAAACTAGCTAGCTCCAAATATAATAAAAAATTGTAGAAGTGTTTTTCCAATTCCTTTTTTTTTTCTCAAGATACATAAAGGACTCATGTATGCAAGAAAAGATGCACACAAAAACAATCTTGTGTAAACATAGGAGCTACACACAAGATCATCATGTTTCAAGGAGATATTATCTACAAAGAAGTGATCGATCGAGGAAAACTATCTGTGGTTAGTCAGGTGGTAGGCACCCTTCACCAAGAGAGCAGAAAGGTGAAAGCTCTCAAAGAGGGTAAATAAAAACATTTTTTTCTTGTTGATCGATAAAAAGGAGAGAACTTGTGAAAAAAATTTAAAAATGAAATCTTTCATATTAAAACCATCATTCTCTAAGCTATGGCTGTAGATCTAAAACTCAAATTAATTTTGACTCAGTTCCACACGAAACTCAAAATTAACTTTGCCATAATGAACACTGAGAGAAACATTTCAGAAACTGCAAAAGAAAAAATACATGGAAGAAAGGGAAATTTAAGTTTTCAAAAAAAAAAAAAAAAATCTTTCTAAAATTTGATGCTATGAAAATACCAACGTAAAAGACCTGATTGGCTTGAATTGAAAATATTGCTATTTTCCAGCGAACTTGAAAGCCTTTGGGAAAACTCACACAACTTCCAAAGACTTCTAATTTGTACTGATGAATGAAGAAAAAACACAATATATTTATATATGATATTTCTTTCTTTGTATATGCCTAGCTAGCTATACCTAAGACTAAGTTTTTAATAATCACTTAAAATTAAAGTGAAGAGAGAGCTGGCAAAGAAAATGACATTCAAATGTCTTTTTTCCAGATATAAACCAGACGTAGTGGTGCAGCCTTGTTTATTGCAGACCAAATTTTCACCAATTTTTGCAAAGCGTGTTATTTTCTGTTTATACTTGACTAATATGCCTCTTCTTCTGTGCGTAATACATAAACAGACACTCAAATTTGACCTTCGTTGACAGGTATGCGCACTCTAACTTTGAGAATGCCCAACTATACACCTCAACTTGATCTCAACTAGCAACTAAACACTCTAACTCGTCTCTATTGTGTCTCGTGGACACTGGACACGCTGACATGACATATAAATTTGGGAGGTGTCTAGATGATCATTTTGTAAGTTGGAGTGTTCAACTGACACAGTGGAGATAAATTGAGGTGTCTACATGTGTACTCTCAAAGTTTGAATGTTTATTTGCCAGTTGAGGCTAATATTGAGTGTCTTATTGTGTATTATGCTCTTCTTCCATTTAAACATTTTCCGATTTCTTTTTTAAATATTTTGAATTGTTAATTATTGTACTTAGTATTCTCTCCATCCATTTTAATTTGTCTGTATACACCCCTTAATTAGCAATAAAGATTATAACAATTTTACCATATCAACTTTTGTATATAATAAACTCGTCGCTTTGCAAAACATTTTTAGTTAATAATAAGGGTATAAATTGGGAACTAAGTGATAAATTATCTTTTCATTTTCTAATCTGGACACGTAAAAAAAAATATCTATTTTTAATATAGTGTACAAATAAAAGTGGATGAAGAAAGTAGTGTTTTTATGTAGTTTTCAAATCTATAAATTTTAATTTTTAAAACTTAAATTAATATTCTACGTCTGAATTCACGGTTAAAGAATTAAGAAATTTAATTCTCAAAATTTAAATTGTGCCACATGTTGGAACAGAGTGAATAACGCTCTCATTGATCCAATATCGTAGTGTAATTTTAACTTATGGTATCACAGATTTTTATATATTACTCGCTCCGTCCATCTTTACTAATTGTCCATCATACTAAAAAAGATAAATGTTTAACAATACTTGTTTAATTTGAAAAATCAATGGATAATTTATCATTTTGTGTCCAGTTTACCCTCGTTATTAAATACTCTATTCATTACCCAAAGTATTACATTTATTATATTCAAATTGTGATATAGTAAAATTATCATGTTATTTGTTGTTTTTTAAAGTGTGTCAAATTAATAATGGACAAGTAAAAATGAACGGAGGAAGTTGTTGAAAATATTGAGAAGTTCTAACACTCTTGATTTTTTTACATTATATTTGCTTGAGATGAATTTAAAAGGAGAATCATGATCAGTAAATATTCATATAATCAATTTTAACTTTAGGTTTGACTAGGGTTTTGTGAAACCAGCCATAAAAGTGAAAGTAAAGGTCACTTTGTTGACTCCCACGCTTTGAAGTCAGTCAGCAGGTATGTATGTTAAGACAGAATTAAGCATTCTCTTGCAACATGATTTTAATTAGGAGGGTTTGAGGGATAATAACTTGATTTTACAACAATATAATCTTCCAATTTTTTTTTATTTTTTTTCACAATTAGGGAGGATCTTAGTTTGTACACTTTCCAAATCCCCTTAATAAATATAGGCGACGACGTACACTTCACCGTTATTTTAAGAGTTAATACCTAAAAATAATTTCTAAACTATTAGTTTAATCACTATTAAGAAAATAAAAATTAGCGACACACGAATTTCATAAGTTTCACTTAGTTTGCTATTATTAACAAAAGAGGTAGAGCTTGAGAATAGAAAAAGATAACAAATTAGAATAATTAATTTTAAAAATATATCCTGAGCCGGGGGTCAATCAGAAACAACCTCTCTACTTCTTCGGAGGTAGTGGTATAGACTGCAGACACTTTACCCTCCCCAGACCTACTCTGTGGGAATACACTGGGTATGTTGTTGTTGTTGTTGTTGTAATTTTAAAAATATATGTAAAATGTCACACATGAATATTACTGTGCTAATGCATTCTCTTAACAGTTTCATTTTTTTCATAATAACCCTTATTAATCACAAACCTCTATCAATTTTTTTTTTTAAAAATGAATAAATAAAACTATTTTGTGATAGGGGTAAAATCAGCAATATCTGTCAGTGTGTTTAATGTGGATTTCATAGTTTGAATTGTACTTTAGATGAACTATATGAATGTTACTTTTACCACTCAAAGATTTCATGTAAGTCTTGACCTTAGATGGGTAAATTTGAGACAGCAAAATCTCCAAAAGAACAAAAAGAAATTGTGAAAGTCAGAGATTAAATCCCTCAGAGAATCTAAGATAGATTGCTATCTATGCTTTTCAAGAAAAATATTTATTATGTGTGTCTCAGGTACAATTGATATTACATGTTTGAAACTTCTTTTTCTTTTTAACTCATAAAGTTTGTGAATCCAAAAATATAATAATTATTTGGATCCACTTGTTTGTGATATAGAAGGACGACGATTAATGTAAATTATGTGTGATACATTATAAATTTTTTCGAGGAGGCCATTATGTACTTATAGTAAAAAGACATGAAAATGAAGAATTAAATGTTCGTTTCACCATGGATAATCTTCATTTTTTTTTCTGGAATTTATTTCGAAAACCGTGTCAAACATATATTTGTTTTCCAAATTTTCTGGGATTGTTACATGAAAAATGGAAGTCCATGGACTACGTTTACCACCCCTAAATTATTGTATAGAATGTTGAAATATTTATTCATAGAAGTGTATCTGCTGGTCAAATGAAAATCAGAAAATGAAAGATGTGTGCTTTTGAACTTTGAAAGATAGGTAAGTTTAACTAATTCAAAAAGATAAATACCAAAATTTATACTTATAAATTCCTCCTCCCAAAAGTTGTAAAACCATAAGTTATGACCAAACTATGATTTTTGCCTTAAGACCCTATTTGGGTTGGTTTATTTTAAGTGTGTTTAAGCTAAAATAGCTTTTAAATATTTTTGTATTGTTTGGGTAATAAATTTAAAGAGTGCACTTGATTTTAAGCTAAAATGAGAAAAATAAGTCAAAAGTCAATCAAAACAGGCTCTTAGTAAAAAAATATATGAACTTTGACCAACATTTGTCATGTTTCACTTTTCGGGAGTCAAACTGTATAAACTTTGACCAACATTTTAAGATATAATTATTTATTATAATTATATGAGAAAAATTGCAACTTATAGTATTTTTCATATAGTTTTCGAACATTTATATTTAAAATTTAAAATATAAAATATTAAATATTAAATTATTCTAATTCAATTTAGCTCCAAAAATTAGTCAAGCTAACTCTCTATTACAACAAAAAAGGAACGCGGAGGGAGTAATTTGACCGTCTGATAAGCTTATACAAACACCCTCCTTTTCTTTGACAATAAAATGATCATGTGTTTTGTTATATGGAGGATAAGTAATATGATATAAATATTATCTTTTGAACCAGTAAAAATGTTTTCCTTTCTTAATCATATTTTATCTTTTTAGAGGCGTATAAGCCAAGGTTTTGATGGAAAATTTCACATGTTCTTCTTTCATATTTTGGCTAGATTTAGGACCACCACCGGAAGTCTTTTTCAATTTTTCCATTTTTGGTTACTTATCAGGTGGTCAGATATTAGGTTTAGAAATATTGGATTTTGCAATAGAGGGCTAAATGATTTACACTTTCTGTCCATTTTATAGATGGTGGTATTCATATTTATGATCCTCTTCTGCATTTGAAAGCTCCTTTATTTATAGGTGGTCCTAAGTCTTATTATGCTTTGCCTTCTGTTTTCCATTTCATCTTTTGATAAACTTTCTTTAGGGCAAAAACTTATTCGCATGCATATTGAGTGTAAAACATATGTCTTGTATATATTCAATTTTAACCTCCTATTTGCTATTTGACTAACTAATAATTTTTAAATTAATTCAAACGTAATTTTATACAACTTTTACCCTGTACAACTAATTTAAAGAATAATATTTTACACCGTATTATCATTAATTATATCATTATTATTATTTTGTTTATTTTAAACTACAAGTAAGTCTGAATTCATTACTTTAAAATACAACAGATTCAATAATAAGAATCTTAATGATGACTGTGTGCGCATTGTCTCATGTGTAAAAAGTTTTAAGATATTTGAAAACTATTACTTGGAACATTCATTTGTAATTATTATTTCGGATTCAAATACCACACGTCATCATTTAAGTCATCATTTTGACATGTTATCGGTGAGTGTGTTACATATCCTTTTTATATATTTGGCTAACTTAGCAAAATGTGTCAAAATGATACATTCAAATTCTACTACATGTGTTTAAATGTTAGAAATCCTAGTTGAGATGTATAAGTGAAAGATGATGTTAACTTTAGATATCTCCTGATAGGTTGTTAAAACCCAACAAACTGCATGAGCAATTTAGCTTAATTATATGGGGATCAAATTATTGTACTTTCTGGGGGTATTATTCAAGAATAGTAAGAGAAACTACTTAGTGTTTGAAATCAACTTAGTTACCAGAAAAAAAGTAATATTTATATACTACAATAATTACATTGAAAGAAATAATTGAATCACTGGTCGTTTAATATTTTCCTGGACTTGATTTTACTGTGCAATTGATGTTTGTATATTGTTGGTTTCGTGGTGGGTTCAATTTGTAGAACAGTCAACAAATCAAAAGAAAAAAACAAATATTTAAAAATAGCTTGTGTGAATCGAAAGAAAAAGATCGTATCTGATAATGTGAACTGAGAATTATTTCATAGACTAAAAAGGGAAATATTCTAAATAGAGTCACTTACCATTTATAAGTCCATTATATACAATTTTGGACCACATCCAATTTTAGGTAAACCAATAAGACCATATCTTTCTTTGAATTTCTTTTAGTTTTGGGGCATTCAAGTGACTCCAAGATTCAACAACTTTCATTTTCATGTTAAAATATTTTTTCTGTGGAATACAAAAATATGTGTAAAATATATTAAAGTTCAAGTGATTCATAGGGATTTGTAGCAAAGTATAAATCTTTGCCTATATATTCATCAGTAATTTCGTGTGATTTATTAGGACGTGTGATAAATTTGTTCTAAAGTTATGATAAAACTTCTATTAAAATCCCAGTGATAGGTTCGTCAAGATTTGTGACAAGATAAGTTATTGCTCATCCATCAAAACTTTTTGGAGATCCGCTCGGACTTGCATACAAGTTGTCACCTCCAAAGTCCCAATTCTATTTGATAAGTAGTTTTGCTAAAGTTATTTAGCGAAGCCAACATTTAAACAGCTGTAGGAAAATATCTTATTTGTGCAAATTACCTTTTTAACTATAATTTACACGAAGTATCAATTTGTCAGGACTTGCAAGTTGCATATCATAATTTACAAATTACATCACTTTACCATCTCCGCCTGCTCAGCTTAAAAATATCTTACCTTGATTTTTTTCATTAAACTTATAAAGGACCTTTATGAACTGTTGATAGTTTATACCTCTACTCCTGTTAATTACGTAAAAGAAAAAAAAAAAAAACTGGAAAATGTGGATGGGTCGATTATTGTTCTTTTATGGGCCGGCCCAAAGATAAAAGCCCTTCTTGAAAGAACTGGCCCAACCCATCTAATAAAAGCCCACAAATAAGAACAGTGCCAAGCTGCTCAACGGTTGTTGCTAATTTCAGTTCATACACAAAAAACCCTTGCATCTCTCTCTGTGTACGTATAATTTCTTCGTGATTTTACTCTCTTAGGTAGGGCTTAACAATGTCTTCTACACTCGAAATTGAAGCTCGAGAGTAAGCTTCTTCTCTTTCTCTCTCTCTCTATATTCGCTATTGATTTTTTTTAGTTTTTTGTGATTTTTTTTTGGGGGATATGGGTGTGTAAAAAAAATATTATATGATGAATTTTTAGAATTTGATATAGAATTTGCTTATTTTGACCAAAATCAAGGTAAAAATCGCAACTTTAATAGTAGTACCTGCTGTTTTAATTATCTCTGAGAAATAAATAGCATTGTAAGTAGCTGGGACACCACCATTATGAAAAAAGAAAGAGAGATGAGCAGAATAGATATAGAGGAAAAGAATAGTTGATTGATTCATAATGTGTGATAGAGAGATACTGTTATCTTAGGAAAAGTAATATAGAGGGGGTACCAAATGAGGAATTGAATGCCTTTGATTAAATGGAAGGATGGATGCGTGCCTTTAGCGACTTCGTTCAGTCATTCCTTCTTTACTTGTTCGCTATGGCTTGAGAGTTAATCGCAAGAGAGATTAAGAAAGAGATTGAAAAGAGGATCATTGAACCTCCCTCTTGGGTCTAGAGGCAGAGAAAATAGAGCCTTAGATCTTTGCTTGTTTTGTGGTATGGACCAAAGCAAAGGTTCTGCTGCTATCGACACTTACCCAATTAATCAAAAGTATAATCGATTGAGAACCAAAGCTTATGCAATTGTGGAATTCCGTTCAAATAGAAAGTGTTTTGGCCAGTTCAAGGTCAGTCATGAGCTGTAGGAAAAGATAGTAGTGAACCAGAAGAAATTCCTGTAGTTGCATAAGGGGGACGTTGAAAACATTCCAGCAGATAGTATGTAATACTCTTATCAAAACGAGCACTGTACTCTTCCTTAATTTAGGGCAGAAACATACTCAAGGACACCACCATTATGAAAAAAGAAAAAAAAAAAATAGAGAGGAAAAGATGAGCAGAATGTATATAGAGGAAAAGAAATAGTTGATTAGAGATACTGATATCTTAGGAAAAGTAATATAGAGGGGGTACCACTATCAAGGCTGCAACTTTTACCTTACTTTTTTTTGTATAGATAAGAAAGGCACCATGTATAATAAAGAAAACTTCTTGCAGCACTTGACGTTTTTATTTTTGATAACTGTGGTGTTCGGGCCAGCTTGTGTGCACCTCGACACCTGCTACCTTCCACCAACATAGGTACCGGCTACCAGATAACTTTATCCACCAAGGCTTAGATAGATGAGAAGAAATCACCTAATATATTTGCCTCCGTTGGGAATTAAACCTGAAACCTCATGGACCTCTAGGCCACACCCTTGATCAGGATAAGCAAATTTTTTGTCTGGGGCGTCATGTATAACAAGAAGACTTTTTGCAGGTTGAGGTCTGTACTCCGGCGGAGAATACATGTGATGGGTCTTTGATTTCATGCGCGCCCGTTGCATTTATTCAACCCATATTTATGTGCACATTACTGGATAGAAGTTGTTTCTGAATTGATGCATGTACAACTAGCAGTTCTAGCTAGTTGAGCCATTCTTTTTTATTAGTTAGTTGAGCTATTTGTTGTCAGGACCAGTTTCCTTTCCCAAGAAAACCATTTGACATTGCTCTTATTGAGGATACTACCTTGCAGACATATCAATTGGGAACAGCATACGAGTATCTTATTGTTATTGTTCTACATGAGAGATAATGTTATCTTCATTTCTTGCAGTGTCATTAAGATAGTTCTTCAATTCTGCAAGGAGAACTCTCTGCATCAAAGTTTCCAGACATTGCAAAATGAGTGCCAGGTTTCTCTTAATACTGTGGACAGCCTTGAAACCTTTATAGCTGATATTAATAGTGGAAGATGGGATGCAGTACTACCTCAAGTTGCACAACTTAAGCTTCCAAGAAAGATATTGGAGGATTTATATGAGCAGGTCTGCACCTCTTCATTGTTTCAAAGAAACCTTAATGCCTAAACTTTAATATATTATCCTCTTTTACATTGTGTGTTTTATGGTTATTATTCTCTTACTTGCTCTTTCTATGGTTCACAGTTTCTTGAGAGTTGAATTAAATATGTTGGATGTGAGAGTGAATATTATTTGTTAGTGAAGTAATAGAAGTGTTGTTAAAGGCTTGCTTAAGGCACACTTGATCTTTGAATCTAGGTGCAAATCTCGCTTCGGTGGTGCTTTAGTGTAGGCACCGAGGCTAACAGGTCTGCCCCTTATCGCCTATGAGCTCCTTCTTGAAGATGGCTATCCTAAACCATAGAAATAGTAGGCAAAGTAATACATTAAATGTCAAGGAAACATTACAAATAAAATTTAGTGATCAGGAATAGGAAATTAACAAAAATACTATAAGAAAGCCTGTCACTTCACAATTTGGATTAGAAACCTCAAACTGTATCTTTGCATTTGAAACACAAATTTAACACTGTACATGAACTTCCTGCACTGTCTCAGGACTCGATTTTTTCCCTTTGATTTTTCAAAAAAATTGTAATTTTTCTATTTTTGTGCATATTATTGTTGTAGGCTTGTGGATAATTTTTTTAATTTCTATGTATGCATGTAAACGTGTGCGCGCGTGTGTGAGTGTATTTTTCTTCTTTATTATTCATTTGCATCTTTTGTCACAATAGACCGAGCATTAAATGCTTTGGGCTTAAAGCCCTGGCAGATTTGACCCTTCTCCTGCTTTTCGCCTTTGATGACCTGTTAATTTTAGTGAAGAGATCAGAGATGAGGCTGACTTTTATTTTGTTTGGTAGGAAACTTCTGACTTGTAATATGGGCACCATGGATAGCTCACCTTGTAGATAAGACGTACAATTTGAAAGACATATGAATCTGTTCAAAGTGCAAACCTTTAAGAAATCAGCATAATGCATTGTTACCATCCTCAAAAAAAAATAAAAATAAAATCAGCATAATGCATATGGAATTTCTGTTTTTTGAGAAGGTAACATCATAATGCATATGGAAATTAGGGGCTTGTAGTCTTGTTTCTGCAAGAGAGTATACTAAGCGTGAGTGGCAGGCAACTGGCGGTTGTCATGCCTGCTTCCAACTGCCTGCTTCTGGTCGAGGGCTTTTTTGTAATTTCATATTTTTCGTCTTAATTTAATTATTTTATTTTTATTTTTAATCTGTTATATATTTGAAAACTGCATAAAAAATATTATAAGTTAGAATAATTAATAATTTAAATTATTTGGAGACACATAAAAAAAAATTGTTGACTCGAAATTCTATCAGTGCAACATAAATTGAAATATATTATTTGAAAATTTCGTGAAAAGTAATATAAATCACAATAATTATCAGATTAAAATATTTAAAAGATGTTTAAAAAATTTGTTTGACTTTCCAAATTCTATCAATATCATATAAATTGGGATAGAGGGAGTAACATATTTTACTTGAAAATTACGTATAAAGTCGTATAAATCATAATAATTAACATCTAAAATTATATGACAACTTTGATTTACTTTCCCAAATATTCTATTAATACCGCATAAATTGGGATAAAAGGAGTAACATATAGTATCTGAAAATTATGTAAAAGTACTATAAATCAATAATTAATAACTTAAAATATTTAAAAATCATACAAAAATTTGGTTGAATTTTTAAATTTCATCTGTGCCACATAAATTTGGATAAAAAAAAGTAACATAAATTGGGCCCGTGCTCCAGTATCTAGTTTAAATAGAGATAATAGCTAATATCACAAGAAGAAAAAAGAAACAACAATTGGAGTGAGTGGGTTGAGTCACTATCACAAATCTGAACAATTCCTTTCACACCATCTTAAACATATGTAAAAGTTAGAAATTCCCCTCCCCCCACCCAAAAAAAAAAAACCCCAACACTCACAAAACTGAATGAAAATATTGCTTCTTGACTTCTTCCAACTTGACAATATCCTTTCAAGCCATGCAAATGGTATTGCATTTGTATTTGGGTCCCAATTGGAATCCCAAGTTTGTGGTTGTTGGGTTCCACTTTGCATCCAAGTGTCTCTGCCATACGGATTTCATATCTCGTGATTGTTGAATGGTTGGACTGGGATGGACTTCAGTTTCTCGTGACTGCTGCATACTTGCTCCTGGGTCAGTGGCGGAGCTAGGAATTTAGTGAAGGGTGTGCAAAGTTTATTCTCAGTTATGCTAAGAGTGTGCAAAATTAAATATACATTCATAATGGTTAATATTTAACCTCTATTCACCATATAATTTTCCGGCGAAGGGTGTTCATCTGACCACCCTTCGCCGAAGGTGGCTCCGCCCGTGACCTGGGTAGAACTTAAGAATTCAGTTTCGTGTGATCGACTGTTGCATACTTGCTCGGTAGAACTTCAAAATTTAGTTCAATGTGCTTCATTGACAATCTGGTTTTGTATTCAGATGAACTTCAGCTTGAAGGAATAATATTAAGTGCAAATATTTCTTTCCTTTCTTGGTTTTCTCTGAAGTATTTGATCACCTTTTTGCTGTCTCTATTCAGTACAACCTTTCCTGCTCCTGACTCTTCCCTTTATCTGATAGATTGTCTTAGAAATGATTGAACTTCGAGAGATGGATACTGCACGAGCTATTTTAAGGCAAACCAACGTGATGGGTGTCATGAAACAGGAGCAGCCAGAAAGATATTTGCGGCTCGAGCATCTACTAGTTCGGACTTACTTTGATCCACATGAGGTTAGAATCATACTCTATAACAATGATTAAGCTATGTGGTCTTTTTTTATGGCGCTAGTTGAAATTTTAACGCCCCCAGGATTGTTGTTTGTATTAATCACAATGCACGTCATGTTAACTGGACAAATATACTTGTTTTACTTTCCATCTCAAAAGAAAAGTATACTTGGTCTTCATCAAAAAAGAATTAGAAAAAAGTATACTTGTTTTACTTTGATTCTACATGTGCTCAACCCTCCTGTTAGATTTCTAATGGTGTGAAATATTGGCTTTCTTAACCATCTGCCTCATCCTTAACTGCTTGAAGTTGTCTTGATACCATTGGCTTGAGGTCTGAGTGAATGTGGATTTTGACCTTGCATGCAAATGTTATATGTGCAGGCTTATAATGACTCAACCAAGGAGAAAAGGCGTGCCCAAATTTCCCAAGGTTGCCAAAATCCGACTTTGCTTAGATTGATAAAACATTTAGTTTTGAATTTTGAAAGGAAATCTAGAATGAAGATATTTGCAAAACGTGTAAATATTGTAACACGGGAGCAAGTTTTATGAGAACAGCTGTTTCATTTCAGTACTGAGAGTAAACAAATGTTAGCAAAATCTGTCTTGATAGATCCATGGTGCCAAGAAGAATGTAAAGTTGTTTAGCCTGTTAAACTCTTCAAAGAGGTCTTGAAAGACCACCTGAGATGTGACTACTTACTTCATCAGAGTTAAAAAAAAAAAAGAACAACCACCTGAAATGTGATTTGAAGTAAATCCTCTGAAGGTAGTTTCGTAAGGTTCCTGCCAAGTAAAGGGAAGGTGTACTTCCTAATCCAATCACTCATTCTAAGAACCACTACATAAAAAGCTGCATCTTGCTATCGTTTCTACTACTTTATCCCACATTCCCACCAGATTAACATTTCCTTGTTGCAATTCCTCCTATGATCCATCTATATTCTAATTTATGTTATCTTTTAATATGTTATATCCCGAGATCTGTATTATCTTATCTGCATAACGATGACCTTTAAGTGGTCCTCCATATCTTTGTAATTCGTTAAGAAGTACATTAGTTCAACAGTACTAAATATGTACTTATTATTAATGCATAATTTGATTAACAATACACTCAAATTATAATATATCTTCTTTGGCTGCATTGCAGCACTTTCTGCTGAGGTTTCTGTTGTTCCACCATCACGCTTAATGGCTTTGATTGGTCAAGCCTTGAAATGGCAGCAGCATCAAGGTGAGATATATTATTTTCATCACTGCAGGAAATCCCACCTTTAGATTCTCGATTGACTTGTTAGTAATTGACACTAAACTTCTGAGCATTTTCACTTTGTTGAAGAGTAAACAAACATTGATTTTCATGCTCATGTACCCGACAACACTTTTCAGGTTTACTTCCACCTGGAACACAGTTTGATCTATTCCGAGGAACAGCTGCTATGAAACAAGATGAAGAGGAGATGTATCCGACAACACTCAGTCACACTATTAAGGTTTGTTCGTTTACATTAAACTCTTGTTTATTTGCACGTTAGATTTAAAATTTGTTTTGCATATTAGGGTGGTGATAACTTCATCAAAGAGCTGTGTTGTTGAGACATCAAACTTTCAAACCTTTGGAGTTTGCTCCAGAAGTCTGTG
Organism: Capsicum rhomboideum; assembly: GCA_031232105.1. Taxonomy (NCBI): domain Eukaryota; kingdom Viridiplantae; phylum Streptophyta; class Magnoliopsida; order Solanales; family Solanaceae; genus Capsicum; species Capsicum rhomboideum. The sequence goes on along the minus strand of CP124713.1, from coordinate 14,036,336 downwards.
AAATTCAAAAACACGATGACCTAGATTTATTTGTATATCTATTTTATCTTATTTTAATTTTTTTATTTGCTTTTCATGCTCATGTATCCTTTGGAAGGTCAGAGCAGAAGGGGGAGTTTACTTTTTGTTATTCCTATTACGAATCTGCCCGCATGCTGAAACTGCTCTCAGCTGGTTAATCATCTTCGTGCATGTTTATCTCATTCCATTTTTCTTTTTAATGGTGTCCTCTGTTAATAGGCTCCTCAGTAGATAAGTTTGTCCAGCTATTTTTCCTAACCTCAGTTTTTTTTTTTCAAGCTTCCGGTCCCTTTTTCTCTTACGGGAGTAATAAGGGGGAGTGAATAGGAAATTCATATAATTTCATTTAACTAATGGATTTTGTGCTGCAGTTTGGTAAGAAGAGTCATCCAGAATGTTCTAGGTTCTCACCGGATGGGCAATTCCTTGTCTCATGCTCAGTTGATGGATTTATTGAGGTATGCTAGAGCGAAGTCTCTCCCCATGCTCTCTTTTACTTTTATTCCTTCTCTTTTATGTTTAATTGATGGTATGGAGTTGATTCAATTTATTTTTACATTACTCACCAGGTCTGGGATCACATAAGTGGAAAACTTAAGAAGGATCTTCAATATCAGGCTGATGTGAGTTAAACATTTATCTTTTCAATTTTCTGATTATTTTGGGCATATTTTCTTGGAAGTCAAGCATAATTCTATGGTTGTTTCATCTCTGATGTTACTACTGGTGCTAAGATCTTTTCTGGGATATCTCCTCATTCTGGTAATTGCAGTTGTGTAACTTCTACACTATATTTGCCCAATATATTAATGAATAGGAGATATATCATATTTCAGCAGTAGGTATGCTAGTTGTCTTGTGAATTGCGTTAAGCAACTGTTCCTTCATGACAGTCAATATGCAAGTAGTTTAAATATAAAATAAATTGTTTTTATCAAAAAGGGATGTCAGGCTGTTTGTTATTTATAATTCCATAAGTATAGGCTCATTTTTTTTTTTTTGTGGGTGGGTGGGTGGGTGGGGAGCGAGTTAAGGGGCTTGAATCTTACTTTGTGCATATTTAATCGTATGGTTGGTTTTTCCTACTGATGCATTTGTCGTTGTCTTTTTGGATGTTTTTATCATGATAAATTTCTTATTATTTGGGTGTATATTGAATGTGGTAATATGAGCATCTTGTTTGTTGGTAAATACTCATCAAGCTGTCTGATGAAAAGAGTAGCTCCTGGAATTGCCACTTCGTAGCATCGTATTTGTTTCGTCTATCGTGCTGGGTTCCTGCTTCTTTCATTTCCTAATCAGCAGCTGATGCATCTGAATTTGTGTTTAGCTATTTTTTGAACTGTGGATGTTCATGCTTGCGGTTGAATCTTTGTATTTTCTGACTTCCTGTATATTTATGTAGGAAACTTTTATGATGCATGATGATGCTGTCCTTTGTGTTGATTTTAGCAGAGACTCGGAGATGCTTGCTTCTGGGTCACAAGATGGAAAAATAAAGGTAAATGTGTAGTTTCTATTCAGCTTTATAATTAAAACCTTGTCTTGGTCTAGTATAAGATTTCATTCGAAAGCCATCAAGATGCATAGCAAAGATTACAATATAAAAATGTATCTGCTCATGTACAACAGTTTACACTAACACTAGAAAGTAGATACAATCCAAAAAAGTTTCACGACTAGTTATACGTGCCTGTGCTTAACCAGCAACAAAGGTTTAATAAACACTAGGTTTTGGCGACATGATAAGGAGTTGTGATACCATCAAAACATCTTCTATTCCTTTCATTCCAGATGCACAAAAAAGTAGAAAAGCAGGCGCCATTTTCCAGACATTCTTGATGGATTTCCCAACTCTCCATGAACATCAGCACTCATAGGCTTCCTTTACATAACTAGGCATGACCCAGACAATTCCAAATAGTGAGAAGAACATGTTCCAGATATACAGTAAAACCTTTCTATTTCTTATTATCTTCATCCTTGCAATTTGACTGCCGGGGAAACTGAGACACTTGTGGAAGTGTTGAGCAATCTGTTTTAACATTGTTATGCTGTAATTGCACTTCAAATATGTTTTATGTAAAAATGTTATTTGATGCTGCCATCCACCAGACTTGAATATGATGTTTTCTGATGGAAGTGTTTTACTTATATTACTTTGAATAACCTAATAAATATTTCTTTGAATAACCTCATAAACAAGTGGTATATTGGATTAGTTAAGAATGTGATTCACTACAAAAAAACAACAATCTATCTATACTAAGTGGAATCTTGTAGGTGCTCCAAAACTTTACAAGAAACAACGACGATCCTCTTATAAGTACAAGGGAGTTTATGAACTCTTCAAAAGTTTTTTGATTCCCTTATTTCTAATATCCTCATTATCTCCTCCTCTTCGTTCTTGCCCAACTAGTTACCAGTCTTCACTGAAACAAAAATTACCTACTCAATATCAAACACATTCCATAGTCCATACCATGCCCCAGAGTCATTGCACTAGTTGGCGATTAATTAGCAAATATTTCACATCTTTCCTGACCTCGTGCACATATGGCACCAACTGATGTGAGTAACCCTCTTCCTCAAGTTTCCAACGGTTGGAATGGATCCTCGGGCTCCAGAAGCTATTTGTGCTTTAGGGAATGAGCATATATAAATCACCTTTTTCTGCATCTTTCCGCAGTTTCCAATTATGGGTCTCTTAGTATGTAAAATGGGTGATGGCTGTGACTTGAATATAGCTTGTAGATGCAGGATGGGTAGGAGAAAGAGAAAACAGCACAAAGCGATAGTGTTCTATCCATCCATGCGTACTTTGGGTAATCTAGAAAGCAAGGAACATCAGGTATTTCGGGGACCAAGAGGTTGCAACATATTTCGTAATATAGTTGCTTGTAGAAACTCCCTTGGAGCTCCTGACTTCACTTTAGTGTAGGAGTAGAACATATATACTTCTGCTCATGTGCAGAACAGCAGTTGCTTTGTGCTCATCGTACTAAAAGTTTTTACTTATAAAATGGCTCCTTATGCTGTCAGACAAGCCAAAAGAACACTTTTCTATCTTATTTTGTTTTTTTCCTCATGTCAACATGTTAGATCTGGTTTTGGCTTGCTTGTCAAATCTGGTTTTGGGCTTGCTTGTTCTTATGTTACTATGTTTTATAGGTCTGGCGCATAAGGACTGGTCAGTGCTTGCGTCGCCTTGAACGTGCGCATTCTCAGGGTGTCACCAGTCTTGTCTTCTCTCGAGATGGAACTCAGATCTTAAGCACATCCTTTGACAGCACTGCAAGGTTTTTATCCTTCGACCATTTGCTGCGATGGCATGTCAGTAGATGTTAGGCATAATGGTTTTAGCTAAATGATATCCTCAGAAGCTATATATAGCTATGAATTAATCACTATTGGCCTTGGTGGGGAGAAGCATGCCTGATATCTCTGTTTCATTTGTTGTAGAATTCATGGCCTGAAGTCAGGTAAATTGTTAAAGGAATTCCGCGGACATTCGTCTTATGTGAATGACGCCATCTTTACCTTTGATGGATCTCGAGTCATCACCGCATCTAGTGACGGCTCAGTGAAGGTAAGCTTACTGTCTTTCAAGTGATGGGTGAGAGAAGGATGCCATTTTCTTTTCCATTTATATTGGGTTATCTACTTCATTTGTGTGCATAATTTGTCTGAGTTGCCTCAAAACAGGTCTGGGATGCCAAAACTACAGAGTGTCTGCAGACATTTAAACCACCTCCTCCGTTAAGGGTATTCGACTTGCCTGGGGCATAACCACTTTATTGCTTATTATGTGTTAGTTTTTCACAGGTTACTGTCTTTTACACGATTTTGTTTTTTGAACTCGTTTGAATCTTCTTCTCTTACAAGGGTGGTGATGCATCTGTGAATTCTGTCCATATTTTCCCTAAGAATACCGATCACATTATCGTGTGCAATAAGACATCATCTATTTATCTGATGACACTTCAAGGACAGGTAAGCATTGCTGTTTGTGGATCATTGTTCTTTCCCATTCTTTAGGTTTTTATTTTGAAAATTTTTTCCTTTGCCAAGGAGAGGAGTGAACAAGTTGGGAAATGGAAGCATTTTTACAAGCAACAGACATTTTTTATAGAAATCAACAACAAATTTATTTTCTAAAAGAAGTTAACATAAGGACAATGGACTGAAGTGTTTGTGTTATCTTCCAAAATTTTAGAGAAGAATGCAAATAGTAAGTGAACTTATGCTGTGCAATTGTCATGTAGGTCGTCAAAAGTTTCTCATCTGGTAAAAGAGAAGGTGGAGACTTTGTGGCTGCTTGTCTGTCGCCAAAAGGAGAATGGATTTACTGTGTAGGTGAAGACAGGTATGATATGAAATTTATGTCCCTTTGCGTTATTGGAGTTTCGAGAGTGGTGCTATTATTTCTTATTGCAACGGGAAAAGAGAGAGAGTGATCTTGATGGAACCTTGGTGAATTTTGATTTTATTTCATCCCTGAAGATTTCTCTCCTCTTACATTTAACAAACTTCAAGGACTTGCTGCTATAGTTGTCTCTACGATACTACTCCCTCCGTCCCAATTTATGTGATGTACTTTGACTTAGCACGGAGTTTAAGAAAGAAAGGAAGACTTTTGAAACTTGTGGTCTAAAATAAGTCATATATATTTGTGTGGCTATAAATCATTTCATTAAGGGTAAAGTGGGTATTTTAATGTTAAATTGTTACTAAATATAGAAATGTGTCGTTCTTTTTGGGATTGACTAAAAAGGAAAGTGTATCATATAAATTGGGACGGAGGGAGTATATTTTAGGTCGAGTTATTCTGAAACTATTACTGCTCTCTTGTATCTACTTTTGAACCGGCATTGCTGATTGTACAGGTGGCAAATATTTCCTCTGTTTTCTTTCCAGCACTAGAAGTGTCACTTATTTTAACTTTATTAAGTGGATAATATTGATATTTAATGCAAGGATTTATCCCATGTTGCTGATCATATGGTTTGTGCTTTTCAACAGAAACTTGTACTGCTTTAGTTATCAATCAAATAAACTGGAACATCTGATGAAGGTAAGCGTCAACTCTGACACGAAGTTTCATTATCTCATGTTCTTTACTTATTGTCTCAGTTACAAGTCATACTTATAGAGTTAACGGTTTGAGCTTTGTATTATTACTAGTCTCTGTTGCTCTCTTTGTCTCTCACTTGCTCACTCTGTCATTGCTGGGTCATGTGCGTATGTACCTCAGACATACATATCCACATATGTGGATGCTGCTGAGGCTAAGTTGAATGTTTTTGTATTTGTCAAAAGATGAAGAAATAACAGAGTACAAGGAAGATAATTCACTGATGTGTTCTGGTTTTCAGTTTCTTACATAATATTTATATGAAAAATTAGGGTAAGATACCGTGGATACTTTGGTTTAACACGTCTCATTTTTCTTCTCATAATACCTCTCCAACCAACTTGCCTAGCAAAATAAGATAAATGATAGAAAGGTCACTTTATTGATTCTGTGGTTTTTTCTCTCCCTAGTCTTGATTCCACCCTCACTTTTTAAAACCAATCATGTTTGCTATAATCAACATTTATGCAGTGATGATGGTAAGTAGACTATTTTGTACCATTAATCCCCCCGCCCCCCTCTTCCCAAACAACACAAACATATCCGTGCCCCTGCTTTCACATGCACATGCTTATACATACACTTGCATAGTGTCAAGCTAAATATCGAATATGGTAACTATTCCTTGTCACGGATGCATTAAATTTCTAGGTGGGCTATTAGTGTTGTTGGTTAAGTCCTGTGGATTTTTTTGTAGTTCTTGCTTTTGGAACCGGATAAAAGGCTAGTCACCGAGTTTTATTTTGTGCATTATGGCAGGTACATGAAAAGGATGTAATTGGTATCACTCACCATCCCCATATAAACCTTGTTGCCACCTATGGAGAAGACTGTACCATGAAGCTATGGAAGCCTTAAACATTCTTTGCCATGTTGTTTCCTGCGTAAAAGTGAATCCATTCTGTAAGATTATTTCTTGGTGCTGACTTTGAGGAGTGATTAGATAGTACTTGGTATTTAGTGTAATGTTATTTTCATAGTCGATGTATATTTATCTCTGATTTCTGAAATTTTTTTTCTTGAACTTGGTCTTTTAGCACTTTTGGCCGAGGGTCTCTTATTGGAAACAATCTCTACCTCTATGAGGTAGTGGTAAGGTCTGCGTACATCCTACCCTCCCCAGACCCAACTTGTGGGAACCTACTGGGTATGTTGTTGAACTTGGTCTATTCAATCAGATGCCTCATGTAAGTGTCTTTGCTAAACCTTTGGTAGCAAAAGGAGTTTATGCTTGGAGTTACAGGCGTTTGTTTTGTTAGTTTTGCTAGTTGCTAGTTTTGCTTAGAGGCGTGATAAGGCTTTATTTTTTATTTCCTCCATCCAAGAAAAGAAAGAGCCATCCAATTATGTATGTCAATTTGCTTATTGATTTTTAATTTCAAGTTTCATAAGTATCTACGCAAAATCACGACATCTTTTTGTGAAATTGAATGCAGAGATTTGAAAAGTTAATGAAGAATTGTTTCACTTTTTCACATAAATAACAGTCTCTGTCAAGACAAGTACTATATTCTGTCAATTCTTGAGGGACGTTTGGTAGACTGGATAAGGAAGATAATCTTGCTGATAAAGTTTTGAGATTAATTTTATTCCATGTTTGGTATGAGGTATTAACTAATTTCAGGACCATTTTATCTCACCATTTGTATTAAAATGGTGGGACTACTATCCCATATGGAGGGTGGGATAAAATGGTGTCATGGGATATCTCTACTTATTTTCATCCGGTGTACTAAACGTCTATGTCAAGAACTCAAAAGTATTTCCTCTTCGGCGCAAGGGCAATTTATTGGAGAAATAGACCCTGTAAAGGGTAGACATTACGTATTACAGTTTCGATAATATTATCAACTACGAAATATGAACTAATAAAAGAAAGACAATAAACTTGAATCAATTCGAAATTCAATAAAGAACTTGTTTTTGCATGTCAAATAGTAATTTCTAATTACCAGGCACCAGAAAAGTATACTTGCAGTGCACTTTTAACACTTTTCAAGAAGGTATTCCATCCATCCTTTTTTCTTGTTCACTATAAGAAAAATTGAAGTCCATCTCTACTTATCCAATTTGCAAAATCAAAAGATAATTTATCACTTAGTTTTTAATTTATCTTTATTATTAATTGTCGTTATTTTTCAATGCATTTTTTAAAATATTAAAGTTATTATATTCAAAGGGTGATATAGTAAAAATTATCGTTCCAAACTAATACTGGACAAGTAAAAATGGTGGACGGATGGAGTAATAACAAAAGAGTGAAAGTCAGACAAAGGCTAGTACTCAGTAGTAGTAAATGCAAAACAACCATCTCAACTGTCTTCAACACACAAAAGCAATTAGCTCTCTGCAGATTCAACTTACACTGCACGGTACAGCACAATTGAAATAACTTTTATACTATAAATGTATTTATTTTGTTTCTTTTATAACCATGCATGGTGTCTGGATCCTCCTACACGTATTTTAACGTATATTTTTCAGATTACTGATTATCTCAATTTTTATTTTTATTTGGATAATAATGTTATTTTTCACATGAATATCTGAAAGCATAGAAGTTAGAAGCTCCCGTTATGCCCGGGGTTTTAGGAAGGGTCGAACCACAAGGATTTTTATGCAGTCTTGTCCCACATTTCTGCAAGAGGCTATTTCCACAGTTTGAACCCTTGATCTCCTAGTCACATGACAACAACTTTACCTGTTACTCCAAGACTTCCCTTCTGATAGCTTAGAAGTTCAACTTTTAAAAAGTACTCCCTGCGTCCATCAATAGTTGTCCACTATTGACTTGGCAAACAGAATATTAAGAAATAGTAAATGATAAGGATAAGTTTACCATATCACCCTTTGAATATAATTAATTCAATGTTTTTAGAAATATATTGAGTAATGACTGTAATTAATAACTAAGGGTAAAATGGGTAGAAATGGATAAATTATCCATTGATTTTTGAAAATGGATAAGTATTGTTAGATATCGTTTTTTAGTATAGTGGACAACAAGACAAGTAAAGATGGACGGAGGAGGGAGTATGCTATTTTGCATTTATTTCTTATTCATAAATTAAACCTTCCCAAACATACAATTGTTTTTATTTTCTTGGGAAGTGTGAGACTTCATTGTTACCAGCCAGCTGCAAATGGAGCAATAAGTAAATGAAGGAAGCACAGTAGCAGATGCATTATTAAGTGATGTGCATCTAATGTAAAAACGCGTAATGCTCCGCCCAAAGAGACCAATCATTTGTTAACTCACCCCTCATGTATATGCATGGCATGGCTGCAGTTAGCCTGCATGCAATTATTTATTACTTACTCTCTCCGTTTCATTTTACGTGATCTTTATACTAAAAATATGCTCCCTGTTCCCTACATTAAAAGTAAATGTTTCATTTTACTTATTCATTTTAATAAATCAAGTAAATTTTATTACTTTTTTCTATACTACTCTTAGTATTAAATGTTGGGTTCTAGTGAAAATATGAAGGAAAAATGGAGGAAAAGTGAAATGTATGTTCATTTTATGAAAAGAGTGTTTGTCGGAGAAGGAAACATTCTTGAGCTTAAATTAAGAAGAATTCCTTCATGTGGATAGTGAGGCAAGAACATGACAAGCCTCGTGCAGTCGTCGTCGCTCGCTCGGCTCGGCTTCGGGTCTCCATTTGCGGATGCACATGAGGAAGTGCAGACGCATTCACAACGCACCTCGAAGGGACGTGGCCCTTCGAGGCACTAGTTGAAGACGTAACAGGTGACTTGCGCACGCAGGTGCCGATCTATGGGCGCAGATGGCCGCGTAGGTCAAAGGCATGTTTTTGACATTAAGTGACCTGCGGCCGCAGGTGACCCATCTGCACATCCAGATGGGTCCACAAGTAGCTCGACGGTCCGAAACAGTGCTTCTATTCAAGAATCATTACTTCTTTTCTGAAGCACCACCTTTTGACTATAAATACCTGAATTTTTCCTCAGGTATAGACACAAAATTTTAAAGTGAAAAAGATCTTCTTCTTCCTAAAAACTCAAGTGTGATTTACGAATCGTTGAGTGTGTTCGTAGTTCGATAGAATTTGAGGTACTGTTATTCTGTCGAAGTGATTCATTTTATCCAGGGAGGATATATTCCATAATCTCGGGTACTTGAGGGGAATAATTTCCTTAAGAACACACCGTGAATTCGGTGGATTTGAATCTTCTAATCTTCATCTCTTTTCTATAAGTTTGGTTTTGCTATTTTCCAGAAAATAGTTTGAACTTCATTTTGTTGATGTTCATAAGTTGGGTTGAACTTATTGTTGAAGTTTAAATTTGTGAATACAGAGTTCTAACTTCATTTGATCGTTCATGCTTTAGTTTGAACATGTGTTTGAAGTTCTTGTTGGAAAAAATACAGCTTTTACTAAACCAGAAAAACAACATTAAATAACTGCATAAATTACTAGTATTCAAATTTAGAGTTCAAATCATCATTAATCAGGTTAGTTTAGTAAAATACACCTCTAATTAAATTTTTTAAGGGGTGTGTTAGATCACTAGAGGTCAAGTAATAATATAAAACAGAGGGAATATGTTTCTTTTTACTTGATCATTTTAGCAAATTAAGATAAATTTGTCATTTTCTTTCAATACTGCCCTTATCATTACTACATAAAATACTAGTGATAAAATTTGAATTTCCAAAATAAATTAATTAGATTAATTTAATAAAATAAAGCCATAAGTACTATTTTAAGTGACGTGTAAAGTCAATATAAGCCAGGTAAAATGAATCGGAGGGAGTAGACTATCCATAGCAGTTAGCGTGTTGTTTATTTTCTCAACTAATAACTCCCTCTCAATTTTTGTGGCTCTACCTCTTCTCTCTTTGTATTCTAGGTGAACTATACTCTCTTCGTAAATATGAGTCGTTTTGCCACCCATTCTGAATTTGTTCAAATTAATACTCCACTATCTAGTTCAAAAATTAATATTTACTCTCTCTCAAAATAATTAATAGTTTAGGCTTGAACACATATATAAGGAACGAAATTCAGTTATTCCTGAAAATTTAAGAGGGGTTTTAACTAAAATATCCCTATTGCTTCAAATGAGTTCAAGTTATACTATTTTATTACCAATGTTTCATGAAACTTGTCAATTTTAAGTATATAGACATCAATAATTAATGAATCTACTTAAATCAAAAGTCATTTCCCTTATGTATTTCTTGAGAACAACTTCTCAATCTACTTACTATGTCCTAAAATAAAAACGTTGTCTAGGCGTTCCCTGTTGCTAGCTCCGATCTCATTAATCAATCACCTGTTTGAATTAACCAAGACAAAATACTTCCCAAAGATCTAATTGAATTCTTGATTGGTGGGTGGAACAATATCATCTTTTTTGTTCAATAAAATACCAAAATGAAATTTTTTGTATAGCATCCAAGAATTTTGCCAGAAAATCACTAGTAATATGTAATTTGCAGATAGCTATAAAGGAATTAGTGAAAGAAAAAGAAATATAAGTGACTAAAATGTTACTACTATACTGCTATATGGAAATTAAATTCTCAAGGAATTCCTATATACTCACTCATCAATTATTACGTACCCATTTACTGCATAAAGCAATATACAGGTGAATACATTTACTGATCTCTAACCACCGCACATTTATTTTTCCACCTTCTATATTAAACCTTCCTACTTTCAACTTACGTTTCTCACATTATAACTAACCAAACAAAGAAAGAAGAAGAGAAATATAATATCCATTTTACAAAGAAAATATGGCTTATGATTTTAGGCTATTTTGTTTGTTGTTTGTATTATTGCTAGTGAATAATAATGTTATTTGTCAAGAAGAAGGAGGGTCTAGGAGTGCAATGGTGCCTGCCATGTTCATATTTGGAGACTCATTGATAGACAATGGCAACAACAATAACTTGGCTTCTTTAGCAAAGGCTAACTATTTTCCTTATGGAATTGATTTTAATGGTGGACCTACTGGTCGTTTCTCTAATGGTCTCACCATGGTTGATGTTATTGGTATGTATATACACACATTTTCCCACTTTTTTGTTTTTAATTTGTTTTTCTTTCTACATATACTTCATTTTCCAGATGCATGCAATTTATTTTCATTTCATGAGGATAATATGAGTAGTGATATGTTAAAGTATCATTAAGTTATTATCAAATAGGCTTCAATTTGGCTTGTAATTTCACTCATTTAATTGGCTAGGTTAATCAGTCCTTTCTTTCCTCTTGGGTTTCCCTCCTACTATTGGTTCTTTTTGGAGCCTGATTAATCCAATTCGCGACGTTGTGTAAGGTCTATTAAAGAGGAAAGTGCTTTCTATCAGGATTTTCTCAATTCATATATAAGGCTCGAACTCAAAATTTCTAGTTGAAATCGGAGATTTCCTATCCTTTCCACCACATAATTCTTGATGGTCTTTTTGATTTGACATAATACATAAACAGATACTCAAACTTGGTCTCATTGGCAAGTAAGCATTGCAACTTTGAGAGTGCACATTTAGATACCTCAACTTGGTTTCAATTGGTACTAAACACTCCAACTCGTCCCTGCTGTGTCTTATAGAAACCCGATGCTGACGTGACACATAATTTTTTGAGGTGTCTAGTTGACCGTTTTGCAAGTTGGAGTGTCCAACTGACACGACAAACACGAGTTGAGGTGTCTAGATATGCAAACTCAAAACTGAGTACTTACTTGCTAGCAGAGGCCAAATTTAAATGTCTACTCAGGTATTATGCCTTTCGATTTCCCACGCCGGTGTTCGTTTACCGGCATGCATGTTGATTATTATGTAGGTTGTGTATAGAAATTAGCATAAACAATAAAAAAACCAAATGTGATAGTATGTGGACTTTTCCTCAAATTTTATTATTTTTTTAAAATAAAAAAGGAAATATTTAATTGTTTCCTTGAAGTATAGAAAAACAAACAATATGGAATGATTAATTAACACATGCATTGTAATGCAGCTGAATTGCTTGGACTACCCCTGATTCCAGCATACTCCCAGGCTTCTGGAAACCAAATGAGATTTGGAATCAACTATGCCTCTGCTGCTGCTGGCATTCTTGATAATACTGGCAGAAACTTTGTAACTTCTTTCCCTTTTTCTTTTTGGCAATATATTACTAGTCCACACACACAAAAAAAAAATCAAAAAGGAAAAAACAGAGAAATGGCACTTTAATTTATCTAGAATCTACCAATCATCCCAACTTCAAAGCAAAAGTTTTTTAAAAAACTTGCCAATGGAAAAAATTTTTGTACATACTATTATGATATTTTCTTTTAAAATTTGCTCCATCGATGTAGTTTATCCAGTTGTAGAAAGGGTTTTTACTATATCTTTTAGGTTGTTAATTTCACTCATAATGCGAAATTGTGTGTATTTACTTTTTTTTGTGACCTGTTAGTGTAAGAATTATTTTACACGATTAGTGCATAAAAGTGGAATTCAAAAAAGTAAGAAGGCATTTGGATGAAAGAAAAAAAAATGGAGACCATATGGCCGTACATCCCTTAAGGATTTTTTTTTGGTGTTCCATGGGGGTTTGACATTCATATTGAGCTTCGATTAATCTGGATTCGTATTACACATGTCTCATTTAAGAGGAAAATGCTCTTTTCCTATTTTGGATTCAAACTCGAAATTTCTAATTAAGAGTGAAGAGATCTTATTCATCCTGTCACAATCCTGGTCGGTAACCCTTATGGATCTTATCAATGATGCATCAAACTCAACAAGTACAACCTAATGGATGACATCAATAAATGTAGCAACAATAAAGATATGGACAAATAAATAAAGTTAAATGCACTACACCTACCCAAGTGCTTTTACATTTTTTTTACTTTTTATTAAAAGGTCAAATTAGTTTTAGTTTCAATAGAATCTTGCATGTAGTAATTAATTAATTATATTTCATATTGCTAATTTTATACAGGTAGGGCGCATTCCATTCAATCAACAAATCACAAATTTTGAGAGCACATTGAACCAAATCAGAAACAATATTGGAGCAACAGATGTAGCAGAGGCACTAGCAAAAACTATTTTCTTTGTGGGAATGGGAAGCAATGACTACCTTAATAATTACCTTATGCCTAATTATAATACAAAGAATCAATATAATGCTCAAGAATATGCTAATCTCTTGGCTCAACAGTACAATCAACAGCTTACAGTAAGATTCTCTTTTTGTCTCATATTTTCTCTTCTTGTAATTTTACAAATTAGTTTGCTTTTCATATTTTCTTATAGTACATTTTATGAATTTTTTTTTTTTTGATCTTTTCATGTTTTATTAATCAAAATTTAGAAAAATATTTTCTCTAGTAAAATAAGTTTTTTTTTTTAAATTAAGAAAATGACTTCCGTAAAGGAATAGAGAAGTGACATTTCAAGCTAGCTAATTGTTTCCTTCCCATCCCCATTCCCAACAACCCCAAGGTATTTTTCTAGATTACGTATAAATGTTTTTGTGACAATACTTTTTTGCTTACTCATCTTGAGTCGAGGGTCTATCAGAAACCACCTCTCTACCTCTCAAGGTGGGAATAAAGCCTCACTTGTGGGATTTACAAGAAAATAAGTAAGACACTTAATTTTTGAAAAAACATTTTCCTCCGTACACCAAACACACCCTTAACTAGTACTTTTCATTTTGATTTATTAACCAATGTTTTTTCTTCTCTTTTCTTTTTCCTCCTTCAATTCTTGAAAATTACAGAGATTATATAATCTAGGAGCAAGAAAATTTGTGATTGGTGGAATAGGACTAATGGGGTGTATTCCAAGCATTCTTGCACAAAGTCAAAATGGTGCATGTTCAGAGGAAGTGAATCAACTTGTTCTTCCATTCCATAACAATGTTAGATCAATGCTCACCAATCTAAATACCAATCTCCCTGGCTTCAAATTTTCTTATATTGACATCAGGAATATGTTCCGAGATCTCCTTACTAATTCCCAACAATATGGTAAGTCAATCTCTTGGATTTTGTAAATTATTATCCTTGGAAGCAAATGCCAACTAAATTTCTCTTTTCAACTTTGTTAATGATATGCATAACAGGATTTAGTGAAGTGAATCTTGGATGCTGTGGGGTAGGGAGAAATAGAGGGCAAATAACATGTCTACCATTCCAAACACCATGTTCTAACAGGGAACAATATATATTTTGGGATGCATTTCATCCAACTGAGGCAGTAAACATCTTGTTTGGAAGAAAGGCTTTCAATGGTGGACCAGATGTTGTTTATCCCATGAATATTCAGCAACTTGCCAGTAATTAATTAGCTATGGAAAATCATGGAAGGAAATTGAATTTCTTCAACTAATTTCAATTCGTGTGTAGTGAACTGAGCTTTCTTTTTCTGTTTTGTTTTTGGGGGTATTTTACTAGATTTAATTGAGAATATTATCTTGTTATGGAAGGGTGGAATATTGTGGAGAATCATGAGGCAGTTGCTGATATATTAGGAATGCGTGAGAGAATCAGCAATTTTATCATACTTCAAAAGATTGTCATATTTTGATTGCAAATTCCTAAAGGATCACAATGCTTCAAAAGGATAAACAAAACTAACCATAAGCCAAATGTGGTTGTGATTTTGAATCAATGAATGCGGAGTATCGTTGCACCAATTATTATTTTAACAGTAAATGAGAACTTATTAACTATATAGTTCTTCAACAATGGTTCAATTATCTATATACTTTATGTTGAAGATTATGAGTGTGGTCACACCCACTGCCTCGTACTTATCTGCCAGTTGATTCACGAGAACGATTTTTAATTTCTAAGGTTCGCTACCTTAAAATTAAAACATACATCCCCCATGACGTGCAAACTATTAGACAAACAATAGGGCAACCCAATGAAACATCTCGCATTCACTTAAGGTCTGAGAAAGGTCACATCCTTGGTGGAAGGGGCCTATTCTGACGCAAGCACCAATAGTTATTCCACGACTCGAACATGTGACCTACAGATTACATGGAGACAACTTTACCATTGCTTCAACACTTTCCTTCAAAAACTATTAGACAAGGAAAACTTAGGCTTTTAAAGTTTTTGGATGCAGAGGACTACTGCACCTACAACTCCTTTATACAACCGGCTGAGACTTATTATGTTTTCAAGAATGCATGCTTGTAGGCTGTAGCTAGAAACAGATTCATGATTCAAAGAATGGGGTGGCAATGGGGCGGTGTGGTGCGGGTTTTTTCTAAACCCGCAAATTTAAAAACCACCCCACCCCGTCCCGCATGACCTTTAAACCCACATAAACCTGCCCCACACTATACCTGCGCATACCCGCACCGCACCGCGTTTTTATTTTTTTTAAAATAAAATTGTAACTCCACTAAAACTTATAACGCTAGTAAGGCTATAGTATATATTTCATCTTACACAAGCCAAATAATTGTTTAAGTCCTTGCTACAGATATTAAATCACTTTGTCGTACGTTTCTTATTTAATTGAAGGAAAAACCTTTAAACTTTTGTTTTGATATTTTTGAGTTATAAAATTATTAATTTATAGTGTTATACATGTCATTTTAAGTACCATATAATTTTAAGTGAAGAAACCATATAATTTTAGGTAAATTCACGAGAATAATACTAACTTTTAATTTTTTTTTTGTTTAAACCCGCATAGACCCGCAACCCACCCCGCCCCGCATCATTTAGGAAAAACTTATTTCAACCCGCCCCGCACCCGCATAGTCTAAAACCCGCCCCGCCCCATTGCCATCCCTATGAATCAAAAGTAGTGGATGCAGAAGAAGACACCACTGCTGCGATTCTGTTAATATTGCAAAATCTAGTTGTAGAGATACTTGTTACCCAGCTAAGCCTTACGGGATTGACGAAAAGATTTTCGACAAGGATCAAGAAAAATAATACCTTTCAGAAGAGACCTACCATGTATTTTGCTAAATTAGATGCAAATTATCAGAAGTTCGTACCAACATGTGGATGAAAGTAAACGGGGCTAGTAGCATGGGGGTATATCTAAATAGGAGTTGCTGACTTACGTTGGTGAACGGATGAGTTTAAAGATTACTTATCATTATCAGCAAATGTATATAGAGTACAAAATTGCTCTCGTCTCCAGAATATCACAGGTACAGCAAAGGAAAAAGAACAACTCAACAACACTTCTTGCAGAGATTTAACAAGTACTTTAACGGACCTTACGGACTTTTTCTTCCTGTCCTAAGCCGAGAGATTTTTGTGCATTTGCTATTCCTTCAGGATCTGCCAAAATGAAAATATGCTGGATTAAAGTGCGGAAAAAGGAAAATTAACCCCCCACCTCCGAACAAAATGCCACAAGGACAGACTCCAAAAGAAGCAAACCGAAAAGGAGTCTTCATAAGAACAAACAGTTCAGCCAAAGGATGAAAACAACCAAACTAGCCAAAAGTAGCTCCCAAGGGGACACCACAAAGGAGGACCCTTTCACTTGAAAAAAAATTGTAATATGCAACAGAAAAATAGACTTACCAAAGAATTGCGTAAATATACTCGTGAAGAAGGTCAAGTTACGGGCAACATTGTATGCCATTGTAGGAGGCAGAGGTTTAACAACAGTATCAATGCTGAAGACACGTTGAAGAAACTGCGCAGAGATGATCAAATGGTACTGTTATTTTCTAACAAAATAAGAAATCAAAGGTTCCATAGCTTTTAAAAATATAGCAGATATTGATATTGAAGGTTATCATCCATCAAAACGCGCATCCACTTGCAACAACAATAACAACAACATACAGTGTATTCGCAAAAGTGGGGAAAAAGCGCATCCACTTAATTTCCTAAAATTTCCTTTATCAGGTACTTGAATCAGATACGCAGCTTTAACTTAAGATTTAGACTGCATTTTGTTTCGAAAAGACAAATCTACTGAAAAAGGATTACAAACAGATTAATAGTCAATCATAGAAAAGGTTCAGATGATCTATTTTATCATCTATAGTTCAACATATTGTATGGTTTAGCATTTTCAATCAAAGTTTTATCAGATTGGCTTTACATTTATAGAAATTAGCTTATCTTCCCCAACAATTCCTTTTATCTCTCTCTCAACAATTCCCCATCCACATGCCACAGTTCCTTCAGTCCAATCTTCAATCGAACTTCCAAGTACACATCCATTATTTTGTTATATCGAAATCCCTCCAGTTTCATCCTTTGTCAGCTAAGATCATCCGATTACTCCAAATATTCATGTATTCAGTCGAAAATAAGCCTAAAATTTCAATTACAGCAAAACCATCTGAAACCTCTTAAGCTAATCTCAGATTGCTGTCATGCAAAAACAAAGATATTTTTCAACATATCAGTCATTGATGCATGACAAAAACCTCAAACCATAGAGAGTATCCAAGTCAAACCCTGAAATTAAGCACTAGGAGATCACAGGACATCCCATTGAGCACAAACTTTTGCACTGTCAAATGACGTGAAATTCTTGATGCTAAAAAGGATAGTTTGAGCAAGGCATATGCAACAAGCACTAAGGTGTTTGGGAAGAGTGAAAGTAACAAATGTGAGGAGAGGAATAGAGGGAATTGGAAAAGAGCTGAAAAGAGTGGGTGGGAGAGCACAAGGGTGGTTGAAAAAGCAAAAGGAAAGGAGACAAAGGAGGAGCAAGCAGACAAGGGTGTACTGAAGTGCAGAGGTGGATGGAGCTTATTGGATTGAGAAGGGATAGGTACGACCGGAGGAGCTTCCCATTGTCATCACTGTCCTTAGATTCTTCCTTGTGCCCTTGTCTTTTCCTTTACTTTTATAGTTTCCCTTTCCTTCTCATTTTATTTTTCATGTATTTTCAAGTTGCTTCAATTAACTTTTGTCTTACACTTGATGTGTCATGTGCCTTTGATATCCAAGGCTCATTTAAAATCAAATGCTTCACATTGAGGAAAAAATAAGAAAAATCAATATAATGGAGAAAAAGCCCCTCTTTCAACTATGGACTGGAAACTAATTTAGTAATCCACTTACTGTCTCTCCACTTACATGGAAGGGCATGGAATTGCAATCATAACCACGACAAATACATGTCTCCTCGTTGAACAGAACTACTCTAAAATCTAACCTAATATATACTAAATGTACTGCTTGTCCAGACACATGCAATACACTGAAAGTCATTTTGATGCTACACAACTGCTGACTCAAGAAAATAAATGGTTTGATGGGTCTAAGTTGTTATATTAAGGCCTATGTTCTATGAGAACCAAAATGGTTCACCAAAACAAATGTTAGTATGTTTAGACCACCTCCACATCACAAGTGGAACTATTTGAGGCATGCTGGTCTCACGCATATGGCCACTTTAGGATGTGGAACCCATTCAACTTTCTATCTTTTACTTGATGACCCAAGTCAACCGCCGCACTGGTCTACATGATAGAAACTTACGTGGTCAAGTGTCAACATTGGGATATCTTGGACCATTAGTTGGTTTTGTCGCACTTGTGGAATCACACTGGGTTTGTTGTTTGTCAGACTCCAAAAACATTTAGCATTTTTTGTCTTTATTCTCCGTTAGCAATTTGAATAATTTCTGGTGCTTTCTTACTCTTCCTTGCAATAATTAGTAACTTGAACTAATTGTATATACAAATAGAGTCTACGAAATTTATGGAGTATGTCTGATCACTTCTCTTTGAAAGTTATTAAAGATCTTTTATTCATAGATTAAAGCTCTACGAACGGAAAACCAAATACATAAAAGTATCATTCGGTCTCCTGTTCCCCTGCCCCCGTTCTTTTTCTGTTATTTGGCAGACTAAAGTTAAAGCTAAATGAAACGAGTCTATTGCAACATATCCATTCTTATAGAGTCACATAGAAGGAGTTGAAGACCCTGAAATTAGTCCAATTGCATCCTATACTTTTCCCAATCGAGTAGTGCTTATTGTGTTTGGGGCTCAACTTCGCCTAGAGCAAATCCTCGTTGACTCGTCTTCACTATTACATCAAAACAATTCACCATCTCTCTGACAAAAAGTTGATAAATCTATTTTCTTCCCTCCATTAGCAAATCTCAAAAAGCAATTCTTTGAAGGTACTATCTCAAAAATTGGAATGCAAAAGTCACTCAAATGAAAGCAACAACCTTTTAAATCCAACGTTAAACAGCAAACCAAACCACATACAGTTCTCAATTTCCATTTACTCCAAATCAACTACCTCTCAGATTCAAATTACTTTGGGCTAGCAATATAAGTTACACTACCCATTCACCTACATAATGGGTTCGGCTATATAAATCCAATCTTCTATATCAATTATTCAGAGAATCCATCATAATTACCGATTACTAGTTTTACGCTAATCCTTTAACCTACAACGACTATCCTTCTTTATCCCAGCCTCAATAGGCGGAGTAACAAGTTTATAACTTGCAGAGCCATTATTTTCACTAAAGGAGTTCAAAATACGAAGAAGCAAGCATAAGAAGAAGCCAAAGGGGTTCATCATCTACCATATATATATATACATTAAAAACAATTTTAATCATGCATAAATAGTGCAATTTTCCGATAAAGGATACTTGGATGAGTCCCTCTTCCCCAGGTAAGGTGGGTTCATCCGAGCCCCTTTAAGCGGAAAATTACACTGTTTATACATGATTAAAATCATTTTTTTTTATGTGTAAATATAGCAGATGTTTGAACCCCCTTTCGGCATCGTCGTGTGTTTACTTTTTTCATATTTTAAACCCCTCAATTAAAAATCTTGACTCCGCCACAAAGATAGACAGAGAGAGAGAGAGAGAGAGGGTAACCTGGAAGTTACGTTGGAAGGAGTAACGAAGTTCAGGATCAATTTCAAGAGAATCATCAGCTTCATTGTCTTTGGAATTCACTGTTTTTTTACCAGGAACATGCATAGTTGGTGTTTTGCCTGGTTGGCTTGTTACTTTGAGCTTTGCGTCTTTGAATTTATCGTCTTGTTCTTGGTCTACCCTCCATGGTGCTGACGCAAGCAGCTCTTTCTTCCCTTTCGCCATTTCCAAACTGAGACGACTATGAGGAGGACAATCGATGGAAAAGAAGATAAAGGAAACAAGATTTGGCCAGGCAAACGACGTCGTTTTCTAGAAGGCTGTTCGGGGTTTAGCTGTTTGGATTCAGTTACTTTTACCCTTTGTTTAGATGGTGGTTTCTGTGGTATGGTTACTAATAGAACCATGTTTATTTTGATTGTTTTTTAAAATATATAGTGTAGTATAATTTGATTTCATGGTTTGATAAATATGGAAACCCTCACTTTGTGGAACCACCAATTTGGTGATATCCCATGATTTTTTATTTTTTTTTTTAATTATATCCTTATTTAATATTATATAATCCTATTTATCATTTACCTTCTATTATTTAACTCCACCCCCAACAGACACTATCAGCCCACCCACTCACCCCTCCCCCAAAAAATTTTTCTTTTCTTTTATTTTAAATTTATTTTTTTAAAGAAAATTCTTATCCCACCCCCTACGAGATCTCCACCTCCAAAAAAAATTTAAATTTATTTTTTAAAAAAATTTCAAACCTTTTTTTTCTTATCCCTACCCCAACTCCTCCACCTACACCCCCGCCTCCAACCCACAACCAATTTTTTTTAAAATTTGTTTTTTAAAAGTTTCAATTTTTTTTTCTCTTACACCACCCTCCCCCCCTACCAGCCCCCCTCCCCCCTAAACACACACAAAAAAAGATTTTTTTTTAATTTATTTTTTTATAAAAAAATTAAAACTTTTTTCTTACCCACCCTCTGCCCCTACCCCTAAATTCAATTTTTTTTTCTTACCCCCACTCCCTTATCTTATTCGTTCTCATTATTTTGTGTTGAATATATACGAATGATTTTAGAAAATATTTTCATACTTGCTTAACGAACATAAGAAAATAAGTAAAAGACAAATTGTTTTCCTAGGAAACATTTTCCTTCATACCAAACACACCCGTAGCATACACAAAAGATGTATTCAAACTTGTACTTGTTGGTGGTCACATCTCAAAACGCCAAAAAAGAAATGAAATTTGTTACAATTAAAAAAATTGAATCCGGTTACTTTTATTTTGATCTACTCTTTTATTTATTTTGTTAGAATTTACATGAATTTAACAACTTCATATATTTACATGACATAATTTGTGACAAATTAATAGGAAGAAAATTATCTTAAATTATTTTAATAACAAATTTAACATTTATAATAATTAAGGACATTTTAGTAAATTTACCAGTTACGATACAGTACCGTACCGTTAAACCAAAAAATAACTATTATTAAACAACAGCAAACAAAACAGTCAATCCAAACATTGTATTGTACTATACTGTACAGTACAATATCATATCATACAGTACCGTACATTATGAAACCATGGAAAATCACCATCCAAACAAAGTGTTAAGTGCTTTTGACTTTTAAACACTTTTTAATTTTTAGAAGTGTTTGACAAAGACACAAAGTAATTTAGGCTTAGAAAGTAGTACAAAAAAACTAAAAGCTAAAGAGGATGTTTGGATTGACTTATTTTTAGGTGTTTTTGGTTTTTAAACACTTTTTAATTTTTGAAAATATTTGACAAAGACAAAAAGTGTTTTAAGCACTTCACTTTAGGCTTAAAAAGTATTTTAAAAAAAAAAAGTCAAAAGTCAAAAGTCAAAAGTAGGTTTTCTTTTAAATCACTTAAAAAAAGCCCATTCAAACACCCCAAAAGTCAAAAATTACTTATAAGTCACTTAAAAAAGGTCAATCCAAACACGTGTTTGGTAGAGTGTATTAAAAAAAATAATGCATGCATTAGCTTTGTGTATTATTAATACCTTGTTTTGTACACTTTTTCATCCGATATATTACTAATGCTTGCATTAGTTATACACTCTATTGTGTATTACTAATGCATCAAAATCCTTGGTATTAGTAATGCAATGGATTCTAATGCATGCATTAGTATGGTTAAAGTCACAATTGTCCGTCAAACATTTTTTCTACATCATTTCCATCATATTTATGGAGGGTATTTTTGTAAAAAGTAATTTTTTTTTAGAAATTATGCAATTCATATTATTTTTAATATATCAAACCAAATACTGCATAAGAAAAAAACAAGCATAACTAATGCAAGTATAACTAACACAAGCATTACTAATGGAAGCATTACTAATACACCATATTTTGCACTATTCTTATACACTCTACCAAACGACCCCTTAATGTATACAATTGATACCTTTACTTTTACAATTTGTAAAATTAGACCTCTAACATCACCATTTTTTTCCTTCAAAATTTGGGATTAGGGAAATGAAATTACAATATGGGGAATCGAACTCTCACTAACAAGGTGAAAGTTCTGATAGCCAATGGTGAAAGTTCTGATATCCAACCAACACATCACGATTCTTTGATTAAACACCGCAAATTGAGCAAACACATATTGTTCACATCTCTAATTTTAGATAATAAACTAAGTATGCATTTAGACATGCGATTTCATCTGATGATTTGAGCGTTTGGACATGCAATTCCATCTCGTGATTTCAAATCAGGAGATGAAATTCCAAATTTTCAAAAAAATCATGATTTGGAATCCAAATCACGATTTCAACCTTTTTTAAATTCAAAATTTGACTCATAAATTTGTATTTTGTAAAAAAAAAAGTACTACATCATTTTATATTTTGTAAAAAAGACTCATGCTAGCGTGAAAAGATTGTATGTATCATATGAAAGAATTATATTAAAGAACAACTAGTTCTATTATTGTTGACTAAAGGAGCTTTATAAAATTATGTATACTTGAAAGTTTGTAATCACAAACATTAATTTATAAAAAAAAGCATGGAGATATGCAGTTTATCAATGCAATGTCTTAGCATATTACGATATCTTATTTATGAATTATTATTTGCTCATTTGATAACATTATATAAGAATTTGGAAAAATTTAATAATTTTCACTACATGTGAAATTTTCATATTTATGAAAGAATATTCAACTTAGTAGTCCAAATTGCATGTCCAAATAAACTTCAACTTCATTTCAAATGATTCTATATCATGATTTTATATCGCAAGACCAAATGGGCCCTAAGTGATTTACTAAGATTTTTTGATTTTTTGTGCTTACTAATTTGTGATGTACATCAATTTATGTCATATATATGTATTTCTTTTCTTGCTTACATATTTGTTGAAACATATAATATAACTAGATTATTAGTTTAATAGTAAAATTATTTCCATGAAAGAAAATTTCTCAAAATTAAATAAATCAATTAGATCGAATAATTGGCCGGTACGTTTAATTTATTTAAGGTGGAATAGAAATGAGATCCACATTTGATGTTCAATTTACCAATATCAATTATTATATATCCTTGCCAACTCCAGTGGCTAAAATTGATCTTTCGATCAAACCATTTTGTGAATCATTAATTTCTTTTGAGTTATATTTTTATGTTTTATTTCCATCTACAACTAATACAACATGCTTTATTTACGTCAAAAATTATATTCACGATTTGTCTAAATGTTCAAAGAACATAGCGATATCGAACCAGAGAACCAATTAAAAAAGAGAATATTTTATGAAAAATTGCTACAGAAACAAATATCTCTCTCTTTTAATTGATTCATATGGTCAAGTGCAACTATTATAAACTCAGCCCAATCAAAATATTAGCAGCGGCAGCCTATTAATACTCTTGTCAGTCTTGAGTCTTGTGATAACAAAATATATATCCTAAAGTTCAACCTTTTAAGATTCGAATAAATGTTGAAAAGAAAAACACAAAAATAGATGATGATAATAATAGTTGGAAAATCCACAAAGGAATTGATTTCATTCCAGAAAATTTTGTATAAACCCACACCATATCTTTCAAGAATATATAAAATAAAAGGACAAATAAATTAAATACGTGTATTCTTGGCTGTCACCAAGGACTCCTCTTTCATTCAAATGAAACTATATGGTAATTGAAAGACTACAGAACATATCCCAAAATATTTAGTGTGATAAAATTCGACCGTAGATGAGACTAGGACTCAAGGACAAAAGGACTTAATAGAACCACTTCTATAACTTGGGATGGTGAAGTGCCTAAGATTAATAACTTCTTCTCTCATGAATCCTTCACAAAGAAAATTCTTAGAGAACTTATCTTCAACATACCTAAGACAATCATGAACAAACACATCAGTTTCTCCACTTTCTCTATTCCTAGCCAATAATCCAACAGTATATATCACTTTCATCCTCCCTGGTAAATTATAATATGCACCTGTTGGTGCATCAATCATGATTAAATCCCATTCAATTTCATACACTTCTTTTGGAAAATTCGTTAGGGCAAGTGGACACTTAGAATTTCTTGGATCACCTACAAGCTTTTTACAAGAATCTTCCCTTTTACCGATACTTAGAAGCTCAGGAGCTTGATCAAGTCTAGTGTCATAAGTGTGATGGTAAGCTTCTAGTGAAGGTACTTCTTTAGTAATTTTGTCGATCCAATCTATATTTTCTTCGATGAAGATGGTTCGTCCATTATGGTTTAATGAGCTCCACATTAAGCTATCATGTCCAAGTCCAAAGACTAAGAAATTGCATGGTGATTTCTTCTCAAGGACCCTAAGTGTTACTGATATTTCGGCGTGTTGTTGTTGGATTGTTCTATTGGTAGTGGCATAATGGAGAAGTGATTCAGCCAGAGATGGTGGAATCTTGTTGCATGTCGATGAGTTTACTGATAAGTTTTTTAGCTTGAACGATGGGGAGTTTGCTCTCAGTATCAAGTACAAGAGAAAGATGAAGAAAATACAGGATAATATGAGCTTGTTGATGATCATTGTGTGTTGTTTTTTGGGTGTTACTTGGTTTTCTTTCATGGTGATTGAGTTTTGAGGAACTTGTGAGAGTATATGGAGGAGCTAGATGGTTTGGTTTTTAACTAGCTTTGAAATGGAAGAGGGGAAAGAATCCACAATTAAGTAGTGATCTCACATGATTTGCTTCTTAGTTTAAAGAGAAAGAAATGAAAAAGATACATTGGTTTTGAGCAAATTTAATATTCATATGCATGCATTGAATAATCAAGTTCAGAATTCAATGTTAAAGTGATTTTATAGTTATACTACTAAAGGAGAAACAGAGAACCCTAACAAATGAATTGAAAACATGTTTGTTATGACATATAAACTATTTGGAACCAGACATGTCTAGGAGCAATCTATGAGAGATTTTCGGAAGAAGATTCAGGATTTGAACTTTATGGGTTCGAATTCGATATTCTACCACGTTCTATTCGATTGACTAGTTTAATTCCTAATAACCAGGTTGTTTGAACTTACTTCTATTGAGATGTTTTAGATTTTTGAAAATTTACTCTGCAGATCTTTTTGCAAAAATTCTGTTTTCAAGTGTATTTTAAAGCTGAAAAAAGTGGCTATCAATGCCTTGTGATTAATATAATTATATATATGATTTTCAATCATATCTTTAACCTCCATGCTGTTCTATTTTCTAGGTACATTCAAACAGGAAAAAATGAATTTAGAGACGACAAGTTCCATTCTTCCCAACCAAATAAGCACTTCCACAAATTTATCCTTACAGCAGCATTATAAGATTGAAACATATGCACTGATCGATCCACGAACAAATAGAAGTGGTGAAATACTCTAGTTTCCAGCAAATTACAGAACTATAAAGATACTGGAATCCTCAAATGTTAATTGATGACCCACGTTCACATTTCTTTAATCGTCTAGGCTGTAGCTATGACGAAGAACATAAAATAAGAAATTCTCTAGAAGAATATTAGGAAAATGAAGGCCATTGCAAAAAAAAGCTAGTATATCTATACAAACCAGAATTGTGAAAATACTATGAATAATGAAAGCACTAACTGGCAACCACTGGGATCGATGAGATCCCTCCACTCTTAATTAGTTGTCTTCGTTCGAGTCCTAGGAATGATAGGGAGTACTTAACTGGAATAACAGGAGTCTATCCAAACACCAGATTAAATTTAAGTGTAACAGCAATAACTAAGCCTCAATCCTAAATCTTAACAACTTTTAGCTAAAACCTGCCGAGAAATATTTGCAGGGCTAAATCCAGCATCTTGTTAATGACTATCAAGATTCACCTTTCAAAACACACCAACACCAGAGAGTAACAGTATATGAAGTTGAATTGCAACCTCAGCGTCAAATTTAGAATATCCCAAAACAAAAAGACGAATAGTAATGTGAGAATACAGAAGTAGACTGAAGTTGGAGACAGCAAGTTCCATGCTTCCCAACGGAATAAGCACATTCACAAATTTATCCTTACAATTGCGTTGTAAGATTTCTTGAGCCGAGTGTCTTTCAGAAACAGACTATCTATCGCACCTCTGAGATAGAGGTTAGGTCTGCGTATACTCTACCCTCTTCAGACCCCACTTTGTGGGACTACACTGGGTATGTTGTTGTTGTTGTTGTTGTAATTGTGTTGTAAGATTGAAACCTACACTTTGATCCATGACAAATAGAAGTTGTGAAAAACTTTTTAGCAAATTTCAGAACTAATAAGCATTGGAATCCACCAGACATTAGCTCGTAGATGACACAATTGCTAACCTTATGAAAACAATACAGAATACAGGCATCCACAAATCAGAACAACTCCTTTAATCTCTTCAACCGTGTAGCAAGGCCGAAGAACAGAAATAGTAATAAAGAAGAAGAATATTAGGAAAATGAAAGCCATTGCAGAAAGCTATATCTAAAAATGAGGAATTTGACGAAAACATAGTATGAAGAATGAAAGCGTGGAAGAGTAGAGGAGATGTGGATAGTATGTGGGAGACGACTGCCAGTTGTATCAGGGCGAGCGCTAGAGAGGTGTTGGGTGTTTCGAGAGGACGATCTGGCAAACACCGGGGGGACTGGTGGTGGAACGCAGAAGTGAAAAGGAAGGTGGAGACTAAGAAGGCGGCCTATGCTAAGTTGGTTGAGAGCAAGGATGACGAGGAGAGGCGGACGAGTAGGGAGGAGTATAAGCTAGCCAGAAAAGAGGCTAAGTTAGCGGTTACGGCAGCAAAGACAGCAGCTTTTGAAGTTTATATGCTGCCTTAGAGGAGAAAGGAGGGGGTAAGAAGTTATATAGGTTGGCCAAGGCCAGGGAGCGGAGGGCCCGCGATCTTGACCAAGTGAGATGCATCAAGGGGGAGGATGGCGAAGTGTTGATGGAGGATGCCCTCATTAGGAGAAGGTGGCAGTCCTATTTTCATAAACTTTTGAATGACGAGGGGGACAGAAGTCTTGTGTTGGGGGACTTGGAACACGCAGAGAGGCGTCATGATTATGGTTATTGTAGGCGTATCAAGGTGGAAAAGGTCAAGGGTGTTATTCGTAGGATGAGTAGGGGTAGGGCGACTGGGCCCGACGAGATCCCGGTGGATTTCTGGAAGTACACTGGCGGGCCAGGTATAGAGTGGCTGACAAGGTTGTTTAACATCATTTTTGGGGAAGCGAAGATGCCCGAATCTTGGAGATGGAGCACGATGATCCCGTTATATAAGAACAAGGGGGACATTCGGAGTTGCAACAACTATAGGGGTATCAAGTTGTTGAGCCATACTATGAAGGTCTGGGAGAGAGTGGTAGAATGGAGACTGAGGAGGGTAGTGACTATCTCAGAGAATCAGTTCAGTTTCATGCCAGGTCGCTCGACTACTGAGGCCATTCACCTGGTAAGGAGATTAGCGGAGCAGTTTAGGGAGAGGAAGAAGGATTTGCATATGGTGTTCATTGATCTTGAGAAGGCATATGACAAAGTCCCTAGGGAGATTCTTTGGAGGTGTTTGGAGGCTAAAGGTGTGCCCGTGGCGTACACTAGGTCGATCCAGGACATGTACGAAGGGGCGAAAACGAGGGTGAGGACGGTAGGAGGGGATACAGAGCATTTTCCCGTGTTGACAGGGTTGCACCAGGGATCGACTCTTAGTCCGTTCTTAATTGCCTTGGTGATGGATGTTTTGACGCGACGTATTCAAGGGGAAGTGCCTTGGTGTATGCTGTTTGCTGATAATGTGGTGATTGACGAGATCTGGGGAGGAGTGAATGATAAGTTGGAGGTTTGGAGACAGACCCTTGAGTCTAAAGGATTTAGGTTGAGCAGGACTAAGACGGAGTACCTGGAGTGTAAGTTTAGCGATTCGAGGCATGAAGCTGACGAGGTAGTGAAGCTGGACTCCCAGGCCATTCAGAAGAGGAAGAGTTTCAAGTATCTGGGGTCTATAATTCAGGGGAACGGCGAGATTGACGAGGATGTCACGCAGCGTATTGGTGCAGGGTGGAGGAAATGGAGGCTCGCTTCGGGAGTTTTGTGAGATAAGAAGGTGCCCCTGAAGCTTAAAGGTAAGTTTTACAGAGTGGCCGTCCGCCCGACCATGTTATATGGAGCCGAGTGTTGGCTAGTTAAAAACTCCCACAACCAAAAGTTGAAGGTAGCGGAGATGAGGATGTTGCGAGGGATGTGTGGACTAACCAGGAGTGATAGAGTTAGAAATGAGATTATTCAAAAGAAGTTAGGAGTGGCGTCGGTGGTGGATAAGATGCGGGAAGTGAGGTTGCGATGGTTCGGACATGTGAAGAGGAGGTGCATGGACGCCCCGGTACGGAGGTGTGAGAGGCTGGCGGGGGATAGTGTTAGGCGGGGTAGAGGTAGGCCGAAGAAATATTGGACGGAGGTGATTAGGCATGACATGGAGCAATTACAGCTTACTGAGGACATGACCCTTGATAGGAAGATGTGGAGGACGCGGATTAGGGTAGAGGAATAGTAGGTAGGGAGGTGGCCGTTTTTAGCAGGGAAGAGTGTTTGCTGGTATATTTGAGATCTATGATTTATGATGTATGATTTACGATTTATGATTTTTACGATTTATGATTTGTGATTTATGATTTTTGTTTATGACTTTTACGATTCTTAGGATTTGTATGATTCTTATGATGTAGATTTATGATTTTTATGATTGTTTTATGACTCTCATGATTTCTGATTTCTGTCTTATTTTTTAATGATTTTTGATTGTTATTGTTATCGGTTCTGAGCCGGGGGTCTATCGGAAACAACCTCTCTACTTCTTCTGAGGTAGTGGTATGGACTGCGTACACTTTACCCCCCCTAAACCCCACCTGGTGGGAATACACTGGGTATGATGATGATGATGAACTTCTTTCTCGAACAAAGTGTCTATGCTATATGTATCATCAGCATAATGTAAAGTTTTGCACTAATTAAGTACATGTCTTCTAAGTACTAGTAAGTACCTTAAGTTTTGTCTGAAAAAAGAAAAGAAAGCAAAAGCAGAAAGAGCTAGCCAATCACTGGTGAGTTCCACATAGGATGAGAGATGGGATATTGGACTCTGGTTTAGGCAATCCTCACCTCTTGATCTAGCTTTTTGGGTTGAGTTAGGCCAAATCTTCATTTCTTTATCATCCACAAAGTGTTAATAGTTGTCAATACAACTGGATTACCTGGAGACTGTCACACCCAGTGTTTTCTTCTATTTCTTCTGTTGCATAAAACGCGAGGATGGCCAGTTTTGAACATGTGACCTCATGGGCACAAAGTGGCGTTCATATGTGATGAAGCATAGAAGTTGAAATACTATGCCATGTTTTGATGATTTGACAAACCTGTTGAGGAACTAGATATGTGGCCTAGAAAAGAAGCGTTACTCAGGGGACACTCATTCAGGGGGAACCATATGGGAATCTCGTTGAGGGAACTTGCTTCATGAGATTGTCATCATCAAAAAAGGGGAAACTGATGCAGCATAGACGTTGAAGTACTATATTTTGTTTTGATGATTTGACAAACCTGTTGAGGGATCAGATATGCTGCCTACATTTATTTAGGGGGAACTGTATGAGATTCTGGTTGTCTGAGAGAATTTGCTTCATGTGTTTATCATCATCAAAAAGGGGGAAATTGATGATGCATAATTATTGCGGTACTATGCTTTGTTTTGAATATTTGACAAATCTGCTTAGGGACCAGGTACACACCAGGCTGATTCCATACGAATCAACTCTCACAGTTGTCCACAACTGTAAAAGTGCTGCCAACTGTGACAGAGCTGCAGAAAAGCTGTTGCGGTCGTTCTCTTGTCCAATGGGAAAAGTTCAAGGTTTTCCCTCCTTTCATCTCTCATATATATACATCGTGATGAGGATTGAAAACTTAGCTTTTGCACAATCAAAAATTGTCTCTCTTCATTTGCAAAGCCACTAAGGTGTTCCATCAAGAGTGATCAAGACAAACCTTCTACAACCAATTAAGGGACCAATTTGCTACAACTGAATATGTCTTCATGTCTAGATTGTTGAATCCTTGTCTTTTGCTCTTACATTGTAAACCTACTCCTCTTTTGAGAAGCTTGTGTAGGTATTATATTTTCTCTCTTATCTTGTAGATTTGAGTTGTGGGCTAGAGTTAGCCGTGGTTGTATAAGCTAGAGTAAGTTGATAATGTGAGATTACAATAGAGTTATTGTAATGAGTCTTGTAATAGAGTTGTTACAAGGGGGAAGGGATTAAGAGTTTAATCCTAGGATTCCAAGAGATTGTAATCAGAAGTTGCTCTTGTTTTAGTGAAGTTTTTGGTGAAATCCTATGAGGTAGGTCGTGGTTTTATTCCCTTGAGCAAGGAGGTTTCCCCGTAAACATCATGTGTCCTTTATTTGTTGTTGTTCTAGTTATTTACCTTCCACTGTTAGTAGTTGTACTCAGTCAAGGACCAGGTCCCTTGACTCGTGGTGGATTCATACACTCCATTAACAACCATCACCCCACAGATAAGTTCACCAGTTAGGGTCATTTAATTCATATTTATTAGTACATAAGCTCTGTGTGCTTAATAATAAAATTATCCGACAAAACAGTATTGCATGACATGCTTAAACTAATCTGCATCTACCTTTGGTGGTGCCCCGTAGTCTTCAAATCCTAAGTCCGCCTCTGGATATAAAAACTTGGAGACTGTCACACCCAGTGTTTTCTTCTATTTCTCTTTTAATATTCATAGCTGAATCCCCAAGAGAGTCCCTAGAGTTAACCACTTCTATGAGTTGCAGTGTTGGAATCTCCACAAAGCTAGGAGGGGTCTCCTTGAAGAAGTAACAATCTCTTATAACTAGCTTCTCAAGCACAGGAAAGGATTCCTTTGAAGCTTTCCATTCATCCATCCTCACAAAGTCTAGTCCCAAGTATTTGAGTGCAGGGAACTCGACATTTGTGATGTCCCAACAATGGTACTCTATTTTCCACCAATTAGGAAATCCCCCCTTTAATGTCAGATTCTCGAGCTTCGTCAATCTTGCAAGGTTTAAAACCATTTCTTTCGTTAAGAAACAACCACCAATGCACAAATGCCTAAGATTTGAAGGGAAGACAAAGTAACTCTCCCATCCAACTGAATCCCAGAATCTCATATAGCTTACCACCAGATTAAGAGATTGAAGTCGAGTATGAATTTCCACTACGGGAAACAAAGGAAGACTAGGTAAATCGTCAATGTGGAGGCATCTGAGTTCTTCAATATTCTGAAATTTCCACCAAAACCTTGGGGTCCTATCATCCACACGTATAACATAAGCCCAGAATGTCTTCAAGTTCTCTAGCAAAGTTGTTGAAGATTCTTCAAAAATTGCTCGATCATTATCTTCCCATACCAAGGACAAATTGAATATATCTACATGCCTTAGCTTTGTCATTTTCAAGATAGCTGCAGGTGATGTCCTTAGAGAATTAGATGAATGAACCACTAGAGTTTGAAGATCGAGCAGATGAGATATCCACTAGAAATCAAATTCTTGGACAGAAATCACAAGGTACCTCAAGTGAGTTAGCGATTGTACTGCACTAGGCCAAGAACTTGGAAGCTTTGCATATGGAAAATGCAACACCCGAACACGTCTTAGTTTTACAAGTAGAGGTAAAGGATTTGATCTGTTCCATGTATTGAATTTTGGATGAGCAATGAACTTCAAAGACGACATAGGACATTCACCAAAGCACTTTGTCTCGTTGGACTTGAGCATCGGAATCTTATCCAATTGATATTCATTATGATCTAATTGTTTAACAAGTTCATCATGAATATAAATGCTTAACCGCGGTTCCTTGGAATACAAATGTTGATATGGGTTGTATGGCACTGTGAGCTGCATAAACTTTTCTTCTGTAAGTTTTTTCAAGCAAAACTCTCGCACTACATCATGAAGTATGCAGTATTTTATGTCACCATTAGAACTCCTTTGAAAGACCAATACTAGGCTTCTGTTAAGTAGATCCTTCAAACACATTCTAGATGCTTCCTCCATATTCTCCTTGTCGGCATTTAGTACAAACTCTTCAGCCATCCACCACATCATCAAATTAGACACTTCAAGCTTATAGTCTTCTGGAAACAATGCCATGTAAAGTAGGCAAGACTTTAAGTGGCTTTCTAAATGATCATAACTTGACTGTATCACCTTCATGCTCTGTTCTCCTAAAACATAAGAACTTAAATCATTTGCAACCTCCAGCCAGAAGCTGGGCGCCTCCCTTTCCTTTTCCCCAATAATCCGGCCAGCAACTATAACAATGGCAAGAGGCAATCCCTTACAATGTTCAGCAACTTGTAGCGCTGCTCCCAGCAGACTCGGTGGACAACTCTCTCCTCGAAATACTTTTTTCAGCAATAATTCCCGACTCTCAGCCCTTGTTAGCAATCTAAGAGGATAAGGATTACTGCGGTGCTGAAGATGCTTAGCCACCTCTTCAATTCGAGTTGTTATCATTATCCTACTTCCATTTTCATCCTTAGGGAAACATAAGCCCAAATCTTCCCATGCTTTGACATCCCAAATATCATCTAATACAATCAGGTATCTCTTGCGTATTAGACTCTTGCGCAACATGTCAGCTCTGTCACCATCCTCAATGATTTCATTCTTACCAAGTGTTGTTTGTTTAATTATCTCACCCAACAACGTGCTACTATCATATTCTTGAGAAACAGAACACCATACTTTAACATCAAAGTACTTAACAATAGAGGGATTGTTGTACACTTTCCTGGCCAAAGTTGTTTTACCGAGCCCAGGCATTCCAAAGATTGATATAACGTCAAGCTCCTTTGTTCCTCGTGTCAATTTCTGCATTATACTTGCTGCATCTTTTTTTAAAGCCCACAACTTCCTCATCAATTGATGGAAAACTACGCTGGACGGAAGGCCCTGGAATAGATTGAGTTCCTTTTCCACAAGTCTCAACAACATCCATGTCAATAGGCTTGTTGTGGAAACTGCGTACCTTGAAGTTAATAGCTCTGTCACCTTTCATAAAAAAATGAAAACCAACATTAACAAACTTCATAATTTAGAGAAAAGATCGAACCAAAAAATATAAATGAAGTAATGCCACATGTAAAGTCTTAAATAGACCATGAGAATTCTAAATCAGTTTGAGAAAATAGGTGTGATATATTGCTACAGGGAAGGTAACAAGGTGGTTGATAGCCGATCCAAGTCCGGACTAATTTGTAATAAACTGTTGAACTTGGTTCAACAGTTACCCAGAGACGTAGACGGATAAAGATATTAGTATAGAATTTATTTGACACTATTTTTTAGGCATGATACATACGTATGCCCTTTAACTTGGCATCATTTGGCATCTATGCCCTCCAACTTTGGGCGTGCACAAGTAGACACTTAAACTTGTATAAAGTTGAACAAGTAGATACACATGTCTTATGTGGCATCTACGTAAGATGCCACGTGTATCTACTTGTTCAACTTTATACAAGTTTAATTGTCTACTTGTGCACACTCAAAGTTGGAGGGCATAGATGCCAGATAATGCCAAGTTAAAGACACATTTATGTATTACGCCTATTTTTAATGTGGAGCATAAATTATACGTAAACATTCATGAGAAGTGCAACAAATAGTTTATATGAACCCATTACTTGAAAAATACAATGAGTTCAATGCTAAAAGCCATACATATTAAGCTCATAAAGCTAAAGCCATAGATCAGCCTTTGCCTGGAGAAGCCAGAGGTGAGCTCAACATGGATAGATTATAGTTCCCTTCATTTCAGATGAAACATATGAAGATTCTTTTTACTTGGATAGGATCATGCAGGACTGGCAAATGAGAGGTTTGGGCTAATCAATAAATGGGTCATCGCCCAATCCAGCTAAAAGTCTACTTGAGCTAAGATTAGTTGGATCAAGATGAACTAAAAAATGAGTCTCGGGCCAACTTGACACAACTTTTGTACCTTCTTTTTAAAGATATCAATTAACACACTCATCCAATATATCCACATAGTGTTCGAGAAAATTATGCATAATAAGGAGAAAAGCTCATGAACTCTATAAATCACTAGTTCGAGTAGCTCATTTGATGATTAAACTGACATTTAAAAAGTTAAGGAATTAATCTCCTTTGACTACACTTTCTTTAATAGGAGAATCATTTTAGCACTCAAAGCATACTTTTATTTTCTCATACATCAATATTGCATTTATTAATATTATTTTCTTTGTTTCTCCACAATAACATAGCTCATGCCCAACTCATGAAAACTTAAACAGATCAAATAGGTTTAGGGTGATTTTGCCACCTCTAGACATGTATAGAAATTATATATTTCCTCTGTTCATTTTTACTTGTCACGTTTCACTTCTCGAGATTCAAAACTGCATGAACTTTGACCAACATTTTAAGATATATTAATATAAGAAGGATTGCAAGTTGTAGTATTTTTTCATACAGTTTTCGAATATCTAAATTTTAAATTTAAAATATTAAATTAGTCTACTTCAATTTGACTTTGAAATTTAGTGAAATTGACTTTTGTAAAGCGAAATGTGACAAGTGAAAATGCACGGATGGAGTATTTGATATCCGCTAGCTGCTAACAACAATCATCTAGCGATAACTCACCAGAAAGTATTAACGCATTAAAAGTATCCATTATTACAGTTAGTGACTAGGATTCTCACTAATAGAATTCGAAAGAAAAACAAATTTTCTACCAAATATAACAGAAGAGAAATAGCAAAAAAGAAAGAAAAAAAATTCTGACCTACCGCTGTTACTGAGAGTGGCAACAGAGAGATCAGTTTTTCTTAAATGTGATGGTTTTTGGTTTATTAGAGAAATCATAATTATGAAAGAATAGTATACATATATACATTGGAGATGGTAGGGACGAGCGATACAAATAGTTTATCTAGGGAAATATCAACAAGAAAACGAATAAATACATGTTATTTAATCCTACGCGTTAAGAAGGTTAACTTATATTAACTTAATTAAGTTTTACATCTCCAATCAACACCTGTATGTTACCCCTACATAATGTTAATTAAATGGAATATACAACTCTAAACTATTATACACTCCACATTTTTTCTGAAAAAAGAAAACATCACTTTCTTCAATTCTTAAAAAAATGATCGTCCTGTTTGTTTTTTTCTTCGTGTAGAGTTAAAGAGAATAAATTCGTTTCAATGGACAAATGACTTGTTCCGACTTCCACGTTCCTCTGTTCAATGGCCGGCGGCATTGTTAAATATTTGCTACTGTGTATTTCTTAGCAATTGTCACAATTCTAAACTAAATGATGCTGATGTTAGTTAAAACATTCTACGTTATTTTCAACGTAACAACTCGTCTTTACTGAAATTTTCTTGCCTGTCAAAGGCTAATTAAAACTCCTTTTTTCTATTTTTTAGTGATACCGTAAAAAATTATATGAATAAAGAACCATGATTCAAGGCTAAAATACAATTGTAATTTCAGAATGTTGAAATCTATAAACAAATTATTTTACTACTAAGTCGAGGTACAAAATAGAAAGGTTATAAGTCATCTATTAGGAACTCGCGACCGAAATGAGACACAATAACTAAAAAGTGACTGAAATAAGTCACTGCTTTAAAGAGTAACCAAAATAGGCTATCCAGACCTTTTTATTCCATTTTACGAAATTTAGTTAACGTCTCCGTTAACCGTGAGGAACAGTAAAAAAAAAACTTAAAAAACGGAGTTAAAAACGACGAGTTGTAAACCGGAATTAATAATTCCGTTTTATTTCAAAATATATAACCCGGAGTTATTAATTCCGTGTTATTTAAAATAAATTTTTTTATTGGAAACTGGAACTAAAAGTTTCGAGTTCTTTAAATTTCTTAAAACCCGAAAGTAAAAATTCCGATTTATAATTCTTGTCACTTTTATCGTGAGAAACTTTGTCAAGGAGGGAGTGAGAAGCACTGCAGCAATTGTAGTGCACGCTGTCATCACTATTGATAGCGGGACATCTCCTTGTGCAATTAAGGTTACCTGTAAATCAAATAGAAAGCAAAAAGAAGACTTCATAGTGAAATTTATGCTATATGACTATATGTATTCATCACATCAAGAAGCTAATATGAGAGTCCAAGAGAGTGCATTCAATAAAAAAAAACAGATATTTTTTTGCTCGAAGCTTATATGTGGGTTCTGTAGAGAATAGCAGAAGAAAGGTAATATCGGGAAAACCTTCTGCTAGCCCAAGATCGTTAGCTAAGATCGGAAGATTCAACTAAAGAAGAGGAAGCTAGAAATAAGAACTTTGTTATGGAAGAAAACACTTGAATTGGATTGATTTTTAGTTGGTTACAAATGACTAAGGCCACCCCTATTTATACTTGTGAGGGATGACTCTAGATACTTCAAGATCTAGATTATTCTATGATATACTACAACTATCTAATTCTCTAGAACATCTAGATTTTTCCTAAGTACAATTATCAAAAAGACTACACTTTAAATTTCTAGTATCTTCTACTAGATGCTTATCCATGTTACTACACTAGACTATTCTAGAAGTAACTATGATATTCCAAAAAATCAACTTCAGTATTTTTTTCACACTCCCCCTTGAAGTGATTTTTTGGAAACTACCCCAAGGTTGTCACGGAAGAACTCAAACGAAACTTTAGGAAGTGATTTGGTGAAGATATCAGCAATATTCTCTTGACTTCGTACTTCCAAAGTATTTATAGTTCCATCAAGAACTTTTTCTCGGATGAAGTGATGTTCCACCTCAATGTGCTTGGTTCTTGCATGAAATACCGGATTGTTTGCGAGCTTGATGGCACTTTGATTGTCTCCAAAAATTGTAGTTGGCTTGGATATAGATAGTTGCAAATCTTCAGCTATTCTTTGAAGCCATACACATTCTTGAGCGGTAAGAGCTGCAGCTTTATATTCCGCCTCTGTAGTTGATAAAGAAACAGAGTCTTGCTTCTTGCTACACCAAGAAATACCTGTTCCACCACAGAGGAAAATATAGCCTGATGTAGATCTTCGGTCGTCCATATCGCCACCAAAATCAGCATCAGTATAACCCATTAATATCAAATCATTCTTCTTTTGAAATAATAGACCCATATCTGATGTTGAGTTGATGTATTTCAGAATTCTCTTTGCAGCTTCCAAGTGTGGCTTTCTTGGTGATTGCATAAATCTGCTAACATATCCAACAGAAAAAGCAATGTCTGGCCTTGTAATAGTCAAATACAGAAGACTTCCAACTAGAGCTCGAAAAGGTTTGGGATCTGCAAGAAGTGAGCCTTCTTCACGCCTTAACCTCGTGCTAGTCTCAAGAGGAGTAGAACATTTCTTGCTTTGTTTCATCCCAAACCTGTCAACAAGTTTCTTGGCATACCCCTCTTGAGAAACAAAAATTCCTTTACTGGTGTTTGTCACCTCTAAACCAAGAAAATGATGTAGTTCTCCCAATTTCTTGATTTCAAATCTTATGGCAAGTTCTTCTTGAAGCCTTGCAACTTCATCATCATTGTTTCCTGTTATTATCATGTCATCCACGTACAAGAGAACAACTACATGCAAGTCTCCTTGTTTTTTAACAAACAAGCTAGGATCTGAATGCGATGCAGCATAGCCACAAAAATTTAGATATTGAGCAATTTTTCCATACCATGCTCGTGGAGCCTGCTTGAGTCCATAGAGTGCTTTTTTAAGCTTGCAGACATAATTAGGATGTAAGTTAGAGACATACCCGGGAGGTTGCTCCATATAGATATCTTTGTCAAGTTCTCCGTACAAGAAGGCATTCTTCACGTCAAGTTGCCATAATTTCCAACCATATGAGGCTGCCATGGCTAGTACAACTCGAACTGAGATCATCTTAGCCACTGGGCTGAAGGTTTCTTCGTAGTCTTCACCATACTTTTGAGAAAAGCCTCGAGCAACCAGCCTTGCTTTATATCTGTCTATGTTGCCATCTGCTTTTCTTTTGATTTTGTAAACCCATTTGCAAGACACGGGTTGTATATCTCTTGGCTTTGGAACAAGGCTCCAAGTTTGATTTTTCATTAGAGCCTCCATTTCATCATCCATAGCAAGCTCCCATTCTTTGACTCCTTTAGCTTCTTCAAAGGATGGAGGCTCTTCATCATCAATTGGCCCTGCAAAAAAACAAGAATACGTACTAACAAAGTTTTCATCTCTGAAGCGAGCTGGCTTAACAATAGTTCTACTTGGTCTTTGTGAACCAAGTAAATCATCTTCTTGTTGAGTTTCATGTTGTTGAGTCTCCGGGCTCCCCCTTTCGCTTAGCTCCTCAACAATTTGATTCTCTGGAGAAACACTTGTGATGGGTAAGTTTGAAACTCCAGGGTTCCATGATTTAGAACCCTCTCCTTCCGATGAAACTCCATAATACAAGGAAATTTCATCAAATACAACATCTCGAGAAACAATGAAACGATGAGTTTCTGGGTCCATACACTTCCAACCTTTTTTCCTTTCATCATATCCAACAAATATGCATTTTCTTGCCTTAGGATCCAACTTGCTCCGCTGAGAATCTGGGATATGAACATAACAGATAGAGCCAAAAACTCTAAGGTGTTTGATGCCAGGCTTTTCTCCAAACATTAATTCATAGGGTGACTTCATGTTGTTTGGAGAAAGCGGCATCCTGTTGATCACATATGCTGCACATTTCATACCTTCAGCCCATAAGGCTCTAGGTAATTTTTTGGCATGAATCCAGCTCTTGCATGTCTCTGTCAAGTGCCGAATCTTTCTTTCAGCCACTCCGTTTTGTTGTGGCGTATCAGCACAAGTAAGTTCTCTTTTAATGCCATGTTGACGACAAAAAGAGAAAAAATCTTCAGAAGTGAACTCACCGCCGTTATCTGTTCGCAACCGCTTTATCTTTGAACCAAGCTCGCCTTCAACAGTTTCCTTGAACTCCTGAAACTTGTTGAATACTTCTGACTTGTGTTTCACAAAATAAACCCACGTGAATCTAGTAAAATCATCAACAAAAAGTAGCATATAAGAGTAGCCGGAGAATGAGGAAGTTCTTGTTGGCCCCATCAAATCACTATGAATTAGTTCTAGAGGAGCATTGCTTCTTGACAAGGATCTATCAAAAGGAAGACGATGTGCCTTTCCATATTGGCATCCTTCACAAATCTCCCTTCCACCAAAGTTGCTTAGGTTAGGTAATCCTTTTACTAGATTCAATTTTACCATGGCTTTTAATTTGTCCATATTTATATGCCCAAGTCTAGCATGCCATAGATATGCGGTATCATTACTACTCATCTTCTCAATATATGAGTTAGAGGCAGATAAGACATATAAATCATTAACTCTCTTACCGGTATGAATGATATCTGCCTTGAGTTCTTTGATATTTCGAAGGAACTTCACATCACGTGGGCCGAATAGGAGATAACTTCCTGAATCTACGGCATTTGCAACTGAAAATAGATTTTTCCTCATCCCTGGAACATGAAACACACTGTTAAGAGTGATTGAATCTTCTTGTTTCTCGTTGATGATGACTGTGCCTTCCTTCTCCACGTGATGAACTGTATTATCTGCTGTTACAATGACATCACGGCCATTGTATCCTCGAAAATTGGAAAATTTTGATTCATCTCCGGTGACATGATGCCCACATCCTGAATCCACGATCCAGTCTCTTTCAAAATTGATGGAAGTCATGGCATCTATTGCCCGACTCTCAGCTACGAAACACTTTCCCCAATCTTCTTCTTCTTCAACAACTTTCTTAGTTTGAGCCATGTTACTCTCTTTGGCTCGACAATATCTTTTTATGTGTCCCATTTTGCCACACTGATAGCATTTGAGAGTCTTAAAGTTATTAGTAGACTCTCCCTCCTTTCTTGGCGAGTTTAAACCACCTATGGATCGAGAGTGCGACATATCTCTTGCTATTTTCCCTTTAAAGTTCCTCTTGCCTGCCACAAGAGCATTTCCTTCTCCTTCTTTGATTGATACCCCAACCATTTGTTTGGCTAGTAACTCCTGTGATGATAATAAATTTTCAAATTCCTCCAAGGATGGTTGTTGAGCCCATCCTTGAATTGATGTAACAAAGGGAATATATTCTGGTTTCAAACCACGAATAATATTTCTTCTTATTCGTGCTTCAGAGATAGCCTCATCCGGATTTAATAAAGAGATCTCAGAACATAAGTTCTTAATCTTTAAAAAATACTTGGCAATAGAAAGATTACCTTGTGTGGCGTTAGCCAATTCATTTTCCAATATCTGTAGCCGAGCTTCATTCTTCTTGTTGAATAACTGGTCGAGGGTCCTCCATATCTCATGGGCTGATTTGCATCTTATGATATGGTCAAATAAACTAGAGGAGATGGTCTTCTTCAGTATGAACTCCGCCTTTGCATTAGTCTGCTTCCACTTCTTGTATGCACTACTATTCTCCGGTCCGTCATCAGGAGGACTTGTGTTACTCCCATTAACAACATCCCACAAATCCTCGCCCACAAGGTATGATTCCATACATGTCTTCCATACCTTGTAATTGGACTGATTTAACAACTCCATTCCCAGTCCATTACCACGACCGCTGAAATCCATAGAGAGAAACCAGTTGAATCTATCACCAACCCGATCTTG
This sequence comes from Capsicum rhomboideum, assembly GCA_031232105.1. Lineage (NCBI taxonomy): Eukaryota > Viridiplantae > Streptophyta > Magnoliopsida > Solanales > Solanaceae > Capsicum > Capsicum rhomboideum. Next base: position 13,995,082 of record CP124713.1, on the reverse strand, counting down.
AAATAGAACCTAGAAGCCAACGTTTGGCTATGGCTCTGATACCATGTAGAGAATAGCAGAAGAAAGGTAATATCGGGAAAACCTTCTGCTAGCCCAAGATCGTTAGCTAAGATCGGAAGATTCAACTAAAGAAGAGGAAGCTAGAAATAAGAACTTTGTTATGGAAGAAAACACTTGAATTGGATTGATTTTTAGTTGGTTACAAATGACTAAGGCCACCCCTATTTATACTTGTGAGGGATGACTCTAGATACTTCAAGATCTAGATTATTCTATGATATACTACAACTATCTAATTCTCTAGAACATCTAGATTTTTCCTAAGTACAATTATCAAAAAGACTACACTTTAAATTTCTAGTATCTTCTACTAGATGCTTATCCATGTTACTACACTAGACTATTCTAGAAGTAACTATGATATTCCAAAAAATCAACTTCAGTATTTTTTTCACAGGTTCATTAAAAGCTTTTGTTCCAATCTAAAGAAAGAAATTGGCAGACAGGAAATACTGCAACAGAAGTGGACAATAATATGACAATACTTTCTCGAATCATGTTTAATATCACAGTAGAGATTGATTCTGTGAATTATTAGTGACAAGAATTATAACCCGGAATTTAAATCTTTTAGTTCCGGTTTCCAATAAATTTTTTTATTTTAAATAACACGAAATTAATAACTCCGGGTTATATATTTTGAAATAAAACGGAGTTATTAATTCCGGGTTACAACTCACCGTTTTTAACTCCGTTTTTAAAGTTTTTTTCACTGTTCCTTGCGGTTAACGGAGACGTAAACTAAATTTCATAAAACGGAATAAAAAGATCCGGGTAGCCTATTTTGGTTACTCTTTAAAGCAGTGGCTTATTTCAGTCACTTTTTAGTTATTGTGTCTCATTTCGGTTGCGAGTTCGATCTATTAGCTATACTAGTTTTGAATATAACATAATGAAAAAAAAGAATAGATAATTAGGCTTCAAGCGTGGCAGGTTCAATTTTGCGGATTAAATTCTCTTATCCTTCCTAAGTGGTTCGTAAGTATTTTTTAGTTTAACCTTCTAAAGACTGCTTGCGCTCCTTGTTCCTGCTTTAGCCTGCGGGGTATTGCTCAGTGGCGGAGCCAGAATATTCACTAAGAAATGTTAAAAATGTTAAGAAATAAATTTACGAAGAAGCCAAGGGGTGTCAATATGTAATATATATACAAAAAATATATATTTTTACCTAGCTACAGAGTGTAATTTTCAGACGAAGGGGTGTCGGTGGTATTGCTCTTGCTGGTTTTTTTTTTTCTCAAGGGATTGAAGCCGAGTATGAACTACAGGTATGGGAAACGAAGAACAAAGAGGTGAACGGTAAACTTGGATCTTGAGTTCTTCAAGATTCCGAAACGTCCACCAGTACATATAAACGGCAATAACCAAATTTCTTCAAGTTTTCTAGCAAAGTTTCAGTAGATTCTTCAATGTTTGCTTCATCGTCTCCCATTTCAAAGCAAAATCTGTTTATATCCTCATGCCTTAACTTCGTCATTTTCGTGCTCTCCAGGACCTCGGAAAGGAACTTTTGGAACACCAATAGGCATTAAATGAAAGAAAGAACTAGTAAATGCTACTACATTTCACTTTGAGGTGGAAATGTTACAATTTTTTTTATTGTCTTTAGAATATTCATATTGGTTCTTATCGTATTTATTTTATGCATAGACTTATGTAACAGGAGAAATATTTCCTATTCCTTAGCTGGAAAGATATGTGGCTAAGAAAGAGGGATTAAGTGAACAGAATTGACTGGGTGGTAGAGTCGTGGCATACAAGTACTATAATGTGCTTCTCATGGGTATCGGGTAACCATGTGTGTAGGGGGATGATGGGCTATTTGACAGCAAAAGCAATAAAAATTTGACCAGCCGAACCTAGGTTTAAAAAAACTTTGTAAAATGGACCTGTAGTGTTTGAAGATCGTGTAGGTGTTGAAAATAGTCGACTTTAATTGCAGGGTAATTCATCATCCTCATTGATTTCGCTACATATTGCTTGTTTGAAAATCTAGCCCAATCACATCATAAGATAACATGGTGACATTGTTGATCTTCCAATGGTCGCTTTGCGTCAACTACACCTCAGTCTCAATCTAGTTTTGGCCGGCCATATGAATCCTCTGTATTATTATGCTAGTAGCATTTAGGTTCATTTCGATCCAAAACTAGATCTAATGCTGCATTTAGGTTTATTTCAATCCAAAACTAGATAATTTTGTCATTTAAGGGCTCTTTAAAACTAGAGGTTCTCTAAATTCACACTTATACAGATAGCCAGATATACAAAGTCTATCCATAATAACCGAAAATTTGCAGGCCTAATCCTGTATATTTAACCGCTATGAAGATTCACCATTCAAAGATTCCACGTCAAAAAGACAGTAACGTGATGATACAGAAGTAGATTTCTATTCAGATGGAAAAATGGAACCGGAGCAGGGATTTTTTTGTTTTTGGATTAAACAAGTTCTATTATTCCCAACAGAATAAGCACTTTCACAATTTTTTTCTTACAACAAAGTTGTAAGATTGAAAAATACATATTGATCCAACACAAAACAGAAGTTGTGAAAAACCTTTTAGCAAATTTCAGCCACTGGAATCCTCCAGATTTTAGCTCGTAGATGATCCAATTGCTAAACTCATGAAAATAATACAGAATGAAGCCATCCACAAATCAGAACATCTCCTCTCATCTCTTCAACCGTGTAGCTATGCTGAAGAACAGAACCAATAAAGAAGAAGATATTGTTGGTAGGAAAATGAAAGCTACATCTACAAATGAGAAATTTGAGGAAAATACTATATGAAGAATGAAAGCACGACTTAGAAAAGAATATTTCATGCCAAAAAGTTATACTATGAATATGAATGACTTACCTAGCTACTTTCATAGGACGATATAAGAACTTGGAGACTGTCACACCCAGTGTTTTCTTCTATTTCTCTTTTAATATTGATAGCTGAAACCCCAAGAGAGTCCCTACAGTTAACCAATTTAATGAGTTGCAGTGTTGGAATATCCACAAAGCTAGGAGGGAGCTCCTTGAAGTAGTAACAGAATTCCAGAAACAGCTCCTTAAGCACGGGAAAGGATTCCTCTGAAGCTTTCCATTATTTCATCTTAACACTGTGTAATGCCAAGTATTTGAGTGCAGGGAACTCTACATTTGTGACATCCAAGTAATAGTTCTCTGATTTCTTCCAAGGAAATCCCCCGTGTAATGTGAGACTCTCAAGCTTCTTCAATCTTGCAATGCTTAAAACCATTTCTTCCGTCAAGAAACAGCCACGAAGGCACAAATCCCTAAGATTTGAAGGGAAGACAAAGTAGCTCTCCCATCCAACTGAATCCCAGAAACCCCTAAAGCTTGACACTAGATCGAGAGATACAAGCCGAGTATGAACTTCCAGTATGGGAAACAAAGGACAACTAGGTAAATCGTCAATGCGAAGCTGAGTTCTTGAATATTTGGAAACCTTCACCAGAACCTTGGAGTCATATGATCTATGCGTATATGATCAGTGCGAAATATCTTCAAGTTCTCTAGCATAGTTGTTGAAGATTCTTCAAAAATTGCACGATCATTGTCGTTCCATACCAAGGACAAATTGTGTATCTGTACATTCCTTAGCTTCGTCATTTTCCAGATAGCCGCAGGTGATGTCCTTAGAGTACTAGATGAATGAATCACTAGAGTTTGAAGATCGAGCAAGTGAGATATCCATTCGAAATCAAATTCTTGGACACAAATCTCAAGATACCTCAAGTGAGTTAGCGATTGAACTGCACTAGGCCAAGAACTTGGCAGCTTTGCATCCGTAAAATACAACACCCAAACAAGTCTTAGTTTCACAAGTAGAGGTAAAGGATTTGATCTGTTCCAAGTGTTGAATTTTGGATGAGCAATGAACTCCAAAGGCAACACAGGACATTCACCAGAACACTTTGTTTCCTTGGACTCGAGCATTGGAATCTTATCCAGCTGATATTCAAAATGATTTAATTGTTTAACAAGATCACCATGAATATAAATGCTCAACCGCGATTCCATGGAATACAAACGTTGATATGGATTGTATGGCACTGTGAGCTGCATAAACTTTTCTTCTGCAACTTTTCTCAAGCAAAACTCACGCACTACATCATGAAGTATGCAACTTATTATGTCACCATTACTAGGCTTCGGTTCAGTAGATCATACGAGCAAATTCTAGATGCTTCCTCCATATTCTCTTTACCGACATTCAATACTAACTCTTCAGCCATCCACCACATAATCATTTCCGACACTGGAATCTTATAGTCTTCTGGAAACAATGCCATGTAAAAAAGGCACGGCTTTAAGTGGTCTTCCAAACGTTCATAACTTGACTGTATCACCTTTATACTCTTCTCTCCTAAAACATAAGAACTTAAATCATTTGCAATTTTCATCCACATGGACTCTTGCCTTGCCATTTTCATAATAATTCCAGCAATCAGGACAATGACAAGAGGCAATCCCTTGCAGTGTTGGGCAACTTGTAACCCTGCTTCCAGTAGATCCGAGGGACAATTCTCTCCTTGAAATACTTTCATCTCCAATAACTCCCAACTCTCTTCCGGAGTTAGAAATCTAAGAAAATAAGGGTCACTTCGAAGTTGAGGATGTGTAGCCACTTCTTCAATTCGAGTGGTTACCATTACTCTACTTCCATTTTCACCTTTAGGGAAACATAAACTCAAATCTTCGCATGCCTCGACATTCCAAATATCATCTAATACAATGAGGTATCTCTTGGCTATCAGACTCTTGCACAACATGTCAGCTACGTCATCATCCTCGTTGATTTCACTCTTATGTGTTGTTTGTTTAAGAATCTCAACCAACAACGTCCTCACATTATATGTTTGAGAAACAGAACACCATACTTTAACATCAAAGTGATCAACAATAAAAGGATTGTTGTAGACTTTCCTGGCCAAAGTTGTTTTTCCGAGTCCTGGCATTCCATAGATTGAGAGGACGTCCAACTCCTTTGTTCCTCCGGTCAATTTCTTCATTATATTTTCTGCATCTTTCTCAAAGCCCACAACTTCATCATCATCAACTGATGGAAAACTATGTTGGGCGGAAGAAAGAGTTTCTTTTCCACGATTCTCAACAACCTCCATGTCAACAATTGTGGAAACTACAATCCAACTGACTTGAGTCAATTGCTCTCACCTTTCATAAAAGAACTGAAAACCAACATTAACAATTTTCATAATTTAGAGAAAAAATCCAAACCAACAAATTATAATTCCCGGTTTCATTTTATGTACCTTAATTTGATTTTGTTTTGTATCAATAAAATTACTCAATTTTTGAATTTCTCTTACAAAATCACTCTAATTGGCTTTGTTACCTCCCATCATAAAAAATATCTGACTTGCAAAATAAGCTATTTTTAATGTCATGTAAATCTGGATCCCACACTAAATAATACTGTAGTATCAAAAGACCTGCCCGATAATCAAAATGGGTTTGGCAAATTAATAATTCTGCAAACAAAAAGGATACGTGCAGGGCGAAGTGCACAAATACCCGCTTTTGGAGTAGTCATTTAACTTATGCCCTCTTTATAAATATTTTTACAAGTGTATCCGCTTTTGGAAACAATTCAGACGCATGCGACTGAGGTTGAAAATTCGCATATGAAGTGCATATAAAAATTGTCTTAAAATCTTAGTCATGTGTGTCTGAATTGTTTTGCCATTTCCTTTTATTCTTTGATCAATAATTCAACGCCCAGTTCTACTCCAAATAAGCACAAATTTGAAACATAAATTTCATATATCATAAAGAACAACTTCAATCATCAATTTGTCAAAAGAACAACAAATCTAACGAACTCATTTAGCACCCTTTTATTTGTTTCATATATGTTTGGATTTTAGTCATACATGACGAAACACACATGCTAAAATTAGCTAAAATTTCAATCATGCGTGTTTCAAAATTTTTCATGTATATCTGCGCTTAGTCATGCATGACCAAACCACATGCTAAAATTTTAGTCATGTACGTGTGAATTTGTTTGCCAAAAAACTAATTATTTTGTTCTTCGAACTTCAATACTTAAATTTATTCCAAATAAGCTCAAATTTAAAACAGAAGTTTCATGTATCATAAAGAACAAATTTAGTAAACTATACCTTCTATTTATTACTTTTCTTAATAGGCATGAAATGATCTAAGATGATACTTATTTGAGACGGAGGGAGTAGCATTCTTTAAGTTTTTTCATTTATGATTGCCCTCAATCACACATGAATGAAATACATGTTAAAATTGACTAAAATTTTAGGCATATGCGTCTAAAATGGTATATATAAGAGATATGGCGGACTTCAATTTGAAGAATGAAGGGTGATACAAATATTTGTTGTGGGAAATATCAGCAAGTAAATAGATTCCATGATCAGTGAACATTGGAAAGCAAAAGGAACTCATAATCACATCATATATAAAGAAGATAAAAAATGCGAATATTATTAATGTACAAAAGATCAGAAGAGAAATAGCAAAATAACAACACTAGGTTATTCTTTTCATCTATCCTAGCCTTGATGGATAGAGTTAACTGATATCGTTGCTGGTGGGAGGTGAAGTTATCTTGTGGATTTAATCGAGGTGTGCGAAAGTTGGCCCGAACACTACAGTTATCAAAAAATATTAGCAAAATAACATCAAAAAAACTTTAAAAGAAATTCTCACCTTCTGTTGTTGAGGGTGGTATCAGAGAGGATCAATTGCTACAAAGGGTTGCTTAATTTGATGGTAACAGAAATATACATGAGAGAGAATTGTATTATATTATAGGAGATATGGTGGACTTCAATCTCGAAGAATGAAGAGGGATACAAATAGTTGGAATATCAAGAGTACGACATGTTAATTAGAGTATGATTAATTAAATTATAATTATTTAATTAATTATTTGCAAGTTGAAGTTTTATTGACTGTCCATTTAACTTTAAAAAAGTAAAAAAAAAAATTGTAAGTAAAATAAATTCACTTAAAAAGCCAGTCAAAATCACTTTTTCAAACTTGAAACTTGTCTTCAAAAAAGTTTTATTAAGAAAGTATCAAGTCAACATGAGTAAGTAAAATGAAACAAAGTTCATCTGTCGTTTCCTTTTCGTTTGTTTCGAGAAATCTATCGATCAATTCCGATTCTTTCTTTTTCTCTTGATTCTTTTCCGATCGAGATGTATAGATCATGTTCATGGATTAACGAAAATGTGTAAAAGCATACACGAGATATGGTGGACTTCAATGTTAAAGAATGAAGAGTGATACAAATAGTTGTTGTGGGAAATATCAGCAATTAAATAACTAAAATACATGTGTTTCCCTTTTCCAGAGTTCACTCTTCAGTTCAGTTGATATTTGGTTATTCTCATGAAGTTTTCACCAACAATATAATGTAATCATGGTACAATAATAATATATCCAGTACCACCAAGAGGGGCCTAAGGAGGGTAGAATTTATGCAGACCGTATCACTATCTTTGAGGTAGAGAGACTGTTTCCAATAGACCCCAGCTCAAGAATAAACAATCCAAAGCAATAAATATATGTATAGAGAGAGCGAGATAACTGAAGCAAAAAACGTCATGAAAAAAATACTATAGATAACCTGACAAATCACCCTAAACAATATTTATAACCGAAGTGTAAAAATAACCACAGATAATGACCAAACTCAAAGGACAAACACTACAAGAGTAATACTAATAATACGACTACTAGTATAGAAGAATAAGCGAGACAACACTCAACTATCTAACTGCCCGTCTAGTGAGACAATGTAATCATGGTAAAAGAATAAAATTTAGTGTTTCAATCCTTCAATGTTCTGAAGATGCAAATTACATATGGAACTTCAAACTAAATAAAGAACTTCTCACATCTCTCCCGTTTGGTCAACTACTAATAATGTATAAAGATAATTAAATTAACTTGGAAATGAATCTACTAGCCACCAAGAAATGGCTTTAATTTCCACTTGTAATTTTTTTATGAGCTGTCAACTGTCCGTTGGAGTTACTCCCTAGGATATTTAATGCTTTTTATTGATGCTTGGCGTTAGGCTACAAATTTCATTGAGTCGCCCCCTATAAGAATCTTTGCAAACACGATATTTAAAGTAAGCTAAGAACTAGAACAAGTAAGCCTTAGTTCTAAATTCCAATTAGTTCAAACTAAAACCCACAAAAAAATTTGCAGGCCTTTTTTTTATTGGGACAAGTACACAAGTGGCCTTGGCTCAAATATTTATCATGCAGATGGCTATAAAAATTCAATTGACAATATAGTAGAGAATTAAAATCAAGATACTATCTACTAAAAATTATGTATTGTCTCCTAATTTATCAACTTTACCATGTGCAGTCACATGCATTTCAATTCCTTTCTTGTTTCTAATTTTTTTATGAATTGTTTTTCCCCAAAAATAATGACTCTCTATTATTAACTTCTAATGATTAATTCAACTATCAACCAATACTTTGCTTCTTCAAATCTTCTTGTTCCTCCCAAAAGACCATTGTACATCCATTCTCCAGAAAAGGAAATATAGATACAGACCATAAGCAACATGAATATCTCAGAACAAAATCTTTTTAATAAAACCACTATTACCACAACTCATCTGTTATTTCTCTTGATTTCTTATCTATTTTGCCTCTTTTGAGTTTCATTTTATATTCAAACAAAATTAAAAGCTTGAAAAGGTTACCAACTCAACAAGCATGTGAAATCCATTTTCTTTCAATGAATTCATAAAATTTCTCTTCTACCATCTATAAATCATTTTTGTGATACAAAAAAATTCCACTATCACCCAGCTACCATTCCACCCCACCAGCGGACCGCCCCATTCACATCATCTAAAAATTAAACTAACAAAAATCAGATTCATTCATCCCCTGACTAGCCTCATCAATCACTAAAACTTTTAAAAAATAAGATATGAAAGAGAAAAAGAAAGATATATCAACAATCTATATCAATTATTCACCTTATATACATGCTATAACTTATATATGCATTGAATATTCAGTGTATAAGAGCACTAAAATGTTTATACGAAGTGTGTGTGTATACACAGACACCGAAACACACAGACACACACATTTTATTAGTATCCACTACAATTCTCCATGCCTATTTTCTATTTAATTCGTGTATAATAATTGTACAGTCAGTATATACTCAGTGTATAATATATACACATATTATACACTAATTAACAATGTATAAATGAAGGAGTACTAAAGAAGCGACAAACTTGGCCGAAAAAATATCATCTCGGGATAGTGGGGATTGTTTTCCTCCATCTTTCATCTTCTCTAAGTGAAAGAGGGGGATCACAAAAAAAAAATGAGGAGAAATAAGAAGGCGTGATAGTAGTTACTGGAGGGAGAAAAAGAAGAAAAAAGGGAGAGAGTGAGCGGGGGTTGCCGTTGGTGGGTGGAAGAAGTGAGAAGATGAGAAGGAGAAGTACGTGTATGTGTGAGAGAGAGAGAGAGAGTCCAGAACTAAAAATCCATTGGGATCCTCCAAAAACATTAGCTCGTAGAAGACTCAATTGCTAACCTCATGAAAATAATACAGAAAGAAGCCATCCACAAATAAGAACAACTCCTTTAATTTCACGAGTCTTTCAAACTAGTACTATCAATAATCGACTCTATAGCTTCTTCAATAAATGATGATTTCCAATCAAGTTTTGAATAACTTTCTAGTCAGATCATTTCTGTGTTCCTACACAATGAACTAAAAAGTGGTTGGTTGCTTAGTGAGATCGTAAAAGCATCGTCATAAAATTCATGATCGGCCATTCCATTTTTGCTTTCAGCAAGTAGGCCACATGAATCTATGATTTCTATCTTTCAATCGAATACCAATTGCTTGGATGTGTCTGAAAGTATATCTAGACGACTTGCAGAATAGAACCAAACACCAAAGGGAAGGGAAAACACATTAAAGCCCTCCTAAACTATATTCTTTATGCTAGTTCAACACGTAAACTATGGAGTGTTCATAGACTAAGTTGTTTGTTGCGAAGTGCAAACTAGCTTCCCTGTATTATTTTGTCTTTTAAGGTAATTTTGGATTTTCTTAAAACTAGGGGTTCTCTAAATTCACAGTTACACATGTATCTGGATATACGAAGTCTTCATTCAACCACAATAACAAGAGCCTTTGCAAACACCAGATTAAATCTAAAATTAAAACTTAATTACCAAGAACTTCCTTTCATGATTGACCTTTCAAAGACCACACCAGAGACTAACAAGTAACAATATTGAAATTCGAATTGCAACCTATTTAAAAGGTTCCTAGTAATGTGATGACACAAAAGTAGACTTCTATTCAGATGGGGGAAGGGCACCTGTAACACCCCAAAATTTTAGAACCTTCAACAACCCATAAATTTATATGAATTTAGGTTTTAAAAAAAAAAATTCCGATTTCCACGGACTGGAACCACGGACCACGGATGGGTTTCCTCGGCCCGTAGATTCAAGTCGTGGATCAGATTCTGCAAATTGAAAAAATTCATCTGATTTTCATGACTTGGACCCACGGACCGTGAACTGCCCGTAGGTCACGTAGTGGACTGATTCCAAGAAAAAAAATTTAGGGTCATCCTAGGGCATTTTTGTTATTTTTTCATTATCAGATCCGACTCTTTCACACTTAAAACACCTTTTGAGCGATCAGTTACACTTATCTTAGAGAGGAATATGATTATAAACTCTTTTCTCCTTCTCCAAAACATTCAAAGAAGCAAGAACATCTATGGTTCAAGATTCAAGGCTCAAATTCCAGCTTTCCCAAATTCTTTCCATCAAAAGGCATGTTTGAACACTCCCTATTTCAATTATTCTAAATTGTGATTATTATTTACTATGTATATTATGATGGTGATTTTGAAACTAGGGTTGGGGATTTTGTTATTAAAGTTTGGTATGAATTTTTCTCTTTTCTTTACGAATAATGATTCGATCTTTAATTGGGGTTTTGAGACTGAATTGGCTATTTGAAAAATAATAAACTATTATGTCTTGAAGTTTGAATGCTAAATTGATATATGTTTAGCCATGATTTATAGTTTTTTGAAAGCTTTGAAATTTCATAAGGAATATAAATATTTTCCCCGTCCTTTTTATCATTGAAGTGTTGTGTTATTCAAATGGTTTGTAATTTTTATGGGAATTTTAATTATGATTATGTTTGTGATTTTAAAGGCGGGGTTCTGGAGTCAAAAAATGTTTAATGAAAACTATTTGGCATGATATGAGTGACTTGCAAGTTCTTGGTATGACGATACCAAAATGTGAATGCCTTAATGAAAGACTCCATGATTAAATATAATGAAAATGTTTTAATTGGGCTTAAAGAGAATTGTGTAGGTTCACCGAGAAAGTGTAGTCCTTGTGACCAATGCTTGAAACCACATTTGCCGACGTGGGGAGGTCTTGTCCTGAAAAATGGATGACCACTATATACTTGCCTTGAGCAGTTGTATTCAGCTATGATTATGTTATGATTGACCAACTATGTTATCTCAGTCTATGCTGTTAACATGGACTGAGGCCCCGCTAGTTCGGGAGTACTGGACCCATATTGCCCGTGGGTTACTTAATGTCGGTGTAACCACATAGTTCAGAATTAAAGAATTTCAAATGATTGCTTTATTTTATATTTTAAATGTTCTTTATTTCGTACCTCTTTTACGACAGACTTATATTATGAAGCTTTCCGAATTTTTAATTATTACTATATTACATGAACTGTTTTGGATTCCCTTTCCTCGGGTTGCATGCCAGTACTCATCATACTGACCGTCCTCGGACGCTACCTATTTTCATGATGTAGGTTCCGAAGCACTTACCCGAGATTCTGCCCCGCATTAGGATACATTCAGAGTTGCAGCAAGCCAGTGGTGAACCATCCATCTTTTGGAAGGCATATGTCTTAGATTTATTTTCAGTGAATTCAGACTATTCGGGTTTTTTTCTGGTATTTTCGGGGTCATGTCCCGGCTAGAATTTCTATTCATAATGTTAGAGGCTTCGTAGACTCAAGTTGGTTATATTTTTGATGTTACATTCCAAGATTTTAGACTTTAGTTATCTTCCAGTTGAATCTCTTATCTTATGGGTCTATTTTCCGCATTTTTATTATGACTATGGTTATGATGTAATGCTAAGGGGCCTTCTTGGGTCATCATTGGTTCAGGAAGCCCGTCACGGCTAGGGCCTCGGTTCAGGTCGTGACAGCACCAGAGCAGGAAAAAAAATTGGATTTGGAGTCAACAAGTTCCTTTTTTCCCAACAAAATAAGCACTTTCACAAATTTTATCCTTACAATATACACATTGATCCATGACAAAATACAAGTTGTGAAAAAGTTCTCAGCAAATTACAGAACTAAAAAGTCATTAATCCTCCAGACATTAGCTCGTAGATGACCTTATTGATAACCTCATGAAGTCATCCACAAATCAGAACAACTCCTCTCATCTCTTCAACCATGTAGCTGTCCCGAAGAAAAAAAACTATATTAACAAAGAAGACGAATATTAGGAAAAAGAAAGCCACTGCAGAAAGCTACATTTACAATTGAGAAATTAGAGGAAAATATAATATGAAGAATGAAAGCACGACTTAGAGAACAAGTAAAGTTATATGAGAGAATGATTTGAATTTGTTTAGTTATATAATTTCACGAACAGAGTGTATCGATCAGCATAATGTAAAGTTTTCACTAATTAAGTACATCTTCTTAATACTAGTAAGTTCCTTAATTTTTGTCTGAAAAGAAAAAGAGCAGAAAGAGCCATCCAGTGATGAGTCCCACATTGGATGGGAGACTGGACTCTGGTGTAGGCAATCCTCACCTCTTGAACTAGCAATTGGAGTTGAGTTAGGCTCAATGTTCATTACTTTAACATCCACAAAGCGTCAATGGTTATCGATACAACTTCCTTACCTGGAGACTATCACATCCAGTGTTTTCTTCTATTTCTGTTTTAATTTTCACAGCTGAAACCACAAGTAAAGCAGTGCACTCAAACAGTTCAATAAGGCAGTGTTGGAATATCCACAAAGCTAGGAGGGATCTCCTTGAAGTAGTGACGTCCCAACAGTGGTACTCCATTCTGTCCCAAGGAAATCCCCCTTTTAAAGTGAGACTCTCAAGCTTCTTCAATCTTGCAATGCTTAAAACCATTTCTTCCGTTAAGAAACAACCACCAATGGACAAATGCCTAAGATTTGAAGGGAAGACAAAGTAGCTCTCCCATCCAACTGAACCCCAAAATCCCAGAGGGCTTACGACCAGATCAAGGGATTGAAGCAGAGTATGAACTTCCACTGAGGAAAATAAAGGACAACCTCCAGGTAAATCTTCAACGCGGAGGCAGCTGGGTTCTTCAATATTCGGAAACCTCCACCAGAACCTTGGAGTCCAATCATCCACATGTATACGATAAGCACAGAATGTCTTCAAGTTCTTTAGATGCACGATCATTTTCTTCCCATACCAAGGACAAACTGTATATATCTACATGCCTTAGCTTCGTCATTTTCCAAATAGCTGCAGGAGATATCCATAGATAATTAGATGAATGAACCACTAGAGTTTGAAGATCCAACAGTTGATATATCCACTTGAAATCAAATTCTTGGACACAAATCTCAATGTACCTCAAGTGAGTTAGCGATGGTACTGCACTAGGCCAAGAACTTGGCAGTTTCACATGCGGAAAGTGCAACACCCGAACTAGTCTTAGTTTTACAAGTAAAGGTAAAGGATTTGATCTCTTCCATGTGTTGACTTTTGGATGAGCAATGAACTCCAAAGGCAACCCAGGACTTTCACCAAATCACTTTGTACTTTCCTTGGACTCGAGCATTGGAATTTTATCCAGCTGATATTCAGAATGATCGCTAAACAAAGATCGCTAACAAAAATGAATGTACTTTCCTTTCCGATGAAACATATGAAGAATTCTTTTTGCTTGGATAGAAACATGTTCAGAATTTAACTTTCAATTATACATTCATTTACTAAAGGAATAAAAGCCTATAATGGCGTGAAAGAGGATCGAATCTGAAACCTTTCAATGGTAAAGAACAAGCTTTTATTTTTCACATTTCATTATGTATAGGGAATGAAAGGAGTATCATGTAAGAAATTCACATTTAAGTGCTCCAGAAATCAGGTAAAATGAAGGTCAACCTAGTTTTCTTTTTAGAAAGATAAACAGAATACTTAAATTTCATAAATTTAATAACTAGTAATATATTGTCCCAAACTTTTGTATGATTAACCGCTTACACATTTTATGCATTCATTCTCATAGTTATTATCCCCAGACCCTATTTGTAGAAATATACTGGGTATGTTGTTGTTGTTATTCTCGTAGCTGGTACTCTACCATTACCACGTTGCGGGCACATGAAGAGTAATATTTGTGTATCTGAGACGTTATTAAGGTGCCACAAGTCCAAAATCTAACTTTTTTTCTTTTCTGATTGTCAAAAGAAAAAAAAAGTCTCTCTTTCCCTTCACCATTATTATTCAAAACACATTCATGATTTCTGCAAACATGCCACATCTATCGACCCTTTTTCTTTCCTTGCATAAATCCGTAGCTTCAAGCAACTACCTTTCTTTTATTTCTAAACTAGCCTGGAGATCTAGGATTTGAAGTTTATGATTTCAAGTAATCTCAAATTAATATACAATATTAACAGGGCTCACAATCAAATTAATATTTAGCAAAAAATTTAATACATGTATATGTTAGGGGTTTTGTCCTGATTTTCTTACCAAATTTGAGTTTTATTTTTCTTGAAAGGAAAATAAAAGTAATACCATAATTACTTTTACTTTTTCTAAAAGAAAAATATAAAACTCTTCCATATTTGGCTAACCTCTTTATTGTAGGAAAGGTTTTGAAATTCTATAAATAGAAGACCCCTCTTCTCATACCATAACACAATAGCATCCACAATGTAGTTGTTAAAGAGTCTTGTTTAGGGGGAGATTTCTCCCAATAGATTTTTATGCTTTTTTAATATTAGGTTTTCATATGTAGGCCAATTGGCCAAACCCTATCAATAATATGTTTTTATTTGTCATCCAATTTATCACCTCTATGGTTTGCAAATTATATACTTCCACATAACGCCCTCTCGAATTTTGAACCCAACAAGGTTTTTGCCCTAATTTTCTTACCAAAATTGAGTATTAATTTTCTAATGAGGGAAAATAAAAGTAATACCATAATTACTTTTACTTTTCATAAAAGAAAATATAAAACTCTTTCATATTTGGCTAACCTATTTCTTCTAGAAAAGGTTTTGTACCTCTATAAATAGAAGACCCTCTTCTCAAATCATAACACAATAGCATCCACAATGTAGTCGTTCAAAGAGTCTTGTTTAGGGGAGATTTTCTCCCAATAGATTTTAAGCTTTTTGATTTAGTTTTCAATATATAGGCTTGTTGGCCAATCATATCAAATATTATATTTTTTATTATAGTTTTATTTGTCATCCGAATTATCGTCTTTATGATTTGCAAACTATAAGCTTCCGCATGACGCTCTATCGATTTTGAATCCAACAAGTGGTATCAGAGCCAATGGTTCAATGATCCTATGGTTGAACGAGGTTGAAAGACGTGTTCAAGGCGAGTTCAAAAATTGCAAGCAATTTGATGATAATGAAGATTTTTGTCCAAAAAACTAAATGTGGAGATAATTGTCAATCATATTTTCAACAATCCTGCTGTTACATATTTGAAAATAAAGCTCACTTTTAACCCTGCAAAGGGCTCTAATATTTTTAACCTGAAAGGGCTCATATATTTTTAAACTCAAAAGGGCTCCATTTTTAAGCATGCCAAACAGCAGATATGAAGATTATGTGAAGAACGAAGATAATAGATGTGAAGAAGGCGAATCAAGTTTTGTAAAGAAAATCAAGCCAAAAAGGGGAGATTTGTTAGGGTTTGTGCCCTGATTTTCTTACCAAAATTGAGTATTAATTTTCTAATACTAGGCGAGATTGAGATGGTTTGGACATGTGATGAGGCGAGGTTCAGACGCCCAGTGAGGAGGTGCGAGATATTGGATATAGCAAGTATGAAGAGGGACAGAGGTAGGCCGAAGAAGTATTGAGGTGAGGTGATTAGACATGACATGACGCATATTCAAGTTACCGAGGACATGACCTTAGATAGGGGGATGTGGAGGATGCAGGTTAGTTCGGTAGAAATGATGTTGTGCACCGTAGTATGGTAGCTTAGGGTTTAGCCGTAGATATCTATCATTGTTGTTTATTGTGTTTCAATTATCGCACTATTTTGTGGCTGATTATTATTTTTCTAGTAGATTTTACATTGTTCCCTTGTTAGTTGTCATATTTTCTTCACTGTTTTCCTCTTCTTTGTACTTGAATTTGCTACATTTGAGACGAGGATCTTCTGGAAATAGTCTCTCTACCTCCCCGAGGCAGTGGTAAAGTCTGCGTACACTTTAGTCTTTACTCTCCCCATACCTCAGTTATGGGACTTTACTGTCTATGTTGTTGTTGTTAGGAATTTACTATGAATTATTCTTTGAATATTGAAGTACTAATAAAAAAGAATTTATTAAGCAATTCTTGTTCAAATTTGGAAAGTTCTCTTGGCTTACGTCCCAAATAAAAGCCCAAAGTGTTGGAACTTAGGCACAAGCAAATTTCCAGAAGGTTTTGGTATGCTTCGCCTCAAATGAGTGGGTTGGATTGAATTTAGATGGATCAAACATGAGCTGAGTTAACAATATAGGGAGTTGAATTGCCACCTCAGCTTTCAAGTTAAAAAGTTTCCTACTAAAGAAAAACAGATAATTATGTGACAATACAGAAGTAGAATTCAGAAGTGGAAATAGTGCTGGGAATTTGCAGCTTTGAATTGCTTTCAAATACTTTGGAGTCACAACTTCAACTTCCATCATTCCAAACCAAATAAACACTTGCACAAATTCATCCGTACAGCAGCATTACAAGATTGAAACACACACATTGATTCAAGACAAAAATAGAAATTCTAAAAAACTTTTCAGCAAATTACATAACTAAAAATCCATTGGAATCGTCCAGACATTAGCTCATAGATGACGCAATTGCTAACCTCCTGAAAAGAATACAGAAAGAAGCTATACACAAATCAGAACAACTCCGTTCATCTCATTAACCCTGTAGAAGAATACTGGAAAATTAAAGACCATTGGAAAATGTTGCATGTACAAATGAGAACATGTAGGAAAATAGAGTCTGGAGACTAAACGGCCATTTTTTTAGTCAAAATACCAAAGGGGACACTTATTTTTCAAAGAAACCAAATAAGACAAAACGTTGGTACTTCAGCGACTTATACTTTTCCTTTTAACGACCGTCCCAGAGTCTGGCAGTTTCTACCAGACGGTTAATTTTTTTTTGTTTTCAAATGCAAGTTGCTTATGGCCAAGTGAATTACAAGTTGCTAATGGCCAAACTCATTCTGAAAACAACTCATTCCGAACAGGAATTTAGAGCTTCTGAATTGCTTCTAACAGTAAATTTGACATCGAGCATAGAAATCAAACTCATTCTGAAAATAATACAGAGCAAAGCCATCCACAAATCAGCACAACTCCTTTCATCTCTTCAACCATGTAACTATGGAGATGAACCAAAAAATAATAAGAACAATATTAGGAAAATGAAAGCCATTGCAGAAAAGATACATCTACAAAGGAGAAATTTGAGGAAAATAATATAATGAAGAATTTTTTAATTTTTTTTTAAAGTGCGACTTACAGAAGAAGAATTAATGACAAAAAGTTACATGTTTAAATTTGTTTAGTTTAATACTTTCTCGAAGGAGTGTCTATGCTACATGTATCGATCAACATAATGTAAAGTAATGGACTAATTAAGCACAACTTAATACTAGTAAGTTAGTTAATTTTTGTCAGAGAAAAAAAAAAACCAAAAGCAGAAAGCATTAATGCTTATCTATGCAATTCACTCAGTTGCCTCTAGGAGGCATTTTATGAAGGATACATGAGAATTATACATGAAACTTTCAAAAATGGTGCTTAAAAATATTATGCGGCAAGACACAAGTTACTAAATAATTAGGCCGAGTATGTGTAAAGATGAACTTCAGCACGCAAGACACAAGTTACAAAAAGAATTTTTTTCCATATTAGATGGAAGAAATTAAAGAGGTGTTGAAGTACTGGTTTACCATCAGCTTTAGTAGTCCGACAATTTCAGAACTTGGAGACTGTCACATCCATTTGTTTCTTCTATTTCCTTTTTAATATTCATAGCTGAAATCCCAACTGAGTCGGTGCAGTCATAAAGTTTAATAAGTCTCAGTGTTGGAATATCCACAAATCTAGGAGGGATCTCCTCGAAGAAACAATTTCTTATAGATAGCTCCTCAAGCAGAGGAAAGGATTCCTCAGAAGCTTTCCATTCTTCCATCCTCACATTGTGTAATGCCAAGTATTTGAGTGCAGGGAACTCGACATCTGTAACGTCCCAGCAACGGTGCTCTGTTGTGTTCCAAGGAAATCCCCCCCTTAATGTGAGACTCTCAAGCTTCTTCAATCTTGCAATGCTTAAAACCATTTCTTCTGTCAAGAAACAGCCACCAATGCACAAATGCCTAAGATTTGAAGGGAAGACAAAGTAGTTCTCCCATCCGACTGAATCCCAGAATCCCATACAGCTCATGACCAGATCAAGAGATAGAAGACGAGTATGAATTTCCAGAATGGGAAACAAATAACAACTAGGTAAATCGTCAACGCGGAAGCTGATTGCTTGAATATTTGGAAACCTCCACCAGAACCTTGGAGTTGTATCATTCACGCGTATGCGATCAATGCAGAATGTCTTCAAGTTATCCAGCATAGTTGTTGAAGATTCTTCAAAAACTGCTCGATCTTTGTCTTTCCATACTAAGGACAACTTGATTATAGTCAGATGCCTTAGCTTCGTCATTTTCCACATAGCTGTAGGTGATGTCCTTATAGTAAATAATGAATGAACCACTAGAGTTTGAAGATAGAGCAGGTCTGATATCCACTCGAAATGAAATTCTTGGACAGATATCTCAAGGTACCTCAAGTGAGTTAGTGATCGTACAGCAATAGGCCAAGAACTTGGCAACTGCACATGCGGAAAATGCAACACCCGAACACGTCTTAGTTTAACAAGTAGAGGTAAAGGATTTGACCTGTTCCATGAGTTGAATTTTGGATGAGCAATGAACTCCAAAGACGACACAAGACATTCTCTAAAACACTTAGTTTCCATGGACTCTAGCATTGGAATCTTATCCAGCTGATATTCATAATGATCTAATTGTTTAACAAGTTCATCATGAATATAAATACTTAACCGCGATTCCATGGAATATGAATGTTGGTATGGATTGTATGGCACTTTTAGCTGCATAAACTTTTCTTCTGTAAGTTTTCTCAAGCAAAACTCACGCACTACATCATGAAGTGTGCAATGTGTTACGTCATCATTAGAACTCCCGTGAGAGACCATTACTAGGCTTCTGTTAAGCAGACCATTCAAGTAAATTTTAGATGCTTCTTCCATGTCCTCCTTGTCAACATTCAGTACAAACTCTTCAGCCATCCACAATTTCACCAAATCCGACACTGGAATCTTATAGTCTTCAGGAAACAATGCCATGTAAAGAAGGCAAGACTTTAAGTGGTCTTCCAAACGGTCATAACTTGACTGTATCACCTTCATGCTCTGCTCTCCTAAAACATGAGAGCTTAAATCATTTGCAACTTCTAGCCACATGGACGCCTGCCTACCCATTTTCATAATAATTCCAGCAATCAAGACAATCACAAGAGGTAATCCCTTGCAGTGTTGGGCAACTTGTAACCCTGCTTCCAGTAGATCCGGAGGACAACTCTCTCCTCGAAACACTTTCTTCTGCAATAGCTCCCAACTCTCTTCTTTAGTTAGAAATCTAAGAGAATAAGGATGACTGCGGTCCTGAAGATGCTTAGCAACTTGTTCAATTCGAGTGGTTACCATCACTCTACTTCCATTTTTACCTTTAGGGAAACATAATCCCAGATCTTCCCATGCCTCGACTTCCCATATATCATCTAATACGATGAGGTATCTCCTGCCTTTTAGAGTCTTCTGCAACTCATCAGCTATGTCAACGTCCTCATTAATTTCATTCTTATCAATTTTTACTTGTTTGAAAATCTCAACCAACAACGTCGTCCTATTATATTCTTGTGACACATCACACCATGCTTTAGCATCAAAGTGATTAACAATAGAAGGATTGTTGTACACTTTCCTAGCCAAAGTTGTTTTTCCAAGTCCTGGCATTCCAAAGATTGAGAGGACGTCCAACTCCTTTGTTCCTCCTGTCAGTTTCTTCATTATATTTTCTGCATCTTTCTCAAAACCCACAACTTCATCAACATCAACTGATCTAAGACTATGTTGGGTGGAATGCCCTGCAAAAGAAAGAGTTCCTTCTCCACAAGTCTCAACAACCTCCATTTCAATTGTTGAAAACTATGCTTAGTGGAAACTACAATCCAACTGACTTGAGTTAATTGCTCTCACCTTTCATAAAAGAAATGAAAACAAACATTAACAATGCCAAAACAAACAAATTATGGTTGCCTCATTTCATTGGTAAGAAATTAAAAGGAACTCATATATAATCACATCATATATAAAGAAGACATAATTAAGATGTGGATGTTATTGTACAAATAATCAGAATAGAAATACATAGCAAAATAACAACAAAAAAGTGGAGAAACCTAAAGGGAATTTCTCACCTTCCCTTGTTGACGGTGGCAATGGAGAATCAATTGAAAGAGTTGCTTAATTTGGTCTGCAGAAATAAAAATGAGAGAGATATGGTGGACTTCAATGTTGAAGAATGAAGAATAATACGAAATAGATGTTGGGGGAACATTAGTAAGTACAATAACTTCTTTTGCCAAACTTCTAAATTCTAATTATTTTGAGAAGTAATTTTTGTTAAAAGTAGGCTTTGAAAAAATATATTTTTATTTGATTAATCAATTTATGCTTGATCTAGATTCCAAAAAATCTTTTGAGACAAGTTTCTTGTTTCCTAATATTTGGCCAAATACTGTCACTCACTAAAATAAATATTTTTAATATATATATTTTTGACTTCTTGATGCTAGTGGCCAATCCATATGTATTCAACAAATGTTAATTGACAGCTCTTTATTGAAAAATTACACACTATAATCGCACATGTTACGTCCGATATCAAATGTTTCCCCAATGACACTATAAAACACATATGCATGGCATCTCAACACCTATGTAGATATGATCCCAAGGTATCAAGTGAGGTTATAAAGTACGGGGTGTTACAGTGCACCCGTAATCTTTAAATCCTAGGTTCGCCTCTCGTTCCCACTTTCACTTTTGAATTCACAATTTAAATTTAATGAGTTGAAGATTTTGACTATAGCAAATATATAGTACTCGAACTTAATTTTTTGGCATAATACATTAAGGGTTAATTTAACTTGGTCTCAGCTGATATTTATGCCCTCCAATATTGAATGTACACAATTAGACACTTAACTTGTATAGAGTTGAACAAGTAGACACAAACGTCCTACGTGACATAATACACGTAGGATGCCAAGTAGGATGCGTGTGTTCACTAGTTCAACTTTGTATAATTTTAAGTGCCTATTTGTGCACATCCAAAGTTGGAGGACATAGATGCCAGTTAAGGTCAAGTTAAATGACACGTTTATATATTATACCTGATTTTTTATATATATTATGTACCTTTTTTCCAGAGGTTTTATGTGTGTGTGAGAGAGATCCAAGTAAAAAAGTGAGTTCAATGGAACTCACATTTATTTCTATAATATAAACTATATAATTGATTTCCATTGACTTTTTCATGATTTAATTCTTGATATTTTAATATCTATTAGATAAAATTTTAGCTCCACCACTAGAGCCGTCAAAATGGTTTTGACCTAAGGCTAGCTCAATCCTACCCGTTATTAGAATTGGGTTGGATTATGACTTTTGAGCCCATTTAAAATTGGGGCTTATAAGCTCAGCCCAAATCAGCCCGTTGACTCTTGAGGCTTGATTGAGGTTGGGTTGGGCTGGTCCGTGGGCCAAAATACTTTTAATTTAAATAAAGAGTGTGAAAAAGAAATGAAAACTAAGAATAACAACTACTTAATAAGTTTTAATATCTTACACAATACTTTATTTATTTAACGTTAAATTCTAATCATCAAGTGTAGATGTTTAATCCATGATTGCTATTCAATTTAAAAGAAAATTATGAACAAAATGAATTAAAAACTATAAATAGTGATTACTGAATAAGTTCTAGCTAGTATCTTACACAATATTTTACTCATTTAGCGTTAAATTCCTAATATTAAAATTCCTAACCACATATATAAAAATTGCATTCACTATGAAATGTTCAAACATTTGTTGCTACTCGAAATTCATTGCATGACTTTACTCAAATTCAAAGCGATAATATTTTTAAGTGAATTTAAATATTATTAATTTTTGATATATATTTTTTTGATAATGTTTATCTAATTAAATCTTCATATGAATTTAGATGAAGGTGATGTTAGTTAAGACAACTTTATCGATGAATTCAAATGTGCTTGACGACGTATTGGTGTTGAATATGTTATAAGCTATAATAGAATTATATACTTTCATATAATCATATGTTAAAAATGTTAACAAATTTTCATACCTATACATTCAAATATAGATTGAAAAGAAAAAAGTTAACGAAAAAAAAGGCTGGTAAAAATGAAGGGCTAGCCCGCGACCCTTTTAGGGCTAGGTTGGGTCATATGTTTTAAGGCCCTTTAAAATGAAGGGTCGGCTCGTCCTAGCCCATCAAATTCTTTAACCCACAAGATATGGATTATGTTGGATTGGGCCAGTCTATTTCGATAGCCTTATCCACCACTGTCCGTAGCTTAACCAAATGACAACCTCTTAAACTTGTCAGCATATTTAATATCTAGTTATACTTCTCATCTCCCAAAGATTAAATAGAATAATGGAGTAATATATTAATGTCTCATCTCATTCCACGTTCCTTTGTTCAAAACAGCTGGCCAAATTGTCAAATATTCGTTTTTTAATAAACTGGTTTTGAAATAAATAAGGATCCTATATGTTTTTTTTAAGGATCCTCTATGTAAGACCAATACAAATATACAATGACATAAAATAAAGAGGGAATCTCTAAAATTACACTAGGATGGATCGAAACTAAGATAATTTATTCTAGATCCAAACTTAAAATAATTTATTCCAGATCTAAACTTAAGATAATTTACACTAGATCTAAATTTTAGGAAACATAAGAAAAATTAAATGGACACACTCACAAGTCACATGTATGAATTGTGGAGTAAATTCTTCAAATTGTCACTCAAGTTTTATAAATATTCCACTAAAGTCACTTATCACTTTTTGTAAAAAATATTGTCATTGAACTTTAGATACTTTCCACACAGCATCAAATTCACAGAAATATTAAATAGTTAACAGACATATCCTTTTTTTTTGAGATCCATATTTGATCCAACACCCACTAACCCTTAACTCATTACCCATTTCACCCCTTTAGCATATTAAATCTCTTTTGCTGCTCATTTCATCAGTTGGACAGAAACTAAGAAAGTTATAAAATATTTCTCTCTTCGTTTAAATTTACTTGTCATTATTTTCGTAATTTGATTTTCATTTTTATTTGTCATTTTTAATAAGTCAAGAAAAGACCAAAAAAAAAGATATTCATGTTTACTCTTAGTATTAATTACTTATTCTCCAAATCATTTTTCAATAACTATTATTAAACATCAATTAATAGGGACAATATGATAAAGACACTATAACAATCATTGTTTTTTAATAGGTATATCAAGTCAAAATGTGCCAAATAAATTCAAACGGAAGGAGTAATTGAAATTATACAAATTTGAAGGGTATGCATGATCTATTTTCATGTTCAAGGTTTTTTTCTGGTTATTTTCTTTGTATTAAATTTTCAACGATTTTTTCTGTTCTTTGTCTTCCACAGGGAGTTGCTCTTTTCCTTACTACTTTCTTTCATTACAACTTTATTTGTTTAGACTTTTAATGGATAAGTACCAATTTGGAAATGCCAAGCCTTCGATGCTTAATCACCATTTGATCGATCACATCTTAAATAAATTCTATCTTTTCTTGATTTTATAACTTTTTTAGTTTCATATTTGACTGATCAGTCCACGGCATCTTAGATTTAAAAGAAAAATTAAATGATTGGGTTCAACATACAAATTTACCATTTTTCAAGACACAGTTTGATCACCATTTTTCAGTGTTTCAAATGAATCATATATGGATCCCCCCCCCCCCCCCCCTCCTCCAAAAAAAAGTCTTGTCTAACTGATATAATAAGGAGAAAAGGGGGTTTAATATTCTAAAGGGGCAAATGGATTGGTTTATGGGTTATGGATTAATGTGTGTTGGGTCAAATATGGATCCCAAAAAAAAAAAGGATGTCTGTTAAATATTTAATCTTTCTGTGAATTTGATGGTGTGTGGAAAGTATCTAAAGTTCAATGACAATATTTTTTATAAAAAATGATAAGTGACTTTAGTAGGATATTTGTGAAACTTTAGTGACAATTTGAGGAATTTAATCATGAATCGTGATTATTATTCAAATTTAAACTGTATCAATAGAGAAGAAAAAATTCAAAATTGGTCCTTAGTTTAGGTATTACTAAAATGATCCACATTTAATGAGATGAGCAATAATCGGGCTATAGTATGCAAAGTGGTGCATATTTGGTCCAAAATAACAAAACTAGGTAAAACTATTAATTAAATAGTGGCCGTTCAGATGTCAAAAGATTTATACTTCGATAGAATAAATGTATTTCGATTGAATTATCCGTGATGAATAATAAAGATTAGTCATTAGCGTAACTAATTTGAAGGAAATGATCTTGAATAATTCTATAAAATGTCATGTATTTAATTTTTTTTATCAATTCACGTATTATTCAATCTCCTATAAAAAAAAATCATATTTTTTAATGAACAATTACATTGAATCATAAAATGGATATCCCCTAATTCCATACATCTGAAAGAAGAAACAAACTCTTTTAGGGCACTACTATTTTGTTGCATGTGCTATATGGATTCTATCTTTTATTATTAAGTAATTTATGTCTTACTGATAGAGTCAAATTTGCTTTTGAATTTTGCGAAACAGATCACTTGCTTTAGCAATAGTTGGGAAATTACAGGAGATTTGTCATTTAAAAGGCTGGGCGAAAATAACCTCAGGACGTAGCTTGTCTTGTCAGACTGAAAAAACTTTATTGTTCATAATACAATTTGTTCACAAAGTTTGCCGAGTTGGTAAAATTTGGCTTGATCAAAAATTATGACAAGCGGGCATAATTTGTATAAATAGTTCAAGTTCTATCGGCTGACAAATTTGCTATGGTATTTAGTTATTTATAAATGTTATTGAACTGACAAGACTTTATACTATCTTCATTCAACTCGGATATACAAGTTTTTTAACTAGAATAACAGGAGTCCTTGCAAACACTAGACATAATTAAAACGTAAGAACAAGAACAATAACTCCTAAATCCTAAAAACCACCAAGAATTTTATTGCGCGAAGATTTTAAAGGGCTACACTGTTCTATTCTTCAAAAGAAAGTGAATTTGAAATAACAAGGCAACCATGGAGTGGCATTAAGAGTTGCAATGGACTATCACATTCTATAGAGGCAGCAGTGCCGCTGCAGAAGTGTACAAAATATTCCTGGCCTATGCTACATAACATATTTGGTTGGAAAAGAATGCCAAGATAATGTAAAGTTATGCACTTAATCTGTTCATATATACTGGTAAATTTTAAGATAAAAAGAAAACTCTATTATGATTAATATAAAAAAAAATCAGGACAAGCATCTAACAAACAACTCTTAAATTTAACTTCTCAATGAAATATCCCTAGTAAATAAGTAGAGAAGCAAATCTAAACAAAAACAATGGAGAACTTAAAAATTAACCCAAAAAGAATCAGATTAAGAATATTAATGTACTTTCTTAATAGTGGTGTCAAAGAAAATAGAACAAAATCTATGTTGAATGCTATAATTAT
This sequence comes from Capsicum rhomboideum, assembly GCA_031232105.1. NCBI lineage: Eukaryota > Viridiplantae > Streptophyta > Magnoliopsida > Solanales > Solanaceae > Capsicum > Capsicum rhomboideum. The sequence continues at coordinate 13,968,709 of CP124713.1, read as the reverse complement.
AAGGAAAAGAAACCTCTATTACTATTATATATTTAGAAATCTGACCTTGTGTTATTGAGAGTGGCAACAGGGGTGATTAGTTGCTCCAAGATTGGCTTAATTTGATTGCTTTGGGGTTTACAGAAATCTAAACTCAGAAAGAACAGATTGGAGATGGTGGACTTCAATGTTGAAGAATGAAAAGTTATAAAAATGTGAATATTGTACAAATGATCAGCAAAGAAACAGCAAAAAAAAAAAAAAAAAAATCTCACCTTCCTTTGTTGGGGTGGGGGGGGGGGTGGGGGGTGGGGGGCAACTGAGAGATCAATTGCTCCAAAGAGCTGCTTAATTTGATGTATTAGGCAACAGAAATAATAAATGAGAATAGTATAGGAGATATGGTGGACTTCAATCTTGAAGAGTGATACAAATAGTTGTGGTGGGAAATATCAGCAAGTAAATAAATAAAATACACGTTAACAAGGTATACAAACTTAATAGTAGCTTGTTTGACAAAGCTTCTATAAGAAGGCAAAAGTGGTTTTTTTAAAAAATAAATTGTTTATTTAAAAATATTAAGGTGTTTGGTGAAGTTTTTATGAAAAGAATACTTAGTTTAGTGAATTGTGGTGCTTCATCAAACTTTAACTTATTTTGAGAAGAGATAAAGAGTCAAATTTATAGCTGAATTATGCAAAATGAATTAAATTTTGCCTCCATAAATAGTCGGGGCAAATATACTCTCACCGTTACTAAAATAAGTTAAATTTACCTTTATTTTTCAACAATAAAAATTTAACACCGAATGATAATATATGTGTCCCACAATTAAGAATTAATTTTTTAAAACAGGGAGAAAATTTGAACCTTTCGCATGATCTATAGAGGCAAATTTAACCTTTCCCCTAATTTTGAATTTTAGATTTTTTTTGTTACTCTTTTCTCTCTATGCCACTACTTCTACCACTATTAAAAAGTACTCTCTTCAATTAAAAAATGGTAGTCCAATTTTACTTCCCAACTCCTAAGATTAAATAGAAATAGAATATTTTTAATAGATTAATGTCTCATTCAACGTTCCTTTCTCAAAATTGCTGGCCAAATTGTCAAATATTCATCATTTAATAAACTGGTTTTGTAATAAATAGCGATTTTTATTTAAGATGAACAAAACGATATATCATGAACTAATGCCCTTGCTCTAGCTTAAACAAAGCTAGGGTCCGGAAAAGGACCGAACCATAAGGGTTTATTATACGCAGTCTTGCCTTGCATTTCTGCTAAAGGTTGTTTTCACGACTTGAACTTGCGACCTCCAAGGTCACATGACAGCTACTTTACCAATTACTCTAATGCTCCCCATCATTTAGTGATCGTGGAAGAAGGGGTTAATTTTTAAGAAAATCCTTTTTTTTAACATAAGGAAAACTCTTTTACTTCTATGATTTTGGTGATTTTACTCTATAAATTACATTTTGAGGGATCACATTAGATGAAAAGTTAAAACTAAGAAAAGAAATCATGGGAGAAATCTTAGTAGCTTAGTTAGTTGGATACTTGAACTTCTCACATCTCTCTCGTTTGGTCAACTTGGTGGTGGTGCTTGAATAATAAGATTATGGTAAAATTTAGTTTTTGTTGGGTTCGAAATTGAGACGGCGTCATGCGGAAGCTTATAATTTGCAAACCATAGAGGCGATAATTCAGACGACAAAAAAACATACTAAAAAGCATATTATTAATATGGTTTGGTCAAACGACCTATATATTATGAAACTAATATCAAAAACATAAAACCTATTGGGAGAAATCTCTCCCTAAGCAAAACTCTTTAAAGACTACATTGTGGATGCTATTGTGTTATGGTTTGAGAAGAGGGGTCTTCTATTTATAGAGGTCCAAAACCTTTCCTCCTAGAAAGAGGTTAGCCAAATATGGAAAAGTTTTATATTTTCCTTTTAGGAAAAGTAAAAGTAATTATGATATTACTTTTATTTTCCTTCTAATAAAAGTAAAACTTAAATTTGGTAAGAAAATCAGGGCAAAAACCCTAACAGTTTTCAGCAATAATTTAGATTAATAGTCAACTTAAGATAATTTATTCTAGATTTAAACTTAAGAAACCAGAGAGAAACTGAATGCGTGAAGTGAGACGTTTCCTCAAACATGGGGCGAGACATAAGCCTCGAGATATATGCGTAAGTTTCATAGATCTTTAGTTTTTAATTTTTTTATGAATTAATAAAATAAATATATCATAATGATAGAAAATTCAAGAAAATTATAAAATTAATTGGAAAATGTATATATCTACAGTAAATATGCTAATATGTGGACGGATGTTACAAAAGAACTTTTTTAAAACTTGAAAAATTCCAAAGAGTATTTGTTATTTGAGTAAACGGAAAAGAGAAGATATTATGAGATTAGGATAAGCAATTAGAAAAGACTTATTTTGAGTTTTGTTTTGTGTTTTGTGTGTGTGTTTTTTTTTTTTTTTTTTTTTTTTTTTTTTTTTTTTAGGAATTTACTATATTGGAGTTGCAGAGATGAGGATGTCGAAATGAATATGTGGACATACTAGGTGTGATAGAATCATGAATGAGGTTATTCGAGATAAGGTGGGAGTGGACAAGATGAGAGAAGCGAGATTGAGATGGTTTGGTTTGGACATGTGATGAGGCGAGGTTCAAACGCCCAGTGAGGAGGTGCGAGAGGTTGGATATAGTAGGTATGAAGAGGGGCAGAGGTAGGCCGAAGAAGTATTGGGGTGAAGACGTGAGGTGATTAGACAGGACATGACGCATATTCAAGTTACCGAGGACATGACCTTAGATAGGGGGATGTGGAGGATGCAGGTTAGTTGGGTAGAAGTGATGTGGTGCACCGTAGTATGGTAGCTTAGGGTTTAGCCGTAGATATCTATCATTGTTGTTTATTGTGTTTCAATTATCGTACTATTTTGTGATTGATTATTATTTTTCTAGTAGATTTTACACTGTTCCCTGTTATGGAATGGAAGAGACAAGAAAGAAAATTAAAGAGAGACTAAATGATAACTCTTGGTATTGATTCTTTCATTGATTCAAATAGAAGAGTACATCTTTATTTATAAGCAATTAAATAGAATAAATAAGGAGAATATGATATTTTCCTTATAGTTACTAGACTAAATATTCTGCAATTAATAAACCCTAAACTTGAAAGAAAGTAAATAATATAAAATATTCTTAGACTAAAAAAGAAGAAAATAAAATTATTCTACCATTAATGAAGATCATAAAATAGAAGGAAGGTAAATCTCAACATTCCCCCTCAAACTCAAGTTGGTGTATCCAAATTGAGTTTGAACACTTAATTATTCTTGAAAAACACACTTTTCCTTGAAAAACACACTTTTCCTTAATTAAAAGTAGGTTGAAAATAGGTATGGATTAAAAAGGTGGTTGAAAGTTTTTCTTAAAAAAAAAAAATCACAGATCCATGAGGATCGATGAAGGCTCTTGATACCACTGTTATGGAATAGAAGAGACAAAAAAGAAAATTAAAGAGAGACTAAATGATAACTCTTGGTATTGATTCTTTCATTGATTCAAATAGAAGAGTACATCTTTATTTATAAGCAACTAAATAGAATAAATAAGGAGAATATGATATTTTCCTTATAGTTACTAGACTAAATATTCTGCAATTAATAAACCCTAAACTTGAAAGGAAGTAAATAATATAAAATATTCTTAGACTAAAAAAGAAGAAAATAAAATTATTCTACCATTAATGAAGATCATAAAATAGAAGGAAGGTAAATCTCAACATTCTCTTGTTAGTTGTCATATTTTCTTCACTATTTTCCTCTTATTTGTAGTTGAATTTGCTACACCTGAACTGAGGATCTTCTTGAAATAATCTCTCTACCTCCTCGAGGCAGTGGTAAGGTCTGCGTATACTTTATTCTTTACCCTCCCCAAACCTCACTTGTGGGATTTTACTGGGTATGTTGTTGTTGTTAGGAATTTACTATGAATTATTCTTTGAATATTTAAGTACTAATAAAAAAGAATTTACTAAGCAATTCTTGTTCAAATTTGGAAAGCTCTCTTGGCTTACGTCCCAAATAAAAGACCAAATTGTTGGAACTTGGGCACAAGCAAATTTCCAGAAGGTTTTAGTATGTTTCGCCTCAGGACAAAAAACACCTTTTAAAGCACTGCTCACAAGTCACATGTATGAATCATGTTCATCACTACGAGCGTCAAATGAGTAAGTTGGGTTGAATTTAGATGGATCAAACATAAGCTGAGTTGCCAATATAGGGAGTTGAATTGCAACCTCAGCTTTCAAGTTAAAAAGTTTCCTACTAAAGAAAAACATATAATTTGTAACGATTCCCACATTGGAATCAACATGGAAAGGATAAACGAAAGAAACCAGAGAAAGAGAAAAAGAGAATAAAAGATAAAATTCAGATTTTCATTCAAGTTATTTTTGGCACAATGCCAATACAAGGTATTTAACAAGACCCAAAACAATCTAATCAACCTAACACGTGGCAACTATCACAATGACCTGCTTTAAGGACTAAAAGATAAATAAAAATGGACCCAAACGACATTAGATAAACTCAAGACACTAAATACATAAACTGAAAATAAAATCGGAATATAAAATTCGTTAAGCTTTTATCGTCAGACCCGATCCAAACTTCCCAATTGTTACATAATTATGTGACAATACAGAAGTAGAATTCAGTAGTAGAAATAGATCTGGGAATTTGCAAATTTAAATTGCTTTTAAATTGTTTTTTTTTTTTTTTGTTTACGCAGAGCATAGAACTTAAACCCGTTTGTTTATGATCGAGTTTTCATTTGCTCTTTTTAATATGCCAAGATTTTAAAGGCTACACTCTTTCATTCAAACCGAAAACTGAATCTGGGGTCACAACTTCAACTTCTATCATTCCAAACCAAATAAGCACTTTCACAAATTCATCCGTACAGCAGCATTACAAGATTGAAACACACACACTGATCCAAGACAAAATAGAAATTCTAAAAAACTTTTCAGCAAATTAAAGAACCAAAAATCCATTGGAATCGTCCAGACATTAGCTCGAAATTGACCCAATTGCTAACCTCCTGAAAAGAATACAGAAAGAAGCCATACACAAATCAGAACAACTCCTTTCATCTCATTAACCCTGTAGAAGAGTACTGGTAAAATAAAGACCATTGGAAAATGTTGCATGTACAAATGAGAACATGGAGGAAAATAGAGTCCGGAGACTAAACGGCCATTTTTTTAATCAAAATACCAAAGTGGACACTTGTGTTTCAAAGAAACCAAATAGGACAAAACGCTGGTACTTCAGCGACTTATACTTTTCCTTTTAACGCCCCTGCCAGAGTCTGGCAGAAACTGACCGGACGGTTAATTTTTTTGGTTTTCAAATGCAAGTTGCTTATGACCAAGCGACTTACAAGTTGCTTATGGCCAAACTCATTCTGAAAATAATCTTCACAGGAAATGGAACATGATGAGGAAGAGGAACCCGAACAGGAAATTTACAGCTTCTGAATTGCTTTTAACAGTAAATTTCACATCGGACATAGAACTCAAACTTATTCTGAAAATAATACAGAGCAAAGCCATCCAGAAATCAGCACAACTCCTTTCGTCTCTTCAACCGTGTAACTATGGCGATGAACCAAAAAATAATAATAAGAATATTAGGAAAATGAAAGCCATTGCAGAAAGATATATCTACCAATGAGAAATTTGAGTTAAATATTATATGAAGAATTAAAGTGCGACTTAGAGAAGAAGAATTAATGACAAAAAGTTACATGTTTAAATTTGTTTAGTTTAATACTTTCTCGAAGGAGTGCCGATGCTATATGTATCAATCAACATAATGTAAAGTAATGGACTAATTAAGCACAACTTAATACTAGTAAGTTACTTAATTTTTGTCAGAGAAAAAAAAGCAAAAGCAGAAAGCATTAATGGTTATCTATGCAATTCACTCAGTTGCCACTAGGAGGAATTTTATGAAGGATACATGAGAATTATACATGAAACTTTCAAAAATGGTGCTTAAAAATGTCATGCGGCACGACACAAGTTACTAAATAATAAGGCCGAGTATGTATAAAGATGAACTTAAGCACGCAAGACACAAGTTACAAAAAGAATTTTTTTTCCATATTAGATGGAAGAAATTAAAGAGGTGTTGAAGTACTGGTTTACCATCAGCTTTAGTAGTCCTACTATTTAAGAACTTGGAGACTGTCACATCCATTTGTTTCTTCTATTTCCTTTTTAATATTCATAGCTGAAACCCCAACTGAGTCGGTGTAGTCATACAGTTTAATAAGTCTCAGTGTTGGAATATCTGCAAAACTGGGGGGGATCTCCTTGAAGTAACCAGTTCTTATAGATAGCTCCTCAAGTACGGGAAAGGATTCCTCTGAAGCTTTCCATTCTTCCATCCTCACACCGTGTAATGCCAAGTATTTGAGTGCAGGGAACTCGACATCTGTAACGTCCCAGCAACGGTGCTCTGTTGTGTTCCAAGGAAATCCCCCGTGTAATGTGAGACTCTCAAGCTTCTTCAATCTTGCAATGCTTAAAACCATTTCTTCTGTCAAGAAACAGCCAGCAATGCACAAATGCCTAAGATTTGAAGGGAAGACAAAGTAGCTCTCCCATCCGACTGAATCCCAGAATCCCATACAGCTCATGACCAGATCAAGAGATAGAAGACGAGTATGAATTTCCAGAATGGGAAACAAATAACAACTAGGTAAATCGTCAACTCGCAAGCTGAGTGCTTGAATATTTGGAAACCTCCACCAGAACCTTGGAGTTGTATCATTCACACGTATGCGATCAATGCAGAATGTCTTCAAGTTATCCAGCATAGTTGTTGAAGATTCTTCAAAAACTGCTCGTTCTTTGTCTTTCCATACTAAGGACAACTTGATTATAGTCAGATGCCTTAGCTTCGTCATTTTCCACATAGCTGCAGGTGATGTCCTTATAGTATTAGATGAATGAACCACTAGAGTTTGAAGATTGAGCAGGTCTGATATCCACTCGAAATAAAATTCTTGGACAGATATCTCAAGGTACCTCAAGTGAGTTAGCGATCGTACTGCAATAGGCCAAGAACTTGGCAGCTTCACATGCGGAAAATAAAACACCCGAACACGTCTTAGTTTAACAAGTACAGGTAAAGGATTTGACCTGTTCCATGAGTTGAATTTTGGATGAGCAATGAACTCCAAAGACGACACAAGACATTCTCTAAAACACTTAGTTTCCTTGGACTCTAGCATTGGAATCTTATCCAGCTGATATTCATAATGATCTAATTGTTTAACAAGTTCATCATGAATATAAATACTTAACCGCGATTCCATGGAATATGAATGTTGGTATGGATTGTATGGCACTTTTAGCTGCATAAACTTTTCATCTGTAAGTTTTCTCAAGCAAAACTCACGCACTACATCATGAAGTGTGCAATGTGTTACGTCATCATTAGAACTCCCGTGAGAGACCATTACTAGGCTTCTGTTAAGCAGACCATTCAAGTAAATTTTAGATGCTTCTTCCATGTCCTCCTTGTCAACATTCAGTACAAACTCTTCAGCCATCCACAATTTCACCAAATCCGACACTGGAATCTTATAGTCTTCAGGAAACAATGCCATGTAAAGAAGGCAAGACTTTAAGTGGTCTTCCAAACGGTCATAACTTGACTGTATCACCTTCATGCTCTGCTCTCCTAAAACATGAGAGCTTAAATCATTTGCAACTTCTAGCCACATGGACGCCTGCCTACCCATTTTCATAATAATTCCAGCAATCAGGACAATCACAAGAGGCAATCCCTTGCAGTGTTTGGCAACTTGTAACCCTGCGTCCAGTAGATCCGGAGGACAACTCTCTCCTCGAAACACTTTCTTCTGCAATAGCTCCCAACTCTCTTCAGTAGTTAGAAATCTAAGAGAATAAGGATCAATGCGGTCCTGAAGATGCTTAGCAACTTGTTCAATTCGAGTTGTTACCATTACTCTACTTCCATTTTTACCTTTAGGGAAACATAAGCCCAGATCTTCCCATGAATCGACTTCCCATATATCATCTAATACGATGAGGTATCTCCTACCTTTTAGAGTCTTCTGCAACTCATCAGCTATGTCAACGTCCTCTTTAAATTCGTCCTTATCAGTTTTTACTTGTTTGAAAATCTCAACCAACAACGTCCTCCTATTATATTCTTGAGACACATCACACCATGCTTTAGCATCAAAGTGATTAACAATAGAAGGATTGTTGTACACTTTCCTTGCCAAAGTTGTTTTTCCAAGTCCTGGCATTCCAAAGATTGAGAGGACGTCCAACTCCTTTGTTCCTCCTGTCAGTTTCTTCATTATATTTTCTGCATCTTTCTCAAAACCCACAACTTCATCAACATCAATTGATCTAAGACTATGTTGGGTGGAATGCCCTGCAAAAGAAAGAGTAAGTCTCAACAACCTCCATTTCAATTGGTGAAAACTATGCTTAGTGGAAACTACAATCCAACTGACTTGAGTTAATTGCTCTCACCTTTCATAAAAGAAATGAAAACAAACATTAACAATGCCCAAAACAAACAAATTATGGTTGCCTCATTTCATTGGAAAGAAATTAAAAGGAACTCATAGATAATCACATCATATATAAAGAAGACATAATTAAGATGTGGATGTTATTGTACAAATAATCAGAATAGAAATACATAGCAAAATAACAACAAAAAAGTGGAGAAACCATTTCTCACCTTCCATTGTTGAGGGTGGCAATGGAGAAATCAATTGAAAGGGTTGCTTAATTTGGGCAGCAGAAATAAAAATGAGAGAGAGATGGTGAATAACTTCTTTTGACAAACTTCTAAAATTTACTTATTTTGAAAAATAATTTTTGTTAAAAGTAAGCTTTGAAAAAATATATTTGTGTTTGATTAAGCAATTTATGCTTGATTTAGATTCCAAAAAATCTTTTGAGACAAGTTTCTTGTTTCCTAATGTTTGGCCAAATATTTTCACTCACTAAAATAAATATTTTTAATATACATATTTTTGACTTCTTGATGCTAGTGGCCAATCCATATGTATTCAACAAATGTTAATTGACAGCTTTTTATCGAAAATTTACACACTATAATGAGGTAAAACCTTTTTTTGGTCAAAGTACAAACAATGCTTTCTTATGTACATATTCATTATATAATTGATTCCCATTCACTTCTTCATCGTTTAATTCTTGATATTTTAATATCTATTAGACAAAATTTTAGCTCTATCACTAGAGTCGTCAAAATGAATTTGGCCCTTGAGACTAACCCAATCCTACCCGTTATTAAAATTGGGTTTATGATTTTTGAATCTATTTAAAACTGAGACTTATAAGCCCAGCCCAAGTCAGCCCACGGACTCTTGAGCCTGGGTTGAGCTGATCCGTAAGCTAAATACTTTTAATTTAAATGAAGAGTGTGAAAAAGAAGTGAAAACTAAAAATAGTAACTACTGAATAAATTTTAATATCTTACACAATACTTTATTTATTTAGCGTTAAATCTTAATCATCAAATATAGATATTTCATTCATGATTGTTATTCAATTAAACTTAAAATTTAAAAGAAAATTATGAACAAAATGAATTCAAAACTATAAATAGTGATTACTGAATAAATTTTAGCGAGTATCTTATACAATATTTTACTCCTTTAGCGTTTAATTCCTAATATTAAAATTCCTAACCACCTATATAAAATTGCATTCACTATGAAATGTTCAAACATTTGTTGCTACTCGAAATTCATTACATGACTTTACTCAAATTCAAAGCGATAATATTTTTAAGTGAATTTAAATATTATTAATTTTTGATATATATTTTTTGATAATGTTTATCTAATTAAATCTTCATATGAATTTAGATGAAGGTGATGTTAGTTAAGACAACTTTATCAATGAATTCAAATGTGCTTGACGATGTATTGATATTGAATATGTTATAAGTTATAATAGAATTATATTCTTTCATATAATCATATATTAGAAATGTTAACAAATTTTCATACCTATACATTCAAATATAGCTTGAAAAGAAAAAAGTTAATAAAAAAAAGACCGATAAAAATGAAGGGCTAACTCGTTCCAACCCACGACCCTTTTAGGGCTGAGTTGAGTCATACGTTTTAAGGCCCTTTAAAATAAAGGACCGATTCCTTATAGCCTATCAAATTCTTTGGCCCGCAAAACATTCGCTGGGTTGGGTGGGGCCAGCCCATTATGACAGCCTTATCCACCACTGTCCGTAATTTGACCAAATGACATCCTCTTAAATAGAATAATGGAGTAATAGATTAATGTCTCATCTCATTCCACGTTCCTTTGTTCAAAACAGCTGGCCAAATTGTCAAATATTCTTTTTTTAATAAACTGATTTTGAAATAAATAAGGATCCTATATGTTTTTGTTTTTTTAAGGATCCTCTATGTAAGACCAATACAAATATACAATGACATAAAATAAAGAGGGAATCTCTAAAATTACACTAGGATGGATCGAAACTAAAGATAATTTATTCTAGATCCAAACTTAAAATAATTTATTCCAGATCTAAACTTAAGATAATTTACATTAGATCTAAATTTTAGGAAACATAAGAAAAATTAAATGTACACACTCACAAGTCACATGTAGGAATCGTGGAGTAAATTCTTCAAATTATCTCTCAAATTTTATAAATATTCCACTAAAGTCACTTATCACTTTGTGTGGAAAATATTGTCATTAAACTTGAGATACTTTCCACACAACATCAAATTCACAAAAACGTTAAATATTTAACAGACATATCCTTTTTTTGGGGATGTAAGAATCGTGGAGTAAATTCTTCAAATTGTCACTCAAATTTTATAAATATTCCACTAAAGTCACTTATCACTTTTTGTAAAAAATAGTCATTGAACTTTAGATATTTTCCACACAACATCAAATTCATAGAAATATTAAATATTTAACAGACGTATCCCTTTTTTTGGGATCCATATTTGACCCAACACCCATAACCCATTTGACCCCTTTAGCATATTAAATCCCTTTTGCTGCTCATTTCATCAGTTGGACAGAAATTAAGAAAGTTATAAAATATTACTTTCTTCGTTTGAATTTACTTGTCACTATTTTCTTAATTTGATTTTCATTTTTATTTATCATTTTTGATAAGTCAAGAAAAGACAAAAAAAAAAAAAAAATTATGTTTACTCTTAGTATTGATTACTTATTCTCCAAATCACTATTCAATATATATTACTAAACATCAATTAATAGGGACAATATGATAAAGTCACTATAGCAGTCATTGTTTTTTAATAGATATATCAAGTTAAAATGTGACAAGTAAATTCAAATGGAAGGAGTAATTGAAATTATACAAATTTGATGGGTATGCATGATCTATTTTTGTGTTCAAGGTTTTTGTCTGGTTATTTTCTTTGTATTAAATTTTCAACGATTTTTTCTGTTCTTTGTCTTCCCAAGGTAGTTGCTCTTTTCCTTACTATTTTCTTTCATTACAACTTTATTTGTTTAGACTTTTAATGGATGTGTGCCGATTTGGAAACGCCAAGCCTTCGATACTTGATCACCATTTGATCGATCACATTTTAAATAAATTTTAGCTTTTTTTGACTTTATAACTTTTTTAGTTTCATATTTGACTGATCAGTCCACCGCATCTTAGACTTAAAAGAAAAATTTAATAATTAGGTTCAAGACACAAATTTATCATTTTTCAAGACACAGCTTGATCACCATTTTTTAATGTTTCAAATGAATCAAATATGGAACTCCCCCCTTCAACAAAAAAAAAAGTCTCGTCTAATTAATATAATAAGGAGTAAAGAGGGTTTAATATTCTAAAGGGGTCAAATGGGTTATGGGTTATGGATTAATGTGTGTTGGGTCAAATATGGATCCCAAAAAAAAAAAAAAAAAAAAAAAAAGGATGTTTGTTAAATATTTAACCTTTTTGTGAATTTGATGGTGTGTGGAAAGAATCTAAAGTTCAATGACAATATTTTTCATAAAAAATGAAAAGTGACTTTAGTGGGATATTTGTGAAACTTGAGTGACAATTTGAGGAATTTACTTATGAATCGTGATTATTATTCAAATTTAAACTGAATCAATAGAGGGGAAAAAAAAGGATGTTTGTTAAATATTTAACCTTTTTGTGAATTTGATGGTGTGTGGAAAGAATCTAAAGTTCAATGACAATATTTTTCATAAAAAATGAAAAGTGACTTTAGTGGGATATTTGTGAAACTTGAGTGACAATTTGAGGAATTTACTTATGAATCGTGATTATTATTCAAATTTAAACTGGATCAATAGAGAAGAAAAAATTCAAAATTGGTCCTTAAGTTTAGGTATTACTAAAATGATCCCTATTTAAGGAGATGAGCAATAATCGGCCTATAGTATGCAAAGTGGTGCATATTTGGTCCAAAATACAAAACTAGGTAAAACTATTAATTAAATAGTGGCCGTTCAGATGTCAAAAGATTTATACTTCGATAGGATAAATGTATTCTGATTGAATTCTCTGTGATGAATAATAAAGATTAGTCATTAGCGTAACTAATTTGGAGGAAATGATCTTGAATAATTCTATAAAATATCATGTATTTTTTATCTTTTTTATCAATTCACGTATTATTAATCTCCTATAAAAAAAAATTATATTTTTTAATGAACAGTTACATTGAATCATAAAAATCAATATCCCCTGATTCCATACATCTGGAAGAAGAAACAAACTCTTTTAGGGAACTACTATTTTGTTGCATGTGGTATATGGATTCTATCTTTTATTATTAAGTAATTCATGTCTTACTGATAGAGTTAAATTTGCTTTTGAATTTTGCGAAACAGACCACTTGCTTTAGCAATAGTTGGGGTCAGATCTATCACAAATTACGGGAGATTTGTCATTTAAAAGGTTGGGCGAAAATAACCTCAGGACGTAGCTTGTCTTGCCAGACTGAAAAAACTTGATTGTTCATAATATAATTTGTTCACAAAGTTTGCCAAGTTGGTAAAATTTGGCTTGATCAGAAGTTATGACGAGCGGACATTATTTGTACAAATAGTTCAAGTTCTATCGGCTGACAAATTTGCTATGTTGTTTAATTATTTATAAATGTTATTGAACTGACAAGACTTTATACTATCTTCATTCAACTCGGATATACAAGTTTTTTAACTAGAATAATAGGAGTCCTTGCAACGTGTTTCCATTCACTCTTTTTATTGAGCGAAGATTTTAAAGAGATACACTGTTCTATTCTTCAAAAGAACAGTGAATTTGAAATAACAAGGCAACCATGGAGTGGCATTAAGAGTTGCAATGGACTATCACGTTCTATAGAGGCAGCAGTGCCACTGCAGAAGTGTACAAAATATTCCTGGCCTATGCTACATAACATATTTGGTTGGAAAGGAATGCCAAGATAATGTAAAGTTATGCACTTAATCTGTTCATATATACTGGTAAATTTTAAGAAAAAAAGAAAACTCTATTATGATTAAAATAAAAAAAATTAAGACAAGCATCTAACAAACAACTCTTAAATTTAACTTCTCAATGGAATATCCCTAGTAAATAAGTAGAGAAGCAAATCTAAACAAAAACAATGGAGAACTTAAAAATTAACCCAAAAAAAATCAGATTAAAGAATATTAATGTACCTTCTTAATAATGGTGTCAAAGAAAATAGAACAAAATCTATGTTGAATGCTATAATTATAAGGAAAAGAAACCTCTATTACTATTATATATTTAGAAATCTGACCTTGTGTTATTGAGAGTGGCAACAGGGGTGTTTAGTTGCTCCAAGGTTGGCTTAATTTGATTGCTTTTGGGTTTACAGAAATCTAAACTCAGAAAGAACAGATTGGAGATGTTGAGGGGGGGCAACGGAGAGATCAATTGCTCCAAAGAGCTGCTTAATTTGATGTATTAGGCAACAAAAATAATAAATGAGAATATTATAGGCGATATGGTGGACTTCAATTTTGAAGAGTGATACAAATAGTTGTGGTGGGAAATATCAGCAAGTAAATAAATAAAATAAACGTTAACAAGGTATACAAACTTAATCGTAGCTTGTTTGACAAAGCTTCTTATAGAAGGCAAAAGTGGTTTTTTTTAAAAATAAATTGTTTATTTTAAAATATTAAGATGTTTAGTCAAGTTTTTATGAAAAGAATACTTAGTTTAGTGAATTGTGGTGCTTCATCAAACTTTAACTTATTTTGAGAAGAGATAAAGAGTCAAATTTATCGCTGAATTATGCAAAATGAATAAAAAATTCCCTCCATAAATAGTCGGGGCAAATATTCTCTCACCGTTACTAAAATAAGTTAAATTTACCTTTATTTTCAACAATGAAAATTTAACACTAAATGATGATATATGTATCCCACAATTAAGGATTAATTTTTTAAAACAGGGAGAAAATTTGAACCTTTCGCATGATCTATAGAGGCAAATTTAACCTTTTCCCCTAATTTTGAATTTTAGATTTTTTTTTGTTACTCTTTTTTCTCTCCATGCCACTACTTCTACCACTATTAAAAGTAAAACTTACATAAATCTCAAGAAGTTTACTCCTAATTACTCCTTATCCCTACTCTTTGCTAAATTACAAATAATTCCTTATTTTACAATTTTTGAATACATAATTAGCATCCAGATACATAATTTTAAAGTTGAGATACATAATTTTGAACTTAAGAATGTAACAGTTAATTACTCCATTTTTGCTCGGATACATAATTTTGAAGTTGAAATGCATAATTTTGATTACTGGAATACATCCATTTCTGAAAAAATTTGACCGAGATACATAATTAAAATTATGTATTCGAAAATTTATGGGTTTGTGGATGTATCCAGTTTTTTTTTTTAAAAAAAGGGATTTAGGTAATTAATAAAAAGGGTAGGGATTTTATGTAGTTTAGTAAAGATAAGTTGTGGTGTTATGTAATTTTTTCCTATTAAAAAGTACTCTCTTCAATTAAAAAATGGTAGTCCAATTTTACTTCCCAACTCCTAAGATTAAATAGAAATAGAATATTTTTAATAGATTAATGTCTCATTCAACGTTCCTTCCTCAAAACTGCTGGCCAAATTGTCAAATATTCATCATTTAATAAACTGATTTGTAATAAATAGGGATTTTTATTTAAGATGAACAAAATGATATATCATGAACTAATGCCCTTGCTCTAGTTTAAACAAAGCTAGGGTCCGGGAAAGGACCTGTAACACCCCGTACCTTCCCAACCCTACTTGATGACGTTGAATAATGTTTGCTTAGGGGTCGAGAGATATAAGTATGTATTTGGTAATGCTAATGATGAGGGAATTGAAATTTGGCCACATACATGCGATTAGACCTTCGTAGGAGGTGTTTTGTGATTTTGTGGAGCATTTGTGTCATAACCCGTACACATTCCAACCTCATTTGGTGACTTGGAGTCATGGTTACGTGATGATTAAGATCACTAAGTAAGTATTTTGTAGTGTTTTGATAAGGTATTGGACGATATGCAAGTGTTGGAAAAAGTGGCCGAAAAATTCAGCAAAGTACCAAGACTTGCGCCACTCCCTGTTTCAGGGGGTGTGGCGCAAGCCACTGATTCAGAGGGGGTGCAATTCTTGCGCCACTGCCTTGCTTTGCAGCAGTGGCGCAAGGCACAACATGTTGTGCCCTTCCGCGCTCGTTTCACAACGCAATGCTACATCGATTCGTATATGGTTTCTTTTGGTTCTTTGGAGTTATTTAAGCATTGTTAAGGTTTCAAATACATCAATACACTCCTACATACTCCTACATGATCAAATCATGAAAACACAAGAATTTATCAAAAATGTTCAATGAAGCCATGGGCGACTAGAATTTCTATTTTTGCGATGGAGACGACGAATGAGAATCTCGTAAGTGAATATCATCGAGACATTATGAAATTAATTACACATGAGATATATTGTGGATTATACATTGGATTTATTGGGTTAAGTGGATATATGTTATTGGGCCCAATTTGAGGCCCAAAACAAAGCCAAAATGCTTAGGCCCAAGGGGAAAAATGATCCATTCTTCTACTTTGACCAAGCCAATATGGCATTTAATGCCAAAGTGTGGCTAAAGATGACCACAAGGCCGATATAAAGGTACCCAAATCAGATTTTTATTCAAGGAACCACACATGACATTTCTAGATTTTTTTCTACAAAAGGGCTTTTTCTCTCAACTCACAAACCCTAAGGCAACCATTTCTTGGAGACAAGATCATCACTTTGCAAGCTTGGGTAAGTGTTTATTATTGTGATTTAATATATTAAGTACATGGGAGAGTATGTAAATCATGTTGGTTATGCTTGGAGGTGTTGAATATGGTACTTTGTGTTTTTGTGAAAGATGTGCTATCTTGGTGATTTAAACTTGAATTAGGACTTGTGCCTTTGATGAAAGAGCATGGTATGGACAAAATAAGAACATGTATGGTGTTATTTTTGGTATTAAACTTGTTCTTGTCTATAAGTGGAAATTGTGGGATTTTGGCCGATATGTGTTATGAGTTGTATTAAGGTAAAGTGATTGATTATTTGTGATGTGGTATGGATAAGAAAGTGTAAAGGAGAAGTGTTGTGGTGCAATGTATTGATTTTCATGTATTGGTCAATGTATGGAATATTGGGGGATTTTTGGAATAATAATTTTATCAATGGTTTTGTCAAGGGGAAATGGCATGTTTAAGGACAAATATGTGACTCATTGATGTTATATGCATTTGAAGAGTAGTTGGTGGTTAATGTGAATTTCGTTATGCATTTGTGTTGTAGAGTGACACATAAAGAAGGAGCGGGACTATTGTATGCACCTCTAGGATTATATATTCATATTGCGAATCCAAGGTATGTAAGGTTACTTTGTCCGTATCTTTCTGCGGCAAATAGTGTCCATATTGACATGTCACTAGTTCTATCCCGAAATGTGCTAAGGTATCCGATATCCGTTTATCACTAGTCATTGTCATATATTTTCTACTCATGGATCATTTGTGAATCTCATATCCCATAGTCATGGTTAATGTTCCGAAAGCTCAAATAAAGTTACGTACCAATATTCCAATAGTGCCTATACTTGTGTTTCATCTTCATGGATTATTATCCAACGGTTCCAATGGTATCATGGTGCTAGTAATGTTATATTTCTCATTGATACTTATTCACATGTTCTTCACTCATTGGTTAATGCTTCAAAGTTTCCAACAATGTTATGTACCAAAGTTCAAAGTGATGTTATAACTATCATTGTACCAACTTCAAAGTATCAATCTCAAAGTAATGAACAAAGTAATGCAAATGTGGTCAATGATCAAGTACGGGTGGCAAGTCTAGGGGCGTAAGCCTAGCTCGACTCGATCCCGAGGTTTGGATTTATGGGTGGCAAGTCTAGGGGCGTAAGCCTAGCTCGACTCGATCCCGATGCATTGATGTATGGGTGGCAAGTCTAGGGGCATAAGCCTAGCTCGACTCGATCCCTACACAATGATATGATATGAAAGACCCACTGATCAGTCGGGGCCCGGGTACATTGTGACATATGTAATGACAAGTGAGCATTGAATGTAAAGAAAGTAATGAAAGCAATCCACATGGTTTCCAAAATGCAAAATGGTGACTTATTCACATTGATTATTCATATGGTTTGAGTTCATTGAAATATTCATGTATTATACAGTTTCATCTGAGCCTTGCATACTCAGTACTTATTTCGTACTGACCCCTCTCGGGGAATTTACCTTACTTGCTGCAGGCGCAGGTACTAGTAGGCCGCCACAGTAGGTTGCCAGCTGTTTGCGGTTTATTGGTGAGCTCCAGTTAGTTCGGGGCTTCTCCGAGTCACAGTGGTTCATATGCTTTGATATTGTACATTGTGAATAAAGCGGGGACTTGTCCCGACTTTCAGTTGGTTTTGGTCAATGCATCTGTTAGAGGCTTTTGTAGACGTATGTGGGTGTATGTGTATAAGATGATAGATGAAATCTTGACTTGATGGCCTCAACGGCCAAGTTTCTCATATGTATATACGTCATATGTTCTATGCTTTTCGATTTTAGCCCCTCATGTTTCTATGTGATAGTAGTGTTTCCTATGACATGTATATGAATGAATAGAAGCAACGATTGGTTCTCTCGGGCCTTGTCGGCTTCGGGTGCCAATCACGCCTCGTGGGAGTTCGGGGCGTGACAAAAGTGGTATCAGAGCAGGTCGTTCTAAGGGTGTCTACAAAGCCGTGTCTGAGTAGAGTCTTGCTTATGGATGTGTTGCGCGCCACATTGATAAGCAGGAGGCTACGGGACATTTAGGAGTTGTTTCTTTCCTTCACCTCTAGATCGTGCAATAGAGCCAAAGTTGTAGGTGGGCACATATGTACGTATTGACATTGGTTTTATTTTGTATAGTCAAATGCGGTGTATCAGACAAGATAAAGACAAAGGTGAGCAGGTTGATATGCCTGCCAAAGTAGAAATGAGTAAATCACCACGTGACCAAGTTAGTCAAGGTGGAGCTGACATGGAATTTGTTATACGGGTCTCTTTATCCAAAAGATAGAGAAGTATCCGCAGAACCATCTATAAATGCCACTGAACGGGATGTAAGAAATGTAGTGGATATGTTGACTCAGATAGTTGTTGTATAATGTCATGGGCAAGCTGGCCAATAACGAGTGATGATGGCGCGGCTCGGGAAGCTAGTCACCGCACATAAGATTTTCTGAAAAATTAAACTCCCCTCCCATGTCCACTGAGTTGGATATGAATGAAGACCCACAGGACCTTATAGATCATACTAAAAGAGATGTTATGCATGTGACACGTGCAGTGATGTACTTTCAGCTAGTTGGGAGGAACTTTAAACGAGAATCTTTGACTAGTGTCTTCCATATGGGGTCCGAAAAGCTTATGCGGACCAATTGCTAAATCTTTGCTAACGGATTATGAGTATCAGAAAGTACAGTCTTCGATTTAAGTCTTTGGCTAGGTATGCCCCAAAAGTGATAACCATTATGATCGATAGAATGCATCGGTATATACACAAATGGATTGCACCATTGCGACCTTGAAAAGAGATATGGATATAGTCCGAATATAGGCATTTTGCACAGATAAGAAAAGAACAGAGGCAAAAGAAAAGGACACAACTATTTGAAGAAGGGTCGCCAAAGAGAGAGGGCTAGACCTATGGGACAGTTTACGGCGTCCCAGGGAGAAGTTAGGTCTCGAGTGTTTAACAGACCGCCTAGATCACCATTCCCTTAGTCGATAGTAAATGTTTTACCTCGATTCTAAGGGTTTAGAGACAATCGAATTGGTACAGAAGTGAGATTCAGGATTCATTAAGGACAAGCACGTAGAAAGTATGAACCAACAGAAGTCTCTTTGTCAGCCGTGTTAGTGCTGCGGACGTTATCATCTAGGTAAAATGTTGGTTGGGGCCAAATGTTGGTATTGGTGTGATATGTCGGGCCATAAAAATTAGGCTTATCCTGATGAAGCTGCAGGTACCGTATATGTATTGATTAACCCATATTTGACAATTGCATATGTTATTTCATTAAGGGTTGAAAATTCAAACGAGCACCAGAATTACTAGATATGTCATATGAGGTCTATACATTAGTCGGAGAATCTATTGAAGTTAAAAGAGTATATCATAAGTGCATAGTAATTGTTTGTGGTCATAAGACACCGGTTGATCTTATTGAGCTAGAAATAGTGGATTGTAATGTTATAAAGGGGTTGTGCCATAGTAGATTGCCGAACTAAGAAGTTATATTGTCGTTTTTCCCAAAAGAAAGAAGAAATGTGGGGGCACTAAGAGGAAAAAGATTGTTCCCTATAGTAAAGTAAGAAAAAAAGGTACTCTAAAGGATACACATGTCACTTGGTAAGAGACCACCAACTCTTCAAGCAGTTCTGGTGGTAAACGAATTCCTCGATGTATGAGCTGGTATTACTGCGATGTCAGGTACTTAGCCTATGTTTTATTTCTTCATATAGTATGGCCCCGATAAAGTTAGAAAATGTTAAAAGACGTGGTGAACGAGGGATTCATAAGACCTAATATGTTTCCTTGGGGTGAACCAGTGTTAATTGTACAAAAGAAAGATAGTACGTTGAGAATGTGTGTCGATTATCGGCAACTGAATAAGATGACAATTACGAATAAATATTCCCTCCCAGAGTGGATGATTTGTTTGGTTAGTTATGGGGTTAGAAAACAAAATGGTGAAATGATGAAATGAATGACGGCGAAATGAAAAAAAAAAAAAAAAAAAAAAAAAAAAAAAAAAAGAATGATGATGATATACCCCAGACAACATTACAAACATGGTATGGTTGTTATGAATTCCTAGTATGTCAATTGGGTTAGCGAATGCACCTGTAGTTGTTATGGGTTTAATGAATAGGGTGTTCAAGACACTTTTCAATATGTGTGTGACCATATTCAGTGATGGTATTCAAAAAAAAAAAATCACAAGAGGACTATGCATTGTATAGGATGAAGAGATGAAAGTTGTCACACAAAAGATAGAAATGGTGAACAATTGGCTAAGGCCTACGATGCTTACAGAGATCCATCGATTTTGGTTGATCATTATATGAGAATTGTAGAAGGATCTTCTTCTATCCCTACACCCTTAACAAAGCTTATACACAAGGCAATCAAGTTCCAATAAAATGATGTATGTGAGAAAAGTGTTCAAGAGTAGAAAGATAAAGTAACTTTCACACCAATTGTAAATGCCTTCCGAAGACATAAGAATGTTAGGCAATGTATGGTAATGCTTTCGGGGTTGGTCTCGGATGCATATTGATGTAGCATGGTAAAGTAATAGCATATGCGTCACGACAATGACGGCCACATGAGAACACAAATTATTACCAAACACATGACCCTAAACTAGCGGCTGCGCTATTTGCTTAAAGTTATGGTGTCACTATTTGTAAGGGATTCGTATTGACATATATTGGTCATAAGAAAATGGAATATATTTCTACGCCAGCGGACTTAAGTCCGAGGTAGCGAAGGTGGCCTGAACTATTGAAAGATTAGGACATTGCTATCTTGTATCATTCGGAAAAAGTAGATGGGGTAGTTGATACATTAAGCTGCAAGGCAGTAGAGAGTATGAATGGCCAGCTCACAGAAAAGAAAGATATAGTCAGGAAATCTATATTAATGAGGAAATATGGGGTTTTATTTCTTGAAACTCCAGATGAAAGAATTATAGTGTCAAATGTGGTAGGATTTTCATTGATATTGGAGATAAAGGGAAAAGCAATATGTAAATTCCAGTTTTAGGTCAATTGAAAAAAAATATGTACAGCGAAGTCGACGAGGGTATTTTAGCAAACATAAGAGGAAGTACTTTAACGCCAATGTAGATTGTGCGCACTGGGTCTAGATGAGTTAAGAAAATGAATTACGACAGAGGAACATCGTTCACAGTATTTCATTCACTCGGAAGCAACCACAATGTACCATGGTGTAGCAGAGAGGTCTTGGGAAGGATACTTGAGAAGCACATTGTAGAACTTGTAGCTCAAGGTCCACGCGGTCACTAATTGACAGTATAGCATCAGAAGTCTGTATGGTTTATGCTATATTATCCTTCCAGTTTGGAAGTGGAACATGAATAATATGGATTTCATCACAGGGTTGTCTCATACACTGCGAAGGTTGATTCCATATCAGTGATAGTTAACAGACTTACCGAGTCAGTGTATTTCCTACCAGTTAAGACCACCGATACAGCTGAACATTATGCAATGTTGTATGTTACGGAGATAGTACGGTTACATGGGATTCCACTCACTACTATATCAAATAGGAGAGCTTATTGTGCAAGTCCTTTCAGTAAAGCATGGGTACACAGGTAGATGTAAGTGCGGCTTGTCATCCTCAGATGGATGGACAAACAGAACACATTATACGAACATTTGCAGATATGTCACGAGTTTGTACATTGGACTTTACAGGTAGTCGGGATGAACATCTATGGTTTATTGAAATTGCTTACAATAAAAGGATCAAAAGGCACCTTACGAAGCTTTATGTAAAAAAAAAAAAATAAAAAAAAAATAATATATATATAGATCATCAATTGGATGGATTACAGCTGACGCAATTTGCTTCGCTCGGGTCAGATTTTTTTTCATCAAGCTATAGAGAAAGTGAAGGTGATATAACAGCAGCTACAAATGGCCCTAAGTTAATAGAAATTATATGCCGACATTAGGAGAAGGGAATTAAAGTGTGCCATAGGTGATTAGGTATTGTTGACAGTGTGACCAATGAAAAGGAAAGAATAATGAGAATCGAAAAGAAAGGGAAATTGTCCAAAGATTTGGGCAAATTCCGTGTCTATTAGCACTAGTCCAGGAACTTTTCACAGTTCATTCAGTATCTTATATGCGATGCTTTGAAAGTGTATAGGCGATTATCTTATATCGTTACCAGTGGAAATGTACAAATTACAGGGGATTTCACATGTGAAAAAGGTACTTATTGTTACTTATTGTTATGATAAATCGATAAGTGAAAGAATTAAGAGATGCGGGAGTAATTTTCGTAAAGGTCCTATTGGAAAAGTTAGCACGTAAAAGGAGTCACAAGGGAGACCAATGAAATAATGAACTGTAAAGTATTTATCATTGTTATGCACGGAAGAAAAAGATCAAGATACGGAAGTGGAGTCATAATAAGTAAGTCTTTCCAAGTGATATATGTGTACATGATGATATGAAGAATTCACTTTGACGTAAGTTGTTACATTGAGACAATGTTACTAACATTCGAGGACGAATGTTTCTAAGGGGGGAAGAATGTAACACCCCGTACCTTCCCAACCCTACTTGATGACGCTGAATAATGTTTGCTTAGGGGTCGAGAGATATAAGTATGTATTTGGTAATGCTAATGATGAGGGAATTGAAATTTGGCCACATACATGCGATTAGACCTTCGTAGGAGGTGTTTTGTGATTTTGTGGAGCATTTGTGTCATAACCCGTACACATTCCAACCTCATTTGGTGACTTGGAGTCATGGTTACGTGATGATTAAGATCACTAAGTAAGTATTTTGTAGTGTTTTGATAAGGTATTGGACGATATGCAAGTGTTGGAAAAAGTGGCCGAAAAATTCAGCAAAGTACCAAGACTTGCGCCACTCCCTGTTTCAGGGGGTGTGGCGCAAGCCACTGATTCAGAGGGGGTGAAATTCTTGCGCCACTGCCTTGCTTTGCAGCAGTGGCGCAAGGCACAACATGTTGTGCCCTTCCGCGCTCGTTTCACAACGCAATGCTACATCGATTCGTATATGGTTTCTTTTGGTTCTTTGGAGTTATTTAAGCATTGTTAAGGTTTCAAATACATCAATACACTCCTACATACTCCTACATGATCAAATCATGAAAACACAAGAATTTATCAAAAATGTTCAATGAAGCTATGGGCGACTAGAATTTCTATTTTTGCGATGGAGACGACGAATGAGAATCTCGTAAGTGAATATCATCGAGACATTATGAAATTAATTACACATGAGATATATGGTGGATTATACATTGGATTTATTGGGTTAAGTGGATATATGTTATTGGGCCCAATTTGAGGCCCAAAACAAAGCCAAAATGCTTAGGCCCAAGGGGAAAAATGATCCATTCTTCTACTTTGACCAAGCCAATATGACATTTAATGCCAAAGTGTGGCTAAAGATGACCACAAGGCCGATATAAAGGTACCCAAATCAGATTTTTATTCAAGGAACCACACATGACATTTCTAGATTTTTTTCTACAAAAGGGCTTTTTCTCTCAACTCACAAACCCTAAGGCAACCATTTCTTGGAGACAAGATCATCACTTTGCAAGCTTGGGTAAGTGTTTATTATTGTGATTTAATATATTAAGTACATGGGAGAGTATGTAAATCATGTTGGTTATGCTTGGAGGTGTTGAATATGGTTCTTTGTGTTTTTGTGAAAGATGTGCTATCTTGGTGATTTAAACTTGAATTAGGACTTGTGCCTTTGATGAAAGAGCATGGTATGGACAAAATAAGAACATGTATGGTGTTATTTTTGGTATTAAACTTGTTCTTGTCTATAAGTGGAAATTGTGGGATTTTGGCCGATATGTGTTATGAGTTGTATTAAGGTAAAGTGATTGATTATTTGTGATGTGGTATGGATAAGAAAGTGTAAAGGAGAAGTGTTGTGGTGCAATGTATTGATTTTCATGTATTGGTCAATGTATGGAATATTGGGGGATTTTTGGAATAATAATTTTATCAATGGTTTTGTCAAGGGGAAATGGCATGTTTAAGGACAAATATGTGACTCATTGATGTTATATGCATTTGAAGAGTAGTTGGTGGTTAATGTGAATTTCGTTATGCATTTGTGTTGTAGAGTGACACATAAAGAAGGAGCGGGACTATTGTATGCACCTCTAGGATTATATATTCATATTGCGAATCCAAGGTATGTAAGGTTACTTTGTCCGTATCTTTCTGCGGCAAATAGTGTCCATATTGACATGTCACTAGTTCTATCCCGAAATGTGCTAAGGTATCCGATATCCGTTTATCACTAGTCATTGTCATATATTTTCTACTCATGGATCATTTGTGAATCTCATATCCCATAGTCATGGTTAATGTTCCGAAAGCTCAAATAAAGTTACGTACCAATATTCCAATAGTGCCTATACTTGTGTTTCATCTTCATGGATTATTATCCAACGGTTCCAATGGTATCATGGTGCTAGTAATGTTATATTTCTCATTGATACTTATTCACATGTTCTTCACTCATTGGTTAATGCTTCAAAGTTTCCAACAATGTTATGTACCAAAGTTCAAAGTGATGTTATAACTATCATTGTACCAACTTCAAAGTATCAATCTCAAAGTAATGAACAAAGTAATGCAAATGTGGTCAATGATCAAGTACGGGTGGCAAGTCTAGGGGCGTAAGCCTAGCTCGACTCGATCCCGAGGTTTGGATTTATGGGTGGCAAGTCTAGGGGCGTAAGCCTAGCTCGACTCGATCCCGATGCATTGATGTATGGGTGGCAAGTCTAGGGGCATAAGCCTAGCTCGACTCGATCCCTACACAATGATATGATATGAAAGACCCACTGATCAGTCGGGGCCCGGGTACATTGTGACATATGTAATGACAAGTGAGCATTGAATGTAAAGAAAGTAATGAAAGCAATCCACATGGTTTCCAAAATGCAAAATGGTGACTTATTCACATTGATTATTCATATGGTTTGAGTTCATTGAAATATTCATGTATTATACAGTTTCATCTGAGCCTTGCATACTCAGTACTTATTTCGTACTGACCCCTCTCGGGGAATTTACCTTACTTGCTGCAGGCGCAGGTACTAGTAGGCCGCCACAGTAGGTTGCCAGCTGTTTGCGGTTTATTGGTGAGCTCCAGTTAGTTCGGGGCTTCTCCGAGTCACAGTGGTTCATATGCTTTGATATTGTACATTGTGAATAAAGCGGGGACTTGTCCCGACTTTCAGTTGGTTTTGGTCAATGCATCTGTTAGAGGCTTTTGTAGACGTATGTGGGTGTATGTGTATAAGATGATAGATGAAATCTTGACTTGATGGCCTCAACGGCCAAGTTTCTCATATGTATATACGTCATATGTTCTATGCTTTCCGATTTTAGCCCCTCATGTTTCTATGTGATAGTAGTGTTTCCTATGACATGTATATGAATGAATAGAAGCAACGATTGGTTCTCTCGGGCCTTGTCGGCTTCGGGTGCCAATCACGCCTCGTGGGAGTTCGGGGCGTGACAGGACCGAACCATAGGATTTATTATATGCAGTCTTGCCTTGCATTTCTGCTAAAGGTTGTTTTCACGACTTGAACTTGTGACTTCCAGGTCACATGACAGCTACTTTACCAGTTACTCTAATGCTCCCCATCATTTAGTGATCGTGGAAGAAGGGGTTAATTTTTAAGAAAATCCTTTTTTTTAACATAAGGAAAACTCTTTTACTTCTATGATTTTGGTGATTTTACTGTATAAATTACATTTTGAGGGATCACATTAGATGAAAAGTTAAAACTAAGAAAAGAAATCATGGAAGCAATCTTAGTAGCTCAGTTGGTTGGATACTTGAACTTCTCACATCTCTCTCATTTGGTCAACTTGGTGGTGGTGCTTGAATAATAAGATTATGGTAAAACTTTGTTTTCAGCAATAATTTAGATTAATAGTCAACTTAAGATAATTTATTCTAGATCTAAACTTAAGAAACCAGAGAGAAACTGAATGCATGAAGTGAGACGTTTCCTCAAACATGGGGCTAGACGTAAGCCTCCAGTTATATGCGTAAATTTCATAGATCTTTAGTTTTTAATTTTTTTATGAATTAATAAAATAAATATATCATAATGATAGAGAATTCAAGAAAATTATAAAATTAATTGGAAAATGTATATATCTATAGTAAATATGCTAATATGTGCACGGATGTTACAAAAGAACTTTTTTTAAACTTGAAAAGTTCAAAAGTATTTGTTATTTGAGCAAACGGCAAAGAGAAGACATTATGAAATTAGGATAAGCAATTAGAAAAGTGTTGGAACTTAGTCACAAGCAAATTTCCAGAAGGTTTTGGTATGTTTCGCCTCAAATGAGTGGGTTGGATTGAATTTAGATGGATCAAACATGAGGTGAGTTAACAATATAGGGAGTTGAATTGCAACCTCAGCTTTCAAGTTAAAAAGTTTCCTACTAAAGAAAAACAGATAATTATGTGACAATACAGAAGTAGAATTCAGTAGTAGAAATTGATTTGGGAATTTGCAGCTTTAAATTGCTTTTAAATAGTACTCTTTTTTTTCTTTTTTTTTACGCAGAGCATAGAACTTAAACTCGTTTGTTTATGATCGAGTTTACATTTGCTCTTTTTAATATGCCAAGATTTTAAAGCCTACTCTCTTTCATTCAAACCGAAAACTGAATCTGGAGTCACAACTTCAACTTCTATCATTCCAAACCAAATAAGCACTTTCACAAATTCATCCGTACAGCAGCATTACAAGATTGAAACACACACATTGATCCAAGACAAAATAGAAATTCTAAAAATCCATTGGAATCGTCCAGACATAAGACATTAGCTCGTAATTGACCCAATTGCTAACCTCCTGAAAAGAATACAGAAAGAAGCCATACACAAATCAGAACAACTCCTTTCAGTACTGGAAAAATAAAGACCATTGGAAAGTGTTGCATGTACAAATGAGAACATGGAGGAAAATAGATTCCGGAGACTAAACTTCCATTTTTTTAGTCAAAATACCAAAGGGGACACTTGTGTTTCAAAGAAACCAAATAGGACAAAACGCTGGTACTTCAGCGACTTATACTTTTCCTTTTAACGACCCTGCCAGAGTCTGGCAGAAACTGTCCGGACGGTTAATTTTTTTAGTTTTCAAATGCAAGTTGCTTATGACCAAGCGACTTACAAGTTGCTTATGGACAAACTCATTCTGAAAATAATTTTCACAGGATATGAGCATGATGAGGAAGGGGAACCCAAACAGGAAATTTAGAGCTTCTGAATTGCTTTTAACAGTAAATTTCACATCGAGCATAGAACTCAAACTCATTCTGAAAATAATACAGAGCAAAGCCATCCACAAATTAGCACAACTCCTTTCATCTCTTCAACCATGTAACTATGGAGATGAACCGAAAAATAATAAGAAGAATATTAGGAAAATGAAAGCCATTGCAGAAAGATACATCTACCAGTGAGAAATTTGAGGAAAATATCATATGAAGAATTAAAGTGCGACTTAGAGAAGAAGAATTAATGACAAAAAGTTACATGTTTAAATTTGTTTAGTTTAATACTTTCTCGAAGGAGTGCCTATGCTATATGTATCAATCAACATAATGTAAAGTAAAGGACTAATTAAGCACAACTTATTACTAGGAAGTTACTTAATTTTTGTCAGAGAAAAAAAAAAAGCAAAAGCAGAAAGCATTAATGGTTATCTAGGCAATTCACTCAGTTGCCACTAGGAGGCATTTTATGAAGGATACATGAAACTTTCAAAAATGGCGCTTAAAAATATTATGCGGCAAAACACAAGTTACTAAATAATAAGGCCGAGTATGTATAAAGATGAACTTCAGCACGCAAGACACAAGTTACAAAAAGAAATTTTTTTTCCATATTAGATGGAAGAAATTAAAGAGGTGTTGAAGTACTGGTTTACCATCAGCTTTCGTAGTCCTACAATTTAAGAACTTGGAGACTGTCACATCCAGTGTATTCTTCTATTTCCTTTTTAATATTCATAGCTGAAACCTCAACTGAGTCGTCGCAGTCATACAGTTTAATAAGTCTCAGTGTTGGAATATCCGCAAAACGAGGAGGGATCTCCTCGAAGTAACAATTTCTTATACATAGCTCCTCAAGCAGAGGAAAGGATTCCTCAGAAGCTTTCCATTCTTCCATCCTCACATTGTGTAATGCCAAGTACTTGAGTGCAGGGAACTCGACATCTGTAACGTCCCAGCAACGGTGCTCTTCTGTGTTCCAAGGAAATCCCCCCCTTAATGTGAGACTCTCAAGCTTCTTCAATCTTGCAATGCTTAAAACCATTTCTTCTGTCAAGAAACAGCCACCAATGCACAAATGCCTAAGATTTGATGGGAAGACAAAGTAGTTCTCCCATCCGACTGAATCCCAGAATCCCATACAGCTCATGACCAGATCAAGAGATAGAAGACGAGTATGAATTTCCAGAATGGGAAACAAATAACTACTAGGTAAATCGTCAACACGGAAGCTGATTGCTTGAATATTTGGAAACCTCCACCAGAACCTTGGAGTTGTATCATTCACGCGTATGCGATCAATGCAGAATGTCTTCAAGTTATCCAGCATAGTTGTTGAAGATTCTTCAAAAACTGCTCGATCTTTGTCTTTCCATACTAAGGACAACTTGTTTATAGTCAGATGCCTTAGCTTCGTCATTTTCCACATAGCTGCAGGTGATGTACTTATAGTATACAATGAATGAACCACTAGCGTTTGAAGATTGAGCAGGTCTGATATCCACTCGAAATGAAATTCTTGGACAGATATCTCAAGGTACCTCAAGTGAGTTAGTGATCGTACAGCAATAGGCCAAGAACTTGGCAGCCGCTCATGCGGAAAATGCAACACCCGAACACGTCTTAGTTTAACAAGTAGAGGTAAAGGATTTGACCTGTTCCATGAGTTGAATTTTGGATGAGCAATGAACTCCAAAGACGACACAAGACATTCTCTAAAACACTTTGTTTCCTTGGACTCTAGCATTGGAATCTTATCCAGCTGATATTCATAATGATCTAATTGTTTAACAAGTTCATCATGAATATAAATACTTAACCGTGATTCCATGGAATACAAAGGTTGATATGGATGGCATGGCACTATTATCTGCATAAACTTTTCTTCTGTAAGTTTTCTCAAGCAAAACTCACGCACGACATCATGAAGTATGCAGTATGTTTCGCCACCATTAGAACTCCCCTGAGAGACCAGTACTAGGCTCATGTTAAGTAGACTATTCAAGCAAATTCTAGATGCTTCCTCCATATCCTCCTTGTCGACATTCAGTACAAACTCTTCAGCGATCCACAATTTCACCAAATTCGACACTGGAATCTTATAGTCTTCTGGATACAATGCCATGTAAAGAAGGCAAGACTTTAAGTGGTCTTCCAAACGGTCATAACTTGACTGTATCACCTTCATGCTCTGCTCTCCTAAAACATGAGAACTTAAATCCTTTGCAACTTCAAGCCACATGGATGCCTGCCTACCCATTTTCATAATAATTCCAGCAATCAGGACAATCACAAGAGGCAATCCCTTGCAGTGTTTGGCAACTTGTAACCCTACTTCCAGTAGATCCGGAGGACAACTCTCTCCTTGAAACACTTTCTTCTGCAATAGCTCCCAACTCTCTTCTCTAGTTAGAAATCTAAGAGAATAAGGATCAATGCGGTCCTGAAGATGCTTAGCAACTTGTTCAATTCGAGTTGTTACGATTACTCTACTTCCATTTTCACCTTTAGGGAAACATAATCCCAGATCTTCCCATGCCTCGACTTCCCATATATCATCTAATACGATGAGGTATCTCCTGTTTTTTAGAGTATTCTTCAACTTATTAGCTATGTCAACGTCCTCTGTGATTTCATTCTTATCAATTCTTACTTGTTTGAAAATCTCATCCAACAACGTCCTCCTATTATATTCTTGAGACACATCACACCATGCTTTAGCATCAAAGTGATTAACAATAGAAGGATTGTTGTACACTTTCCTTGCCAAAGTTGTTTTTCCAAGTCCTGGCATTCCAAAGATTGAGAGGACGTCCAACTCCTTTGTTCCTCCTGTCAGTTTCTTCATTATATTTTCTGCATCTTTCTCAAAACCCACAACTTCATCAACATCAATTGATCTAAGACTATGTTGGGTGGAATGCCCTGCAAAAGAAAGAGTTCCTTCTCCACAAGTCTCAACAACCTCCATTTCAATTGTTGAAAACTATGCTTAGTGGAAACTACAATCCAACTGACTTGAGTTAATTGCTCTCACCTTTCATAAAAGAAATGAAAACAAACATTAACAATGCCAAAACAAACAAATTATGGTTGACTCATTTCATTGGAAAGAAATTAAAATGAACTCATATGTAATCACATCATAAATAAAGACGACATAAGTAAGATGTGGATGTTAATGTACAAATAATCAGAATAGAAATACATAGCTAAATAACAAAAAAAAAAATGGAGAAACGTAAAGGGAATTTCTCACCTTCTGTTGTTGAGGGTGGCAATGGAGAGATCAATTGAAAGGGTTGCTTAATTTGGTCTGCAGAAATAAAAATGAGAGAGATATGGCGGACTTCAATGTTGAAGAATGAAGAATAATACGATACGAAATAGATGTTGTGGGAACATTAGTAAGTATAATAACTTCTTTTGCCAAACTTCTAAAATCTACTTATTTTGAGAAGTAATTTTTGTTAAAAGTAGGCTTTGAAAAAATATATTTATGTTTGATTAATCAATTTATGCTTTGATCTAGATTCCAAAAATTCTTTTGAGACAAGTTTCTTGTTTCCTAATATTTGGCCAAATACTATCACTCTCTAAAATAAATATTTTTAATATATATATATATATATATTTGACTTCTTGAAGCTAATGGCCAATCCATATGTATTCAACAAATGTTAATTGACAGCTCTTTATCGAAAAACTACGCACTATAATTAGCTAAAACCTTTTTTGGTCAAAGTAAAAACAATGATTTCTTATGTATATACACTATATAATTGATTTCCATTGACTTCTTCATGGTTTACTTCTTGATATTTTAATATCTATTAGACAAAATTTTGGCTCCACCATTAGGGTCGTCAACATGGATTTAGCCCTTGAGGCTAGCCCAATCTTATCCGTTATTAAGATTGGGTTGGATTATTATTTTTTAGTCCATTTTAAACTGGAGCTTATAAGCCCAGCTCAAGTCAGCCCGCTGATTCTTGAGGTTGGGTTGGGTTGGTCCGTGGGCCAAAATCCTTTTAATTTAAATGAAGAGTGTGAAAAAAAGTGAAAATTAAGAAGAGTAACTACCGAACAAGTTTTAATATCTTACACAATACTTTATTTATTTAGCGTTAAATCCTAATCATCAAGTATAGATGTTTCATTCATGATTGTTATTCAATTTAAACTTAAAATTTAAAAGAAAATTATGAACAAAATGAATTAAAAACTATAAATAGTGATTACTGAATAAGTTCTAGCTAGTATCTTACACAATATTTTACTCATTCAGCGTTAAATCCCTAATATTAAAATTCCTAACCACCTATATAAAAATTGCATTCACTATGAAATGTTCAAACATTTATTGCTACTCGAAATTCATTACATGACTTTACTCAAATTCAAAGCGATAATATTAATAAGTGAATTTAAATATTATTAATTTTTGATATATATTTTTTTAATAATGTTTATCTAATTAAATCTTCATATGAATTTAGATGAAGGTGATGTTAGTTAAGACAACTTTATCGATGAATTCAAATATGCTTGACGATGTATTGGTATTGAATATGTTATAAGTTATAATAGAATTATATACTTTCATATAATCATATGTTAGAAATGTTAACAAATTTTCATACCTATACATTCAAATATAGATTGAAAAGAAAAAAGTTCACAAAAAAAAAGACCGGTAAAAATGAAGGGCTAGCCCGCCCCAGCCCACAACTCTTTTAGAGCTGAGTTGGGTCATACGTTTTAAGGCCCTTTAAAATGAAGGACCGACTTGTCCTAACTTATCAAATTCTTTGGCCCGCAAGGCATGGTCTGAATTGGGTGGGGCCAGCATTTTGACAGCCTTATCCACCACTGTCCGTAAGTTGACCAAATGACAGGCTCTTAAATTTGTCAGCATATTTAATATCAAGTTTTACTTCTCATCTCCCAAAGATTAAATAGAATAATGGAGTAATAGATTAATGTCTCATCTCATTCCACGTTCCTTTGTTCAAAACGGCTGGCCAAATTGTCAAATATTCGTTATTTAATAAACTGGTTTTGAAATAAAATAAGTATCCTATATATATTTTTTTATTTTTTTTAAGGATCCTCTATGTAAGACCAATACAAATATACAATGACATAAAATAAAGAGGGAATCTCTAAAATTACACTAGGATGGATCGAAACTAAAGATAATTTATTCTAGATTCAAACTTACAATAATTTATTCCAGATCTAAACTTAAGATAATTTACACTAGATCTAAATTTTAGGAAACATAAGAAAAATTAAATGTACACACTCACAAGTCACATGTATGAATCGTGGAGTAAATTTTTCAAATTGTCACTCAAGTTTTATAAATATTCCACTAAAATCACTTATCACTTTTTTTAGAAAATATTATCATTGAACTTTAGATACTTTCCACACAACATCAAATTCACAGAAATGTTAAATATTTAACAGACACATCCTTTTTTTTTGGATCCATATTTGACCCAACACCCACTAACCCTTAACCTATTACCCATTTGACCCCTTTAGCATATTAAATCCCTTTTGCTGCTCATTTCATCAGTTGGACAGAAACTAAGAAAGTTATAAAATATTACTCTCTTCGTTTGAGTTTACTTGTCACTATTTTCTTAATTTGAATTTTACTTGTCACTATTCAGTTCTTCTGATCTTAGGATGGAAATTTATTATGACTTGTAATTTCTAACTTAGAATAACAATGTTAGGATCGAAATAATCAGATGTTATACGGAATTTGACAAAACAAACTTTAAAAGATGATAAATCAGACAACAAAAAAAATACAGTATATACAAAGAGATATAATTGGTTTGGTCAATCCATCTACATCCACGAACACAGACGCAATCCATACAAAATATTAAGACAGAATTGACCTTACAAAATTCACACAAAAGAGATTCATACAAGTAACATGGTAACATTTGTATCTCACAAATTCTCCTCCTAAACAAGACTATCAATACCCTTAGCTACATTTGGATGATACCGAGTGAGAAGAAAATAGTGTCAAATTTGTAGGAGTCCAAAACTTTTTACTTGGAGAAAAATGATTAGCTAAAAATGAAATTTATATTTTCCTTTTAACAAAAAAGAAAACTCCATTATGATTGACATAAAAAAAAAATCAAGACAAGCATCTAACAAACAACTCTTAAATTTAACTTCTCAATGGAATATCCCTAGTAAATAAGTAGAGAAGCAAATCTAAACAAAAACAATGGAGTAACTTAAAAATTAACCAAAAAAAATCAGATTAAAGAATATTAATGTACCTTCTTAATAATGGTGTCAAAGAAAATAGAACAAAATCTATGTTGAATGCTATAATTATAGGGAAAAGAAACCTCTATTACTACTATATATTTAGAAATCTGACCTTGTGTTATTGAGAGTGGCAACAGGGGTGTTTAGTTGCTCCAAGGTTGGCTTAATTTGATTGCTTTTGGGTTTACAGAAATTCGAAACTCAGAAAGAACAGATTGGAGATGGTGAACTTCAATGTTGAAGAATGAAGAGTGATAAAAATAGTTGCTGTAGGAATATAAAACGAGTATAAGCAAATAAATACATGTTAAATAAACAATTAAATAGCACTACATGACATGTTAATTAATCATACACGTTAAGTGGGTATACAATAATTAAGTTTAGGTCTGACTAAAATTTAAAACCTCCAATCAACAGCTATATCAATATGTATGGTGTACCCCACATTTTTTTTTTTGTCGACAAAATACTTTTGTTAATATTCTTTCCGTTTATTTTTACTTGTCCACTATTTAGATATAGAAAAAATTACTTGAGTGGATTACTGTAAGATCAAAATTACCACTGGGTGTCCCATGTGGAATACCTATAATCGAATCCAGCCTCCGTCTGCCGCTCAGCCATGAGTTCATCGCATAAGACTTGCCTAATGCGGTTTACATGATCTCCTATGTGGTTTTCGAGCTATTGCACAGTGAGCAAGTTACCACAAAATGCTCACCTGAAGGGCAGAGGTTGTGGGTTTCCCTAAGGGTTCCAAAAAAGAAAAATATTTGCCATGCCCCGAGTTCCAACGGGACGGACATGACACCCGAAGCCGATAAGGCCCGAGAGAACCAATTTACATCCATAAACACCCATACACATACCACGCAATAGTCATCACCACCACAATTAGAAATAAGAAGTCAATAGCGGAAATTATGAAAAATATATAAGAAATAAGAAACTTGGCCGTCAGGGCCATCAAGACAAAACATACGTTCATCACCTTCCCTTCATCTATCCCACAACATCTACAAAGCCTCTACAGATGCACAATCAAAACCAACCTAGAGTCGGGACACACCCCGCTCTATACATAAGACCAAAACAAATGTACATATAAGACTCGGAAAGCCCCGAACCAACTGGAGCTCACCAAATGTCCGCAAACGATCCGCAACCTACAGTGGAGGCCTACTAGTACCTGTGCCTGCAACAAGTAAGGTAAATTCCCCCGGGGGGGGTCAATACGAAGAATGTACTGAGTATGTAAGGCTATAAGAAACTGTACCAATAAGTGAGAACATCAAAGTAACTCAAAGATAAGAGAATAGACAATATAGATAAACCAACATTCCATACGTGTGGAATCATGTACATTACATTCTTTATTTCCTGTATCATCTCAATATCAACAATAATCATATCATGCCCGGGACCAACTGATCAGTGGTAAAAGAGGATGACCCATGCTAGGCATTTTAACCCCTGGGATACGGTCCTCATCAATATATATATCGGGATCGACCCATGCTAGGCTTTCCTTTCACCCCTGGGATACCACCCGTAATATTGGGATCGACCCATGCTAGGTGTTCCTTCCACCCCTGGGATACCACCCAAGAACACATAACTTCTCTTTACAACATTACTTTAATCTTTAGTTATGAAATTGAAACATTGTGGGTTATCGCATTATTGGAATTTTGGGACAATGTTCAATGTACAAGAGACACATGAATAAATATATATATAGGTAACCAACCTGACATGAGATACTTTGGAACATTTCGACATAGGTACAAGTACAATGGCAAAGGGAGCAATATGTGCTGCAGAAAGATACGGACAAAAATAACCTTACATACCTTGGCTTCTCAATAAGAATCCACAATCCTATTGAATATAATGATCCAGCCCCTTACTCTACAACACAAGCACATAACGGAGTTTACGTCAACATCTAACACCTTACAAGTGCAAAAGACGACAAAAGGTACATAATTGCCTATAACGCCATTTTCCCCTTTATAATGAAATTTCGGCATGACCATTCCAAAAATACTACAACATGCCATACATTGACCAAACATCATAACCAATAGCATTTCGCAACAAAGCTTCTTCTTTACACTTTCTCACTCACACCATATCACAAAGAATCCATTAAGTCACCTTAATACACCTCATAACACATATCGGCCAAAATCCCATAATTTACACTTATGGAAAATAACAAGTTTAATAACAAAATCACACCATACACGTTGATATTTCATCCATACCATGCTCTTTCATCAAAATCACAAGTCACCTTTCAAGTTTAATTCACAAAATGGCACATCTTTTACCAAAGGGAAAAAGTGTCCTATTCAACCTTTCCAACACAACCATCATGATCTACACAATACTTCATGCATATAATATGCTAAATCACAAGAATAAATACTTACCCAAGCTTGAAAAGTGAGGCTCTTGCTCCAAAATTGCCTTTGAGTGCTTAGGGTTTGAAAAGAAGAGAAATAGTTTCAAGAAATGTTTAGAAAGGCATGGAACATTAGAATAACTAAAAAATCTGATTTTTCCTCTTTATATAGTCCCCCATGTCTCCCTTATCTTTTCTTTAGCATTTAATGCAATGTTGTTTGGTCAAATGGACCAAATTTTGGAAGAATGGGTCAAAAATCCCTTATTGGGCCATGTCTTCTAGTTCTTTTGGGCTTTATTTTTTTTTTGGGGGCCCAATATTATGAGACCTATTAAATGCCCACAATTCAATACAAAATTCATCAATTCTCTCATGTTGTCATTTTTCCCTAAATGTTACGATTGTCAGCTAAGCGTAGAAACGTAATGGGTGTTACAATATTTCCCTTCCTTTTTAGCCTAATTAATAGGGATATGTAGGGGTGTACAGACCAAACCGCCAAGTCAAATCAAACCAATGAACCAAACCAAACCGAGAAAAAAAACCGATTTGTGGTTTGGTTTGATTGGTTTGGCGTTAGAAAAAAAAACGACCATTCTTGGTTTGATTTGGTGTAAACCAAAGAAAAGTCAAATCGAACCCAAACCAAACCGACATAATATATATGTAATTTTAACTTTTTATACATGAAAAATATTAATTATAATCTATTTTTTAAATTAATTTTATTAATTTTCAATATTTAGAAAGTAGATGTAGATATATATTCAGATTTGGACCTTTAAGTTATAATATTTGTCCATTAATTGATAACTAAATGATCCAAAGCCCAATATAAACTTAAACCTAAAACTTTTCACTCTTCAGTCACTTTTCATCTTACTTTTTAGTTTTCGGAGAGTTCTCCGCTCCTCCTTTCCACTCCTCATTTTCCATAATTGTGGTTTCCCACTAGCACATGAGTGAAAACATATTTGATCTTATCTACAATTACAATATAATTATAAAAACTAAAGATTATAAGAAGAACTGAGAAAAACCGAAAAAACCGACTAAAACGTAAACCAAAAAAACCGATAAAACAAACGTAAACCGAAAAAACTGATTTTATGTTGGTTTGATTTGGTTTATAGATTTAATAAACCGACATGATTGGTTTAATTTTTTTTAGTAAAAAACCAAACCAACCCGACCTATGTACACCCCTAGGGATATGAGTACAATTTAAATACCGTTTGACACTTTAAATTGGAGTGTTTTTTTGTTCAGCTTTCGTATAGTTAAAGGGCCTACTTGTGCACTGCTAAAGTTAAAGGTCATAGTTATAATTTGATACCAAGTTAAAGGTCCTATTTATGTATTATGCCAAATTTTAATTTGTTACCATTTGGTTCACTGAGAAGGAGGTGTCCAGCTTATAGTCTTGGAGTTAAAATTGGAAGATCAATTTTGGCTAATTTAATACATGGATTCAATTGGAAATTGCCTGAAAATATGAAGCCAGAGGATGTGAATATGGAGGAACATTTTGGATTGACTACTCTGTTAAAAAATATTCAGTAGAAAGAAAGAGAAAATTAACAAAAAGAATCGAGCAAGTGTTTATTTTATTGTACTGCTGCAAGCTCTCTTTATACAAGTGAATTACAACAGTTAAGTGCAGAAAAATAGGAACCAACGTAACTGAAAGCTAAACACTTGCTAAACAGTTAAAGATAAAATATTCTACTAAGTTGCCTACTGCAAATCAAACTCTAGAAACAGAACTACACCTAAGAAATAGAAATTTACTGCCAACACACTCATATAAACTAGGATAGCAACTAACAAGCTAAAACATATGACGTGTTTCAACATACTCATCCTAAGTTCCCACTTCATTTGATTGTGGAACCTACACTTGCTTCCCATCTTTATAATGTGGTTGCTTCATTTGGTTGTTTATCTATCAACACTCTTTTTGGATGGTTATTACATATTGTGTCGTAATGTATCATACTGCACATGTATTATTGTATTGTACTTTATCGTTTTGATGAAATATAATATTTGGATAGATTGTATCATTTTTCGTCATAACATAATGCCACATATAAAAAAGTAGAGTACAGGTAAAGGATAAAGTGGAATTATTAAATAATAAGTAAAGATAAAATGAGGAAAAAGAATAGATAACGACGCGATAATACCAAATCAGTTGTTACTTAATCATCCAAACAAGCTGTACGGGGTTAGTTATCTTCCTAATTAGTTACCTCACTCACCGGCTACTACTCGCTATATTATGTGAAGAATAAAAGTTTTCTGAACTTTGTTTACGCACTAAATATTAGAGAATAAGTAAGAAAATTATTTATTTTTCAATAGAACATTTTTATTGAAAGAACAAAAGAAATATTTACTTGAATTCTTCTTGCAAGAGATGCATATCAGTTTGAGACTGATTTTGCATTGCAGAAACTTCAACTTGGCCTTATTGCTCTAGCAATAAAAATGGTTACTTTAACTTGTGAAGTAGAGTAAACTAACTATACACAATGAAACTGTGTTACAACATAAATATCAATGGATGTACATATATTTTTAACAGTTAATATTATTATTTCTGATAACATCAAGAGTCTATATATTTCATGATCTTGAATACGAAAATACTTATTATTATTAAAAAAAATAAATTGTGTAACTGAAGATTCTTATTATTAAAACAGAGGCAGACGCACTTGCACACATAACATTAAGCAAGTTCTGAAGATGCATGCTAACGGTCTATACCTTAGTATTGTTGTTATTAAGAAAATATATGTTGAGCTCATTATTCACGTCTACGGTGAATTTAGAAGCATTTGTCCAAAGGATGTAGCCAGTCCCATCAGAAGTAGATGATGTGTAGGCTGTGCAGCAGTGCAGGAGCAGTTCTTCTAGCAAATGGAATGACAATCACTTAGAGCCAAAGATGATCCCATGTAACTTGTTTGACCATCTGTAAAATAACCCCTTGTCTTTACAAAAACATCAGAACTCTTCCTACATGCGACTAGCTTTTCCTTCAAGCACACTGCATCATTATACTCCACATTTGCCAGACACTCAGCAGCATATCGCCAATTCCAACTGGACATACTAATGTTTGAAATCCGATAGAATTGCATGATTTGTCCCAAAAGATCCAGCTCACACCGTGCGTAAGTATTGTTAACGTCATGTTTCATATAGTAAGAAAAGGACTTCTCTTTCTCATTAGACACAAACCTAAATCCAAATTCATAGTTTGAGATATTTGTTGGATAATTATCGAAACTCTGCCACAGAACTGGTCCAAAACTTCCATTTGCATATGATTCTCGGATGACTAAGTTTCCAGAATCCAACAGTGTAGCACTCACATTGTTCCTGCTTGTGGGCACCTTTTTGGAATGATTTGATATGGTAATCATTCCTCCAAGATGACTGATCTTCAATCTGCCATCAATATCAACTATAACTGCACCAGATGAATCAAGATGGGATTGTATGGCACTTGTACATAGAAAATAGCCAATTAGTGATTTGTTGACATAGTTGGATAAGTAGATGATGACAGGGTAAAGAAGCCTAATTTGAAAATGCCTTTGGCAGAAGTTAGATTCTCCCAGTCTCGAACTAGACCACCTTGTTTTAACGTGTCTGTTTCTGCATTGTAAGCTGATAACAAGCAGAAAAGCACTCTTCAAATCATATTACTATAGCAAATGTATATGGTTGTGAATGTTATGAAGAAAACAATAACTTTATATAGGACCTTTTTTCAAGGATTCAACAAGAGAAGATAATAAGCTAGTGATTTAGACTGCCTTTACGTGGTTGAACTAATAAGTACTACTAAAGGACTGAAAATAACAGTCTGTTTGGCAAGCTCGATATCTACTTATTTTGAGAAGTGTTTTTTTTTTCTTTTGTTAAAAGTGCTTTTCGAAGAAGTACTTTTCGAGAGTAACAGTTTATGTTTGGCTAATCAATTTTAAAAACCATTTTTGCCATTATTGGAGGAGTAATTTGTGCTTGACCAATGTTCCAAACGTGCTTTTGGGAAAAACTAGTGTTTCCGACTATTGAAAAACGAACTTCTGATACAACTTAAAAGTCTTACTTATTTTCTAAAAGTTTGGCCAAACACCTCAACTCCCTAAAACAAGCATTTTTGGTTTCTCAAAGTTTGGTGAAGCAGGATATAAGTCTCAATTCTTCTTTAAAGACTTTGAAAAGTAGAATCACCAAAGTCCAAAAGAGGTTGGACACATCTTTCCTTTCAATCATAAACTAATAATTTGTGATTCTTAATTTGCAGAACATTGACTCTAAAGTTTGAAGTGGACCAACTAGTTAAATCTATTGTTGGTGTAATATACCATAAATTACAATAATTACAGTTAAAAAATAAGATTAGGTTGAGGCGCAGATATCTCACTCTCTTTAAGGAGATTCAAGCCCACTGCGGCATAATCTACACCAATCCAGTAGTATCATTCTCGACTTGTCCCTCCAGGATACAACAGCCCAACAATGTTGTACAACTCAAGCAACTCTGGATTAGTTGAAGACTTCAAAGCTCCACCAAAAGAACACCTTCCTTCAGCATATAATTACTCTCTTTTTTACTCTATTTTGTATTGTAAATATAGTTGAAGACTTAGAATATTTTCTTTGTCTCAACTCTCTCTTTCACTATTCTCATCTCACTACATATTATAGTATTTTCCCACACTTCACATAATTCTCATACTACTACAATATTTTTCATCTTTTACACAAAGAAAGAAATATCACTATTTATAGGTTTAGAATTCTTCCATATAATGAATAAGAAGAATGTGGGTAGTAAAGTGGAATATGAATAGGGTAGATGTTACAAGAGTTACAATAATAATTAGGTAGAACATGACATTGTGGTAACATAAGTGTAACACCCCATACTTTCGGGTTAGAATTTGAACCGTTCTTCATACGTGTATAGGCCCGAACCCAATGATTTCTATTTAGATATAAGTGTTTAGATCAATTCTCTAGTATGTTAAGTGTTTTGGATGTGAATTAACGTCATAGGAAACCCCTAGCACAAAGACGAGTTGAACGTCCTACTAACAATTAAGTTTTCGTATAAGTTTCTATTAGGGTGAACTTCAAACGAGCATTTCTCCTAGAATTTGAAGAGTTACGTGGCCCATTACCTACCAAATTAAAGATTTTTGAGTCTTATTTTCAACGCTACTAACTGCTCGTCAATTCGAATTTGGAGCAAAAAGTTATGGACATTTTAGTGAGGAATTATCACTGCCGCGCGTTGGGCAACATGGGCGGAGGTCAAGCTAGGAGACCACTGGTTAGTGTAACACCCTGCGAGTCTGTAGGCCTTCTTAGAGCTTAAAAACAAACCCATATGACATATATATTGAGTTTAAATCGTTTGGGACGAGTTTGGTACGTCAAGGGAAGCCTTACCGTCGAAAACAGGTCGTGCGACGCGCCGGAGAAGGTCAGAACCTAGCCTCCGCGCCGCTCCGCGACCCATGAGGATCTACTAGTTTGGGCCTTTCTCTGATCCTCGAGCCACATAGGTCCAACGGCGTTATGAGGGGCGCTCCGTGCACCCCCCTGCCTGATGGGACTTTATTTTATTCTGGATTTTTAAGGACTATTTGTTCTTTTCCTTGATTAAAAACCGTCCCCCACCTATACTAAACGATCCCAAAACCCTAATTACATTTCTCATCCCCCAAAACATATCCCATCTTCTCCCAAAACACTAAGGAGAAAATCAATAGGGTTCAAGCTTAAAGGCCAAGGATTCAAGCTTTTCTCCAAATTCCTTCCGTCAAAAAGGCATGTTTGAACACTCCCTATTTCAATTACTAGTTCAACACATGATTATGTTTCTTATCATGCATATTTTATTAATGTTTTGAAACTGGGGTTAATGTTTAACTCATGAAAAGTTTGATAATTGGTTTTTCCTCTTGCTATAAATTGTTTTCTAATTACTAATGGAGGGTTTGAGTCTTGAATATACTATTTGAAAGGGGGAATTCCGTTACATGGATTTACAAGGTTGAATACTATGAATAATGAAAATTGCGACTTTCAATATAATCCCTTTCACAAGTTTGTTTTTAATGGGAAATTATGATGTTTATTCCGTCTTTTAAGTATTATATGGCATGAAATAATGAAAGGACTTTATGACTCTTATGAAAATCTCGTGATGGTTATGTTTATGAATTTAAAGACGAAACTTAGAGTCTATATTTTTTTATGATAATAATTTGGCATAATATGGATGACTTGCAAGTCTTAGTACGATGGTACTAAAATGTAAATGACATAATAAAAGACTCTATGGATAAAGGTTTATGAAAAATGGTTTTAATGGAGCGTACTTGGGGATTATGTAGTTCACGGAGAAGGTGTAGTCCTCGCGACTAACGCCGAAAACCTATGTTTGCCAACATAGGGATGGTTCGCTCTTAAATAACACAACCTTGACACGCACCTCTATGAGGGCGGTATGTTATGATGGCCACACTTTGTTCATCTCAATTCATGCGGCAAAATGGATTGGGCCCCGCCGGTTGGGTGAATATCGAACCCATATCAACCTGTGGGTTACCTAAGGTCGGTGAAACTACATAGTCCATGAAGTAAAGTTTTAAGG
Source organism: Capsicum rhomboideum (assembly GCA_031232105.1). Taxonomy (NCBI): domain Eukaryota; kingdom Viridiplantae; phylum Streptophyta; class Magnoliopsida; order Solanales; family Solanaceae; genus Capsicum; species Capsicum rhomboideum. The sequence continues at coordinate 13,925,502 of CP124713.1, read as the reverse complement.
GTACTTATGATTTATTTTTAAATGCTTTATCTCAGGATTCTTACACGTGTGAGTTGCATTGTATATATATCTTGTGGTTTATAAATGTTTACCTCTGACTTTCCTTATTGGCCCGATGATATAAATGTTTTGAAAATTATTATTATTATTATGTAAATTGCTTTGGTCCCTTTTCTTAAGTCGCATGCCAGTACTCATCATACTGACCATCCTCGGATGCTACATCCATTCATGATGTAGATTCTAAAGCCTTTACTTGCAACCCGGTTCAGCATTAGGACTTACGTAGGACAATAGTTCGCAAGTGATGAGCCATCCATCTTTCAGAAAGGCATTTTGTTCTATCTTTTAGATCTCTACATTGGTTTTATGGTATTGTCGGGGCCATGTTCCTTCTTAGGATTTCATTTATATTTTGTTAGAGGCTTCGTAGACGTACTTTGGTAGATGTTTTATTATGTTTTCAAGTCACTTGCTTAAGTACTATTTCAGAATGGAAATCTTTTATTTTTTATGGGCCTAATTCTGCATTTTGTGTTTGACTATGCTATTGATGTTATGCTAAGGGGTCTTTCCTCGCCTTCATTGGTCTGGGATGCCCATCACGGCTAGGGCCTGGCTCAGGTCATGACAAGCTCGGTATCAAAGCACGGTTCAAGGTCCTAGGGTGTTTACGAAGCCGTGTCGAGTAGAGTCCTTTTTATGGGTGTGTAGCGTGCCATACTTATAAATAGGAGGGTATGAGACATTTAGGAATGTTTCCCTTTCTTTATGTTCTCGTTCGTGCTAGAGAGACTAGTTTCAAGTGAAATCTTCTAAATCTTGAATTATTCTGCATTTCAGATCATGACTCCTAAAAGAACTAATGGACAGGGTGCTTCAGCTTGAACCTTCGCCCCCACAAGGGCAAATGCTGAAAAGGTTCACCCTACTCATGGAATGTGGACTCGTAATGGAGTCTGTACCACTGACCCCCCTACTCTTACTGGGATTCCATCAGTTCAAACTAGTCCTCCTTGGGCTCCCAGATCTGGTACTACGAGAGCTCAGCCCCAGCAGGGTGAAGTTTCTAATACGGAGTTCAGGCAGACCATTCAGATGCTTGCCCAACTTGTGTCATCTCAGTCCCATCGGTCTGAAAGTGCTGAGTCTATTAATGGTTCATCATATGCTACTTGGGTTAGCTAGTTTATGCAGCTACACCCACAGACTTAGATGGCTTACCAGTGGTATGACAAATGTGAAGAATCTAGTGGTGAAGATGTTGAGCTTGCGGTTTGGGAGTATTTATCCCAAGCCTTTCTTGATCACTTCTTTCCTCAGGATTTGAGGAAAGCTAAGGCCGAGGAGTTTGTGAATTTGAAGCAGGGGAAGTCGAGTGTGAAAGAATATGCCCTGAAGTTCACACAGTTGTCTCATTATGCTCCGGAGTTGGTGTCTAGCATGAGGTCTCAGATGAGTAAGTTTGCTTCGGGTCTTAATAATAACTTGGTACTGGAATGTAAGGGTGCGATGCTAAATAGTGACGTGGATATATCCAGGTTGGTGGTGTTTATACAGCAGGTAGAAGATGAAAAGAAGAAGCAGGCAGAGGCTGAGGATAGACAAAGTAAGAGGGCTACGCTAGTAGATCATGAGAAAAATCAGCAGTCTAGTGGTAAGTGGGGTAAGAAATGGCATAAAAGAAATCTTGGGGTAATGACCAGTCTTCAGCCAGTGCACCAGTCCCTAAGCCTTCCGGTGATCAGCAATTCCAGCCTGGTAATAGCTCCAGGATACAGGGAACCCAGTCACAGGCTAGTGTAGCTTATTCATCCCAGTCCCATCCTCTTTGTCGCACCTGTAGTAAGCGTCATGAGGGAGCTTGTTGCCTGGGTAAGGGTGTCAGTTACTTTTGTGGGCAGCCCGATCATTTTCAGCGAGATCGTCCCGCGATAAAAGGGACCCAAGGGGGCAATAAGGCCCAACTTCCACTACTTTAGCTCCAGCAGCTAAGGGTACTACTTTGGGGACCGACGAAGGTCGTAACATTTTATACGCCCTATCTACCCGTCAGGATTCAGAGGCCTCGCCAAATGTTGTCACGGGTATGCTGCAGATTCTCTCCCGTGATGTTTATGTGCTATTTGACCCCGGTTCCACTCTATCTTATGTGACCCATTATGTGGCAATGAGTTTTGATTTTGGTCCTGAAAATATTTCTAAACCCTTCTAAGTCTCTACTCCTGTTGGTGAGTCTATTATTGCTAGGAGGGTCTATAAAAATTGTGTTTTGTCTATCTTTCATCGGGATACTTTGGTGGATTTGATAGAACTTGATATGGTGGATTGATTTAATTCTGGGAATGGATTGGTTTCACTCTTGTTATGCTACCTTGGATTGTAGAACCCGTAGATTCACTTTTTATTTTTCAAATGAACAAGCTATAGAGTGGGAGGGTGATTCCTTAGCAACAAAGGAAAAATTTATTTCTTATCTTAGAGACTGAAAATTGATATCTAAGGGTTGTTTGTACCATCTAGTTCAGGTCAAGGCTTCTAACATTGAAAGTCCCTCACTGTAGTCTGTTCTTGTAGTTAATGAGTTTCCCAAAGTTTTTCCAGATGATCTTCCCGAAATTCCTCTCAATAAGGAAATAGACTTTGGTATTGATTTTCTGCTCGATACCCGTCCCATTTTCATTCCACCATATAGAATGGCTCCGGAGGAGCTAAAAGAGTCAAAAGATTAGTTGAAAGACCTTCTTGATAAGGGCTTTATCAGCCCTAGTGTCTCTCCCTAGGGTGCTCCGATACTCTTCGTGCGAAAGAAAAATGGGTCCCTTCGTATATGTATAGATTACCACCAATTAAATAAGGTCACTGTGAATAATAAATACCCTCTTCCTAGAATTGATGATATTTTCGACCAGTTTCAGGGTGCCAAGTGTTTTTCCAAAATAGACCTCCGTTCGGGTTACCATCAGTTGAAAGTTAAGGAAGCAGATATTCCCAAGATCGCTTTCCGAACCCGATATGGCCATTTTGAGTTTTTAGTTATGTCCTTTGGTTTGACTAATGCACCTGCAGCCTTTATGGATCTTATGAACAGGGTGTTTAGATAGTTTTTGGACCTATTCGTCATAGTCTTCATTGATGATATCTTGGTGTACTCCTAGAGTGAGAAGGAGCATTCCAATCACCTCCGAATTGTACTTTAGACCCTTAAGGACTAAGAGTTACATGTCAAATTTTCCAAGTGTGAATTCTGGCTTAGTGTTGTGGCTTTTCCTGGGCACATTATTTTTAGCGAAGGAATTAAAGTGGATCCCCAAAAGATTGAGGTAGTGAAGAAATGGCCAAGTCCAATAACTCAAACCGATATTAGGAACTTCTTGGGTCTGGCAGGGTATTACGGGAGATTTCTAGAGAGTTTTTCTTCTATAGCTACTCCACTAACAAAGTTAACTCAGAAAAAGGAGAAGTTTTTATGGTCCGATGCTTGTGAGGGTAGTTTTGAGAAGTTGAAGGATCATTTGACCTCAGCCCCTATGTTGACACTTCCCGATGGTACTGAAGGATTTTTGGTGTATTGTGATGCGTCCTGGGTAGGACTTGGTTGTGTACTTATGCAGCATGGGAAGGTTGTGGCTTATGCTTCTAGGCAACTTAAAGTGCATGAGAAAAATTATCCCACTCATCATCTTGAGTTGACAGCTATGGTCTTTGCACTCAAAATTTGGCGTCATTATTTATATAGGGTGCATGTGGATATCTATTCAGATCACAAGAGTTTGCAGTACATTTTCTCTCAAAAGGAGCTGAATCTCAGGAAGAGGAGGTGGCTTGAGCTGTTGAAAGATTATGACATGAGTTTGCACTATCATCCAGGTAAAGCTAATGTTGTTGCTGATGCTCTTAGCAGGTTTTCCATGGGGAGTATTTCTCATGTTGAGGAGGAAAAGAGAGTCTTAGTAAAGGATATTCACCTGCTTGCTAATTTAAAAGTCCGACTGTTGGATTCCGAAGATGGGGGAGTGATTGTTCACGAAATGGCTAAGTCTTCACTAGGTGCTGAAGTTAAGAAGAAGCAAGCTAATGACCCTATACTTATGCAGGTCAAGAAGGATGTTGGTCAGCAAAAAGTGTTGGCTTTTGATATTGGTGGACATGGTGTTTTACGATATCAAGGAAGATTGTGTGTTCCCGACGTCGACAGACTGTGAGAAAGGATGTTGATCGAAGCCCACGTCTCCAGGTATACTGTTCATCCCCGTTCTACTAAGATGTATCATGACTTGAAGGAGATGTATTGGTGGAATAATATGAAAAGAGATGTTGCGAATTTTGTTGCTAAGTGTCTGAATTATCAACAAGTTAAGGTTGAGCATTTAAGGCCTACTGGCACATCTCAAGATATAGCCATCCTCATGTGGAAGTGGCAGATGATAAACATGGATTTTATCACCAATCTTTCGCGTTCTCGGAGCCAGTACGATTCTATTTGGGTCATTATGGATAAGATGATCAAATCCTCTCACTTTCTGTCTTTGAGGACAAATTATTTGGGAGAGGATTATGCTAAGTTGTATATTCAAGAGATTGTTCGGCTACATGGAGCTCCTGTGTCCATCATATACGATAGAGGTATGCAATTCTCTTATCAGTTTTGGAGATCTTTTCAAAATGGTTTGGGTACATAGGTGAACCTTAGCACTGCTTTCCATCCCCAAATGGACGGGAAAGCTGAGCGTACTATTCAGACTCTGGAAGATATGCTAAGAGCATGTGTCATTGACTTCAAAGGTAGTTGGGTGGATCACTTGCTTCTTATTGAATTTGCTTACAACAATAGTTATCACTTTAGCATCCAAGTGGCTCCCTTCGAGGCTCTTTATGGTAGAAAGTGTAGGTCACTGATTGGATGGTATGAAGTGGGTGAAATTCGATTGTTCGGGCCTAATCTTGTTCACCAAGTAACGGAGAAAGTTAAGATTATTCGTGAGAGGCTTAAGACCGCTCAGAGTCGTCAGAAGTCATATGCAGATGTGAGGAGGAGGGAGTTGGAGTTTAAGATTGATGATTGGGTATTCTTGAAGGTTTCTCCTATAAAAAGAGTGATGAGATTTGGGAAAAAAGGTAAACTCAGTCCATGTTATATTAGTCCGTATTAGATTTTTCATATCAGATTTTGAGAAAGTTTGATAGTGTTGATTACGAGCTAAAGTTACCCGTGAGTTTAGCGTCGGTTCATCCCGTGTTTCATGTATCTATGCTTAAGAAGTGTGTGGGTGATCATTCTCTTGTGGTTCGCGTGGAGAATATTGGTATGACGGATTCCTTGTCTTATTAGGAAGTTCCTATAGAGATTTTGGATAGACAAGTTCAAAAGTTGAGAACCAAGGAGATAGCGTCGGTAAAGGTGTTGTGGAGAAATCAAAAGGTAGAGGAGGCTACTTGGGAAGCTGAGGAAGACATGAAAGTTAGATATCCCTTCTTGTTCTCAACATCGGGTGACGTCGTATGAGGTACTAGCGCTATACTCATCTTCTACCTCCTAAATTCATACCTTACAAGTTCATGAGATCTCATTTATCAAGCTAAATGTATCCTTAATTATCATTCGGGGATGAATGATCCCAAGGGGAGGATAATGCAACACCCCATGAGTTTGTAGACTTTCTTAGAGCTTAAAAACAAACTCATATGACATATATATTGAGTATCAATCATTTGGGATGAGTTTAGATACGTCAAGTGAAACCTTACCGTCAAAAATAGGTCGTGAGACGTGCCGGAGGAGGTCGGAACCTAGCCTCCGAGCTGAGCCACGACCAGCAAGGGTCTACTGGTTTAGGCCTAGCGATGAGTCCCACGCCGCGCAGGTCTAACGGCGCTATGGGGGGCACCGTGCATCCCCCTACGTGATGGGACTTCATTTTATTCCGCATTTTTAAGGACTATTTGGTATTTTTCTTAATTAAAAATCATCATCCACCTATACTAAACGATCTCAAACCCCTAATTACGTATCTCATTCCCCAAAACATATTCCATCTTCTCCCAAAAAACGTAGGATAAAATCAATAGGGTTCAAGCTTAAAGGCCAAGGATTCAAGCTTTTCTCCAAATTCCTTCCATCATAAAGGCATGTTTGAACACTCCCTATTTCAATTACTAGTTCAACACATGATTATGTTTATTATCATGCATCTTTTGTTGATGTTTTGAAATTGGGGTTGATGTTTAACTCATGAAAAGTTTGATAATTGGTTTTCCCTCTTGCTATAAATTATTTTCTAATTACTAGTGGAGGGTTTGAGTCTTGAATATACTATTTGAAAGGGGAAATCCCGTTACATGGATTTATAAGGTTGAATATATAAAAAATGAAAATTGTGACTTTCAATCCCTTTCACAAGTTTGTTTTCAATGGGGAATTATGATGTTTATTCCGTTTTTGAGTATTATATGGCATGAAATGATGAAAGGTCTTTATGACTCTTATGAAAATCTCGTGATGGTTATGTTTATGAATTTAAAGACGGAACTTAGAGTCTATAATATTTTTTGATAATGATTTGGCATAATATGGATGACTTACAAGTCTTAGTATGAAGGTACTAAAATATAAATGTCATAATGAAAGACTCTATGGATAAAGGTTTATGAAAAATGATTTTAATGGGGTGTACTTGGGGATTATATAGTTCACCGAGAAGGTGTAGTCCTTGTGACTAACGTCGAAAATTTATGTTTGCCGACATAGGGATGGTTCGCTCTTAAATAAGATTACCTTGACACGCACCTCTATGAGGGTGGTATGTTATGATGGCCACAATATGTTCATCTCAATTTATGTGGAAAACATGAATTGGAGCCCCGCCGTTTAGGCTAATACCCGACCCATATCAACCCGTGGATTACCTATGGTCGGTGAAACTACATAGTCCATGAAGAAAAGTTTTAAGGGTACTTATGATTTATTTCTAAATGCTTTATCTCAGGATTCTTACATGTGTGAGTCGCATTGTATATACATCTTATGGCTTATAAATGTTTACCTCTGACTTTCCTTATTGTCCCGATGATATAAATGTTTTGAAATTTATTATTATTATAATGTAAATTGCTTTGGTCCCTTTCCTTGGGTTGCATGCCAATACTGTAAATTGCTTTGGTCCCTTTCCTTGGGTCGCATGCCTGTAGTCATCGTACTGACCGTCCTCGGACGCTACATCCTTTCATGATGTAGGTTCTGAAGCCTTTACTCACGATTCGGTTTAGCATTAGGACTTACGCAGGACAGCATTTCGCAAGTTGTGAGACATCTATCTTGCGTAAAGGCATTATGTTCTATCTTTCAAATCTCTACATTGATTTTATGTTATTGTCGGGGTCATGTTACGGCTTAGGATTTCATTCGTATTTTGTTATAGGCTTCGTATACATACTTTGGTAGATGTTTTATTATGTTTTCAAGTCACTTGCTTAAGTACTATTTCAAAATGGAAATCTTTTATTTTTTATGGGCCTAATTCTGCACTTTATGTTTGACTATGCTATTGATGTTATGCTAAGGGGTATTTCCTCACTTTTATTGCTCTGGAATACCCATCACGGCTACGGCCTGGCTCGGTTCGTGAAAGTTAGCCTCCGCGTTGGGCTGTACGGCACGGAGTACACCTCCCAGACGTAAAAATCTATTTTTCTATTATTAAATTAGGGGAAAACTAGTCCTTTCACACCATGTAACTTCCCCAATTCGTTTTTAAACCCTAAATTCGTCCTAAACTAGTAAATTTCTCCCTAATTATTCAGTCTCTTCCTCCCAAAAACTCAAGAACTTCAAGAAGGATTTTCCAATTTCAAAACTCAGAGGTTCCAAGCTCAAGGTTTTTTCTTCAATTCTCTTCTGAAGGCATGTTGAACAATCCTCTTTCAACTAAGCCTATAAGTGGTTGATTTTCTAATTATGAAAGTAATATTTATGTGGGTTTTGAATATGGGCTTGGTGAATGATTTTCGAAAGAAGAATTTACTTAAAGCTTGTGAACCCTTCTTTATGAAATTACTCTTAAATTGTTATTTGAACTTGAGAATGGAGATTATTGCTTGAATTATGAAATCTTGTTAGTGTGAAATTTTATTGGGACATATTGAAGTCAAGAAGTCATATTTCTTTTATAAATCACCTTTATTAGTCTAATCTTGATTTTTGGTGAGAAAAAGGAAATTTCTACATCCCTTGGTCTTGAAAAAAATGTTGATATTTGAATGTGAAACCTTCAACTCTTAAGGGATATTTTTAAATGTGTTCAAGTCTTCAAAATGATGGGACTAATGATATACGAATATATGAAACGTATATTGCATGATATGTATGACTTGCAAGTCTTATTGGTATGATGATACCAACTTAACGAATGCCCCTAACGAAAGACTTATTTTATGTCAATGGTAAATGTTTATGAAAATGCAAGAATTGGGATTATAGAGAATTATGTAGTCCACCTAGAAGGTGTAAGTCCTCGTGAACCAACACCTAAAACCTATGTTTTACGGACGTAGGGGTGGCTCGCTCCTTAACGGGACAACCTTATGATGTTTTCCTCTGTGAGGATATTATGATGGCCAAATTACGTTTATCTCAATTCATGCGGCAAACATGAATTGGAGCCCCGCCGGTTGGACGAAGACCGAACCCATATTTCCCGTGGGTTGCCTGATGTTGGTGAAACTACATAGTTCAAAATTAAAGTTTAACAAATGGTTATGTTTTATGCTTTTGAGTCACTTGTCCCATACTTTCTCCTATTATGATTTATGTTAAGATTTTTATGACTTGCTTTATAAACTCTTTTGTCCCTTCCCCTGGGTTGCATACCAGTACTCATCGTACTGACCATCTCTGGACGCTACATCTTTTCATGATGTAGGTTTGGAGGCATTTCCTCGTGGTTCTGTGCAGCATTAGGATTCTCAGGATAACTTAAGCAAGTGCTGAGTCTTCCATCTTCCGGAAGGCATATGTTTTATTCTTGTTTAGACTTTGAGTTTTTCGTTTTATGGTATTATTGGGGCCATGTCCAAACTTAGGATTTTCATTAGTAAAGTTAAAGGCTTCGTAAATTAGTGTAGATGATGTCACTATGTCATATTTCAGAATTTGGATTTATTATTTCTATTTAAGTTGGATTTCCTCCTATTGCGTCTATTTCCACAATAATTATTGAATATACTTATGATGATATGCTAAGGGGTCCTCTCGGGCCTTCACTGGTCTGGAATGTCCATTACGTCCAGGGCCTAGTCCCGGATAGTGACAATAAGTTACAAAGACTAATGACATCACTTTTTTTTCATTTTATGCCTTTAATTAGTATACACTTTAATATTTTAATTTTAATATTAAAATGTACAATATACACCAACATATGCTCCCTCCGTTCACTTTTACTTGTCACATTTTGCTTCTCGAGAGTCAAACTACATAAACTTTGACAAATATTTAAGATGTATTTTCTCATCATATTAGTATAAGAAGGATTGCAACTTATAACATTATTTATATAGTTTTCAAATATCTAAATTTAAAATCTAAAATATTAAATTAATCCATTTTAATTTAGCTTTTAGCTTTAAAGTTTAGTCAAATTGACTTTTATAAAGCAAAAAGTGACAAATAAAAATGAACGGAAGGAGTATAAAAGAATATTTATTGGGAAACGACTACATAGTAGTCTCTTAGTCCAAGAATGTCACGACCCGATTTTTCAAGTCATGATGGCGCCTACCGTAACCCACCAATAGGCAAGCCAAACCCTAGCCCGGAGCGACAAGCGACAGGCTAACGGGCGGAATCTCAGAAAACAGAGATGAAGTGGAAGTAACCATAATAATAAACATGCTAGAAATATAAAAACAAAATCAAAATATATATTCATACCAAGACTGAGAAGGAAGAGGACAATATATTAAGTCAAAAAACCCTTCCAAGACCTGGTGAGGTCGGTACAAGAGCCACTACTAGACATGTCAAAAATACAAGACAGAAACCAAATATATAGAACAAGTACTACAGTCTCGAGAGCAAAAGACTATACAGTAAAGATGGAGTAGGATCTGCCTCTGACGTCAGTTAGCTCATCCTGCTCCGGAGTCAGTGCTGAGAAGAGCGTCACGTCAAAATCCTCGACTAGTGCCCGGATCTGCATAAAAAAAAAAAGATGCAGAAGTGCAGTATGAGTACCGGGGCAACGGGTACTCAGTAGGCATCATCGGCCGACTGACTGAGCCAATATAATATAAGCAAGCTAAAATGCGAGGGTGCATGCTAGGTCCGTGGTATAAATAATAAGTATATAAGTAACTGTCGGGGCGTATAGATATGCTCAGGAGAGAATAAGTGCAATACAGAGCAACGAGTAAATAAATGCCTAAGTAAACACACAAGTCAAATATAACCTATCTGGGCCCCCATTAACCCGATAGGCACACGGAAGAAAACAATAACCCAGCCTGGCCCCCATAAACCAGCGAGACACACAAGAAAAGTAAATGCATAGTCACCAGTGTCTCGAAGTTGTATCAGTATCCAGTAACCATAATAACCAACAAGGGTGTGCACCGGGCTTGAATCGGCACTGATGGGTAATAACAAGAGGCCAGACGCCGGAATCGAACCGGACATAGTGGATAATAACAATAGGCCACATATATATATCATAACCGCCGGACTCGAACCGGAACTCAGAGAACAACAGTATCGTAACCACGGTACCTAGTACCAAAACTCTCCAATTATATAATAACCAAATGCCGGCCTCGAACCGAAACTCATAATAAACAGTGGCCAGACTCGAATCGAAACTCATAATAATCAGTGGTCGGACTCAAACCGGAACTCATAATAATCAGTAACCATCATATCTGAATCAGTGGCCGGACTCGAATCGAAACTCATAATAATCGGTAACCAAGTGATAGAGTAGTGGAAGAATCCACACAAATATAAGTAAATGGGGACATTCCGGCCCCAGAACGAACCCAAAACATAAATAAAGGAGCTAACCCACCACGTACTACAAATCAAGCTCGGGATCCTTCCAGGTCAACTATCTACAATAAACAATATGTAAATACAAGTCTGGGTATACATTATAAGTCACGGCAAGACGGGTCCGCATTCTAAATCAAACTAGCCGACCTCGGTTAAATATGGTACTATCAGGGACTAACAAGGCTAAACAAGTCAAAAGGGCATAACTGGGGTAATTCAACACAAATTTTATCCTAAAATATCATCTCAGGGCTTAACTAAGCCTAACAATGTTTAAAGTTAACTATACCGACTGTGAAGAGTAGCGGGGCCCACTACGGGGTCCCGGAACCAAGTCTGGGCTAAGGTTCCCCAAACCTCTACTAACAGTAGTACAACATTAACCAACCCTATAAAGGTAATCTCTGGCACACCACGAGGATAAATGGCCCGGAACATATCCGAACAAGGCCCTAATCGGCCCAAAAGGCCTAATCATAGCAAGCCAATGCCAATCTACAACTATCAGCCCAAACACTAGCATAATAGTATGCAAATACTATAAATAAACTCAGTCTAGGTATATGGTAAGCCTAGCCTACCTGGACGCCACCGAATATCTGCCAAAGCTTGCTAAATAGGAGTTTTCCCCTTCCGCGAGACCTCAGATTTCTGCCACGCTAGCAAAATAATAAACTACATGTCAAAACATGAATATTGATACCCATATTGCATTAGTTCGAAAAAAATATCCGAACGATCCATGTGGGGTCCACTTGCGGAATCGCAAAATCGAAACCGTCACAGCGTCCCAAATCACCGCGTGACCAATAGTCATAACTAACACCACTAAATTTGAACTCAATATATAGCTCAAACATCAACACCAATTCCAACAACCACCGTAATTAAAACTACCGTAAAAATAAGAAAACGTACCGTAGAAACGTCGAGAACGAGTCCACGAACTCAAATCTATCAACCCCTAACCTTGAATCTCTCTAGAAATACCCAAAGTTGAGCTTAAATTGATTAAAAATGGTTGAATATATATGTAGAAGTGTTGAGAGTGTTTTAGAGGACAAAGAGGGGTTATATATATATATATACATAAATTAATATAATTAAAGTAACTTCAGCCAACTTTTGACCAAATATATCCACATATATATTACTTAAATAACATTTTAAGTGTCAAAATAATGAGCCTAATTAATAAAATAGTAAACTTTGAACATAACTAGGCTTACTATCTCCGCTAAAATCATAATAAACTATAGAACTTTTATAAATATCAAAAATATTTTAGAAAGGTAATTAACTATATATTATCTTCTTTTTTTTTTAGCAAGTTCTAAATGCTGAGAACGAGCGAAAATGAGGAAAATGACCGGGAGCTCATTACAAAGAATTTGCTTAAACTTTAGTACCTCGTTGAGGAATTCCTCTTTGGCGAGTTATGAAGTAAAATGTGAGAAATCTGTCAAACTATCCTTATGTTTTAATACTATTATACGACAGAGTGTCAGTAGCTAGAGTTGATATGACCAGCACGATGTACTATTTGATATTTGGAATCAATCTTTTTTATTGGTTTCCTTTCTTTATTAATTAAGTAATTGGACTGCACAACTTCTGATTACTAGTTTTATACATTAAAAAATAAAAATTGCTGACATCCAATTGTGGTCAATAATTTAGTCTGCAACATTATCTTCACATATTTCTTTTTAGTTTATCATCTTCATATGAACACCATTTTCATTCTTAAAACGTTCATCAATTCCATCTAATACGAATACCAATGGAAACTACCTGGCTTGTGTTAGTAATTTCTTTCATATTAGCAGTAGTTTATGTTTCCAAATTTGTGATTAAAAGAAGGTTTAGGAGGAACCTTCCACCAGGTCCAAAGCCATGGCCAATTATTGGCAACTTGCATCAACTTGGTCCTCTTCCACACATATCTTTACAAAAGTTAGCTCAAAAATATGGTGATCTAATGCTTCTAAAATTCGGATGTCGCCCTGTTGTCGTAGTATCTTCCCCTGAAATGGCGAAGGAATTCTTGAAAACTCACGATGTCATCTTTGCATCTCGTCCTGAAACTGCTGCTGGCATGGGCGGAGCCACATGTAACGAAGGGGTGTCGACCGACACCCCTTCGTCGGAAAATTACACTCTATAGCTAGGTAAAAATATAATTTTTATGTATATATATTACATATTAATATCCCTTGGCTTCTTCGTGAATTTACTTTTTTATATCCTGACACTCCTTAGTGAATATTCTGGCTCCGCCACTGGCTGCTGGTAAGTTCATTAGCTATAACAACATGGATATGTCGTGGCCACCTTATGGACCACGTTGGAGACAAACGCGTAGGATTTGTGTCGAGGAGTTGTTCAATCCGAAGATGCTTGATTCGTACTAGTACATTCGTGTTCAAGAGAGGAAGGATTTGATTTCACGACTTGTGGCTGTCTCAGGGAGGCGAATTACACTCAGGGAACATTTGTTGCGTTTTAGTCTTGCATCGACTGGAAAAATGGTGCTGAGTGACAAATATTTTAGTGAGAAAATTTCGACGAATTCTATAGTGTTAGTAGAAGCCTTACATGAGATGCTTGAGGAATGGTTTAACCTAAATGGGGTTGTGAATCTTGGTGATTGGATACCATGGATAGGTTTCTTGGATGTACAAGGCTATGTAAGACGAATGAAGAAATTGCATAAGAATCTTGATGAATTTCTTGACATTGTGCTTGCTGATCACAAGGCTAAATTAAGGGAAACAGAAGACTTTGTGGCAGAGGATATGGTGGATGTCCTGTTGCAACAGGCAGAGGATCCTAATGTTGAGATTAAGCTTTCCAGTGATAGTATAAAGGGCTTAATACAGGTATTTGATCATGTTGTTTACCTTTAACTTCTCCTTGACTTAATTATTCTCTTAGCTCTTTTTGTTCTTTAATGTTTGCACCTCCATTTTGGCTACTCTAAGATTATATTTTAAAATGTTGTAAAGAATAAGAATAGTGCTGCACAACAGAATAACTACGTCTCGGTTTCAAACTAGTTAGGATAAACTATTTTTTTCCTCACTGTTTCATTTAAGCGTAACCCATGTGATCATCTTACCTTTTCACTTGGGTAGGCATACTTTTGTCACATAACACCCCGGTAGTACTTCTCCATTTCAAAGATCCAATTGCAATCCTCTGAGTAAGTTATTCCATTTTCTTGAAACAACGAACTTAGATATCTTCATTGATCTTGGTTATTCCCAACTAATAGATATCACCCATATGAATCTTTTGTAATCCTATGAGTAACATCCTCATCTATCATTAGTTGAATACTGTTGCACTCAGTCAATCACTACTCTTTCATGACAACGACTAACTTAGATTTAGTATATATAAAATGATTATATGATTCGAGATGGAAACAGGAATTAAGTGCATATTGTTGGAATTAAGTGCATATTGTTGCCGCAATGCTACATCAGTAGTGTAAACAACACTAACATTTGATTTGGTTAGATTAATCCTTGTGTCTCTACTCAATAATCATGTGCACTAGTATATAGCACAAAAAATAAACTTGGTTAGACAAATAGGAGTAATTATGTGTAATGTTGTTGAATTTATACTAGGATCTCCTTGCAGGGGGTGCAGATACCTCAGCAACGTTACAGGAATGGGCGCTTAACGAACTTCTCAAACATCCAGAAGTGCCAAACAAGGCAAGGGAAGAGCTCGATAGAGTTATCGGTAGAGAGAGATGGGCGGAAGAGAAGGACTGCACACAATTACCATACATAGAATCAATTCTTAATGAAACATTAAGGTTACATCCATTAGGAACTATATTGGCACCCCATTATTCAACTCAAGATTGCAATGTAGCTGGCTATGACACAGCAAAAGGAACCACAATTTGGGTGAATTTATGGAGCATAGGAAGGGATCCAAGAAATTGGGAATTCCCTAATGAATTTATTCCAGAGAGGTTTATGGGCAAAGATTTTGATATAAGTGGACAGAATTTTAATTTGTTACCATTTGGTTCAGGGAGAAGGAGGTGTCCAACTTATAGTCTTGGAGTTAAAATTGGAAAATCAACTTTGGCCAATTTGATACATGGATTCAATTGGAAGTTGCCTGAAAATATGAAGCCAGAGGATGTGAATATGGAGGAACATTTTGGATTGACTACTCATCCTAAGTTCCCACTTCATCTGATTGTGGAACCTAGACTTGCTTCCCATCTTTATAATTGAGTTTATCAATTAACACTCATTTTTTAATGAATCTTACGTATTGCTTCATAATGTATCATTTGTATTGCATCGTACTATATTGTTTTGATGAATATAATGTTTGGATGGATAATATCATTTTCCGCCGTTACATAATGCCACATGCCACATATCAGCAATTTGAAAGATAAGCCTACAAAAAAAGTAGGGTACGGGATAGAGCTACTACAAAAAGGTAAGGTAAAGGATAAAATAGAATTATTAAATAATATGTAAAAATCAAATGAGCAAAAAGAATAGTTAACGATGCGATCACACTAAATCGGTTGTTGTGTAATCATCCAAAGAAGCTGTAAGGGTTTAGTTATCTACCTAATTAGTTACCTTACTCACCGGCTACTACTAGCTATATTATGTGAAGAAAAAATGTTTTCTGAACTATATTTTCTGTTGCTTACTAACCACTAGAAAATAAGTAAGAAGATCACTTATTTTTCATTGAAACATTTTCATGAGAATTATTTTTCTTCGTACCAAGCACACCCTTAATTACGTAGCTTCGCCCCGAATGTACAGAGATATAGTCATCTTCAATTTCTATCTACTAACCTTCTAACCTAACTGCACTCCTACCTTACCTCTAACTGCACTCCTACTTACTAGTCTGCACTATTTTTGGAGTACAGAGAGGAGTCCTACAACTCTTGTTGTTCAATTTCTGTTACTATTTATTGTTTCGTGTAGTTCGATTGTAGTATTATTTTGTTGTAGTATTGTTCTGCTATTATTTGTTGTTTTTGATACTTTCTATTGTCTCTTGTACTTCCATTACGTCTTTTTCTAGACTGTTTTTGTCTTGAGCCGAGGTTAGGGGTGTTCATGGTGCGGTTTGACTCGATTTTGATTTTTAAAAAAAAACAAATCAACAAAATCAGTTTTTCTAATATTAAAACCAAACCAAACTCCATTTTGTGGGACTACACTGTGTATGTTGTTGCCGTTGATAAAAGAAAGAACCAAAGCTTTATTTACTTGAATTCTTCTTGCAAGAGATGCATATCAGTTTTAGACTGATTTGCATTGCAGAAACTTCAACTTGGTCTTATTACTCCAGCTATAAAAATGGTTTCTTTAACTTATGAAGTAGACAGAGTAAACTGACAATATTGGTTGGTTCAACAACAACATTTCAATCAATCCTCTGAATATATTACAAAAGGATTTAATTCCCTTCTAAGACTATCCAGAACCAACTAGTGAGCTTCAGTTTTCTAGATATTAAAGACGTAATGGATTTACATTGTGAACATAACAAATTTTTTAAACTATACAAAGCAAATTTCCCACCCTCATAAGGTATAAGGTCACTAAATAAAAGAATCTTACTTATATCTCCTCTTAGGCCCTGTACAAATGTGGATTTCATGTGCAGAAGGGTGAAATTATACGAGAATCCTTACGCCAGAAGAGAGCAACTAGTTCTCTTCAGTCCTCGTCTTGTCTTGACGTTCTTTCCTAACTGCTTCTTGAATTTGTCTCTCATGTTCCTTTAACATGTCTTCCATACTTCCCCCTGGTGGCATTAGTGGTCCAGAGTGCAGGAGTCTGCTCCTCTTTGGCACATAAACCTGAAGCGAGGGGCAAATCAAACTCAAGAAAGGGATACATTATTGAAACGATATGTAACAACATAATATGGTACATTATTGAAACGATATGTAACAACTATCCAAAGAAGATGTAAATACTTCTTGAATTAATCATGCCTGAATACGTCAAGACCAATGGTAAGTTACTTTGATACTCTTTTCTTTTAACTGCACGCTATCTGTGATTATGTGGAAGTACCTAAACGCAACATAAGCATTACGCAGTTTTTTATCACTTCTATAAACCTTTTGTATCAGCGCAGCAGCCAAACAACCAGAATGCAAGGGAGTGAAGGCTGATCTGTTTCTAAGGCCTGCTCAGTTTGTTGAAACTTGTCTGTGAGATTGAGGGGTTGAAATGTAATATCGATGAAACCTTCTGCTAGCCCAAGATCATTAACTAAGATCGGAAGACTCAACTAAAGAAGAGGAAGCTAAAAAGGAGAACTTTGTATAGAAGAAGACTTCTTGAATTGAACTTTCTTGGGTTACATACAAATGACTAAGGCCACCCCTATTTATACTTGTGAGGGATGGTTCTAGATACTTCGACATCTAGAATATTCTATGATACACTACAACTATCTAATTCTCTAGAACATCTAGAATTTTCCTAAGTACAATTATCAAAAAGACTACACTATATCTTTCTAGATTATTCTACTAGAATTACTTAGAATTATCTAGATATTTCTTAAGATGATTATCCTAGATACTATACTAGAGTATTCTAGAAAATTTACTAGAAAATCTATGAGTCCAAAATATCAACTTCAATATTTTTCACAGAAAACACTACCCCGAGACTTTAAGATTGAACTTCTCCGTATTGAGAGCTGTCCAGGGTTTCCACCACAAAAACATTGTAATCTGTACTAGGTGCTGTTACTTTTATTGCCTTTCTTCCAGCTCCTTTCTCATGCCTGCATATTGTGACTGTGACACCCCAATTTAGGATAAGAAGTCCCACATGGCAAAAGACAGGAGAGATGTTGTGTCACCTCCTTCTCAATTTTCTCAAGTAAGTAGACTTCACTCCTTAGTGATGCATTTTAAAGTCGTACGGGCCTAGGCCAGGCCCAGATCAGATAATATCACTACCTGATTGGGCCGTTAATGATGATGTGCAATACACAGTTTGATCATTCATGATGATCCTTTTCTCTTCAGAAATTTAAGTTGTGTGTTCTCATTGTGAGGGGTATGTAATGACTCATATTTTGGAATTTCAAATAATAGACATATGCATTCGGTGGTGGAGCCAGAATTTTTCTCAAAATATAAAGAAGTAAACACTTGATTAAAAAATATAAAATAAAGAAAGTATATACGTGAAGAAGTTAAACGTGATTCAACATCTACTATATATACGTAAAAAATAATTTAATCATATATTAACAATATAATTTTTCATCGAATGGGTTCAGTCCTTTGATTTACCTGACTCCACCCCTGTACGCATCCATGGTTTTTCCTACCAAGTTCTTACTTTTTTATTTTTGAACGAATTAATCGTCTTCCTTTTTAGTTATGAAATTCCTGGGGTAAAAAGACTAACATCTAATTTAAACTACTCCTATTATGTTTTTTAAAAGAATTTCCCATAAATATAAACAGATTGAGTACATTGTTTTTATATCACTCAACTCCTCCGCCTCAAAATAGTTGATAGTTTAAAAATTAAGAAATAATTAGTCATTTTTTTCCAACACTAACCTTATCACTAATTATTCTAGAATTAAGAGGTAAGTAAATAGATGAAGATTAAAGAATTAATAAGCGATATATTAGTCGAGTCACACTCCAAATTAATTTTTCCTTAAGAGTTGTGCAAAACCTAAATATGTCAACTATTTTGAGACGGAGGAAGTATATCAATGGATCATCAATTGGGGTTACACAATTATCTGTTAGATTCTCAATTAATTTTTAGTTGAGTATCCTATTGATTACTTCCTCCGTTCCTATTTACTTGTCACCATTTTAAGTTGCACATCTTTAAGAAAAGCATCAACTAAAAGGTAATTTGACTAGATTACTCTTATTTATTACTCATCTTTATTTAGTCTTTCTCATTTTTGCATTATACTCCCTCCGTTCTTTTTTACTTGTCACTTTTTGACATGGCACACTCATTAAGAAAACAGTGATTGATAGAGTGAGTTTATAAAATTGTCCCTATTAATTGATGGTTACTATTGGGTCTTGAAATTAGTTAAGAGGATACACAATTAATGTTAAGGGTAAAATAAGAAAAAAGAAGTTGTATTTTCTTGATATGTCAAAAATGACAAGTAAAAGTAGAAATTTAATTAGAAAATTAGTGACAAGTAAAAGCGAACAGGGGGAATATTAATATTTTTCCATATTTATTACTAAGGGTCAAAGTGAAAACAATCAACTAATTACTCCCTCTGTCCATCTTTAGTTGTCCACGTTTGACTTACACAGGAATTAAGTAGTAGTAAATGATAGGGGTAATTTTACCAAATCACCCTTTGAATATAATAAATGTTTTGCTTTGAAAAATGCAATGAGGGATGAATAGTATTTAATATCAAGGATAAAATGGGGGGAAAAGGATAAATAATGTATTGGTTTTTCAAACTGGACAAGTATTGTTGGACATCTCAAATTACAAATGTGGACAACTAAAGAAGGACGGAGGGAGTATGTATTGATTTTGTAAAATGAAAAGTATTAAGGAACATCTATTTTTAGTAAGGTCGACAACTAATTAGAAACGGAGGGAGTAATTTTTTAGTTTAATTTCATACTCCCTCCGTTCCTAAATAAGTGCATAGTAATGTGGCAATATTTGCCTGAAAATTTCATGGTTGCTATAGTAATGTGTTGTTAGATATGTATACTGACATTTGACGTTTAAATCTCATTTAACTATTATAAACAAAAATATGCAAACAAATTTAGTTTAATGATTTTGTGTATCAAGAAAAATAAATGTATTTGTTAACCAATTTAATGTGAAAAAGGCAAACTCCAGTCTTTTCTAGTGAAGTTATAACCATAACTGATGTACACAATTTAAATATATATTTTTTTATTTTTTAGATAGTCGTACTTGAAATTTACGAGTATGTAATAACATTAATGATGATGATTATAAATATTTTAATATTTTATTTTTATGCATAATATATCTTTTGCAAAATACATTACACAATATTGAAATATGATTATTACGTTATTGAGGGATAATTTTAGAAAGAGTTTACTGTTATAATAAATATTGTTATAACGAGGTTTGACTTTACATAATTTCTGATGTAGAATAAACTAATTATTTATTTAAACTATCTCTTAAAAAAGGAAGATTTAGTCGCATAAATGAATAAATAAAATATATTAAGTGAGATAATTATCTTTTTGAGTATTTTTTATAAAATATTTACTTCTTTTAAATATATTTTTTATTTCTTAACTAGATATACCATATTTAGAAAATATTTAACATCTATAGCCACTGTACTATGTACTAAAAGTAAATTATGCATGCAATATAGATGTATTATTATAGGTGTATTAAAATATAGGGATAATTACACAAAAGTACAACTAGCAAATATACTTTACATAGTAGCCAAAAATATACTTTACACTTTATAGCCCAAATATAATATGGTCATTCACTGTAAACTAATTTTTCTTTCTAGTTATATAGGGAACAACACTTCTCATACCAAATTCTCAGCTTCTTCTACACGATTTTTACTTCAATTCTTTTCCAATTCTCTCCCAAAAAACTTCAAACAAATTGGTGAAAAATTCAGCATTGTTTTGAGTTTTTTTCTACAATTTAAGGTTCCAATATTTTCGTAAATAAGCTTTGTTTCGAGTGGGTATAGTTATAACAGATCGGTTATGTATTGAGGATCCCAAATCTGAAATTTTGGATGATTTGGTGTAGTTTTGAGGTGTTTTTGAATGAATTTGATGCTTGAATTCGAGGAAGAAGGCGAAGTCTGTTGTTTGGTACAACAGTGTATATATTTGTATACTATATTGTATATTATTGTATATATTTGTATATTGTATTGTATATTATTGTATATATTTGTATACTGTATTGTATATTGTTGTATATACAATACAATTTTTTTTATTTCGGTGATTTTCTTCTTCCTCTCCATTTTATACACACTTATACAATGTAGATACATTGTTTAAACATTATATATACATATGTATATATTTGTATAATTATGTATATTATTATATAGTTGTATATATGCACCTAATATACAACATTATGCAAAATTATAAAAGGTGTATAGTATATTCATATACAATATTATACAAATATTATACAAAAAAATTGACTTTGACTTCTTCCTTTATTCAAGAAAAAAAATCAACCTCACCAAGCTCCTTCATCTTTGACAATTCATACTTTAAGGAACTTCTGAGTGGGGAAAAATTAATGCATCTCTAGTCAAAGATTAGACAAGTAAAGGAAAGGGGCGCATAAGAGAATTTGAGCAGGAAAAAGAAGCCGAAGAGACGGTGTTTTGGAAATTGCATTTAACCTGGTAAGTGTCTATATATTTCTCCTCTTCTCTTGGCAATTGTTTAAGACGATGCTATGTCACATTATTATTTTCAGGTAGTCAAGTTATAGATTGATAAACTCGATCTACGTTCTCCACGATATCATAGTATTTGGACTTTTTATTTCACAAGATAGCTTATTTTGGTTTTTTTCTTCTGTAGGCGTGTGGTACAAACGACTAAGAGAATCACAAGGGGAGTGTCATGTTCAGTGGAGCAGCACTAGCAATTATATTTGATGAAATAAGCCTCATGACAGTGTAGATGCTCATGGACATGATTGTTTGATAATATTATTGTGATTTGTGAGTTTTAAACTGGTGTTTGCTTTCTCTATGTTGCAAGATGAAGATGAGGGATGTAAGAGAGAGAGAGAGAGTAATAATTTGGGAGATGTAAGAGAGAGTAATAATTTGGATAAGGATGTAAAATAACTTTTTTTTTAAATACAATTGAGTCATATTTGGTAATGTAACATAGAGTGGCTATATTTTGTAATGTAACATTACTAGTTGCATTTTTTTGTAATTTGTCCTAAAATATATTATACTTGTTTTGATTAAACAATTGCACTATGTATTAAAAATGAATTATGTATGCAATATAGATGTATTACATTATGTACTAAAAGTGAATTATGCATGCAATATCGATGTATTACACTATGTACTAAAAGTGAACTATGCATGCAATATCAATGTATTACACTATGTACTAAAAGTGAACTATGCATGCAATATCAATGTATTACACTATGTACTAAAAGTGAATTATGCATGCAATATAGATGTATTATAATTGTCTTAAAATATATTATGTTTGTTTTAGTAAAAAATCTGCACTATATATTAAAAGTGAATTATACATAAAATATAAATGTATTAAAATTATATAACTATAAATTGTAAATATTTTCTAAATATGGTATGTTTAGGTAAGTTCCCTACTTTTTATTCTTGAAATTGTAAGTTTCTAAATATTTGTTTACCCAAGTTAGTTGGGTTTCCCACAAAGGGAAGGATTGAGCTTTACACGGTTTGCTAAAATTGTTCAAACCTTGTTCTATAAATTGATACTCATAACTCATAAACTTTCTCAAAATTCTCTCGTCTCTATACTTTCTATTTTATTATTCCCTCTTTGAAAAATATATCATACGCAAAAAGTGTCATGGAGTTACTTACCGTTAAGAAAACTCAAGGGCGGAGGAAAATCGAAATGAAGCCGATTGCAAATCAAAATCGCAGGAACGTTACGTTTTCCAAACGTCGTTCGGGTCTTTTCAAGAAAGCTGGTGAACTTTGTGTTTTATGTGGTGCAGAAATCGCTATAATCGTTCAGTCTTTGAAACAACATCGTTTACTCACATTTGGTCACCCCAACGCTGACACCATCATCGACCGGTACCTTACTGAAAAATACGCCGCTGATCAGCCATACAACTTTGTGCAACAGAGTAACGAATACTATTCTCAAATCAGAGAATTGGAAGCGGAGGAGAAGAAGAAGGAGATCATTGATGAATCGAAGATGATGAATGGTGATAATAAAAATGGATTCTGGTGGAATGAATCGATTGATGATATGGGAATTGAAGATCTTGATAAATTTGTGGACGCATTGGAAGAATTGAAGAAGAGAGTAAACATGAGAGTTGATGAATTGAGTATGATAAATGGTTCTTCTTCAACTATGAATCAGGCTATTGATTATTGTGCTTCCGTTGTTCCTTTCGATTTCAATTTATGATCAATTTATGTACCACCTTTCGAATTTTGATATTCAAATATACACCTAAATTAATGCCTAAGAAATTAAAGCAACCTTAATGTATTCAGGCGAGTCTGCTCCTCAATATTTTTTGTTTGCTTATTAAATATGACAATCGCTTATTTTTCATTAGAACATTTTCTTGAAAAATATTTTTCTTCGTACCAAGCCCTCTAATGTACAGAGATATAGTCATCTTCAACCATTTATTGCTTTGGCTAGCTTTCATCTTCATTCTCTACTACAGAGCTGCTGCAGCACAGATACAGGCTCAAACCCTGTATTTGTATTAAAAAGGTTCATTTGATATGTATAAATAATCTATCCAGAACTCTGTAAGCAAACCATAAACTAAAAATCCTGACTCCGCCTCTAAATGGAGTTAGAGAGAAGAACAGGGGGAAACATTGTGCTTGACAAATGGAAATTTCATTTTTCTGTTGTATTTTGTTCTTCATTATTGGAAGTGGATAAAAGAAAGAACAAAGGAAGGTGTGGAGACACAAAGGGTAGAAGGTTAGTAGGTAGAAGTGTGTCCATACTAGTAGGTAGGAGTGCATTATCTTGATGCCCTTACTAGCAGTCATAGGACTAATTTTATAGTTTCTTGTTCTTCGATTTCTGTTACTAGCTATTTTTTTTGTGTAGTTCGATTGTAGTATTATTTTGTTGTAGCACCGTTCTGCTACTATCGAGGGTGTACTGAAACAGCGTCTTTTCCTCACCTCTGAGGTAGAGGTAAGGTCTGCGTACACTCTATCCTTCCCAGACCCCACTTTGTAGGACTACACTGAGTATGTTGTTGTTGTCGTTGATAAAAGAAAGAACAAAAGAAATATTTGCTTGAATTCTTCTTGCAAGAGATGCATATCGTTTGACTGATTTGCATTGCAGAAACTTCAACTTGGTCTTATTGCTCCAGCAATAAAAATGGTTTCTTTAACTTCTGAAATAAATAGAGTAAACTGACAATATTGGTTTGTTCAACTACAGTATTTCAATCAATCTTCTGAATATATTACAAAAGGATTTAGTTCCCCCTCTAAAACTATCCAGAACCAACTAGTGAGCTTCAGTTTTCTAGATGTTAAAGAAGTAATGGATTTACATTTGCACATAACAAATTCTTTAAACTATGCAAAGCGAATTTCCCACCCTCATAAGGTACAAGGTCACTACATAAAAGAACCTTACTCCAGAAATGGATAATAGATATATCTCCTCTTAGGCCCTGTACAAATATGGATTTCATGTACAGAAGAGTGAAATTGTATTCTGCCAGGAGAGCAATCTGTTCTCTTCAGTCCTCTTCTTGTCTTTTACGTGCTTTCCTAACTGCTTCTTGAATTTGTCTCTCATGTTCCTTTAACATGTCTTCCATACTTCCTCCTGGTGGCATTAGTGGTCCAGAGTGCAGGAGTCTGCTTCTTTTTGGCACATAAACCTGAAGCGAGGGGAAAGTCAAACTCAAGAAAGCTCAAAAAAAAGGAGGAAACGTTCAAAATTTCAAAACAGCACATGAAAAAACAGGAAGTTAGTTTTCAAATCAAAATTTCTTCTCAAATAATCCTAAGCTAACTCTGCAGCTCAACTGCCAGTGGATCCTGGATGACTTAATCATTAGGCCTAACGACATCCTATATCTCTGCTTGTGTGTGTTGTGTGGGAATAGTTACATTTTTCGCCACTGCAAAATATCAATTTCTTCTCAAAACGTGTAAAGCTGATACCGTCTAGCCCAACATTCTAAATGGATCCTTGATGACTTGACAATTAGACCTCTTGCGATTGTGTCTGTCAGATCAGTTAATTGATGTTTGAATAGACAATAAGGAAACCAATAATTCTGAGTTTAAAAGCATGGAAGCTAACGGAACTTTTTGATCTAAGGAACAGACCGTGGAATCTCCACGAGATGACCTATCATCTCTCGCTGAACGAATGCTTGAAAACTCTCCTGCAACTCGAGTCTTGTGAGAACCCTGCCTTACAAGCTGTGCACCATGTTGGGAAGCGGGATATGCCCGTTCATTGATTGCACTTGAATCCTCCTTTGCTTTGTTAGACCATGTGTAACCAGCTATATTAGGATGGATCACTGAATTAGATTGACCAAGTCCGTATCTCGATGCTGGTGGCTCTATAGAGAAACCAGCTCTATTGTCCTCGAGAGCATTGTATTTCACGCTGATATTTTTGCTAGGCTGTCCCTGCAATTTTTTGCATTAGCCATTGGTGCAACAATAGAGGTCTTGAGCAAGAAAAATGTAAAGATTCAGTAGAAGAAGTCTTGGACAACTAGAAGAAAATAAAACCTGTCCGTGAGCATTGAGTTCTGTTGTCGGTTCTTCTTTTGCCTGTGTCGATGACTTCTTTGTTGTTTCGCCTCCATGTCCTTTTCCAGCCTCAGCCTCAGCCTTTCGCCTGTGATTAGATAACGTAATTGTGAAACTATATGAAAGAACAGCTAAGTTATGGTTACAAGAAAGCTGCACTTTCTTTGGAGGACATGATAGTAAACATATATAGGTCAAAGCATGAGAACAAAATTACAAGTCACTCTCAATTTTGGTCAGAGTAGGAACCTATATTAAACCCGTAAGGGCTTGCTTTATCTGATCTCTCCGTTTGAAGATTTGTTTAACATATTACTCCTACTTAGTTTGATATTCTCATATGCTAAGTCAGCCCGAGCAGCAGCCATGTCCAATGAAGAAGGTAGACATCAAAATTGGGTTGCATTATTTTGTTGAACTGTCACTAAGCCCCCACATTTTTAATCTCAAAAAATATTCGTTAGAGCATTGTACCGATATATATATATATATATATAGAAGGAGAATAGAAAGAAAATTGAGAAAAAATAAGCAACAACTTTAAATTAATATAAGTAGAATAAGATGAAAGGAGTTATACTAAATATATTAATGTAACATATGAATAGCATATGCTGATTCAGAAAACATTACTGAGCAGTAAAAATGTATATATGCAACAATGTGGTATACCTTTTCGCTTCCTGATCTCGAACCTTAGCATCGTATTCCTTGCTTGGAGGATACTTTGGTAAACTATATGGATCACAAGGTAGGGGCTTCCCTTTGAAGAACTGAAAAGTGAAACCAAAGAAGAAAGATATAAAGCATTCTTTTGGTAGAGAAATTTATAGGAGATGAACAACGTATTCTAATAGATTGAACAAATGATTTCCCAAAACAAAAAACAAAACAAAGAAGTTGCTCATATCATCGATTGGCAGTGACAGGCCACATAGATAGCAAAAAACAAAACAAAGCAGTTGCTCATATCAGGACAAGTGTTGAAGTTAAAAAATATATTTCGAAATAGATGTTATTATAGAGCTTAACAAAAGGATTGATCAGATGAAGAGCTTTTTCCTTTGATTTTTCACATCAAACAAGAAAGCCCAGCCACATAAGATTAACACAAAACGCATAGCTTGACAACAAACAATGACATGTTAGGACAACATTTTTGAGTTTATGTGAATTGATCCCCTCTTTAGCTCTTTGAGGAATTGTTCGCCTTCTAAAGTGGGAACAATTTTTTAATGAAATTGTTCCTATGAAAGTGACAAAAGAAAACTTCCACTTAATTATAGATACAATGCTGGACAAAAGGACTGATAGGATTGATATTAACAGCATTTATTAATCACTAAATTTGAAAATACTTTTCTTCTTCACAGAAAATATGAAAAACTACTTTCCAGAAGGTATAGTTCCAAAAGGAGAGGCTAGTTTTTGACAGTACCTCACTATTGAGTGCAGAAGAAGCAGTCCCGCGCTTTTCTGGTTCTATTGCAAGAAGCACCTCAACAAGGGCCAAAGCTGTCGGAGGCAAGTCCTTGAATGTATCAGCAATGCGGCGCTTATATGGATTCTGTTGCTTAAAACTAGAAGCAAGTGGAAGTTTTGATTTCTTCCAGTACTCCTCACAAGGTGAACCACAAAGCTTGAATATTTTATGCATTTGCTCCACCTAGAAATTGTTTCAACTCTCTCAGTTAATAAATGCATGAAGAAACAGTGCTAATTCGTTATGAGATGAAAAATTTATAGAAATAGATAGGGGATTTAGTGCTTGATGGTTATTCATTGGTTGCAGACAGTTAATAAGACAAAAATAAAACCCCTGTGGAGATCCCTTTGATCTACCTAGAAGTAGAAATCAGAATGCAATACATCAGAAGGATACAAAAAACTAAGGGAGGAAACTGCAAAATTTTCTAGGGAAGTAGAGATCAAGGAGTGAATTCGAGCCCCGTAACAGGAGTACCTCTGTTCTTCCAGGCATGATAGGCTTTCCAGAAAATAATTCAGCAAGGATGCAACCAGCGCTCCACATATCAATGGCCACTCCATATTCTGTTGCACCAAGCAAAAGCTCAGGAGCCCTATACCACAGTGTTACGACACGACTTGTTAATGGCTGCTTTTGGTTGGGCTTAAATGACGTCGCCAGACCAAAGTCTCCGATCTTTAGAACACCATTTTCACCAATTAGAAGATTTGCTCCCTTAATGTCTCGATGAAGTATACCACGACTATGACAGTGTTCGAGTCCCCGAAGCATTTGTTGCATATAACATTTTATCTGAAATACAATTCAAATTGTGCAACATAAGGATATAAAGAACATGTAAACTACTTTGTAAGAATAATGCACCTACCTAAATGGTGCCTGATGGTGAGAGAACTCCATAAGAGTATTTCCTTTTTATTATTACTTTTTAACTTGTGCAAACATCATTTTTCACTTGCATCACGATGCACTCTAGCTTTAACAAGGAAAAAGAACAGGACTTGTCAGAAGAAATACCTGTGGTTCAGTGAACTTGATCCCAGGTGCTGATGCAAGTCCAGCAAGATCGTGCTCCATGTATTCAAATACAAGATATAAGCTCCCTGAAATCTTGGATGTGACCAAAGCCTCAAGTTTCATAACATTTGGGTGGTCCAATCTACGCAAAATACAAATCTCTCTCGCCATAAAGCGAACACTCTCTGGATCCATATTGACAAATTTTACTTTCTTCATTGCAACAATTTTGTCGGTTTTAAGGTCACGGGCCTTGTAAACATTACTATATGTTCCTTGACCAATCTGCATTGGAAAATAAACATTAGAGGCTATTAGTTCCAAGAATCGAGAGATATCTAAAAGTTAAATGGCATCATCATTATTTCAATTAGAAATTCATAATCTTAAGACAGGTTACCTTGAACCAAGCTGACACCAAGAAAAAAAATAAGTAATCAAGCAAACTCAGATAATTGATAGAACATTTCAGTTATCTTTTCAAAATCATCACGTATACATATGATTACATAAAGGGCAGCCCGGTGCACTAAATCTCCCGTTATGCGCTGGGGTCCGGGGAAGGGTCGGACCACAAGGGTCTACTGTACGTAGTCTTACCTTGCATTTCTGCCAGAGGCTGTTTCCACAGCTTGAACCCGTGACCTCCCGGTCACATGGCAACAACTTTACCAGTTACTCCAAGGCTCCCCTTCATGCATATGATTACATCCCCAATTAAAATTGTTAATGCATTTTTCACATGTTTCGAAATTGAAAGCAACAAATATAAGTGAAAAGATATCTTTTCTGAGTAAGGAAAACTTTGATGTCATTTCTATATATTGTCGTGTGATGGATTGACACATCGAGACACTGTGTAACAAAATGAAATATCTAATAAATTTGGTTCCTAAAACACCCAGAGGACAAGGAAACAGGTTGATGTGAAACAATATTGCAACCATCACCAGGTTGATTCCATCAGTATGATAATCTTCCTTGGATCGATAATTTCCAAGATTGTGAAAATTGGACAAACTGAAGGGGGCAGCCCGGTGCACTAAAGCTCCCGCTATGCCCAGGGTCCGGGGAAGGGCCCGACCACAAGGGTCCATTGTACGCAGCCTTACCTTGCATTTCTGCCCAGAGGCTGTTTCCAAGGCTTGAACCCATGATATGCCATGTGAAAAGTATAAAAATTAGTGTAATGAAACTTAGAAGCAGTAAATATAGCAATTTAAAGATAACGTAGAACTAACTTTGTTCAATTTTTCAAATGATTCTGCACTTCGAGGAACCCACCCTTGAATAGCCTCCTGTGCAACTGAACTTAGCCATAAAGGCCAACCAGCAGCGCTCAGCTCGCCTATTACACCAGGAGGCATGTTTACAACTCGAGAACTTGATCGTATCAGTCCAAAATCCATCGTTGATTGCCTCTTTAAACGTCCGTCTTTAGGCCTCTCCCTAATCCTAGTTTTCTCACTATCATCAACTTTTGTTGAAACAACACCATTGGCTTCTGTTATTGCCACCTTGGGTTTAACAATTTCTTTAATCTCTTCCCTTACTGATGGAGCAACCAACTGTACAGAAGATTTATCAACTTGTATTTCTTTTTCCTTTGCATGTTCAACAACATCATCATCAGCCTTTGAACAAATAGAGCCCATAAGTCTGCAACAAGATATTCTGTCAAACAGACGCATTTGAGCCCCAAATAGTTAGCCACCAAAGACCCAAACTTTCCACAATATCTTTCAGTAGTATCATATTCAGCTAACCAAATTGACATTTCACAACACATTCTTGATTTTCCAGTTTTCCCTTTCCATGTTACCAATCAAAACATATACCTCAAGATCACAAATCTGTTCTAAATTTTCAAGGCATTCAAGAATGCCAACAATAATCAGAGATTGGAAGAAATGACAACCAAAATTTCCAGGACCTTAGGACATATATGTCCTTTTTTTAGAAAGTCAAAAACCCAGACCAGAAATCCAGCATTATAGCCAAACACAAAATTCAAGATTCCAGCATACACAAAATAATCATAAATATGTATGTAGATTGTTATGCTAGGTTGGATTAATGCAGGAAGGCTGGTCAAGGGGTACCTAATGAGGGTATTATGGGCTTGGAAAAAAGTTTTATTTTTCCAGAAAATTCAACTGTTTTATTACATTCCATTATTTGTTTTATCAAGAAAAAATTTAATTTTTTTGGTGATAAAATAAGGAAAAAGACTTAATTTGTTACCCAAAAATATGCTGATTATTCAAGATTATTATTCAAGAAAATAGTAGTGTGTTGGTAACACCTAGAAAAACGTATAGCCATAGGTTTATCCTTCTTCTTTTTGATGAAATACAAGAAAATATGTTACCTTTATTTGGTTTTTCCTTGTTTGAGGTTTTTGCTGTCTCTTTCTTTAGTAATTCTGCATTGCCATTTAATTTCTGTATAGAAAAATAAAATAGAAGTGGCAAACATAGGCTATTTGAACTTAGCTGGTGCAACTAGTAGACGTGCAATGCAGTATAGCTGCAAAATGTGGGACCAAAAGAAGATCATTGTGGGACAAATTGAGTTTTGACTTAATTACTTCTCTTGATTTGCACTTGAACTTCATGGATATGACACCTATCTTTAATTAAATTATAGTAGTTGTTGAAGAGATTAATTATAGTATCTCGTAGAGCTAAATTCTTGAACAACTGTAGTTTTAATTTTTTTTCGCGCCCATTAAAAGAAAATGTTCAAGTTATTACTCCTCCATTTCGTTTTAGTTGTCTTCTTTCTAAAAATATTTATTTCAATTTAGTTGTCTCATTTATGAAATCAAGAGAATTTAATAACCCCTAATAAATAAAACCAAACTTAATTAACATGTTTTTTACTTCATTAAATTACTTAACTATGGTAAATTATATTAGTTTGGTGTATACACCAGGTGTGAATAAGTTTTTATCGTACGAAATCACTTCCAACATATCCTTATGTATTTCAAGTTCTAACAAATTTATCCAAATTTTCATTTTTCTAGGATTTTACTAAGTATAGCACAAACTTTAAATTGTTAGAATTTTTTATTGGCAAACAACATAAATTTCAACTGTTTAGTACCTAATTACACTTTATCTCCACTCTTTTCAAAATTATATTAAATTCTGGATTTTGTGTCGCAATACATTACTTAGGATCGCGATACATTACTTAGGGGGCGCAATACATTACTTAGGGGTCGTGATACATTACTTAGCCGGTCCCCTGATGGTTGCGATACATTACTTATAGTCGAGATACATTACTTAGCCAGTCCTGTGATGTATCTTCCCGATCTCGTGATGTATCGCGACTCCAAGTGATGTATCGGGATCCTAAGTGATGTATCGCGACCCTAAGTAAAATCCGGGATTTTTGTAATTACTTTATAGGGATGGAATTTTGAGTAAATATGGTAAGTCCCTATTAAAGGGTTAGGAGTTCAAGGCTTGGGCCGGCTTAATAGTTTTGGTTCACGAGTCAGATCTGAAATCGATACCTATAAAAAAGTGAATTGAACTAGATCAGGTAAAAACCCACAGGTCAAGATAATAACAGGTTTGAGTTGGCAAGTCAATTCATTTATCAAGTTTAGATTCAACCAAAAAAAAAAAGGCTTTTAGAACTTTCTACCTCTAAAACTCGTGATAGTAAATAGATCGTAACATTTGTGTGACTTCAAAATTTTCTTTAAGTAAAATTTTATGATACATAATTTATTTATCAATATAAAAATATATCATTCTTGTAAGATTTAATACCTCAAAATCCCTAAACTCTTTATATTTTGTCAATACCTCATAGAGGTTTTGAGGTATTGACGCTTCTTGTAACGGTTTATAATTAATTAATTCTTTTATTATATATAGTTTTGGGAGGAAAGATATATTCAACGGCAGATTAAGGAGTTTTAATTTATAGATTCTTGACATAATCATTTTCCCTTATTACATGTTGGATAATATACATGCTAAACAAATTCGTTAATATAAATTAGAGGTGTCAATTGGGAGATGGGTTGAATCTGGACGGGTAAAAATGGGTTGAGTTAATAATTGAATGAGTTATATATTGATCCGTTCAAAAGCTATTGAGATGAAATAAATTGAACTGAAATGGGTAAAATGCGGGAAAGGATCCCCTCCAGTATTATTTTGTCCATTACTTCTCAATGATGTAGTAGATGTAGGCCACGTAAACAAAATGAATATTAAAGGCTAGGATTTTTTTGTTACTTCTTCAAAAGATAATACTCTTACACTAATAATACCAAACCCAAAGTATTTATATGTATTAATACTCCTTCAAATTTATTTATATTTTATTGTATGTTTTTTAATATTTTAAAAGGTAAAACATGAATAAATATTGTGAATTATCAGATTCTGGAAATTGATTTCATTATTCACATAAGATCATTTAAATCCACTTTTATGGAAAAAGAGATATATAATACGATGTTGAAACAAATAAAAAATTTCTTGAAGAAGTATTAACAAAACAATCCAAGCTTTTACGGTTATAAATATCTATTTTTAAGTCCTTCTCGATACTATTTTCTTTTGATTTGTAATTTACTTTAGATTTAAAAATATTATTTAGTGTAAAAAATAATAAATCTTTGAAGAAGTAACAAAGAAAATTATTCTAGCCTCTACTATTCATTTTGTACACGTGGCCAGTATCCATCGTACCATTGAAAAATAATACACAAAATAGTAATGGAGGGGAACCTTTCTCATAAAATGCAGATCATAACTTAATCCGTCCAATTCTTATTAAATTTTAATTACTTTATTATAGTTGCTATATGTACCATATCAAATTAAAAAAATGACTTATTTAAAAAAAAAAAAATTAACAAGATTTTTCATGAGTCAATCTGAGCTACATATCAACCCTATTTTTGATGAGTTGAAATGAATTAAGCTAAGAAATGGACCGATTATTCATTCATTCAAACTTGAACAGATTAAGCGGATTGAGTTTTATTTTGTCAATCCCTAATATAAATATAAAGTTGAGCTAAAATTACTGGAAAAGAAGCCGACTTTTGAAACTAACATGGGTTATCGTAGAATGATTGAAATTCATTTGCTCTTAATCAATGATTTTGAGTTTGAGATTTGGAAATAGAAAAAATCTTGTAATCTTATAAAACACAATTTCAAATTTAATCTGACTTTAATATAAATATCGATCAGCGAAGCGAAAAAACAAAACAGAAGAGAGCAAAATGAATTATTTTTTTTTAACAGCAAAAAAAATGGGCTTTTCCAGCAAGCAGATTAGAATTGGAGTAGAGATAATGAGTGGTCTCATCTGAACTCATGCATTAACTTCCAAAACCAAGTCCCTTCCATTCGTCACCAAATCCTTAAAGCACGTGTTCAACTCCATGCATGTTGTTATATGTACTTTACCTTGGTGTTTATCTTCCCTAGCTACACATACATGTACACTAAACGTTAAATTAAACACAAATCCCAAAAACACCAACAACAAATTTAAAACCGCCTGATCTCTTCTTCTCTCATTTTCCTTTTTTATTTTCATCTCCTCTTAGCTATTTGCTTCCTGTTGAACTGAAATGATGGATTTGGTTAATTCAGTGTTGAATTTTGTGGTGCCACCAGCAAGTTTGGTCATGCTAGCCTTTGCATGGCCTGCTTTGTACTTCATCAACACTTGTGAATGGTTGTACAATTCTTTCTTTGGAGAAGACATGGAGGACAAAGTGGTCATCATCACTGGAGCTTCTTCTGGTATTGGAGAGGTAAAAAAAAAAACTTTAAAAAAATTCAAAAGATTACTCTGATTCGTTTTGTGACATAGAATTGGTAACTAATTTGTGTATCAAATTTATTTCCTTCTGTTGATGTCCCATGTCGGTTGTGGGAGGAAAATCATTATCTTTTTCACCTCCTATCGAGCTAGCGCTAGCTTTTGGGGTTGAGTAAAACTTAGTGTTTTTTTGTTATCCGATTCTTGACTTTTACTCAAGGAAAAATTGATTTCTTTGTTTGTCTTACCTTTTTTAGTCCAATTAAAAAGAAAAAATCTTTTTTTGGGGTAATCTTTTAATTTTATTTTTTCACATATGACATGACATGTTTAAGATCGTAACATTAAAAGACACTTTCTACATTTCTTTATCGATTTAAGATTATAAGATTCAAAAAGAATTTTTACTTTCTAAAATTACATCTCAATTCAAAATCAGACAAAAGATCATACAAATTAAACGGGGGAGTGTAACCTCATTTCTTGAGTTAGTCCAAGACCATTCTTATCACCTTCCTAGCATGCAATAGATAGAACTATTCTTAAATTATTTGTAGAATTTAAAGTATTTGGAGTTACAAAATCGAATTTAGCAATTGAAACTAAAGAAGCCCAAAAAAACAAAAACAGAAAGAGGGAAGAAAACACTTTTTGCCTGTCAATGGACTTTGTTCAAGTACTTAAACAATAGGTCAATGGTAAATAATTTACCTTTGCTTTGTCATAATAAGATAAACTGCACTCCTAATTTAGGGGAATATTAGTAATTTCTGTGAGACATCGACAAGAAGATTTATGCCCACCAGTGTTAAAGCTACAAACTTGCGGGAATCTTAGTAGTTCAGTTGGTTGGCTGGCTACCTGAACTTTCACTTTGCAGGAATCTCAGTAGTTCAGTTGGTTGGCTGGCTGGCTGAACTTTCACTTTGTTGGTGTAGTTCGTAGTTCGACTCCCTACCTTGTAATCCCCTTTCCCTATCCCCACTATTTTATTAAACTTTGTTTTAAAAAAGAAGCTACGAACTTGCTATTTTT
This sequence comes from Capsicum rhomboideum, assembly GCA_031232105.1. NCBI lineage: Eukaryota > Viridiplantae > Streptophyta > Magnoliopsida > Solanales > Solanaceae > Capsicum > Capsicum rhomboideum. The sequence goes on along the minus strand of CP124713.1, from coordinate 13,890,538 downwards.
CTTTCTTTTTTTTTTTGTTCTTGTGCATGATCTGTATTGGACAAGCTGTGACAGATACTTGGTTTTACTATTAATATTAGCAAATTGCATATGAATATGCAAAGAAGAAAGCCCATCTAGTTCTGGTTGCACGAAGAGAAACCAGACTCTGGGGAATTAGCGAGAATGCCAGGGCACTAGGTGCAAAAAGTGTCCTCATAACAGCTGCAGATGTTGTTAAAGAAGCTGATTGTAGGAGATTCATCACCGAGACAGTAAACTTATATGGACGTGGTAAGCACTTTGCTGGATCCAGTTGTTGTATCTCTAGTTTTATGTTGTAATAGGCGTTAAGTATGTCAGTATAACACACCTTCTTTCATTGAAATGGGAAAGCAGTGCACAGGGATTTCGAGGAATTTGACCTGCCAAATGCAGGTTCCCTCCCAATGATGTGTCAAACCAAAATGTGAAAATGTGATTTTTTGAGTAATCAAAAATACCGAGAATATAATGTGGCCCAAGCTAATGCATCATCGTCAAAACCTCTCCCTGTCGGTGAAATGATATGAATTATTTTTGTGTTATTTGCTTTTCGTGTTTTGGTTCATGCAGACTATAGTATATGTAAGCTTCATCAAACAATCGTTTTCAAAGCAGAGGTAAAAACGCTGTCTTGAACTTTGTGGCGTGGAGCTTTACAGTTGGAGATGGATGTTACTGAGTATTACCTTTATCAAGATATTACGTCCTATTTCATTTCTCATGTCTTGAATAGAATTATGTTTGTCTATGAAAAACAATAAAATGTTATAAACGCTTTGAAACAATAACTTAACCGAATTTCTTGTGTACTTTCAAATCTCCAATCTTTGTTCTACAGACAATTTGTTTTCAATTGCATTATGCAAATTGGTCCATTACTTGGAAAGCAAATTAAGACTAAAATTGAAATGTATATAGTAGCGTACGTGTATAGGTCGGCATGTTTCAATCACGGAGAATAGCGGGTAGGGACAGAAATGCTGTCTCAATTTTATTCTGACAACAGTCTCCGTTCATTTCCCTACTTTCAGTTGATCATCTTGTAAATACAGCAAGTTTGGGTCATACCTTCTACCTAGAAGAAGCCACAGATACAAATGTCTTCCCCATTTTGATGGTATGTGGAGCTTTCTACTCTTGATCACTCGCAATCATTTCTCTTTTAGCTTTTGATGAAAATGCATTGGTATAATGATTGTTCCCAAGTTTCTTGTTGCAGGGGTACAACAACTTATATTTTGCTCCGAATACCTTTTCAAATTTGGATATGCCTGAATATTGTCCATTTTTCAGGATATCAATTTTTGGGGAAATGTATATCCTACCTATGTAGCTCTACCTTACCTGAGGCAAAGCAGAGGCCGAGTCATAGTGAATGCTTCAGTAGAGAGTTGGTTACCATTGCCAAGGATGAGCTTATATTCAGTTAGTAATTCTGACCGTTGCTATCTATTCCTCTAAATGGAGTTTGTCCAGTTTGACAATTGAATTACTAAATATTTCTTCGTCACCACTATTTCCTTTGTCCGCAAGCGGTTCTTCTTTTCTGTTCTTTTTTTGAATTTTTCCTTTTTGGAGATGATAATAGTTGCATCATGTTTTGTTTTATAAAATAGGCAGCAAAAGCAGGACTGGTAAATTTTTACGAGACCCTGAGATTTGAGGTGGATGGTGACGTAGGGGTCACAATAGCGACACACGGATGGATTGGGACTGAAATGACAGGTGGAAAATTCATGCTAGAGGAAGGTGCTGAGATGCAGTGGAAGGAAGAAAGAGAAGTAAGTCTCTCTTTTCCAAGCCGAAATTGTGTTACTTGCCCGAGATTGTGTACTAGTATTTGCTCAGTAAATTCTCTGTCTAGTTCTTCTTCAGATTATGTCACTAGATTTCATTTAATAAGAAGACAATTAATACTCCTGGATGGTGCAGGCTACACACTCATTGTTTTAAGGTAATACGAAAACTTATAGTTGCCTACTCCAAGTAGCTGTCTGCATTCCCGCTCTACCCAGTGTAGGTAGAGTTGTATCAGATTTGGAGGTGTTTTTTACTGGGAAAGATATTATGAGCTTCATGTCATAAGTTACATATTGACAGTGAAGAAATTGAAATTGTAGTTTAACCGGCTGCATCGATCGTTTTACTTGTAGAATTTTAACCAACTATACTATAGTATTGCTGGGAAATTAGAATGAACTGACGGGAACATGAATGAACTGAGAACTTAACAATACACGGTTAATACTGTTAAGAATCGGCAAGATCATATAACCTACAGTCTCATTTATCATGGATTTCATTAACCTTTAATTTCTGATTTTCTTGGAACTTTAGGTAATATTTTATCTCCATGCAATTAAAGTTGTTATATGCTTTCTCGTTCAAGGTTCATGCATCTGGAAGTTCAGTGGAAGACTTTGCGAAGTTGATAGTGTCTGGGGCATGCCGAGGAGATCCATATGTGAAATATCCAAGTTGGTACGACATTTTCCTTCTCTATAGAGTATTCACACCAAATGTTCTCCAATGGACATTCCGGATGTTACTTTCAAGCCAAAGTGCCCGGAGAACTTCCCTCATTGGAACTGGAAGGCCTCTTCTCGAGTCATCCTCTACTAGGATACAGCCTATTCCTGAAACATCCTCTCCTCCACGACAGGCTCTCTCCGAGTCATCATCTCCTCGGCGACAGCCTCTTTCTGGTGGTTCCTCTCCTCAGCATCCATCCGCTGCTCCTCGGAGACGTATGGGGCCTGTTCCGGTTCAGCAGCAAATGGATTGAAGGTAGTAGGTCGAGTCATTACTTTAATTTTACCGTGGTTGTGTTTAGAGGGTGTTGTGTTTCTTTAGTCAAGATTTTATGGATATCATTGTAAGAGTTCACAAGATACACCAAACACTCGGCTTAATAAACGATTGTACTTGTCTTGTTTATGAATGATTTGGTTTTATAAAAGCTTTTCGTTATATATCTGCAACTCACTGAAGCAGGGTGAGGTCACAACTATTAGACTGCAACTTCGGTTAACTTTTTCGCTAGTATAGATTAGAAGTTGCTTTATCTTGCTCACATGAGAATCCTTTGAACTTTTCAAAAATACAATGTTGATTTGACGATAGGCGTTGGAAGTAACCTTGTTCTATTCTTAGAGTCGAAACAGTTCTATCACTTCAATCACATTGAGTGATTGAATGTTGCATCTGATTTCAATGTATATACAGGCAACTATATCGATAAGTACTTGGTGTGTTTGGAGGAAAACTTTTCATTCATTCGAGGGGAAATTACCCAGTAAAGCTGGTGGCAAATGACCCCAACAGTACACGACTGGTAAAGAAGTTATTTGCACAATTCTGTATCATGTATTCAGCTATAAAGGTCAAATAGCCTCACCAATCTAATTTCTGCACATCAAATTCTAGAAGGATCAATCACAATGAATGAGATGATATACACTATGCTACAAAAAATGGACCTTTCTGCAATCTATAGGTCTGCAAGGGGTTCACAACCGATTTCCCGGTCATATTACCGATGCCAGGATTCCTTGAGCCTAAAATCCTTGGAAGGAAAATGAAAGGATCTTGAATAGCCCATCTGGGTTATCAGCATGTACCTGGAAAAAGACATACCTTGTCATTAGGATAAGGATAAAGTTATGCATAATTCTGCAACTTCCTTCAGCAAGGCAAAGTCAGAAAGCTAGTGCACTAAAATTCAAGATTGTTCACATTGTCAAGGAAGGAGAGTCAACAACAACAACAACAACATACCCAGTGTATTCCCACATAGTGGGGTCTGGGGGGGGTAAAGTGTACGCAGTCCATACCACTACCTCCGAAGAAGTAGAGAGGCTGTTTCCGATAGACCCCCGGCTCAGGACAAGAAAGCAGACATAAAGGCATAGCAAAACATGAATCAGGATGACATAACACACACATAAGGAAAACAGAAAACATAGAATAGTGAACATATAGTAGTACTATATAAGAACTAACCGAAAACACCCATTACCGCACGACCAAGGAACTCCGAGGTGTGTGCCAAGCACTGCGACTACTAGCCTGGCTACAACCGGTAACCCTATCCACTATCTAGGCCCCACTCCAAAGAACTAGCCCTCTACCCTAATCCGCGTCCTCTGTCACTGTCAAGGAAGGAGAGTATGGGTAAAAAAACAAAGCTAAAAAATAACTCTTGTTTCACCGTCTACTTTTTACAGGTCAACAGCTGTAAACAGAAAACAAAATCTACCCTAAGTTCATTGACGTCTCTCGGAAGAATAAAGATGCAGAATATAATATCAGCTAAAAACAAATTCAAATAACACTGGAAAGTTTATCTTTATGATTCAATCAGGTTAGCCTATTCTCTATATCATCAGTTTGGGATAGAGGGTAGATAGTTCAACACTGAAAGGGAACAATGAGGCCATCAGCTTTGAGACACAATTTGGAAGGGTCATCGTTTGCTTTAAGAACTCGAGTCAACTACGGTACTCCCTCCATTTCATTTTATGTGGCATTATTTCCCTATTAGAACGTATCAAGAACAATGACTCGATAGGGACAAGTTTCAAAAGTCTTGCTTTCTTAAAACGCCGATACCAGTCAAACTACAGTACATAATTTGAAAGGAAGTATGACAGATTACCAGCTTCCAAATCTGATGCGCATCTTAATATGGGAAGTACTTTGCATCTTGAGAACTTACACAATATACAGCAGAAATGTGTAGGAAAGAAGGAACCTACCCAATGACCTGCATCTTCGAGGACATGCATTTCGACTCCACCTCCTTCCTCTACAGCTTGTTCCTCAGCAACATGGATTCTTCTGATATCCTCAAGGGCCCACCTATGCAGACTTCTTTCTGCTTTCAAAAAGTTAACATGCACGCCCCGAGGAACATCTTCCACAATTTTCCTGCGAGAAGATTCTTGCAATTAGTATTTCATCTTTTTTTGGAAATAAGCCATTGATTTGATCAGAAGCTTGGTGACAGAACAGAAAGAAATTAAATATTTGAAACAAACCACTGATACATTCATGATTCACCTATAATTTAACTAATTCGAACGTAGTCATTGCAAACTTACACATTCATTATCATATGAATAAAATAAGTTATTACGGTTCACATTTATCCTTAGCATGTCAATACTTAATACTTTTCAGGTTCTAATAATACCAGATATTCCCCTTCCCTTTAAGTTTTTTCTATTGCCATGCTAGGTATCGAGTTGAGTAACCAGTTCTCCAGTACATTGCCCATAGAATTCATTGAAAATATTCTGATCATCTTACTGTTCTTATATAAATGTTGAAATTTAATCATGTAAAACAACATCCTGCAACTTATCAACATTTCCATGCATTTTTCTCAAATCTTTTGGTTTAATCTATAGCAACAATATAAAAAGGTCATGCATGTTTGTGATTTTAGTACGTGTCCAGACTACCCAGAATCTATTGGGCAACTGGTTTACACAAGAAGCCAAAAGAATGATCATAATAGATTCCGCATACACAAAACTGACATGAGCAACCTACCACAAATTTGTTTCTTCATATGATTGATACATTTCAGCAATACCCTTGAGATCAAACACCCATGACAAAGGTGAAGGAGATGAACCAGCAGGGTTGGTTTGACGAAGGTTAGTTACCACCCACTGCAAAAAATACAAAGGAAACCAGAAGTTGAAAAAAAAAAAAAAAGAATTTCTCAATTCGCGTCTCCTGTGCAAGCAAATTAACAGTTAGAATAACGGTAATGAACAATGATCAGTGGGATGATGATTGCCTTAAAGATGAACTTTTATTCAGACTTGCAGCATGTTATACTCTATTTACTAAATCATTTATTATACGAACAATTACATGCTACTTTCTTCACGAGTTTGAGTGTTCTGCGGAGAAAAGTTTGGTTTTTAAGTGGAGATGGGGTAGAGGGTCGGGTCCATCATCCACCAAGTTCGAACCGTGTACTAGCAGTAGTGCATGTAGCTGACCCTCAGAGATTTCTAGGTTATTGAAGAAAAATTTGGACGGCAGCTAGCAGATATGGAGCCCCTCTGCTTTCCCCAAAGCAGCAAAGTATTGCCCTTGACAATTACAGTTAACCTTAGGGGCTTAAGGTATTGTAAAATTAGAAGTTTCTCCCCCAAGGTCAGCAATAGTTTCCAGTTTCATGGGGCATACCATTATAGAACAAGAAATCTTTTCAGGACCCAGATAGACATGTCATAGCCGTTTGAGATAGGGTATTCTCCTGCCATCCATACTGAGTAAGGCTATAGGTACATTAAAGATGCTTAGAGAGAGGAGGATATCACTCTTGTAGTACTTTATTTTTTCTTCTTCTTTTTTTTTTTCACAATTTATCCTCTGGTACTCTACCTACTAAAACATCATTCACTTTTTCTATCGCACTAGTCAAGAGATATGTACTCTCTCATCCTTTGGGCACTGAGAAGGGCGGAACATTATAGAAACTTTAAGTCTTAAAGTACATTTATAATGTTTCTGACAAATTGCTGACATTTCATTCATCAGTTACTGAATATCAAGCTCAGTGCCTCGCTAGATGCCAAAAAAATGCCTTAGCTCATACAGCAATTTAAGTTTGCAAAGTAGTGTTAAAATCTTTCAGAATTCCTAGAAAGGAAAAATGTGAGGCCAAAGGATACCTGTGCCACATCCCTGGAAAAACCTTCTTGTATAAGAGCCTCCACAATATCTCGTTTTGAAGAGACCTTCCTTGAAAATAATATTCATAAGAAGAATTGATGTCAATACAAATTATGTGAATATATCAGTAATAAAATCGAGAGAGAGACGCGAGAAGGAGAAACAACATTTGAGTGAGTGAATTTTAGCCTAGGCTAAAAAAGTTTCAATAATTGTATGCTATTTTAAGTTATAAGTCAAAACTCATGCAAAACAATATTAACATTCAAGAACAAAAGAATTAGTCAAGAGGCAAGTTTAATACATAAAGGAGAAAGGCTTGTTCCCATTGCTCTGACAGATTTTCATGTTCTACTTCCATAATAATGGACAAGCTTTTCCCGTCAAAAATAACTTTGTCATTGTAACTTGTAAATAAAATCACATCAAATATCAGTCATACCTTAAATCTAAAGAATTTCTCGCAACTCTACTGGAAACAGTCTCTCTATCTCTACGAGGTAGGGTTAAGGTCTGTGTACACTCTACCCTCTCCAGACCCCACTTGTGGGATTACACTGGGTATGTTGTTATTGTTAAAACATCTATTACCAAGGAGGGAGATAGATATTGTTTACAAGACTTAAGCAAATCCCAACTCTTTATGTAGGAGCAGCCATACAAAAATTGGAGTAAATATCTACACAATTAATATCCTGTGAACTCCAGACACAAAAATATTATGCACTGAACAAGAGATCTTCACTCCCCGGATGCGCTCCTGTTCTGTTCTTTTTAAACTATACACATTAGAGAATGCCATCACGCTAAGGCCCACGGTACCTTCCACTCCAACCTCTATTCAAAAGTCTAAAAGAAACACATATTTATATTGACACACTAAAGATGCCATACAGAATTGACAACAAGATAGCATAAAATTTGTTAAGGTTCATGTAAAGCAATATGCATGGAGACTTTTTTATACAAACTGAAATTGCCAATAGCACTCACCTCTTTCGGTAATTTACTCAGAAATGATATCAATTCAGCTGGATGATCATCTCCATCTGCACCAGCTCTAACCTCTCCTGGAGTAGCATCTAGAACCCAGACCTATGACCCAATTAGTTTAAATTACTTTAGAAAATACTGAGTGGAAAAACGTAAGCAGAAGAAAGGATGGCAAAATAGATAGCAAGAACGAAGAAGGTGCATCAGAAAAGAAAATCATCCCTGAAAACCAATTACCAAAATTATCACTGTAAATGAGTGAACAGTGAGGCAAATGGTATAAATATCGCGTAAACTTAGTTTTTAATATTAACTTTAACCACTCCAGTTTAAGCTATATTCAAACTGCATTGGTATTACTGCAAGTATGCTTGTAGAATTTTCATACAGAATACTTGTCCCAAAAAACCAATTACCAAAATCATTAATTATCATTTGTAAATGAGAGAACTATGAAGCAAATGGTATATACTGCCTTAACTGAGTTTTTACCATGCTTTAGCAACTCACATGTTCCAAGCAATATCCAAAAGTGTGTTTGATATTACCGCTAGAGTTCTCATACAGAATACTTACTCTAACTGGTCGCGCAAGGGGTTTCGGAACCTGCTCAACCATGCTCAATGCAACTGCAGATTAATAAGAAAGATGAGTGTCCGAACAATAAAATATCATTTCTCCAAGTAGCTTTCTACTATAATAAGCTAAAACTTACCTTTTCCGCCAAAGCTGTGACCAACTACAACTCGGGGAGTCAGTCTGAGCTGGCCAAGCTAGACAAAGAAGAAATAAAGAGTGAGCCGAAGCAATGTATTACCATATTTGTATTACCATCTCAGGCAAGAACTGAAGAAGCAAAATGGAGAGCCAATTGACCCAAACCAAAATCAGAAAAACAAGAGAATCATAGGTGACACACCACTGAACTGACATGGCATATCATCTATTTCCCCTGTATTGCAGGATGAATTATAATTTTACCCGTACGCAAGCAGCCTTTCTTTTCTATATTGAGAATGTGTATAGATTTCCATGGAAACGTATGGGCAATGATTCAGTGATATTGGATCAGCCATTAGCATAAGTTGGTAAAAGAAAGCGGACAAATAACAAAAAGACAAGCAAATCGCTTGTTCTTGCATCTAAAGTCACTATGGTTGACACTTAATTACTGCATTGCTATGAGGACTAAAAAGACATGCAAGTCATTTTAAAACCACCAGTAGATGTGATGCCTTTAGATGGGTGAAGAAATATATGATGAAACTGAGGAAGCAACAGGGACTTCACTTTCATGGATTCGAAGATCAAGCTAGGACCCTCTTTGGAGAATTGAAAGCAGTTGGCCAAGTAAGGGGAAAACCCAATAATAACAAGTGCTGCCTACTTGACGAGGTAGAGAGCTGATCACACACAAAAAGAAAAAAGACGAAGTAGTTAATTTTCAAGGAAAAGAAAAAGACAAAGTAGAGAATTGAATATTAACTGAAAGGATCAGAATTCCAAGTAATATGATCCCAGCAGCTATCTTTTGGTGTATTTGGAAAGAAAGGAACCGCAGATGCTTTGATGGGATCTCAACTCCTCCCAACTCTATGAAGACCTTATGTTTAGTTAACTTGTTTAGCTGGCACATCCACACCCCTGTAATAGTGTTGAGAACTTTTTGGATTTTACTAGATGATTGACCCTCAATGAGTTCACAAATGGAAAGAGGAAGTTTATTTGGGAAATAGATTGATAGATTGGGTAGATGAAGCTGTTGGTAGGTATGGAGGCCTACTGATAACAAACGATTATATAGCTGCCAAAGGGGCCTCTAGGATATAGAGATGTTGCCACATGTACATATGCATAAGTATGCATGCAAGCCCCATATTTACTTGCATAAAGACAATATTATTATCAATTCAAGGGAAAAATAAATAATGTTTTCTGATTATTGAGAATAATGTGATTGGTCATGCTCTTCTAAGCTTGCACTAATCAAATAGGAGTACAGTCAAGGACTTGACTGCTAATGTCTGTCAAAAAATTTCATGCCAGACCCACAAAAAGCTTAGTGTAAGATGTAAAGAAACAGAAAGATCATACAAGAAATAGGTGCAAGGAATGCCTTAAGCAGTTTTGCTGATACGGATGTCATAAGAACGACACTAAAGAAAATGCAGTATGTACAAAGTGCAGTATGTCATGGTCAAGAAACTATACCAGCTTTAAGACATCAAGAGCAGCTGATGCAACTGTATGTGCGCCTCTCTTCTTGATAGATGCTGAATCACCATGGCATCGCAAGTCCACCAGGAGAAACTGCAGAAACGTAAATCTACTGTAAGACTGTCCGCAAGAAAATCAGCCAAATATCGTATCAAAACAAGCTGACCATAAGATATCAAGGATCAGTTAGAAAATAATAGAAAAGCAGAGAAGAGGAGGACATTTATGCACTCTTTACTATAAATACTCAGGTGTTGTTTCTATAGACTTTATGGTTATCTTTTTTTCAAATGATGGTGGTGCCTGGGCCAGCTTGCGCTCACCTTGACTATTCCAGCGGGTACCTGCTACATCTCACTAACACAAGTATCGGGTGACTCTGCCTACCAAAGCTTAGACTGATGGAAAGAAATCACCATAGTGTTTTTTGCCCCTGTTGAGATTTGAACCTGAGACCTCATGGTTCTCCAGCCACACCATTGACAACTAATTGAGCAGCCTGGTTGCTACCTAATCTATGGTTATGTAGAAAAACTATTCTTGAAGCTTTTCAATGTGTCCAGTCCCTTGCTTTATAAATAAAAAGGAAACTATCTCTCAAGGATACTAATGTCAGATCACAAGCTTGAACTGGACAATGCCAGAACATACTGCAGAAGTATTGAGTTGCTGGATCAGGAGAGGAGGTAGCAAGAGTCAAAAGAAATGGTGGACTGGAGGCTAATACCATCATGTATATGGTGGTCAGTTTGGATGGAAAGAAATGGGAAATGTTTTGAAGATAGACCCAATTCCATTCATAAGGTTAAATGGAATTCCTTAGTATCTTTTTAAATGGAATTGCTTAGTATCTTTACTTTTTTGCTGTAAACAACTTTGTCTAGAAGACGTAGATCAGATTGTAGAATTGATAGGAAATTTGTAACTGACACTTTTTACAGGTGGCCAGCATACCCTTAATGCTGAGGAATAAACTTACCAGTTTCAAAAAAAAGTATAGAAGAAAATGGGGTTAATTCCTTCCTCCATTGTTTTCTCGAACCAACAGTAAACAACATGCAACAGAACACACTCCCCATTTAGTTGGGACAAGTTAAACATGATGCAAAGTTCTTAAAGATACTACATAAGAAGGGATAAGAATAAATGTTTATCTCTACTACCTGCCATTTCGGAAATTCTTGGGCCAATCTCCTAGCAAAGCTTCCTGAAAATTTCAGATTGTCATTGAAATGATTGAAGATAAGACTGTAAGAAGCTTGAAGCAAGAATGCTGTTTAAGCAGATTGGAGGAATTAGTAAAAATAAAATATAAAAAATAATTTTTTAAAAAAAAGTGAACTGACTAAAGCACTAGTATGTCAACTGTGAGAAATATAAAAGAAGGATATTACGTATTGAATTGTTGTGACTACATTATTACATTGAGACCCTATTTATAGACACTACATTTCAATCCTTTTCCAAGTAGGATTGTATATACTATTCCTGTTCCTACTCCTATTCTAACACTCCCCCTCAAGCTGGTGCATGCAGGTCATATGTACCAAGCTTGTTATGGATGTAATTAATACGAGGATCAGTGAGGGACTTGGTGAAGATATCTGCAAGAAAACTGGTAACGACTGCTCGGGGTGTCTGGGCGACCTCAATTGAAAAGGAACAAACTGAAAAAGTGGTTGAAAAGTAGTAACATCGCCGGAAAGTCGATCCGTTGCTGGAAAATTGTCGGAAACTGGTACAAAGTATATGGGTCATCTCGACATCTTGGTGGTGTTGGTTTTCTTTTTTGCACAACACTCACAAAAATTGAAACTACGTTAATCATATCTGAGGAGTCACCACCAGAAAGACGTACGGAACTACACAAATTAGATCTGAGGAGTCACCGAAAAGACGCACGATGCTACGCAACTCAGCTATGAGCAAGTAGTCCAGAAAGATGCACAGTACTACGTAAATTAAATATGAGAAAGTAGTCCGGAAAGATGCACGGTGCTACCCAAATTAGATATGAGAAAGTAGTCACCGGAAAGATGCACGGTGCTACGCAAATTAGATATGAGGAAGTAGTCACAGGAAAGATGCACGGTGTTACGTAAATTAGATATGAGAAGCCACCGAAAAGAAGCACGGTGGCCCAACTTTTGCTAACATCATCATTGGCCAGACGGGCGACATATATGGGTAGTAGCCGTCCGCCGGCAGCGGAAGCTCTTTGATTCACTACCAAGATCGTAGAGGCTCTGATACCATGTGAGAAATATAAAAGGAGAATATTATTGAATTGTTGTGACTACATTATTACATTGAGACCCTATTTATAGACACTACATTCCAATACTTTTCCAAGTAGGATTCTATATACTATTCCTGTTCCTACTATTCTAACATCAACAATTCAACAGGTAAATCTCTATGGAAATAAGAACTTCTATGCCTCGAGATGTAGAATTTTCCTTGCACTCCAGCAATAAAGACACTTTAAATTCATTCTTTCCCATAAGCAAATAATTTTGCATTTTATTGCAATATGAGCTCCCTCAAACTACAGGTTCTTTATCAGAATTCTGAACTGCATTGCACAAAATCTTGCAACACAATTAGACATCAACAAAAAGGAAAAGCATGATGCATCATGAAACTTGGTTCATGGTCAAGGTGAAAAGAAATAAGGAATGTCCTTTTTCAGTATTTCTATCATAACACCCCCCTTAATTTTTTAAGCAAGTTTTATGTATCCAAGAAAGAGTTTCTGAATTTAGCTCAGATGGTTTTAATCAGTAATTACTAAAAAAAATTGAGATGAATTGAAATCTACCAGCAACAGCTGCCAATAGGCGTACCATTGTGCTATTTAGAGCATTAAGATGGAAAACTAAAGCAAAGAGATCAAATACTCTGTGCAGCTGGAAATATGGAATGGGTAAGGAAGAAATTTTCCTTTTTATAAAGAGGTAAGGAATGGGTAAGGAAAGAATTATTCTGTGCATTGCGACTATTAAGGGATTAGATGGCACATGAATTAGTTTCCACACCTCCTCACTGTTTTGGAAATTATATCAATTTCATTAAAACAATCTGGCGTTTGAACTATTCTTATTTCAAGCAAAATGCCACCTGCTAGTTATATAATAAGGCTTAAAGTAAAGCTGCACGTCCAATGTTAATAGATGCTTTGAGAAACAAGGATAAGAAAAGGCAGGCAGTTCGAAAGTATCATGAGTAATTCAGTGAATAAACAAGAAATGAGTATGTGCTGTGCCGCAACTTTACAAAACTTCAAATGAATCATTACCCCAGTTTTTCCTGCTGCCAAGAATACCATGCAAGAGAATAGCAGTTGGTGGTTCAGGCAAAGATCCCTCCATGATATAACTCCATCTTACCTATACATCCAAGTTCCCATTGTCAATGGCAGAAAAACTCTTAATGTGCTTGAGAAAATACCGATTCTCCTAGTTTATTTAGCATATTGATGAATAAGAGAAGCCAATTTAAAAATGATTGAATGTACAAATTTATGAAAATGTAAATGAGCTAGAGAGTTGAGCAAAGTTTATCTGTTGGAAACAATGAATCCTAGTTCCTTAAGACTATGAGAATATTTTTCAGAAATCATAATTTAAAAAATTATGATTATATCCAGCAAAAAGGAATGTCTTCCTAAAGTTATATCTAGCTCCACAAGAGGAGGAGGATTAAAAATTTAATGGGAGGTCCATTGTCATGCCTTGGGGGTAATATATATGTTATTCATTGAACTATTTGGTATGTTCTTTTATCAAAAAAATATTTATTTTGTTAACCAAGAAATACGATACTTTTATCTTCGTAACTCAATGGATAATGGGACCCTTGTCTACGTAACTACCATAGTTAGTTCACCAGCCAGGATTCAAACTTATGGCATTGCCTATCACACATCCCTTGCTGTTGAACCAAAGCCCTTGGGATTCTCTTATTTCTAGTTTACTATTAAAAATTTCTTGACAGGGATGAGTTAACAGCAATAACATCAAGAATAGTAAACAATAATGATAATGACGATGATAATGACAACATAATAAGAACTACAATGACAATAACACAATCAAAATGGTAAAGTTAACATATTTTCCTATGCGTAACTACTTCGAATTTCACTAGAAACTGGGAAGTTTGAAATATGCTTATCAATGTGGACTTAGCTAAGAGCAGAAGACAATAAAAACGAAGGACCCATAAAGGTGATACCAACCAATTGAGATAAAAACCTTAGTTAATGCCTTGGTTGTTGCTGATACCGCACGTTAGTCCACTATCTATAGGAGTATTTTAGTAATTAGCATTAGTCTGCTGAGGGAGTCGGCATAGAGATAAAAGTGGATCCAGAGAGCCTCTTAACTAGCCTTAAGAGACAACGTATAACCAATATTTGGAATAAGATGTGGCCGAAAATACCGAATAGATAAAGAAGAGTCCTATCGTCTGGTATGAGAGTCAGTGCAGAGATAAGTAAACACAAATTAGTTACTTTTCAGCTCAAATAAAAACTTACTTTTGCTCCTTGAACTAGCTCATATGCCTGCATATAGAAGTCATCTCATCAGTAGTAGCTTCAGTTGCATGTAAACCAACTTTGGTAGTCACACTCTTCCATAATCACATAAATAGGAAATTACAATTACTTTAATACTACGTAGTTTAAAGAAAACAATATACCTTCCTCAATTTTTACTCTTTACCTTTTTGATAATTTACCTTCCTCCAGTTTTCAGATATCCATTGAACATTCTCATGAGTAACGTTTGTGTAGAAGCGTTAAAACCAATGTAATTTTTTAGATTCATCTGATAAACAAGAGTATAAATAGAAAGTAGAAGAGAATATCATTTCTTACTATTTGCTTGGATCAGAGAAAGGGAAGGTAAAAACGAAAGAACGAGAAAAGGCAGTCACTTCCTTTCTTTTGTTAGGAAGAAAAGAAGAGAAAGTGGGGAAGGTAATGTTATGGAACATAACTGCTGTGAGACCAATTTGGAAAAGATTTTTCCATACTCCATGATCCTAATCTTTCTCCACCAACCAAAGAAGAGAATTGAAAATTCACTCTCTTTCCCTTCCTATCTCTTCCTTTCTTCAGTTTCCAAGACAAACTTTCTTTAATGTTCAAGTACTTTGTAAATGTTCCTTTATCATGTGAACTAACTTTTCAAAAGTAGTTTTTAAACAGAAAATATTTGATGACGTAAACTAAATTAGCACCGTTGTGGAATCAAATTTTGTGCAAAATCCTTCTGGAGGGGAAAGGGTGCAGTGTAAGTGTCACAAAATTATGGAAGGTCTACAGTATTACCAAAAGTATAAGAAAAATCAACTCCAAATTTCCAAAATAAGTACTTAATAATAAGAGATATAGCGCAGATTCACTACCAATATTTCAGATGGCACAACAACCTTCCTGCTGGAAAGTCTCTCATCTAGCATTGTCATTCTTATATTTGAACCTTTAAACATCCTTTTTGAATGAACAAGAGACACCTGAGAAGATCACAGTGAACCACAACATCCCTCAGAATATGCAAAGCCTCTCATTATTTTAAATAAAATCACTTTGAAATTCAAACAACCAGGTAACATTCTAAATTATAAACAAATAAACTAAAAACAAGACGAGAAAACCATGTAACTTTGTGAACTCAATCATTAGTATGAAAGTGAAAGATATGTCCACTTAAAGCTCATACGCTATGAAGAATAAGAATATCACGACTGGACTGAGTAGTTGCTTTCAAGTCAAGCGGATGGTCGAGTTTGACTAAATACAATGAGCTTTAAACTAAGTACAATGAGCTTTAAACATGTCATTATTTGGGAGTCTGAGACTGTTCCAGTCACTTCTACAAAACATCATACAACACTATAGAAAAGTAATAGTAAAATAACTCCAAAAATGGGCCAACAGCTTCAGCAAGAAACCAGGGCCACCAAATTCTATGATGTCACACTAAACCTGGTAAAATCCACCTATGTTCATAGCGCATTGCCCCGGTAAAGTTGTTTTCATGTTACCAGGAGGTCACAGGTAGGTTTAAGCTGTAGAAACTGCCTGTTGCAGAAATGCATGGTAAGGTAGCGTACAATATACCCTTATGGACCAGTCCTTTCCCGGACCCGCGCATAACGGGAGCTTGCACCGGGGCTTTTCTGATAGCCAGCATACATATAATCAAACTACAACGAATGATCTTCCATATATAAACCTCAACTACCAGTTTAGAATTGGGACATAGTTCATTAATAATGCTAAAACACGTACGCTAAGATGCCAAAAAAACAAGCATAAAAAACTATTAAAACTTTCTTAATATTAACATCGTTTGTTCACGAAGGAGTAATGATTGCAGCTATATATTGGTATCCATTAGTCCAAATTTCATAAAATTTACCTTGTGGAATGGTGAAGAAATCTTATTGGTAAGAAATTTGTTAGTAATCAAAGCAACCCCAGGTAAGTCTTTTGGTCCATTTTGGAAACGCCGGCACGCCGTGAAATTAGAAACGGCCGACATTTCTTGGAGAAGGAAGGATCCGCTCCCAAATTCCTCCGCCAATCAACAAGTTGAGAATAGAAAATGCGACGGAGAGAACGAGGACAAGTGGGGAGCTCCACGTTCTCTCTCACACACATACACACACTTTTTCCCTATTACTTTCTGTATTGTTGTAAAGGGGATTTCTTGTATAGACTATTTCGCAGCCAAGGGATTTGTTGGTTGGTGGCTTTGTTGTATTGTATTTCGTCTAAAGAGCGCGCCGAAATTGAACTACTACCTCCCGTCCCAATTTATCTAATGTAATTTGACTTGTCACGAGATAAAAATAAAGTAAGTTTTTTAAAATTTATGATTTAAAATACGTTATAGATGATTGTGTGATTGTAAATTATTTTATTAAAAACAAAGTAGATATTTTAAAATTAAATTGTTATCAAATATAGAAATATATTATTCTTTTTGAAATTGACTAAAAGAAAAATGTGTAATATAAATTGGACAGAGAGAGTACTATTTTCTCAACCACTAACCCTCTGTTTGGATGGTGGTTACGTATGGTATGGTCATTACAAGAATCATGTTTGTTTTGATTATTTTTTAAAATATATGGTATGATATAATTTAATTTCCTAATTTGTTGATCATAAAAATTCTCACTTTATGTAATCATTGATTTAGTGGTATCCCGTTATTTTCTTAATGTAATCATTGATTTAGTGATATTCCATTATTTTCTTAATTTCTTTTCCAATTATGTCGCTATTTAATATTTCATAATCATATTTTACTCTTTACCCTATATTATTTAACTCTATCCTCTATCCCGACCCCCAACCCCACCAGCCCCCCCTCCACACAAAAAATAATTATTTTATTTTAGAAAATTACAAAAAAAAAAAAAAAAAAATTATCCCACCCACCCACCAAAATATTTAAAAAAAACAAAAAAAAAATCTTACCTCACCCCCTTTATCTTATTCGTTCTCATTGTTTTGTGTTAAATATATACAAATGCTTGTAGAAAATATTTTCCTACTTGCGTAACGAACACAAGAAAATAAGTAAGAAACAACTTATTTTCCTAGAAAATATTTTGTAGCATACACAAAAGATGCATTCAAACTTTATACTTGTCGTTTGTGGTCACGTCTCAAAACACCGAAAAAAAATGAAATTTGTTACCATCAAAAAATGAATCCGATTACATTTATTTTGATCTACTCTTTTATTGATTTTATTAGAATTTACATGAATTTAACAACTAAATATATTTACATGACATAATTTGTGACAAATTAGCAGGAAGAAAATTATCTTAAATTATTTTATTAACAATTATTGATAAATTTAACATTTATAATAATTAGAGGCATTTTAGTAAACTTACCAGTTACGATACAGTACCATACCATCAAACCAAACGATAAAATTGTTATTAAACAGCAGTAAACGATACAGTCTATCCAAACATTGTATTATACTACACAGTATCGTACATTATGAAATCATGGAAAACCACTATCCAAACAAAGTGTAAGGGGTAGTCTGGTAGGGTGTATAAGAACAATGCAAAATATGGTGTATTAGTAATACTTGTGTTGGTTTTTCTTGTGCAATGTTTGATTTAGTGTATTAAAAATAAATGAATTGCATAATTTCTAAAAAAAAAATTATTTACAAAATACCCCCACACACACACACCCACACACATAAATATGGTGGAAACAATTTTAAGGGATAATTGTGTCTTTAGTCATGTTAATGCATGCATTAGAATCCATTGTATTACTAATACCATGATTTTTGAGGTATTAGTAATACACACCTCAATACACAATAGAGAGTATAACTAATGCAAATATTACTAATACATAGGCTAAAAAAGTATCAAACAAGGTACTAGTAATACACAAGACTAGTGTGTGCATTATCTTTTTTTAATACACTCTTACCAAACGATACCTAAAGTCTATGTGGGAGTTTCACATGCGATTTGAATCATAATTTTAAAACTTTTAAATGTAAAATTTATAAGTTTATATTTTATAAAAAATAATTTATTATTTTAAATTTTGTAACAAAAAATTAATGTTTGGCTTGAATAAATTGTTTGTACCATATGAAAGATTTATAAAGTGATTAAATTTAAACAATCTTTAAAAGTTATTTACATTTTAAATGATGCCCCTGAAGTGGACTCTAAATGCACTTATCCTTGAGTTATGAACTCCATGATGGGTGATTTTAGTTTCTAAATTTCGCTTTACAATTTTTTTTAACAAATAACCCCTACTTTAATCTCTAGGCAAAAGTTTTTGCTGTGTCCATTGGACACAAGTTGTGAACATAACTTAGTTAAGTAAACGTTTAAAATAGCGATCTTGCTCAATTGACCACAAAATTATGCCTTATAAGTTAAAATTTATGTTTGATAGGCAACAAAGATAAAGCTTTTGTTGCTCCCAAGCCATAACTTATAGCTTTTGCCTATAATAAATTTGCTCAATTAATCACAAGTTTTATGATATAGACAAAAGCTAGAATCTATGTTTATGAGCAACATAAGTTCTTCCCAATAGAGTTTTTCAAGTAAAGACCTTTTTTAAAAAGATTTAATTAGGTAGGAAAAGAAAAATTAAATCGGACACTTTTAGGCCTGTTGATAACTAAATTGTATTTTATTTATCAGTTACTCCTTTTTAGGATGATTATTTAATAAATGACCATTTTTTGGTAGCTTATGGACTTTTTAATTAAAATCTGATTCTTTTTTTCCATCAAACCTTATGATAAAATGATAAATGACAATTTAATATCTTATTAAATTTCAAAAGTTATATTTGCACAATTTAAAAAATTACTGACAAAATTTAACTAACGACCTCAAAAGGGAACATTTGTGCAAACCAACCTCTATGGGCCGAAAAAACCAGCCCAGTAGGCTAACAACACCCCTTTTATAACACCTCTCACTCAAAAAACCCTAATCGCCATAGCCGAGCACCACAGAAGGAGAACAGCAGAAGTAACTCAATGGGTAAATTCATCTATCCACTCTCTCATCTGTATTACACTATTAGCTAAATTAATCCACATCGAAAACTTTAGCTCAAAATGAATAATCTTCAGTTTCTTTTTTTTTTTTTTTTTTTTTTTTTTTTTTGGTTGTTGGTTTGGAGTTTGTTGAACTGAACAAAGATAGATCTAGTACTTGAATCATATCCATATTTGATAAAAGGTAATTTTATTGCAAAAATCAGCCAGGAGATGAAGATGTATAATTGTTTTTGTATTTTTATTCTAAAAGAGGGATAAGTAGAAAGTTTGAATGAGATTATGCTGTTTTGGATAAATGTAGGGGCTTACACTTACGTATCGGAGCTATGGAGGAAGAAGCAGTCAGATGTTATGAGGTTTTTGCAAAGGGTGAGGTGCTGGGAGTATCGTCAGCTTCCTTCTATTGTCCGTGTTACCAGGCCTACTCGTCCTGACAAGGCACGTCGCCTGGGATACAAGGCCAAGCAGGTATGTTTTTGTTGTGTGTAGTAATTTACTTGATAATGTGACTTGATGGTAGATCATAGGTATTTAATCTTTTTGCAAATTTTGGCTATTAAATAGTGAGTTTTGATATCTAGTTAAAATGAAGATTGATTCAGCTCCACTGTTAATACTACTCCCTCCGTCCATTTCAATCGTTCATTATTGACTTGGCACATCCCTAAGGAGCAACAAATAGAATGACAATCTTACTATATCACCCTTTGGATATAATAAATTCAAATAACAAGGTTAATTTAGGAACTAAATGATAAATTATCTTTCGGTTTTCTAAAATACACAAGTGAAAATGGGCATTTATTTTTGATTTAGTGAAACAAATAAAAGTGGATGGAAGAAGTATTATTTATTCATTAAGGGATATGAATTAATGGGTTGATTGGTACGGGGGATGGGATAGACAACGTTACTCATAGATTGGTATCCCCCACCTGATTAGTTATCCCACCATATATAGGAGACAATTTAGTAGGTGTTTGGCCATGAAAACTAAATTTTTTGGAGTTGGAGTTGGAGTTGTGTTTGACCATGAAAATAAATTGGAGTTTTTCTGACTTTTTGTGAGAGAAGTTGAAGTGAAACAAGTTTTCCTTGCTTTCACTTTTCCAAATACAATTCCAAATTGTATTTGGAATTCTTATGGCCAAACACTACAATTTTCACTAAAGTGAAATAATTTTCCGGGAAAAAAGTGGAAAATTCTCATGGCCAAACGGGCTCTTATCCCATTATTTTAGTACAAACAGTGAAATAAATAATCTTGAAACTAATTATTACCCCTATCTCGTGATAAAATAATCATGCATTTTATTTCGGAATTGTTATCCCTTTTTTCCCATACCAAACGACCCCTAAGTCAACTTGTATTTCGTCTCACTGTTGGATCTTATCTTATTTTCGAAACGGGCATCTGCGATTGCCGAGTTGCTTGTGAAGGTGTATGGTCTTGTTATTGTTCATCATTTATGTGAAAGCTACAGAAACCCATACCCATATATGTACATCTGTGAAGGCTATAGAAACCCTTATCCATAAACTGTCTCTCTTTTAAGGCTATAGAAACCCATATACATAAACTGTGTCTCTTTTAAGGCTATAGAAACCCATATCCGTCGTACTCGTCTCTTTTTCTCTTTTAATGAGCAGTATTAATGCAGAAGTCTTTTCTTTTACCATGTTAAATGCTACATTGCTCCTTTCCATAGTATGGACTATGTCCGAGTTGTGATTAAGACCATTATTGTTCCAGGGCTATGTGGTCTACCGTGTTCGTGTGAAACGTGGTGGAAGGAAGAGGCCAGTTTCCAAGGGTATTGTGTATGGTAAACCCACAAACCAGGGAGTCACCCAACTGAAGTTCCAGCGCAGCAAGCGATCTGTTGCTGAGGAGCGTGCTGGAAGGAAATTGGGCGGTCTTAGAGTCCTCAACTCTTACTGGATTAACGAGGTATGTCTTTAAATCTTTTTTCCTTTTCATGTTCTTCAGAGTGCATGTTTTATGTTCTCACATGCTAGAGTGCAGAGTTAATTGCATTTGTTAAATAGAGACGAAGAATTTTTTATTTTTTTTTAAAATGAACAAATTCAACCACCTTCCAAGCTATATTAGGATTCAACTCCACAAGTTTAGGAGTTTGTGCAACAAGAAAGAGTCTTAATATGGCTTGTGAGGTGGTTGAATTTCTTTTCTGAATGTACAGACTGAGTTACTTGTAGTTTTCCTGGTCTCTTATAATCTTTGTACACATGCTTAAAGAATGGGAATTACATTATTCTTAACCTTCTCTAATGCAGGATTCCACCTACAAGTACTATGAGGTAATCTTGGTTGACCAAGCCCATGCTGCTATTCGCAACGATCCAAGAATCAACTGGATCTGCAACCCAGTGCATAAGCACAGAGAATTACGTGGTCTCACTTCAGCTGGTAAGAAATACAGAGGACTCCGAGGCAGGGGACATCTGCACCACAAAGCTCGCCCCTCAAGAAGGGCAACCTGGAAGAGGAACCAGACTCTGTCTCTCCGCCGTTACCGTTGATCTGCTTGATCTTTTTGAAAGATTGTCGCTTAGTTTTTTGCATTATCTGGATTTAGCAACTTTATCTGAGACAATTTTACATTTTGGAACTATTACATTTGTGTATTGAAGTATCCGTTTTGTTGCGGAGATAGGAATGGATAAAGAAGAGTCCTATTATCTGGTATGAGAGTCGGTGCAGAGACAAGTGTGACTTACTCTTGATTTGCCTTGACAGAAATTATTTACCAATATTTTGGAATGAAATGTGCTATGTAGTAGCGTGGAATGGATAAAGGACTCTCATAAAGTGGACCTCAACTAGGTGGGAATGAAGCTTGTTGAATGAAATCTGCACACAGTTGTTCATGCTAAAGCTATATACCACGTAATTGCTTCTTAGATGAACTCGAACGGTTATTTATGTGTAACATTGGAGCCATGGTATGCTAAACTTGAGCATAGTCAGTTCAATACTCCAATGTACGAATGAAGTAGCCATCATGTTATTATGAGGATTTGGATAAATTGATAGCCATCATGTTCACACATATAAACCGAAGTACAACTTATCCATTGGGCCTGAATTTAGGCTCTACTAAAAACCAACTTTACACCCAATAATTTGAAGTTTGAAGCCCTAAACTTAAAACCAAAGCTTTAGATTTCTGGGCGAAAGTTAGGCTCTGATAGAGACAAACTTAAGACTCATAGATCTTGAAGTTGAACTTAATGTCTGAAGTTAGGGCACAAATTAAAACTTCACAGAATTGCCTATCTTATTTGGGTTCACTATAGTTAATTTCACATAGTTAAAATAGTTCGTTTATCTACATCATTTCAACCTATAGGTGGAAGCATGGTGGTTAATTTTCAAAGTAGAACTTCAGGCACAGAAACAAGTAGATAATTGCCACCAAACCAAAAACACATTGAGGAACTCAATTGCACATAGACTTTGACCTAACTATTTTGAGTTGGATAAAGATTGGAGAGATGAGAAGTGCCTTACTAATATTCTCGCAATGTCTCAAAATAAACTGTGAATTGAGCTTCTAATTGTATGTATTCATTCATTCGTGTTTAGATTAGGCTAGTTTTATCCAAATATTGGTTACTCAGTACAAAGTGACTCTACTTTATATGATATTTACAACTGACTACGTTTTAAAATATGTACCTGAAGTCGGCTATTTGTGCACTGCCCCCTCCCCGGCCCCCTCAAGAAAAAGAATTGGCCCAGTTGATCCATAACCATACTGCTTAGAAAGAAGGAAGTCAAATTAAAGGAAAAATTACACAGCATAGATAAATTTAGACCATAATTACCTCACATGGTTAATATTTAAAATAATTACTTTATATGGTTAAAGATAGTTGGAAAAGTAGTTAATTATGTGGGTCCTCATATACAAATGAAGCAATATATACATCTTTTTAATTTAAATTAGAAAAAGGTAATAGAGATTAATTAATTATGGAGCTCACCTAATTGACTACTTTTTTGGCTGATTTTCAATTGAAAGGAATAGATAAGCTTAAGAAGATTTCAGAAATATTTTTCCCTATTCATCCGAGATTATGATCCCTAAACATCCGCACAAGATTTCCTTTGGAATAATCCATCAATTGTTGTGTATATTTGATTTTCTTTATTTTTTTGTTTAGTTTTTTATCTTCTTCTTCATCTAATCACATTATTTTTCTTCCATTTCCCCCATTTTTACAATCTTAATTAGGATTTTCCCATTAATCAATTTGCTTTATTTGAATGGCTGATAAAATCCCATTTAGGAGATTGATGAGAGGTATTGAAATCTATTTATACAATCTTTAGAAATCTATGCAAGCTATTTATACATATATGTATAATTGAATATTTTGTACAATATATAGTAGATATACATATGAATATTTGAATAATTTACTTTTGTTGCCATCATGTTATACTTATTGTATCAAATCTATTTATACAATCTTTATATACTTTAGTTTTATGTATTTTACAAGAGTATACATATCTATTTAGATATACATATGAATATTTAAATAATTGAATATACGTATATGTTCATATGTATAGTTGAATATTTTGTACAATATATAATAGCTACACATATGAATATTTGAATAATTTACTTTTGTTGCCATCCTATTATACTTATTGTATCAAATCTATTTATACAATCTTTATATACTTTCGTTTTATGTATTTTATAAGAGTATACATATCTTGCATGTATACTTTGGTACATATATATATATACACAATACATGTTATGAATTTTTGATGTTGTTTTCTCCCTTTTTCTTAGTTTTTTTCAGCTTTTAAAAGGATAATATATGGAAGGAGAATATTGTGGGAGATTGGAGATAATTAAGGGTCTTAATTACACTCTCTTACCTTTTAAATAAATGGATTATTCTTTTTGTAACCGATTCTTGAGAAAAAAATGACTAATAGATTTGTATAAATGAGTTTTTATACATTTTTTCATTAACTGTTGCCTATAAATTGTAATTAGTAAAACTTAGATTAAAAGTTAGTTAGAAGAGTTCTAAGTTGTCTATATGTGAAATTTTGCCCAAATTAAAACCATAGGCCTATGGGCCGAAAAGATTAGCCCAGGAGGCTAATGACACACTCTTTTTATATTGCATCTCACTCGAAAACCCTAATCCCTATTGCCAAGCAGCACAGAGTAAGAACAACAGCAGAAGTGACTGAATGGGTAAGTTCATGTTCATTCATCCACTCTCTTCTCTAAATTGATTGTTGTGGAATATCTAGCTGAATGCGAACAGTTCTTAAGTTTAGTTTTACTTTGAATTATCTGTTGATTTTAGATAGCTGCTCATCTTGTTCTATTAGTTTTGTTAAACCACCCAAGTTTCAATATAATTTGTTGGACTGAACAAATACAGATCTGGTCATTTGAATCACTACGTACATATGTGCTTGTATGCGTATATCCACTCGTAAATATATTTGTATATATTAACACATACGTAGATTTTGCTTTTGCTGCATTTAGCTCAAAAGTTTGAACGGAAATAGTGCTCCATAGTTGAGAATGGTTCAGCATTAATCTGCCTATCGTTGGAGAACTAGCTTTGCAATGTGTTTGTGTCTGCATAGTGTGATTAATAACTGCTTTTCATGGGAAAATGAGGTCTTTTTCTTTTCTAATGGACTAGGAATGGTGTTTCAATTCTGGAGTTCAATTTTTTTTACTGAATATGCTGCATTTTCCCCACATGATAGAAAGTTGGAGATTCAAAAGTGTAGCTATAATTGTTCTTATATTTACTCTATAAACCGGATAGGTAGTAAGTTCAAATGAGTCTGTGTTTTGTATATTGGTATTTATGTGTATCCTTATTGCTGGAAAAGCACCAGGCAACTTAGTGCACTGGGCTGCCCTTTTTAGTATTGCTGGGATAGTCGGGAGATGTTTGATTATGGTGGTAATGTAGGTGCATACACTTATGTGTCGGAGCTATGGAGGAAGAAGCAGTCAGATGTTATGAGGTTCTTGCAAAGGGTGAGGTGCTGGGAGTACCGCCAGCTCCCATCTATTGTCCGTGTCACCAGGCCTACCCGTCCTGACAAGGCACGCCGCTTGGGATACAAGGCCAAGCAGGTACATTTCTGAGGCTACTAATACTCCAACATTGACTCCTGATGTTCTTGGTTATCCAGCTAAAACTTCTAATTCTGGCAATGCTTATTCATCCAAGTGCACCTGGTTAGCCATGATCAGCATGTTATTGCCGTTTTTTCTTGCTAGCTCTATGCTTCTAAGCATCTGTCAATTTTAGTTTTTGCTAGAATGGCTAGCTCTTTTACTGTTTGTTTTGCATTTGGAATTGGGAGTTATAGTTAGTTATTTAAGTAGTATGATTTTGTAACTGAGTTTTCCACCATTTGATATAACTAAGGAGTACGTAGACGATTTCAGTTTATAATATATATATATATATCGGTAATGTGACTTGGTGGCATTTCCCAGATATTTTATCTATTTGTAAGTATTGTCAATAAAAAATAGCCTGTTTGGATATCTAGTGGAAATGAAGTTTTATGCATGCTCCTATTTAATGTTATTTATTCACTAGGTGGCTATGAGTTAAGTCTACTTGCATTCATTTCACTGTGGATCTTATTTTATTTCTCGGTTATTTTCATACTTACATGTGTGATTATGAGATGCTTGCGAAGGCTGTATAACTGTGTTGTTGTTCATCCTTTCTGTGCAGTTTGTAGATGCAAAGATTTGAAACTCATATACATAATACTCCATCTGTTTATTGTACCCTTTCAAGGAACAGTACTAATGCAGAAATCTTTTCTTTTGTCATGTTAAATGCTACACTTGCTCCTTTTCCATAGAATGGACTACTTCAGAGTTGTGATTAAGACCATTATCTTTTCAGGGCTATGTGGTCTACCGTGTTCGTGTGAAACGTGGTGGGAGGAAGAGGCCAGTTTCCAAGGGTATTGTGTATGGTAAACCAACTAACCAGGGAGTCACCCAACTGAAATTCCAGCGCAGCAAGAGATCTGTCGCAGAGGAGCGTGCTGGTAGGAAATTGGGTGGTCTTAGAGTCCTCAACTCTTACTGGATTAATGAGGTACGCGTTTAAACGTTTTGCATATTATTTGGACTAAGGTGGTTGGGTTTATTTTCTGAATATGCAGACGCCACTCTGTAAATGGTACTATTTCATCGACTGAGTTACCTTTTTTTTTTTTTCGGGTGTAACTTAGACGCTTCATATACATTCTTTAATAATGGAATTAAATTATATACATGCTTTAATATTGGAAATATTAATATTGTAATCTTTTGTACACATGCTTAAACAATGGGAATTACATTATTCTTAACCTTCTCTAATGCAGGATTCCACCTACAAGTACTATGAGGTAATCTTGGTTGACCAAGCCCATGCTGCTATTCGCAACGATCCAAGGATCAACTGGATCTGCAACCCAGTGCATAAGCACAGAGAATTACGTGGTCTCACTTCAGCTGGTAAGAAGTACAGAGGACTCCGAGGCAGGGGACATCTGCACCACAAAGCACGCCCCTCAAGAAGGGCAACCTGGAAAAGGAACCAGACTCTGTCACTCCGCCGTTACCGTTGATCTGCTTGAAGGGCAACCTAAAAAAGGAACCAGACTCTGTCTCAGCGCTGTTACTATTGATCTGCTTGACCTTTTTGAGAGATTTGTCGTTTTCTTAGTTTTTTTTGCATTATCTGGTTTTAGTCCCTTTATCTTGAGACATTCAGCTGCTTACAATTTTGAACAACTAGTTTTGTATTGAAGTATCTATTTTCTTTCAGAGATGAGAGTTAAACTCGAACGATAGATTCAAGTAAATTTTGTTTTTTCACTATATATTTCTTGCAGAGATAAGGTTGCATGCCTACTCAGACTAAAGGTGCAAGTAAATTAAGACCCAACCATAGCTGAATGTTTGATGTGAAGTGTCTAGTTTAATATAAAAATCGTGTAGTAAATTATTGTAATATACCTATTCGTGCGTAACCTCTACACCTATTTCTTCGTGTTTTTTCTGTGTAAATAAATGATTCCTAAGTTTCATTATCTCAGCGACCTAATCTTGTTGTGTTTTGCCACCTAACAATTTGTTGTACTAATCGAAATAAGTGAAGAATCAAAATCCTGCGTCATGAAATTAACTTTTTATCCAGTAGGATACGTAAGTGTTCGAGTTTTAAAGAAAAATTAGGAATGTAAGCGATTTTCTCCGATTGAATTTAAACAAACAAGTTGGAATATATCATTTTGACCTGTGAATATAGTATTCTGACTTGTACAAGATAATATGGAAGTCTTCCCTTGCTTGCCGGCTTGGTTTGGTTGGAATATATTATATATCAATTATAATGAATTATAATTTCGGATTAACACGGAATATATTATTTTGACTTGTAAATATAATATTTTGACCTGTACAAGAGAGAGTATGATGGATAGTTCATATATACCTTGCAAGCAATATTTGCACTAAGAAAAAGGAAGTAAAGTTTATAGCTTTCAAGTTTCACCAAGCCAATAATTGATTCAATAATATTGTAAATCAATATATTCCTTCTCCTCATGGCTCAACCTTACAGAACTGCTTATCATTTCCAACCTCCTAGGAATTGGATGAATGGTACATTCTTGACATGCTCGTTCTTTTTTCATAAGTACAATTAATTTTGTGTAATCTAATCTAATTAAACTCTTCTTTTAATATTTTTATTGATTTATGTTGGTGATTTGGAATACATGACATGTCGTCGGATTAACAGATCCTAATGGTAAGTTTTCCTTTCTAATCGTTTTTTTTTTTGAATTATTTTTTATAGCTTCCCACCATTTTTGACCATCCGAGCAACTCCATGTTGTCTCCTTTCTAATCGTGGACTACCTTCTGCTTAGAGAATTTATAATAGTTCTATTACACGATCTACCAGCTTTTAGTTAGCAATATCGTATTAAGTAGTACTACTAGCAAATTGTTTAAAGTTGTTTTGTTTATTCTATCCTCCAAGGATGTTGTATTTATTAAATAACTCAAAGGTAAGATTAGATAAAGAATTGGGGATAACTAGATGTTTTTAGCTTATTAAAGTTGTGCCTAAACTTTAAAATTAATTAGTCTTGTCTGTATATTTTTATTTACGAGAAATATGGAACGTTATCCTAGAAAATCTTTGTAAAAAGAAAGGATCTCATTGAGAGTTCCTACCTTTGACTCACTTGATTCCGAAAGAGTACTTTTGATTGGTGTCATATGCTTGCCTTGCATATTAAGGTCAAGTAAAACAAAAAATATTGCCACCAACTTTTATCATTGAAGTAGAAAGGTTTCCAGTAGTAGCATACTAGTATTTTAATCTAGCTAAATGAAATGGATGGTCTTAAACTTTTGATCGGGTCGAATCTCGAAAGTGTTGCTATGGAACAAAACTTGTTTAATTTGAAGTTGACCATAAGATGAGTGAATTAAAAAATTCAAAACCACCCATCTTTAAAGCTATTCTTGTAAATTGCCCGGCAAAGGACTCGTTGTTTACTTTTTCTAATTGATACATACAAATTGTATACTGATTACACATAATATACATGAATAATATATAAGTTGATTATTTTTAATTTAAGTAGTTGGGTGGACAATGATTTAGGTTAATCCCTCAAAAAAAAAATTCCTATTTTGTTAGCTAAAAAGGCTAACTTGACAGGCAAAATTGGAGCTGCTAGATGAACAAAAAACATTGAAATTGACCTCTTTGATCCCTTTTAGCTACTAAATTCCTACTACATTATATTTTCTAACTAAAACTACATTCCAGATTCCACCTTTAACAAAATTAATTAAATCTGCAGGACCAATGATCTACAAGGGAATTTACCATTTATTTTACCAGTACAATCCTGAAAGTGCAGTATGGGGAAACATTGCATGGGGTCACGCTACATCAACTGATCTTGTCAACTGGACTATTCATCCTCCCGCTCTTTCGCCTTCAGACACATATGACATTAACGGTTGCTGGTCAGGTTGTTGCTATTTTGTGAAAGTATTACGTTAAGTGTTTACCTTATTCAGGAGATTCACGTTAAGTATAAAAATATATTTCTTCACAGGTTCCGCGACAATTCTCCAAGATGGCACACCAGCTATGCTCTATACCGGAGGCGACTCACAAAATGTTCAACTTCAAAATCTAGCTATTCCCAAAGATCCATCCGACCCTTATCTTGTCGAATGGGCTAAATCGCCTTGTAATCCAATCATGACACCTCAGGAAGAGGAAAAAGAATTCTTCAGGGACCCAACCACAGCGTGGTTGGGGCCTGATGGGATTTGGAGAGTTATCATAGGAAATGAAAGAGAAAACAAAGGAACTGCTCTTTTATACAAAAGCGAAGATTTTATTCATTGGACTGAAGCAGAGCGGCCCCTGCATTCGTCCAATGAAACTACAATGTGGGAATGTCCTGATTTTTTCCCTGTCTTACTTGACGGGGAAAATGGACTTGACACTTCGGAGATCATTCCAGGAATGAAACACGTGCTCAAAAATAGCGTGGCTCGTTCTTTTGTAGAATATTATACTGTTGGAGTGTATGACCATCACAACGATGTGTATATACCAGATGAGGGATCGGTAGACAATGAATCGGGATTAAGACTAGATTATGGAAAGTACTATGCTTCCAAGTCCTTTTTTGACAGTGAGAAGAAGAGGAGGATCTTCATTGCTTGGGTTGATGAGTCTACAAGTAAGGAAATCAATTTAATTAAAGGATGGTCTGGTCTTCAGGTAACCTTTCTTATATACTATTGTTGTGAGTTTATGTGACACTATTCACATATTAGTTCATTTAAAAAACCAAACAAATGCTATATATACAATATACTCAAGTCCACGAGTTTTAAAAGTATTATATATAGTCACACAAATGCAATACTAACATGCTCAAGACTGCAAATTTCAGAACTCTATTTTTTTCATTGATTTCGTGTCAAGTCGAACTATATTACATAAATTACAACAGAATATTGGTCCTTGCGTCTTATTGTAATCATTGCATTGTACTATTATATTACAGTCGTTTCCTAGGAAGATTTGGCTGGATAGAGGTGGAAAGCAATTGGTTCAATGGCCAGTAGAGGAAATTGAGACACTAAGGACAAACCAAGTTGAGTTACAAAATATAATACTTGAAGCAGGTTCAAAGCTTGGAATTTCTGGTGTCACTGCTGCACAGGTATAATTCATTCACTGAAGTTTCAACAACTCCCCCAAAAAGGAAACAATACAAAGTTTGGCTTGATATATGGTTCGATACTGTTACTTTTAGACGTGAAAAAATTAGCCCATAAAAGCATGATTTTTTCACATTTGATCGAGTTAAGGACTCGTACGTCTATTTGTTAATTAAGCTCGTTTTAATCAATCCAATTCAGTCCATCTAAAAGTTGAGATAACATGTAGTCTAAATTGTCCTATGAAGAACGTTATCAATTTTTTTTTGTGGTTTGACATGTTGTGTAAAGCCATATTAAAAAAAAGTAACTAAACAATTATAAAAAAACAAATAAAGAAATTAGAACTTGGTAAGAATTGAGCGGGTTGACTTATGACCCATTGTTTAGCTCATTTTCGCTCAATCCTTTTCAGGTTAAGTAACCTTATGACCTGCTCATTTACTAACTCAACTCATTTTAATCCGTTCAAATTTAATCCAACCCACCTATTTGACACTCATACTGCTACTTGTTATTGTTTCAGGCGGATGTAGAAATATCATTCTCAATCCCAATCGCGGTGCTTGAGCAGGCAGAGGTGCTGGAATCAAGCCGGACTAATCCACAAGAGATAGCTAACCAAAGTGGTTCATCAACCAACATTGGTGTAGGACCTTTTGGGTTGCTAGTCTTGGCTTCAAATAACATTGAAGAATATACTGCAGTATTCTTTAGAATTTTCAAAAAGAATGACAAATTTATTGTACTAATGGGCTGTGACCAAAAAAGGTACTTTCTCCCTCATTTCCTCCCTTGTAGGAAATCTATAGGGCCCAGGGTACATGATATATTGTATACAAAAATCCACTTTATGTATAGTTTTGCCAAAAAAGTATTAATTTTTCTTCTTGTAAATTTTAGAAATTCATTATGAATTTTTGAAATGCAGGTCATCTGTGGGTCTTGAGTATGATAGAACTAATTATGGAGCCTTTTTGGATATTGATCCTGTTACAGAAAACTTATCACTGAGAACTTTGGTAAGTTCCACTGCACCCTCCGTCCATTTTTACTTGTCTTATATATTAAAAATAATTGTCTAACTTTACTTATTTAGTTTGAAAAATCAAGAGATAATTTATCATTTTCTGTCTATTTTACTCTTGTTATTAAATAGTAAGTACTATTTATTTCCTACATTTAGAGATGACTTATAATTAAGAGGGGTGATATAGTAAAATTACCCTTTTATTTATTGTTTTTAAGGGATGTGCCAAGTCAAACATGGATAAGTTAAGATGGACGGACGCAACATTAAATTATAAACATCTCCTATTTTTTATATAGGAAATTCCTAAAATTTGCATAGACAATAACACAAAATTTTCACAAGAGATCCAAAACGATCTATTCATTAATTAGTAGTTAGTACATCGTCTAAACGATATCATTTTAGTAGCTTTTTGTAACTTGAACTAGCTATAGGCATATATGCGTTATTTATTTATTTATTTTTCCTTTAACAGATTGATCATTCCATAGTAGAAAGCTTTGGTGGAGGGGGAAAAGTTTGCATCACAGCAAGAGCTTATCCTACTTTGGCCATCAACAATAATGCCCATGTATTTGTTTTCAACAATGGATCCCAACATGTTAATATCTCCACTTTGAGTGCTTGGAGTCTAAACCAGGCTGACATCAAACTGGATCATTAATTAAAAAACTATTTTTTAAAATTTTACATCACCAAAAGATTTAGAGGTACAAATAAAAGTGTTTGCCAATCAGGCTCGAACTGATGATTTCCACCACGTCAAGGTGATAAACACACTATGTTTGGATGGTTGTTATACATTGTATTGTATTGTGAATTGTAATTTTGATATAATATTTGTTCCGATTGTTATGCAAAATTTATTGCATTATATTGTTAAATTCATTGCTACCAACCAATGCGAAAGTTCACTATAAGTAACTATCGATTTTGTGTAGTGAAGTCATTGCCTAGTTTATTTTTACTATTACTTTCTTAATTATTAATTTTATTTTATACTATTAATGCACATATTAATATTCATATGTGCATTCATATTTAAATATTATAATCTTAATGAAAACAATTAAGATCTTAGTTATTCATGTTGGACTTTTAAATAAAATGTTCATGGAAAAAGCCATCATTGCCTCCACATTTATATTGTGTGAGTTGCTTCATTTTGATTAGCCAACTATTTAATACTTGATAAATTACGTGTCCACAATACTGATTATTTAAAAAAATTGTCTCTTTGAAAAAGCTAAAGACCCTTGTGAACAATTTTGACTAAAGGGGAACAATTCTTCTTCTTTAACCTGAAGAATTGATGAATTTAAGTCATTTAACCTGAAGACAAATGGATGAATTTGTTTCTTACCGCGCGTGAGATATATATGTGAGGCCTAATTCAAATTCGATTTAATAAAAGCCATTTATATATCTTGAGATTATAAGAAATTATTCAATTTCATCATCCAAAATATATTCAAGTTCGTCTCTTTGGAATTAGTTGTGTCTTTAATTTAGATTTGTAACATGAGATTTAACCTGAAGGCAAATTGGTGCATATGTCCCTCGTCACGCATGAGATATATATGAGATCTAATCTAAATCGATTTAACAAAAATCATTTCTATGTTTTGATACTACAAGAAATTATTCAAATTCATTATTCAAAATATGTCCAGGTTCATCTATTTGGGATTAATTCTGTCTTTAATTCAGATTTGTAACTTTTGTAATCTATGACATCTTATGAGGATTAATATGTCATTAACCATAATGTTCAAGGTTATTCTTCCTATAAGTATTTGTTTTCTTAAAGAAAGACTGAAAAGAAATATTCTTCTTCCTACTTTTTGAGTTGTTGGGTTTTTTATCGATCTAAAATTTTTGTTAGTTTCTGCTCCTATTTTTAGACTAAAAAAAGCTAGTTGAATTTTGAAAAATACATCTGCATATTCCTATCAAAAAAAAAAGTAAAGAAAGAAAAATACATCTGCATAGAATAAAATATTCTTAAAAACAGTGTCACAGATATACCTCAAGCTATGAAAATTTCTCTGATTTTTCAATATTTTCCAACATGACGTTGGATCCTTTTGGATGATGATATTATCATAGGTTCTCCAAGACTTCATTATGATTTCCTTCTTAATATTACTCCAAAGTCTGAATTTTTTTTATTTTTTTTGGTTCTTGAACTTGTATCAGGATTTTAAGAGAGTCATGGCTTATATTTTTGTTCATAAAATTCAGTCAGGTTAATATAGACTTCTTTTTTAATTATAATAATATATCAAATTAACTAGATTAGCTTTTCTTGCAAGGTTATTGGGTAAGATAATAAGTGCTAAAAGAGCCAGTTCTGTTTCAAATCTATATATCTAAGATAACACACACACACATAAAATCATATATATATATATTTTTTGTTAATGAGGCAATATCATTAGAATCTGCATATTATTTTCCTCAGGTGATTGCCAGTAATTTAAACTACGGTGCTAATAGAAGAATAAAAATATTACATCCATGCCTTATAACAAATTATTTACAACTAAATGCCCCCTTATATAAAATGTCTCCCTAACTAATTACATAAAATTCCCCATTTATTTATTTATCTCTCTTTTAATTCTTTTCCTTTTTGTTTCCTACTTCTTTTTATTTTCTTTTATTTTTCTCGTTTTCATTTTTTTTATGCTTCTTTGTTCATTTAATTTTTTCGTAAAATTATTTTATTTTTTTATTTTTTCCAACTTGGTGGGAATACACTGGGTATATTGTTGTTGTTATTTTCTTTTTTACACTATAATGTAATTCATACTCAATTTTTATTTTATATACTCCTTTTGTTTCTTCTTTTTTCTTTCTTTTTTATCGTTTATTTCTTTATTCATTTATTTTTTTCTCTACTTCTTTTTTTTCCTGCTTTTATTTTTCTCTTTTTTTTCCCTTTTTTATCTTTTATTTTCTCTTTATTTTTCAATTTATTTATTTCTTGTTCTTTTTTCCATTTATTTCTTTATTCTTTATTTTTTTCTCTAATTTTTATTTTATTTTTTTCCTGCTTTTTATTTATTTATTGGTTCCTTTTATTTTTGTATTTTTTTATTTTTTATTTTCTCTTTGTTTTTCAATTTCCTTATTTCTTGTTCCTTTCCTCTTTTTTATTTTTTTTTATTTTTTATTTCTTTATTTTAAATTTTTTTGTCAAATCATAATGCTCTTTATTTTTTCACCATAAGCTAATTTCATATTTTTGGTTCTTTTTTATTTATTTAATTTAATTTAATTTATTTCTTTTCTTTTATAATTTTATTTCATTATCTTTTTTCTCATTTGCTTTAGGCCGTAATGATACCATCACAATATATATATATATATATATATATATATATATATCATGATATCATTAATGTTTCGATCCTTAGTGGGACCTCCATGGTACCATCGCAGTATATATATATGCCGTCATGATATCATTGATGACTGCTTCAATCCTTCAGTTAGACCTCCATGATACCATCACAATATATATATACTGACATGGTATCATTGAAGTTTACTTCAGTTGGTAATGATACCATTACAGTATATGATACCATAACAGTATATGTATATACTGTAATGGTATCATTATATTGCTGTTTGCTTCAATCATTCAATGAGACCTCCATGATACCATATCCATATACTGTCATGGTATCATTAATGTCCGTTTCAATTCTTAGTGGGACCTTCATTATACTATCACAGTATATCTATATATGGTCATGAGATCATTGATGTCTGTTTCAATCCTTCAGTCAGACCTTCATGATAATACCATCACCGTCTATCTATTTATTGTCGTGGTATCATTGATGTCCGCTTCAACCCTTCTGTAAGACATTCATGATACTATCACAATATATCTATATACTAATATGGTATCATTAAGGTCTGGTTTAGTCCGTAATGATATCATCACAATATATGGATATACTGTGATGGTATCATAAAGGACTGTTCTAGTCCTTCAATGAAAAATTTCTTTTTTTAATTATTTATTAGTGTGATTTATTAATTTTTTTATATTTGTATAAGTTTATTAGATAATATTTTATCTTTGTATTTTATTTTATCTTAAAAAAGAAATGATAAAAATAGAAGATAATATAACAAAAAAGAAAAATATATATTTCTAGTTGAGATATAATGAATTTTGTTTTTATATCATTCCGACAATTTTACTTGTACAAAAACTACAAAAAAGATATAATCAAATTTTAGATATAATTTTTGCTTTCATTTTCATAAGAAATTCTTTTTATAAAGTATATTGACTATTAGTTTAGGTTTAAATAATAAATTAGTGATTTTAATATTTTTTTAATGACTTTTTTTGTTATAACTTAATTATTTTATTGTTTTATATTTTTCTTAATCTAAAAAATAATTAGTTGATGTTTTTATTTTTTACGAGTTTGGATTGGTGAGGGAGATAAAGACAAAATACACAAAATGACAAAAATATTAATGAAGAATAGTTTTAAATAGTAGATGCATTAATTGCTACACATGAGGGAATAGGGGATATTTTATATTAAAAGGTTGCATATCGTGCACTTTTGTCTCTTTGTGATAAATATTTTGAACTTTGTGGGTATTTGAGTAGTAAGTTTACAGGGGACAAACATGGGTAAATAGTTTAAGTAAAGTGGGTAAATAGTTTAGTTAAGTGACGATTTATGTCATTGTCTAGTGTTTTTTCATGTAAGAATAATTTTATTGCGTCATTCTTAGAACTTGAATGACCATAAATGACTTGTAGTTATTTGTGTTGGATCTTTATCATCAAGGAAAAACCAATTTAATTATTGTAACATGTTGGACTAGCATGTTTCATAATGGACAACTCATCTATGCCTGACCATATATAATGTGATGAGTTGCTTGATTTTGGTTAGTTAGCTGTTCTAAGAAAATAGGAAACTACGTGTCTACAGTACTATTTTTTCTAAGGTCTCTTCCAAACAGCTAAAGACCCTTATGGATTCTAAGGTCTCTTCCAAACAGCTAAAGACCCTTATGGATTCTGCAGAACTCAATAATTTTAGTTGAATTATATATGAAAAACTTAGTAAACAAACAAAATAAAATAAAATTATGATTCCAAACTAATAAATTAAAATTTTTGATTCCGCTTTTGCTTGTGAATTATGAGTTAGAAGAATATCATCTTAACGATATCTAATATTATTTGGAGTCGAGTCAGACTACATGACATGCATATCAAATAAAGAAATAGTTTTATCATGATGTCAAGTGGCAACTACTAATTGGTATATTCTACTCTTTCAAGTGAATTATGAACAAAAACATGATTACTTTAAATGCTCCATTATTGTCAATCCAGATCTGAATGTTTTATGAATTTCATTTTGGGACACTTGCTTACCCAAAATTCTCTTTTGACCTACAGAAAAAGTGACTGATTACTTCCACCTGGTGACCCCTTCTCCCACTTTAGACACTCAATTGTCACAACATTCTGTTTGAAGCAGCTAGAAGGAATAACAGAAAAGTGAAAAAGAGGTGTTAAAGAGTATAACTCGAAGAAACCAGAAGAAGACCATAGTACTAATACACAGAGAAATATGACATTCAATGGGGTATTGGTGGTGTCAGTGGCAAAAGTTTCAGCAGAGATTTGGCAGCTGTTGGCATGTTTGCCAGAACCAATAAGCAGTCAGCAACTGTTGGATCTTGTCATCTGTTTTCCTCTTCAACAGATTGGTCGTTTAGCTCTCTGTGTCTGCACTTTTATCTGTTTTCCTCATAATCTTTATTACTATCAAAGTTATTCTCACACTACTACTACTACATCATCACATAATCAAGATTCTGATGATTCTTCTTCATCGTCGTCATCATCATCTTCTTCACATCTTGGACAGAATTGGGTTGATTTTGACCTGATAATCTGATCTCCCTGTAAAGTGACTTCTTTTAAGCATTTGGTTGCAAGTACTTAACCATCTACAGGAATTTTAGCTTTTCTGAATGTAAATTGTCAATTTGAGTTGACCCTTTACCTTCTATCCCTTCAAGACGTGGTTGATTCAATTGTCTGTTCACCAGTAATGGTTTTGGTGAAATCACTTCTGTTTCTATAGCAACTGATGTCTTATGTTAAGGCGGCTGATGCTGTATCCTTTTGGATGATGATACTTTTTGAATCATGGGCTTTCCAGGATGTTAGAGTTGAAGACTTGAAGGTGTTTTTTCAGATCCTTGTACAGTCATAAAGAGAGAGTAAACCATCAGGAATATTTTATGGTAAATTTTGCAAATTATGGTAGCTGCTCCCTAGCTTAAGGGCGACTCCAAGAATCAAAGAACTTGTGTGATCATCTGTTGGATAAATGGTCTTCCTTTTCATAACTTTCTTTGTATGATTTGACACTTGTTAATATTTGGTACTAGTGTTTTTCTCAATTCATCAGTTTGATACTCAGTTCAGCATGAAAATTTTATACATGGAGGATGTAAGAAATTCATTTGGCCACCTTTGGGGTGTAGCCTCTCTAGCAAAGGTTTTGGGAATTCAGGAGTTGTTTAATATAATGTCCTGCTCTGGTTCTCTATGCAGCTATATGCATCGAATCATACTATTTTTCATTCAGGCGACATCCAGACCATGCATAATAGCAAAAAAAAGAAATGTACAAAATATTAGTTTCATTTGACACGAAGCAGAACAATTTATAGTAGACATGAAAGACACAAGAAAAGATAGAAAGAGCAGGTACTGAAAAAGGAAGCAGCAGAACATACTGATGATCCTTCTGCAGCATAACCAACATCCTTTGTCTTGTGCCAGACAGGCACCATGAAGTGTAATCCATAAAAATCTTGCAAGTTTTATTGGAACTCTTGTCTTTGAAGTCACTTCCCAAGGACAGTGAGTTACCACTACTATTCTGTTGAAGCTAATTTTTGTAACACGAGTTACCTGGGAATCTGCCAGCTGTGCAGCCTGTCCAGACTATGGAGTCTTGATCCACATATACTGCTTCCAGTTTCTGCAACAGAGGATAAATCAAGCCGTGGAAACAACCTCTTGCAGAAATGCAGGGTAAGGCTGCGTACTATAGACCCTTGTGGTTCGGCCCTTCCCCCCCACCCCTCGCATAGCAGGAGCTTTAGTGCACCGGGCTGCCCTTTTTTTCTTTTTCCACTCGCTGAAACTTACAACAACAACAAACCCAGTATATTCCCACGAAGTAGGGTCTGGACTCACTCACTGAAACTTCTTAAAATAAAATTTCCATCCATCTTGATGTAAGCATCTTGAGATTGTGCGATTTTTGAAGATGACTATATTCAAGAAAAAGTTCTTCCAATATTGATCCTTCCAGCCATTTATCCACCACATTTTGATCTTCCTTCCATTGCATGTCTTCAGTTTCCTTTTCTCTATAAATTCCTCCGATAAAATTCTACTAATTGGTTTCCATAATGTACTCAGTATGAAGTAACCACTGGTTTAGTACACCATTTATCAGTTTTGCTATATTTTTTTTATTGGTATCACATTCTTCCAGAAGTCACCCCTGCTCATCGTACCTCCTGAGCCATTTGAAGAGCAAACTTTTGTTGGGCATTTCATATTTTTTGGTTCTCATACGATCTCTTCTTTTACTCTTAAGACACCATGAGTCCGTCGGTCTCACTAAGTGCATTCCTTTCTTCTCAGAATTTCACCCCTTAGAAAGTCGGGTTTTATTTTAAACAAACCCCCTTTTCAACATTTGCAGATATGGACAGTAAGGACATCGAGTAGGTATGGATGCCATACAAAACACTACCTGATCGGTGCACGGCTTTAAGATAATTTGATCAGAAATCAAACTTCAAGTGAACTTAGGCAGGAGAGTTTACCTTCTCTTGAATTATTGTCCAGTGTGACTCTGTACTACAAGTGGCTGATGAAGATTACAGTAGCTGCAATAACGCCAACTCATTTAAGCATGCCAAGATGGGAGCCAAGATTTTTTTTGATAGATTAAGGTCATTTCAGGTCATCAGTGTGGCAGATGCTGCTATGCATAGCGAAAAGGACAAAGTTGAGGTAGAAATCATGTCTGTTCAGCATAGTTCAAATGCTGTCTCCGGCCTTAATCCCAGTTCACACTAATTTCCTGACTGGGTTCATGCTCTAAAACCAGCTCCAGCAAGTGGAACTCCGGTCCTGAAGGTTGGAAACTTGCAATAATGGATGTCCTGGCTTGGTGCTGAGCATTGTTTAGCATGAGATAGATATTAAGATCAAGATGTCTATCCTTCAATCCCTTCATCTCTAAAATCCAAACAAAAATTAGCTCTATCTTAATCTTTGCATTCTTTTATGTTCACAAATGTTTCTTTTGAGTTGACAACATAACTCTATACTTGTTCTACACACACAGTGTACACTATCTCCTGTAATTTGACATGAAATCCTCACCATTAGTTGTTTTATGATACTCTTCCATAATCTATTAAGCGAATGCATACATTTGGATGCTAAATGCATGCATAGTCACCATTGGCCATAGTACAAAAATCGCTCATTGGCCATAGTACAAAAATCGCTTTTTAATGAATTCTGCACACAAGTAACAGAGCAGTCACCAAAAATCCTTGCAAGAACATACTCCATCTTTAAAATGGTGAAATCGGTTGGCATCTCTCAGAATTATCTCTCGTCCTGTGACTTTAGCGATTAATTTAATAGCAGAATGACAATCACCACAAACTCGAAGATTTTTCATTACTCGTATAGGCATGCCTTCAGGCAATTTAAGAAGTCCATAGGCCACAGCTAGTTTCTCACTGTGATAATTCAAGCTATGCAACTTCTCTTCTTCGTCCACATCATGCAAAGCAAAGTTTCCATCAGGAATATATCCAGCTTCTCTTAACAAAGGACCCAACTTTTCTAACATTTTGATAACTGAATCATGCTCGGGATGGGGTGTGCTCTGTCCACCAGTGAACATATGCACTTTTTTGTCTGCCTCAAGCCAACTACAACCAGGTGATTTAACCACTTCCCTAGACTGCATCGACTTCCTAAGTGAAGTAACATCACCCCACATACCTTTGGATGCATAAATATTAGAAAGTAGGACATAGGGCCCAGAATTTTGGGGTTCAAGCTGTAAAAGTTTCTTTGCAGCAACTTCTGCCAAATCTAGGTTCATATGCATCCTACATGCACCCATCAAAGAACCCCAAATAATTGCATCTGCTTCTACCGTCATTTTGTTGATCAGATCCATCGCCTCATTCAACCGGCCAGCTCGACCAAGCATGTCGACCATGCAAGCATAATGTGCAGTTCCAGGTTCCATC
Organism: Capsicum rhomboideum; assembly: GCA_031232105.1. Classification (NCBI taxonomy): domain Eukaryota; kingdom Viridiplantae; phylum Streptophyta; class Magnoliopsida; order Solanales; family Solanaceae; genus Capsicum; species Capsicum rhomboideum. Next base: position 13,849,289 of record CP124713.1, on the reverse strand, counting down.
TGATATTTTGAATTCATGGACTCAAATACATCTTGCCCTTCTTTCACTTTCCCAGTGTAGCTGCATGCGGATAAGACTCCAACAAAGGTAACCTCATCTGGAGTGATACCTAAAGAACACATTTCTCTGAACACCTTTAGAGCTTCGTCTCCTAATCCATGTTGAGCATAACCTGTTATGATAGAATTCCACATGACCACATCTTTAGGAGAAAATCTGTCAAATATCAATTTGGCCTTGACGAAATCACCGCATTTGATGTACATTGTGATTAATACAGAGGAGACATACACATCATCATCACAGTCGGTTCTGATTAACTTTGCATGTATCTCTGTACCATAATTAAGACTTGCAAGACTAGCACAAATTGAAAGTATGCTTATCAACGAAGGGAAATTTGGCCGAAATCCTTCTACTTGCATTCGATGAAACAAATCCAGCGCCTCTAACTCATATCCTTTCCTTTCGTAAACCTTGATCATTGCACTCCATGTTGCTTCATCCTTCTCCTTCATAAGATCAAACACCATCCTTGCCTTAGCAACCTCCCCATTCTGTCCTATTCCAAGTATTATGGCATTACAAGCAGGAGTTGTTCTAACAGGCATCAGTTCAAAAAGCTTCCACGCCTCTTCAAATCTACCATATTGCACATAGCTTATTACAATTGCAGTCCACGATATCTCATTCTTCTCAGGCATGACCTCAAAAAGTTTTCTAGCAATATCCAGTTTACCATTTTGAGCATATCCTGATACCATGGCAGTCCAAGAAACCACATTCTTTTGTGGCATGTCATCAAAGAGCTCGCGAGCCTCATCCAACCTCCCTTCCTGACAATACCCACATATCATATTCGTCCTCACAACTACATCCTTTACTGGCATCATGTCATAAAGCCTCCTAGCCTCATCAATTCTCCTTTCTTGAATCAACCCACCTAACATCACAGTCCATGACACAACATTCTTTTCCGGCATTCGCCAAAACAACGCTTCCGCCTCCTCAACCAACCCCTCCTCAACATACCCTCTTACCATAGCAGTCCAAGAAATTACATTTCTTTGAGGCATTTTGTCAAACACCTTTCGTGCTTCCTTCACCATCCTATTCTTAACATAGCCCGACACTAACCCATTCCAAGAAACAATGTTTCTCTCAGGCATTTGATCAAACAGCCACTGCCCTTCATGGGGTTGATGATTTTGGAAATACCCAGCAATTATTGAGTTCCAAGAAGTTACAGTTTTGTTGGGCATTTCGTCGAACACCTTTCGGGCATTCTGAATTTGGCCCAAACGAGCAAACTGAGAAATCTGAGAATTTGATGTAATGGCGCGAGTGTAACAGTATTTCCGACATTGTTGGACAAAGAATAATCGGTGCATCAATGAACTGAAGCTTTGTTGGATTCTTTGTGAGCAGAAAAAAAGTAGAAACTGATGCATTAAGGAGTAGTACTTTAGGCCTGCGAAGGTGGTACTTATGGGAATTAAGGTTTATTCAGTAGAAGGAATGAAGTTTCTGGTGTTCTATTTTAGTCCCTATTAGTTTTGAATTAAAAGTTTATAGTTGGACATTTTGGTTCATGTTAATTTTCGATTTCTGTTATTATAGTCCAGTTGGTTTTGTTTTGGTGAGGACGTGAGTTTGGGGCGGCTAGTGTTCATACTCATAACACGTTACTGAACCTGTCACTAACCAAAAGAAGACTTTCCCCAAAAAAAAAAATTAGAGACATCATACTCGATCTCATAGATAAATATGCAAAAAGTCGTATTCAATGAAAGTCGTACATATGGCTTGGAGGAAAGATTTTTCGTATCTTTCGAGATCCACTCTATAATATGGAGTTGAGCTTTTTAGTTAAGCTCGGAGGAACTTGAGTGATTATATATAGCTTAATTTAAACAAATGAAGGCGTTTTTTATTTTTGTTATTAAGCAATTAGAATTTTGGAGTATTCAACGTTGTTATAGAGAAGACAATAAGTTGCAGACATTCTAACTAACTATGCTCTTCAATGTAGAAAGTAGACTGATATAACTGACTTTCATCGCCTACCCCGAAAAACAAAAGGAAAAATGAACATGGATGGACTCCAATTTCCATCTTTCAGAATCAGTACTCATAACAGTCATAAGAATGTCATATACTATACTTAGATAAAAACTTGTATAAGTTGCTTGCACACTTTTGACGTTCCTCGATTTATTGTTTAGTATATGAGAACGTTCTTTTACTTCTCAATGCTATATTTTTATAAGTTTACCTGAAATCCTACTATTCTCATTGAATGGAGCTTGTTTCATTTTTAGTAAGCACAGAGAGTCCACTCCTCTGTTTTAATTTATAACTATTGTTGATTAATAAAGAAAGATTCATACTCGATAAAGGTGATAGCTGTCCCAGATACATGATTATAAAAAAAAGAGTAATTTTGATTAAAAAAATAAAATTCAATTTCAATGTCTATGTACGTAATAGGTATCTTATTTAATTTGGTCTTACAGATTCTCCTACATAGTAACTTTTTTATTCCATTACATGAATTCATCAAGCACAAGATTGTACTTCGACCATTGTCTTACCACTTTCCTGTCCTGTTTGACCATGTTTTCACCCACGTGCTATGGGATTTGTAAATAAAACAAGAAAATTAATGTAGGTTTTATTAATTAATTAATAATCGATTTGCGAACTATTAACAGTAAACAGAAGTTTCCTCCAATCTTAAGGCGTAAAATTAATAATAAATAAACAGGTACATTTTGTTGTCTAATGACAATTAAAAACTAATTAATTCACCCACCATGGGCTATGGAGCCCCTACTATAGGTTTTCTGTGGGTTGGTTTGTGATAAGGTGGGCAAGAAAAGGGAAGTTTTACCATGGACATATTTGGCCATGTAAAATATTCATATTTTTCGGAATAATTTTTCACTTTAATTAAAAATTTGTGTTTGATAAAAAAAGTTTCAAATTCAACTTAAAGTTGTATTTCGAATATGAAAAATAGTTTATAAGTTGTTTTCCAACTCACTTTTTACTTTTGAAGTTGTATGCAAAATACATTCAAGCATGAACATTGTTCAGAATATTCTTTTTAAACAAAACTCATACCGAACGACTCCTTATTAGATACTTTAGTGAAGGTAATAATATAATAAAGTAATTCTCGCTTGATTTGTAAAATGGACAAGTAAAAAAATAATAGTTTATTTTTAGTACAAGAGACAAGTAAAGAAGGAGTTGGCTCCCCTCCAGTACTCCATCCGTCCATTTCATCCAGTACCAACATTAAATAATTTACACGTGTCATTTCACTCATTTAATGAACCAGATTTATTTATTTAACCCAATGTAATATAACTCTGGTTACTTGGTTCTTTCTCTTTCCTCTTACCATTCATTTACACAAGATTGCTAGCACCAATGTTTATGTGTGTAGACCAAAATCCTTGAAAGCTAACTAAAGTTTCTAATATTACTAAAGATTTTACCATGTACATATATGAATTGGGAGTGGGATTGAAGGTCCCAATTTTCATTACAGCAAAACAAAAGGGAAAATAGCGAATTTTAGAGAAAGTGCGAAACCTCAATTTGAAACCTTGATGCTATGAAGAATAATCCAAAGCTTTGTTAGAACCCGATTGCTTTCTAACAAAAACATCTAATTATATGAGTTTCACTCTCCTTGTTCGGATCTCTGAATTTCATATTTTAATTGCATCATATTGACCTTGTTCGCCTTCTTTTTAAAGGGAAAATTTGTTAGTGCTTGATTGTGCTGAGAATAAAGGAAAAGGAAGAGTGAATTTGGTTTGCCATTACCATGTTAGTGTAATACTGTATCTTCTTCATTTCTGGAGAAATGGATAAGAAGGAAAGAGAAAGAACCAAAGTAACCAGAGTTATTTCATTTGGTTAAACAAATGAATCTGGTCCATTCAATCCATGAAGGTATATGTGTAAATAATTTAGTGTGGTACTGGATGAAATGGACAGATGGGGTACTGGAGGGGAGCCTAATCCAGTAAAGAAGAATGGAGAGAGTATGTCAATACTCTAATTAAATGTTGTTTTCACACTATAGTCGTAAAATGGAAAATTACCTCAAATTCTTTCCTTTAGGAAATTAGCTCAATATTGAAGGAATTACAATTATTTCTCCAACCTTGATTCGAGTTCAGAAATTGAACCCTAAAAAATGAATAGTTTTTTATAAGGAGCACTTTATCTTTAAAGTGAGATTCCTCGACACTGTCCGAATTAATCAAGACTAAAGCGAACACCAAACACTAAGTGGAAAATAAAAAAGAACAAAACAAATAGGAAATGAATCGGCAAACATAGTAAAACTAAATTTTCGTCCAGTATATATAATGAATTTTGCCATAAGGAAAAATGCATACTAAAGGAAGAAGTAATTAAGTATCACACATTAATCTCCAAAAGAGCTAGGTCTCAATTAATTGTACATATAGGTAATTTAAAAAGTGTATATTAATTATTTACGACGTCCAGAATGTTGTTTTGGATGGCCCTTACAATATCCTGTACATTTATACAGCATCCATCCTCCATCTGCAAGCAGTGCAAATAAACATATATAAACATGACTTTTTTTGCTATATATAATGCATACCTAGTCGCATTTTTTTAGAATAATTTCATGGATCACTAACAATAAAGACTCTTAGCAGCAATAAATATTCACTTTAACAAAGAATGCTAAAACTTTTATCGGCATTAGTTAATTGTCATCTGATCCAATGTCGCTATATACATTAGAGACATTTACAAAGAGTGCTAAAATGTAATTGTCACTAATAACTGCCTCTAAAAAATAATTTAGCGACAATTAAGCTATTACCATTAACAAATTACCACTAAATATCTTTTTTGGTTTAGTGGATGGTTATTCAATTTTCATTACATTTTACCTGTGTATGTCATAAAACTAATTGTTGTAACAAAAAATTACTCAATTATGCTTGTATATCACAGAAAATAAAAAGGCCAAAACATGCTAAATAAGTTTCAGAAAAAAAAAAAGTAGGTCGTCACATGTATAAAATTATCATACAACTATTCAACTTTTATATATAATTTTTTTTTTTTTAAAAAAAAAACTCATTTTCTGAACCAATCTAATACCCGATGTTTCATCATGTGGTACATCATGGGTCTTTTATTATTTTTAAGTGGGTTGAAAATAAGAGGATAATACGTAAGGTGAGTTGATGAAGTGTGAACCTAGCTACTTGTGTTTTGGGACAATATTTAACTTTTTTGCCTTTTTATAAACTTTTTATTTATGATATATGACACACGTACACTACTAATAAAAAAAGGACTCACTCCCATTTATCATGAATAAAAAGTTCTCTTTTTGTGTTTTTTTAAAAAATTTATGATATATAGGCATACAGTACTGAAAAAAAAAAAGACTCAAGCATTAGCAACACCTTATTAAAAAAAATGTTAGTTACGAGTTATCTAGTGGTGAAATTTATAGCTAATTTCAGTTTTTTTAGTGACAGTGGAGTTATTTTTGTGATTTACAGCACTTCGTGATCAGCCATCGATATTTTTAACTTCTTATTTATGATATATGGGCATATAATACTAAAAATCAAGACTCAAGCAATAGCAACACATTATAAAAAAATGTTAGTTACAAGTTATTTAGTGATGAAGTTTATAGCTAATTTCAGTTTTTTGTAGTGATAGTTGAGTTATTTTTGGTGATTTAGAACACTTCGAGAGCCGTCGAGATTTTGGGTTTGATAGGTGTATTAAGTTTGAGGAGCTTAAGGGGGCAAAGTTCGTAAGATGAGAGGGGCTAGAGCGATCAGGTTAGACGAGATTCCTGTAGAATTTCGAAAAATCTCAGGCAAAGTGTGTTTGGAGTGGCTTACTGGGTTGTTTAATATCATTTTTAAGATGACTAGAATACGTACCCGAAGAATGGATGTTGAGTATATATAATGATTGAGTTATACAAGAACAAGGGCGATATTAGAAATTGCAACAACTATAAAGGTATCAAACTACTAAACCACGCTAAGGAAGTTTGGGAGAGGGTGGCTGAGATGAGGATGAGGAGGAATGTGTCTATTTTTGAGAACCAATTTGGACTAATGCCGGGCAATCGACAACGAAGATATTCACTTTTTAGAGAGATTGTTGGAGCAATATATGGAGAGGAAAAGAGACCTAAATATGGTGTTTATCGACCTAGAGAAGGCGTACGGCAAAGTTGTGAGGGATTTTTAGGGAGATGCTTGGAGACTAAATGTGTGCCTGTGGTACGCAATTAAGGACACATACTTCTAGTATAGTACCTGTGGACATGTATTACCCCACAAAAGTGGCAAGATCTGTGTTCCCCAAACCTCATTTGTGGGACTATACTAGATATATTGCTGTATTGATAGTTGAGTTTATTTTTCTGTTATAAAAGAATAATTTTATGACTCCTGCAACATTAAAAGTTTGGATGATCATTCTAGAAATTAACTCATGGATTTTGGTTTTATATCTCTAGAGTTTGTCTGTAAAGGTATCATATGATAAAGTTGTTGAAATCTCAAAAGGTTAAAGTACCTCAGCAAGAATTGATATTTCGAGATTAGTAGGACCAAATGGCATGATCCTTATGTCATGGACTGAAAGATGCAATTGCTCCATTTGTAATAGCACTCTTTCCACCATTCCATCTTGTTTGGTGCAGTGGATGTTAATAAGTACACTTTTCTCCAAAATCCTTGCCTTAACCTTATTTGATTCTACTACTAATTGGTCCTTGGAGGTAGAGCCAGAATAATCATTATGTACCAAGGCTGTGCTTTTCTTTGACTCTTCAAGAAGTTTTACCTGTTGTTGAAGCTCTTTCATGTACTCAATAGTATCTCCAAGGATAGATGACTTGTCTAGCTATAAAGAACCAAACAGAAAAAAAACCACAATATTATCTAATGTGCAAGTATAACAATTTATAATAAGAGAATCAAAGTTATCTAGCATCAGAACATGTAAGGAACAAAAATTAATAATGCACGATCTACTTTAGTTCACTTCTATACTAATGTCAATGGCGAACTGCCATGAATGTCGCTAAGGATGTTTAAGTTATAGTATATATAAAAAGGTAATTTTATGCTTTTTTGGGAAGAAGGATGGAAAATAATGATTAGTATGAATTCTTTCTATCCATGTATATCTTGCTATTTAAGCCTGTCAGTCTGGGAGCAGAGGCGGAGCTAGGGGATGCAAGGGGTTCATCGATTCAGACCCTCTGTGCTGAAAAATTACACTGGATAATATACTATATATATATAATAGGCGTCGCATCCCTAAGCTTCTTAGTGCTTGCTTTTTCATATTATAAATTACTTTAATGAAAATAATGACTTTGCCGGGAAAAATTAAAGTTGGAAAGATAGAGAAAAAAAAAAAAAAGGCGCTCAGATTTGGGGAAGGGTCGGGCCATAAGGGTCTATTGTACGCAGCTTTATCCTGCATTTTTGCAAGAGAGTACTGTGACCTCTTGACCTCTTGACCACATGACATCAACTTTACTAGTTATGACGCCAAGGTTAGAAAGACAGAGAAGAAAAGAAATGAAGTTTGAGTAGGGATTTTACCTTCTTAAGACCAGGAACAATTTTTGACAAAGAGATGAAAAGCTCGCCCATTTTTTCTCTTCGCTTCCTTTCAGCAATGACATGATCTTGAGCTTGTACTGGACTCCTCTTATTAATAACAACACTATTATTGTTATTATTATTATTATTTCCCCCTAATAATGATTCTTGACATGCATTTTCTGAGATTATCAGTGCAGCAATATCATCTTGATCTTCTTTTTCTTGAGGCGATGACGAAAACGAAATGAGAAAGCCACCAGAAGAGGAAGAATTATTAGAGGAAATTAAGGGAGAAGAAAGAGTCGTCGTTTTTTGAGCACTATTTTTCTCTTCAATATTGTTGCAAGCATCTGATGAATTATAGTATATATCTTGAGAAAGATTCGGCTTCATCTCGTAGAATAAGCAGTGATCATCTTCGTAGTCAAAATTACCACTAAATTCCATGCCCTAAGAGAGAAGGAAACAAATGGATATATAAATAAGAAACAATAACAGAAAACTTGTTAGTAGTAGTAATGCTTATTGAATTTAAGGTTGCATTTATTGACCTTATTGAGTATTCTAACCATAAATTATTACTCTATATATGCTTTGGAACAAAAGGTTTAGTTTTCCCTTCTAGATTTCTTTCTAAAATGGTGTTCTAATTTTAGTGAAAAGAAAACTTTAGACTTTTCAGGAGATTATTAACACAAAAAATCAAGCTCCAACAACTAGCTATTTGTACGTACACCTCAATACTTTATAAGAGGTCTCTAGTTCGAGCCCTCAATTTGAAGTCGTCTCTAGTAGGTGCACTCTTTTATATCTCAAAATGGGACTTTTCAGTAGAATCAGGATGAATTGAACTTTAAATCAGGTATCAGATAGCAAATGGGAAACAAAAATGCCAGTATAGATCTGTACAATGTAAGAAGAAATTATGGAAATTAACTTACTTGAAAAGAGGATTTTTGAGTTCTAATTGCCTTCCACGATAAAGACAAACATGTTGTTCAAGACATACAAAACATGTATACTTCTCAAGAAAACGAATCCCAAAAGAAGGATTAGGTCTCCATTGAATAGCTCACTTAACCAACCAATCCAAAAAATAAAAAAGAACTTGAACAAATAATATTGTTTATTTTTTTCAACTGTTGAATAAAGTAATACGATATAAATAAATATTTATGTATCCCACGTGTGAAAAGCTGTCATCTTTTCATCCTCAATAGTTCAAATTATATAATGTATAAATTAATCAATGAACATGAATTTAGTCAGAGAGGCCACTTCCATTTAAACATCCTTCCAGAACCCTTAACCCTTAATATGCCAAAATTTTCAAGTCCATTCACATTTGAAAAATGTTCTTTCTGTCTTTCGGCTGTGTAGAAAGAAGAAAAATCTAGAAATAGATTTTCTTTTTCTTTTTTTCGTCTTTTCTTCTAGAGGAATACAAACTGCTTGTTTATGCAAAAAAAAAAAAAAAAAGAATACTTTAATTTCCTTTTCTATACATTTTACAAAAAATAAAATAAAATGGGTAACTCATATTCATAAGCTTTTCCTTTCGTTTGACCAACCGCTGTTCTATACTAGTGTTATGTGCCAATTGTCTGATATTGAATAAATAGAGAAATGTTAATGGATTTATAGGCTAAATAAGTTCCCTCATCTATCAGATTAGTCTTTTGGATTGAGCTTTCTTGTTTGTTTTATAACATCGGTGCTTTCATTGAGAGTCCAACATGGGGCCGCGACTCGGAGTGGTGGCTTGGACCCAAGAGGGATGCCAGTCGTGACCAACGAGGCCGTTGGTTCCACGCATGGGGTCGCGACTTGGAGTGGTGGCCTGGATCCAAGAGGGGTGTCAGCAGTGACTAACGAGGTCGTGGTTTTCAAGCGGAGACGATTGTTATGTGCCAATTGTCCCACATTAGATAAATAGAGAAATGCTAATGAGTTCTTCCACCTATCAGACTAGTCTTTGGGTTTGGCTCTCCCGTTTGATTTATAACAACTAGTAGTCTTTGGATTTGACTCTACCGTTTGATTTATAACAACAAGCTTTTAGATTCGAGTAATCTAAATTTATATCCGAATGTAAGTAATTCCACTTTGAAGGTAAAACGTTTTTATAAGAGCAATTTCATCCCATAAGCTTTTCCTAATTAATTGGAGTTACCTAAATTTTGAAATGATTATTTAGGATTGAACATTTGAACTTCATAAACAAACCTGCTTACGATAAGATCATATCTTTTTCTTAATCTCAGATATTGTAACATACTAAAGTTATAGTCCCAAGTGTCCTGTATTTATTATTTTATTTTTTGTGTTTTTTTTTTTTTTTTTTTGAAGTCCTAGTTGTACTTTTGCAACGTATTCATAATGCCATTTGAGGTTGGTGTATTTATTGGTAAGGTTGAGTAGGTAATTAATATCTTTATAAAGATCCATCTCAGATTAAATTTACAAAATAAATCATGCAACGGAAAATGACAAATTTACCTATATTAGAAGAGGCAGTGGAGACAGACATGTCTCCGTCGACATGTATGATCGATTCGATAAAAAGGAAGAAATAGTTTGTATTTTTCGTTGGGGATTTTCGGAAAAGAATCGTTGCATATTCCTCTGATCCTTATAAAACATATTCAGTTTTGTTAGAATAGAAGTTAAATAGGATGACTTGTTATCCCAGGAACTTGTTCAGAAATACCGTAATGAAAGGAATATAGGAGTTTGTCACTTCTATAGAACCTATCACTGAAATACCTCTAAGCTCCGTCGTCTTCTTTAGTGAATAAAAGTGGGACTCGTTTTATAGGTAGCAAGAATAGGAAGAAGAGGTTCAGTGATCGTAGAAAGAAGTTGGGGAGAAAGATCCAAAGCTGAATTGACCGATGGTGTCGAAGCTTCAGTAGATAGTCACTCCCTTCTCAGAGAATCGTGCGCGAGGCGGACAAAAGACAAAATTACACGTATGTAAACTAAACATTAATTTTGTGAAAGATGTTTTAATTGAATGTGTATGTCTCTAGTAAGCAAGTCCACCGATCAGACAATTTGGGCTTCTAGACGCAACGACTTGCAACTACCTTTGATTTTCCTTTTTGAATATAATTTCAACATGGTTGGGTTTTTTCTTCTTTCCAATTTGGATTATTACGATGATGAATACGAGAAATTATAACTTAAATCTTTTGAATAAGTTCTTGGTGGAAGTCATCAACTTTATAATATTTTATAATATAATGGCTCAAGCTTTTTGAATGAACTTTTTTATGGTTATGTCATCGATGAAAAAGGGATCTGGTAATTAGTCTATTCCAGTTCTGATAAGTGCGCCTGACATGATATTTCAACGATTAAATAATATTTTATTTTAATTGTTCCTTCGAGTCTTTTGGTCCCATTAAAATCAGCTTTAGTAAAAGTGGCTAGCCTTAAGTGATGTTACTGGGTTGGGCATAAAAATTGGAGAATCAAAAAATCGTACCGAATTGAATTAGTTCGGTTCTTCGGTTTCGGTTTTTTTTTCCAGTAGTTCAGTTCTTCGGTTCGGTGTTCGGTTTAGGGGTAACGGTTCTTCGATGCATCGAAGAACCGAAGTTTATTAAAAGTTTTTTTTTTAATTTTCATTTAGCTCATGTTTGACCCAAAACTTTTCTAGGCCAAGCGTCAAAGCCCCAATTACCCCATCAACATTTACCTTCCATCCTTATTACTCTTACATTTTTCTAATTTTTAATTTTAATTCCTAATATACTTATATTTCTAATTGTAATTCCTAAATTTTTTCACACAAATACTCCTAATTTCTAACTGTAATTCCTAAAAAATTTCACACAAACACTACCACCGTATTGTGATATGAAAAATGGAGCACTACAATGATATGTATTTGAAGTTGTCCTCACTTAGTCTATCTACAATGTTTTAGATTTTTTAGTGTCTTATATTTTGATTCGGTTCTCATTTTATTTTTTATTTTGCACCGAAAAATCGATTTAAAAACACCGAACTAAATCGAACCAAAGTTGAAAAAACAGAACCGTACCAAATTAGTTTGGTTCGGTGTTCGATGCACACTTTTCCAAAACCAAAAATCGAAGAACCGAACCGAAATTTGATAAAATCGAACCGAAGAACCGAACGTCCACCCCTAGATGTTACCAGTCATTCTGAAGGAACAATTGATTTATTAATTTCTAGTCTTCATCTATTTGATGTTTCATCCATTCTATCTAGTGCTTTTAGCTCTCTGGGTGTCCCCACTGCCCCCCCCCCCCCGGTTCTCTTTCTTTTGAATGCCAAGAATAAAAAAGTAAAGATCATATGTTGATGCGCGTATCATACTGATATTTAAATAAAGATTAATTATCTACTAACCATATTCGTTCTCTGTGTTGAGATATATTACGCTATCAAGTTGATATGCGAGATGGACAATGTGATCATTGAGCAGTAATTTGTTGAAGAGGAACAAAAGTTACAGATAAACGGTTCCAAATGACTGGCTGAAAATTATATATAGTATATTGTTAGCTTTAAAGAAAATCTTTTTTCACAAATGTTATTAGCTGAGCTCTAGTTGGTATTTCGTTCATCCTTGGTCACTATATGATAATCGATGATATTCTCTCTGTTTCAATATATATATCCCGGATTATTAGCATAGGACCTTCTCTTATCCCGGATGACTTGAGATTGGTTTAATTCAAAGTATGATCCGGATCAAATAATTGATGTTACGTCATACGTGTGAATTCAGATATTTAGAAACTACATAAAAAAAATACTGTAAGTCACAATAATTAACAATTTAAAATATTTAAGAAATATGATGGTAAAAAGGTATCTTTTCTCTCCAAATTAATCCACCCCTTCCCCCACCGTGCTCCCCTTCTCCTAACTCCCTTCTCTAAGAGCCTGTTTGAGATTGTTTTTTTCTCAAAAAAACACTTTTTTTAAAAGAAGGGTGTTTGGTAAATTTGCAAAAGTGCTTTTAAAAAGAAGCAGAAGTAGTTTTTATGCTGTAGGGAAGAAGCAGAAAATTTCTGCTTTTCAAAAAAAGCAGAAGCAGAAGCAGAAAATTATTTTTTTCATGACAAAAATATCCCTATCACACACACACACACACACACACATATAAATATCTCTTATTAATTAATTAGCATATCCTATAAGTTTGATTAAAGTTATATTTTAAAATTTTATACTTCATATTTACATCATAATTCTTTATTTCATTATATGATTTATATATTATTATTTTATTTTTCACTCATATTTTTAAAATAAAATTGAAAATATCATTGATGATTTTAGTTAAATAAAAATAAAATTTTAATTAAAAATATTATAATAGATATTTAAAATAAATTTTCTCTATAAAATGATTTTAGTAGTAAAAGTTTATTCATACATGTCTTTTTTGGTCATTTGTCTCTCAAAAACACTTCTTGAAAAAGATTATCCAAACACAATTTGTATATCAAAAATGCTTTTCAAATGAATTTACCAAACACAAATTAATTTTTTTTCAAAAGCATTTTTCTGAAAAGCTATTTTAAAAAAGTACTTCTCAAATAATCAATTTTTCTACCATCAATCCCAAACGGGCCCTAAATAAGACTAGTGAGAAGAAGCTCATGCACAGTTCATAAATTTAAAGTTTTTAAATTTTTGATCTGAAATATTAGTGTATGTCATCCGTTTCACTTTACTTTTAATTATTTATTTTTTTCTAAAAAAATATTTCTTGTAATTTAGATGTAATGTAACTTAAAGTTTTCTTTTTATTCTTGATCACAAGTTTTTATTGCCACAAAAATGTTATGACATATTTAATAACACTACAAGCTTCAAAAGTCTATTAACCATATAATAATTGTTATAACATATTTAAGATAACAAATTTCAAAGTCTTTTTCTCTTCGAAAACAATAATAAAACTCACGTTTAAATATAACTATTGTTTTTCGCTTTAATATTATATGTAGTTATTGTTGGAATATTCTAATATTGGTTATACATAATTTAAGGTGGATTTACATTGATCTTATTTGAAGAAATAAATGTGGAATACGTTTTGTTAATTTATTTATTTTGTTTTTTTGGAATATATTGCAGTTTTAAAACATTTATAAAGAAGAAGAAAATAACAGTACATCCTTCATGGTTATAGTCAGCAAAGAAAGAGGAAAAAGTTAATAAAGCAAAGGTAATAAATGCAGAGGATACATTGTCAGTTGTGGGGTGACATAAGCATAGGGGTAATTTAGTCACGACATACAAATAATTAGGCAATAGCAGCTAGAGCGACAACCCCTTTTGGCCAATTAAATAACTGAAATTACCATGTTGCCCTTTAGCCAAGCAGAATCACTACCGCCATTCCAGGGAATTTTGGTTAATTTTTAGAACAACACAATTAGAAAAAAAATAATGAAATTTCACAGAAAAGAAAATAATTTTATCTTAATTACTTTTTCATTCTTTAGAAATACATATGAATTCCTCTCCACGCTTTTCAAATTAGACAATTCAAACTAGTCTGGTGGGCAACGTTGTTAGAGTTTGTCCCGAATCTTTTAAATCAGTTGAATTTTATTATAATTATGTTTTAATTCAAAAAGATTTTTTTTGTTTGGTGGAAAATAACTATATATTTCATATTTATTCTTTTCTTGGAGGAGAAGTTTTGCATTTTTATTATATAATCTTGTTTAGGAAAATCTTGTTTAGGGGAAGATTGTTTGATTTCGTGAAAATGATTTCATATGACCATTTTTCAGATCTCTTGTAAAAATGACTTAAAACTAAAAACAAGATTGTAAAGAATTATCAAATCAAATTTCTCATTATTTTTTCAATAGCTTTATGTTTTCTTTCATATTTGTTTTTTATATGTAGGTCAATTGATCAAATCATATCAAATTAATAATTATTATGCATCATTAGTATAATAATGATTTCTTTCATATATATTTTTTTTATATAGGATAATTGGCGAAATCATATCAAATTATTATCCATATTTAGTATATACTATTCTTTATTATTTGATTTATCGACGTTCAATTTTATAGTTATTAACTTTAACATAACGTCATGGTATTTCAATCTCAAACACAAACATAAGCCCATACTTAAGGGATAACTTTTCTGTTATTACTATTAGTTCTGTCTATTTTGACTAATGTGGATCTCTATGAATGTAACCATATAGTGATTTTAATTCTTTTTTCGAGACATTTTTTGTATAATTTTTTTGTACTTGGTAAATAGTACCATCGAGACTGCAGCCCATTAGGGTAATTCATTTTGAGCACGTGGATAAATAGCAGTAGTAACGTGGCTAATTCATTGTAAATGAGGAATATAATAATATTCATTGTGCTTGGTGCATGAAATAGGACAGTAAATCAGAGATTTGTTTATTAAATGAAAAAAAAAGGATGAGGTTTTAGATTATTGTTTTTGGTGAATCTATCGTTCATAGGTTTGGATTCTATTTATGGTATCTTTGTTTAATTTATGCATTTTTCCACCTGAGTTAGGAAGTGTTGTCATCAGACAGGTACCCCTTCGTTTATTTTTACTAGTCCATTGTTTCAAAAATAGTTTTTTACTTTTACTTGTTGCTTTTAATATAATCAAGATTTTTTTTTCATGTTTTACCCTTAACATTAATTACTTATTCTCCAAATCATTTTTCAAGATCTAATATTAAACATCAATTAATAGGGATAGTGTGTTAAAATAGTCATGTCAATCATTATTTTTTTAACGGGCGTGTCAAACTCAAATCCAAATATGACAAGTAAAAAATGAATGAATGAAGTACTAGTCACATTTTAGTAAAGATAACTTAAAACACATAATTTATGCAATATTTTTGAAAAGATGAATGACGCTTTTTGTTCTTTTCTTTTGATTTTTTTTCTTCCATGTGTAGTTGTTTCCTTTTCTGGGAAATAGAATGTAGCAAAATCATAAAACTGATCCAAACACGAACATATTTCAAAACATAGTTAGGATTAATTATAATCCTGGGACCATATAAGAGCGACTGAATTTTCCAATATGTGTGATGTGGGAATGAAGCTCCGAAGCAGGAATTAGCCTTTGAGTCTACGTACATACAATTCAATTGGAGAGGCGTCTTTTTGGGTTAAAATTCAAACGAATAAAAACATGAGATACAAAAGCCTTGAGGCTTGAGAAAACGGACAATATCTTGACAGTTGAACCTGAATCATCACATGTATTGATTAATTCTTGCAAATAATATTGGCCTCAAAAGCTTGATGAACAAATAATGGCTCAAATAAGAATTTTATTAATAGCTAAACAAAACGCCAATACAACAACGATTCTTGGCTCAAAAGAGAATATTATAGTTCCAGTCCATATTGATAGTACAAATTAATTAAAGCATGAATTCAATCAAAGGATTCGTTTAACATTAACAAAGACGTCATAATTGGATTAACCTTGAACATATATAATTAAAGTTGGAAATTAAGTTGAATTTAGTCTTGCGTCAAGTTTGGTGTGCTTAGGAGAGGTAATTCGAACGCCTTTTCAACATCCTGCACATTAATATCAACATTCTCATCAATCTGCAATAACGAAGGAAGTCATCATTAGCATTAGAAGATTCATTTATTGGATATGCTTGACAAAACTTCAGCAAATTAACGCATTAGATGATTCATAATCATAACTCAAAAATTAAGTGAAGGGTGAAAAACACATCTAAAATATCTCAATTTTTTGAGTTTCATACCTGAACTATCAGGTGTGCGAGTTTCCTACCTGAACTATCACCAACTATTTGTTAACACCTTAACTGTTAATTGTTCACTTTTCCTACCTGAAAGTTCAGGTATGAATCTCAAACACAATTAATAGTTGAGGTGTGTTTTGATAAATAGTTAATGATAGTTCAGGTATGAAACTCATTCACCTGATATTTCAAATATGAAACTCAAAAAACCTGAATACTTTAGGTGTGTAATTTTGACCATTAACTGAAAATAAAATAAAGAATGAGAAATTAATTTACCTCAGCAAGAATGGAGATATAATGAAGATCAGTACTATGATTGGATGGGGTAACTCTAATGTGGTGAATAGTAAGGTGTAGCTTCTCCATTATTCCAGCAATTATTGAGAAGATACTCCTCATTTGCTTACTACAATTGATCCCTATGAGTACATTTTTGTCTAGAATTTGAACCTTTATATCATGAATATTCTCATCATCAACAATATTCTTAGTGAGAAAAGGGTTGTCATCATGAGATGTAGTAGCAGCCAAAGAATGTTGTTTTTGTGCTGTGGCAGTAGTTGATTCAATCAAGTAATTTTTACTGCTCTTTGTCCCAGCAGCAGCTTCCTCTAAAGCCCCAACACGTTCTTGAAGTTCTCCAATGTACTTTATAGCATCTTCAAGAATTGAAGCTTTGTCCAACTGCATCATCAATTAATAAAACAAAGATGTATACTTCAAGTGCTTGTTTATCCATCCAATAGAGTATATGTTAGCTTTTGTTGAAAAAAAAATTACTTGCACTGCTGTAATATACCAATTTATGTGATGCACTTTCCTTTTTAGTGTGTCCTGAAAAGAATAATAATAATCTATATATATATTTAACTAGAAACAAAGTATTAGTTTTAAACTTCTCATTTTATCCTTATTGAGATGATTTATAATCACACAAAATATATATATGAGAGGCTGACTATGAATGGTTTCAGGAGAGGTATTAGAACCGAAGAAGTATTGAGAGAGGTGATAAGATACATCATGACGCAGTTCCAGCTTATCGAGGACATGACCCTAGATAGGAGGTCGTGAAGGTCACGAATTAGAATAGAAGGTTAGTAGGTAGCAGTATGTTGTCCTTATTATCCGTCCATACTAGTAGTTATAGTATTGCTCTTGTAATTTCTTGTCCTTCGATTTCTGTTATTATATTGTTTCATAGTAGCTATTGTCCTATTACTATCTGTTGTTTTTGTTACTATTTGCTATTTCTTTTACATCTATTACCTTTTTTTTCTGGATTGCTTTGATCTATTTTTCTCTTAAGCATCTGCCGGAAAAAACCTCTCTACCTTTGAGGTAAGGGTAAGGTCTGCCTACATTCTGTGTATCCTCCCCAAACCCGGCCACTTTATATAAGATTATATTGGATATGTTAGTATTTTTTAAAAATATATATGACTTGTTTTAAATCACAAATTTTAAAAGTCTTTCTATATATCTTAATTTCTTAAACTTAGTATAGAGTTAAAGTGCATTAGAGATGATGGATGGATGTATCATTTGTTTAGTATGTCATTGAAGAAAAAAGAAGAGGCAAAGTAGTGAAAAGGGTAAAGGTATCGTTTTCACCCTAAACTATACTCGAAAAGTCGAAGACACATTCAAACTATTGTTGCGACCTATTACACACTTAATACTATTTAAAAGTGAATTTTTTACTCCCTGAAACTGACGTGTCAAAAAGAATTGATTAAAATAAAAGTTGGACGCGTGAGTGAAAAAATTAAAGCTAAAAAAAAAAAAATTGAAAATCCTCTTCCCCTAACCACACATCTTCTTCATAACCCCCCCCCCCCCCCCATGCCCCCCGACTCTTCTTCTTCACACACACCCCACGCCTCTCTTCTCCCGGGCTCTTCTTCTTCTCCACCCCACCTACTGATACTGATCTCTTCTATTTCATTTTTTTTTCCAATCAATTCTCTACACCTCGTCGGAAAATCAATGGAGAAGGAGAAAAAAAGGGTTAAAGATGGATGATAAAGTTAGAAGAAATTGATGGTAATGACAGTTTTGTTGGCGGATGGTAAAATTGATGGTGGTGATGAATTGATGATTTGAGTTTGGCTATGGTGATTTCATCCATAACAATGGAGGTTTTCATGGGTATAGAAGAAAAGAAAAAAGGAAAAAGTTTAAATTAGAAAGAAAGGAAAAAAATGGTGAAAATAATAATTTTTTGTATTTTTTTGGGTGGTATTGACGTGGCGCTGACGTGGCATGCGCATGTGGAACACCCCATCTTATGAAAGTGGTATAACACTTCACAAGGTGGAAAAATTTTCACTTTTAAGTAGTACAGGTGTGTATTAGGTCACTTCAATAATTTAGATGTGTCTTCGACTTTTTGGATATAGTTTAAGGTGGAAACGATGTCTTTACCCTAGCGAAAATAAAGGAAATAGCTAGCCCCATTAATCTCCCCAATTTTTTTTCAAAGATTATAAGATTGGAGTAACTTTTCCTAATTTCAAAACATAGCCTTTATACCACTGATACTAATTAAGAACATGAAATAACATAGATATTTATATACTATTACAGGTCCCAATTTGATTAACACTATCAATGGACACCAAATTCAAGTGTACTTATACTGATGGAAATAAGAATCCATTCATAAGGGTGCTCTAATACGAATACAACAGTAATTTTAATTAGAAATTATTTTTAACCCTAGCTTATTTCTCCTATATAAGTACACCTACAGGTACAATTAAATATATCGAAGATAAAAGAAAGAACCCCGAGTATTTTTCCAGGTTCCCTTCTCGTGGTATAGGGGATTTGTCTGGATTAATATTAGAACCACAGCGAAGAGATATCTATTTAGTGTAGATTTAATTTACATTTTCCAACAAATTTATTGAAAAAGTACCACATACAAACACATTAAACCTTGTATTAACTTGAGAGAAATTTGAAATTATAGGTAAATACCTTTTTGAGGCCAGGTATAGTCTTGGCCAATACAGCAAAAAGTTGGGAAAATCTTTCTCTACGTTTCCTTTCAGCCAAAATATGGTCTTGAGATTGCAGAGGACTTCTAGATGATATCCTCTTAGCCACTGTTGTTGATGATGAAGTAGATATGCCACTGCTCATCATCAACACTTTATCATAATCTTCAGTATCCTGATCTAGAAAATTAGAGTCTGGATTTCCAAAAGAAATAATATTATGTGACAATGAAGAAGAAGAAGAATTAGTTGAAGTAGATGAATTAGGAGGAGAAAAAACAGTTATGGGATTTTGATTATTAGGGAAAGATGTGAACATTTCAGAAAGTAGATTCTTAAATTCAATTGGTGCTTCTTCACCATCTGTGTTGTTATTATTATTATTGAACCTTGCATTTTCCATGGCTAACAGATTTGTCAAGATTAACACTTTGATATTTTCAGCTATACATACAATTTTTTCCCAAGTCTTCTTATATAGACTAAGAGAATCACGTGTGAGCAGTAGTCTTTCTTATGGAATGCGTGGGGGTTATTGTTTGACCTTTTTGTATATTTTAGTCCTTATTTAATTTACAACTAGAAGTTGAAGGAAATATTATGCAATATGAGAGATTTGGGGATGAAAGACGAGGAATTTTTTTTATTGTTTTGTTAAGTGTATAACATATTTACAAGGATACCAACGTCAGTGTACCTATCTTGAGTTGCAAAATTGGTTAATTACGTTATTGTTGGAGCCATTTCCCATTCCCCCAATATTATATATATATATATATATATATATATTAATAAGAAAATATGATGATGATGTTGTTATGAACAACCATAAAGTTCTCTTGAAAATAACTGTTTGGACATGATTTAAAATTAGTGATATGAAATCATGTTGATTTGAAGTTAGAAATTTTGTTTGGACATGTAATTTTGGTGTGTTTATTAGTTTCTTGTGTTCAATTTGTAAGCAAAAAATATTATTTAAACATATTTGTATATAATCTAAACAAATACTATGAGAGGTCGGGTGGGGATGGGGTGTGAGGATGGTGGGGTTGGGGGCAGTGGCGGAGCCAAGATCTTAACTAAGGGTGTTCAAAATCGAAAAATGTGAACAAAAGAACTAGTCGAAGGGGGTTCAACGTCTACTATATATACATAAAAAATAATTTTAATCTTGTATAAATAGTATAATTTTCCACCGAAGGGGGTTCAGATGAACCCCCTCACTATTAGCTGGCTCCGCCACTGGTTGGGGGTTAGGGGGCAGGGGGTGGGGGTAAAGGTAGGATGTTTTTAAGGGAGGGGAAGAGACAATTAATGTACGTGAGACACTTGTGGAAAGTTATTTTCCTCGTTCTTAAGGAACTTATTTTTCTGGAGAAAATTGTTTTTAAAATATTTTGACCAACCAAATACGAAAAAATTAAAAAACATTTCATACCCCTAAGTGAAAGCATACAGCTGAAAATTGAAATGGACATTCTTGCTACAACCTATTTTTAAAAACACATATATTTATCTTGAAACACTTGTGTCAGTAAACTCTTTAATTTGTACAATTGAGAATGGTCGATATGATTTCAGTCTATGTTGTTTCTTAGTAATAATTGATATTAATTCCTGTATTTTTTTTTTCCTTTTCTAATTAACTTAGGATTTTTTAAGAGATACTTCTTAAGCTGTCCCTAAATTTTCAGCCTTTTTTTCTTTCTCTTAAGAATACAAAACCTGTTAACAGCTCTATTCGAGTATTTGTTAAAAACAGATTCAGTTGCTACATCAAATTAAATGGATATGAAGATATATACAGTATCTGATGTCGATTACTTGTCGGATTTTCCAATTATTTTTTTTAAGATTTAGTGTGTTTGTTTAATTTAATCTGGTTTTATTTTAGGTGAATATGGTTGTGATGATCTTCCACAGGATTCATATGTCATATATTAATACAATTTCTTGGATTATCGTTTCATTTCATTATGGGATCATGTCCTTTAATTTAATTTGATTATCCCTCTGATTAACATTACCAACTCCTTTTGACTTGAAATTCTCATATCTAATTTGTTCATGTTAAGAACTAAAGCATTTTATCAATATTTTTCATAATCAAGACATTTATGAGTTTTTTTTAAAGGGAAAAGGGTCAGAAATACCCCTTAAGTATTGAAATTGGTTCAAAAATACCCTCTGTTAACCTATTGGGCCAAAAATACCCTTCTACCCACCTTTATGGCTCAAAAATACCCTTCCATCCACCTTTATGGCTCAAATATACCCTTATAACTAACGGTCATTTTTTAAACCATAATTAAAAAAACGGAAAAGGGCCAAAAATACCCTTCAAGTATTAAAATTGGTTCAAAAATACCCCCCGTTTAACTATTGGGCCAAAAATACCCCTCCATCCACCTTATGGCTCAAATATACCTTTACAACTAACAACCCTTTTTTAAACCATAATTTAAAAAAATATTTATTACGTGTCAGCTTTTTATTGGTTGCAAATTAAATTAATTAAAATGTTATTATCTTATAACCAAATCTGGACCCAACTAAAACTACCCGACAAAACCCATCCCAACCAATTAAATAACGGTGACCCATAGTTTTTTGGTTTATATCAGTTACACCATACCTCAAAGGTGAATAATTTTCTACTTTCTGTGTCTGCCTGCAAATACGTTAGAGATAGGGGTGGGCATAAAAATCGGAGAACCAAAAAACCGTACCGAACCGAATTAGTTCGGTTCTTCGGTTTAGGTTCTTCGGTTCGGTTTCCGTTTTTATTTCGCTAGTTCGGTGCTTCGGTTCGGAGTTTGGTTTAGGGGTAACGGTTCTTCGGTGCACACTTTTACAAAACCGAAAACCGAAGAACCGAACCGAACCGAAATTTGATAAAATCGAACCGAAGAACCGAATGCCCACCCCTAATTAGGGAGGTAAAACTATGTCTCATTGGCAACAACCTACTTACTTGCAAGTCTCATTCGCAGTGAGAAGAAAAATGAGTTTAGAACACGAAATAGTTTTCAAGAACCCTAAAAATTGAAGAAGAAGAAGACCCAGCTTTCAACAGACGTAAAATATGAATGAAATTAGGTTTAGAAGAAATGGATTTGCCTCTTTATTTAATTGGTTGGGGGCGGTTTTGTCTGGTTTGGGTCGGGTAGTTTTAGTTGGGTCTGGGTTTGATTATAAAATAATAACATTTTAATTAATTTAATTTGCAACCAATAGAAAACTGACACGTAATAAATAATTTTTTTAATTATGGTTTAAAAAAGGACCGTTAGTTATAAGGGTATATTTGAGCCATAAAAGTGGATGGAAGGGTATTTTTGAGCCATAAAGGTGGGTAGAAGAGTATTTTTGGCCCAATAGGTTAACGGAGGGTATTTTTGAACCAATTTCAATACTTAAGGGGTATTTCTGACCCTTTTCCGTTTTTTAAAAAAACCTTAGTGCACTAAAGCTTCCGCAATAAACGGAGTCATTTATAAGCTAATTACTTCTATTATAAGCATTAATACCTCATTGACCTGATAATATCGATAGCTAACATGTTATAATAGATTAAACTATACGACAATGTAAATAATCTTTATATTTTTACTATGATAACCTAAATCTTTCAAAAAATAAGGTCTGAAAAACAATCTTAACAAATATATAGGATAGAGAAGCAATCTCAAATCTTAATTGTTTTCTTATTCACCGGTGTAAATTATTATTAGAAAATTTAAAGGATATACAAAATTTGCATTCTTCAATTACGAGAATATAATCTTTTGCAATCTTTTAGGTATTTTAGATAGCATTCTTGCATAGTTGTATCTAATTTATTTAATTACGTATATCTCCCATTGATAATTTAATGATATTACTTTCTAAATTGAGAACTTGACCAAAATTTGCATTCTATCAAAATTGACTCGTTATATTGTACTAATTTCATTATTTGGTTTTTGCAAGTTGAATTAGATCTCATCTCGTCTATCATCGACCTCAAAAGCGTGCATACCATGTGAACTTGTGTTATGCCTGATAGAGTCTCTTACTTTTTTTTCCCGACTCATTTCGATATGAGATTCGACCGAGGTATCATGTGTACTCTTTTTTCAGAACCTTATCAACCTAAAAATATGTCAATCTTTTTCATGAATCATCCTCGTCGGCTCATACTCAGGGAGTTACATACATCAACAGTTTTACTCTATCCCTTTTTCGATTGTTTGTATTGTGTTGTATTAAATTTTGTAATTACATTTTATGTTATACCTATTTTGACGCGATGAGATTGTTATGTAATTTTTCTTTTCCATTTCACCCCATAACTCCATTATATCATTCTCCCTCTGTTTAGTTTTGCTTATCCAGAATGAACGTCACATTCTCCTTAAAAAATAATAAATAACGTACATATTTTATGATACTCATATTAATTAGTATATAGTGACAATAGACTTAAAAAATAATTAGGAGAATGAGTAGCTAATATTAAAAAAAAGTATTGTTTTTCTCTTGATATTTTAAGATGGAGAAGTAAACTGTAAAAGTGAAAATTTTGAATATTGGAATGAACCATAATTGGCGTTTTCATCATATTGCAACATGAGGTGAGAGAATATTTTGAACATTGGAAATTGGAATGCACTCTTATTAAACGTGGTTTCCATGAATTAATATCAACGTATCTTGTGGAAGTGTTGAAGACCTATCCTAGAAAAATGACGTTAAATAAGTAGTAAACATATATAAAGATTCTATAGGTTGTGGATAAGACAAAATAATTAATATTATTATACATTTAAGTGTAAGATTGTTCTTGTCCCTTTCGATGTCTTTATCCAAGTATTTAACTTCAATTTACAACTTTTCACAATGCATAAGGATAGTTTTATCACACTCTTTTACCACCTTCTCCAAATTAAAGTTTTATGCCCATACGTTTATTATCCACGAGCCCTAAGTGGATATTTCAGTCACACAAATGTTATGTTATATGTTTAAAATTAAAATTTTTATAATCATCGATTCTTTTTTTATTTCTTATGTTGAATCAGATTGTATTAAATAAATTGAAATGAATGGAGTAAGTGTTTGTGATATCTTTTGCATAATCTAATTTCGTTGTGAAGTAGATGCACAAAATATTTAGGCGTAAGCCCTCCAATTTTGAGTGTGCACAAGTAAACACTTAAACTATCATAAAATTAAACAAGTAGACACACATGTTCTACGTGGCAAATCGTGTGATTCGCACGAGTCCTACATGTCGAATCACGTGAGAAATGCCACATAGAACGCATATGTTGGAGGACATAGATGCCAGCTACGACCAAATTAAAGAACATGTTTATGTATTATGCCAGATATTTATATAGTACGAACAAGTATGATATGGACTCCAAGTAGCTTTCTGTATTTATTCAGAGCAAGAAAATGTGAATGGAACTGGATTAAGATACAGGCATCCTCGATTGAAGCATAATTAGAGACAAAGGCGGATCTAACATTTAAGTTTCATGGATTCAGCATTTAAGGTTTTTAACCTTAAACTCACATTATCTTCAAAATTATGAGTTCATATCTACTATTCATTGCAACTTTTGTAATATGCTCTGCGTAGGCTACTGCCTCCGCCTATGATTAGGGAGCAATTTGCTCGGAGTAAGAGTTTTCGTTCTCTAACCGTTTAAACTTTTAGATGAGTCAGATTAATACAATTCAAATAAAATCATAATTGAGAGCATCAACATTGTGCTACAACATTAAGCTCAACTAGGGGTCAAAAATCCTTCTATTCCTTTGTGTTCATTCTGTTTCCTCTGACATGAGTTCAGCAGCAGAGGAAGTTAACGCAATGCTTGCATGCTACGCATCAGAACAAGGATATGATACAATTAAGATGATACAATTCAACTTTTCCTATCTTACTTTATCAACAATATAACGCTTTTCAGTTTACACGAGGCAGTTGTACGTGCATAGCGGAAGCTTAGTGCACCGGCATGTCCTTTAGTTGTGCATGTTGATAAAAGAGCATGTAAGCTCTACTTGATTAGGGCACAAGTAATTCTGCCTACTCGATATCCTTTACAGCGTCCTGCATTGATGAACACACAAGTTACAACCGATAGATCATTAAGTACAGATCTTTCATGACAAATAGAAAAAAGTACCACTCAAACGTATGCACGTATCAGAATACAGAATATTCAGTATGAGCATAGCGTAATTCAAAATGATTAGTGTTACCTTGGCGAGCCGCGTTACATAAGCTGCAGCAAGTGCTGTAAACAATAAACCTACTCCAAGGGTCAATAGCTGGTTTCCTCCTCCTAGGCTAATTTCAGATCCTTCTTGCTGGAACATCAAGAAATATAAGAACACTGATGAGGTTGCTGAATTTCTTGTGAGTTCTCAATTTATTACACTTCTTTTCAAACACTAAGAGATGAATTCAAAACATTCCAAATGAAAACTTTAAATGTTTCAATATCACTGACGGAAAGGCCACAAACTACGATATCCCAATTTGAACAAATTAGCAAAGATGAATGGTTGTAACTTGTAAAGCTAATCAATAGCATAGCAAAAAGGAAGAATCATTGCACAATAACACAAGTCTCAATTTGGATCTCACACTATGTTGCTCGGACTCTTCAAGAATATTGATGGGTGCATGTCGGATTCTCTAAAAGTATCATTTTTGAAGAGTCCGAGCAACATAGATCTCACATCGCCAATATCTTATTTTTGTTTTCATAGTCCATTAGGATCAAGTCTTTGAACCGAGGGTCTATCAGAAATCGCCTCTATACCTCCCAAGGTAGAAGAGTCAGTGTTGTAAATGGCACTCGCCATGTCGCCAATGGCGAATGGCGAGGCGAGGCAGTGTCGCCTCCAGCCTTCGTGGCGAGGCAAAATCAAATAGGCGATGCCTTGGCGAGGAAGGCGACATGGCGAGGTGAGGCGAGATAGGCGACGCCTATTTGATTTTTTTAAAAAATTAGGGTTTTAAGGTTAAAAGGTAATTTTAGGGCTTTTCTTTCCATTTTGCTTTGTTTGACTATCTGGTTGGCGACTGCGGCTAAGCTCTAAGCCCACTGCGATCTTTGACTACAACTCCAGTGACCGGCGACTCCAGCGGCAGCGACTGGTACGCATGTTCTTTTTTTTTTTCAACTTTCTTCTTCTTCTTCTTCTTCTTTATTTCACTGGCAGCAACAACTTTCTTCTTTTTCTTCTTCTTTATTTCACTCTGGCGACTCTGTTTTTCTTCTTCATTTCTTCCTCTGTTTTTTTCTTCAAAGTTGAAACACTGTAACAGTCTAACAGAGAGTTGGAGACTAACAACGAGTATATAGTATATACTATATACTATATAACAATCTTTTCTTTTATAAGTTATATAATATAAATTAAGTTTTTGACTTGAAATATTTGCTAATCTATTATTGTTATTGAGATTTTGATTATTTATATATGCAATTAAATATTTTAATTTTTTGGTATTAATTGTCGCCGTACTTCCAAAAGGCGATCGCCTCGCCGCGTGGTGAGGCAGAGCCTTGTCGCCTTTCTCTGTCCAAAACACTGAGAAGAGTAAGGTCTGCGTACACACTATGCTCCCCAAACCCCACCTGTGGGATTACACTGGGTATATTGTTGTTGTAGTCCATTAGAATCAAATCAGAATAGTTGATAGTTACTTAATATCCACTAATGTTAATTTTGTCATCAAGAAAACATAAACATCCTTACGGGGAATACATCTTGCATTAGGTCAGTCAACAAGCAGATAGTAATGTTACTAGTTGAGAAAAGCAACGATAAATTGGCAAGAGGCTACTTCTGAAGCTATTTCAACTGTTATATACTCTGCCTACTTCTCCTAACAAGAAAATGCAATTCTCATTTCTGCAGGACTCGAAGGATAAAATCAGAGAAATAAAGACTTGACTATAAGAAGGGACAAAGATTAGACAGATAAGTGCACAAGATAAACAAGTGACAAACTCACGATAATTGCACGGCCAAATGCACCTGCACTCACGTAAGCCCATGATCCAGGAAGCATTCCTAGCCAACTGCGTACAAAAGATAAGATTTTATCAAGAAGAAGAGCATGCCAGAAAAGTGAACCAACAAGTCCTCACAAAGCAAAAGTACATTTGATGCACAAATGAAGTTATCATATACTTGGAATCTTGGATAGCTATGCGTCACAGTACACTCAAACAATCCCTCTACTCTAACAGAAAGAAATTGTAGAAGAGGCTACTTCCACAAATCTAGAATCTAGATTGCAAACGAATCTTTACTACATTCTTCAAAAGCTTTGCTAATGCTAAATATCAGCCAAGGTGAAAGACGGTTAAAAAGACTTTAATATCACCATACAAAAGAGAAAACAGGCATGTAAACGACTCGGAACTGTTTTTCTCCCCACAATTTAGGTTTTCTTTTTTGGCGTTTGTAATTGATCACATAATGGATAGCTCATTTGTATCACTAGATAGCACATATCAAATGACAGCTGTTACTTTGGAACTTCCACATCAAAAGCATCTCACTGACAACAAATAAAAGCCTAAGTGACTGATAGCAAATTAAGCAATTCATGCAAGATTTTAGCACTGAGGTATTCCTTTCAATATGCATATGTTAAGATATATTTTCAGATGAATACAAAGGTGCACCAGTGAATTTGTGGAAGGGGAAAAGAATCTGAATTCTTCCAAATCCTAGAAAATGAACTGCATCCTCAAAGTGAATCCAAAGCACAGAAATTTAGACATCTGAGCATCAGCTTAAAGGTGAAGTAGGAACTGAAAATAGAAAATGCGACTCACCTTCCTAGAACATATGGTACAAACTCGACTGAAGTAAGTCCATAAAGATAATTTCCAAGAGAAAATGGAAGCAAAGGGCTCAAACGGAGAAGAGTAACAACTTTGAAACCATTTTCTCCAATTGCTTTGTCTATTGCAAGAAATTTCTTGTTCCCTTCGACCAGCTTAAGAATACGTTCGCGAGCAAAATATCTGGCAATCAAGAATGCAACACTTGCCGCCACCTGAGTGCATATCATACTATTGAGAACACATTGTACATCATCATGACTATTGAAGCGAATGATGATCAGCTTACCGTTCCACTAATGGAAACAATGATGGTCCCAGTGACAGAGCCAAATAGAAGACCAGCCGACATGGTCAATGGAATGGCAGGTATTGCAAGGATCTATATCAGAAGTGTAACAATGAAAGTCAGTTCCGTTTAGAAACTCTAAAAAATTTCACTTATAGAGCTAGGCACATTTAATCTATTATGAATAAGAACTAAAAACTGGTCATAGTATCACTTTCAGACAAAATAAGAACATCAACTCTTGCTACTTTATGTTAGTTCATAGTATAAGCCCACTATGAGTATCTTCGGAAATACAAAACTTAGGCATGCACAACCTAATATGATGGAAACGACCAGAAAATACACCATATTTTATGTCCACAAGCTATGAGCTTTTCCCACTAGATGACATTGTACCCTTAACAAGTACAATGCTGCAGCTTCTTGCAACATTTTAAACCAAGGAAACAGAGTTCAATTCTTACTTCTAGTCCAGCATAAACTGCAACAAAAAGAGCATATCCAGCTGGCCCATAACCTGCCATGTGAGGAGCCTCGGTCAAAATGAATTCATAAAAGTATACTCACATGATTAATAGTTGAAAATCATTTCATTATTTAGTCATTTGGCTTCCAAGTTTCTCAGTTTTGTTTAAAAGGTCGCCCAAACTGAACTTCGTGAGATAATTGTAAAAGGAAGCAAACTAGCACCAAAAAAGCCACATGGAACACAAATTAGTTCAGACAGGTTTACAAGATAAAGAAACCTTGAGCTTTCCAAGCAGTAATGCATGTTTGGAAATGCTATTTCACCAATTTTTCGCACATGAGGAGGGAGTAGGGAAAAAGGAGGAGGCAAAGAGTAGACATTCGCCAAATAGTTTCGTTCTATCCAAGACAAGAAGACTGTATCAGGTATAGGCAACAACTACAATCATGGCTGGTGCATCATTCTAGCAGTAAGACGGAGATAACAAAGAAAAAGAGCCACGAGCCCAAGAGTAAAATGGATTAGTATTTTCGCGTAACATTTTCTAATTAGAAATTTATAGTCATTCACCAAAAGAAGCTCTCAATTCCCATTTAAACTATTAATTGAATACGGATTGGACATTAATTGTTATGTATCCAAGAGCAATTCAAAGTTATTCATTTCATTATTGAGCTCAATTAAGTTCGATACACTTTTGGAGATTCCATATTGTTTAGGATCTTTTAGAGTTTTAATCATACCAAATATAATATAACTTCATTTGATTCAATCTGCTCATTTGTTCCTCATTATGAATTTTCCTTGTGCCGGCGATTTAGCAGCACCCAATAGGCAACAACATCAAAACCATCATGTATTGGGAAAACTGCCTTATACACGTGGCCGCTTACGAAGGAGACATCTGGAATCAAAATGAAGCCAGACGATGATGTGGCATAAAGGATCAAGACGAACATTCGTCGAAGGATCATTGCTTGAGTATACGGATTGGTGACTGACTGGTTTATTTTCTCTCATCTCATAACCGGGGTTAACCGAGTGGTCATTATCAGTGGGAAGAGGCAGGAACTCTTGGCCCGAAGACAGAAAAGAACTGGTGGCTCGAAGTCAAGAAGAAAGAATGGAAGGACTCGTGGCCGAACACAGGATAAAGAACAAAAAGGACAGATACGTCAGACATATCCGTATGAGATCCGGCAAATTACATGGGAATATTAGCTGACACGCATAACGGTATTTCCAGGTGGAGCGTTTCTATTGGACATAGTACTTTAGGGCTCGAGTAGAGCATTCCTATTGGTTGATGTATTACCTTTATTGCCTATAAATAGTAGTTTTAACTCAGTTGTAAAGGGTTCGATTTTTGAAAATACTAAGCAAAACACCGATACTCGTGTGCTCCCCGTTTTCTATTATTTCACATTTATTAATAAAAGTTTTAGCTCTCAAGAAACAAAGCATTTGCCATCCCCAATGGAAACCGGACACACTTAGCCATCTCCGGAACTAAGCTGAAACAACAAGCATCTAACTTCTATCATTTTCTTTACTTATTTTACTGCATTATTGTTGTTGTTAAGCTCATTTATTAACATATTCATCTACTAAAAGGCTAATCAACGAGTTAAATCGATTCTTATGCCCTTGACCTCATAACAAATTCAATTGTATTGTTTTGGTTAAACACATCATATAAAAGCTACACAATGGAAGTCCTTTAGAATTAGCCCAGAAGAATCTAAATACCCTTAACTGTTAACTGCTAACCCTGAATAGAGCGGAATGGATACTAATATAGCTGACGCCAAATGATTCAGATTGAAGCATAGTTTACTGATTTATTTGAACCATCAATCAATAGCGCTATCTAGGTACTCCCTCGGTTTCAATTCATTTGTCTTACTTTCTTTTTTAGTTTGTTAAAAAAGAATGCCCTTTTTCCTTTTTGGTAACTCTTTAGTTTCAACTTTTCACGTGTCAAGTTTAAGACCACAAAATTAAGACACTCCGATATAATCTACGCATTTTTAATTTAGACCACGATATTCAAAAGTCTTGTTTATTTTCTTAAACTCTGTATCAAGTTAGAGGGAGTATATTTTATGTTACCACTAACATTACAAGTTCATGTAGTCTACTCACAATCCAAATTCAAATGTAATTGGAGAAGTAAGTTACATGAGATTACCTTCAATAAATACAGAAAACTGATTCAAGAAAGCATTGATCTGGTCCTTGTATATATACCCCACAGTTCCAAATCCACCAACCACACCCACAATCAAAAGACCAGCCAAAATTGTACCTTTAATAGCATTACCATCATCTCCTGACCCACTATCCCTCCCACTCTCACTTTCATCATCATTTTTAAGCAGCCTCCTGGAACTCTGAGGAGTTTTGATTGGTGTCTTCAAAAGGGTCTGCTGTTTCTTGGTTTCCCTTAGTGAAGAACATGGTTTCAAGAAATGAAATCTTTTGGGTTTGAAACTATACAGAAATGAATTTGAAAGGGAAAATTGAATCTTGGGTCCTTGTTGAAATGAAGGAAAAAGAGTGACACATGGAGGTGTTCTGCTCAAATAAATGGTGGGCATTTCAGAAGATAAAAGGCAAAACATAAATTTGTTTTTGGGTTCTAAGGTTGTTTTGAGTTCATTCACAAAGTGTTGCGTGTAGTGAAATTTGTGTTGGGTGTTCCATATGATATGAGAGAATGGAATTTGGTAGAATCTACTACTGTTTTGTGCTTTGATTCGAAACAAGATTTGTGATGTGGAGATAAATGAAATTGAGTTTTTGTGATTGAATTAAATCTGTGCTTCTTGTTGAGGCACGTGGAAATATTTGTCCCTGGAAAAGAAAAAGGGAAGAAAAGCAAATTTATTTCTCAAGGGTGAAAGTGAAAAAAAAATACTCCCTCCCTTCATGTTTATTTGTTATTATACTAAAAATAGAAGTCCAACAATACTTATCTAGTTTGAAAAATCAATGGATAATCGAAAAAGAAACAAATATATCCCTAAACTATGATAAATGATACGTGTATACCCTCTGTCATACTTTGGGTACACATATGCCCCTACCGTTAATGAAATGGTACATGTATGCCCCTCACACTAACAGGAGAGGCATATGTGTATCCAAAGTATAACGGAGGGTATATACGTATCATTTATCGTAGTTCAGGGGTATATTTGCCCCTTTTTCATTTTAATTTTTTATCTCAAATAATTAACTCAAACCTACTACCCGACCTAATAAACCCATCGAACCCGATTCCAAACCAACTCAACCCGACCTCTATTTTTTGTTCCAAACCCGATACTCTCTCTGATTTTCTCTTAAACGTGAACCCTAATCAAATTGTAGTGATTGGTCGCTTCTGCTAGTTGGTGTTTACTGGTTGGAAGGAGTGGAGATTAGGCCGAAGGTGGCTGGACCTAAGGGTGCGGCGATGGTTCGTCGGTGGGGTGTTTTCGGTTCGACGGATACGATGGCTATGTGGTGTTGACCAATGGTGGGTAGTGTTTTCCCGAGAAATTTTGCTGGAAATTAAAACGTGATGGGTTCAATTTATTTGGTGTTGTTTTTGAGTTTTATGGGTTAATAGTTTTTTTAAAAATTGATAGTAGTGAGTGTTACTGTATTGTGTGTGTATATTATTATAGGGGTGAAAAAAACGCGTCTGTTAGATAGGCGTCTCTTGGGCTTAATTGGAACCAGGTCGGGTGGTGGGTTTATTGGATCGGGTAGTGGTTTTGGGTTAATTATTTGGGATAAGAAAATTAAAACGGAAAAGAAATAATATACCCCAAACTATGATAAATGGTACGTATATATCCTTCGTCATACTTTGGGTACACATATTCCTCTACCATTAGTGTGAGGGGCATATACGTACAATTTCATTAACGGTAGAGGCATATGTGTATCCAAATTATGACGGAGGGTATATATGTACCATATATCATAGTTTGGGGGTATATTTGTCCCTTTTCCGATGGGTAATTTATCCATTTCTACACACTTTAACCTTAGTTATTAATTCATTACCCAATATATTTTTCAAAACATTAAATTAATTATATTCAAAGGCGATATGGTAAAATCACTCCTATCACTTACTGTTTCTATTACTTACTATTTTTTAACTCGTGTATCAAGTCAATAGTGGACAACTATTGATAGACGGAGGGACTAGCTTCCACAAGAAATTTAGCAGTAGAAATTGGGACCGAAACAAAATAGAGCAAGTGCACAAATAGTCTATTAAGAGCAGCTATTTAAGTCATAGCTAAGGTGTAATTTTTTATTTATTTTTTGTTAATTTAACTATTTTAAACATCAAATTTGGAGACCAAAGTTAAGAGAAAATGTACCTCAAGTTAGGCTTGTCAAAACTCATCACCCAAAATTAATATATTTATAATTTTACACTCGTAATACCTTATTCATGTCACATATACCTCAATTTAATTTTAAATTAGTCTAAATTTATAGGAATTCACATACAATATCGGAAACAGTAAGAACGAAAAAATGTACTACATAATTTGATCACATAGTACTCAGTGCCATAGAATTTCTGTTAATCAACATGGAGCAAAACTTTTGAAAATGAAAAAGGACCGGCTATAAGTTAAATAATTTTGTAAAGAAATTGAAACAACATTGAAACTGGTTACTGGTGCAATTATTACCACAAGAAATGATCAGTTTATTGGGCTGGTCCAGACAAAATTTAAGCCCAGCCTAACTCGTTCCCCAGCACAAATGGCCCAAAAATTGGAGGACGAAGGACTATATGTAGACCAGCTACTCATTTGCTTCAGTCACATTAAGCATCTGAAAGAGCAGTGATGAGTCGAGGATTCAAAAATTCGGCGCCATTTTCAAATACTTCAACCTTATCGAATTCATGTATTCTCCTCTCAATTTCTCCTCTTTCAGTTGAATAATCAGCAATTTGTTCTGCTTGAAAAATTGCAGTTATATAGAGTATCATAAATTTGAAGTGATTTTCTGAAGAATAATAACTGAATTTGCGTTACGACGACTTTTTTTGTATCTCTGTTCTCTGTTTATTTCGATTTTTGAAGGCAATAAGTCTGTGATTTACTTAGCTCTGAATTTTTGGATTTGATTTAACGTATTTGAAGTAGAATTTTGAGTGTTAACTTTATTTTCATGTAATTTTTTTTCAATCTGTTCGAGTTTAGAAGGCAATAAGTCTCTGATTTTTTACTTAGTTCTGAATTTTTGCAGTCTTATTTAACGTATTCGAAGTAGAACTCTGAGTATTAACTTTATTTTCATGTAATTTTTTGTCAATCCGTTTGATTTAACGTATTTGAAGTAGAATTTTGAGTATTAACTTTATTTTCATGTAATTTTTTTTTCAATCTGTTCGAGTTTTGAAGGCAATAAGTCTCTGATTTTTTACTTAGTTTTGAATTTTTGCAGTCTTATTTAACGTATTCGAATTAGAACTCTGAGTATTAACTTTATTTTCATGTAATTGTTTGTCAATCCGTTTGATTTTTGAAGACAATAAGTCTGTGATTTACTTAGTTCTGAATTTTTGCAATCTTATTTAACGTATTCGAAGTAGAACTCTGAGTATTAACTTTATTTTCATGTATTTTTTTTGTCAATCCGTTAGCATAATCTAAAATACATTTAAAAAACATGAAATTTTATACTTCCTGCTATATAAAGCTCGAAAATGACATATAATTTTAAGTTTCTGGATATCTAGTTCGGAAATTGGTGGATCAGCTTTAAGTTTTAGCTCTAGAGTGAGATCTGTAAGTTTATTTACACTGTGTAGACATGATGCATTTTGCGGTATAAGTCGAATAGTAAGATTTTTTCTTTTTCTGTCTAGTTTGTTCTTCTGAGTTCCTACCATGCCTTTTGAAGTAATGGACTTCTACGTTTAACTATGATACACAGATTTTGAAGGTTTCATTAATATGAAGAACAACTGTGTTTTTGGCATTATTTGATGCATCTATAAACCACCATAATAAGTCACCTCTTTACAAGTTTTGATTTTTGGTATATTTTGTCCTGACATGTTGCTAATACTTGTTTGAAGATTTTTAAAACTCTCAAAAGAAGTTGACGTTCTCTTGCCAACAGTATCTCAAGCATTGTGCTACCTTTGAATGATTAACATATACTCTTTTCATGTCCAGAAGAATTTTTTTGTTCGTTTACTCTGCTTATTCCACATAAATTAATCTTTATACAAACTGTCTTTGATAGTAAGGAGCAGAAAGCAGATTATAATGTATTTCTTAAATAAGTACTATACAAGGTTTTTGCAGTTCTTATCTCTAAGGATAATATTTACTGCATCTTTGTTGATAAAAACTCAAAAATATTTCTAAAAATATTTCTAGATGTTTTAATTGTTTGGGATTTCCATTTTTAACTTTAAGAATCAATGGCACTTCACTTCCAAGTCAATGTCTTCCGTTACCATCGATCGTCAACTCTTGCAGGTAGCAGTGGGGTTTGTATGATGAGTAGCACATGGAGGGATGAACAGCATCCATCCTTTCTCAATTTCATCTCTTGCTTTCTCAATGAAAACTCATTCCGTTCAAATATTGTGCCAATTGCACCAGTAAAACTACTCTTTTCAGCTGTCTTGGTCTTCATATAAATTTTTTCTTTTCCTTATGGAAGTAATAACATTTCCAATTCACAGGATTTTATCTTTAACTGTGGCGGTCTATCAGTTGCTTTCATGTTTGTGACCAATTGGGGTGGCATCGACACAGCATCTTTCTTTAGAAAGTAAACACGCCGTATATCTCTCAAACTCCAGTTTCACTTCATCTAAAATTTATAAGATTGTGAATTGATGTAGAGTTCAGAAATTGAAGGAGCAGTTTGCAAACTTCTATGTTGTTATCACCCTTCCTACAAAGGAACAGAATGATTCTTTGATATACTCCTATATCAAGTGAGACAACTTTAACTTCACGTTCAACTGTATTTTGTATATCATAACTAGTGCTTATTTGAAGAACTTGGATAATCTCTTTATCTTTCTGAAGGTACGAAATGCAACTTGGAAGGCCAACATTTGTTCCTGTTCGAGACTTAGAGATGGGCTTCGAGAAAATCATGAAGATAGCACATGCTCGTGGGGGTGAGATGTCAAATCTCTCAAGCTAAACAAAAGAAACTTAAATACATATATTTACCTCCAAAATATCTGTTGCAGCTTGCAAACGCCAGGATGCATTGGCAAAAATAAAAGCTGAGGTAGACGGTTGAACAGCTTCCTCAATCTTTTCTGACTAATCACCTGATGTTTTTGTGAACCTGAGACATTTTGCATTGCTGTTAGAAGGAAAAATCAGTACAGGCAATGGAGAAATACCTACAAGTGGTTACATCAATACCCGGGGTTGACAGCCATGACGCTAATGTGGTATTTCGCATTTATGTTGCATCAGATTTGTTGTACTATGATAGATATTACCGTTTCTTGTTCATAGCATGTGCTTTAAAGTATGATAGGATTGCACATGATCAAATGCACACATTTATCTATCCAAATATTTGTAGTCACTTCTCTCTTCTTTTATCTGTTTCAGCTTAATCAAACCATTGGTTCAATTGAAGCAATAGCTAAGTCATCAAAGGAGTACATTCTGGAAACTACTGACCTTTCACCCACAACAGCTGAGACAATCACAAGGTTCTTCCGGGATCCAAAGTTTTATCTTGCTCCTAAAATCGGCTGAGTTATACTGTTAATTCTAGAGTATTCAGAGTCATGTACTCTGAATAAGTGGAAGTCGAATGAACTTTATTCCTTGAAAATGTGGCTGAAGTCCTGTGGTAGTGCTTCTGTATCTGTAGTCGTAACATGATTAGAGGACTCAAAGTCCCTTTAAGGAAGATAAGAATTGCATCTACATTGATGTTTAAGTTCTTCTTTGCTGCTTGTTTCAATTTCTGGTCCTTCATATGGCTAAATCTCACGAAGAACCTTGTTTTAATGGACAGTTTCAACATTTAAAATTTAGTTTCAATGATGCTGAATGATCATCTACAATGTAAAAACAGCTTAACTTTTGGTTCTCCTCTACTTTAGCGCGGTAAAGCGCTGAAATCCAAGGTGAATTGCAATATTTGAGTCTCCTTTACGATCGAGACTGGTATTAGTATAGCCTGAACTCAGTATATAGTCGTGAGGATTGAATGTTGTCTAAAAAGAGAAAAGTAAACTTGCATTTACTCTTTCATCACTCAGTGAGTATGTCAATATTTTGTTTAGACTGACCAGAGCAGAAAGCACTTCAAATAAAGTTGACACACTTAGCTAGTTACCCTTTGTAAACGGTTTCATTTCTCAATATAAATTATTGGCTTTAACTGAATTATTTTTCACAATAATTACATTTTAAATAATATAAATAAGTACTGTTATTAGTATCAAGCTGGCTCGCAGAACCAATTATCTACAGAGCATACGTAGTAATCAACATTGGACAGGAAACAATGCCTTGAACAGTTAATTAATTGCATTGACATACAGCATAATCATTAACTAGCAAGGTGTATCCTCTACAGGATATGTCCATCATGACCATAATACAGCTTTAGTACCTATCAAAACTTATTCCTAAATAAGCAACCTACGATGATAAGCGCCATGTTACATAGTGAGCAACACTATCAGTTGTTCACAATTACATCACAATCATGTAACTATATAACTGCTATAATAGAAGCAGAGCATATGTCCAAACCAAATGCAGAATTAGGAGTATGGGTGGAAAGCATCATGAACTATGACGGAGCACCAAGATATGAGGCAAGTCGCAATATATCACTGAATACTCCGCCTGCTGTCACTTCAGCCCCAGCTCCTGGACCACGAACTATTAGAGGCTGCTTACAATATCTTTCAGTAGTGAATGCAATTATGTTGTCTGATCCAGAGAGTTGTGCGAATGGATGCTCCTTGTTGTATCTCCGCAACTCAACAGCGCCTTTTCCATTGACAACATCCACTACTCCAACATACCTCAAGACCTTCATGAAAATCAACATTTTCAAATGGGGTAATATGAATACAAGAAAGGAAATTTATCCTCTCTTTTCAAATACACACAAACAGCAGTCAGTTATTTGGCCAACGCCAATAATACGGATTGACATCATATCAGTGGTCAATAATTAAACAAGTTCTGCATCACTAAAAATCAGTGATGCTTCTATGCAAGATATATTCTAAGGGCTCTTAGAGTCATATTCCTGCTATGCAAAATTAAATGTTTCATGTGACTTGGCAAAGGTACTTAGATGATGCTTGAAAATTTGTTGTTTCAGTTGATATATCAATCAACTACGCATCAACCCCAAATTAATTGTTAAAACTTGCATGCTTAGGAAAATTAATTTAAAATTTCAACGGTCTAAAAAGGTAAGGAAAAAAAATCAACTTCAATGGAGGGAGCGTATAGCAGGTTCGTTCAGACAACATGACTATCACAACACTCGAGCTCAATTCTATAAGTCTAGAGTACTCACTTCCCCTTCATCTTCAGCCTCCTGCCTCTGTTTAGACACCTCTTGATCAAATTTTGGCAGGTCCAGCAAAAAGTCCTCGGCAGATGCAGTAGCCTGAGAGATCCACCAAATATCACTTCATAGAGACAAATATGCCTTTCCAGTTAATGTTGCATGTATATAAGATAAGAACTCACCCTTAAAGGTTCTGGCACAAGGCTCTGAACAGGGATATCTGAAAGCTCTAGGTCTAATCCACTTTCTCTAGCAAGAATTATCACCTGAGACAGGAAAGTTATTGCACATCAAAAATCATCAAGCCATGATTTGTGTAGCATCAATATCCAGGTAAGTTGGTTTTCTTGTCGGTCTATTCAAAAGAGTAACTATGATGGGAACTAGCAAACTCGAAAATAAAACTTGGTCTTTATTTCCAATGCGGGAAGGGAAATCAGCACAACTGAGTAAACACATCAAGGTGGGATCAGTATAGAAGTAAATTGACAGATATTGTATTTGCAACACTAAGTTATGGTTGGAAATTTCATCAAACAAAAAGAAAAAGAATTGAGATCTTGCGTTGGGTTAACACTTGATAACAGTGAATGAAAACATTCAAGTCTATCTGCCAATACCTTTCTGGCAACATCTGTTCCAGATAGATCATCCCTTGGATCTGGCTCAGTATAACCAGCCTCTTTCGCCTCCTTCACCACTTGGCTAAAAGCTTTTGTCCCCGTAAAGTTATTAAATATGTAACTCAGAGTTCCACTGGCGAAAAAAAAGAAAAGAAAATAATAAATGCATGAAAATGAAAAGGAATCAGATTAAATAGAGAAGTTTTGCACTCATTGGAGCATCTTGTACTAAGACAAGGATAGCGTCATTATAACAATCGTAATTTAGGATAGATGAATTTCATCTGAATCCCATAAAATGAAAAATCTCGTTCATACCAACCTAAAAATACCCTCAATCCTCAAAATCTTGTCCCCAGTTTCAAGAAGACCACGTAAGGTGCTAATGATTGGTAGTCCAGCTCCAACAGTAGCTTCATAGAAGTAATGCGTATATGATTGTCGTTGTAGATCTCTCAGCTTCAAATACTGGAAGCAATAGAAGGAAAATAAGCAATAAAATGTATGAGAAGATTCCTCTTCCAGCTATTTATATAATTATTGTTTACTCGCTTGTCTTGTCTGGAGGTATTTTTCAAATAGAGATGAAAACAACAGTTATACAAAGACTCTCATCTTTTCTCATCTTTGATTGAATGGAAAGACAGTGGAAATAAAAATATAATTACGAAAGGCTGAAAGCTTGATTATTGAC
Source organism: Capsicum rhomboideum (assembly GCA_031232105.1). Classification (NCBI taxonomy): domain Eukaryota; kingdom Viridiplantae; phylum Streptophyta; class Magnoliopsida; order Solanales; family Solanaceae; genus Capsicum; species Capsicum rhomboideum. The sequence continues at coordinate 13,809,323 of CP124713.1, read as the reverse complement.
ATAGTTGATCAAAGTGCTATCTCCAAAAAGTTTGCGAGGTTAAGCACTTTTAAGAGGAACAGAAATCAAGCATGAAAGTTAGTTACCTGGTCAAGTGGTCCTGAATTAGCCTTTTTATTTGGGGTGACCACATGGATTCCTCTATGTAACCAGTCGTAGTAATGGCTTGCGATATGAGAGTCTGCAGTGCAATCCACTAGAACACTGTTTGGGATGAAATAATTTTCACTCACATGTTGAACAAACTTATTCAAGTCAGTCATTTCTCCTTTTTCACTTAGCTGCTCTTTCCACTTCGACAAATCTATACCCCTATCAACATTGAAAAGAATGTCTTGTCATCAGCACCCTGAAGACAGTTCAATAATATCTAATGACAGAAAGCAGCAGTAACTAGCCGGAAAGGCTTTGTATCTTTTGGAACCTAGCAAGTTCATCAATAGCATGAAAGACGTAATGAACATTAGACAGGTAATAGTGAAAAATAAGGAGAAGGAGAGAGGAGATATTAAATTTCTCATAAACAATAATTGTTCAATCTCATTAAAGATCTAACATGACATACAGAGATTGACACTGAGGAAACCTGTAACTTTAAAATATCAGTAGCATAAAAAACTTGGAAGTTCCTTAGTCACATTGGAACTGAAAACGTAAAAAGCTATATAAACAAAGAGGACATGAGGATGAGATCAGCTTAAAGGACGGGAAGAGAGGGAATAAATCTACACTCAAATGTAATAGCACATTTCTAACTAAGACTACAGCATTTGAAGTAGCAAAAAATTAATTATGAGTCAATGCGCAAATTCAAGAACCAAGCAACAGATACTCCAGGCGTCTTTATATGAACCACAAAGGAAGCACTAAGTCTGCATATATTTTAGAAGTCTAGCTTTGATGAAAACCTTTAGGAGAAATCTTATTTTTGCCAGGTTAGCAGTTGCTCATTTGTTATTCTACTTAATGTAATTATTAATTTTACTGAGAAGGTCAAATCAAAAGTTCCCAATTAGCAAGTACCCCATTCCTATTTCTATGACTTACTTTCCTGTTTCCACTCCAAGAAGACTGATCCCTGACTCCCTGTCTGTAAAGGTAAAAATTACTTGACAATTCGAGTAATCTAAATATATATTTTCTTTCACCTTCGTGCTAATTTAATACAACAGCCACCTGAACTCGTTCATTTTAATTATTAACACAAATGTGTATCTAATTAAAAAAGATCAAATATTCTAGTATTATCTTCATACTAATCAAAGACGGGATGAAGGGAGAAATAAGAGACGATATGGTTCCGTAAGTTTGACTAATAAAAGTACATTTTCACTTGTGAGTGATCAGCAATCTGAGCAAGGTTGGAAACATGTCATCCAAAGGCAAAAGCATAATATTCTTCTTGGATGGGTAGCTGCAGTTAAGCAGTTAAGATTTTATATTTGCTATGCAACCTCCATCTTTTACCACAGTGGTTACAAGGAAAGTAATTTAATTGATGAAAGAAAAATAAGTATCTCTGAAATCAGTCGGAAAATTCAAATAGTTGAAAAAATCTTATTCTGTTTATCCAAAAGAATTAACAATTTTAGAAATCTTTCCGACTCTTTGCACTATATTGTCTTATTCAATAAAATGTGGCTTTCCTTCACTCTAAACAGAAGAAAACTCAATCCAATAATTGCAGGGCCAAAGAACGCATCTGCAAGATATACATCACTGAGCATTTAGAAGGAAAGATGGATTTTCAAGACTTACGAGTCGCTTAATAGCATTGAGCTTTTTCCAATAATACCCATCACGCGCAAGTCAATGTTGAATTTTTCCTTTAAGAGAGCTGACTGCCAATGAAAAGAAAAGATGTTAAAAAAGTCTCTAACCCCTTCAAATCATGGACATTAATAGGCGAAAGAATGATATTCAATTGAAGAAAGCATATTTTAACTTGAATAGTTGTAGGAAATACAAAATGTAAAAACAAATTAGCATAAACTTGAATTGAAAGACCTGATCCTTGAGCTGGTCAAGCAATGTACCCCCGATCAACCCAGGTCCAACAATGCCCACAGCAATACTAGTTCTTGACAAATAGAATCTTGAGTGCACAGCACGTAAAGCCCTCACACAGTCTTCTTGCTTAACAACTACTGTTACATTGAACTCTGAGCAACCTTGAGCTATAGCACGGATATTGATATTTGCCTGCAAAATAAAATGTGTTTTTTAATAAAATGTTGAATCTTGAAGATCTTATGAAATTCAACAAATTAAAAGTTGAATTCTGCACTCAGATTACGGTGATCATCTTCTATATGTCATGTCATCTTTTTTATGGAAAGCAACACAAAGTTGCCAAAAGCAGATAGCAATCAAAGTCAAGTTCAAAGCTCATATAAACTGTAAATCATTTTACGTAATACCAACAACAGTATGCTAGATAGATTATAATCAAGTGAGCTTCACACAGCCGATACCAAGTTGGCATAAAGGAGGAGACTTACATAGGTTGACAGACTGTGTTAAAGTAGTCATGATATCATGAATCAAAGGTGAAGTATACAAATGAAATGGGCCCATATATAGTGGAATGGATACACAGGGGTTAGTATAGCAGATCTCAACTACTTTAGGATTGAGTAATAGTTGATTGATTGATATGGTAGTTGGACAATTGCATATGACATGCATGTAAGGGCTCATTACAGTGGCAAAATAAACTATAGATGATTTTCTTTTTTTTTTGAAATGGATAAACTATAGATGAAAATCAGGAGAACATTAACTCTACACAAGATATAACCACACAAATGATCAAAGACAAGCAGTTTTTCAATTTAATAGGGTTTAAAAATTACCAGTTAACTGTACACAAGACACCTATATACATTCAAATAAATGTTCACTGTTATAATTTAATAGGATCAAAAACACCAAACCTTTGCAAGTGCACTGAAAAATGTAGCACTAACGCCAGAAGTGCTTGCCATTCTCTGACCAACAGCAGCCAAAATACTACAACCATGAATTACTGAAATCTGAAGAAGAATTGAAGTTTATCAGGTTGATTAAAGAAGTATTTAATCGGTAGATAAAAATAATGTTGCATACTATAAAGATATGGCACCTAGGTCTAACTCAACCCCAAAATCAGTTCATGAGGGAAGGATTGCCCAAGTCCATATAAACAGACCATCAATCCATTCCCCAACGAATGTGGGACTCTTACCCACTCTAACCCCACCCCCCACCCCCTTCACGCCCATGCCAAAGTGGAGCGTGGACCGGGAGCCCAAACGGGGATAGACATGGCTCTGATACCATGTAAAGATTGACACCTGGGTCTAACTCAACCCCAAAAGATAGCTCATGAGGGGAGGATTGCCCAAGTCCATCTAAGCAAACCCCCAGTCCATTCCCCAACCAATGCGGGACTCTAACCCACTCTAACATAAACCAATTAAAGTGACAAATAAAGCAAAAAGCAATAACTTGACATGATATTGAAATTCAGATTAACTGTACCCGAAATCCCACAACTAACTTTCATTAAGTATATAGAAAGAAGCACATCACTCTGCTTCAACCAGGAAATAGAAGCGGCAATACACGTTAAAAAGATAACACTATAAGATGGTGACAAGAATTCAACATAACATCATTCCTGCTTTTTTCCCATTTTGCTTATGTTGATCCATAACCGTATTTAACTGCATGAATTGAATCAAAAAGGCAGAATACCTGAGAAAGGCGCCCGGAACTCAGAGCCTGACCAAACCTAGACTCTAAAACATCAGCAACAACTTTCACTTCTTTTTCAGGCACAGCAAAGCAGACTGAATGCTCACTACTAGCCTGTATTATGGCACTTGATTAAAATTTCATAAAGTTATAAGCATCATAAGCTTAACCCGACGTAAAAGAATAAACATACCTGTGATATCATAATTACGTTAGCACCTACATTTTTTACTGCATCAAAAATGTCACTAGCTGTACCAGGAACACCAGCCATTCCAGTTCTGCAGAAGGTAACCGACTTTGTATAAACAAAGAAATTTGTGAATAGATGTATAAAAAACAGTATGCCTGGATGCAGTGCAGTCCTAACCCTCAACAAAATTTTTTGGCAAGTAAATTATTAATCTTACCCCTCAACATTCACTAGAGCTAGTTTGTCAATCGTGGCAAATCCTTTGACGGGGAATACTGATCTCTGTCCATCTTCAAGTTCATTATCAGTGGATCGGCAGATCCTTGTTCCCGGTGCAGCAAGGTTAAAGATATTCTTTATAACAATCGGAATGTCATATTGCATAACTGGAACAATAGTCCGTGGATGTAAGACATTGGCACCAAAATATGACTGCAAAAGATAAGAAATTTAATATTAGAAAGTGCCTATGACAGCTCTTGTTAACTTCAGCAACCACATAGAATCATGACTTCACCATTTCCCATGCCTCTTGATAAGATAGTGTCTTCAGTATTACTGCCTCACTTACTGCAAATGAAGTAGCATTTAATTGATCTTAACTTCATAATGGAATTTCATCATTTACTTAAATAAAAAAGGGAATATATGAGCAACTAATAGAGAACAATGATGTTTGATACCAAATTTCACTACAGAAAGGTCTTGCTATGTTTCAGATTGAGAAAAACATGCAATGAGTGAGGACAAACCTTTTCTTGGATCAGCACTATAGACACCATCAACATCTGTCCAAATCGTGACTTGACGTGCTTTGAACAGTGCCCCCATGATAGCTGCAGAGAAATCACTTCCATCTCTTTTCAAAGTGGTAGGAATATCTTGGGGAGTGCTAGCTATAAAACCAGTTGCAATGATAGTCATGGATGGATTCTTAGAGTACCATTTCTCAAGTCTTTCCCCTGACTTTAGATAATCTGGATCAACTTGATTAGAGCTCGTGGGGTTCACAACAAGCACCTCTCTTGTGTCCATCCATTTACACTCTACACCACTCTGCAAATATAGGAATTTGAACATTTGTGTCATAACTGTGTGAACAAAATTTTAGTTTACATAACTAGCAGATACAAAATCTTTCTAAAGGCCGGAAGAGATCATGCGAGAATCACCGTTCTGACAACGGATGCCAGCAACTGAGCAGACCATAACTCCCCATGCCCAGCAACAAAATCTGTGAAAGATTCTGTTGCATGACCAGCTGCAATACAAATAAGCTATTGTGTCAGTTGAAAGCAAAAGAAGGAGGTTTGGTTCAAAACAGATACAGTACTTCGGGAAAAAGATTGTCAACTGAAGAAACTTTAGCATGGAAACAATTCAGTTCTACTAAAAACAAGAGAACTAAAGAATGATCATTATGCCAAAATCAGCTTCATGACTCGGACAATAACCAGAGAATGAAGCAAAGACCTTATTCCACTATTTGATGTTTTTCTTTTTTACCAGCATGCAAAGTGGTGGAGGGAAACTACAATTCAAAATACTCTAAAAAGAAATTCCTTCACATTTAGTGTTCCTCAAAAGAATTACAAATATCTGATAATGGAGCTGCCAAGAGTAGTCCAAGTTTGAAAAGTTCTTTTCTATTATTTTTTCCATGATCTGGCAAGTGTTTCTTTGAGACATTCTGGAAGTAAAGAGGGAAAGCACAATCTACCAATGTATATTGCACGGAGCATGGATTTTAGGTTGTTGATGTCATGATGAATATGAGATAAGAAACTAGCAAGCTCATCCCCATCAAGTAGATCAATAGCAGTTAATTTGTGTTTTTCTAGAACAGCATCCAATGCGGTTAGGTACGACTCATCCCGTGACTGGGCCTTGTAAATCAGATCATACATCATATCTGTGACCTTTGACATTGCAGACACAACCACCAACTTTCCTTCTGATTGGTCCTGAATTATAACATCAGCAACATTGCGAATTCTTTCAGAGTTTCCAACACAGGTACCACCAAATTTATGAACAGACCAGCTGTCACCTCTAGGAAGCTGAATATTTTCTGTAGCTCCATCCAATAAGTATTCTGCCAAAACATCAAATGGAAGAAGAATAGAAAATCAAAAAGTGATTAAAATCATATATGGATGATATTTAAGGCTTCAACGTAGATTAACCTTCACTTGTAACAGCTGCCCTTATCCCGAACTTTAACAATTCTCCTCTTTCCAATTTTGAACTAAAAATCATTAAAATGAAGAAAGGCTTTAGCAGTATAGAAACTATTAAGCTGGAAGAAATTCCTCAAAGGAAAAAACCAAAACATAGTAATGATACCGTGGATACCTATTACTGTTGAATCGTGTGATTATCTCATTTAACAAGGACTGTATAATAGGTGGAACGGAAACAGGTTATTATCTATCAGGGAAGCATTTGTTGCAGGACTCAAGAATATGATGCTCAAGCAAAATCTTGATTTTAAGTCAGTGAACAAATCTTTCGTACTATCACAAAGAGAACATGGAATTAGGATATAGGATGTTCACTGTCACGCCTTAGATATCGTAATTAGATTACTGTTTAGACAACAAATCTTCATTATAACTTCTTGTTTAAAACATATGGTACAATTTTTGAAACAATTTTAACTTTTTCATACAGCAATAATTCCATATACAAAATTAAGCTCCTGTTTGGCCATAGATTTTGAAGTTGAAATTTGGAACATGAAAATTTGAGTTTTTGAAGTGATTTTTGGAATTTAAAGTTGTGTTAGGACATGCATTTTACTCGGAAAAAAAATTTGAAGTTGTATGAGTGGAAGTCCCAAAAACTGGTCTGAACCAGCTTCCGGAGACTTGAAAATATTTGAAGATCAGATTTGAAAATCTGATCAAATTTCATCATCAAACGGGCATTTGAAGATAAATTTTCAAAATCCGATTCAAAATCTATAGTCAAATACTAGCTAAAGAAATGTTCGATGCAGATTGCTCGATTAATTCAAACATGCTGACTCCCACCAACACAGGTACTAGTACTGCGCAGGGATTTGAACCTGAGAAATCATGATTCTCAAGCCACTTCCACATCGTGCTTTGAGAAGTATTTTGACACATGAAATTCACTACGTCACTATTTTGACGGAGATTCAAAAGCTTCCCAATCCACACTGAAGCTCTATTGATCTCAAGGCAAAGTTGACAAGGACATCAATGGCCTCAAAAATACAAAGGAGGCTAAAAAATAAGGAACACTACATACATACATTACAGAGAGAAAGAGAGATCTAAAAGTTTACTTTCGAAAAGGAGAGCATTGCAAGAGCGAAAATGGATGTGTGTTGTTAAATGTAGCGATTTTCTTCCCCTTGGCCTTCAAATAATTCTCTCGATTCAATGAATTAGAGGAGAATTTAGATGAATAATATGGCGAAATGGAGGATGAAAACGCCATTGTTGTTTGTTGATTGAGGGAGGGAGAGGGAGGGAGCAATGAGAGTGACAATAGTATAGTGGAAGAGTGGTGAATTGATTTTGTCACACACTATATGCATATACATATAAATATTTGGCGGCCCTGGTTAATTTGTCTGCTGATTGGCTCCCTTTGGACCACTACTTCCCGCCGCTTCCCGGCCCACCCGCCATCACAAATTATCTTTTTGTACCTTTCAGCCATGTTGCTTTTATTTCTTATTTGGTGGCCGATATTCAGGTTCATACACGACTAATTTAGATTTGCACAATTGCACCAGACACAAGTTATTTCATTAGTCAATTATTGATCCAACGGTAAGAGTTAAAAGGTGGCAAAATTAGCCCATAAAATCATAACGTATATAAGTTTGAGCTGATTATTAACCCGGCTCATTTCAATCTAACTCATTTAAGCTCATCTAAATTTGAGTTGATATCTAGCCCAAATTATTATATGAGAAATCTTGTCAAACTATTTACAAAAAAATAATTGCAATATCGAACACATTTATTTGCTAAAAGAATTTAAGTTATGTGTATTATTAGTGTATGAATTTTTTAATCTCCTATAGCAGGTCAAGCCGTTTCTTTTAGGAGTAATTTTTACTCTTTCTTTCTATAATAATATAAATTAATTGAACAGAACAGTCCACCAAACTTAAACTCTAGTTGCAAATACGACAGAGTCACGGAGTTGGGTCTGGCTAATTTATTTTATACAGAACACACTGCTAGAGCCTAGATTCCATGCTATAACTTATTTATTTTTTTCAAAAAATTACAAGTAAAATCATACCTGTCTTCGATTTACTTGTAGCCATTTTTAAGTACTAATTTATTACTTTTGTTTCTTTTTCCCTCCGAAACCTCATATATTAATTCATCCAGACATTATATATCCAAAGGATTGTACAAGTTACAACATCATTTACAATCCAACTTGAATACATTCTATCCTAAGAGAATTCATACAACAAAAAAAAAAAAATTAAAAACTTAGCGAAGTTATAAGCTATAACATTGAACTTTCTTGAAATATGCATAAACTCGTCTAAATATGTCTAATATATTCCAAATATCCTTCCACATCAGCCTTCATATTTTTTTTCAAGATATCCACTACGTCTCTTTTTTTTTCATCTCCACTATACCTTTCGCATCAGAGAAGTCATAAATTGTCGGCCATCCATTTTGTAACTTACTACATATTATACAACTTCATAAATAGAAGAGAAAAAGAAAACTTGTTTATTATGGGAGTAACTCCACGTTTTCTTTTAATGGGCGAACAATTATTACAAATTTATAATTACGTCTAAAAGAGACGACCAAATTATAGCATGGTTGATTTGACTGTATTTCTATCTTTTGTATTAATGATCAGCACCAGCATGTGGTGGTATTTAATTGCAAAAAGAAAAAGCATGGTTGATGGATTAATAAATATTTTCTAAATCGAAAGCACTAAATACACTCATGATAATTGGTAAAGTAATTTTTTAAAAATCAAATTTATAATTACTAAACAAAATATTTAGCGATCTTTTATTAATAATAATAAAAAAATCTCAGCACTGATAAGTATAAGTAAGAAGAGTTAGGTCTTATCTTATCAATTTTTAGTAAATTCAGAACCTTTATGAACTTTCTTTTTTCATGCATATACTTGCTTCATTCGTCTTGTATGTTGGTATTTGATTTGATACGAAGTTAAATAATTAATTAAATTTGTATATTATATTAGTGATAATAAATTGTAAATTATTGCTTAGCAGTAGTACTTTGACAGCAAACATCATACTAAAATTTTAAATTAAAATAGTTTAATGGAGGTACATCTTAAAAGTTGTGAAAGTGATCTATAGAAAAATATAATATGTATGCATAGAGTAACAAACATTTTGTGTCATATAGAAAAGCATCAAAAGTGTATTTTATATCTCGACAAGGACTGAAACTTTGAGGTGCACATGACTAAAGTCCCAAATAGTACCTCACGAGGGGGAAAATGCCAAGTCTATGTGCACCCTAGCTTACTAATGGTTAGCGAAGTAGCCCGATTCACTAAAGTATTCGCTACGTGCAGGATCAGGGAAGGATCGGATCACGAGCTAATGTAGGCATTCTTTCCTTGTATTTTTGCAACACGAGGTTGTTTCTACGGGATGAATCTGTGACCTCATGGTCACGCAATAACAACTTTACTAATTACTGCAAGGCTCCTCTTCATTGTGATTAGCGAAGTGAGAAGAGAATTATGAGAAAAATAATTGTCTATTTGGTAAATTTTGTGATCGTCTTAATTATGATTCAAAAATCAAATATTTTAAAATAGACTTTTCTTTTTGTGTCACGTGCGCTCAAGCTTTACCTTTTTTTCTTCTTCTATTATTTGTTATTAAAGGTCTTTGATTTCGTATAAATTAAAGCAAACTCTCTATATTCATGATCAACTTTTTTTAAAAAAGTAATGTTACAAGGAATAAAACTTTTTCCATTGTAATCTTTTACCCCGAGCAATCAATGAGATCAAGCGAAATGGAAAATCAACATGACTAAATTTTGCTGTTAAAAGGAAGTTTTTTTTTTCTTCTTGAATTCATTCTCAAGATAAGCGAATCAACAAAATTGTTTTTAAATTCTCCGTGAGAGACAATAATTTTTTTGTGGATAAAATTATTCAGTATATATGCAAAAATTAGTAGATACTCTGTAATTACGAAAAATAATTAACATGTACCCATGTTGGCTCAAACACCGTAAATACTTATCGGTAAGGATGCTTATACAAAACTAATTTAACGTATAATTACTATATAGTTTGCACGAGTAAGTTTTTATAGTAGAACACCATCAATCAATAAAGAAAAAGTGGCAAGTATAAATAGTTTGTACGAGTAAGTTTTGCAGTACTAAACGTGCCACAAATGACAAAACTACCTAACAAATTGAAGAGCCAAGCATTCATAGTCCTGTACTTATTACTAAAAATAGATATCAGACTCATAAATAAACAGGCAAGAACTCAAAACAAAAATTTCATACATTCAAATGAAACCAATAATTACAAACATAATTTTTGAGACGTGCATATCATTCTTTTACAAGAAAAAGGAAATTTAGTCTTTATGATCATTGATAAAGGACATGATAATATTTATTCCTCCATAATGTGACGTTAGGCCAAGTTTAGATTTATTAACAGCTACGATGAATAGGGAAATGAAATCAATAATAGTACTAATATCATTTATTTAGGGTCCTTTTACATCTACCTGAACAGTAAACACATTTAAGTGTTGAGAGTGACAATCATTTTTGTTCTTTTATTAAAACAACAAGGTTGAATTTCATGGTCAGCATTCAAGCAAAATCCTTCTGTAAGATCATAGTTAAATGCATGCATGTGGTCTATGCAAGAACTTTATTACTCCCACATCTCAAACTATCTATCGTGTTTTTTTTATACATCCCTTAAAAACAGTAATTAAGAGGGGTTTGGGCTATTTTGTTAATTCGAGAACAATTATTACTAAGGATAAAGTGAAAAAAATATATTACTACTAGTTAGTAGTATCTTGATCTTCAAAAATGACAAATAATTTTAGACAACTATTTTCAAATCACGTCAGATAATTTGAGATAGAGGAAGTAACTTCGGGATAACAATAAATGTTCGTCGGACCAAATATTTAAGTCTTTAATGATAAAGTTAAATAGTCGTAGCTTGCCCAACTCGTCTAATTCTAACTAAATTTTAATTTCTTTATTTATTTTTAATAATTTATTGAATTATCAAACAAAATTAATACATTTTTTCTTTATTATAATTATAATATATGACACATCAAACATATATTTTTAAATAATTTCATAAACTTTCTCATTAATGTGAGCTATTATCTAGTTAAATTAGCTCAATTTTCATATGAGTTGAATTTGTGACATAAAATTGGCTAACTAATAAATGTGTCCCCCTGAACTTGAACGAATTATTAGATGAATCATATTGTCCTGTGTTAATTTAGTTTGAACCAAAAAAAAAAAAGAGTTAATTTAGTTAGCCCTGAGTCTTCAAGAAATTACTGGTTTGACATCACAAAAGTTATTGGAAAGAGAAAAAGATTAAAAGAAATTTTAAAATAGCAAAATTCTAACCCCTTAAGCCACCAAAGAGCAATTGGGCATGTCGTCTTTCATTGCCCCTAAAGGTCAATCCTTGAACGTATATTAATTTCAGCTATCTTATTCATGTATCTTTTCTTGGGGTCCCACCCACGGTTCGGGATTTAAATTAGAGCCTATTAAATTTGAATTGATGTATTATAGGAGGGCTCATTTTGGATCACACTTTCAACTTAATTTTTTTCATTCTTGGAATTTTCATTCGAGATCTCTGATTAAAATGGAGAAATTAATCAATCATATCACCACAATTCATGATAAAGTTATATTCACCCCTTAAAGCTAAAGAATATTAAGTTTTGCATTTCATTGTGGTGCAATCTTTGAACTGGATCAATACGAAAATTCAATTTGCCTAACATAAGTATAGATAATTATCCCCCAAAAGTCATAGAACTGGAACATCTGCATGCAGAGAATTAAGAACCAGCAATGTAAATAAATAAAATCTTTAAGGAATAAAATTTGGTGTCAGAGCAAGGAATAAAATCTCTAGGGTTGTTTAGTACGCAAATTAAATTATTCTGGGATTATAATCCTGAGATTAGACCCCTTAAAGAATAAAATGAAACTGATGATGGTGAGAAAAAGAATTAAATTATTGAAGTAGAGACGCCAAGAAAGCAGGGGAGCAGAAAAGGGGGTAGCAGGGCTGAAGGTTCCTTCGATTTTTTTTTTTATTTTATTTTATTTTTTTGTAAGGAAAGAGGAAACAAGGAAGGAAATTACAAGGTGGGAATCGAGCCCTCACCAAGAAAATGAAAGTTCATGTAGTCAATCGACTGAACTACTAAAATTTCACTTTAAAGTAAGGGTGTCAACCGGGCCGGGTCAACCCGGCTCCGGTTCGGTATTTTTTATCGGGCCTGGGCCGGGTCCGGTCCGATCTTCACTTTAACTGGGATGGGCCGGGCCCAACGGTAATTAAAGCCCAAACGGCTCAGCATCGGCCCATTAGTGCATTTTACATGGGCCGGGCCGGCCGGGTCTCGACTAAAAAAATTTTGAACTTTGATTGTTTTTTAATATAATACTACTTAGAATACTACTTTAAAGAACATACATATATATGTACATTCAATATATACTACTTTAAAGAATATACATACATATATACATTCAATATATACTACTTTAAAGAACATAGAGTCATACAAAAGAATATACATTCAATATATACTATTTTAAAGAATATACATACATATATACATTCAATATATACTATTTTAAAGAATATACATACATATATACATTCAATATATACTATTTTAAAGAATATACATACATATATACATTCAATATATACTACTTTAAATAATATACATACATTATATACTATTTTAAAGAATATACACACATATATATACTATTTTAAAGAATATACATACATATATACATTCAATATATACTACTTTAAAGAACATACATGTGTATGTACATTCAATATATACTACTTTAAAGAATATACATACATATATATACTATTTTAAAGAATATACATACATATATATACTATTTTAAAGAATATACATACATATATACATTTAATATATACTATTTTAAAGTATATATATACATTTAATATATACTATTTTAAAGTATATATATACATACATATATATACTATTTTAAAGTATATATATACATACATATATATACTATTTTAAAGAATATACATACATATATATACTATTTTAAAGAATATACATACATATATACATTCAATATATACTACTTTAAAGAACATACAGATGTATGTACATTCAATATATACTATTTTAAAGAATATACATACATATATACAATATTCAACAACATATACTTTTATACTATTATATTAATAGTATTGAATTCATACAAGATATTCAATTTAAATTTTAAATGGAAAAAATATATAAAAAGTAAATGAATTTAATATTTGATTTATTGCAAAATGTTTGAAAACTTACAAGTTACAAGGTTGCAATTACATTTCACTAATTTCACAAAGTTAAATTGAAAAAAATGAAAATTAAATTGATTAATTGTAAATTCTACAAATTTTTCATCATTTTTTCCAATTCACACCTGTTAAGATTAATGGGAATTGGCTGTGGATTGTCAAAATCAATGGCACTAAAGCCATGCATTGGACTTGATTGTGCTGAATTCTCTCTTGAAGTCATTATTTCTTCAAGATCTTTTTCGTCTTCCGGCTCCACGAACATTCCTTGATTTCTTCGTTCTGCTCTAATCCAGTCTCTAAGGCAAACTAAAACATTCATGGCATTGCCTCCCAATGTGTGTCGGTTGTCTCCAATCTGCTGCCGTCCTTGACTAAAAACGCTCTCTGATGCAACGGTTGACATTGGAACATTCAATATATCTCTAGCTAACATTGAAAGTACAGGATATTGTCTTTCATTATTCTTCCACCATTCCAGCGTATTAATTCTACCTCTAGGATCCTCTGTAGGCTGCATAAGATAATACTTAAGCTCTTTCCGACTTACGGTTCTATGCGATGAAGGCTGCAATCTATTCCAAACAGATAGATCAGAAACACAATAAGCAGGCATATTATGTGCCTGTCTTTTAGAAGATGATGGTTCCTCAGAAGGATGGGGAGCGGGGGTCGGTGTAATGTGTGACGGTAAAGCATTGTCAAGTAAATCAGCATAATGATTGTATAATGTGTCCCCTATTCGCATCAGACATAGCCGTAAACAAAGAAGGTTCTTCATTAGCTTTTACTCCTAAAGCAGAATAAATAAGAGAAGTAAATTCGGACATAGTATTATATTTCATACATGGATTTATTATAGCACCAACTAAGAAAATAGGGGGAAGCGAAAAAAAATATTTTTTAAATTTATCAATCATTGCCTCAATAGCATATTTGTAACCTGGTTTAGACTTATACTCGTTAAGCAATAAAGAAATGTCGGCTAAATAAGCTAAAATATTACAAACAGTAGGATAATAAGCTCCAGAAAATTCAACCGTAGCTAGATAAAATTTTTGCAAAAAATTAACAATATCATCAATTTCAGCCCAGTCTGAATTTTGTAACATACAATCGGAAAAATCACTAGCAAATTGGTTAAAAGTCATAGTAATAAGAACTTTATAAATATTGCAAGTATTTAAGAAATCATACGTAGAATTCCATCTAACATCTATTTCTTCAGGCATTAATCTCGGTCTAAGTCCATTTTCCTGACATTTTCTTTTAAATTCAGTAAGTCTAATTTTTCTATTATTTCCTTGAATAAAGCCAACTGCAATTCTAACTTTTTCAATAGCAGGCTCAAAAAAAGCAAGACCATCCTTTACAATTAAATTATATATATGGCAAGCACACTTAACATGAAATATTTCGGGTAACGGTGGAGAAAGTTCAGTTTTTAACAACTCAATAGCAGCGTTGTTGTTAGATGCATTATCAAAAGATATACATAAAACTTTGCGGTCAATACCATAATATCTTGCAACTTTTGTAATAGATTCAGAAATAAATTTTTCAGTGTGTCTACGGTCTTCATCATACAAAAATGCTAAAATAAGTTTTTGCATAACAAAATTACTATCTACCCAATGACAAGTAATTGTTAAATAATCATTTTTATTAATAGCACGACCAAGATCAGAAGTTAAAGCAACTCTACATGAAAGAGTTTTTAATAATGCAGATAAATAGTAAACATATTGTGCATGGAGTCTAAAAATATCGGACCGACAAGTACTTCTAGGAATACCCTCAAACATAGGATTATAAATTGCCTGAATATAATGAATAAAAGCATCAGAAGAAGCAAAAGAGAAAGACAAACAACCCACAGCTATCATTTTGGCTATTTCTTCATGATCCTTCATTTTATTATAATTCTTAACTAATAGACCGGTTTTTGGGTTCAATCTAGTTTGACTTGGGCCCCCAACTGTCTCACCACCAGTTACCTGAGCTAGCTCTATTGGGTGTTTCTCCTTCAAATGTCTCGACAACTGACCCGTACCTCCTTTATTACCCCAGGTCTTATGCTCGTATTTTATCTGACAAAGATCGCATTCAACCTGAGTGGTTCCTTCTATTCGGGTATAAAAATTCCACACAACACTAATTTTTTTACGAGATCTTACAGGGGGCCGGGGAGGAAGATTAACTGATTCAGATTGAACATTAACATTACCAGATTCGGGTGTAACATCAACATCATCATCATCATTTTCATCTAAATCAACAGAGTCTACTTCATTCTCTTCTTCTATACCATAATTTTCTTGAGCCTCAAAATAATTCATATCATGAGCACCTACACGTATTTCATTCTCAAATGGTTCGCTAATTGGTACTGAAGGCACACGAGTATATCGAGCATTTGAACTACCTCTACCGGAACCAATTTGTTTCTTACTACCACTACCACTACCACTTTCGGGACAAAAATTTCTAACACTTTTACCGACTTTCCTTAATTTATCCATATTACCAATTAAACTAACAATTATTCAAAAAACACACAAAAAAATACACTAATTAAAAATTAAAAGTAAGAGATGGAACGATAATACCAAATTTTTGAAGTACTCGAAAGTTGGTCGATTGAGTACTTTTGGAAACTTCAACATAGTATTTGTAATTGCAAAATAATAAAATATATAGAACACTTTATGAGATAATTTTAGCAAATTTGAGAGAGAATAAGAGAATGAGAATTGAGATTGTAGGAAATATTTTTTGAAATGACATGTATTTATAGGAAAAAAAAAAATTGAATTTTTTTTTTTTAAATTAAAGCCTAAAAAGGCTGTTTGGCCGTTGGGCCAACGGCATTATAGCCGTTGGGCCTCAATGGACCAAAACAGCCTTTGCAGGCTGGGGCCCAACGGCCCAGTCATTTTTTTTAAAAAAATAAAAATAAAAAAAATACCGGGCCGGTGCACCGGTGGACCCGGTCCGGTTTTCTAACTGGGCCGGTCCACTAGTTTTAATACCGTGTCCGGCCCATCCCCCTAAAAACCCGTCAGGCCCATTACCCATACCGGGTCCGGTCCGGTCCGGTCCGGTCGGTAAATGGGCCGGTCTAAATGGGCCGGTACCGAGTTGACCCTGCCCAGTTGACACCCTTACTTTAAAGGTTTTGAAGTTTTATGTTTCGGGGTTAGCCCCTAGTTTATGTAGTCAATCAACTGAGCTACTAAAATTTCGTTTTAAAGGTTTTGAAGTTTTATGTTTCAGGGGTTAGGCCTGTTTTCTCTGTAGGTGCTTCTATTATGGGGTTTGTTATTTTGGTTTATAGATTGCATAGCATGAAGGAAAAAACAGAGAGTTTGGAGCTGAAAGTTACTGTGGATGACAAGGTTAGTAATTTCACCATGCTTGAAGTTATGTTGTGCATCAATTTTATTATAGCAAAGAAACATTAACTTCAAGCTTTATCCTAGTCGATTTTTGACTAATTTCAATACCATTGACCATTTTGCATCATTTCCTTCCATAGTTAACATCAAGATCTATCTCATAGCCTCAGTACGGGAATTCTTTTTGTCGGCATTTTCATATAAATAAGGGCTTAAGGTTTTGCATAGTTCTTTAACGTTTAATGGGCGGGGATTATTGATGATAGATCTGGTTGAATGGGGACTAGCATAAAACTTGAAAGGGAAATAATTGGAAGTTGGGAGGTCATGTCATGGCACCTTCGCGTGCACAACCATATTGCATTTAGTTGCGGTGGGTGTCTATATCCGCGCAATCTTAGTGAAAAGTTATTCGTCTCTTTTACAATTGCTTAATGATCTCCGAATTCATATCTCTAAATGTGTTTGTGTTGACTTATGTTTACCTCCATGATTATTCAATTCTATGTTTGACAATCATCAAGCATCTTCTTTGCGCCCCCTCCCCAAAAAAGCACATGATGTTAATTAGCTTATTGTATTGATTGGTTGTTATACTTGTCCTATTAAATCGTTTATATTCTTGGTTCATTGAAAATTTTTAGTTGGCTATTGGTCATTGAAAGAGTTGCCATTTGAAGAAATTATTGCTTGGCTAGTAAGGCATCGAACTGGCATTGTAATTAGATTATTAGTGTTATCGCTCGTGCCATATTCAAGCAGTATGTAGGAATTAGTTGCAGAATGCTAGCATCTTTATGATATTGTATGCAGCTAGTTATATGATTTGACCTACTCCCTTCACTCTACCAACAAGTTATAACTAAAAATGAAAAATAATCTCAAAGGAAAACTAACGGGACAGAGAAGGTAAACCGGTAAGTCGGTACAAACTCACTAGGTGCAGTGGCAGAACTATATGCGGTGAAGGGTGTTCAATTGAATCCCATTCGTCCAAAAATTTGTATTTTGTATATAGGTTAAAGAAATTATGTATGTATATAAAACTCATTGGATCCTCTCTATATGAAGAAAACTTTATATTATTATCGTATTTCTTGAATAATTTCTGACTTCGTCACTGCTTTGGTGCAGCCAGTGTCTAAAATTTTGACACGTATTTAGACTCTCTTTAGGCCAAACTCCAGTTTGATTTTCCTTATGTGAGCTAAGATCAACTATATAATTTATCTCTGACTAATTTTTTTTCATTGTGTACAGAATGTTATCCCAGTTCATGAGCCGTGCTGCACGCTTTAACTTAGCATTTAAAATGGTTAAGCAGATATTTCTGTGATTGGTCACAACTACCAACAGCCAAGTTACGCCATGACCTGTAATGAGTTTGAGATATAAAGCCTATAATTTGTAGGGGGGAAAATTTGGAAAAAGTACATACAATGGGTGGTGTTACTAAGTCTATTTAATACGTAGTGGTTATGTTTAATCCTTTTTGTCTTTGCTTGTATAATCTGTGTTTAGGTTACTCTTTTGATTGAGTTCCCTGTATATTCCTAAAAGACTGATATACTATTTTCAAAACTATGTATAATCTCCATATAATGTCCATATGTTTCCTTCATGTCCTACTTTAGCTATCTCCATGGTAAATTTTTTTTCTATTTATTAGTGTTATGATAAGACTGAAAACTGCACCATAAAGACTAAAACCAAAGCAGATGGAAAAAAAAAAATAATACAATTTTTTTTTGATTTTCAAGTCAGTGTCCAATACGTCGGGGGAGGAATTAAGTGGCGCAAGGGGTTTCATTCAAACTCTCTTATCGAAAAATGACACTGTATATATAAGGTAAGTTTTTCTTCTTATAATATCCGTTTTGGGTGTGGTTAAAAAGTCCACCTTAGGATAAAGTGCTCTCTATTAAAGGTGATTCCAAAATCTTGCGTTAGATTTTAATTTAATCACTAGGTCAAAAGGAAACCCATATTTCAAAATCTTATAGTAGTATGACTCAATTAGAATTTGCAATTTACAAGGGAAGAAAGAAAAAAAAAGAAAGGAAAATACCAATCTATAAACTATAGGCTCCATCTTACCAATTTTAGTCCCATAAAAGAATGGTTGATTTACAATGTACTGGTAACTTTCCTAATTTCCTTGCTAAACTAATTTTTTTAAAAATATAGCCGTTCATAATTTTTCTTCTTCTCATTTAAATACACTGCTGAATCTTAACATAAGTATAAAAAAAAATTAAAAAAATCTTACATTAGATTTCACAATCTTTTTTGTTGACACAAAGGATTGTTAAAAATCTTATAATTATGAGTTCTAGACGTTGTGCTGCTTGCAAGCAATTGAGAAGAAGATGTCCTTCTGATTGTATATTTTTGCCATATTTTCCTCCAAATAATCCACAAAGATTTTCTTTTGTTCACAGAATCTATGGTGCCAGCAATGTTGGAAAGATGCTCCAGGTAACTACAAATATAGTATATTAAAGTACTCATTCAAACATATTATGACAAGTTATATCTACACTCACTTTGTTAATTAGGTTAGACGAATATATATGTATGTGTATGAAATTACAATTATACGAAAAATATTAGATTTACATATGCACAAATATTAAGTAGGCACCAATTATTTTTAAATCGTGAATCTGCCTTTGGTCATGATTTCTTCGAGTTTTATTGCATTCTCCATTTATGAAATCGTTCCTCTTATTTCATTAATAACATTCACACATATCCTATTGTGATTTTTGAGTTATCTTCTCCTCTTTTCTAAGTTCTAATTAAGTTGAAAATATTGGATATATTTTTCAAGTAATTAACACAAATTAGTTTTCCTCGTTCTCATATGATTTTTTTGGTGAACTATCAGCAAGTCCAAGAGCATCAACGAGCCGTTGTAGCAGATTCCTTGTACTACGAGGCTTACTGTCGGATTAAGAGTCCTGTTTATGGATGTGTAGGAATTATCAGCATTTTACAGCAAGAAATCGACCATTTCGAACACGAATTAGCAAAACTACAAGCTGAAATTAGCATTGTCAAAGCTCAGGCACAAACAGAAGCACAATTAGCACAAGGACAACAAGTTGAAAATGGGGTTTATTCATCATTATTATCATCATCTTTTGATATTTCTAGTACTCCTTGGTTTTACTAGAATTGCTTTAATTAAGTTGCTCTAAATTAACCATGATAATGTCATGTACTCTTTTATTCCAATAATTCTATTGTTAAATTCAGTATTTTTCATACAGTACAAAGTGTTATTACATTCTCTAAACGAAATGCTTCAATATATCAAAAATCTTCAATATATCAAAAATCAATTATTTCATGTTCTTTTATTTGAGTAATTCTATTGTTAAGCCGGTATTTTCACACAGTACTAATTGTTACTATCATTCTTTCTTTTAAAAGAAAAGTTCAATTCATAAACAAATAAGATAAAAACACCGAAAATGTAGGAACTGTCAAGACTGTTGGAGGCTGGAACCCAATATTCTTTACAGGCCCATTATATGCAGGGGTGACAAAATCAACCCAACCCGTCCGATCCGTTCAACCAGTTTAAGTTTGGGCAGTTTGACTCGGCCATTTTTTAGCTCAATAAAAATTGGATTGGGTATGTAGCCCAAATTGATTTATGAGAAATCTTGTCAAAATATTTTTAAAAAATATATTTTTTAAAAAATTTGATATGTTATACAGTGAGACCTCTATATAATAGCCCGTCATTATAATAACATTTCCTTAATAATAACCTGATTTTCTCCAGAATCGATTTTTCATGTTATATTTTACTTCTCGATAACAACATTTTACCTATAACAACAATTGCATTTATTATAGTAGTACACTCTTTGTAAAATTATCCTTCTATAATAACCATACTCAAATATTATGTAATAATATTTTGGAACAAATATGTTATGTACAAAATAAAATATCAAAATATTTATAGTAAATATCAATTAATGTCATGCACATAGTAAATTTCATGTACGGATATCTAGTTTAAAGGAAAAAATTGTATTTAAATGGTGCACATTAGTTATTTCATAACTTCCCTAGGAAAGGTTACTGATATTTGCCTTTTTTATATTCATACTCTTTCTAATTTTGGGTACTTTTGTTTCTAACAGTTAAATGACATCTAAAAGTCAAATAGTAGTATACATATATAACAACGCCTCTCTATAACAGTCATGAAGTTTTTAGACAAACACTGTCAATATAGAGAGGTAGGACTGTATATAGCATAATAAAGAAAAATAATAATTTTATTACGTACTAAAAATTTATTAAAAAATAAATAAAGCAATTAAAACTTAATAAAAATTGAGTGGATTAAGTTATGTCCATTATTTCAACCCATTTCAGTCCAAGTAGCTTTTGGGTTGGTCAATAACCCACCAACTTATTAAATCAATCCATTTTAACCCGTCTAAATTCAATCCAACCCGCATCGTTGAGCTTCCTTGACCGTGGCCTGTCCTTGAAGCCAACTCGTTTGTAGGCCAAATTATGAATCCTGAACCTTTTTGCCAATTATATATAGACGACTTTCATTTGTCCTTGAATTCATTTTTTTTCTTATCCATCGATCTGTGGAAGAGATAAAAAAAAGTAAGATAGATTTAAAACCGACCAAACAGATTGTGTAATTTGTTGTGTTGTGTTTTTATATTTTCGAATGTAAATTGTATATATAGGATATTGACTGACCCTATATAGAGTTACAACTATCTTAACTCGTAACTTGTAATACTTGATCCAACTAACCCTTAAACATTATTATTCATCTTTAATAGTTAAAAGTTCAATCAAAACAATCTTCGATAGTCAAACAAATTAATTATTTTTTTAAAAAAAATGTCACTCACTAATCAAATATATATGAGAATATGTTTTTTCGAAAATGATTACCAATATTAAATATACTTAAATTTAATGGTTTGACGTAATTCTTCTCACAAAATTCAAAAAGGAAAAAGAGGTACTCCCTCCATTCCATTTTACTTTATCTTCTTTCTAAATATGTTTGTTTCAAATTAGTTGTCCATTTTCACAAATCAAGAGTGTTTTATTACTTTTTTTTCCATATTACCCTCAATATTAAATTACTAAAGAAAATAGTAATAGTTAGATTTAGAGTTTTAAAACATCATTCATAGGGTTAATTTTGTAAAATATGCTTCTAATTAATGTTTTTTTAATGAGTGTGTCAAGTCAAAAGAGGCCAAGTAAAATGGAACGGAGGGAGCATTTCCTCCATCCTATATTATTTGTTCATATTAATAAAAATATCTATCCCAAATTACTTGTTGATTTAATAAGTTAACATAAGATTTTTTTATTTTTCACTTAAAATTAATTCTTTTTAAAAGTATAAATATTATAGAGTTCCACAAAGTTTCTTCATTGTTAAAGGGTTAATTAATAATTTTTTTTTTTAATTTATGATTTCTTAAAGACTTACAAAAACAAAGTTAACATGTAATAATGAAACTAGGAAGCAATAAGTGATTGGAAATTGAAGTAACATAGGATTCAGCATATAAAGTTGCGGAAAATATTCAATGAATGATGTTTTATTAGGGAAAACGGCCTTCCAACGAATTTTCTTGACATCATAAGAGTACCATTTTAAAATGGGGAAAATGAGTAAGCACCTTCCTACACACTTTTTCTTTTAAAAATATCTGCTTAAGGAATGGCATGTCTTGATACTAAAACTCTCTCCGTTCCAAAATATTTGGTCTCTTTTGAGTTAACACACCCATTAAGAAAACATTAATTAGAAGTGTATTTTATAAAATTAACCCTATTAATGATGTTTTGAAACACTAAATCTAACTATTAGTATTTCTTTAGTTGTTTAATATTGAGGGTAATATGAGAAAGAAGTAATAAAATACTCTTGATTTGTGGAAATGGACAATTAATTTGAAACAAACAAATTTAGAAAGAAGGCCAAGTGTTTTAGAACGGAGAGAGTAAGACTTTAAGTTATTTTTGGCTTCTCGGGTGCTTTCAAAAGAGTGGACTCACTCTCTTTGCCACTTCCATCTTGAAGTAGTTTGGGGGTGGGGAATAATATGACCTCCTAAAAGAAAAAGTGTGTAATTAATTGAAAATATGGTGATAGTTCAAGGGCTATGATAATTAGCCTTCTGTTTTAAAGGCTACTCTTGTTTGTCCTTTTTACATTCATACGCTTTCTAATTATGCATATTTATGTTATAAGAGCTAGATGAAATCTAAACGTTAAATGACATTTGAAAAATATAAAAAATTCTACTTCCAATAACAAACGTGTTGAACAATAACAATTACGATTTAGTCTTAAATAAGCTGAAATAACAAGTGTATTGAAATGTAAGCAAAATACATTCAAGAAAGTTAATCAACCATACGCGCTAGCTAACTTCTACTAATGCGAGAATTCCAAAAAGTTGTATTACGGGGACATTCAGTCACCTTAAAAAAACTTTGTACCTAAGTATAAGCACAGTGTAAGTGCTGGAAAAAAGATACTTTATTAATCAAGCAGAAAGCATATTAAATAGAGTTACAGGGAAAATAAGAAACTCCTAAACGAATTAAACTAAGCAGAAAGCATATTAAATAGAGTTACAGGGAGAATAAGAAACTTCTAAACGAATTGAACTAGACTAATCTATATAAACAATAACTGATGAAGCAGTATCCTAAATGAACGGAACTGCTGAAACATAAATGCCCAGTACCTGCCCTCGTTGCTTGTACTTCTCCCCGTAGAGGATTTTTTTTTTAATGAAGAAAAAGTATTTTAAAAAATAAAAAATAAATGTCCAACACTAAGATCCTCCAAAATCCTAATGAATGATGTCCATCGTGACCTTATGGACCAAAACGATGGTGTCCTACACCTGGTGGGTGGTGTCCTACACCTAGTGGATGATGTCCATGTAATTGACCCTTATTAGGGCTATTAACCAAAGGAGCCAAAGTTTTCATGGCATGAGATTGACCTGAAATTAGCCCTTTAGTTGAAGGATCTTGTGCCAAGATAATTGAGTAACCATCGTCAAAATTGTCCATGCCTTGTGCTGCGAGCTGCCATACTAAGCTTCCTCCCATGGTCCCTCCTGCTTTCGCAAAATTGTACACATTTTTGTAAACTAAGCTCATGAATGTGTCTCTTGCATTTTGATTGTATCCTGAATCTTTGCTAGACTTTCCAAATTCAGCAAGTACCAATGGCTTCTTTAATATGCTTCTTGAATCTCGCCAATGACTTGTCATCCATCTTTGCATGAATGTTGCTTGTGCATCATCACTTTGTCCAGCCAACCTGTTAACCAAAAACGTTTTCCGTTATGTTATGAGTTCAAGTTATGTGCTCTGACAATATAGATCAGTTTATAGGATTTACCATTGGTCAGTGTATGCATGTATAGCGGCAAAGTCAATCTCTTTAACAAGATGGCTACTGATGAAATCTGTTCCAACTTCGAAACCAGGATTAACTTGCTTCTTTTCAGGCATTGAATCGCCATAAAATCCTTCCATCCCTATCTCCAACAAGTGCTTTTTGTCGAGTGATTTCACAAAACTTGCCATCTCTTGAACCCATCCCTGTAAAAATCACATCACATACTTGTATACTTAGCAAAAAAACATTATAATTAGGAAGAAAACAGATGAGTGATTTGTGTTTGGTTTTTTTACTCACATTAACTGTTTTTCCAGAATAATCAGCATTGCAGCGAGGCTCATTTATAAGTTCCCATGCCATTATTGTAGAGTCATCCCTGTATGCTATTCCATTCATGGTATTGACCCTTGTCACTATTTTCTGTAGCAAAATTATTTTATAAAAAATTAATAAGTTCCATAAATAATACTAATAAATCTACCACAATTTTTTATTCAACCATGGTATGATTTGTTCCTACCTTAACATGCTTCTTGTAATATTCTTTAAGAACTGGATGTGTATAAAAATCATCTTCATTGGTAATATTCAGTATTCCTGCATTTTTTGCCCATTGAGCATATTGGGGTCTCCCTCCAAAATCATTGTAGTTATTCACAAAGCTCAACATTAAGCGTATCCCATACTTTCTTGCTTCTGAGATCACAAAATCCAATCCCTATTACACATAGTAAGGAAAACAATAAGTAAACAAAAAGTATGTTATGGGTCATGCACTTTAACGTGATATCAGAGCAGAACAACGTTTTGGTAGGAATGACACGAGTTAAGGTAAAAGGGTGATGCAGGGCAGAGCAAGGGATAATAGGGCAGGGCAGGGTGGATTCAAATTGATCGTCACCCACTATTAAAAAGAATTTCCTTATACATGAAAAATAATTAGGCCCACACGTGAAATTAATCTAATGTTTCAAACTTTTCGATGAGCTGATCACAAACTTCAACACTAATAAACGACCTGAAAAGTTTGTTCATCGTAGACACCAGGAGAAATTTGCAATGCTCCATTGCCGCCATAGCTAAAAGCCCAAGTCCTGCATACAGAGAGGCTAGCAGCAGAGGCTTCCTTGAATACCTCCGAGACTTTGTATCTCTCCGTTGGCTCAGCAGCAACGCGCATCAACCAATAGGAGTTGAAACCATTGAACAGAAATGGAGAATCATCTACTACAAAATGTGCACCTTTTGTTCTAACAAATCCTACTTTATTATTTGTACTTTTTAGATTCCTAGCTTCTGTGAATATAGCTAGAAGCAGGAGGCAAAGCAAGGCAAAGAGTGAGCAAATTGCTCTAGTAAAATAAGCCATTAATTAATTTGTTAGAAAAATGTATATAGTGAATGTAGCGGATCATAGATGCCGCTGTTTGGTGGAAGCTCGGGAAAGGGCCCAAAATGTAATTGGGCCTTTTGGATAATGGTCTATCATAGTCCTAAAGCGTGGGTCTAAGTCAAGGCTGACACGTGTCTAGTCCTTTTACTGATTTCTTGTTATTTTCTTACCTACGTGTCCTTCTGTTATTAGTGAAGTACTCTATCCAGCTGTGAGAGGAATTTAGTGTTATATATTCCTGTAGAATCATTGTAGAAGGTATCGAATGAATGAAAAGAAACCCTTTAAATTTTAGTTTGTCAATTTCTTCTTGATTTCCACTGTTTTCAGTAGCTGTTTTGCTACAATTGGTATCCAGAGCCAGGCTTTCCAAAGGCCATTATTATGGTAGAAACACAAAAGGAAAAAGCTCCTGATGAAGGATGGGGAAAAATTGAGAATCAATTGCAAGCTTTCATCAATGATTCTCAGAAACGAATGGAGATACTAGAAGCAAACCAACAGAGGATGAACGTCGAAAACTCGAAAAAACACGACGAGAACAGTCGTCGGCTGGACGTTTTATTGAGTCATAGGGAATCAGAAAGAAGGTTGGATGCAGCGACATCGGGGGGATCTCGTGAAGCGTTGGCTTTGGGATACTCTCCCACGGAAAGAGGAGAGTCTTCGGTAGGCGGCAACTACAGGATGGCTCTTTCACCGGTAACTCCTGTACCTTTTATGGCTGGTAGGGGAATGACTTTTCCTCCCGTTTTTAATCCCGTGCCATCTTTTTCCATGCCAACAACCCAATATACACAACCATCGTTTTATTCCCCTGTTTCGCAGTCATCAGTATATCCTCCAGCCCCGATATCCCTGGCTAATGCTGTACGGACATCAAGTTTTCCCTCTACTCCCATTCCGTTCGCAAACCCAACGATTCCGGCTACTTTTGCAAACCAAAATATGTCTGGCAATATGAATCCAAGCACCACGCAAATGCAATTTGGTACAGCTTATCTGCCTCCTCTAGCATATCAAGCTGTTGTCAGTAGTGGCTTGATACAACCCAATATGCCCTCTAATACACCAACCAACACAAATAACTCATTTAGAGTCCCTAAAGCCAAATTAGCTTTTCCTGAGTTTGATTCTAATAACCCACGTGGTTGGATACGTAGATGTGAGAAATTCTTTGAGTTATATCAAATATCTCAGGTGGACAAAATGAGTTATGTGGCTGTGCATATTAAGGATAAAATGGACTCATGGTTTGATGTTTACATGATGGACCATGGTGGAGTTGTGTCCTGGGAAGAATTTTGTTTGGATGTATGCCGTAGATATGGTAATATTCGACCGATGGATGTTGTCATTGAATTCAATCAACTCAAACAATGGGCTGATGTTGAAAGCTATTTTAACAAATTTGAAGAGTTGCGCTTTTATGTGATGCTAATTAATCCAACATTTAATGAAGCATATTTTGTGTATTGCTTTGTGGGTGGATTGAAGGATGATTTAGCACCCATGGTGAGGGCATCTAGTCCACATACCTTGATTGATGCTTTAGATACGGCTAAGTTACATGAGCAGACTCTGGCAGCCATCTACAGAAATGTTCAGCCTCCAAAAGTGTCTTATTCTCAACCAAAGATTACCTTTCCCCCCAGCCCAAGGGGAACTGCCCCTCAAAATTCCAAAACTCTGCCTCCTATAGTCACTCGACCCCAACTGACACTACCTAAGAATCCCACCAGGGAAACATTGAGGGATAATAAATTGTGTTTCTATTGTCATGAAAAATATTTTCCGGGCCATAAATGCAAACAAAGGGGTTTACACGCATTGGAAGGTGAGGAAGATCCAATTGTCGAAAAGGGTGGGGTTCCTGACGAACAGAAAGACCAAGAGGAAGGGGTTCTAGAAATGGTACAAGAAGATGAAGGAGCCATTAGTATGATGCAGGGCCCTTTTCACAGCCCAAAAACAATAAAGATCTCCGGATTGCTTAAAAATGAGCCTATAGTAATTATGGTAGATTGTGGTGCTACTAACAGTTTTATCAATCCCTTAGTGGCTGAAGCCCTAAGGTTGGAGATAAGGGCTTTGCAAAGACCCATGAGGGTAAAGGTCGCAAACGGCGAGACCATGGTGAGTAACATGATTTGTTCTAAGGTGCGTTGGGAAATGCAAGGAGAAGGATTCGAATTCGAATTCAGGTTGCTGAATATTAGTGGTTGTGATGTAATTTTGGGAATGGATTGGGTTGATTTGGTTGCTCCTATAGTGCTACATACTAGGCCTCATAGTATTACATTCATGAGGGGAAATAGGATGGTGACGATAGTTGGTTATCAAGAGTCGCAATCTCTGGGCCTAACTGATGCACGTACCATTCGTGGTCTGCTAAGAAGAAGTGGTTGCAACTGGGTGGCCCAAACCTTTCAGGTGGAATCTGTTGGGCATAACAGCCCTGAAACTGTTCCAGTCGAAGTTGAGGTCCTTTTGGAAAGATTTAAGCAGGTTCTTGAAGAACCGGTTACACTACCCCCAAATCGTGCATGTGATCATGCCATTGAACTCCAACCAGGATCAAGTCCAGTGAATCAGAGACCCTACAGGTACTCACACGAACAAAAAGATGCCATCGAACGGATTGTCAACGAAATGCTGAAAGCTAATACTGTGAGACCTAGTACTTCACCTTTTAGTTCTCCGGTAATTTTAGTTAAAAAGAAGGATTTCACTTGGAGATTATGTGTTGACTACCGCAAGCTCAATGAGATCACGATTAAAAATAAGTATCCAATTCCGGTGGTTGAAGATTTACTTGATGAACTACATGGGGCACATTATTTCTCCAAGTTGGATTTGAGGTCCGGGTACCATCAAATCAGGATGAAAAAGGGTGATGAGCACAAAACAGCCTTCAAGACACACCATGGGCTTTGGGAGTTCACCGTTATGCCCTTTGGGCTAACAAATGCTCCGGCAACTTTTCAGGCCCTGATGCACAACATTTTTGGCCCTTACCTTCGAAAATTTGTGTTAGTTTTCTTTGACGACATTTTAATCTATAGCAAAAACCTTCAGGAGCATTTACACCATTTGCAAGTGGTGTTTGAGCTTTTGGTAACTCACCAGCTCTATGCGAAACACTCAAAATGCAGTTTTTCCCAAGATAAAGTTGAGTATTTGGGACATGTCATAATGGGAGAAGGAGTGAGCACAGATAAAGCAAAGATAGAAGCAATGGAGAAATGGCCGGTACCAACTTGTATTAAAGGATTGCGTGGTTTCCTTGGGCTAACAGGTTATTACAGGCGTTTTATTCAAAATTATGCAGTCATTAGCAAGCCTTTAACGACACTGTTAAAGAAGGGAGGATTCGTTTGGATGAAGGAAGCAACATTGGCGTTTGAAGCTCTCAAATATGCAATGACCCATGCCCCGGTTTTAGCTCTTCCAGATTTCACTGTCCCATTCATAGTGGAAGTTGATGCTAGTGGAGTGGGTGTGGGAGCAGTTTTGTCTCAAAACAACAGGCCAATCGCTTTCATGAGTCAAGCCTTAAGCTCTAAACATCTTGGTTTGTCGACATATGAAAAAGAACTGATTGCTCTGTTGTTAGCAGTGGAAAAATGGAGGCATTATTTACAACCTAATCACTTCGTGATCAAAACAGATCACTTCAGCCTGAAATTTCTTAGAGATCAACGCATTACTACTTCCTTACAACATAAGGGGATAACGAAATTGATGGGATTAAGTTATGAAATACATTACAGGCAGGGAAAAGAAAATGTCGTAGCAGATGCGTTGTCTCGAAGAGGTAAGGAGGCTCAGGAAGATCAACCAATAGCAGATTGTATGGGCTTATGCATAGCTCAACCAAAATGGATCCAAGAAGTAATGGAGAGTTATGAAGGTGACCAGGAAGTCCAATCCTTGATGACTAAACTCAGTTTGGATCCAGATGCGGTGGCTGAAACGACCTTCAAGTCAGGTGTATTAAGGTTTCAAGACAAAGTTTGGATTGGGAATCAAAAGAACCTTCGGTCAAAATTAGTGCAAGAAATGCATTCAACAACATGGGGAGGACATTCGGGAGTTCACGCTACCTACCAAAGGCTTAACTCAATTTTCTACTGGCCTAAAATGATACAAGATGTGAAAAAGGCAGTACAAGAATGCGAAATTTGCCAACGGAATAAAGGTGAAAGTTGTGCGTATCCCGGATTGCTACAACCTTTACCAATTCCAAATAGGGCGTGGGAGCATATATCCATGGATTTCATCGAAGGCCTACCGAAGTCTCAAGGTAAAAATGTTATTTGGGTTGTCATTGATAGGCTTACTAAATACGGTCATTTCATAAGCTTATCCCATCCTTACAATGCATCCCAACTTGCCCAAGTCTTTTTGGATCAAGTGTGCTAACTGCACGGAGTACCTTGTTCGATTGTGTCAGATAGAGATCCCGTTTTTGTAAGTTTGTTTTGGCAAGAATTATTCAAGAACCTGCAGGTTCAACTCAAGCTAAGCTCTGCTTATCATCCACAAACGGACGGACAAACAGAAAGATTAAATCGATGCTTGGAATCATATTTGCGATGTATGACTGGACAAAAACCACAAGAATGGTGCAAATGGCTGCCCTTAGCCGAGTTCTGGTACAATACCAATTTTCAGTCGGCCATTGGAATGACTCCTTTTCAAGCCCTGTATGGATACAAGCCCCCTCAGCCGACATTTGAACTCATTGCCTAGTCTAAAGTCGAATCAGTGGATCAATTGTTAAAAGAGAGACAGATCATTAGCAAACAGCTTAAGGAGAATTTGATTAAGTCTCAATCTCGCATGAAGCAATATGCGGATAGCAAGAGAACTGAGCGAGACTTTGAAATTGGGGATCTGGTATTCATCAAACTACAACCTTATCGACAGTCATCAGTGTCGCTAAGAAAAAATCTCAAATTGGCTTCAAAGTTTTTTGGTCCTTACCCAATAATCAAGAAGATTGGACCTGTAGCCTATGAACTTCAATTGCCCAGTGAATCTAGAATCCACCCCGTTTTCCATGTTTCACAACTTAAGAAGAAGCTGGGCCCCCATGTTTTTCCAGTAAAGGAACCCCCTTTTTGCAACCAAGATGGTCAACTCATAGCTGAACCCGTTGCAATTCTAGATCGGCGCCTGATGAAGAAGCGGAATAGGGAAGTAGCTCAAGTACTCGTGCAATGGGCAAACTTAGCTCCAGAAGATGCAACATGGGAAGATTTCTCCTCCTTCACAGCACAATTTCCAAATTTTCAATCTTGATTATCAATCAAAGCTTTCAAAGGGGAATGGAATGTAGCGGATCATAGATGCCGCTGTTTGGTGGAAGCTCGGGAAAGGGCCCAAAATGTAATTGGGCCTTTTGGATAATGGTCTATCATAGTCCTAAAGCGTGGGTCTAAGTCAAGGCTGACACGTGTCTAGTCCTTTTACTGATTTCTTGTTATTTTCTTACCTACGTGTCCTTCTGTTATTAGTGAAGTACTCTATCCAGCTGTGAGAGGAATTTAGTGTTATATATTCCTGTAGAATCATTGTAGAAGGTATCGAATGAATGAAAAGAAACCCTTTAAATTTTAGTTTGTCAATTTCTTCTTGATTTCCACTGTTTTCAGTAGCTGTTTTGCTACAGTGAATGCTATAGTTTTTAAAATGGAAAGCAAGATTTGAATAGCCAAGGTATGTTTGTAGGGCTATTTATAGTTATCTAGAGCATACTAAAAATAGAAAAAAGAACCTAGTTAGTTTAATTTACTAAATTTAGCAAAAAACGAGTTTCTTTATTAGTAGGTGTGAAGAAGAACCTTGTATGTACAAAGAGGTTCGTGGGAGCGTATGTTGTTGATATATTGCCGTCAATTTTGAACTACATAAATAGTTTTTCATAAAAAACGTGAGAGAAGTAACTTATTTATTGAAAATAAAGGTTTATATAGATAGATTTAAAGAAGATGCTTAAGTTTTTCCAACAGACTCATTCACTAAAGCTATTAGCGCAAATGAGTTTAATCATACACAAGTGAGAGTCAGAGAAAAAGGTGC
Organism: Capsicum rhomboideum; assembly: GCA_031232105.1. NCBI lineage: Eukaryota > Viridiplantae > Streptophyta > Magnoliopsida > Solanales > Solanaceae > Capsicum > Capsicum rhomboideum. Next base: position 13,777,455 of record CP124713.1, on the reverse strand, counting down.
ATCAACAATTGGTCGTAGTGCAAGTGGGAGATTGTTAGAGATAAAGTTGATATGCTCTAGATCCAATCTCACATATAATCATTTGAACATATTTTGTGAATGTTATTTGATATAATGAACCTATAGTGCCACACACTAATGAGTCTTCCGAACTTTGTTAATGGATAAATAGTTTTATCATTTGATAATTAAATTAGAGAATTTAATTAGTCAAATAAATAAATTATTTCTCCCAATGAAATACTACTATATTCTTTACTAGCAAATAGGATATATTTATACTTAAAAATAAATTGAAGTTTTCTATTTAGAATAGAAAATTAAAATTTGAAATTGAAATATACATATGTGATATATATTGAAAATATTGTTCAAATACTTTTACGAAAGAATTTTATCGACAACGTGAGAAAACAATAAATATTTTTTGATTTTAACTCTGCGACATAAAAAGAATAGGAAAAAAATCCTATAAAAATATTTTAAATTTAAAATGAATCAGCCAACCTGGTCTACGATGGAAAATTCCAATGTGTGAAGCCCAATTTGGGTAAGATTCTGTTAACAATAATTCCAAGTCCTATTATAGACTAGTCGTACATGACACTGTTGTCGATATGGAATCGGTTTTAGCTTTCCCATTGAGAAATTTTCCACTAAATTAATTTTAGAATTAAAATTTTATTCTAAATAAATTATTATCTTAATTAAATAGAAAAAATATTTATAGGTGATGCTATATAAACAACAATGAAAAAAAAAAGTTCTATTGTAATTTTGATTACGAGAAATTTTTCATTATAAGAAAAGTTTTTATGAGAAAAACATTTTGTTGAAAATGTACGTGTTAGTTCATATTAAGAGAGAAAATATCATTGATTGAGAATAAAGTGCATCAATATTGGCTCTAGCAAGTGAGAGATTGTTAGGTATATAATTGATATGCCCTATATCTAGTCTCACATATGATGAACATATTTTGTGAATGTTATTTGTATAAATATATGATATTTGATATTCTTTTATCACAATTATTATCAAATTATTTGATCAATATGATAAGATTATTGATTAAGTTTTGGGACTTTACATCATGATGTAGATCGGGATAATTAGAGAGTCACAGTCACGTCCCAAAATACCCCCTAAACGTGACTGGCACCCGCTAACACCACCTGTCGGGAGAACCAATATTCCATACACGCACAATGTCTATAGCCATTGAGATAAAACATATGCAAGTCCAAAAATAGTCATTAAAGCAAAAGAAATTATCCAACCAACTATCTCATATCAATTTATGAACACCAACAATCGCTTAAATAATAAACTCTAGCCCAAATCCCACTCTAAGACCATGGAGCATCTAAATAGAGTTACATGAGTTCAACTTTCGGGCATGCAAACCCGTCGAAAAGAAATGTAATCTAGAAATATCTAGAGCTGAAACGACAGCCTCCACGAATAATGCGAAGGCTCACCTCAGCAATAGAATATTCACTAACGGATCGTCAACCACTAGTCTCACCTCCCGCAACAGTATCTGTAGACATGAAAGTAAGGAGTGAGCTATATATAAATATAACCCAGTAAGATCCTCGACCCGCTACTTTAAATACTCCTGGGACAAGTGTTAGAAAATACAACCACGCCAAGAACATAAAAATATTACACCAAGTACTTATCATAAATTGCAATTAAAATAATTGACCAACACCGTGAGTTCTGGGCAACATACACAATGCGCCAAATATATCAAGAGTGTACACAATACTCAGGGAAACATACACAATGTCCCAAAATAAATCAAGAAGCATACACAATGCTCAAGGGAAGCATACACAATGCCCCAGTGGAATCAATAAGCATACACAATGCTCAAGGAAGCATACACAATGCCCCAATCTCATAGTACACAATCATATCACATCATGAAATAGTTTATAAAGGGAGTTTTAGTATTCTTGAACATAAAGTATATGCGGTTAGCCTCGAAGACCACCGATTCTGCCAAGCACATGCTCGTCCCAACACATGGACCGGACAGATAAAACACATTTTTTTAAAACAAATTTGAAAAGCAAGCATCCAAAGCTTAAAGTCTCACTTACCTCAGTAACAACAAGTTCCCCAACCTTGTAATGCGTCGAACACCAACTAAACAACCTCCAATAGCTTCAATCTATCAAAAATATTAATTAAAGACATCAATTATACTAGTCGGGATCAAGTCCCAAATCACTAACTTTTAGGCTTATAGCTAAACACTAATATCTCCTCACCTAAAATCCATGAATTAATAGTAACACTATTCCAGCACTACTGTCCATATACGATACTAATAGTAGGGCAAATCTCCAAAACAGAAATTGAGACCGCCGAAACGAAGCCCATAGTTCCATAAGTTGAAAGCTGTTGTTTCTCATACTAATGAAAACACTATTATATCATACTATGCTTACTACAATCAGTTACAATTATCATACCCTATATTGTTCTCATAGTTAACCAATCAGTAAGTAATCCATGCCTCATTATTAGAAGTGATAGGAAAATAGCAAACGTAACATAGAAGGAATGTGTTCTCTTCCATAGCTTATTTCAAAATCCCATGAACTACACATATGTAAACCACTGTTAGCAACATACGATACTACATACCTGAAGCTATTGCTCGAAGCAGATATGTCCGTCTATGAACTTTTTGAATCCTCGTCGATCGATAATTTCTTTCTCCCAATAATAATGGAACCAATTGCCCTAATTTTTTTTTTATATCGATTACAGTCACTAGAAACGTGACAATAAATCAGAGGAGAGAATGGGCTTGAGCCCGCTTCCTTTTAATTCTTTGCAGTATAATTATTTGGTAAAATTACCAATTTATCCCTCATTAAAAATAATTGGGCTATTACAGTCACGTCTCTTATAACTTAATTATCTAAAATTATTCTTGATCATAGGATCTTTAATTAAGACATTAGTGATCTAGTTAGATCAATATGTATGTGGCGGTTTTTATGAGATAAAGATTAGTTGATCTCAATAACTAATTCACATACATAGATGATGCATATAGGAATATGATCATTGAGCAGATTCATTGGATAATTTCTAATGGCTAAAATTACCCTATACTGTCACTGGAACATTATCTTGCAAAATGTGATGTAAGAATTTCCTTTTACATGTGATCATCCTAATTGATAAGTAATTTATTATATTTTGATACCACATACTCATGACCCTACAAAAATGGTTGAAAGAATATTGATAATATATACTTATAGCTGTTTTAATATCAAGAACAAAGATATCAAGTAAATAACAATAAGAGCAATATAGAAGACAAGAGAAATAATGTAATATTATAAGATAACTTTCTTTGAAGTGTGTACAACATCATTCTCAAGACCTTTATTTATAGTATTACATCGAGAAACTTAAAGGGGTGTCATAAACATGATATTTAACCCAAGAGAAGGTGGGAAAGGTTATGGGGTTGTGAAAGATTAAAGAGGAGGTGGTGGAGGTGTAGGAGTTACTACACTTAAAGGAGGAGTTACTACATTTAGGTGTTATGGACCTTATGGTCATCCACAATTAATCTTATTTATAACATTTCCCCTTGGATGACCATTGAGATAATACGCATTGTTTGCTGCCTCATTAAAAACCTTGTCAGAAAAATCCATTGGGACAAAACCTAGTCGAAGAGAAAAAGAGTGCAGAGCGTATTTTACTCCCCCCGATGAAAACATCATTTCAATTCTTGGAGACGACGCATCCCAATCTTGAATACCAGCTTCACAAATGTTTAGGTTGGTAATGCTTTAGTGAATAGATCTGTCATTTGTCAACCGAACGAATTTGTTGAACATCTATTTCACCTTTCTTCTCAAGATCATGAGTGAAAAAGAATTTTGGTAAAATGTGTTTTGTTCTGTCTCCTTTAATGTAACCTCCCTTCAACTGAGCTATACATACAACATTGTCTTCATACAATGTTGTTGGAATATCATTTTCAAAGGAAAACCACACATTTCCTGAATATGTTGAGTCATTGATCTCAACCAAATACACTCCCGGCTTGCTTCATGAATGACAATTATTTCTATATGATTTGAAGAAGTTGCAGCTAATGTTTGCTTCATTGAACGCCATGATATAGTTGTGCCTCCATATGTAAACAAATATCCCATCTGTGATTGAGCTTTATGTGGATCAGACAAGTATCCTGCATCAGCATAACTAATCATTTCTGACTTAAATTCATTAGAATAAAATAATCCCAAATCAATAATTCCCCGAAGATATCTGAATATATGTTTGACACCATTCCAAGGTCTTCTTGTTGGGGAAGAGCTGAATCTTGCCAATAAACTTGCTGCAAAAGAAATATCTGGTCGACTATTATTGGAAAGATACATTAATGCCCCGATTGCACTAACATATGGAGTTTTATCACTAAGAAGCCCTTCATCATTTTCTTGAGGTCGAAAATCTTTATTTATATCAAGCGATCTCACAATCATTGGGGTACTCAATGGATGTGATTTATCTATGTAAAATAGTTTTAAAACTTTTTCAATGTATGTTCATTGATGGACAAAAATTCCATTTGTTAAATGCTCAACCTGTAGGCCAAGACAAAATTTTGTCTTTCCCAGATCTTTCATTTCAAATTCTTTCTTCAAACACTCAACAACTTTTGAAAGTGTAATAACCCAAATTTTTTAATGAAGGGTTAATTAGTAATTTTTTTGGCCAAAATAATAATTATAGAGAGAATTAAAAAGAGAGTCGGCCCAAGCCCATTCCCTCATCCTGTTTGTATTATGTTTTAGGGGATGATGGAGTAGAAATATTAGGGCAACTCGTTCCTTAATTTTTGGGAGAAAAGAAGCGAATACAAAGAGAAATTTGGAGTTCAAAGACGATAAAGAGGAATCTGTTAGGCCACTATTTCACGTTACCAATGCTTCAGGTAAATTTAGCATCAAACTATGTTAACAGAGGTATATATATATATATGTGTAGTTCATGGGATTTTCTGGGAACCAAAAAAAAATAAAATGGATTTTCATCTCTATCTTTATAATGATTAGGCTATGATTGAAGGATAAAATAGTGTGTCAATGATTAGTGGTTAGCTGGATTGTGCATGGAATATGGGATTTTAAAATAAGTTATGGAAAAGAACCCATTCATCCTTCTATTATGTTTACAGTGTTCCTATCACTTTTAATAAGAGGGCATTGATTACTTACTGATTGGATAACTATGAGAGGAATATATGTTATGATAATTGCAATTGATTGTAGTAAGTATATTATGATATAATAGTGGTTTCATTAGCATGAGAATCAACAGCTTTTAACTTTTGGAGCAATGGGCAGTACATAGAGTTGAAGCCTCTGTTTTTGGGCATTTTTTTAAATCTATTATTGAGAGTATCATATTTGGCAGTGGTGTTATGACAATTTCCCCCCCTTTAATTCATGGTTTAAGGTGAAGATATTAAGGGTTAGCTCTAAGCTTAAAAGTTAGTGATATTGAGACTTGACCCCGACTATCATAATTGACCTTTGTTAATCAATTTTTTTGCATAGATTGAGGACGTTTGGTTCATGTTCTAGACTGTAATAGCCCAATTAAATTTTAATGAAGGGTTAATTGGTAATTTTAACCAATTATTATTATTAATTAAGAGAATTTAAAAGGAGTGGGCCATACCCACTCCATTGTTCAGTTTTCACGACTAGTAACAGAAGGAGTAGAATATTAGGGCTTTATTTTGATCTCATTATTTTTGGAAGAAAGTAGCAAGCTACATAGAAAAGAAAAAAAAATGTAAGGTTGGAAGGAGCAACTCTTAGAAGTTTTTGGGGAATTAGCAACGGCATAAACAAAAGAAGAGGATAAGGGCTTTACGGTGATCAGGTATATATTTTTCCTTGGCTCTTGAACACACTGTACGTGCCTACGTCAAGGTTTGTTGTATTGATTTGGTTGAAGTGGTGTGATAACAAGATGTGATAATGATTGTGGGTGGTGTAATCATTAGCCAATAATTGGAATATTTTAAGAATTGAGATTTATAGAGCCATTGTAGGCTATCAAAGGATCTGCGTAACTTCAGCCCACTATTTGCTTTAACTTATGCTACTATTGGTTATTACTTTGACTTTGTTTGAGGATACAGTGCATATATGTGGACAGAATTTCCACTATTATGTTTCAACAGTGATATTAAGATAATCTTTCCCCGTTAATTCATGGTTTAAGGTGGGGATATTAAGGGTTAGCTCTAAGCTTAAAAGTTAGTGGTATTGGAATTTGATACCGACTAGTATAATTGATCTTGTTAATTAATATTTTTGATAGATTGAAATCATTAGAGGTTGATTGGTTGGTGTTCTACGCATTGCAAGGTTGGAAATTTGTCGTTGACGAGGTAAGTGAGACTTTAAGTTTTGGATGCTTGCTTTTTAAATTTGTTTTAAAAAATGTCTTTTATCTTTCCGATCCATGTGTTGGGACGACCATGTGCTTGGCAGAATCGGTGGTCTTCGAGGCTAACCGCATATACTTTATGTTCAAGAATACTAAAACTCCTTTTATAAACTATTTCGTTATGAGATATGATTGTGTACTATGAGATTGGGGCATTGTGTATGCTTCCTGAAACATTGTGTCTGCTTATTGATTTCACCGGGGCATTGTGTATGCTTCCCTTGAGCATTGTGTATGCTTCTTGATTTAATATGGGACATTGTGTATGTTTCCCTGAGTATTGTGTATACTCTTGATATAGTTGGTGCATTGTGTATGTTGCCCAAAACTCATGGTGTTGGTCAATTATTTTAATTGCAATTTATGATAAGTACTTGGTGTAATATTTTTATGTTCTTGGCGTGGTTGTATTTTCTAACACTTGTCCCAGGAGTGTTTAAAGTAGCGGGTCAATGATCTTACTGGATTATATTTATATATAGCTCACTCCTTAATTTCATGTCTACAGATACTGTTGCGGGAGGTGAAACTAGTGGTTGACGGTCCGTTCGTGAATATTCTGTTGCTGAGGTGAGCCTTCGCATTGTTCGTGGAGGCTGTCATTTCAGCTCTAGCTATTTTTATATTATATTTCTTTTCGTTGGGTTTGCATGCCCGAAAGTTGAACTCATGTAACTCTATTTAGATACTCCATGGTCTTAGAGTGGGATTTGGGCTAGAGTTTATTATTTAAGCGATTGTTGGTGTTTATAAATTGAGATGAGATAGTTGGTTGGATAATTTCTTTTGCTTTAATAACTATTTTTGGACTTGCATATGTTTTATCTCAAGGGTTATAGACATTGTGCGTGTATGGAATATTGGTTCTCCCAACAGGTGGTGTTAGCGGGTGCCAGTCACGTTTAGGGGGTATTTTGGGACGTGACATAGACGTTGCGAGGTTGGGGAACTTGCCATTACTAAGGTAAGTGAGACTTTAAGCTTTGGATGCTTGCTTTTCAAATTTGTTTTTAAAATGTGTTTTGTCTGTCCGGTCCATGTGTTGGGAAGAGCATGTGCTTGGCAGAATCGGTGGTCTTCTAGGCTAACCGCATATACTTTATGTTCAAGAATACTAAAACTCCCTTTATAAACTATTTCATGATGTGATATGATTGTGTACTATGAGATTGGGGCATTGTGTATGCTTCCTTGAACATTGTGTATGCTTATTGATTCCACTGGGGCATTGTGTATGCTTCTCTTGAGCATTGTGTATGCTTCTTGATTTAATATGGGACATTGTGTATGTTTCCCTGAGTATTGTGTATACTCTTGATATATTTGGCGCATTGTGTATGTTGTCCAGAACTTGTGGTGTTGGTCAATTATTTTAATTGCAATATATGATAAGTACTTGGTGTAAATTATATGGAGATATATATTCCCTGATAATTGGTTGTTGGATCTTGTTGGTCATCCTATTATGATATAATTCTCGGGTGTAATATTTTTATGTTCTTGGTGTGGTTGTATTTACTAACACTTGTTCCAGGAGTATTTAAAGTAACGAGTCGAGGATCTTAGTGGGTTATATTTATATATAGCTCACTCCTTACTTTCATGTCTACAGATACTGTTGCGGGAGGTGAGACTAGTGGTTGTCGGTCCGTTCGTGAATATTCTATTGCTGAGGTGAGCCTTCACATTGTTCGTGGAGGCTGTCGTTTCAGCTCTAGCTATTTTTAGATTATATTTCTTTTCGTTGGGTTTGCATGCCCGAAAGTTGAACTCATGTAACTCTATTTAGATGCTCCATGGTCTTAGAGTGGGATTTGGGCTAGAGTTTATTATTTAAGCGATTGTTGGTGTTCATAAATTGATATGAGATAGTTGGTTGGATAATTTCTTTTGCTTTAATGACTATTTTTGGACTTGCATATGTTTTATCTAAATGGTTATGGACATTGTGCGTGTATGGAATATTGGTTCTCCCGAGAGGTGGTGTTAGCGGGTGTCAGTCACGTTTAGGGGGTATTTTGGGACGTGACAGAAAGCTCTTTAGGAGTGCCAATGTTATTCAAGTCATCAACATATACAACTATTATAGCAAATTCAGATCCAGACCTTCTTATAAAAACACAAGGGTAAATAAGGTTATTTTTGTACCCTTCCTTTAGCAAATATTTGCTAGGACGAATGTTCCACATCCGCCCTGATTGTTTCAATCCGTATAAGGATTTCTGAAGTTTTATTGAACAAGTTTCTTGGGAACTTTTATATGCTTTAAGCACTTTGAATGCTTCTGAGATTTTCATAAAAATATCATTGTCCAATGATCCATATAAATAGGCCGTGACAATATCCATAAGGCACATTTCAATCTTTTCATGAATTTCCAGATTTATTATATACTTGAAGGTAATTCCATCCACCACAGGAGAATATGTTTCCGCATAATCAATATCAGACCTTTGTGAAAAACCTTGTGCCACAAGTCGTGCTTTATATCTTACGACTTCACCTTTTTCATTTCATTTTCGCACAAAAACTAATTTGTACTCCACTGGCTTGACACCTTCAGGTGTTCAGATTATTGGTCCGAAAACTTCACGTTTTTCAAGTGAAGTCAATTCAGCTTGAATTGCATCCTTCCATTTTGGCCAATCATTTCTCTGTCTACATTTATTGACAGATTTTGATTCCAAATTCTCATCTTGTTGCATTATTTAACAACAACATTATAAGCAAAAATATTGTCAACCACAATATTATTTTGATTCCACCTTGTTCTAGTCGAGATAATTTATTGAGATTTCTTCATTCTCATTATTTTCAGGTATGATCATTTGTTCCTTTTCTTTTTTCGAGGATTTTTATCCTTGGAATCAATTGGCCTACCACGTTTCAAACGTGACCTAGATTCATTTGCATTAACACTTTGTCCTATCGGGACACCAACTCGAACTGGAGCATTTGCAGCTAGAATATAAGATTTCGCAATCCTTGAAAGGTTAGTAAATACATCTGGCAGTTGATTTACAACATTTTACAAATAAATCATCTTTTGAACCTCTTTCTCACATAGATTTGTTCGAGGATCTAAATGAGATAGTGATAATGCATTTCAATCTATCTTCTCTTCCAACTGCTTATGTTCTCCCCATAATGTTGGGTATGCTGATTCATCAAATTGACAATCAGCAAACCTTGCTGTAAATAAGTCTTCAGTCCTAGGTTTCAAATATTTTATAATAGATGGAGACTCATACCCAACATATATTCCCAATCTTCTTTGGGAATCCATCTTTGTGTGTTGTGGTGGAGCAACTGAAACATATATAACACACCCAAAAATTTTAAGATGGAAAATATTTGGCTCCTGAACAAAAGCAAATTGTAATGGGGAGAATTCATGATAACTGGTTGGCCTTATGAGCACAAGTGCTGCTACATGCAAAATAGCATGCCCCCATATTGAAATAGAAAGTTTTGTCCTCATTAACATTGGTCTAGCTATCAATTGAAGACGTTTAATTAATGATTCTGCTAGACCATTTTGAGTATGGACATGAGCAACCGAATGTTCAACTTTTATCCAGTAGCCATACAATAATCATAAAAGAACTGAGATGTAAACTCACCAACATTATCAAGACGAATAGTCTTTATTGCATAATCTGGAAATTATGCTTTTAACCTTATTATTTGAGCCAATAATCTCGCAAAAGCCATATTACAAGTTGATAATAAACATACATGTGACCATCTTATAGATGCATCTATCAAGACCATATAATATTTAAAAGGTCCACATAAAGAATGAATTGGTCCAAATATATCACCCTGTATACATTCCAAAAATGCAGGGGATTCAACCCCAACCTTAGTTGCTGATGGTTTAATAATCAACTTTCCCCAAGAAAAAGCAACACAAGAGAATTTCGTTGATTGAAGAATATTTTGATTCTTTAAAGTATGCCCCTGTGAATTCTCAATAATTTTGCGCATCATATTAAAATCGGGATGGCCCAACCGATCATGCCAAATGATAAAATCATTAGAACCTGTAAATCTTTTGTTTACTACGGCATGTGATTCAACCACACCAATACTTGTATGGTACAGTCCAGAAGAAAATGAGGGCAATTTTCATGCACAAACTTTTTTGCTACTTTTATTGTAGTAATATAAAGGTATTCAACCTTTCATTCATTTGCAGTCTCAATATGATAGCCATTTTGGAGAATAACCTTGAAACTTAACAAGTTTCTTTGAGATTTACTACAATATAATGCATTATCAATATCCAATGTTATTCCCTCATATAGTAATAAGGTTGCTTTTTCAGAACCCTCAATTAATTTTGTACTACCAGATATTGTATTAACATAAGCCTTTTTCATAACCAAATTAGAGAAATATTTCTTTTCTCTTAATATAGTGTGAGTTGTAGCACTATCAAGAAGACACATATCTCCATTACTTATCTTGAATCCAATTGAAGATTGAATTTTTTTTATTTATCTTCATAAAAGAAAAATACATCTTAAGAAATGTGAAACCAAACAACCCTACAAGAAAACTTAAATACTTTTTTTTTTCTGAAAAATAAAAACAACATAAGAGAAAACTTGATAATTAAAAACAACATAATTTATTTTCTCAATAAATTGATCAAACTTCAGTTTTGATCTCCAAAGAAGTTTTCATCTTCCAAATGAGCAATATCATCAAGGTCATCAAAATCATCATCTTTCAAAGCCAAATTTGCCTTGGCATCATCATTATATTTTTGTGAAGGTCCAGCCACAACATCATTTTCAAAAGTCAAGTGTGACTTCATTCTGGCATTAGAAAAGGCACCACCTTTGTTTTTCTTTCTTTTAAAAGAATTTTGATAAAGCCTAACAAAATGCTCATGTGCCCGACATTCATTCTTCCAATGGCCTTTCATGCCCTAATGATGACAAACACCTCTTGAAGGATTGTTTTGAGAACCCATTTGGTTCTCCCTTTTATGGTTGCCACCACCACGATGATTATTATATCGTCCCCTGCTACTGCCACGTCCACGTATATTATTTTAACCTCGATTTTGCCTTCTTTCAGGCTGGCCATGAGCTTCTACCTTATTTGCTTCCGGTAATGGAGCTGCTCCAGTGGGACGAGATTCATGACTTTTCATTAAAAGGGAATTATGTTGCTTAGCCACCAGAAGGCATGTGATCAATTCAGAATATTTCTGAAAGTCCTTTTCAAGATATTGTTGCTGCAACATCACATTTAAGACATGAAAAGTAGTAAATGTCTTTTCATCATGTCCTCATCATTTATAGTTTCACCACATAATTTGAATTGGGAAGCAATCATGAATACATCAGAATTATATTCAACTACGGTTTTAAAATCTTGAAATTGAAAGTGCATCCACTTGTAACGAGCTCTTAGCAATACCGTGGCCTTTAGGTGGTCATACATTTCCTTTAAATCAGTCCACAATTCAAGTGGATCTTTCACTGTCAGGTATTCAACCTTCAATCCTTGATCCAGATGACGATGAAGGAAAATCATAGCCTTGGCCTTGTTCTGACTCGATGCTGCATTATCCTGGGTAATGGTAGCATCAAGACCTTTAGCAGCTAGGTGGATTTCAGCGTCGAAAACTCATGATAGGTAATTTTTTTCGGAAATATCAAGTGCCACAAACCCAAGCTTTGACAAATTCAACATGATAAAAACTATCATAAAAATAATTCAGTCGGAATACAATAACATAATATCAATCCAAATATTAACTGTAAATAGACACAAAATACAAAACAAAATTTACACCAAAAAAATATCACTGCCTAACAACTTTTAAAAAATAAATTTTATGTTACATATGATAAGTAAACTTAAGTGTTAGAAACAGAAAAACAAGCATTAAAAAATTGTTTCTAGGATAACAGTTAATCCAAACCGTGACATTACTAGGAATAAAAATATTCACTAACAATCAACATAAACATGAAGACACTGTTTCTGTCTATTAGCTGGAACACATAAGAAGACATAATTATTATATGCCAAATTGTTTTATCTCCTTAACCAACATCCTGATATAAATATTGAGCAAATAATAATAAAATATTTGTGTGGTTCACTGCTGCCGCATTTTTCAGTTTTCACCGCAACTTTTAACCTTAAACCAAATTTTTGATAAAAGAAAAAGAATTGAAACATTCAAGTTTAAACAAGATTTAATCATACCTTACGAAATGGAACTTGAAAGTAATTGCGTCGTGCTGAATGTTGATAACGAGATTCAATATCAAGAACAAGGATAACAAGTAAATAACAATAAAAGTAATATAGAATACAAAAGGAACAATATTATAAGATAGCTTTCTTTCAAGTGTGTACAACGTCATTCTCAAGACCTCTATTTATAGTATTACATTGAGGAACTTAAAGAGGTGTCATAAACATGACATTTAACCCAAGAGAAGGTGGGGAAGGTTATGGGGTTGTGGAAGATTAAAGAGGAGGTGGTGGAGGTGTGGGAGTTACTACACTTGAAGGAGGAGTTACTACATTTAGGTGTTATAGACCTTATGGTCATCCACAATTAATCTTATTTACAACAATATAATAGCATTAATGATTTATCAAGGTGGAATCTATCAATTTTTGGTAATTAATGACTTTAAGTCCTATGTTGTCATGAATTATAAATGACTGATCAAGATTTTGGCCAGGGCAATTGAATGAAAGAAGAAATGAGTTTCTTAGGTCATTCAATAGTCGATTATAATTTGACATGAATACATAATTGATCAACTCTTGAGATTTGACAATTATACCATAAGAAAATACTACATTATTTTTTTTTTTTTTACAGATTCTTCAGAGTAAATCATATATTTCATGTTATCCTATTCAGTGGTTAAGGAGTGTCGCTAGACACCATCCTTAATTAGTATATTGATATGATTAATTTACTAGCGACTTAGTGATGAACCTATTGGTCGCACACAAACAAATGTTCCGATCTTTGTTAATAAATTAATAATTTTATAGTTGATAATTAGATTAAAAAATTTAATTTGTCAAATAAATAAATCATTAATCCAAATAGGTTATTGCTATATTCTACGTGTTTTTGCTAACACATAGAATATAATTAGTATTCATAAATAAATTGAAATTTTCTGTTCAGAATAGAAAATTAAATTACATCTCTTAAAATAAAATATCAATATGTGGATGAGAAGTCCGATGAAATCCAATTTGGTATTGATTTGACCTTGAATTCAAGTCATTAAAAATATGGGATACGTATGAAACCAGGGGAGTAATAAGTGATAGGAAATTGAAGTAACATGGGATTCAACATATAAAGTTGTGAAAAATATTCAATGTATGATGTTTTATTAGGGAAAAACGGCCTTCAACGGATTTTTTTTCATTACATCATACGAATACCATTTTCAACGAATAACTTAATAAAGGTTCTTTCTTTTTTTGCATCGTCAATTATAACCAACACACGAAATATTATGCAACTAATATATGATTTTCTTAATTTATATATGGCTACATGCCAAGATTTTGGTTGTGCTATGGTTATTTTCCTAGTACCCACCGCATCCTATTCTTTTCCTCTTTATTTAAGCCATTAAAATAATACCCTCTGATCTTCAAGAAGACAAGAACTACATGCCTATAGTAGCATCTGATCATCCAACTAAGGTAACAGAAATATGAAAAATTTCTACTTTCAATAACAAACGTGTTGAATAACAATAATTACGCTTCAGTCTTAAATAAGTTGAAATAACAAGTGTGTGTTGAAATGTAAGCAAAATACATTAAAGAAAGTTAATCAATCGTACATTAGCTAACATATGCTAATGCGAGGACATTCAGTCACCTTAAAGAAACGTTGTACCAAAGAGCCTCCAAAATCCTAATGAACGATGTCCATCAAGACCTCATCGACCAAAACGATGATGTCCCATTCCTAGCGGATGATGTCCTACACCTAGTGGATGATGTCCATGTAATTGACCCAAATTAGGGCTATTAACCAAGTGAGCCAAAGTTGTCATGGCATGAGATTGGCCTGAAATTAGCCCTGCAGTTGAAGGATTTTGGGCCAAGATAATTGAGTAACCATCGTCAAAATTTTCCATCCCTTGTGCCACTAGTTGCCACACTAAGCTACCTCCCATGGTCCCTCCTGCTTTCGCAAAGTTGTACACATTTCTGTAAACTAAGCTCATGAATGTGTCTCTTGCATTTTGATTGTATCCCGGATCTTTGCTAGACTTTCCAAATTCAGCAAGTACCAATGGCTTCTTTAATATGGTTCTTGAATCTTGCCAATGACTTGTCATCCATCTTTGCATGAATGCTGCTTGAGCATCATCACTTTGTCCAGTCAACCTATTAACCGAAAAGGTTTTCCGTTATGTTACGAGTTTAAGTTATGTGCACTGACAATATATAAATCTGTTTATACCATAAGGTAAAATTATTCTTTATATCAAATTGGCTTTAGGGAAGTTAATTAGTCTGAATTTGACGTTTAACAGAGATTTTACCATTGGTCAGTGTATGCATGTATAGTAGCAAAATCAATCTCCCTAATAAGATGGCTACTGATGAAATCTGTTCCAACTTGGAAACCAGGATTAACTTGCTTTTTTTCAGGCATTGAATCGCCGTAAAATCCTTCCATTCCTATCTCCAACAAATGCTTTTTGTCAAGTGATTTCACAAAAATTCCCATCTCTTGAACCCATCCCTGTCAAAACATATTGCATATACATAATAATTAAGAAGTGAACAGATGATTGATTTGTGGATGTTTTTAGTTTTTTACTCACATTAACTGTTTTTCCAGAATAATCAGCATTGCAGCGAGGCTCATTCATAAGTTCCCATGCCATTATTGTAGAGTCATCCCTGTATGCTATTCCATTCATGGTATTGACCCTTGTCACTATTTTCTGTAGCAAAAGTGAGTTCAATATATAATTAATACTAAATATACTACTATACAATTTTGTTATTCAACCATATGGTATCTAATTTTTTCTTACCTTAACGTGGTTCTTGTAATAATCTTTAAGAACTGGATGAGTATAAAAATCATCTTCACTGTTAATATTCTGAATTCCTGCACTTCTTGCCCATTGAGCATATTGGCTTCTCCCTCCAAAATCTTTGTAGTTATTCACAAAACTCAATATTAAGCGTATTCCATACTTTCTTGCTTCTGAGATCACAAAATCCAATCCCTATATCACACAGTGAAGAAAACTTATTAGCCTCAATTTTTTGAGACATAATTAAGTAAATAAAAAGTATGTCATGAATCATGATAAGCTTGTCACACACTTTTAACATGATAGAAGAGTATACATAGGTTTTGGCAGGAACGACAATGAGGTAGGGCAGGGGGATGATGCAGGGCAGTTTGGATTCAAATTGATCGTCACCTACTGTTAAAAAGAATCTTCATATACTTAAGTGCATGGAAATAGAATTAGGCCCACATGTGAAGGACGTGTTGATCAGACATAATTGAGCAAATAAAAAATGTGTTCCATCTAACTTTTTAAACTTGTAGATGAGTTGGTCACACTTAAATACTAAAAACGACCTGAAGAACACGTTCATCGTAGACACCAGGAGAAATCTGCAATGCTGCATCACCTCCATCGCTAAAAGCCCAAGTCCTGCATACAGAGAGGCTGGCAGCAGAGGCTTCCTTGAAAACCTCAGAGACTTTGTATCTCTCAGTTGGTTCAGCAGCAACATGCATCAGCCAATAAGAGTTGAAACCATTGAACAGAAATGGTGATCCATCAAGTACAAAATGAGCACCTCTTGTTCTAACAAATCCAACTTTATTATTAGTATTTTCTATATTCCTAGCTTCTGTGACTAAAGCTAGGAGCCAGAGCAAGGCAAAGAATGAGCTAATTGCTCTAGTAAAGGAAGCCATCAGTTATTTTGTTAGAACAATGTATATAGTGAGTGCTATAGTTCTTAAAATGGAAAGGGAGACTTGAGTAGCCAAGGGGATGCTTGTAGAGCTATTTATACTTACTTAGAGCCTACTAAAAATAGAAAAAAGAATGAAGTTGAAGTAATTAGGAGGATTTTCAGGATGGAAATCCAATAGTTGGTTTACTAAATTTGGCAAAACGAATTTTTTTATCTTTGGTTTCAAGATTTTGTGGAAAGCTGACAGAAGGTGAAAGTTCAGTTGGAAGGAAAAAGAGAAGAGAAAATTAGGATATTATGAAACAGAAGAATTAAAGAACTGAAAAAAGTAACAGAGAGGTGCTATGAAATGTGGGTGATGTCTTATAAATGTGCTGCTGCATGTGCCTAGCTTTAAGTTTGATAAGCTCATAGGAACTTGAATGTCGTCCAATGGAAGGTTGAAGAGATAATAAGTAAATAACCCCTCCATTTATCCTGCATGATTTGAAGCCAAGAAATGCTGAAATTATCAACTCATAATTTAGAGAGATTTTAGGAGACATGCATGTGAAGTTGGAGCTGAGGCATAGAGGCAGAGCCAGAATTTTTCATTAAGGAAATTCAAAATATAAAAAGTAAACACGCAAAATCAAGGGATTCAACTACTAAGGATACATAAAAAAATAAATTTGACTTTATATATACAATGTAATTTTCTAGCAAAGGGGATACGGATGAACACTGTTGTGCCCCCTAATTGCCCTATGGGCGCAGATCCAATGCATAGACACTGAGTTTATCCGAATCCAATATTTTTAATTAAGAGTATATATAGATTTCTGTGACATTAAAATCCATAAAAATTTTGATAAATAATTAGATATGAACTAATAATCTTTGAAGTGTAATAAATTTAATATGAAGAAACTTAAAGATTGAATCCAACAGGTTAAAGTCGTGAATCCGACTCCTATTGGATGGAAAAACAGGAAGGTCATGAACTAATTAGGAAGTTTATAGAAAAGGTAAATATAGTTGGAAAATGGTTAGTTAAGAAAGAGAACTAGTGGTTATCCTAACAGAAACTTTTCCAAGTTCCAAACTTCATCACTAACTTGACTCTTGGAGTTTCTACTACTCCAAGGAATGACTTTAGCTAATTAAGGCACCTTTTTCAGTTCAATTATCCCACCTTTAAATTTGTTGATCTGCCAAAAAGAATCTCTCTACTGCACATTTTGAGAACAAAGAAATCCCTATGCAAATTAAAGGTTCGAGATCGGTTTGATGAGCTAAAACATTATGCACCTAATTATATTTGTGAATATCTCTTTCCTTTTTTAACCACTTCTTATTTTCAACTTTCCACGTGATATATTTAGGCTCATGATATGCATATCTTTAATTTAAGACCACAAAATTCAAATTTCTTCATTACTTTCTTAAACTTCGTGACAAGTCAAAACATGACAAATAAATTAAAACTGAGGGAGTACATATTATCATGGTTGGGCCGCAGCCGAGGGTAAGACCGAGGTTCGAATTATGTCAAGGTAGGTGTTGATTCCCGGTCGAGGTCAGCATTGATTCTCGAGGCAAGGTCAGTGGTTGTATCCCGTGTTACGGTCAGGCCAAGAGTCGTATCCAGAGTCAAGGTCGACTCCTAAGTCCAGGTTGAGGTCGGTGTTGAGTACCGAATTAGGATTGATATGAGGTCGAGGCTTAGGGTTGGGGTCCCGAGTCCACGTCAAGCCAAGATTCTAATTCTGTGCAGAGGTCAGGTCAGGGATCGAGTCTCGGGTCCTGGTTAGGGGTTGAGGCTGACTTCGGGTCCCAAATTTGGTTCAGGCTCGGGCATTGATCATCACATAGCCAAATTATAATATGGTGTATCCAATGGCTTTTGTGGAGCATGATTTCTTTGTTTCTTTGACTTTGCTAGGATGACCAATTTATAATTTTCAAGAACTTAAATTTTATTGTTTTACTCCCTCCGTCCAATAATATCTGTCCACTATACATGTTAAGAAATAATAAATAATAAGGATAATTTTATTATATCACCCTTTGAATATAATAAATTTAATACTTTGAAAAATACATTGAGTGATGAATAGTATTTAATAGCAAGGGTACAATGGATAGAAAAGGGTAAATTATCTAGGGTTGTTTATGGTTTTGGTTAAAAACCATACCGAACCGCAAATCGAACCAAACCGATTAAAAAAACCGACATATGGTTTGGTTTGGTTTTAAATTTTGAAAATCGTTACTATTTGGTTTGGTTATGGTTTTACTAAAAACAAAATCAAGAAAATAACCAAACCGAACCAATAAATTGTATATATAAATTTTATAATTATTTATATATTATTCACAAATAAAATATAAATATTTTGTTAAATTTTAATCATAGATAAATTTAAGTCTTTTAACTGTATCACTTACCAGATTATTTTTTAGGCCCAACTACCCAAACTCAAGCCCAACAATACATTACTCAGCCTTTACTATACATTAATACCCCAACTCCCCAAGTCTCCTAACCCTACACAAATTTCACATTTTCACTCTCTTTATCCGCAGCTTCTTCTTCTTAGTTCTTAGAGAAGCAAAGGAAAAAACCCTAGTTGGTCTTCTCCGTCCAGCTTCTTCACTCTCTCTCTGCGTTTTTTTTTATATCTGGTCTTCACATTTTTACTACAAATTAAGATTGAACAGGTCTTCTTCGTCCAGCTTCTTCTTCTTAGCATAGTAAAAAAGCAAAAAACCCTCATTTTCATTTCACAAGGAAAAGTGTAAGTAAAGATTGAATCGGTCTTCTCTGTTCAATTGGTTGAAAAGTGAAAACTTTAAATATTTTCTGGCGCTTGTATTGAATTAAGGCCAATCAACAGAAGCTTTTATGGAAGAAGGAATAATTTTATAATCTTAGCCGTTAGTTATAAATACTGACTTGAGGCTTCAAATGAGAAGACAACTGCAATGATATGTAGTTAATTTCTCTAGCTTCTAAGTTATAACCAATATATATTTTGAAATATTTAAAAATCTTAATGTTACTTTATATTTTAGGATTCTTAACATAAAAACTTGCACTTGGAATAGAAATTCTTTTCAAAAATATTTTCCATTATCTCAGGTTTGGTTTCCATCAGTCTCGTGTTTTGTTAAGACCTGCAGTTTGTATGATCAGTAAGTATGTATGATCTGAAATTTTATATTCAAGTTTGGCTAGTGTTGTGGGAAGGTTAAGACAGTAGTGGATCCCTAGTCATAAATAGAAAAAACCGCAAAAATCGAACCAAACCGATGGTTATTTTTTTTGTGTGGTTTGGTTTGGTTTTAAAAATTTAATAACCGACTAAATTGGTTTGGTTATGGTTCTAACCAATAACCGATCCAAACCGAACCATGAACACCCATAAAATTATCCATTGATTTTTCAAACTAGACAAGTATTGTTGGACATCTATTTTTAGTATAGTGGACAAGTATTGTTGTACAGAGGAGTTTAACATTATATTGTGGAGCATGTTTGCTAAAAATAAATTGTCTCAAAATAGTTGACAAGTTTAAAAGATGAAGAGATAATTAACCATTTCTTTTTCAACTATACCCTTGTCATTAATTATTCTAGAATTAAGAGGCATGTAAATAGATGAAGATTAAAGAATTAATAAGCATATATAGTTAAATCACACTCCTAATTAAATGAAGATAAAAGAATAAATAAAGAGGTTGCGATGGTTCGGACATGTGATGAGGAGGTGCACGACTGCTCCAGTACGGAGGTGTGAAAGGCTGGCTTTGGATGGTTTTAGGCAGGGTAGAGGTAGGCCGAAGAAATATTGGAGAGAGGTGATTAGGCATGACATGGAGCAGTTACAACTTACGGAGGACATGACCCTTAATAGGAAGGTGTGAAGGACGCGGATTAGGGTAGAGGGTTAGTGGGTAGGAAGGCGTCCGTATTAGTAGGAAGGAGTGTTTGTTTGTATCTGTGCCTGTTGTTTTTTAGCAGATTTTTGTTCGTGTTGTTTTGGTGATGTTTGTGATTTCGAATAAATAGTCTATAGTATTACTCTGTGGGTGTCTTGCTTCTTTTATTATCTAGCGATGTGTTATCTCTTTTTTGTTGTTTGTTTTTATGATTTTTGTTTGTTGTTGTTATCTGTTCTGAGCCGGAGGTCTATTAGAAACAACCTCTCTACTTCATCTGAGGTAGTGGTATGGACATGATGGTTTCATTACTGAGTATGATGTTTACAAACAAGAACCTTGGGAAAGTTATAGATATGGCCTCCATTGTGGAGGAGTACAAGATGATCATAATGGAGACGTCACTACTAGTTATCCTATTTTATTACACCACTTCACAAGAAAATGGGCAGAATTTGCAGAACCGTTGGTGGAAAAATTGGGAATTGGAAGTGGAAAGATGATGAGATTATTATCTGTGATAATAAGAGGATTAGCGGACGAAAGAAGAGTTTGTGCTCTGAGGTTACTAACATTTATCCTGATGATGATCGGAACAATGGCAAATGGATCATGAAGGAATATGTACTTTCCGACGCTGTTCTTAGAAAGTTCAACAAGTCTGAGTTTAGAGATTATGTTGTTTGTGCCATTAAAAAGAAGTTCAAAAAACCAGTGGTAGATACAGAGGTGACTTCAAGGGTAAATTTTGTTGAGCCGTCGATGAATGAGGTGATCACTCCTATCAATATTGATGAGATAATGGTGGAATCTGATGAACCTGAGTTGCAAATTCAAGAGTCTGCTGGTGAAGACAAGGGTGTGTTGGGGCTAACTATTTCTTCACAAATTCAAGGATCTACAAGCGCTGACTCTGAGAACGCAATGACAGAAAATAATGACCCTGAAGTAATGATACGTCGCGGGGGTGACATAATGTTGGAGAAGAACAAGATACTGTTGGGTTCTAAGTGTATTGTGAATGGAAAATGGAGGGAAGAAAAATGGAGGGAAAGTGAATGAATTAAAAATTCACTTTACGAAAGTTAAGTTCTCCCACATTGGTGGGAGAAAGAAACTTCTTAGTGTTTATATTGGAACACTCCCCTTCATGTGGATAGTGAGGCAAGAACAAGACAAGCGTCGCGTCGTCGTCGTCGCTTGCTCAACTCGGCTTCGGATTTGGATTTGGATTTGGATTTGGCAAATGATCGAGAGACTATCTTTTTGGACAAAGTTTATTTCAAACTTGAGAATTGTTGATAGTTTAATCCAAAAATTCGATAAGAAATTATTTTTCTCCATTTGCGGATGTCACAACGCACCTCGAAGCGACGCGACCCTTCGAGGCAAAAGACACACTGTTTTAAGCCAAAAGACGACCTGCGCGCGCAGGTCGTCACCTGCGGACGCAAGTGACCTTTCGCAGAAGGCAGCAAACTTTCTGGAAATGACATTAAGCGACCTGCAGCCGCAGATGGACCACCTGCGCGGGCAGGTGGGTCCGCAGGTCGGCACCGATTCCAGAAAGTTGTCTCTTTTCATGAACCATTGCTTCTTTTCGGCAGCAACTCTTTATGGCTATAAATACCTGATTTTTCCTCAGGTATTGGCACAAAATTATTGAAAGAAAAACATCTTCTTCTTCTTCAAAAACTCAAGTGTGATCAAGAAGTCATTGAGTGCGTTCAAAGTTCGGTAGAATTTGAGGTACCACTATTCTACTGAAGTGAATCATTTTATCCTGGGAGGAAAGATTCCATAATCTCGGGTACTTGAGGGGAATAAATTTCTTAAGGACACACCGTGAATTCAGTGGACTTGATTCTAAATTTTCTGTTTCATCTTCTTTGTTACGGTTTTGCTATTTTTCAGAAAATAGTAGAAACTTCATTTTGATAGTTCATTATTGTTGAACTTGTGTTTGAAGTTGTTGAACTTATTTATTGTTCTTGAACTTAAAGTTGAAGTTCTTATTGATTAAAATACAGATAATTGGCCTACATATTATAAAAACTAATATAAAAATATCATAAAAACTATGAGAGAAAAATCTCCCCATAAACAAGACTCTTAAATGAATACATTGTGGACGTTATTGTGTTGTGGTATGAGAAAAGGGGTCTTCTATTTATAGAGTTTCAAAACCTTTCCTACAATAAAGAGGTTAGCCAAATATGGAAGAGTTTTATATTTTTCTTTTAGAAAAAGTAAAAGGAATTATGATATTACTTTTATTTTTCTTTTAAGAAAAATAAAACTTAAAAATATGGTAAGAAAATCAGGGCAAAAACCCTAACAGATAACACAAGTTACTTATTATAACATATCAATCATAGCATAAAATCCCTTACACTGAGGAGGTATAAAACTTTTAAGTTCTTCCTTATATTAGTACTAGTTTAACAGACGACCTTCCATTTGAGAAATACGTTTCCGATGAAAATGTTCATGGCATAGGATATGTAATGTCAGAGAATAAACACTGAGGCGGATTCAGGATTTGAAGTTTTGGGGTGCCAAATCGTTCAAATAGGATTAACGGGTCGGTTCCTTCAATTTTGGGTTACAATTCGGGTTATTTATCTTTTTTAATTTTTATAGACAAATCGATCAAATATTACATAATCGATCAAAAATTTAGAGACTTTATTCTCTAAAACTTTGAGGAAAAAAGAGTTATTTTACGTCAAAAAATCGAATTTGTATAAACCATATAGTACAGTTACCTTAATATATTTATATTTCATTATCCTTATGTGTTAACAACGTTGTTGTAGATATATAGTTGAGAAAAAAAATATTATAGTTTAGTCATATCTCACTTCATGCGAATGTTGATGAAAGATCAAAAGAATATTTAAATTTTAAAAACAACATAATAATATTCATCATTTTTAAAACTTATACCTTTTTAAAAATTTACTTTTTAAATATATTTTTATTAATATTTATGTGACATTTAAAATTTAATACTCATTAATCATATAAGATACACATGCAGAATCGTACCAAGAGATTAATAAAGAGAAAGTAAAAAAAAAAAATCAAGTTTTTTTTTTTTAACTCAATCATTTTTTTTTTACTTAATCAAGAATTAATTAAAACAAAAAAAAATAATTTGAATTTAATAAAGAATAGCAAGAAAACGAAACTAGTGAAAAGGACCAAAAGAAAAAAAAATGAAGCCCCTTTGCACATTAATGGAAGAGCTGAAGGCTAAAGCTCTTCGCACAAGAGCAAGCCAGGGAAAAAAAAGGTGACAACGAGACTCGAGCCCCCGTCAATAGTGTAGTTTGTCGCATCTACTGCCAGTGGCACCAATCACCATTTTGTTTAGTGGATGGCAGATATATTATATATTCAATTTCATATACATATACACATATATATAAAAAAATTCAATTGAAGTGACCGGGTGCCGTGACACCCCCACCCATACACATAGATCCGCCCCTGAATAAACATCTAGTTGGCCAAATTATGATCAATTTCTGAGAGATGTTTCAAATAGAAATATATTTGTAAGCTAATTATTCCTACTAACATCAGACGAGTTGGGATTAAACTTGAGAAAGATGAAATTGAAGTTCATCAACAAATTTATTTCCACGAACAAACGTGTTGAATACAAGAACAATAACGATTTAGTACTCCTAAACAAATTGGAAATTACAAGTGTGTTGAAATGCAAGCAAAATACATTTAAAAAGTAAATCAACCGCACACTAGCTAACTTTTCCTAATGCGAAAATTCCAAATTTTTAAGTTGGGTTACAAACTAGACATAGGAGTGCTCCGAAATATAAAACAGACATCTGAAAAACAAATTGTACCTAATGAATGATGTTCATGACCTCATTGACCAAGACGATGATGTCCCATTCCTAATGGATGATGTCCATGAGAATGTTCCAAATTAGGGCTATTAACCAAATGACCCAAAGTTGTCATGGCATGAGATTGGCCTGAAATTAGCCCTGCAGTTGAAGGATTTTGTGCCAAGACAATTGAGTAACCATCATCAAAATCGTCCATGCCTTGTGCCACTAGCTGCCATACTAAGCTACCTCCCATGGTTCCTCCTGCTTTGGCAAAATTGTACACATTTCTGTAAACTAAGCTCATGAATGTATCTCTTGCATTTTGATTGAATCCTGGATCTTTGTTTGACTTTCCAAATTCAGCAAGCACCAACGGCTTCTTTAATATGGTTCTTGAATCTTGCCAGTGACTTGTCATCCACCTCTGCATGAATGCTGCTTGAGCATCATCACTTTGTCCTGACAGCCTGTTAACCAAAAAGTTTTTTCGTTATATTACGAGTTTAATTAGTTATGTGAACTGACAGTATATAGGTCTGTTTATACCATAAAGTAAAATTAACCTACAATAATAAGTACTCTTTATATCAAATTGGCTTTAGGGAAGTTAATTTGAGGTTTAAAAGAGAGAATTTATTGAATTTACCATTGGTCAGTGTATGCATGTATAGTGGCAAAATCAATCTCCCTAATAAGATGGCTACTGATGAAATCTGTTCCAACTTGGAAACCAGGATTAACTTGCTTCTTTTCAGGCATTGAATCGCCATAAAATCCTTCCATTCCTATCTCCAACAAGTGCTTTTTGTCGAGTGATTTCACAAAAATTGCCATCTCTTGAACCCATCCCTGTAAAATCACATCACATACTTATATAGTTAGCATAAAGAAAACATGAGACATTATAACTAAGAAGAAACAGATGATTGATTTGTGTTTGTTTTTTCACTCACAGTAACTGTTTTTCCAGAATAATCAGCATTGCAGCGAGGCTCATTCATAAGTTCCCATGCCATTATTGTAGAGTCATCCCTGTATGCTATTCCAGTCATTGTATTGACCCTTGTCACTATTTTCTTAACATGATTCTTGTAATAATCTTTAAGAATTGGATGAATATAAAAATCATCTTCACTGTTAATATTCTGAATTCCTGCATTTTTCGCCCATTGAGCATATTGACTTCTCCCTCCAAAATCTTTGTAGTTGTTCACAAAGCTCAATATTAAGCGTATTCCATACTTTCTTGCCTCTGAGATCACAAAATCCAATCCCTATATCACAAAAGAATCGATCCACGTTAAAGGCCTTAGTATGAAAATAGCGTCACATAGACAACATAGTACGTAAAGAAAACAAGAATCTTATTAGCCTCTAATTCTTGAGACATAAATAAGTAAATAAAAAGTATGGTATGTTATACGCTAGTCACACACTTTAACATGATATCAACGCAGACAGAAATTCTTATAGGGATAGAGCAGCAAGGCAAGGCAAAATCTTAATGGGCAAGGCATGCAGGGCCAACGATAATTGTGCGGGGCAAGGCATGCAGGATTCAAATCTATCATCACCCCTTATTGAAAACTTTCTATCTAATGCTGATAACCCATGAAATAGAATCAGGTTCACACATGAGGGACGTGTTGAAACATATATAACCATTGGACTTTTACGAACTGATCACACACTTCAACATTAATTAATAAATAACCTGAAAAACACGTTCATCGTAGACACCAGGAGAAATTTGCAATGGTGCATCACCGCCATCGCTAAAAGCCCAAGTCCTGCATACAGAGAGGCTAGCAGCAGAGGCTTCCTTGAAAACCTGAGTGACTCTGTATCTCTGAGTTGGCTCAGCAGCAACATGCATCAGCCAATAAGAGTTGAAACCATTAAAGAGAAATGGTGATCCATCAAGTACAAAATGGGCATCTCTTGTTCTAACAAATCCTACTCTATTAGTGTTTTCTATGTTCCTAGCTTCTGTGACTATAGCTAGGAGGCAGAGCAAGGTAAAGAATGAGCTAATTGCTCTAGTGAAACAAGCCATTAATGAATTTGTTAGAACAATGGTTACAGTGCTATAGTTTCTAAAATGGAAAAGAGGATTTGAGTAGACAAGAGATGCTTGTAGGGGTATTTATAGTTACTTAGAGCTTACTAAAAATAGAAAAAAGAATGTAGTTGAGTAATTAGGAGGATTTTCAGGATGGATATCCAATAGTTGGTTTACTAAATTTGGCAAAAACAAATTTCTTTATCTTTGGTTTTCAAGCTTTTGTGGAAAGCTAACAGAAGGTGAAAGTTCTGTTGAAGGAAAAAAGGAAGTGAAATATTAGGAAATTATAAATCAGAAGAATGAAAGATTTAAAAAAGGAGAAAGAGGTTCTATGAAATGTGGGTTATACATGTGCTTCTCCATGTGTTTGGTTTTAATAAGCTTGATAAGTTCATAGGAACTTGAATGTCCTATGGAAGGTTGCAGAGCTTAAAACATAAAAGGACCTCTTCATTTATCCTGCATGATTTGAAGCCAAGAAATGCTGAAAATGATCAACACATAATCTGGAGATTTTTAGGAGGACATGCATGTGAAGTTGAGAAGCCAAAATATTCACTAAAAGTGTGTTTGGTATGAAGGAAAACATTTTCCAAAATGTTCGGTTGGCTTAAATGTTTTCCAATTTTCCAACTTTCCAATTTTCTCATGTTTTCCAATTAAACATTTTCCTCCAAATATAGACAAGTAGTTAAATACATGAAGAAGTTAAAGGACCGACCCAATCCAACACATCTGGCATATACATAACGGTAATCGAAGCAGGAGTACTATTACTAAAAGAAATATTTCTTTCTCCCCAAATTTAAACTTGACCTTATATATAAAATGTAATTTTCTAGCGAAGCGAAGGGGGTTATTATGAACTCATACGTCAAACCCTGCTAGCTTCACCCCTGCAGTGGCGAAATCAGAATTTTCACTAAGGGAGTTCTAAATATGAAAAAGTAAAAACATGAAGAAGCTAAGAGAATTCAATTTCTACCATATATTCATAAAAAATAATTTGAACCTTATAATATATTGTTAGATTTTTCGCAAAAAAGATTACAAATGAAGTCCCTTTTTCTCCCATGTGACTCTGCCCTAGCGCCTGTGCAGGAGCAAACTAGTGCTTCGCCATCGAGTTTATCCAAATCCAATAGTTTTTAGGATTGTAGATTTTTATTTGAAAACCCATAAAAATTTCAAAAAATATTAGATATGAACGAATAATTAGAAGTACAATAAATTCAGTATTTACTAAACTTAAAGCTTGATCCATCAAGTCAAATAAACTGAATCTCCTTTAGTTGATAGAAAAAAAACAGAAAGGGCATGAGCTAATAGGAAGTTATAGATGTGGTGAATAGTTGGAAAATAGTTAGTTAAGAAAGAGAAGAAAGTGGATAATATCCTAACAGAATAATCCATAAAATATGCATGAGAGAAGCAAACGTAAATATGACTGCTAAAAACTATGAAAATGGCTTATACATATATTCCATGTGGCTAGCTTGCTCTAGTTGACATCACCTTTCTACGTACGTTGTAGTAATAAGTATAATGCTGTTCAGTTATCTCAACTTCCAGTCGTAAATAACAAGTCGGGTGTTTGGCCATGAGAATTTTTCACTCTTTTTCAAAAAGTTATTTCACTTTAATGAAAATTATAATGTTTGGCCATAAGAATTCCAAATACAGTTCTTCTCTCACAAAAAGTAAAAAACAACTCAATATTTATATTCATGGCCAAACACAACTCCAACTCCAAAAATTTTTGATTTTCATGGCCAAAGACCTAAAGTTAGTAGGAGTTTCCACAAAAATATAATATCAGCTTACTCAGTGGCGAAGTCAAAATTTTCATTAAAGGGATTCAAAATATAAAGAAGTTACCATGTGAAGAAGTCATGGAGACTCAATAATTATTTTATATACACAAAAATTAATTTGACCTCCGTCTTTTCGGTTAACTCCATCCATGGGAGAAATACGTTCCCAATGATAATGTTTTGTAGTCTTTTGCAAATTTATTTTTAGTTTTATGTCTTTTTTGCAAGAGATCTTCATTTTTGGACAGAAGAGATCTTCAAAGTAACTTTACATATATCAGAGATTTGAAAAGCCTATTTTCTTCTGTTCAATTTGTCATTTATCGATTTCCACCAATTATCGTTGGAATTGAATGTGTTTGAGGCAAAAGCATAATATATTTAATTTAATTGCCAAAGAGAATAAACATATTGTCTTGGCCAAGAATCTATGACTACTACTCAAATTCAAGAATTTATGATTGCTGACTGAGAATGCGATGTCAGAAAATATTGACCCTGAAATAATGGATTCGTCGACGGGCGACACTAAATGATGTAATTTTCTGGCTAAGGAGATTCAGACGAACTCTTATAACCCCTGATAGCACTGTTCATGCAGTGACAGAACCAGAATTTTCACTAAGAGTTTCAAAATATGAAAAAGTAAGCACATGAAGAAGCCAAGGGGATTCAATATCTACCATATATACATAAAAAATAATTTTAACCTCATAATATATAGTGTAATTTTTCGCTGAAAAAATTTCGGATGAACCCCTTTTTCTCCCACATGGCTCCGCCCTTGCGCCCGTGCAGGAGCAAATCTAGTGCTTCGCCATCGAGTTTATCCGAATCCAATATTTTTTAGGAGTATAGCTTTTTTACGTGAAAACCCATAAACATTTCAATAAATATTAGATATGAACCAATAATTTAGAAGTACAATAAGTTAAGTATTTACGAAACCTAAAGCTTGATCCATCAAGTCAAATACACTGAATCTCCTCTAGGTGATAGAGAAAACAGAAAGGGCATGAGCTAATTAGGAAGTTGATCCATAGATGTGGAAAATAGTTAGTTAAGAAACAGAAGAATAGTGGATAATATCCTAACAGAATAATTCCATAAAATATGCATGAGAGAAGCAAACGTAAATATGACTGCTAAAAACTATGAAAATGGCTTATGCATGCATTCCATGTGGCTAGCTTGCTCCAGTTAGCATCACCTTCTACGTACGTTGTAGTAATTATAAGTATACAAAATAATGTTGTTCAGTTATCTCAACTTCCAGTTGTAAATATCAAGTTGTTTTTTAAAGTAGGAGCATGCACGAAAACTATTATCAGCCTACTCAGTGGTGAAGTCAAAAATTTTCATTAAAAGAATTTAAAATATAAAGAACCATGTGAAGAAGCCTGTCACGCCCCGAATCCCAACGAGGCATGATTGGCACTCGTAGCCGACAAGGCCCGAGAGAACCAAGCTTTATCCCTATTTGTTCCCATACATGCCATAAGAAACCCATAAACACACAATAGCTATAAATACCCGCCATGGAATTCATGGAACATGATATATATATACATATGCGAAACTTGGCCGTTGAGGCCACCAAGTCAAAATCGACATATCCCCTCTACATTTATACACCCACATCAGTCCACAAAAGCCTCTAACAAGTGCATTGACCAACAAGAACTAAAAGTCGGGACAAGTCCCCACTTTATATCACATGTACAGCACCAAAACATATATACACTCTGACTCGGAGAAGCCCCGAATTAACTGGAGCTCACCAAAGATCTGCAACAGCTAGCAACCTACTGAGGAAGCCTACTGGGACCTGCGCCTGCAGCAAGTAAGGTAAATTCCCCGAGAGGGGTCAGTACGAAATAAGTACTGAGTATGTAAGGCGCAAATGAAACTTTGTAACACATGAATATACTAATGAACTCAATACAAATGAATAGACAATGTGAGTAAGTCACTATGTTGCATTTTGGGAACCATGTGGATTGCTTTCATTACTTTTGTCACTTTCTTTACAATCAATACTCACTTGTTATCACATATGTCACAATGTACCCGGGCCCCGACTGATCAGTGGGTCTTTCATATCATCATATAGGGATCGAGTCGAGCTAGGCTTATGCCCCTAGACTTGCCACCCTTGGGATCGAGTCGAGCTAGGCTTACGCCCCTAGACTTGCCACCCATAAATCCAAATCTCGGGATCGAGTCGAGCTAGGCTTACGCCCCTAGACTTGCCACCCGTACTTGATCATTGACCACATTTGCATTACTTTGATCTTTACTTTGAGATTGATACTTTGATAGTCATAACATCACTTTTGTCACGCCTCGAATCCCATCGAGACATGATTGGCACCCGTAGCCGATAAGGCCCGAGAGAACCAACCTTTGCCTATGCTCAATTATATGCATATAATATTCATAACCACTATTGCATAATATTATGAAATACGAATAAAGGAGAACAAGGGACATATTTAGGCATACATATGAAACTTGGCCGTTGAGGCCATCCAGTCAAAACAACATGTGTCTTTTACATTAGTACACCCACCTCGGTCTACAAAAGCCTCTAACAAGAGCATTGACCAAAATGAACCATAAGTCGGGACAAGTCCCCGCTTTACATATTATGTACAAAACCAAAACATATATACATTCTGACTCGGAGAAGCCCCGAATGAGTTGGAGCTCACCAAAGAACCGCTAACACTGGCAATCTACTGAGGAGGCCTACTGGGACCTGCGCCTGCAGCAAGTAAGGTAAATTCCCCGAGAGGGGTCAGTACGAAATAAGTACTGAGTATGCAAGGCTCAGATGAAACTATACAACACATGAATATTTCAATGAATATGTCAATGAACTCAAAACATATGAATAATCACTGTGAATAAGGCACCATGTTACGTTTTGGAAACCATGTGGATTGCTTTCATCATTTTCATTACTTTCTTTATCTCAATGCTCACATGTCATTACATAGCACAATGTACCCGGGCCCCGACTGATCAGTGGGTCTTTCATATCATCATATAGGGATCGAGTCGAGCTAGGCTTATGCCCCTAGACTTGCCACCCTTGGGATCGAGTCGAGCCAGGCTTACGCCCCTAGACTTGCCACCCATAAATCCAAATCTCGGGATCGAGTCGAGCTAGGCTTACGCCCCTAGACTTGCCACCCGTACTTGATCATTGACCACATTTGCATTACTTTGTTCATTACTTTGAGATTGATACTTTGATAGTCAAAACATCACTTTGGAACTTTGGAACACAACATTGTTGGAAACTTTGAATCATTGACCAATGAGTGAAGGACATATGAATAAATATCAATGAGAAATATAACATTACTAGCACCATGATACCATTGGAACCATTGGACAATAATCCATGAACAAGAGACACAAGTATAGGCACTTTGAGCTTTCGGAACATTAACCATGAATATGAGACATGAGATTCACAAATGATCCATGAGTAGAAAATATATGACAATGGCTAGTGATATACGGATATCGGATACCTTAGCACATTTTGGGATAGGACTAGTGACATGTCAATGTGAACACTATTTGCCGCAGAAAGATACGGACAAAGTAACCTTACATACCTTGGATTCGCAATACGAATCTACAACCTTAGATGCGTAGACAATAATCCCACTCCTTCTTTATGTGTCTACAAATACATAACGAAATTCATATTAACCACCAATTACTTTACAAATGCATACCATGTCAATGAATTACATGTTTGGCTTTCAACATGTCATTTCCCTTTGACAAAACCATTGATCATACTATTATTCCAAAAATTCCATAATATTCCCAACATTGACCAATACATGAAAATCAATACATTTCACCACAATACTTCTCCTTTACACTTTCTTATCCATAACACATCACAAATAATCCATCAAAGCACCTTAATTCAACTCATAACACATATCGGCCAAAATCCCAAAATTCCCACTTTTAGAAAAGAACAAGTTTTATACCAAATATAACACCATACATGTTCATATTTTGTCCATACCATGCTTTTTCATCAAAGGCACAAGGCCTAATTCACACTTGAATTCCATATACCACAAATCTCATACAAACTCACCAAGTTCTATGACCAACTTTTCCAAGCACAACCAACATGATATACATATTCTTTTATGCATACCAAGGCTTGGAATATGTTGATCTTGTCCAAAAGATGACTTAGGGTTTGCAAAGCCAAAAGGGAATTATCTTGAAAATTCTAGAAAAGTGATGTGTGTCTTTTGGAATAAAAATCTGATTCTTCCACATATATATAGGCCCTCAAGTCTTCTTTGGAATTAAATTCCATGTCCATTTGTTCAATGGAAGAATGGGTCTTTTGTTTCCCCTTTGGGCCTTGCATTTTATCCCATTTTGGGCCTCAAATTGGCCCATTAACACATATTATCCTAGCCCACCAATTCTCATGTATAATCCATCATATATCTCATGTTTAAATAATTTCATAATGCCACGACAATATTTACTTATGAGATTTTCATTCGTAGCCTCAATCGCAAAAATAGGAATTCTAGTCACCTATGGCTTCTTTGAACATTTTGGTAAATTCTTGTATTCCATGGTTTGATCATGTAGGAGTATGTAGTAGTGTATCGAGGTATTTGAAGCCTTAACAATGCTAAAGGAACTCCAAGGAATCAAAAGAAACCATGGAAGAATCGTCGTTGCATTTCGTCGCAAAACGAGCTCGGAAAGGCCAATTATGTTGTGCCTTGCGCCACTGCCTTGCTTTGCAGCAGTGGCGCAGGAATTGAAGGTTCTCTGAATCAGTGGCCTGCTGGATTTTTCAGCCATTTTTTTCTAACACTTGCATATCATCCAATACCCTATCAAAACACTACAAAATACTTACGTAGTGACCTTAATCATCAAGTAAACATGACTCCAAGGTACCAAATGAGGTTGGAAATGTATGGGGTATTACACAAGACATCTCCGACTAAAATCTAATCACATGTACGAGGCTCGAATTAATTAATTTTTTTTTTCATCACCAACCTTACAAAATACATACTCATAGCGTCTCGAAACTTAAGTAACCATTGTTCAACATCATCACATAGGTCGAAAAGGTACGGGATGTTACATTCTTCCCCCCTTAGGAACATTCGTCCTCGAATGTTAACAACATGTTTTATACACAACAAATGTATCTTTACTTTAACATACCAATAGACATAATGCTATTAAAGACTTACTTGTTATTATTCCACCTCCGTACTGTGAACTTCTTGGTCCATTTGAAATAAGTGGGGATACTTGGATTTCATCATTTCTTCCGCTTCCCATGTGATCTCCTCTACTTGTTGATTTCTCCAAAGGACTTTTACGGATGCTATGTCTTTATTTCTCAATCTCTTTACTTGTCGATCTAGGATAGCAATGGGCACCTCTTCATAAGTGAGATCCTCTGTAACTTGAACATCCTCTACGGGAACAATACGAGACGGATCTCCTATGCATTTCCGAAGCATCGACACATGAAATACCGGATGGACGGAGGAAAGTTCTTGAGGTAAGGCTAATTCATATGCCACTTGCCCAAATCTTCTAATAACTTCATAGGGGCCTATGTAACGTGGACTCAATTTCCCTTTCTTTCCGAACCGCATTACCCCTTTCATCGGTGACACCTTTAAAAACACCCAATCACCTATGGCAAATTCAAGCCCTCTTCTTCTAACATCGGCATATGACTTGTGACGACTTTGAGCCGTTTGTAACCGTTGTTGGATAACTTTAACTTTCTCCATGGCTTGGTACACAATATCTGGCCCAAGTGAAGCAGTTTCACCTGCTTCAAACCATCCGATTGGTGATCTACATTTCCTTCCATACAAGGCTTCATAAGGTGCCATTTTAATACTTGAATGATAGCTATTGTTATACGCAAATTCAATAAGAGGCAAATGGTCATCCCAACTACCTTGAAAATCCAACGTACATGCTCGTAGCATATCTTCAAGTGTCTGAATAGTACGTTCTGCTTGGCCATCGGTCTGAGGATGGAAAGCCGTACTCAAATTCACCTGAGTACCCAAACTCCGCTGAAAAGATTTCCAAAAGTGTGCTGTGAACTGTGCTCCTCTGTCTGATATAATAGAAAGTGGAATACCATGCAATCGTACTATCTCTTTTACATACAATTTCGCATAATCCTCAGCTGTATAGGTCGTCTTGACAGGTAGAAAATGCGCCGACTTGGTAAGTCGGTCCACTATGACCCATATGGAATCAAACTTCCGCAATGTACGAGGCAAGCCCGTAATAAAATCCATATTAATCATATCCCATTTCCAAACTGGAAGATTGATACACTGCATGTAACCTCCCGGTTTCTGATGTTCCACTTTCACTTGTTGACAATTTGGGCACTGCGCGACAAATTCTGCAATGTTCTTTTTCATGTTGCCCCACCAATACACTTCTTTCAATTCATGGTACATTTTAGTAGCACCCGGGTGAATGGAATAACGCGAATGGTGCGCTTCTGTCATTATTCGTGTCCTCAGTTCATCTACGTCCGGTACACATAACCTCCCTTGACATTGAAGCACCCCTTCTGGTGTAATATCAAATGCCTTGGTCAAATTCTGCTGCACATTTTCCTTTAGCTGTAATAAAGTAGAATCCGCATACTGTTTCTCTTTCACTTCAGCTATCAAGGAGGATTCTGCTGCATTCTGCACCATAACTTTATCATCGGAGGACTCAATAAGGCGAACTCCCAAGCTGGCTAATTGACTCAAATCTTTGATTATCTCACGCTTTTCATGCAACTGACCACTAGTGCTTTCTACTGCCTTACGGCTCAATGCATCAGCTACTACATTTGCTTTGCCTGGGTGATAAAGAATATCAATGTCATAATCTTTTAAAAGCTCTAACCACCTTCGTTGCCTCAAATTGAGTTCCTTCTGCTTAAAAAGATATTGCAAGCTTTTGTGATCCGTATAGATGTCAACATGAACTCCATATAAATAATGACGCCATATCTTTAAAGAGAAAACTACTGCTGCCAATTCAAGATCATGTGTGGGATAGTTTTTCTCATGTGGCCGCAACTGTCGTGAGGCATATGCTATCACCCTACCATGCTGCATCAACACACATCCGAGACCAATCCCGGAAGCATCACAATACACTGCATAGCCCTCTGTGCCCTCAGGAAGTACTAACACTGGTGTGGAAGTCAACTTATCTTTCAAGTTTTGGAAACCTCTTTCACATGCGTCATTCCATTGAAATTTAATTGCCTTGTGAGTTAACTTTGTCAATGGTGCCGCAATAGAAGCAAAACCTTTTACAAATCTTCGGTAATAACCTGCCAAACCCAGAAAACTGCGAATCTCTGTGGGTGTTGTAGGTCTTGGCCAATTCTTCACTGCTTCAATCTTTTGGGTATCAACCTGTATGCCTTCATCTGATACAATGTGACCCAAGAACGCGATTGATTTTAACCAAAACTCACATTTGGAGAATTTTGCATACAACTTACGCTCACGGAGAATTTGCAACACTTGCCGTAAGTGATAAGCATGGTCTTCTGGTGATCTTGAATAAACAAGGATGTCATCGATAAATACTGTCACGAACACGTCTAGGAATGGCTTGAATACTCTGTTCATCAAATCCATAAACACAGCCGGCGCATTTGTTAGCCCAAATGACATAACTAAAAATTCATAATGGCCATACCGTGTTCGGAAAGCTGTCTTGGGTACATCTTCTTCTCTAACTCTGACTTGATGGTAACCCGACCTCAAGTCAATTTTTGAAAAACACCTGGCACCCTGTAACTGATCAAACAAATCATCAATGCGAGGGAGGGGATATTTGTTCTTGATCGTTACTTTATTCAGTTGACGATAGTCGATGCACATTCTCAAGGTGCCATCCTTCTTTCGCACAAATAATACCGGTGCACCCCACGGGGACATACTAGGCCTAATGAAGCCTTTATCCAGCAAATCTTTCAATTGCTCCTTCAATTCACGCAGTTCCGCTGGAGCCATTCTATATGGAGGAATAGAAATAGGCTGAGTGCCTGGAATCACATCAATGCCAAATTCTACTTCCCGTTCTGGGGGTAAACCAGGGAGATCCTCTGGGAATACATCTCGAAATTCATTAACTACCGGTACTGACTGTGGAGTTAATGGTTCCACATCATTATCTTTCACTCGTACCAAATGACATACGTACCCCTTGGCAATCATTTTTCTGGCTTTCAAATAAGAAATAAATCTCCCTCGTGGTGCCCCTACATTACCCTGCCATTCGAGAACATTTTCCTGCGGAAAACAGAATTGTACCTTCTTGGCCCGGCAATCTACCGTAGCATAACAAGAGGCCAACCAATCCATGCCCATAATTACATCAAAATCCACCATGTTCAATTCAATGAGATCGGCCAGCGTATCATGACCACACACAGTTACCACACAGTTACGATATACTCTTTTTGCAACAATATATTCACCAACCGGTGTAGACACTTCAATTGATTTAATTAATAATTCTGGGGCCTTTGCAAATCTTGCAACAACCAATGGGGT
Organism: Capsicum rhomboideum; assembly: GCA_031232105.1. NCBI lineage: Eukaryota > Viridiplantae > Streptophyta > Magnoliopsida > Solanales > Solanaceae > Capsicum > Capsicum rhomboideum. The sequence goes on along the minus strand of CP124713.1, from coordinate 13,740,656 downwards.
AACATAGGAAAATGTAGAACCTGGATCAATCAGTGCATATACAGTATGTGAGAATATGGATAATGTACCTGTGACGACATCAGGGGAAACCTCTGAATTCTGGCGGTCCACCAAAGCATAAGTGCGATTCTGGACCCCGCTAGTACTGGCTCCTCCTCTGGCACCTCTACCTCGACCAATAGGCTGCACCCCTCGGCCCTGTGAAGGAACCGAGGCTGAAGACGCAACAGCCGACCCAGCTGGTCGTGCTATACCACCCATGCTCCGCTGTGGACATTCTCTCGCTATATGTCCCGGCATACCACACCAAAAGCAGACATTCATCCCTGTCCGACATGGACCTGTGTGCATACGCCCGCAGTGCTGACACTGCTGACGAGGGAAACCTGCTGACTGTGATCCATGACCCCCACTACTCTGTCCAACTGAACCACCTCGAAACCCTCGAGACTGAGGATAAGCACTCCCTGTGGAATAAGAGAACGACGGTCTAGGTGGTCTAGGAAACATGCGGGGCCTAGATCCTCCTTGGGACATCATAGGTGGTCCCATCGATCTAGCCCTTTTGGACTGTCCCCTATCAAATTCATGTACCCTGCGTCTCTGTCTCTGATCCTCCATTTTCTGGGCGAAGGCTTGTATGCGAGCAATGTCCATGTCCCTATTCAAGGCCGCAATAGTGCAATCTCTTACCAAGTATGGCTCTAGTCTGTCCACATATCTATGGACCCTGTCTGTCATCGTAGCCACAACATTTGGCGCATATCGAGCCAAGGAATTAAATTGCAAACTATATTCCCGAACACTCATATTTCCTTGACGCAAATTCAGGAACTGATCTGCACGTGCTTCCCGAACCTCATATGGAAGATAATGATCGAGGAAGGCCACTTTAAACTCTTCCCATGTCGGTGAATCTGCACCAATGTCACGGGATTTCTTCCAATCCTCATACCACAATATTGCCTCTCCCTTCAACCTGTACGCAGCAAGTTCAACTGTCTCTACCCCTGTCACATGCATAACTTCCAATGCCCTCTGAATTTGATCCACGAAGTCCTGTGGATCTGCTTTTGGATCTGCCCCTGTGAATATAGGAGGGTCCAGTTTCAAGAAATCCTGTGTTCTGCGACTTGCCATTCTAGCCACATCCTCATCATGTGCCATTGCACCAGCTCTTCCCTGGCTTTGTGCCGCTACTAACTGTGTCAACATCTGTACAGCATTCCTAAGACCCTGATCTGTGGCATTTGTCGGTGGTTCCACGGGCACTTCCCTTCTTCTCGTCTCTTCTAGAGCTGAAGAAGTAGAAGAAGCTCGCGTTGCAAACTCAGTTTCAGCCCCACCTTGATCAACTTGCTCAGGTGGTGGTCTACTTGCTCCTTCACCAGCAATTCTATCTAGCAGCTTACTTTTACCTTTTCCTCTTCCTCTTCTAGTGTTCGGCATTTTGACTATACCAAAGAAAAACAATTACCAAGATCAGATATAATGCAACTGACAACATTGGCTCTATTGCACGATCTAGAATGAAGGAAAGGAAACAACATCCTAAATGTCTCGTAGCCTCCTACGTATAAATGTGGTGCACAACACATCGATACGTAAGACTCTACTCAGACACGGCTTTGTAGACATCCTTAGACCGACTGCTCTGATACCACTTTTGTCACGCCTCGAATCCCATCGAGACATGATTGGCACCCGTAGCCGATAAGGCCCGAGAGAACCAACCTTTGCCTATGCTCAATTATATGCATATAATATTCATAACCACCATTGCATAATATTATGAAATACGAATAAAGGAGAACAAGGGACATATTTAGGCATACATATGAAACTTGGTCGTTGAGGCCATCCAGTCAAAACAACATGTGTCTTTTACATTAGTACACCCACCTCGGTCTACAAAAGCCTCTAACAAGAGCATTGACCAAAATGAACCATAAGTCGGGACAAGTCCCCGCTTTACATATTATGTACAAAACCAAAACATATATACATTCTGACTCGGAGAAGCCCCGAATGAGTTGGAGCTCACCAAAGAACCGCTAACACTGGCAATCTACTGAGGAGGCCTACTGGGACCTGCGCCTGCAGCAAGTAAGGTAAATTCCCCGAGAGGGGTCAGTACGAAATAAGTACTGAGTATGCAAGGCTCAGATGAAATTATACAACACATGAATATTTCAATGAATATGTCAATGAACTCAAAACATATGAATAATCACTGTGAATAAGGCACCATGTTACGTTTTGGAAACCATGTGGATTGCTTTCATCATTTTCATTACTTTCTTTATCTCAATGCTCACATGTCATTACATAGCACAATGTACCCGGGCCCCGACTGATCAGTGGGTCTTTCATATCATCATATAGGGATCGAGTCGAGCTAGGCTTATGCCCCTAGACTTGCCACCCTTGGGATCGAGTCGAGCCAGGCTTACGCCCCTAGACTTGCCACCCATAAATCCAAATCTCGGGATCGAGTCGAGCTAGGCTTACGCCCCTAGACTTGCCACCCGTACTTGATCATTGACCACATTTGCATTACTTTGTTCATTACTTTGAGATTGATAATTTGATAGTCAAAACATCACTTTGGAACTTTGGAACACAACATTGTTGGAAACTTTGAATCATTGACCAATGAGTGAAGGACATATGAATAAATATCAATGAGAAATATAACATTACTAGCACCATGATACCATTGGAACCATTGGACAATAATCCATGAACAAGAGACACAAGTATAGGCACTTTGAGCTTTCGGAACATTAACCATGAATATGAGACATGAGATTCACAAATGATCCATGAGTAGAAAATATATGACAATGGCTAGTGATATACGGATATCGGATACCTTAGCACATTTTGGGATAGGACTAGTGACATGTCAATGTGAACACTATTTGCCGCAGAAAGATACGGACAAAGTAACCTTACATACCTTGGATTCGCAATACGAATCTACAACCTTAGATGCGTAGACAATAATCCCACTCCTTCTTTATGTGTCTACAAATACATAACGAAATTCATATTAACCACCAATTACTTTACAAATGCATACCATGTCAATGAATTACATGTTTGGCTTTCAACATGTCATTTCCCTTTGACAAAACCATTGATCATACTATTATTCCAAAAATTCCATAATATTCCCAACATTGACCAATACATGAAAATCAATACATTTCACCACAATACTTCTCCTTTACACTTTCTTATCCATAACACATCACAAATAATCCATCAAAGCACCTTAATTCAACTCATAACACATATCGGCCAAAATCCCAAAATTCCCACTTTTAGAAAAGAACAAGTTTTATACCAAATATAACACCATACATGTTCATATTTTGTCCATACCATGCTTTTTCATCAAAGGCACAAGGCCTAATTCACACTTGAATTCCATATACCACAAATCTCATACAAACTCACCAAGTTCTATGACCAACTTTTCCAAGCACAACCAACATGATATACATATTCTTTTATGCATACCAAGGCTTGGAATATGTTGATCTTGTCCAAAAGATGACTTAGGGTTTGCAAAGCCAAAAGGGAATTATCTTGAAAATTCTAGAAAAGTGATGTGTGTCTTTTGGAATAAAAATCTGATTCTTCCACATATATATAGGCCCTCAAGTCTTCTTTGGAATTAAATTCCATGTCCATTTGTTCAATGGAAGAATGGGTCTTTTGTTTCCCCTTTGGGCCTTGCATTTTATCCCATTTTGGGCCTCAAATTGGCCCATTAACACATATTATCCTAGCCCACCAATTCTCATGTATAATCCATCATATATCTCATGTTTAAATAATTTCATAATGCCACGACAATATTTACTTATGAGATTTTCATTCGTAGCCTCAATCGCAAAAATAGGAATTCTAGTCACCTATGGCTTCTTTGAACATTTTGGTAAATTCTTGTATTCCATGGTTTGATCATGTAGGAGTATGTAGTAGTGTATCGAGGTATTTGAAGCCTTAACAATGCTAAAGGAACTCCAAGGAATCAAAAGAAACCATGGAAGAATCGTCGTTGCATTTCGTCGCAAAACGAGCTCGGAAAGGCCAATTATGTTGTGCCTTGCGCCACTGCCTTGCTTTGCAGCAGTGGCGCAGGAATTGAAGGTTCTCTGAATCAGTGGCCTGCTGGATTTTTCAGCCATTTTTTTCTAACACTTGCATATCATCCAATACCCTATCAAAACACTACAAAATACTTACGTAGTGACCTTAATCATCAAGTAAACATGACTCCAAGGTACCAAATGAGGTTGGAAATGTATGGGGTATTACACAAGACATCTCCGACTAAAATCTAATCACATGTACGAGGCTCGAATTAATTAATTTTTTTTTTCATCACCAACCTTACAAAATACATACTCATAGCGTCTCGAAACTTAAGTAACCATTGTTCAACATCATCACATAGGTCGAAAAGGTACGGGATGTTACATTCTTCCCCCCTTAGGAACATTCGTCCTCGAATGTTAACAACATGTTTTATACACAACAAATGTATCTTTACTTTAACATACCAATAGACATAATGCTATTAAAGACTTACTTGTTATTATTCCACCTCCGTACTGTGAACTTCTTGGTCCATTTGAAATAAGTGGGGATACTTGGATTTCATCATTTCTTCCGCTTCCCATGTGATCTCCTCTACTTGTTGATTTCTCCAAAGGACTTTTACGGATGCTATGTCTTTATTTCTCAATCTCTTTACTTGTCGATCTAGGATAGCAATGGGCACCTCTTCATAAGTGAGATCCTCTGTAACTTGAACATCCTCTACGGGAACAATACGAGACGGATCTCCTATGCATTTCCGAAGCATCGACACATGAAATACCGGATGGACGGAGGAAAGTTCTTGAGGTAAGGCTAATTCATATGCCACTTGCCCAAATCTTCTAATAACTTCATAGGGGCCTATGTAACGTGGACTCAATTTCCCTTTCTTTCCGAACCGCATTACCCCTTTCATCGGTGACACCTTTAAAAACACCCAATCACCTATGGCAAATTCAAGCCCTCTTCTTCTAACATCGGCATATGACTTGTGACGACTTTGAGCCGTTTGTAACCGTTGTTGGATAACTTTAACTTTCTCCATGGCTTGGTACACAATATCTGGCCCAAGTGAAGCAGTTTCACCTGCTTCAAACCATCCGATTGGTGATCTACATTTCCTTCCATACAAGGCTTCATAAGGTGCCATTTTAATACTTGAATGATAGCTATTGTTATACGCAAATTCAATAAGAGGCAAATGGTCATCCCAACTACCTTGAAAATCCAACGTACATGCTCGTAGCATATCTTCAAGTGTCTGAATAGTACGTTCTGCTTGGCCATCGGTCTGAGGATGGAAAGCCGTACTCAAATTCACCTGAGTACCCAAACTCCGCTGAAAAGATTTCCAAAAGTGTGCTGTGAACTGTGCTCCTCTGTCTGATATAATAGAAAGTGGAATACCATGCAATCGTACTATCTCTTTTACATACAATTTCGCATAATCCTCAGCTGTATAGGTCGTCTTGACAGGTAGAAAATGCGCCGACTTGGTAAGTCGGTCCACTATGACCCATATGGAATCAAACTTCCGCAATGTACGAGGCAAGCCCGTAATAAAATCCATATTAATCATATCCCATTTCCAAACTGGAAGATTGATACACTGCATGTAACCTCCCGGTTTCTGATGTTCCACTTTCACTTGTTGACAATTTGGGCACTGCGCGACAAATTCTGCAATGTTCTTTTTCATGTTGCCCCACCAATACACTTCTTTCAATTCATGGTACATTTTAGTAGCACCCGGGTGAATGGAATAACGCGAATGGTGCGCTTCTGTCATTATTCGTGTCCTCAGTTCATCTACGTCCGGTACACATAACCTCCCTTGACATTGAAGCACCCCTTCTGGTGTAATATCAAATGCCTTGGTCAAATTCTGCTGCACATTTTCCTTTAGCTGTAATAAAGTAGAATCCGCATACTGTTTCTCTTTCACTTCAGCTATCAAGGAGGATTCTGCTGCATTCTGCACCATAACTTTATCATCGGAGGACTCAATAAGGCGAACTCCCAAGCTGGCTAATTGACTCAAATCTTTGATTATCTCACGCTTTTCATGCAACTGACCACTAGTGCTTTCTACTGCCTTACGGCTCAATGCATCAGCTACTACATTTGCTTTGCCTGGGTGATAAAGAATATCAATGTCATAATCTTTTAAAAGCTCTAACCACCTTCGTTGCCTCAAATTGAGTTCCTTCTGCTTAAAAAGATATTGCAAGCTTTTGTGATCCGTATAGATGTCAACATGAACTCCATATAAATAATGACGCCATATCTTTAAAGAGAAAACTACTGCTGCCAATTCAAGATCATGTGTGGGATAGTTTTTCTCATGTGGCCGCAACTGTCGTGAGGCATATGCTATCACCCTACCATGCTGCATCAACACACATCCGAGACCAATCCCGGAAGCATCACAATACACTGCATAGCCCTCTGTGCCCTCAGGAAGTACTAACACTGGTGTGGAAGTCAACTTATCTTTCAAGTTTTGGAAACCTCTTTCACATGCGTCATTCCATTGAAATTTAATTGCCTTGTGAGTTAACTTTGTCAATGGTGCCGCAATAGAAGCAAAACCTTTTACAAATCTTCGGTAATAACCTGCCAAACCCAGAAAACTGCGAATCTCTGTGGGTGTTGTAGGTCTTGGCCAATTCTTCACTGCTTCAATCTTTTGGGTATCAACCTGTATGCCTTCATCTGATACAATGTGACCCAAGAACGCGACTGATTTTAACCAAAACTCACATTTGGAGAATTTTGCATACAACTTACGCTCACGGAGAATTTGCAACACTTGCCGTAAGTGATAAGCATGGTCTTCTGGTGATCTTGAATAAACAAGGATGTCATCGATAAATACTGTCACGAACACGTCTAGGAATGGCTTGAATACTCTGTTCATCAAATCCATAAACACAGCCGGCGCATTTGTTAGCCCAAATGACATAACTAAAAATTCATAATGGCCATACCGTGTTCGGAAAGCTGTCTTGGGTACATCTTCTTCTCTAACTCTGACTTGATGGTAACCCGACCTCAAGTCAATTTTTGAAAAACACCTGGCACCCTGTAACTGATCAAACAAATCATCAATGCGAGGGAGGGGATATTTGTTCTTGATCGTTACTTTATTCAGTTGACGATAGTCGATGCACATTCTCAAGGTGCCATCCTTCTTTCGCACAAATAATACCGGTGCACCCCACGGGGACATACTAGGCCTAATGAAGCCTTTATCCAGCAAATCTTTCAATTGCTCCTTCAATTCACGCAGTTCCGCTGGAGCCATTCTATATGGAGGAATAGAAATAGGCTGAGTGCCTGGAATCACATCAATGCCAAATTCTACTTCCCGTTCTGGGGGTAAACCAGGGAGATCCTCTGGGAATACATCTCGAAATTCATTAACTACCGGTACTGACTGTGGAGTTAATGGTTCCACATCATTATCTTTCACTCGTACCAAATGACATACGTACCCCTTGGCAATCATTTTTCTGGCTTTCAAATAAGAAATAAATCTCCCTCGTGGTGCCCCTACATTACCCTGCCATTCGAGAACATTTTCCTGCGGAAAACAGAATTGTACCTTCTTGGCCCGGCAATCTACCGTAGCATAACAAGAGGCCAACCAATCCATGCCCATAATTACATCAAAATCCACCATGTTCAATTCAATGAGATCGGCCAGCGTATCATGACCACACACAGTTACCACACAGTTACGATATACTCTTTTTGCAACAATATATTCACCAACCGGTGTAGACACTTCAATTGATTTAATTAATAATTCTGGGGCCTTTGCAAATCTTGCAACAACCAATGGGGTAACATAGGAAAATGTAGAACCTGGATCAATCAGTGCATATACAGTATGTGAGAATATGGATAATGTACCTGTGACGACATCAGGGGAAACCTCTGAATTCTGGCGGTCCACCAAAGCATAAGTGCGATTCTGGACCCCGCTAGTACTGGCTCCTCCTCTGGCACCTCTACCTCGACCAATAGGCTGCACCCCTCGGCCCTGTGAAGGAACCGAGGCTGAAGACGCAACAGCCGACCCAGCTGGTCGTGCTATACCACCCATGCTCCGCTGTGGACATTCTCTCGCTATATGTCCCGGCATACCACACCAAAAGCAGACATTCATCCCTGTCCGACATGGACCTGTGTGCATACGCCCGCAGTGCTGACACTGCTGACGAGGGAAACCTGCTGACTGTGATCCATGACCCCCACTACTCTGTCCAACTGAACCACCTCGAAACCCTCGAGACTGAGGATAAGCACTCCCTGTGGAATAAGAGAACGACGGTCTAGGTGGTCTAGGAAACATGCGGGGCCTAGATCCTCCTTGGGACATCATAGGTGGTCCCATCGATCTAGCCCTTTTGGACTGTCCCCTATCAAATTCATGTACCCTGCGTCTCTGTCTCTGATCCTCCATTTTCTGGGCGAAGGCTTGTATGCGAGCAATGTCCATGTCCCTATTCAAGGCCGCAATAGTGCAATCTCTTACCAAGTATGGCTCTAGTCTGTCCACATATCTATGGACCCTGTCTGTCATCGTAGCCACAACATTTGGCGCATATCGAGCCAAGGAATTAAATTGCAAACTATATTCCCGAACACTCATATTTCCTTGACGCAAATTCAGGAACTGATCTGCACGTGCTTCCCGAACCTCATATGGAAGATAATGATCGAGGAAGGCCACTTTAAACTCTTCCCATGTCGGTGAATCTGCACCAATGTCACGGGATTTCTTCCAATCCTCATACCACAATATTGCCTCTCCCTTCAACCTGTACGCAGCAAGTTCAACTGTCTCTACCCCTGTCACATGCATAACTTCCAATGCCCTCTGAATTTGATCCACGAAGTCCTGTGGATCTGCTTTTGGATCTGCCCCTGTGAATATAGGAGGGTCCAGTTTCAAGAAATCCTGTGTTCTGCGACTTGCCATTCTAGCCACATCCTCATCATGTGCCATTGCACCAGCTCTTCCCTGGCTTTGTGCCGCTACTAACTGTGTCAACATCTGTACAGCATTCCTAAGACCCTGATCTGTGGCATTTGTCGGTGGTTCCACGGGCACTTCCCTTCTTCTCGTCTCTTCTAGAGCTGAAGAAGTAGAAGAAGCTCGCGTTGCAAACTCAGTTTCAGCCCCACCTTGATCAACTTGCTCAGGTGGTGGTCTACTTGCTCCTTCACCAGCAATTCTATCTAGCAGCTTACTTTTACCTTTTCCTCTTCCTCTTCTAGTGTTCGGCATTTTGACTATACCAAAGAAAAACAATTACCAAGATCAGATATAATGCAACTGACAACATTGGCTCTATTGCACGATCTAGAATGAAGGAAAGGAAACAACATCCTAAATGTCTCGTAGCCTCCTACGTATAAATGTGGTGCACAACACATCGATACGTAAGACTCTACTCAGACACGGCTTTGTAGACATCCTTAGACCGACTGCTCTGATACCACTTTTGTCACGCCTCGAATCCCATCGAGACATGATTGGCACCCGTAGCCGATAAGGCCCGAGAGAACCAACCTTTGCCTATGCTCAATTATATGCATATAATATTCATAACCACCATTGCATAATATTATGAAATACGAATAAAGGAGAACAAGGGACATATTTAGGCATACATATGAAACTTGGCCGTTGAGGCCATCCAGTCAAAACAACATGTGTCTTTTACATTAGTACACCCACCTCGGTCTACAAAAGCCTCTAACAAGAGCATTGACCAAAATGAACCATAAGTCGGGACAAGTCCCCGCTTTACATATTATGTACAAAACCAAAACATATATACATTCTGACTCGGAGAAGCCCCGAATGAGTTGGAGCTCACCAAAGAACCGCTAACACTGGCAATCTACTGAGGAGGCCTACTGGGACCTGCGCCTGCAGCAAGTAAGGTAAATTCCCCGAGAGGGGTCAGTACGAAATAAGTACTGAGTATGCAAGGCTCAGATGAAATTATACAACACATGAATATTTCAATGAATATGTCAATGAACTCAAAACATATGAATAATCACTGTGAATAAGGCACCATGTTACGTTTTGGAAACCATGTGGATTGCTTTCATCATTTTCATTACTTTCTTTATCTCAATGCTCACATGTCATTACATAGCACAATGTACCCGGGCCCCGACTGATCAGTGGGTCTTTCATATCATCATATAGGGATCGAGTCGAGCTAGGCTTATGCCCCTAGACTTGCCACCCTTGGGATCGAGTCGAGCCAGGCTTACGCCCCTAGACTTGCCACCCATAAATCCAAATCTCGGGATCGAGTCGAGCTAGGCTTACGCCCCTAGACTTGCCACCCGTACTTGATCATTGACCACATTTGCATTACTTTGTTCATTACTTTGAGATTGATACTTTGATAGTCAAAACATCACTTTGGAACTTTGGAACACAACATTGTTGGAAACTTTGAATCATTGACCAATGAGTGAAGGACATATGAATAAATATCAATGAGAAATATAACATTACTAGCACCATGATACCATTGGAACCATTGGACAATAATCCATGAACAAGAGACACAAGTATAGGCACTTTGAGCTTTCGGAACATTAACCATGAATATGAGACATGAGATTCACAAATGATCCATGAGTAGAAAATATATGACAATGGCTAGTGATATACGGATATCGGATACCTTAGCACATTTTGGGATAGGACTAGTGACATGTCAATGTGAACACTATTTGCCGCAGAAAGATACGGACAAAGTAACCTTACATACCTTGGATTCGCAATACGAATCTACAACCTTAGATGCGTAGACAATAATCCCACTCCTTCTTTATGTGTCTACAAATACATAACGAAATTCATATTAACCACCAATTACTTTACAAATGCATACCATGTCAATGAATTACATGTTTGGCTTTCAACATGTCATTTCCCTTTGACAAAACCATTGATCATACTATTATTCCAAAAATTCCATAATATTCCCAACATTGACCAATACATGAAAATCAATACATTTCACCACAATACTTCTCCTTTACACTTTCTTATCCATAACACATCACAAATAATCCATCAAAGCACCTTAATTCAACTCATAACACATATCGGCCAAAATCCCAAAATTCCCACTTTTAGAAAAGAACAAGTTTTATACCAAATATAACACCATACATGTTCATATTTTGTCCATACCATGCTTTTTCATCAAAGGCACAAGGCCTAATTCACACTTGAATTCCATATACCACAAATCTCATACAAACTCACCAAGTTCTATGACCAACTTTTCCAAGCACAACCAACATGATATACATATTCTTTTATGCATACCAAGGCTTGGAATATGTTGATCTTGTCCAAAAGATGACTTAGGGTTTGCAAAGCCAAAAGGGAATTATCTTGAAAATTCTAGAAAAGTGATGTGTGTCTTTTGGAATAAAAATCTGATTCTTCCACATATATATAGGCCCTCAAGTCTTCTTTGGAATTAAATTCCATGTCCATTTGTTCAATGGAAGAATGGGTCTTTTGTTTCCCCTTTGGGCCTTGCATTTTATCCCATTTTGGGCCTCAAATTGGCCCATTAACACATATTATCCTAGCCCACCAATTCTCATGTATAATCCATCATATATCTCATGTTTAAATAATTTCATAATGCCACGACAATATTTACTTATGAGATTTTCATTCGTAGCCTCAATCGCAAAAATAGGAATTCTAGTCACCTATGGCTTCTTTGAACATTTTGGTAAATTCTTGTATTCCATGGTTTGATCATGTAGGAGTATGTAGTAGTGTATCGAGGTATTTGAAGCCTTAACAATGCTAAAGGAACTCCAAGGAATCAAAAGAAACCATGGAAGAATCGTCGTTGCATTTCGTCGCAAAACGAGCTCGGAAAGGCCAATTATGTTGTGCCTTGCGCCACTGCCTTGCTTTGCAGCAGTGGCGCAGGAATTGAAGGTTCTCTGAATCAGTGGCCTGCTGGATTTTTCAGCCATTTTTTTCTAACACTTGCATATCATCCAATACCCTATCAAAACACTACAAAATACTTACGTAGTGACCTTAATCATCAAGTAAACATGACTCCAAGGTACCAAATGAGGTTGGAAATGTATGGGGTATTACACAAGACATCTCCGACTAAAATCTAATCACATGTACGAGGCTCGAATTAATTAATTTTTTTTTTCATCACCAACCTTACAAAATACATACTCATAGCGTCTCGAAACTTAAGTAACCATTGTTCAACATCATCACATAGGTCGAAAAGGTACGGGATGTTACAACTTTGGAACTTTGGAACATCACATTGTTGGAACCTTTGAATCATTGACCAATGAGTAAGAGACATAGGAATAAATATCAATGAGAAATATACATTACTAGCACCATGATACCATTGGAACCATTGGACAATAATCCATGAACAAGAGACACAAGTATAGGCACTAGTAAAATATTGGAACATTAACCATGAATATGAGAAATGGGATTCACAATTGTTCAATGAGTAGGAAATATATGACAATGACCATGGATAAGTGCATATGGGATACCTTAGTACATTTCGGAATAGAACTAGTGAAATGTCAATGTGAACACTATTGGCCGTAGAAAGATACGGACAAAGTAACCTTACATACCTTGGATTCGCAATACGACTATTCAACCTTAGATGTGTCGACAATAATCCCTTTCCTTCTTTATGTGTCACTCTACAAATATATAACGAAATTCACATTAACCACCAATTACTTTACAAATGCATACTATGTCCATGAGTTACATGTTTGCCTTCAAACATGTCATTTCCCCTCGACAAAATCATCGATATACTATTATTCCAAAAATTCCATAATATTCCCAACATTGACCAATACATGTAAATCAATACATTTCACCACAATACTTCTCCTTTACACTTTCTTATCCATAACACATCACAAATAATCCATCAAAGCACCTTAATTCAACTCATAACACATATCGGCCAAAATTCCATAATTTCCACTTTTAGACAAGAACAAATTTAATGCCAAAAATAACACCATACATGTTCATATTTTGTCCATACCATGCTTTTTCATCAAAGGCACAAGGCCTAATTCAAGTTCAAATTACCAAGATGACACATCTTTCACCAAAGGCAAAAAGTCACTATTCATCACCTTGCCAACACCACTAGCATGATATACATAATATCCCATGCATATAATATGTTAATCCATGAAAATAAAGACTTACCAAAGCTTGGAATAGGATGATCTTGTCCAAATATGCCTTAGGGTTTATTTGCTTTAGGGTTTGGAAATGAAGGAAAATGTTTGATAATTATCTAAAAGGCATGAGAGTGTTTATGTGAAGGAAAATCTGATATTGGGGTCTTTATATAGACCCCAAGTCATTCTTAGCCACACTTGGCATTACATGATATGTTTAATTGGTCAAGTAGTGGAAGAATGGGTCATTTCTTCTTGGGCCAAGTCTTTTAATCCCATTTTGGGCCTAATTTTGGGCCCAATTATACATATCCATGTGACCCATCCAATTTCATGTATTATTCACCATATCTCTCATGTTTATATACTTCCATAATGTTACGACAATATCCTCTTAAAAGATCCTCATTCGTCGCCTTGATCGCAAAAATTGGAATTCTAGTCGCCCTTGGTTTCATTGGATATTTTGGATCACTATTCACATTTCATGATTTGATCATGTAGGAGTATGTAGGAGTGTATTGAAGTGTTTGAAGCTTTAACAATGCTCAAATAACTCCAAAGAACCATAAGAAACCATTTAGGAATCGTCGTAGAAGTGCGTTACGAAACGACGCCGGAAAGGCATACTTATTGTGCCTTGCGCCACACCCCTGAAACAGAGTAGTGGCACAAGAATGCTGCCCTCTCTGAATCTCCAGCCTGCAGGTGGCTTGCGCCACACCCCTGAAACAGGGTAGTGGCGCAAGTTTCAGCCTTTTGCTGAAATTTTCGGCCACTTATCCAATGTTTACGTAACGTCCAATCCTTTATCCAAACACTACAAAATACTTACTTAGTGATCTTAACCATCAAGTAAACATGACTTAAAGTCACCAAATGAGGTTAAAATGTGTGCGAGTTCTTAGCCAAATGGTCCACGAAATCACAACACACCTCCTACGAAGATCTCGTCGCACATGTTAAGTCCGATATCAAATGTTTCACAAATAACACTATAAAACACATATGCATGGCATCTCAACACCTATGTAGTTATGATCCCAAGGTATCAGGTGAGGTTATAAAGTACGGGGTGTTACATTCTCCCCCCCTTAGAAACATTCATCCTCGAATGTTAGCAACATTGTTTTATATACAACAAATGCATCTTTTCTTTAACATACCTATATACATTCACATAATGCTTTTACATACTTACTTGTTATTGTGCCACCTCCGCACTGTGAACTTCTTGGTCCCTTTGAAAGAGATGGGGATACTTGGATTTCATCATTTCTTCCGCTTCCCATGTGATCTCCTCTACGTGTTGGTTTCTCCAAAGGACTTTGACGGATGCTATGTCTTTATTTCTCAATCTCTTTACTTGTCGATCCAGGATCGCAATGGGCACTTCTTCATAAGTGAGATCCTCTGTAACTTGAACATCCTCTACGGGCACAATACGAGACGGATCTCCTATGCATTTCCGAAGCATCGACACATGAAAGACCGGATGGACGGAGGAAAGTTCTTGAGGTAAGGCTAATTCATATGCGACTTGCCCAATTCTTCTAATAACTTCATATGGGCCTATGTACCGTGGACTCAATTTTCCTTTCTTTCCGAACCGCATTACCCCTTTCATCGGTGACACCTTTAAAAACACCCAATCACCTATGGCGAATTCAAGACCTCTTCTTCTAACATCGGCATATGACTTGTGACGACTTTGAGCCGTTTGTAACCGTTGTTGGATAACTTTAACTTTCTCCACGGCTTGGTGAACAATATTTGGCCCAAGTAAAGCAGTTTCACCTGCTTCAAACCATCCAATTGGTGATCTACATTTCCTTCCGTACAAAGCTTCATAAGGTGCCATTTTAATACTTGAATGATAGCTATTGTTATACGCAAATTCAATAAGAGGTAAATGGTCATCCCAACTACCTTGAAAATCTAATGCGCAAGCTCGTAGCATATCTTCAAGTGTCTGAATAGTACGTTCTGCTTGTCCATCAGTCTGTGGATGGAAAGCCGTACTCAAATTCACCTGAGTACCTAAACTCCGCTGAAAAGATTTCCAAAAGTGTGCTGTGAACTGTGCTCCTCTGTCGGATATAATGGAAAGTGGAGTACCATGCAATCGTACTATCTCTTTCACATATAACTTTGCATAATCCTCAGCTGTATAGGTCGTCTTGACCGGTAGAAAATGCGCTGATTTGGTAAGTCGGTCCACTATGACCCATATGGAATCAAATTTCCGCAATGTACGAGGCAAGCCCGTAATAAAATCCATATTAATCATATCCCATTTCCAGACTGGAAGATTGATACATTGCATGTAGCCTCCCGGTTTCTGATGTTCAACTTTCACTTGTTGACAATTTGGGCATTGCGTGACAAATTCCGCAATGTTCTTTTTCATGTTGCCCCACCAATACATTTCTTTCAATTCATGGTACATTTTAGTAGCACCTGGATGAATGGAATAGCGCGAATGGTGCGCCTCTGTCATTATTCGTGTCCTCAGCTGATCTACATCCGGTACACATATTCTCCCTTGACATTGAAGCACCCCTTCCGGTGTAACATCAAATGCCTTGGTCAAATTCTGCTGCACATTCTCCTTTAGCTGCAATAAAATAAGATCCGCAAATTGTTTCTCTTTCACTTCAGCTATCAAAGAGGATTCTGCTGTATTCTGCACAATAACTCTATCATCGGAGGATTCAATAAGGCGAACTCCCAAGCTCGCTAACTGATGTAAGTCTTTGATTATCTCCTTCTTTTTCGTCAATTGATCACTAGTGACTCCCGTTGCCTTGCGGCTCAATGCATCTGCTACTACATTTGCTTTCCCTGGATGGTATAGAATATCGACATCATAGTCTTTCAAGAGCTCTAACCATCTTCGTTGCCTCAAATTGAGTTCCTTTTGCTTAAAGATATATTGTAAACTTTTGTGATCCGTATAAATATCAACATGAACTCCATACAGATAATGACGCCATATCTTTAAAGCAAACACTACCGCTGCCAATTCAAGGTCATGAGTGGGATAATTTTTCTCATGTGGCCGCAACTGTCGTGAGGCATATGCTATCACCCTACCATGCTGCATTAATACACATCCGAGACCAATCCCGGAAGCATCACAATACACTGCATAGCCCTCTGTGCCTTCAGGAAGTACTAACACTGGTGTGGAAGCATCATTCCATTGAAATTTAATTGCCTTGTGAGTTAACTTTGTCAATGGTGCCGCAATAGAAGCAAACCCTTCGACAAATCTCCGATAATAACCTGCCAAACCCAGAAAACTGCGAATCTCTGTGGGTGTCGTAGGTCTTGGCCAGTTTTTCACTGCCTCTATCTTCTGTGTGTCGACTTGGATCCCTTCATCTGACACAATGTGACCCAAGAATGCAACTGATTGTAACCAAAACTCACATTTGGAGAATTTTGCATACAACTTACGCTCACGGAGGATTTGCAACACTTGCCGTAAATGATAAGCATGGTCTTCTGGTGATCTTGAATAAACAAGGATGTCATCTATAAATACTGTCACGAACACGTCTAGGAATGGCTTAAACACCCTGTTCATCAAATCCATAAACACAGCCGGTGCATTTGTTAGTCCAAATGACATAACTAAAAATTCATAATGGCCATACCGTGTTCGAAAAGCTGTCTTGGGTACATCCTCCTCTCTAACTCTGACTTGATGGTAACCCGACCTCAAGTCAATCTTTGAAAAACATTTGGCACCCTGTAACTGATCAAACAAATCATCAATTCGAGGAAGGGGATATTTGTTCTTGATCGTTACTTTATTCAACTGTCGGTAGTCGATGCACATTCTCAAGGTGCCATCTTTCTTTCGCACAAATAATACTGGTGCACCCCACGGGGACATACTAGGCCTAATGAAGCCTTTGTCCAGCAAATCTTTCAACTGCTCTTTCAATTCACGCAGTTCCGCTGGAGCCATTCTATAGGGAGGAATAGAAATAGGCTGAGTGCCTGGAATCACATCAATGCCAAATTCCACTTCCCGTTCTGGGGGTAAACCTGGAAGATCCTCTGGAAATACATCTAGAAATTCATTAACTACCGGTACTGACTGTGGAGTTAATGGTTCCACATCATTATCTTTCACTCGTACCAGATGACATACGTACCCCTTGGCAATCATTTTTCTGGCTTTCAAATAAGAAATAAATCTTCCTCGTGGTGCCCCTACATTACCCTGCCATTCTAGAACATTTTCCTGCGGAAAATAGAATTGTACCTTCTTGGCCCGGCAATCTACCGTAGCATAACAAGAGGCCAACCAATCCGTGCCCATAATTACATCAAAATCCACCATGTTCAATTCGATGAGATCGGCCAACGTATCATGACCACACACAGTTACCACACAGTTACGATACACTCTTTTTGCAACAATATATTCACCAACCGGTGTAGACACTTCAATTGATTTAATTAATAATTCCGGTGCCTTTGCAAATTTGGCAGCAACCAATGGAGTAACATAGGAAAATGTAGACCCTGGGTCAATCAATGCATATACATTATGTGAGAATATGGATAATGTACCTGTGACAACATCTGGGGAAGCCTCTGAATTCTGGCGGTCCACCAAAGCATAAGTGCGATTCTGGACCCCGCTAGTACTGGCTCCTCCTCTGGCACCTCTACCTCGACCAATAGGCTGCACCCCTCGGCCCTGTGACGGAACCGATGCTGAAGACGCCGCAGCCGACCCAGCTGGTCGTGCTATACCACCCATGCTCCGCTGTGGACATTCTCTCGCTATATGTCCCGGCATACCACACCAAAAGCAGACATTCGTCCCTGTCCGACATGGACCTGTGTGCATACGCCCGCAGTGCGGACACTGCTGACGAGGGAAACCTGCTGACTGTGACCCATGAACCCCACTACTTTGCCCTGCTGAACCACCTCGAAACCCTCGAGACTGCGAATAAGCACCACCTGTGGAATAAGAGAACGACGGTCTAGGTGGTCTAGGAAACATGCGGGGCCTAGATCCTCCTTGGGACATCATAGGTGGTCCCATAGGTCTAGCCCTTTTGGACTGTCCCCTATCAAATTCATGCACTCTTCTTCTCTGTCGCTGGTCTTCCATTTTCTGAGCAAATGCCTGGATTCGAGCAATGTCCATGTCCCTATTCAAGGCCGCAATAGTGCAATCTCTCACCAAGTATGGCTCTAGTCTGTCCACGTATCTATGGACCTTGTCTGTCATCGTAGCCACAACATTTGGCGCATATCGAGCCAAGGAATTAAATTGCAAGCTATATTCTCTGACGCTCAAATTTCCTTGACGGAGATTTAGGAATTGATCCGCACGTGCCTCACGGATCTCATAGGGCAAGTAATGATCAAGAAAAGCCATTTTAAACTCTTCCCAAGTAGGTGGGGTTGCATCAACATCACGGGATTTCTTCCAATCCTCGTACCACAATATTGCCTCTCCTTTCAACCTGTATGCGGCAAGTTCCACTGTTTCTATCCCTGTCACATGCATGACTTCCAATGCCCTCTGAATTTGATCCACGAAGTCCTGTGGATCTGCTTTTGGATCTGCCCCTGTAAAGATAGGAGGGTCCAATTTAAGGAAATCCTGCGTTCTGCGACTTGCTACTCTAGCCGCATCATCATCATGTGCCATTGCACCAGCTCTTCCCTGGCTTTGTGCCGCCACTAACTGTGTCAACATCTATACGGCATTCCGAAGATCCTGATCTGTGGCGTTCGTCGGTGGTTCCACGGGCACTTCCCTTCTTCTCGGCTCTTCTGGAGCTGAAGAAGTAGAAGAAGCTCGCGTTGCAAACTCAGTTTCAGCCCCACCCTGATCAACTTGTTCAGGTGGTGGTCTACTTGCTCCTTCACCAACAATTCTATCTATCAGCTTACTTTTACCTTTTCCTCTTCCTCTTCTAGTGTTCGGCATTTTGACTATACCAAAGAAAAACAATTGCCAAGATCAGATACAATGCAACCGACAACATTGGCTCTATTGCACGATCTAGAATGAAGGAAAGAAACAACATCCTAAATGTCCCGTAGCCTCCTACTTATAAATGTGGTGCACAACACATTGATAAGTAAGACTCTACTCAGACACGGCTTTGTAGACACCCTTAGAACGACTGCTCTGATACCACTTTTGTCACGCCCCGAATCCCAACGAGGCATGATTGGCACTCGTAGCCGACAAGGCCCGAGAGAACCAAGCTTTATCCCTATTTGTTCCCATACATGCCATAAGAAACCCATAAACACACAATAGCTATAAATACCCGCCATGGAATTCATGGAACATGATATATATATACATATGCGAAACTTGGCCGTTGAGGCCACCAAGTCAAAATCGACATATCCCCTCTACATTTATACACCCACATCAGTCCACAAAAGCCTCTAACAAGTGCATTGACCAACAAGAACTAAAAGTCGGGACAAGTCCCCACTTTATATCACATGTACAGCACCAAAACATATATACACTCTGACTCGGAGAAGCCCCGAATTAACTGGAGCTCACCAAAGATCTGCAACAGCTAGCAACCTACTGAGGAAGCCTACTGGGACCTGCGCCTGCAGCAAGTAAGGTAAATTCCCCGAGAGGGGTCAGTACGAAATAAGTACTGAGTATGTAAGGCGCAAATGAAACTTTGTAACACATGAATATACTAATGAACTCAATACAAATGAATAGACAATGTGAGTAAGTCACTATGTTGCATTTTGGGAACCATGTGGATTGCTTTCATTACTTTTGTCACTTTCTTTACAATCAATACTCACTTGTTATCACATATGTCACAATGTACCCGGGCCCCGACTGATCAGTGGGTCTTTCATATCATCATATAGGGATCGAGTCGAGCTAGGCTTATGCCCCTAGACTTGCCACCCTTGGGATCGAGTCGAGCTAGGCTTATGCCCCTAGACTTGCCACCCATAAATCCAAATCTCGGGATCGAGTCGAGCTAGGCTTACGCCCCTAGACTTGCCACCCGTACTTGATCATTGACCACATTTGCATTACTTTGATCTTTACTTTGAGATTGATACTTTGATAGTCATAACATCACTTTGGAACTTTGGAACATCACATTGTTGGAACCTTTGAATCATTGACCAATGAGTAAGAGACATAGGAATAAATATCAATGAGAAATATACATTACTAGCACCATGATACCATTGGAACCATTGGACAATAATCCATGAACAAGAGACACAAGTATAGGCACTAGTAAAATATTGGAACATTAACCATGAATATGAGAAATGGGATTCACAATTGTTCAATGAGTAGGAAATATATGACAATGACCATGGATAAGTGCATATGGGATACCTTAGTACATTTCGGAATAGAACTAGTGAAATGTCAATGTGAACACTATTGGCCGTAGAAAGATACGGACAAAGTAACCTTACATACCTTGGATTCGCAATACGACTATTCAACCTTAGATGTGTCGACAATAATCCCTTTCCTTCTTTATGTGTCACTCTACAAATATATAACGAAATTCACATTAACCACCAATTACTTTACAAATGCATACTATGTCCATGAGTTACATGTTTGCCTTCAAACATGTCATTTCCCCTCGACAAAATCATCGATATACTATTATTCCAAAAATTCCATAATATTCCCAACATTGACCAATACATGTAAATCAATACATTTCACCACAATACTTCTCCTTTACACTTTCTTATCCATAACACATCACAAATAATCCATCAAAGCACCTTAATTCAACTCATAACACATATCGGCCAAAATCCCATAATTTCCACTTTTAGACAAGAACAAATTTAATGCCAAAAATAACACCATACATGTTCATATTTTGTCCATACCATGCTTTTTCATCAAAGGCACAAGGCCTAATTCAAGTTCAAATTACCAAGATGACACATCTTTCACCAAAGGCAAAAAGTCACTATTCATCACCTTGCCAACACCACTAGCATGATATACATAATATCCCATGCATATAATATGTTAATCCATGAAAATAAAGACTTACCAAAGCTTGGAATAGGATGATCTTGTCCAAATATGCCTTAGGGTTTATTTGCTTTAGGGTTTGGAAATGAAGGAAAATGTTTGATAATTATCTAAAAGGCATGAGAGTGTTTATGTGAAGGAAAATCTGATATTGGGGTCTTTATATAGACCCCAAGTCATTCTTAGCCACACTTGGCATTACATGATATGTTTAATTGGTCAAGTAGTGGAAGAATGGGTCATTTCTTCTTGGGCCAAGTCTTTTAATCCCATTTTGGGCCTAATTTTGGGCCCAATTATACATATCCATGTGACCCATCCAATTTCATGTATTATTCACCATATCTCTCATGTTTATATACTTCCATAATGTTACGACAATATCCTCTTAAAAGATCCTCATTCGTCGCCTTGATCGCAAAAATTGGAATTCTAGTCGCCCTTGGTTTCATTGGATATTTTGGATCACTATTCACATTTCATGATTTGATCATGTAGGAGTATGTAGGAGTGTATTGAAGTGTTTGAAGCTTTAACAATGCTCAAATAACTCCAAAGAACCATAAGAAACCATTTAGGAATCGTCGTAGAAGTGCGTTACGAAACGACGCCGGAAAGGCATACTTATTGTGCCTTGCGCCACACCCCTGAAACAGGGTAGTGGCGCAAGAATGCTGCCCTCTCTGAATCTCCAGCCTGCAGGTGGCTTGCGCCACACCCCTGAAACAGGGTAGTGGCGCAAGTTTCAGCCTTTTGCTGAAATTTCCGGCCACTTATCCAATGTTTACGTATCGTCCAATCCTTTATCCAAACACTACAAAATACTTACTTAGTGATCTTAACCATCAAGTAAATATGACTTAAAGTCACCAAATGAGGTTAAAATGTGTGCGAGTTCTTAGCCAAATGCTCCACGAAATCACAACACACCTCCTACGAAGATCTCGTCGCACATGTTAAGTCCGATATCAAATGTTTCACAAATAACACTATAAAACACATATGCATGGCATCTCAACACCTATGTAGTTATGATCCCAAGGTATCAAGTGAGGTTATAAAGTACGGGGTGTTACAAAGCCAAGAAGATTCAATAACTATTTTATATACATAAAAAATAATTGACTTTATATGTACAATGTAATTTTCGATGACCTGCTTCCATCTTTCCTGTTTGCTCCATCCATGAGAGTAATACGTTCCCGATGATAATGTTTTGTAGTCCTTTACAAATTAGTTTTTAGTTTTATGCCCTTTTTGCAAGAGATCTTCATTTCTACATATAAGAGATCTTCAACTTTACAACTATCCGAGATCCAAAAAACCTATGTTCTTCTGTTCAATTTGTAAGTAATCGATTTCCACCGATTATAGTTGGAATTGAATGTGTGTGAGGCAAAGTCATAGTATATTTAATTTAATTGCCAAAGAGAATAAACATACAGTCTTGGCCAAGAATCTATGACTACTACTCAAATTCAAGAATTTATGATTGTTGGAGAAGAAGCAGACATAGCAGGAGACAACAGGAAGAATCCATCTTGGTTGCTGACCTTGTGGAAGCCATGTCAGGATTGGAACTACCTTAGTCGACAGTATTAGCTAGAAAGCACTGCGTTTTTTTCCCTTTGTGCTAATGAATGGTTAAAAGTATCTTCTTGAAGCAACATCAAGATTTTAGTTACATATATACTGCATCTTACTTTTTCATTCCTGAAAATCCACAGATATGCCACATGAGAATATCTTTTTGTTTTTACATTACTAAGGTCACAGAAAAGATATCTTCTCATAATTATTAGTCTCCTTAAAATGTCTCAATTATAATCTTGAAGATAAAACAAGTTACCTATTATAACATATAAATGATAGTATAAAATTCCTTGTACTGAAGAGGTATATAAGTTATTTCTTCCTTGTACTAGTTTAATAGATGGCCTTCCGTTTGGGGTAATACATGTGTTCCCGATTAAAATGTTCAAGACAAATATAGTTATGTAATGTCAGAGAATAAACATCTAGTTAATTTGGCCAAATAATTTAGACCAATTTGTGAGAGATGTTTCAAATTGAAATATAATTCTAAGCTAATTATTGCTACGAGGATCATTGGAGTTGGGATTAAGGCTTGTGAAAGACGAAATTAAAGTTCATCAACACAATTACTTCCAATAACAAAGGTGTTGAATACAACAACAATCACGATTCAGTACTCCAAAACAAGTTGGAAACTACAAGCAAGTAAAATACATTCAGAAAGTAAATCAACCGCACACTAGCTAACTTTTGCTAACGCGAAAATTCCAAATTTGTAAGTTGGGTTACAAACTGGACATAGGAGTACTCCGAAATATAAAACAGACACCTTAAAACAAATTGTACCTAATGAATGATGTTCATCATGAGCTCATCGACCAAAACGATGATGTCCCATTCCTAATGGATGATGTCCAACACCAAGTGGATGATGTCCATGTGACTGACCCAAATTAGGGCTATTAACCAAATTAGCCAAAGTTGTCATGGCATGAGATTGGCCTGAAATTAGCCCTGCAGTTGAAGGATTTTGTGCCAAGACAATTGAGTAACCATCATCAAAATCGTCCATGCCTTCTGCCACTAGCTGCCATACTAAGCTTCCTCCCATGGTCCCTCCAGCTTTGGCAAAATTATACACATTTCTGTAAATTAAGCTCATGAATGTATCTCTTGCATTTTGATTGTATCCTGGATCTTTGCTTGACTTTCCAAATTCAGCAAGCACTAATGGCTTCTTTAGTATGGTTCTTGAATCTTGCCAGTGACTTGTCATCCATCTTTGCATGAATGCTGCTTGTGCATCATCACTTTGTCCAGTCAACCTGTTAACCAAAAACGTTTTCCGTTATGTTACTAGTTTAAGTTATGTGCACTGACAATATATAGATCTGTTTATACCATCGGTTTATTGAATTTACCATTGGTCAGTGTATGCATGTATAGTAGCAAAATCAATCTCTTTAACAAGATGGCTGCTGATGAAATCTGTTCCAACTTGGAAACCGGGATTAACTTGCTTCTTTTCAGGCATTGAATCGCCATAGAATCCTTCCATTCCTATCTCCAACAAGTGCTTATTGTCGAGTGACTTCACAAAACTTGCCATTTCTTGTACCCATCCCTGTAAAATAACATCACATGATATAGTTGGCAAAATAAACATTTTAATTGATAAGATAATATAGGTGATTGATTATTGCTATTTTCAGTTGTTTGCTCACATTAACTGTTTTCCCAGAATAATCAGCATTGCAGCGAGGCTCATTCATAAGTTCCCATGCCATTATTGTAGAGTCATCCTTGTATGCTATTCTAGTAATGGTATTGACCCTTGTCACTATTTTCTTAACATGATTCTTGTAATAATCTTTAAGAACAGGATGAGTATAAAAATCATCTTCACTGTTAACATTCTGAATTCCTGTATTTTTCGCCCATTGAGCATATTGACTTCTCCCTCCAAAATCTTTGTAGTTGTTCACAAAGCTCAATATTAAGCGTATCCCATACTTTCTTGCTTCTGAGATCACAAAATCCAATCCCTATATCACAAAAGAAGTGATCCACGTTAAAGGCCTTAGTATGAAAATAATGTTACATATAACATAGTACGTAAAGGAAAAACAAGGATCTTATTAGCATCTAATTCTTGAGACATAATTAAGTAAATAAAAAGTACGGTATGTTATAAGCTGGTCACACACTTTAACATGATATCAATGCAGACAGATATTCTAATAAGGATAGATCATGGCAAGGCAAAAGCTTAATGGGCAAGGCATGCAGGGCCAAGGATAATTGTGTGAGGCAAGGCTCACCATTATTTAAAAGTTTCTTCCTAATGCTTATAATCCATGAAAAGAATCAGGTTCACACATGAGGGACGAGTTGAAACATGTCTAACCATTGAACATTTACGAATTGATCACAGACTTCAACGTTAATTAGCAAATAACCTGAAAAACACGTTCATCGTAGACTCCAGGAGAAATTTGCAGTGATGTATCG
Source organism: Capsicum rhomboideum (assembly GCA_031232105.1). NCBI lineage: Eukaryota > Viridiplantae > Streptophyta > Magnoliopsida > Solanales > Solanaceae > Capsicum > Capsicum rhomboideum. Next base: position 13,715,155 of record CP124713.1, on the reverse strand, counting down.
CCACCATCGCTAAAAGCCCAAGTCCTACAGACAGAGAGGCTAGCAGCAGAGGCCTCCTTGAAAACCTCAGAGACTTTGTACCTCTGAGTTGGTTCAGCAGCAACATGCATTAGCCAATATGAGTTGAAACCATTGAAAAGAAATGGTGATCCATCTAGCACAAAATGAGCACCTCTTGTTCTAACAAATCCTACCTTATTATTAGCAGTTTCTATATTCCTAGCTTCTGTGACTATAGCTAGGAGGCAGAGCAAGGCAAAGAATGAGCTAATTGCTCTAATAAAATAAGCCATTAATGAATTTGTTAACACTGTTTATAGTGCTATAGTTTCTAAAATGGAAAGGATGATTTGAGTAGCCAAGAGATGCTTGTAGGGGTATATATAGTTACTTAGAGATTACTAAAAATAGAAAAAAAGAATGAAGTTGAGTAATAAGGAGGATTTTCAGGATGGATATCCAATAGTTGGTTTACTAAATTTGGCAAAACCGAATTTCTTTATCTTTGGTTTCAAGGCTTTGAGGAAAGCTGACAGAAGGTGAAAGTTCGGTTGAAGGAAAAAGGGAAGTGAAATATTAGGAAATTGTAGATCAGAAAAAAGGGCAGCCCGGTGCACTAAAGCTCCCGCTATGAATGGGATTCGAGAAAGGGTCAGACCACAAAGGTCTATTGTATGCAACCTTACCTTATATTTCTGCAAGAGGTTGTTTTCACGGCTTGAACCCGTAACCTCCTAGACACATGATAGAAACTTTACCAGTTACTCCATATGCGGAATGAAAGATTTAAAAAAGGAAAAAGAGGTGCTATGAAATGTGGGTGATGTCTTATAAGTTATACATGTGCTTCTCCATGTGCCTGGTTTTAATAAGCTTGATAAGTTCATAGGAACTTGAAAATGTCCTATGGAAGGTTGAAGAGCTTAAAACATACTAAAAGAACCTCTCCATTTATCCTGCATGATTTGAGGCCAAGAAATGCTGAAAATAATTTGTAAAGTGTTTGGAAGACATGCATGTGAAGTTGGGAGACAAAATTTTCACTCAATTCAAAATATAAAGAAGTAATTAAATACACGAAGAAGTTCAGGGGCCGGGTTCAACATCTAATGTATACATAATGGTAATCGAAGAAGAAAATAGTATTACTACAGAAATATTTCTTTCTCCCCAAATTTAAATTTTGATTATTAGGTTCAGACGATATCCAATCATTTTGACCTTGATAAACAGCACAATACAATCCATGTTTATCATTCGCAGAAGCAAACGTGTACTTTATTCTTTCATGTACTACACCACATACTACAAAATTTAACATACATGTGCAACACACGTACTGAGAGACTAGTATATATAAAAAATAAATTTGACCTTATGCAATGTAATTTTCTAGCGAAGGGGATTCAGATGAACTCCTACAAACTAATGCTTCTTCATCGAGTTTATCTGAATTCAATATTTTTAAGGAGTATAGCTTTTTATGTGAAAACCCATAAAAATTTCAATAAATATTAGATATGAAGCAATAATTTAGAAGTACAATAAATTCAGTATCTACGAAAGTTAAAGCTTGATCCATCAAGTCAAATACATTGAATCTCCTCTAGTTGATAGAAAAAACAGAAAGGGCATGAGCTAATCAGGAAGTTGATAGATGTGGTGAATAGTTGGAAAATCGTAGTTAGTTAAGAAAGAGAAGAAGTGGATAATATCCTAACAGAATACTACATAGAATATGCATGAGAAAAGCAAACGTAAATATGACTGCTAAAAACTATGAAAATAGCTTATGCATGCATTCCATGTGGCTAGCTTGCTCTACTTGGCATCACCTTCTACGTACGTTGTAGTAATAAATTATGTTGTTCAGTTATCTCAACTTCCAGTTGTAAATAAAAAGTTGTTTAACGTATGAATATGCACAAAATTTTACCGGAGTTAGAGGCAGAGTCAGGATTTCATTAAAAGTACTCAAAATATTAAAAAGTAATCATGCGAAGAAGTTAAGATTCAACAACTACTACTATAGATACATAAAAAATAATTTTGACCTTATATATACATTGCAATTTTTCGATGACCCACTTCCATCTTTCCAGTTAGCTCCACATATGAGAGAAATATGTCCCCGATGATAATGTTTTGTGGCCCTTTACATAATTGTTTATGATTTTATGTTCTTCGTATAAGAGATCTTCATTTTTACACCAATTATAATTGGAATTGAATGCGTTCAAGGCAAAGGCATAATCATTTAATTTAATTACCAAAGAGAATAAACATCTAGTCTTGGCCATATAATTAATTACCACCAAATAATAAAAGTGTACTCTCTCTGATAGGTTAAATTTTTAGATGAGATGGTCATACACTTTAACATGGTATCCGAGCCGGCAAAGGTCTAGGAATTGAATCTAATCGCTACTCATTATTATAAAGAATTTTCACGTGCTTGACCCCGTTAAAAAAAGTGTGAATGAGAGGAGCTGAAACTAAAACTTGAGACAAACGAAAAGTTCATTTACAAACAACGTATCTAGATAACAATTTTCCAATTAACTTGTCATAGTAAATAATCCCCTATCAATTCAAGGTTTTCAAACGTTTGTCCTCCTCCATAAAATTTCCAGGACGATTAGTGCCCCACACACACATACTCCGACCAAAATTGATGTTCACAAATGTTGCTTTTACAACATGTAATTCAGGGCCGGCTCGACCAAAAAGCCACTAAAGTAATGACTTGGGGCCTCAATTTTTCTAAAATATGTTCTCTATATATATTATTTTTTTAAGAAAAATTAATGTATTGTTAAATTTCAAGAGAAATTTTGGTTAAAAAATAACTTTTAGGGGGCCATTTTCAATAGTTACTAAAAGTAAAGTTAGTTGTTTAGATTTTTTTTTCTTTAAAAATATTATTAAATTAAGCCAGAAGATAGTTCGCAATGGTAGTCTACTCACACACATGTTTAACGATATTATCTATGTGATTCTAAATAGTTTTACTAATTGACAATGGGATGCACGTATGGCGCATGAAATGCACATAAAATGCACGTAAGTCACACTAGATGCACTTATTTCGCATGAGATGCACGTACATCGCACGAGATGCACGTACGTCGCATGAAATACACATGTGGTATACGAGATATGCGTGTGATGCACACAAAAGCTAATTTTATTGAATACACTTGAAGCCTCTTGTTAAGATTTGGCTTTAGGCCACCAATTTTGTTGAGCTGCCCTTGATTAGATCAAGTATTAAGATGAAAATTCAGGCTGGTTACACAATTTTCAAGCTAAATAAATCAATTAGATCCATGTTTGAAAGCCTCAGCACTTACTGCTAAGGCACTTACCAAAAGGTTTTTATTGCTAAGGTACTTTAAAAAAAGTCTTTACTGGTATATGCAATATAACAGTCATAAATTCAGTTAGTTTAAAAGGAAAAGAAAGGGGGGTTATATCCTAAAACATCAGTATAGTTAACCTAGCAGTAATACGGTTTTCAGTAGCATTAAGTGATACTAGCATTAAGTGATTCAAAGTATGAACCACCAAGGCTCTTTAGCTCAGCAAATTACAAATGCCAAGTATAAATTAAACAATTAAAAGCAATTATCTTACAATTGACCAAAATAAAAATGAAATACATGGTGCATTTCAAAACTTATCCAGTAGTTGAAGCTTCCATCTATGGAGCTTGAGAAGGCCTGGTTCTGGTTTCTACGCCAACATACCACCAGGATTCTGGGAATAGGCTGTAGTTTAACCAAGTTGTGACAAAAATCTTTTCGGGTTCTGATTTTGGTCATGCTTAATTGGACATCAGTTATAAAAAAAAGTCTATGATTCTGAATAGTAAAAAATATATGAAAAAGATAGGAATATTATAGCAAATTTTGAAAACTTATTACAAAGTATCTGATGCTTAATAGTTTTTTTCCAAATTCCTAACAGTCTACTCCTACACTATGTTCTATATACAAAAGGCCTACTACACTCCATTGTCTTCTTTCGAAAGTAACTTCTTCCAAAACCAGTGTTGCTTCCAGATCTCTGCTTTTGGTAGCTAGCCTTCCTTCTTTCCTATCTTTGGTAGGAACTTGTATATTATGAGTCCTACACAGAGAACCACAATGCCAAGAAAAATGAATATCCACAATTTCAAGGCATAAATGAGAGGCAACGTAGCTATATTCATGACAAATGTCATGAGTAAAAATATCATGGCCTCGCAACATGCACCTAAAGCTCTAAGCTCCTCCGGGTATGCTGTCTCTATCCAATCTTGAGGGTTGGAAAGCAAGAGTAAAATTCTATGAAGAGGATGCTAGATGCAATGGCAATGTAGTTGCTCTGTCAGTTTAGCTAGAATAATGAATTTTCCCCATGAAATATGAAAAACAAGGAAATTTGCAAATATTAGTATAAATCGATCAATTTAGATATATTTAATTTGACAAATTAGATTACTTTGACAAAGAAGAGAAATGAATAAATACCTCGGAGAGAAGAATGCCTCCACATCCAAAGAGAAGAGTTCTTCATCGTACGAAGAATCTGTAACCCAAGAATGTCAATTCAGCCACTCCAGCTCGAATCGCACCAATAAGGACCGAAACTACAAATGAGGCATGATACTCATACCCAATGGACACTAAGAACTGAGGCCCGAAAAAAATGATTGAGTCCAAGCCTAAAAGTCTTTGGAAAATTTGTGTGCCTACGTTAATCACCAGAACTGGTGAGGATAGCAGCTTCTTCCAGGTCGGCTCTTTGTCTTTATTTTCTATTAAGAGAGCCAACTGTTGAAGCTCCACTTCTGCTCCAGATTTCCGTATCCTCCTCAGGATTGCCTTTGCCTCCTCTGCTCGCCTTTGCTTAATGAGAAACCGTAGTGTCTCATTAACCAAAACCAATAGCAGAAACACTAGAGTGGCAAAAATGTCACATGCAACAAGACTCAACCGTCATCCTTTAATGAAATCGCTGGATGCAGCTAGATTCAAAGATTTTGCCACACTGCTTCCACTAATGACCATGAAGTTGAAGTGAAAGTAAGTCAAACCTTGGGCATTTCCTAAGTTTGTCTCGTGGCTTATGACGGGAATTACCTGCACCAATATTAATTGAATTGGTACATTGAATAAAAATAATTATAGTACACGTAAATGAATATGTACATAGGAAGACTAACCTGATATAGGAATGCCGTGCCACATCCAGTAACGTCTAACCCGATTAATTCGACAATCACATTGGAAAACCAAGCCATCAGTAGACTTCACAAAATTGCAAGTAGCAATCCCCAAATAATGACTGACTTGCGGCCCCAAGAATTGGCCAATCTATATGAAGCCCATATAGATAAAAGATCCCCGATGGGGACTATAGCTGCGAAGTGGAGGAGTATGAAATTGATATAGGCACAGAAAGTATCTGTGGGGGCCTTTACTTCTCTTTTATAACGTCCTCTTGAAAACTTCACAAGGAATATGTGTACGCAGATAAGGCTACCTGTATAATGATAATATAGAAAAATATTTAGATTTTTGTGTACCTTATTGGTGGAATCTGATATTTTATCACATCTTAAGCCAATAGCTATAATTTGCTTCCTTTTATGTATTGTTAAATTTCAAGAGAAATTTTGGGGCCCATTTTCAATAGTTATTAAAAGTAAAGTTAGTTGTTTAGATTTTTTTCTTTAAAAATATTATTAAATTAAGTCAAAATATAGTTCACAATGGTAGTATACTCACACACATGTTTAACGATAATATCTATGTTATTCTAAATATTTTTACTAATTGACAACGGGATGCACATATGGCGCATGAAATGCACATAAGATGCAAGTAAGTCGCACGAGATGTACGTACGTCGCACGAAATACACATGTGGTACACGAGATACACGTGTGATGCACACAAAAGCTAATTTTATTGAATACACTTGAAACTTCTTATTAAGATTTGGCTTTAGGCCACCAAATTTGTTGAGTCGTCCTGTTAGATTGTCCATACATTGAGATTGGGGGATGGAATGTTAACTTTATATGGTTTTAGACAATCACACGTCATTAATTAGCTATTTTTTTAAATTAAATTAAGCCTAATGTCCATTTTTACAACACATAATCTGAAATTTGAAATTATAATATATGTAAATATATGCAGAAAAGATGAAAATCCAATAGCTCAAGTTTTCTTTTCTTTTCTCTTTTAATTTGGCTAAGATTTCCTTCATCATTGGCCGTTAGAAAATGGAAGTAAAATGGACAACTTTGCAGAAAGTCTGCTGTATTATTTGATAGTATGTGATATCATACCAATCATCTAATAATTAATGTTTAAAAACCCGCAAACACAAAGGTTCATAAATGTTAGAGACGTCAAGGCAATTGAAGGCTTTGTTTTAGGCTCAAAATATGTAAAAGTCTAGCAACAACCATCCAACCTGGATTCAGCTCCTCTCCATTTCTCTTCTCTTCAATTTTCCCAAGTTCCTATTTGGATTAGTGACACATGGCAAAGATTAAATTTAATGATTAAGATTTAATTGTCTAAAATAAATCTCAAATTATGGTTTAGATAATAATTAAATTATATTATTTGGCTTCAAAAATTATTATAATCCCACAAACTTAGCAATATATTATCTTATCTATAAATATAAAAAAAAAAAAGTTTTCTTTGTTATTTTTTTTTTGCTACGTAGGATTCATCTTTTAATTTTTTAAAAAATTAATTTTTATTATATTTTTTTTCTTTGGAACTTTCTCTTTAACAATTATCTTGAGAAAATTGATTTTCACAATCAAAATATGGAGAGAATAGGTGAGATAAAATATGAGAAATAATTGACTCTCCATTAGCTAATGTTTAACGAAAAAGTTCCAAGAAAAAGGCAATAAAAAATTAATTTCTAAAAAAATAAAAGATGAATCCTGCATAGGAAAAAGAATTAGGAAGAAAACTTATTTTTTTATATTTATGGACAAGATAATATGTTGTTAAGTTTGTGGGATTATAATAATTTTTAAAACCAAATAATATAATTTAATTATTATCTAAACCATGATTATAGATTAACTTTAGACAACTAAATCTTAACCATTAAATTTAACCTTTGTCATGTGTCACTAATCCAAATAGGAACTTGGGAAAATTGAAGAGAAGGGAAATGGAGAGGAGCCGGATCCATCAAATCTCTCTATAACATTTACCATAACAATATTTTACTATAATAATGATCAAACCAATTTTTTATGTTATGTGTTCTATATAATAACATTTCTCTATGGAAGCGAATGTGACATGTAAAAATGAATGGGAAAAGTATATTACTCCCTCTGTCCACCTTCTTACTTGTTCATGTTACTAAAAATAGATGTACAACAATATTTTTCAATTTGAAAAATCAATGGACAATCATTTCCCTTTATCTTCAAAATTTGACCAAAAATATTCAGACAAACAACACTATTACAACGAGATTTGACTGTATTTCATGTATGCGTCTATAATTATTACTCCCTCCATTCACTTTTACTTGTCATGTATCGCTTCACGAGAGTCAATTTGATAAATCTTCAAAGCTAAATTAAATTAGATTAGTTCAATATTTTAAATTTAGATTTTTGAAAATTATATGAAGAATATTATAAATTGCATTCTTTCTCATATTAATATAATGAAAAAATACATCTTAACATATTTGTCAAAATCCATGCAGTTTCACTTTGGAGAAGTGAAATATGACAAGCAAAAGCGAAAGTATAAATTACATTAGAATTTTGTTAAGGTTGCTCGAATGAGTGAGTAAATTTTGTTAATTTTTCTCTTGTTAATTAATCAGGACATTTATTTCCCTTTTTTCTTCAAAATTTTCCTCCTTTTTAACTGTGTACATTTATCCTTTTATGACGAATTTACTTTTCAATTTCAACACATTTCTTTGATTGATTTACACATTTAAAAAGTAAGAGCGTTGTCATCTCACTAATTACGAATTTTATTGTAAATAAGTTTTAGAACCTCCTATTAACTATTAAGTCTTTTCTTTTGGCCTACCCTTCAGAGATTGTTAGTATTATTGGAATTGATTTATAACTTTGAATCGTAAAATCATAAGCTTGAAAAAAAAAAAATCGAATAAAAATGCTCACGATGAAATGGGCGTCTCTTTAATTTGATACTCAGGATGACCAAATGTAAAGGCAATATGAAAATTACATGCTTGAGGTTAATAAACTTCACATATTTGCATGGTGATGTGAATTTCAATTATGACTAAAATAAATGTCATCCACGAACCTCTCATAATGGAACTAATTCTTTTCCTCCATGGCCATTAAAATGATGCAGTTCTAAAAATAATTTAAATATTTATATCACATACATTTTTTTTATATAAAAGGATTGAAACATAACATTTTCATTAATTATTTGAAAGTTAAATATGCTTAGCCAACTATTACAAAAGACAGAAATTAGAATTTATCAATAACAGAGGGATCGGACCACAAGTCACATTATCCCTATTTTTTAAAAAAAACTGAAAAATAAACGTCATTCCAGCATATCTAATCCCGAAACTAATTAAATAAAATTGTTTTCTTCTGGCCCTCTAGACCTGAACCAAATGAGCCAACGTTGTCATGGCATGAGATTGACCACTAATAATTCCAGCAGTCGATGGATTTTGTCCCAATTCAATACAATAACCATCATCATAATTTTCCATTCCTTGTGCCACGAGCTGCCATATTAAGCTTCCTCCCATGGTTCCTCCATCTTTAGCAAAACTATAAATGTTTCTGTATATAGTGCTCATAAATGTATCTCGTATATTTTGATTGAATCCTGGATCTCTACTAGACTTGCCAAATTCAGCTAGAACCAATGGTTTCCTCAGTATGTTTTTTGCGTCTTGCCAATGGCTTGTCATCCACCTTTGCATGAATATCATTTGTGCATCATCACTTTGACCAGATAACCTATAATTCAGCATAAGAATTAATTCTTGTTTTAACAAAAAAAAAAAAACAGTTAAGGATAACTTGTGCATTATGTCACGAGATAACATATGGGTGATGTATTTATATACGTATATGGATTTTTTTATTTATATACAGTTAAGGGTATTTTATATAAAAAGTGACTCTTTGCGTAATGCTTCTACATGCTTACTCTAAAAGTCAGAAGTCAGAACAATAACTTGGATAATCCTATATAGGTAGTATTAGGGTGGTAAAATTAGCTCATGAAAATATGACTCACTCAACATGTTCAAGTTTGGGTTGGTCTCATCTATTAGCTCAGTTCTTTTTGATCCATCAAAAATTGAGTTGATATGTAGTCCAAACTGACTCATGAGTAATCTTGTCAAAATATTTTTAAAAAAGATATTTTTTTTATTTTATATGTTACATATAGGCTATAGCTATACTAAAAAACAAATAGATTTATTAGGTACTAAAAAATTATTTAAAACTAAACAAAGAAGTTAAAACTTTGATCTAGATATCGAGGAGCCCATGCTAGCACGATTTGTTGTCATGTAAATAATATATCAATCTTGATTTTAGTACTGTTATTAGTTGGTTTTGTTTCACTAATAATATAATCGTATGAATAATGAAGAAAAATAGCTTAATATACCATTGGTCAGTGTATGCATGAATAGTGGCAAAATCAACCTCGTTGATTAAATGGTTACTAATAAAGTCAGTCCCAACTTGGTAACCAGGATTAACTGACTTCCTATCCGGCACTGAATCACCATAAAATCCCTCCATTCCTATTTCCAACAAGTGTTTGTTGTCAAGTGATTTCACATAACTTGCCATTTCTTGAACCCATGCCTGCAGTAATATCAACAAGAAACCAAATAAGCAATTAACAAATTAAATATCATTTATTCAAATTTCTTACAGTTGATTTCTCACAAGATCACTTGATCAACTAATGGTTATTATATCAGAAAGTCATATTTCTTCTTGATTTCAATTTTCTTTAACCAAAAAAAAGTGACTTTCTGACGAATAACTACTAGTTGATCGAGTGATCATATGAGAAATAAACTTATTTAATTTAGGCTTACGTACGTTAACAGTATTTCCAGAATAATCAGCTTGGTTGCGGGGCTCATTCATGAGTTCCCATGCCATGATAGTTGAATCATCTTTGTAAGCCATTCCAGTAATTGTATTGATCCTTGTAACAACTTTCTGCAATGGAGTAATAATTGTACTTAATAATGAAAATTTAACTTCAACCTAAAGTTAGCATGTGTAGATTAATGAGTGCTAAGTTTTTGTTACCATAATGTGATTCTTGTAATAATCTTTAATAATATAATTAGTGTAGAAATCATCGTCTCCATTTATCTGAGCTCCGGCACTTCGCGCCCATTGAGCATACTGAGCTTTCCCTCCAAAGTCATTGTAGTTGTTTACAAAGCTCAAAATTAACCGAACTCCATACCTCTTAGCCTCCGCAATAACAAAATCCAAACCCTACATTCCACAAAATACACTTGTTAAATAATGGCATAAGTATATTTCACATAGATTCTAATAGAAAATGTTAGTTTATAATGTAGTACTCCTATGACTTTCCATAGATTGACTGTATACGAAGTTCAAGAAAGAAAGAGAGAGATTTTTGTTACGTACCAAAAGTACCTTTAGTTAAAAGTACTTGTGGTCTTAATTAGTTGAAAAAGAAAAGCTTGTGGTGTTAACAAGAACTGATGTTTCTTTGGCTTTAAAAACATGTCATTAAGGATAACATTAGAAGTTCAAAGTTAAAGAGTTCTCAATATATAGAAATGTATACGTAAGTGAGTGTGCGTCATATAAAATGAAACAGAGGAAGTACCTGAAAAACACGTTCATCATAAACACCAGGTGAAATTTGCAGTGCTCTATCACCTCCATCACTAAAAGCCCAAGTACGACATACAGAGAGCCCTGCAGAAGATGCTTCCCGGAGAACCTCGGTGACCTTGTACCTCTCACTAGGTTCAGCAGCAACATGCATTAGCCAGTAGGAGTTGAAACCATTGAATAGAAAGGGTGAGTTATTGAGTTCAAAATGGGCACCATTGACTCTAACAAACTCTTCATTTGCATTATTCTCAAGTAAAACCCTAGCTTCACATGCAAAAGCTAAGGACAAGAGGAAGATAACAAAAATACAACTAATTATTCTTTGGAAAGAAGCCATTATATTTTGATGGAGAAATGTATATATGTTGTTTGTGTATTGGTCACTTGTTTATATAGTGATTGGAGCATAAGGAAACTTGCTAAAAATAGTAATATTTGATCCCAGGTGGGAATTTAATAATATAGAAAGGTGGTGGTTTACTAAATTTGGATGGAATATATTTTATGAAAGCTAAAGAGTACTTTATGGGAAGTTGATAGAAGATAAGGTTATTTAGTTGTATAAAGCAAGAAAATCAGTTGAAAGAAAAAGAATATGAAAGTATTACTTAAAAAGAAGAGCAGCCCGGTGCACTAAAGCTCCCACTATGTGCGGGGTTCAGGGAATGGCCGGACCACAAGGGTTTATTGTACGCAGTCTTACTATGCATTTCTGCCAGAGGCTGTTTCCACGTCTTGAATCCGTGATCTCCTGATCACATGGTAGCAACTTTACCAATTACTCCAAGGCTCCCCTTCGAAAGCATTACTTCTAAATATAAGAAATTAAAGAAGTGGAAAGATGAAAACATTGTAAGTGTGGTGCCTTGCATGCATGAAAAGAAAAAAAAATGCATCATATGGTTGGTTTTTCAAGCTGATTTGGATGAGTACTAAAAATTTGATGATGATCAAACATATGAAGAAGTGTACTCAAAAATTTTTGCAGTTAGAAAAGTTAGTTATAACCTAATCCATGCAGATCTAGATTCAATTTAGTTTTCCTATTAATTGCATGGAGAAAATTTTTTCCTGTTGGAGTTTCTAGCTTACCGTTATTAGACTTATAATCTGCATAGAACTTTAGATGTGCATACGTTATCTATAAGATTCAAGAGTTGATTTCTTAAATGGTCACTTAAATCTTAATCAGTGGTAATTAGTCCATAAAGTCATATGGAGTATATATTTTTTGTTTGTTTTTCAAATATTTTTCCTTGAAAGTTAAATTTGTCATGTCAATAATTTTCATCGAGACATATGGAATTCGTCTTAGATAACCATGCAGGAGGGTTTTGGGAGACCAGAAAAATATAGATAACTTTAATGGTCACCTATATATGACAAGTTGAATGACCACCCTAGCTAGGAGTTTCCAGATGAAATTTTAATTAGAAGAAGGTGGTTTTAGTAACTTAATTTGGCTGAATATGTTTATCAAGGAAGATGAAGTTTTTTTATAGAAATAAAGGTGAGTTCCATTGAACTCACTTTTTTACTTAGATCTCTCTCACACACACATAAAACCCCTGGAGAAAAAGTACATAGTATATATAAAAAATTAGGTATAATATATAAACGTATCATTTAACTTGACCTCAGCTGACATTAATTTGTGTCCTCCAACTTTGGATGTGCACAAATAGGCACTTAAAATTATATAAAGTTGAACTAGTAAACACACACATCCTACTTGGCATCCTACGTGTATTATGACGTAGGGCGTGTGTGTCTACTTGTTCAACTCTAGACAAGTTTAAGTGTTTACTTGTGTACATTCAAAGTTGGAGGGCATAAATGTCAGCTGAGACCAAATTAAATGAAACCTTAATGTATTATGCCAAAAAATTAAGTTCGAGTACTATATATTTGCTATTCTCAAAATCTTCAACTCATTAAATTTAAATTGTGAATTCAAAAGTGAAAGTAGGAACGAACTAACGAAGATAGGTGCACATGCATTTTGTTGCATGGACACTATTATAACTGTATTTTCTAACAAATTTGAGAGAAAACCGCTAATATTTTATTTGTGAAGGGACAGATATATCGGATAGTTCATGTGAAGACTGAAAAGAAGCATGTTAATGAGCAAAAGTTAGATCCTATGACGAGCTCCTAGATTTCCTTCGGATACGGAGAATAATCGTGGTGTCAAATAATGTCATGCCCCGAATCCTATTCGGGCCGGACTGGAACCCGAAGCCGTTGAGGCCCGAGAGAACCAATCTTTGCTTAATACCTTCAGAATAGCTATCACATTTGGAGCATATCTAGCCAAAGAATTAAACCAAAGATTGTACTTTCTGACACTCATAGTCCTTTGGCAAAGATTTAGTAATTGGTCCGCATGAGCTTTTCGGACCTCATATGGGAGGTACTGGTCAAGGAATGTCGTTTTAAATTTCTCCCAACTAGCTGGAAGTACATCAATAAACACCTCCTACGAAGGTCTAAGCACATGTACGAGGCCCAATATAAATTTCCTCATCAATAGCATTACAAAATACATACTTATGGCTCGCGACACTTAAGTACACATTGCTCAACGTCGTCAAGTAGGGTCGCAAAGGTACGGGGTGTTACAAATAAGCTGGTTGAACTGAATTTGAGCGGATTAAAATAAGTTAAAAATTTAAAAATAATTGGGTTATAATAGAGATGTAAAATGAACGATTTGTGTTGAATTTGGACGGATCAAAGTGGACTATGTTAGTAATAAATTAGTCATTGATCCGTGCAACAAATTCTTGGGTTGAGATGAGTTGCGTGAAGATGGACAAATAATGTTCATAATATCCAACCCGTCAATCCATACTAAATTTTAATTTTTTGTTTGTTTGTTTTCTTATACTCCCTCCGTCTCAATTTATATGAGTTAGTTTGATTCGACACGGAGTTTAAGAAAGAAATTAAGACTTTTGAAATTTGTGGTCTAAAATAAGTTATAGGTGTTTGTGTGGCTATAAATCATTTCGTTAAAGATAAAATAAACATTTTAAAATTAAATTATTACTCCCTCCGTTTCATTTTATGTGGCATAGTTTGACTTGGCACGGTGTTGAAGAAAAAAAGGAAGAGTTTTGAAATTTGTGGTCCAAAATAATTGTTGAATATTTGTATGGTTGTGAATCATTTTATTAAGGGTAAAAGGGAAATTTTAAAGGCAAATTATTTCTAATTATAGTAAGGTGACATTTTTTTGGAGACGGACTAAAAGGGAAAGTATGTCACATAAAATAGGACGGAGGGATTATTACATATAGAAATTGTGTCATTCTTTTTGGACTGACTAAAATGAAAAGTAAGTCATATAAATTGAGACAAAGGGAGTTATATTTAATTTAATTACCAATAATTAATGGATCTTTTTATTTATTTATATAAGATATCAAACAAAAAAATATTCTTTAAAAATATTTTGATAAAAATTTTTATGAATCATCACTTTGTGCTACATATTTAATTCAATTTAACTCAACTTTTAGATAATTTGAATTGGCCGAGTCAAAATAAATTGAGTTAAGAACAAACTCAATTTAGATGAGTTGGACTATTCATATTTTTAGAGAACTCATTTTGATACCCCTAATATTAAAATAACCAAGAAGAAAAGAATAACGATTCTTTCTCCAATAATAACCAAGAATACTGTTATTATTATAGTAATTTGTTTCTGGTTTATACATATCTCGTAAACATAAGCATGATGATTTGTTTTATGAGCAAGGCAAATGATTTATTTGCCCTTGAAATGTAAATGGGTACGTTTCATGACTATGTAAATAGTTACAGTGATTCGATATTATTTATGAATGATTTAACAGGATAACAAGACTAAATATAATTTGAAATCATACATATTCATGATTTGCATGTCAAAATTTTAAAATTTTTATTTCTCTTGTTTATTTGTAATTTTGAAATTATGAGATGGGCCTTTAATTACAACGGACATGGGCTGAGATCTTTTGGGCCTCAATTAGAAAGGTGGATTTGAACCCCTTTAACCACTTCAAATCATAACAATTAGGGGAGCATGTAGTTTGGTTTGAATCAATTTTTTTCCTAAACGAAAAATCAAATCAATAAAATTAACTTTTTAAAATATTAGAAATTTAGAACCAAGGATGGTTTTTTGTTGATTTTTTAAAAAAAAATGATATGTGACATACTCGAAAAGTAATTTATCTCACTTGCAAGTTGCATCTAGTAAGTAAACTTTTCTAGAGTAAGGGAAGATTATATATAACTTCTAGGTGCGGAGATTAAATGCTCACCCTAATTCTAACAACGATATATGTTGTCCACGGCCATAAACCAGGGGAAGATGGATTTAGAATTTGAATTTTTACGAAACTTCAGGACAACAATTTCAAGTGTTATTGGGTCAGAATTTAATATTTACTCATATTTGTATGAATCTCTTGATATATAAGATAAGAGCTAAAATAATTAGAGTTCGTTGAATTCAAATTACAATATATTTGGTCATGGCCCTCCGTGAGATTTATAGAAGGCCTAATACAATAGATAGCCCCCTAGAGTTGTTAACTATTTCACTTTGGCACTATAATTTGAACAAAATTGTTCCAAGTGAACACTTTATCCTTAAATGTGTACCTATTCGACACAAAATGACAATTAGTTCAAAAAAGAATGTACATGTAAGTCACATGTGAATATTGAAAAATGTAACGATGAAAAAGAATTTTAAGTTAGATTAAAAAATGAATGAACTAAAAGAAACAAAAAATTAAAAAGGAAAAGAAAAATTGTAGAGACATGAAAGAAAGGAAAAAAAGATGAGGGAAATGGGATGAAGAAGAGGATTCCACTCCTTTTTTTCTTTTTCTTTTTTAGTTAAAAATTCTTTTCTTTATGTCTTATCTAAGTTACTAGATATGGAGTGTCCGTGCCCGTGCCAGTACGGGTCCAATATATGTTAAGTACTTTTTTTGTCCCAATTTATGCAACATAGGTGAAATTTAGATGGTCAATCAATTTTTTGTATGATTTTAAATATTTTAAGTTGTTCATTAGTAGTATGATTTATTGTATTTCTTACATAATTTATGTTATGTCCCAATTTATGTTACATAGATGGAATTTTAAGAGTCGATCAAAATTATTTGTATAAGTTTTAAATATTTTAAGTTACGTTGTTTATTATTGTGATTTATAGTACTTTTTTTACATAATTTTCAAATAATATATGATACTCTCTCTGTCCCAGTTTATGTGGCACTGATAGAATTCGGAGAGCCAACTAAATTTTAATATAGTTTTTAGATATTTAAGTTGTTAATTATTATGATTTATTGTACTTTCTGCATAATTTTTAGATAATATATGTTATTTCCTCTACTCCAATTTACCTGGCATTGATTGGATTTGGAGAATTAACTAAAAAAAATTTAATATATCTTTTAAATATTTTAAGTTGTTAATTATTTTAATTTATAGTACTTTTACGTGTGGCATTGATAGAATTTTAAGAGTCAATCAAATTTGTTTATGCCTTTTACATATTTTGATTTGTTTAGTATTGTAATTTATATTACTTTTTACATAATTATTTTCTTTATTTAATAGATTATTTAATAGAAGTATTTAATTTTTATGGAAAAACTTGATTTTTTTTTTTGATGTATAAAAGAGAAACACCATGTTGAATGAAAATACTTTAATTCCCTCTTTACATCTTTGAAAGGCACAAATCTCAAAAAGTAGGCGCAATTAATAATGAAGAGAAAAATTATCTGTTTCTTTAGTCAAATTACATGAATTGAATTTCAATATAGCCACAAAATAAAAATAGAAGAGTGAATGAGTCAATTTGCTTTTTGACCCTAAGCTACTTTATGTTCTCACATATTAAATATTTTATGTTGTTAAATATTGTTATTTATAGTGTTTTTTACGTAATTTTTAACTAATATATGTTGTTTCTTATGTCCCAATTTATGTAACTACTTGAGAGCCAATCAAACATTTTATGTCTTTTAAATATTTTAAATTGTTATTATTGTAATTTATAGCACTTTTTATATCACTTTCAAACAATTGTCTCAATTTATGCTACATCGATGGAATTTCGGGAATCGGTCTATTTTTTTATTATGTCTTTTATATATTTTTAAATTAATTATTGTGATACATAATTTTTTTCCACGTAAATTTCAAATAAATATAAGTAATTCTGAAGAAGTAGAAGGGCGAAATGGTTATTTCGCAGACTGACCCTAAGCTCCTCAAATAGTAATAAGGGGGGACTTTGAGGAGCTAATTTTTGAAAGTTGACCCTAATCTCCTCTCATTTCCATTTTTTATATGTCTTTTAAATATTTGAAGTTGTTAATTATTATGATTTATAGTACTTTTTATATCATTTTTGAATAATTGTCCCAATTTATGCGGCACCGATAGAATTTCGAGAATCAATCTTTTTGTTATTATGCCCCTTAAATATTTTAAAATTATTTATTGTAATTTATAGTTCTTTTTTACGTAAATTTTAAATAAATACAAGTAATTTTGGAGAAGTCTTCAAATAGTAATAAGTGGGACTTTGAGGAGCTTAGTCGTCATTTTTAAAACTCCTCAGATAGTAATAAGTGAGACTTTGAGGAGCTTAGTTGTCATTTTTTAAACTCCTTAAATAGTAATAAGAAGGACTTTGAAGAGCTTACTTGTCATTTTTTAAACTTGACTATGTAATAAGTAGGACTTTGAGGAACTTAATTGTCAATTTTGAAACTTGACCCTAAGCTCCTCAAAGCAACTCTTATTCACTCTTATTGTATAGAGTAAAATATATGGTCAATTGTACAAACCAAAAAAAAAAATTGTGATATACAATTGTTTTATGCGTTCAATAAATATGAAGATTATTCTTTTGCCATATCAATATTTTGTGTCTAATATACATATATTTGTTACAACAAAAATATGTCTAAGTTATAATGTGAAAATACCCTTAGTTAACAATTTTAGCGGTTATCTATGTGTTGAATCTTTATAGAACATCCCCAATCCAACTTGAAATCTAATAGCCAGGGGCGGATCTAGGGGTTGCGAGTTGGTTCACCCGAATCCCTCGATAAGGTATTATTTTAATTTTTTTATGTGTATATATAGATTTTGAATTCCTTAAACATAAGATTAGCTAGGGTTTAGCTCACTGGTTAAGGGGGTTCAAAATTTATGTTGAACTTTCAAGTTCAAATCCTAAGCACTTTATTTTTATTTTTTAAACCCCGATCTATTAGTGAAAATTCTGGATCCGCTACTGCAATAGCTTCAGTTGACTTCTATTGGGATACGCTTGAAAATAGACTCGATCCCTCATGGTAATAGTATAGTAGTAACAAATCCTCTTGGTACAATAAATTCAAAGTGGTCATGAATGTTAGATGATCAATCCAAGGGAGTCAAACGTTAATGAGATAAAGTACTCCTCCGTTCATCTTTACTTATTCATATTTGATTTGGCATACTTTTTAAAAAATAATAAATAGAAGGATAATTTACTCTATCATCTCTATTAATAACAAGTCATTTAAATATTGGTAAATGAATAGTATTTAATTGAATTTGTATTTATTCAACTAAAAATTAAAAAACAAAAAGAGTAAAAGTTTATTACCCATCAAATTTGAGTTTTGAATTGAGTCGGAGAAGGATAATCCTTTTTAATTGAATTTATATTATTAAATTAAAAAAAGAATAAAAAAATTAACCACCAAAAGTTAGATTTTCCGGCATATGTGATTTTTTATGTTAGTAAGGGCAAAGTTTTGTAATTTTTGTGGTAGAAAACATGGTTTAAGCCACTTTGGTGAAAAAAAAACTCATAGTTATGTGAACTTCTATGAAATTTAGCTGGGTATTCTACACTGTAGGGTTGGTACTTGTTATTAATAGCTATGCAACTCAACCTAATCCTATTATCCCTAAATCTGCATCATAAATTAATCCTTGCACTCCAAGCAATCGAGCTCTCTATAAAAGTATGTAGTAATTCATATCTTAATTAGCACAGTGCTTGTGAAATTCTTGCTATTAATTAATTGACACAATGCTCAACAACGGCAACATTTGTGCTAATCAGCTAATAGAAGCTGAAGCTCAAAGTTGGGATTACATTTTGAGTTATCTGCGTCCTTTATGTATTAAATGCGCAATTGAATTAGCAATTCCTGATATAATTCACAAAAATGCTAATCCAATCATGTCTCTTTCTGACCTTGTTGCTAATTTGCCTAATTTGAACCCTTCTAAGGCTTCCTTTATTCCTATTTTAATGCGAGTTTTAGTTCATTGGGGCCTTTTCAATTACCACCAATTACAACAAGGAGACGGTTATTCACTCACCAGTGTTGGCCGTCTCCTTGTGGAAAATGACCCCTCTGGCAAGAGGTCATTTTTCCTTTTCTCCCAACATCCCGTTGTGTTGAACACGGCTGCTTCCGTGAGCAAATGGTTACGGGATGATCTCCCCACTGCCTTTGAAACGGCACATGGGAAATCTCATTGGGACTATTGTGCTGAAGAGTCAGAGTTCAGTAGTGTTTTCAACGGTGCAATGGCAAGTGATTCGAGGTTGATCTCCAATTTGTTGATTTCTGATTGTTGTAAGCATGTCTTTGAGGGCTTGACCTCGTTGGTGGACGTTGGAGGTGGCACCGGCGACGTGGCGATGGCTATTGCCGAAGCTTTTCCGAGCTTGAAATGCATTGTGCTTGATCTCCCTCACGTCATAGGTGACCGAAAGGGAACTCGAAACTTGGAGTTTGTATCCGGAAGTATGTTTGATAAAATTCCTCATGCTAATGCAATTTTACTCAAGGTACGTATTATTTAGATAACTAAATTTATAACACTAAAACTACACACAAACTTATATCCCATTCTAATGTGACAAAAAAGATTTTTGTGATGTTCCTGCTATAATGGAAATATTCCCAACTATTTACTAATCAATTAATTGTTGTTTCATGGTGGAATAGTGGATTTTGCACAATTGGAGTGACCAAGATTGCGTGAAATTATTGAAGAAATGCAAAGAGTCAATTCCAAGCAAGGAAAAGGAAGGGAAAGTGATAATCATAGACATAGTAATGGGGGAAAATTGTAGCAATGAGCAGCTTGTTCAATCACAACACTTGATGGACTTTATCATGAGGATTACTTATGCTTCCAAAGAAAGAACTAAGAAGGAATGGGAAAAACTCTTCTTAGATGCTGGTTTTAGTGGATATAAAATAATAACCTCTCTTGGCTTGAGGTCTCTAATTGAAATTTATCCTTAAACAATACATATGTTTTCCTTTTGCACATTTAATGTGTTTAGGTAACATATGACGTACTGATAAAATTTGGCAAGCACCTAACTCCTTCTGAAGAACGTAAATTTTGATTACCACTATAGTATCCCTCTCCAAAACTTGATTTCCACGATATTATTCCTCTCCCAAATTGTATTATTATTGTATTAGCCCTTACCTCGAATTATATATTTACTACTTTTAATAAAGATTGTTATGGAATAGCTTCGATAAGAACAATCACTTCTTGTAATCATGTTTTCACTTCTTTGGTTACGTAAATAAATAAAACATCTCCTTTAACCAAAAAAAAAAAAAACAGAAAATAGACAAGATGTTTGTAGTTGTTATGTGACTTCTTCAATTCTTCTTTTGTCTAAAGTAAAAAGTATACGAAGCACTAATGTACCATGGGCAAAACACAACGCATTCCCCGGAGCAAATACTTATTAACACTTTATATTAGAGGCGGATTCAAAATTTAAAATTTATAAATTTTTATAATACTTTTAAATTAATATACAATAATAATTAGGCTCACAATCAAATATTTATAAATATTAATGATTATCTTAATACATATATAGAGTTTGAGTAAAAGATATTAAATTCATGTGAAACTCCGTGCAATATCATGAATCCATGTATGTCTAATATTTATATCAAAATAAAAGATTAACTTATTAAAGTAAAAACACATATTACCTAATCATGATTAATGATGATTGAATTTGAAAATGAAAAACATGTATCCCGTTATTTTAATGCAAAACTAATGTTACCTAGATATTGGGAGAGGATCCCCTCCAGTATCTCTCCCTCCAGTTCTGTCCATTACGTCATTCGATTATTGACATGTGGCAACTGTTAAATCTACGAACTAGATTATTCAAAACTTAAGTCCACACAACTATTCTGTGAAACAGTCCTTTCTCCTTTTTATCTAAACGTTAAATAATTAATGACATTATGCTAATTAATTTATTTATACACATAATCAATATGTAATTTAAATAAATAACTAATTAAATATTAAAATTTTGAATTTAATAAAGTAAAATCATTATTTGATTAAAAATAAAATATTTATATTCGCTTTTGATAGTGAAAATGGTTTGTAATGGTGATAGTGGTAATGATTGGTGTTAGTGACTAGTAATAGTGGAGGAGATTGGTATTGTAGTGAATGACATGATAGTAAAATTATTTGTTGTTAGTAATTGGTGTTCTTGATAGTGGTGGCTGAAGAATGTGTGGTGATTGACGATATGTTGCTAGTAGTTGGTAGCGGTGCTAGCTAGTTGTGACAATGGAGGTGGTTGGTAGTAGGGATTGACAACAGTGGTGATAGTGGATGATAGTAATGACAACGACGATGACGGTGGCATATAATTACAATAATGTAGATGGTAGCTGTGATAGCGATTGACAACAGTGATTTATAGCGGTGATGGTTGGTGGTTGACTACGATAATGATGATTGTGGATAGAGTAATTTTGAAATTCATACAAAATAACTCTTAATAATATAAGACTGTGTTCAAGGCCTTAATAATTAAAATCTGTTCAAACTAAAAAAAGTGATTAAATTTTAACGTAAATAAACACACTTAATAACATATAGTCTAAATTAGGAGCTTATGTCTTATATCACTGGTATATTCTAAACATAAAATATCGAGTGTCATTAATTATTGAGATGTGCAGATAAAGAGGAGAAAAGGATATTCACAAAGGTAATTGCGTAGGCTTAAGTTTTAGATAAATCTAATTCGTAGATTTAATAGTTGCCAAGTGTCAACAATCGAGGGATGTAGTGGATAAAACCGGAGGGAGAAGTACTGGAGGGGATCCTCTCCCCTAGATATTGATCTGCTTGGATTCATTGCTGGGAGTGTGATAAAATTCCACGTGTTAATGCAATCTTACTCAACATACCTTTTCTAATTAATTTAAAATAAATTACATAAATAGGCAAACATTCCTACTAAATTTTACCTAATCACATATAAGTTTAAATTAATTATATAATAGCACGATTTTTGGAATTTCATAGCTAACCAAAATTATTGGATATGTGATCTTTGTTTGAAGCTCGATGTTGTTTTATTGCTTGTGCTGGGAAAGAGAAGAAAAGGAGTGAATTTAGTCATGGCAGATAATGTCAAAAGCTTACATTTCACCTTTGTTGTGCAATATATTATTAAAAGATATTTTATGAAGTCTTTCTCGGAGTTTTTTGATGTCGACACCACCCACACTGTATATTTACAGAAAAGTTCTTCAACAACTATTTTATTAGTCATCACCATTTAAAGTAATCTATTACTTGTTGGAAATTTAAATTTCATCTTTTCACAAATAAATTGTTCTCATGCCTTGCAAGGAATTTCTATTGTCGGAATTTATGGTGAACAGAGACCAACTTGTTGGGTGAGTTAAAAAGATTAACTACTACTCCTTTCGTTCCATTTTATGTGACCTACTTTCTTTTTTGGTCTGTCCCAAAAAAATGTCATATTTTCTTATTTTGGCAACTTTTTAAAGGCACAATTACTCTTTTTCTCTTATTGGTCTCACTTAATTAAAAAATGAATGCATTACCTTTTATTTTTTAAATAAAATTAATACAAGTACATTTTTAATTGCAAAAGACAATATGATAAACATTATCAAATCAAACCTTATTTCTTAAACTCCATATTTAGTTACATTAAGCCATCTAAAATAGAACGGAGGGAGTATTAAAATACAACTTTGTCCATCAGATTTAGTAGAAGCCATGTGGTAAAAATTAAGAGGGCCATCGGAGGAACCGGAAGGAGTGCTCACTGGACATGAACCAATCCAACCACATCATGCTCCTCGTATGCACCCTACTTAAAGTAATACAAATGTTTTCTTTTTTACCAAAAAAGAATAAAAAAGATAAATAACTTTATGATTTAGGTGTAAGTTTTCCTGATTTTTGCTAATAAACATTTAAGTATCGAATCATAAGAATATATTATATTGCAGCTTAATTCACCTTATATTTTTGCAAAAGATATTTTCACGACTTGAACCCCTCCTAGTCATGTGACAATGACTCACCATTTACTCCAAGACTGCAATTAAGTACTCACCATTAGATACCAGATAAATTTAATCTCAACTTTATTGTTTTTGACTAATATAACCCCGTACAATCCCGTAACCAAACGGCTGTTTAAGGTATTGTCGGCACCAAAGTATCTTCTTTGACTAATGTTTTCTCCAGTTCACTGTACAATCTTAACTATGCTTCACTTTCAGCTACCTTAGGTAACTACAATTATTTGTTCTTTCACAATATTACCTGACATTTTAGTTACTATTGTTAGTAGTTATTTCTCAATTATTTTGTTTGTTAATTCAGAATAGAGGTGACAAAGACTCTCTGCAAGCTGCTGGGATTTTTTCTCATTTCATATATATATTTTTGTGTAAATGGGGATTGTACTTCAATTTCAAAGGTTGTGTTGTGTACAGAGTGTTAAAAAGTTGTTATCAATTTTTGGAGTTGTTATAGCTATTGTTGCCCTGTTATCCCAATTACTTGCACTTCCATATGAGAATTACATATCTCTTCCATCAAATGAAACTGGTTTGGCCACTGATGAAAAGAGGATCAATGTAGAAGTTGATTCAGTGTTAGGGTTTCAGAAATCGGGCTCCATTACGTACCCCGAAAAAAGACTGAATGTAAATTCAACAATAGGGTTTCATTTGAATATAAGTACATATTCAAGTCAAGAAGGGAAAATGTGGAATCAATCGGATCAGCTTTTGCAGCTTAAGTCACCTGCAGTTCGTTCTAGTGGTTGGGGGAATGTGATTGTAGATACTGGTAATAAGACGTCGTTATTACCATTGAATGATAAAGGGTTAATGGAAAATCAGGCAACTGGTCGGGATAATGTAAGTGTGGATACTGGTAATAAGACGTCGTTATTACCATTTAATGATAAAGGGTTAATGGAAAATCAGGCAAAGGGTTCGAAGTCTAATGTGTTACGAGCTGGTTTTAAGATTGATGGTGGTTCTATAAGGAAGAGTAACAGAAGAAGACCGGTGTCAATCTCGGACATGAACTCTTTAGTGCTGCAGAATTCAACTAGTTTAGTGGTATGAACTATGAATGCAAATGTCAATTCTAAATAGAGTGAAGATTAGTTACCAATTCATTTTTTTCATGTAACGGGTTGAGTTTTTTGTTGTAGAGATCACAATGGCGTTCTGCACGTGAAGGGGAACTCCGAAATGTAAAGCTTCAGATTGAAAGTTCTCCGATAATTAGAAACATTCCAGAAGTTCATGCATCTATCTTTCGAAATTATTCCAAGTTTAGGAGGTAACTGGATTTGCTTTTGATTCTTAGTTACAACTTATATCAATGTGTTATAGCTTTAATGTATTGTGAGATGCTTTATAGCAGTAAATATAGTTGCAACTCATTTACTCATTACCAAAATATAGAGTCTTCCTGCTGCTGCAATATAGTGCAAATATAGCTATTACATTGATTTGGCAGATAGGAAAAGCTTGAGAAAAGTTTATCACCTGGGAGCATTGATTCTTCCACGCCAAAATATCTGATTTTGTTTTTTTGCGGGATATATGGTGTTCAGAAGAGCAATCACTTGAATATTAAAGCGTAAGAAAATAGTATCTCTGTTTTATAAGTACAACTATATAGTTATTTGCTTTAAACTTAGTCCCATGAGCTGACTAATTGTATTGTTACATTCTTTTATGCATAATTTTGTTTCAAGTGACCCACCTGTTGGAGGTAGTATCTTGTGCTCAATAAATAGAGTTTTTGCATTTGTTGGTATGAGATTGTGAGTTCTCTGGGGGAAGAGCTTCATCTATCCCATCAACACAGTTACTGAGATAGAAACTCTTGCAAGTTGATTAGGAGGAAGAGTTGGAGAGTTTCCAACTACTTATCTTGGAATGCCTTTGGGAGCTAAAAAGTAAGTCGGCCGGGATTTGGAATGGGGTAGTGGAAAAATGCACAAAGATACTATCAAACTGGAAGAGTCAATACCTTTCTCGAGGGGGAAGATTGACACTAGTAAATGGTGTACTGGACACTTTACCTTCTTATTTGATGTCCATCTTTCCGATGTCTGTTAGTGTTAGCAAGAGAATAGATACTCTGAGAAGGAACTTCTTTTGGCAATGAAATGAAGATAAAAAGAAGTATCATCTAGTCAAGTGGGAGGAGTTGCTAGTAAACAAGAAAGAAGGTGGTCTAAGCATCAGGAATATGAAAAAGCAGAACCAAAGCCTGATGGTGAAATGGTTGTGGAAGTTTGCTATTGAAGAAGGAATGTTGTGGAAAGAAGCTATCATAGCAAAATATTGTAGGGAAGATAATTGGATGACAAAGATTGTCACAACACCTTATGGTTGCTCAGTCTGGAGAGCTATCAGGAATCTATGGCCATTGATGCAGATTAGGATCAGGGTAAAGGTAGGAAATGGGCAGAAAATCTCTTTTTGGCATGACAAATGGATAGGGCATCAAACTTTGAAGCAACAACATCCAGAACTTTACATCTTATGTCAGCAACAACAAGCCACTGTTGCAATGATATGGTCTGGACAAGGATGGAATCTATTCCTAAGGAGACATTTGAATGACTGGGAAATGGGAAAAATTGCAGATTTCTACAACTCAGTAGCTGGAATCAACAACTTGAATGGAGGAGAAGATAAACTGGAATGGGACAAAGACAAGAGAGGACATTTCTCGGTCAAATCTGCATACAAGGAACTGAATACAACAGTGGTGAAGGAAAGAGATTGGCCTTGGAAGATGATAGGGAAACCAAAGATACCCTACAAAGTCAACTGTTTTATTTGGCTTTTGGTTAAAGAGGCAGTTCTAACACATGAAAAGTTGGGCAAAAGGGGTCATCAATTAGCCTCTAGGTGTTTTCTTTGTGGGGAACAAGCGGAGACAATCAACCATCTTTTTTTGCAATGTAAATGGACAGACCAGTTGTGGAGGATGTTCATTAGCATGAAAGGGATCGGGTGGGTGAAACCTGGAAGCATAGCAGATGTGTTAAGACGCTGGAATACAGATGGCAATGTGAACAGGAAGGAAAAGAGATGGAAGATTGTCCCGGCTTGCATTTGGTGGACAGTTTGGACCGAAAGAAACAAGAGGAGCTTTGAGGGGATGCAGAACAGTTTACAGTCTTTCAAAATGAATTGTTTAGGTCTTTCTTATTTTTGGTGTGAGCAAAAACTATTAGCTCAAATAGAAGATATTTTTGATGTTTTAGACTTTGTGTGAGTACAGATGTAATGACAAGATGTAAGTTGTAGTACTTTTGAAGGGGGAACTACATTTTTGGTGGTAGTATACCTGTGGATATATAGAAGTAATGTCACCTGATTCAAAAAAAAAAAAAAGATTTTGAGCTCTGATACATTATAGTCATTTGAAAGGTAGTTTCAATTTGTACTTTCATCGAGTCAAATAATTAGCCTGTTTTGGGGAAAAACATGCACCAGACGTTGAATTGTTTGATCCTTTTGCAGGAGCTATGAGCTGATGGAACGCGTCCTTAAAGTTTATGTTTATAAAGAAGGGGAAAAACCAATATTCCATCAGCCGTATCTGCGAGGTATTTACGCTTCTGAAGGGTGGTTCATGAAACTGATGGAGAAAAACAAAAAATTTCTTGTGAAAGATCCCAAAAGAGCTCACTTATTTTATGTGCCTTTTAGTTCTCTGAAGCTCAGAGAAGCTCTATCAAAACAAAATTTTACTCATCAGAAAGATCTGGAAAATCATCTGAGCGATTACATTGGAAGAATTTCTAGAAAATATCATTTCTGGAATAGAAGCAGCGGAGCTGATCATTTTTTTGTTGCTTGTCATGATTCGGTATGCTTTCTCTTGAACTCTATCCTATTGTGAAAGCTGTGTTGCATAGTCCTTTGGCTGTCTAATTGTGTCAATCTACTCATTCTCCCCAGAAACCTCTTTCTGACAGCTTTACGGAAGAGAAAGAATAAAGGAGTATTTTTCCTTTTCAATAAAAAGTTTATAGTCAAAGCATGTAATTACGTTTCCTGTTCGATTCTTTGGAAAAAAGGTAGAGTTTTGAAGAATTATCGGATGTTTTAATCTGCAACTTGGATGGCGTCCTTTTTTTAAAATCTGGAGTACTATCACCTTCCACACTTTATGTTGCTGTGAGGTGTCCATCTATCATTCTTGTACTAAGAGTAAAAGTACGTTATAGGCACCCCGACTCACGAGGAAGAGCATGGAAACTTGTGTTAGAGTTCTCTGCAATTCAAATATAGCTGGAGGCTTCAAGATAGGGAAGGATGTCTCTCTGCCAGTAACCTATGTTCGTTCAGCTGAAAAACCGCTCAAAGATTTGGGAGGGAATCCTCCTTCAGCAAGACCTGTGCTTGCCTTTTTCGCTGGAGGTATTCATGGTTATCTCCGTCCTATCTTATTGCAACATTGGAGTGACAAAGAACCCGATATGAAGATTTTTGGGCCTATGCCTCGTGATCCTGAGGGTAAAGCAAAATATAGGGAACTTATGAAAAGCAGCAAATATTGCATCTGTGCCAGGGGTTATGAAGTCCATACTCCAAGAGTTGTGGAGTCCATACACTATGAGTGTGTACCTGTCATCCTATCAGATAATTATGTGCCGCCTTTCTTTGAAGTTTTCGACTGGGAATCATTTTCTGTCTTTGTTTTGGAGAAAGATGTTCCTGACTTGAGAAACATCCTTCTTTCAATTCCTGAGGAGAAGTACGTGGAGATGCAGCATAGGCTGAAGATCGTTCAACAGTATTTCCTTTGGCACAAAAATCCTGTAAAGTATGACTTGTTTCACATGATCCTTCATTCAATTTGGTATAACAGGGTATTTCAGGTAAAATCTAAATAAGGATGTCAAAGGACTTCAGGATTTTGAATATGGAGGGACATCGGTACGTAGGAGAAAATCCCGATAAAGGACTTAGCGTAGAGTTAAGAGCAGGGGAGACGCAGATATCCCAGATGATTTGGTCGAATGGAGGGACTTACTGTATGATCGAACTCTGTTAATACATGAAGAATGTTCCTTCCTGGTAACTGCTTAAAGCTTAATTAGTGAATTGCTATTGTTGGCAAGCTGAAAGTAAGCACCAAGTGCTGATGCCTGATAGTATCCCTCCTCTTTGCCGCCCCGTGTATATTTGTATAATGCTCTGACAATTTACCCATTACTGCCATTTGTCTATAGAAGAATTCCTAGCTCTCTTCCTAATGACATCCAAATTCTGTGCTACCCTGACAGTTTGAGATTTGCTTCAATCATGTTCTTGCATTAGTGCATGGTAGAGCCATTGGCCTTAAAATATCGCCATGAATTTGTATACTCTATCTCTGGAAGGATTTTGATATTTCCATTTTCTCCTTTCTCTGAGTGAAAGTGGAGTTGATTATTGCATTACTTGCTTATGGCTGTAAGAAATTTTGCTAATTTACATTGTTGCGGGAGTTCTTTAAATAGCTGTTCAAGTTGAGCAAGCCATGTTGTGGAATGTGGATACACGCATGCACCTATACTGCAAGTTCAACGTTTCATTGCCTACAAGCCTATTGGACACTAGGAATGAAAGAAATTTACAAAACTTGAAGCTTAGAAGTTTTTCTTTGAAACTCATCACTTTATGTGCCTGATCAAGATTAGTAGCAAGATGATTCTGGTCGTTTATATTGATTTATTTATATCCTTATAGTACTATTTTATTACTAAAAGAATTTCTTTTAACTATTGCGAAGCTCGAACAAGTTCACCATTTCATTTTTTACTACTACTATTTTATTACTGCACCGTAACAACTCTGAGAATGAGCATCAAATAACTGGTTTTGCTAGTTGATGCTTCCTGGTTTTCATTGTACTTCAATGGTATATCGGGAAGGTCAATGCGAAAATACATGAACTAAAGTAATACTCTTTTTTCTGGTGTTCGATCATAGGTAACAATGATTTGCAAGAGCAAATAAATTGAGACGGAGGGAGTAGTAGTTTTTTCAAATTTCACAATGAAACACGGCTAAAATGCCCGCCATTTCTATTGGAAAAATATAAATAACCACATTTCTATTTGAGAATTCTTTATTCCCTTTTCTTTCTTCCTCTTTTTTCTTTTAAATCCAGTCCATTTTGAGTCAAAGTCAACGTGGTCCTTTTGTTCTGATCACAATACTCTAGTCAACTCAATCATGAAGAAAACACATGGTAGCTCAAAACACAGGTTAATTTTTTCCAAATCAGAATCTCTCTTTGATTCATCCAAATTTTCTTGAATGGAATCTCCCTCATCTTCCTTAGGACATAGTTATGACGTGTTTCTTAGTTTCAGAGGTGAAGATACCCGCTCCAAATTCGTTAGCCATCTCTACAAAGAACTAGATCAAAAAGGAATAAGCACATTTAAAGATGACAAGGAACTACAAAAAGGAAAATCAATTTCCCCTGAACTTTTAAAAGCCATTGAAGATTCAACAATTGCTGTTATCATCCTCTCTGAAAACTACGCTTCTTCTTCATGGTGCTTAGATGAACTCGTGAAGATCATGGAATGCAGAAACATTTTTCAACTTACTGTTTTACCAATCTTCTATAATGTGACTCCATCTGATGTACGTCATCAAAGGAAGAGTTTCGCTAAAGCTTTTGCTAAACACGAAAGAAGATTACCGAACTTTCTTACCTCTCTCGTGAAGACACTCTTATTTTTATCATTTCCTGTTTCTATGTCTTACTTTTATTTACTCAAATATTCCTCAGAAAAAAAGAAGAGTAAAGTTGTGTTGATTTTGTTGCTCCTAGTTTTGTCTTTCTTCTTGTTCGTCTTCTTCCTTTTTGTTAATCGTGATAGGAAAAACATTAAGGGGAATGTGGAGAAGGTGCAAAAGTGGAGAAAAGCTTTGGAGGATGCAGCTAGTATTTCAGGCTACGAAGTACTCGATGCACCTAATGCGTAAGTGCTTTCCATTTATTTAGTCGGATCGAGATTTAAATTTGATGGATTCTAACTTTTTAAGGTTGTCAGCACTAAACTCCTTATTCTTTTTTGTAGTATTTGAATCATTAATACTAGTTTAGGAGACTTACGAAAGCGGATCTGCAGCAACCGCGACTTGTGTCACCGATTGTCGTGGATCGTCACAAGATGGATGAATCCCCATTGTCCTGGGCCTAGATATCCTTTAGGGAATGCAAAGAGTTTTCTATATTGTAATAGTAGCCTTTTTTTTACCCTCCCTTTCCTAGGAGGTGCCACCCTTTCTTTGCTCCCTTAGTAGAGGTGAGGAATACTTACCATCCGAACAACTCCCTCTTGTCATCCTAATGTGGAAAAAACTCTTTTTCCCTACATGCATAATGGTGTATTTATAGACTACGGGCTAGGGTTAAGGAGGAGGACAAGATAATTGGCTAACGGGCTAATTAGCACCCCTTATGGATGGACCTGACCCAATAGATATTTCCAAAATTTTCAAATTATGGCTTGAGAATTCAAAATTTGTTAAATTTTAGCAATTTTTCCTTTGCACATATATATGTTTGATGCAGCGAACTGAGTGAACGCATTGAAAGGCTTTGTGCGCCTCTGATTTTTATGATATACCAAATGATAGACAAAGAAATAGGCATCGCATTTTCATTTTGAATAACAAAGTAGATATGTAAAGATGACTATGTTTTAAATGAAAAATCACACAAATTAAAAATCGAACTGTGGGTTCACTGCAACAGGTTTTGCTTATATAGAAAACTAGTCTCTCTTCTTTCTGCTAGACAATGCACTTGTCCCTTTCTGATTGAATAAGTTTCCAAAAGAGTTTATGTGGTCCTGAGTTGCTCCATTTATTACCTTAATGTTTTGGGTTGAATGTTTAGATTGTGCCTACTTTTCAAGTTTCCCCGTGATTCCTATGCTTCTCAGGAATGAAGCAGATTCAGTTCAGTGGATAGTCGATGAGATCTTGGGTCAGCTGGTCTACAATAAAATAAAACCTGAAGAGAAACTAGTGAACATAGATGCACTTATAAGGGATGTTAATTCATTGTTTTGTAAAGAGGACGTTCGGGTGGTTGGAATTTGGGGGATGGGAGGATCAGGAAAAACAACTCTAGCGAGAGCATTTTTTGATAGATATTCTAGTCAATTCCAGCATAAAATTTTCCTTGCTAACATTAGGGAAGCGATACAAAAGGATGGAGCAGAACACCTACAGTCTAACCTCATATCAGAAATCCTAAAATCAAAGTCCATACGTGTAAAGGATGTCTGTGAAGGTGCCAACATGATAAAAAACCGGCTTTGCAAAAAGAAGGTTTTATTAATTCTTGATGATGTTGACAATAAATATGAACTAGATGCATTGGCTGGAAGCACTTCCTGGTTTGGCAAGGGCAGTAAAGTGATTATAACAACAAGAAATAGGAAGCTGTTGACTAAGCCTGAAGTTGATGCAACTTATGTGGTCAACCTCTTGTCTGATGGTGAAGCTCTTCAACTATTTAGTTTTCATGCATTCAATCAAGCTATTCCGGCAGAAGGTTTTGAGGAACTCTCACAGGAAGTCATAGATTATGCTAAAGGTCTCCCTTTAGCTCTTAAAGTCTTGGGTTCTTTCCTTTATAAGCGTGATGTGCTTGAATGGATAAGTACAATAGAAAGGCTCAACATAATCCCAGAAGAAGGCATTTCAGAAGATGCAATTGTAGAAACTCTAAAAATTAGTTATGATGGGTTGAAAGATAGTTGGCTAAAGGAGATGTTTTTAGATATTGTATGTTTCTATAGATGGTGGAGGGAGTGTGAGGTCGAAGAAATACTTGATCGATTTTATTCCAACTCTGCTATTGGACTAAGTATTCTCAAAGAAAGATCACTCATATATATTTCATGTGGGGTTATTGAAATACATGATTTAATAGAAGAAATGGGCCACCGTATCATACGTGAAACTCACCGAGATGAGCCTTGGAAACATAGCAGACTATGGAAAGAAGCAGATGTCAGCAATGTCTTGATGGGATGTATGGTAGGAACTGTTAATTCTATACTTCATGTAGTCAAACCATGTATTAATTGCTGATGATTTTATTCAGTTGCTTTCCTTACTTACACTTACCCACTCTCCTTTCTTTTGGATCGCTTTTTAGGACAAGGGCAATATTCAGGCTATATGTTTGGAGCATTTCTTCCCAGAAAATGTGAAATTTAGTGGACATGCCTTCACGGGAATGCATAGACTAAGACTACTCAGAATCTTTGGAGGAAAATTTCCAAGAGGTCTTAAACATCTTCCCAGTGAGCTAAACTCACTTTATTGGTCAGGATATCCTTTAGAAACATTGCCAAATGATTTCCTAGGAAGACAGCTCGTTGCCCTTGAAATGCCCTATGGCAAAGTTTCCCGGCTATGGGAAGGAGTAAAGGTATGTCCTCCTTCTGTTTATGTTTATTAACACATATAAGTATCATAGGGCAGTGTTGTATTCATCAAAAGCCTTTGCAAAAAATATGTAATTTGAACAGTATTATAAAATACCAAACAGACTAAAGTTGTTAGCATCCTCAAACAAAAATAAATACCCTACAGACTGTTTATGAAAGCGTGCATATTCTGTAATAAGAAGTATAACCCAAAGTTTATTTGATAACTTGAGCATCACCGAAAACATTATATTGAAACAACTAAACTCAATTATAGAACAAGAATGACCGAACATGATAAAAATAAAAAAGAAATATTGCAGTCATAATAATAATAATAAAAATGACATTCCAAATCCTATCCCCAGGGGCAGAGGCACCTTGATTGAGGCGGTGTCACGTGATACTGCTTCATCGGAAAGTTTTGCTAAATATTGTTATAAAATAATATGATCGGAAAGTTTTGCTAAATTTAGTTATAAAATAATATGCAAAAAAAACGCTTATCCTCTTTCCTTGTTTGTCTAAACAGAGTTGTTTCAAGTTGGAAATAATTGATCTCTCACACTGTCAGAAATTAATGGAAACCCCTGATTTAAAAATGATTCCACATTTGAAGAAGTTGATCCTAAGGAACTGCAGAAGTTTGAGAGAAGTACATCATTCTGTTGAATTCCTCAATGAGCTCATATTGCTAGACTTGGAAAGTTGCCAAAATCTTGTGCATCTTCCTGGTTGTATTTGGAGACTTATAAACTCAAAAGTTCTGGATCTCTCTCATTTCTCAATGCTTAAGAACTTGCCAGAAGTTCTTGGCAACATGGATTGCTTATGGATACTTGAGAAGCTGAAGTTGGTTGGCTGCTACAAGTTAGCAATTCTACCCTGCAATATTTGGAGATTGAAAAATTTGGGAACTTTTGATATCCGTCACTGCTTGAAGCTTAAGAAATTACCAGAAATTCCAGAGAAGATGGATCGGCTATTGAAACTCAAACTAGACTGGTCTGGGATACGAGAACTACCTTCTTCAGTGAACCATCTTTGCGATCTAAAATATTTGGGCTTGGAAGGGTGCAGAAATCTTGCAATCCTACCTACTAATATCTGGACACTGAAAAAGTTAGAAATCCTTAATCTCTCTGAGTGCTCACGGCTTGAGAAGTTACCTGAGATTCTGGAGACCTTGGATTGTTTAAGGCATCTTATGCTAATCAATTCAGGGATACGAGAATTACCTTCTTCAATTTACCATCTAAGGGGCCTGATTTGTCTAGATTTGACTCTCTGTGAAAATCTTGCATCTCTTCCCAAGGGTACTTGGAGATTGAAAAGTCTGAAGTTTCTTTACCTATCTCAGTGCTCAAAACTTGAGAAACTGCCAGAAATTGAAGACGATATAGCCTATTCATCAGTGCTTGAAATCCTAGACTTGTCGAATAGCGAAAATCTTGTGTGTCTCCCTAGCACCATTGGAAGGTTTACGAACTTAAAAATTCTTAAATTGTCTGGCTGCTTGGAAATTGAGAAAGTTCCAGAAGGTCTAGGTGATTTAGATCAGTTGGAGGAGCTTCATGCAGATGATACTGCAATTCAGTATCTGCCTTCTTCCATCACACGATTAAACACACTGGAATTCTTGTCCCTTCGGAAAAAACTGCACACACACAGCCAAGGTTCTTCAAGTTTTGTGTTTCCTCGTGTGTCTACAGGATTTCGCTCACTAGTCAGTTTAGATCTAAGCCACTGTTCTTTAAGTGAAGGAGGACTTATTTGCAATTTGGAATGCTTATCTTCTCTAGTCTCTTTAAACTTGAGCGGGAATAGTTTCCTCTTTTTACATGATATTAGTAGACTTTGCTGCCTTCGTTTCCTTGATTTGACATTTTGTAGTAGACTCCAAGCACTGCCTGAACTTCCACCAAGAATAAAGGAACTTTATGCAGATGCTCGCCTTGCCTTGATGATTATTCCAAAATTTTCTTCCAAGTACAAATATTTGGATGTGATATCATTCATTGATGATGCACAGAGGGAGGTTTCTATTTATCAGGAAAATCAATCATGGACATGTAAAAGCCACCACATATGTAAGGAGTTGATTCAGTTTTCAGCTCATCTAGAGGTATGTAATCCTTCTGCCCCTGCCTGTACCCCCTTTAAAGTAAATGATGCATATAGGCAACTGATATGTGTCTGGTATGGCTAATAATGATATCAACTTCCTTGACTCAGGGAATGTTTAATGTGTTGCACAAAAGGGATACTTTTAGCATTGCCTTTCCAGGTTGTGAAATTCCAGTCTTGTACAACTATCAAGAGAGAGGTGCATATGGGATCTCAATTAATCTGCCTAGAGATTGGTTCAATGAGAAGTTCTTGGGATTTTCAATATGTTGCGTTGATGAATTCAGATCTCTGGAAAGAAGTGATGGTGATAAAGATTTTGAATACCAATGTGTAAACAGCTCTTACGAAACCATCATAGCAAAGTTGATAGCCCTTGATTGTGAACCACAACACATTTTGGAGTCAAGGTGTGTGGCAGCCACGGCTTACACTAATGATAAATCATTGCATGTTTCCTGTGTGTTCATGCCATTTGACATTCCAAGCACTGATGTCGACTATTCAAAATTTTACTGCATACTTGAGGTATCGGGTGAATCAAGAATTCGTACTCATTGGGGTGTTCGCTTGCTATATGAGAACGAAGTTAAAGACTGGGAATCATTATGGCGTCTGCCCATCAACATTTGGCATAAAATGAAAATTTGGCATTTATCAGCTGATACACTTCCAGTGGGATCACTAATAAACCAAAAACACTGTGAATGGTACAGAATGATGAACATTTGGCGTATTGCAAGTGCTACAATGATGGAGGTTCCAAAACAAGAAGTTTGGAAAGAGATGAGCTTGTCTGAAGATTCAAGAAATGGATCGGAACAGTTGAGAGGCCCCGAAACTTCACCAGCAGCCTTGAGGAAATACCAAATAATCCCAAAAGATGGAACTTGTGTGTTTTGCCATCTAGTCGACGAAAGCATTGTTCACCTATTCTTTCATTGCCACATAGCTCGGATGGTTTGGCTTAAAACATGGGGTATTAGGACAGAGGAGTTCCTTGAATTCACCACTCAACAATGGATTCATGTTACTCTTAATCCTGAAAAGTTATTTGGTCTCTTCGCGCCAAGTAGGGACCAATTTGTTGTGTTTGCTGCTGTTATGTTCAAAAAGATATGGGAGAAAAGAAACCGTCTGCTTCATCAAGGGGAGGATAACAGCTTGAGTGCTGATGAGCTTTACAGAGTTGGAAATGAGGCTACAGAAGAAAAGTTTTTTGATCGAATGGTGTCTGACTTGCTTGAAACCACATTTGATACATGTGAAAGTGAAACTGACAGATTTCCAGCACCAGATGATATTGAGGAGTATCATTTATATGATGATGATGATCATAGTAAGCTTGATCACGACAATGATGTTGAGTATCACTATTTCACATTCTAGCTTTATCAGTACTCCATTATTAGTGTTGTTTTGTAGAATTGAATTGTCTAAGAATAGCCCACATTTATTGATTATATTTTTGGCGCGGAAAAGTTATCAACTGGTTATAAAACTTCCGACTTCCTCCCCATTTCTACACGTTGATGGAAGTTGATGGAACATGTAGATGACAGTTCCGAAAACTCTAATGTATAAGGGTCCTTTCTGATTTGCCAGAATTGAACAAGTTCTCTTTTTTTTTCATTGGAATTGTTCTGTAAAGGCAAGGAAAGAGAAATATTTTTCTTAGGAGCAAGAAGAGTAGAAATACTTCTGCACAAGAAATCAAGAAACCATCATAGATTCGGGTACGCTTTCTTGTTCGAAATTATCTTTATGTGAAATTATACAGTTTTATGATTCTATGTATAATTGATAGAATTCATGTTAGATTATTTACGTGTACAACATGTTAATTGGGGAAAATCCTTACAGATTGGACTTACAATGTCACTAGCTTTAATGAGTGATTTAGAAGAAAGTAGGATTTTTAGAAATTATACGAAAATTTGCAGCATGGTACAATTTTTTATCTATTTGTAATTTGATGAAATGAAAAATTATGTAAAGTTTAGTGAGAATTATAGCGTTTGACTCAGGTCTCCAAAAAGTGAAAGCTACATTTTTTTTTGGGACAAGCAACAACATACTCAATAGTCCCACAAGTGAGGTCTGAGGAGAATAACGTGTACCAAAAACTTTTATCTCGTAGAGGTAGTAGATAGATCATTTACCTGTTTTCGAAAAATCCTCAACTCAAGAGCAGCAAATCAAGACAGTTATAAAAAAGGGATACCGCAATAAATAAGACATGACAACTAATTAGGAAAAACAACATAGAACGTTCAG
Source organism: Capsicum rhomboideum (assembly GCA_031232105.1). Classification (NCBI taxonomy): domain Eukaryota; kingdom Viridiplantae; phylum Streptophyta; class Magnoliopsida; order Solanales; family Solanaceae; genus Capsicum; species Capsicum rhomboideum. Next base: position 13,677,959 of record CP124713.1, on the reverse strand, counting down.
AAAAAAAGAATAGGACAACAATAAAATAATGCCATACAAAAAACTAAAGAACAAGCAACTACGAGAAAACTATTACTAGTACTGTGATAGACACGGTATTCCAATCTATCTATTTTCATTTCATCAGGTTCAAACCAGAGATCGGCATAAGTATTAAGTGATTTCTCCCCATAAGAGATATCAGGTATAATTTCTCATATGTGGAACAAAAATTTATGTTTAAGAGTTTTAGGGATTGTTTGGTAGACTGTATTTGGAAAAATATTGCATGCATTAGCTTTGTGTATAATTAGTATCTTGTTTGGTACATTTTTTTTTTACATGTGTATAACTAATGCACACTCTATTTAATATTGGGATAATTACACAAAAGTAGAACTAGCAAATATATTTTATATTTAATTAGCCAAAAATATACTTTACACTTTATAGCCCAAATCTGATTTGGTCATTCACTGTAAACTAACTTTTCTTTATAGTTATATAGGGAACAACACTTCTCATACCAAATTTTCAGCTTCTTCTTCACGATTTTTACTTCAATTCTTTCCCAATGCCCTCTCAAAAAGCTTCAAACAAATTGGTGAAAAATTCAGCATTGTTTCAAGTTTTTTTCTATAATTCGAGGTTCCAATATTTTCTTAAATAAGCTTTATTTTGAGTGGGTATAGTTATAAAAGATTGGTAATGTATTGAGGAGTCCAAATCTGAAATTTTGGATGATTTAGTGTAGTTTTGAGGTGTTTTTGAATGAATTTGATGCTTGGATTCAAGGAAGAAGAGATAGTTTGTTTTTTGGTACAACAGTGTATATATTTGTATATTGTATTGTATATTATTGTATATATTTGTATACTGTAATGTATATTGTTGTATATACAATACAGTCTTTTTGTTTCAGTAATTTTCTTCTTCCTCTTCATTTTATACACACTTAAGCAATGTAGATACATTGTTTAAACATTATATATACATATGTATATAATTGTATAATTATGTATATTATTGTTTAATTGTATATATACACCTAATATACAACATTATGCAAAATTATAAGAGGTGCATAGTATACTCATATACAATAGAGAAAATGGTCGAAAACTCCCTCAACCTTTACCCGAAATCCCAACTACACACTCGAACTTCACGGGGGTCCTATCATCCCCTTGAACTGTTTAAAAATTAAATATACACCCACTTAAAAACTCAAATCCAGATTTATCCCAAGGAGTGATCTGCACGCGCCTATCACATAATGCTACGTAATATTACTTTTTTTAATATTAAAAAAATAATTATTTTCTTTCTTCTACTTTTTCTTTTATTTTTCCCTTTTCTCTTATTTTTCTTTTCTTTTGCATTCACTATTCTCTTCTCTCTTTCCTTGTTTTGTTTCACTATCAAGGTGACGAAGATGGTGAATGATCATGGTGAACCACGACAGCGACAAAGACGACAACAAGCAAGTATCACTTGATTCGAATCTTAGGATTTAAATCTACTTTAATCGACCTAGATCTAAACAAATTAGAAAAAAATCTAAAATGATTTTTCATCCATAAGATTGGAGCATATTCAGAAATCATAGGGAAGAAGATGAGGAGCGACGACAAATCTGGGTGTGTTTCATGGCATCGTCGACATCGACGAGGAAGGAATAAAAAAGGCCAAAGATGATGGAATTGAGAGATGCGTTGGAAAGATTATTGAATTCAAGAATGGAGAGAAGCGCTGGGTTTGTGGTGTAGATGAAAATGGAGATGTGGAAGATGAAGATGGAGATATATTGTGAAGAAGAAACAAAACAAATAAAGAAAAAAATAAATATGAAAAATACATATATCTATAAAAAAAAATACGAAAAATAAAGTTTATTTTTCGTTTTTGGTGCTCACTCTCTCAAGGAGAGTGAAATACACTCATTTTGCCACGTTAGCATTTAGGGAGGTAATAATTTCATTTTTAAACAGTTCAGGGGGGTGATAACAACCCTGTGAAGTTCGAGTGTGTAGTTGAAATTTCGAGTAAAGGTTGGGGAGGTTTTAGACCATTTTCTCTATACAATATTATATAAAAAATTTGACTTTGTCTTCTTCTTTGATTCAAAAAAAAATTAACCTCATCTGCAGATTCAATAGCTAAAAACTCTTTTTTTGCAAAACTTGAAAACAGACTGGTTGGTTATTTTTTTTCCAGTTTGCTTACAAATTATTGAAAGAAGCAGATTCACCATCATGCTATGTTTGACAGGGTCAAGTAGTTGCATGGAATCCATTTGCCCCACAGATTCTTCTGAGCGGGTCATTAGATCATACAGTTTACTTGGTGATAATACACTTCTCGCTTTTCCTTTTAGCGGCTTTAATTCTTGAAAGCTAGGATTATGTTAGTTTCTTACTTTAAGATGCTAATTCAACTTCAACACGTCTTGCAGAAGGATGGGAGGAAACCCTCTCACAGTAGATTTAAGTTTTCAGTTGCAATTGATGTTGAAAACTTGGCTTTGATCCACATTCGGAGCATTCATTTGTGGTCAGTGCTTGTACTGTGTTTGTGACTAATAACTCAATTTATGAGTAGGCTTTGTTTGTTTTTGTAACACCCCAAAATTTTTCGAATGTATGCGAATACGTGACGAAATTAAGTGAATGTGTAATAAAGGGTATATAATACATGCAAGTGTGGGATTTAATGCATATTGGCTATTGGGCTCAAACTTGGCCCAAAAATTTACATGAAGACATGGCCCAAAACAAGGAAAAATGACCCATTCTTCCTTGACCCACTTGGACACCTCATCCTTGACTAAATATTGGCTAAGGATGATATATATAAGCTCAAAAAAATCAGATTTTTATCATTCAACACACCTTGCCATTTCTTATATTTTCTAGAGAATTCCAAGAAATCAAAAGAAACCCTTTTCAAGTCTAAGGCAACTACACTTATTTTGCCAAGATCATCACTTTGTAAGTGTTGGTAAGTGCCTATTCTTGTGTTTTAATATATTATGTGCATAAGAGATGGTATGGATTTTGATGGTTATATCTAAAAGGGTTGATTGGGGCACTTTTGTTTATATGACACAAGTTGTGTTATTTTGGTGATTTGAACTTGGAAGTGGTTTTGTGGTCTTGAAAGAAGTGAGATTGATGGTTTGAACATCAACATGTATGATATGGTTATGCCCTAAGTTGATTTCTCTTTATGTGTCATTTTTGGAAATTGTTGTTATGGAAAAAGTGTACGGAATTGGTGACGTAATGAAAGGAAAAATCTGATTTTTATTCAAAGGAACACAACACATTTCTAGAAAATTCCCAAAATTCCTTCCAACTCTTAAAGAACCCTAAGCCAACTTTTGGAGTAAGATCATCATTTTTCAAGCTTAGGTAAGTGATTATTCTTATGGATTAATAAATTATATGCATGAGAGAGTATGTAGATCATGTTGGTTATGCTTGGAAGTGTTGAACATGGCACTTTGTGTTTTTGCTAAAAGATGTGTTATCCATGGGATTTACACTTGAAATATGCCTTGTGATTTTGATGAAAAAGCATGGTATGGATGAAATATCAACATGTATGGTGTGATTATGTTATTAAACTTGTTAATTTCATATAAGTGTAAATTATGGGATTTTGGCCGATTTGTTGTTGTGAGGTGTATTGAAGTAATTTGATGGAATAATTGTGATGTTGTGGTGATGAAGAGTGGAAAGTATGAACTTGGTGTGACATGCTAATGGTTTATGATATTTTGGTCAATGTTAGGAATATTGTGGGATTATTAGTATGATAATTTCATCAATGGTATTGTTAAGGGGAAATGACAATTTTAAAGGCAAACATGTAATTCATTGACGTCATATGCATTTGTAAAGTGGTTGGTGGTTAATGTAAATTTCGTTATGTATTTGTATTGTAGAGTGAAACATAAGGAAGGAGCGGGACTATTGTGTTCACGTATAGGATTGAGTATTTATATTGAGAATACGAGGTATGTAAGGTTACTCTGTCCGTACCCTTCTGCAGCTCATATTGATTACATTGGCAATGTCCTTGTATTATTCCGAAATGTCCAAAAGTAGTCCAACTCAAGTAGTTATCTTGTTACTTACACGTTCCTCATATGTTGATCACTTATTATTCATGTGTTACATAGGTGTTCCAATATTGTTCCAAATGTTCCAATAATGCAATAGTAACCAATGTATCGATTTCTCAAAAGTAAAGAAGTAATGCATAATTGTTCAATTGGGGAGTGCAATCTAAGGGACATAAGTCTGGTTGGAACGCTCCCACTATTATTATTCATGGATCGCACTCTAAGGGGCATAAGCCTGGCTGGAACGATCCTATTGATATATCATTTATGGGTGGCACTCTAAGGGGCGTAAGCCTGGCTGGAACGATCCCAATGATACGTTATAACCCACTGATCAGTTGGGGCCCGGGTATCACATGACAATGGTTAATGACAAATGAATGCAAATGCAAAGAAATCAAAGAAAACAAGATACATGTTTCCAAATGTACATAGAATCATGGTTTATTTTACATTAATTATTCACTTGTACTTGAACTCTTGAAAGTTCTTATATCTTACACAGTTACTATTTGCCTTACATACTCAGTACATTCTTCGTACTGACCCCTCTTGGGGAATTTATCTTACTTGCTGCAGGCGCAGGTACTAGTAGACCTCCCCAGTAAGCTGCAAAATATCCACTGATCTTTGGTAAGCTCCATTTGGTTCGGGGCTTTCCGTGTTAAGTTGTACATTGGTTTTGGTATTGTAAATGTTATGTAAAGCGGGGACTTGTCCCGAATTTAGGTTGGTCTTGTATGTACTTCTGTTAGAGGCTTTTGTAGACATATGTGGGTATATGAATGTAAGAGGTGTATGTCCTTCTTGACTTGATGGCCCCAATGGCCAAGTTTCTTATATGTATATATATCATGCTCCATGATTTCCTCTATTAGCATTTTATATACTTACGTGGTGGTGATGTTTCTTATGGTATGAATATGATTGGACGTGAGTAAAGATTGGTTCTCTCGGGCCTTATCGGCTTCGGGTGCCAATCACGCCTCGTTGGAACTCGGGGTGTGACAGTTTTGGTATGCTACATTTGACCAACTTGCTTATAAATTATTGATGAAGATGGGAGATATAAGAGAGAGTGTAATAATTTGGCTAAGAGTGTAAAGTAACTTTCTTTTTCTATATAATTGGGTCATATTTGGTAATGTAACATAAAGTGGGCTATATTTTTGTAATGTAACATCACTAGTTGCATTTTTTTGTAATTTTTCCTTTAATATTAAGGTATATATAACTAATACATGGAAATCAATGGTATTAGTAATGCAAGGAATTTTAATGCATATATTAGCATTGTTAAAAATATAATTGCCCCTCAAAATTTTTTCCACATCCTTCCCACCATATTTGTGGAGGGTATTTTTGTAAAAAAATATTTTTTTTAGAAACTTTGCAATGCGTGTTATTTTTAATACATTAAACCGAACACTACTTAAAAAAATAAGCTCAGTATAGATAATGCAAGCATAACTAATACCAACATTACTAATGTCAGCATTACTAATATACCATATTCAGCCCTATTCTTATACAACCTACCAAACGCTCCTTTAGTAAAATGCATAATCGTTTCTTCAATTTCTCGATAAAGAGCCATTTGACCAACGGTTGTTCAAGCATCTATAAAAAGGATTGTTTTTTTAGACTTCTTACTATTTGGTTGACTCAAACAAGAGATTTGGTTTGGTTGGTTTGGGGTGGGGGTGGGGGGGAACTTCTTTCTGGGTAAAGAGCGATAGTAAGAGCTTGTTTGGATTGAATTTTAGCTGATAAGCCAAAATACATAAGTTAGAAATTGTAACGTATGGTTTTTGGCTTATATTATTATCATTTTGACTTAACATCAAGTGTTTGTAAGCATTTTTTTTTATTTTACCCAAACACTACAAAAGTGTTTAAAAAGTATTTAAATAAGTGAATCCAAACAGGATATAATTGAGTGACATACATTTCATTTACGAGTTTAAGTTATGTTCCATTTGTATAAATTGCATTCCTCTCTGTACAAATGTCCTTTTAATTCTTTTCACGTCTATTAAAAAAATAGCAGGTATCACTTACTAATTTGTTTTTATTTATTATATGTTCCTTGAGAATTGAGTATTAGTAAGAATTAATTCTTTACTATAAGAATATATAATTGGATACAATTACTAAATATTGTCTTAAATTTTTAAAACGATAATTATTTTGGGATAAATTTTTTTGCTAAAACGATACTTATTTTAAGACAGAAAAATTATTTATCAGTTAATTACCAATAAATTTCTTGATAAGTATGTAATTGATAATCTGATTTTATCATAGACTAAAATAAAAACATAATACCAAAAAAATCACATAATTATTCATTAGTACTAGTGAGTAGTGTATATAACTTCAATTCATTAACATTAGTGATAGGGAAGTCAATAAGGAATTGAAGGCAATATATTCCTTTGAAGCTTCGAGGCAAATTGCGATCATTGTTCCTTTTTTCCCATGAAAAGATGGAAGATATTATCAATTTAATATTGGTCAATTGACCTATGTAGTCTTAATGTTATGTCATTGGTCATATGATCTCTCTTTATTAGGGAGCGATTTATCCCCAATGTGGGACTTTTCGGCAATTCAAATTTAGTCAGGCTCCAATACGGATATCGAAAACCGAATGGAAAACAAAAAAAAAAAGAAACTGATCATATGATCTTAAATTATAAAAGGTGGCTCATATATATGCCCTTCCTCCATTTTAGCCAAAATGATATGTCCCGACTCACCAAATCAATCTTTCTTCTTCCATCACTATCCAAAATCACCAACACCACTGTAGCAACCTCAATTACAGAACACAACTCTAACGTATATTATACTTCCAAATCCAAACTACAATTGAGAATTCGACGAACAAAGTAACAATGAACAATACTAATAGGAAATCTAAGAATAACACAAGAAGAAGGCAATCAGAAGGTGATGAGATACTAGAACCTAGAAGGGAGATGAGAGACAACAGAAAGCCAAAGATTCACATAATTTTGCATAACCATTCCTGTCTATCCTGATTCCTATTTAACCAATTGATAATTGGGTCTGGATCTCAAATAAAACTCTCCAACAATTTAGTCAGCCCAATAACTAATTGTGTGACTTTGGTATCCACATTGGGCTGGACTTGTTTCGTAACAACCACCATATATACCATCACCACACTATTAAGAAATTTCTTCATCGATGCATTTTAATCTTTCTATTATTTGTTAAAACAAAATAATACTACTACCCTTAAATTTAATTCAGGCAAAGTTTTACACTCTTGTAAGTAATAACAAATTAATCTTCTAATTGGGACACTAAAAACTCTAAGAATTACGAAAAAAATATATGCTATTTGCTCAGATGTTTTAGCCATTAAAGAAAATGAGATTTTCAAAGTCCCCATGAATGTTAGATGATCAAACCGAAAGTAACAATTAGGAAGAAAAAGATGGTAGCACAACATAATTGTATTTTGCACCTACCCCTACTCATGTTGAACAAATGAACTAACCAAAACCAAAACTTCACATTCAAAAAAAAAATCCTTATATATGCATGCCTAAGTATAGCATTGCAATATTACTAAGTATAGCTAGCATTTTTAGATAATATAGACAACATGGCAATGAAATGGCTGGCCCTAATGCTAACAATGATGGTCATATTTGAAGGGGATTTGATTATGGCCAATGTTATGGAGGTGAAATGTATAAAACATTGCATGAAGGATTGCAGAAAAATTGGCATACCAACTCCTGCCTGCCTCAAATTCTGCCCACTTCACTGTGTTCCACCTCCACATGTGCCTTTACCTGAAGTCCGCTATTGCAATGCTAGATGCATTCTTCAACGTTGTGTTCATGACTACAAGAATGGTATGTCTTCTCTCTTAACTTCGGAAACTACTTCTCTATTCCTACGTTAAGTCTATGTGCACTCTATCTTCTCCAGATTCTACTTGTGAATTACACTGGCTATGTTATTCTTGTCGTAGTTGAATCCATTGACTATATGCTACATCCTTCATTGATCTAGCTATTACTAGATTTAGGATAGACAAATAATTAATTACATACAATTACAAAAGGAAAATATGAATTTCAAGGTGTCAGGCTTGAAAATTTTGAAGAATAAATAAAATAAAAATAAGAAAAACATGTTAATTTTGAAGAATATATATATAATTTAATTAGTTATAACATGTTATACTACTTTATTAATTTTAAGATTACCTTATTGTGTTTGTGACTAAAAGTTATATGTCGTTGTAGGTTAACTTAGCATGATTGGTGTGAAAAAATTAGTTTAATTAATATATATTCGTTCGCGTAAATAATTCCTTTTTGTATATATTTGCAGAAGATCAAAAGAAACTGGAAGGTTGCGCATCCAAATGCATGAACAATAATCACTGTTAAGTGTGTTTTCCACCCCAGGAGTTACTACATACTGCCTGGGACCAATTGTTTCCATAATATTTCTAGTCTTTTGTTTCTGTTTATTTCTCTTTTACATTTGTAATGCAGAATTTACACAATCAATGATAGGTCCATGATATGTGTAAGGGAAAAGAAGTACTTTATAAAATAATTTGTTTTCTTTGTCATTGCTTTGCACACATATTCGATATTCCTGCCAGTTTATGGAGGAATTTGAATATCTTATGCATAAAAATGAAGATTTTTACATAAAATAAATGAAAAAAATTCACAAATGGCCTACAAAGTCAACTCTCCCAATTAAAAATGTGACACTTGTTCGGATGATCCAATTTTAAAGTTAAGACATTGAGCTTTACTGCCTAGAAAACGTTACACATGGCCGGTAGAATATTTCAAATACATAAGACTCGTCGAAATTTGGTCTAAATTAAATTAATAGTAATAAGTATTTTAATGAAGCAGGTGTTGAGGTTGTGTCTTAGTTCCCATCAGTTCTCTTTATTCAATCTCATAATATGAACTCATCTTTTGGGCTTTCTATTTGATTGTATCCAAAGTTCCAGTTTAATTACATTGTAAAAGTTAAAGATAAATTAGTGAAAATAAATGTGACAACTCATATAGGGGACGAGGGTACTGTCAATAGCTTACGATTTTCCAATCAAATGTGAGGACGAAATATAAACATTGTTGCTTTAAACAACAGATAGCATAATATGTACCAACAACTTTAGTTAATCCTTCACATTTTCAATCCATCAAACTTGATACATAAACTATGGAAAATCAAGAGAAAAGAGAGAGCAGCAATCCTAAATCTTCATTACATCATATCGTTAAAACAGAGAACCTCCATTACCACTTCTAGAAAACAGAAACAATAACTTCTCCACTATTTCAAGCAACTTTGACCTCAATGGTTTTGGGTTTCTTTGGCTCTGGAGGAGGCAACTTCTGCACAGTAACTGTCAGAACCCCATCTTGACAAACAGCAGAAATGGCATCAGTATTCGCATTCTCCGGCAGTGTAAACTTCCTCATGAATTTCCCAACCCTTCTCTCCATTCTGATATACTTTCCCCCTTCTTTCTCTTCTTCCCTCTTCTTTTCTCCACTAATCAGCAGCACATTGTCTTCTTCCACTTGCACTTTGATGTCTCCAGATTTCAACCCTGGCATATCCACAACGAAAACATAGGAATTAGGGTACTCCTTCACGTCCACAGGTGTCGCAGACATGGCCTTAGCGTCACGTACGTAGTTCCTAGATGGAGCATTGACTGAATTGTCGGAATCTTCACTAGCGGCGTCCTCCATCATATGCTGGAGAGTGTGGAAAAGTACTGGTGTGTTGTCGATACCCATCAGCCTGAAATCCATTTTCCTCTTCTTGATTATTGATCACTTGGAGATTTTGTGTTTGCTCTTTTTTACCTGTTGATTGAAGATGGGGTGTGACTATATAGTGGAAATACGGAAGTTTCTGGAGAGAAATGGAAGAAGAAGATGGCAAGTTTCTAGGAGCTTCTGTTTACAGGTTGTCCGTGTTCTACACACTTCTGGAGTATGGTCGTATACTTCTTTTTTTCAAAAAATGTCACTTTACATACTATTTTTTTTTTTCAAAATGGATGACCTATTTTGTTTTTTAATCTGCGTAAAAAAAATATTTTTTTTAAAAAAAATACTTCAATTTCAATTTTTTACATGACATGTTTAAGACTATAAAATTAAAAGATATTTTTATAAATTTGGCATAACTTTAATTTAAGGCCACAAAATTCAAAAGTTTTTTTTATTTTGCTTAAACTCTATTTCATATCAAAATAGACCATTTTTTTTTAAAGTATGAAGTATTATTTTTCTTTCACCATACACAACATACTATAAGGAACTCTTTTCTTCTTCAAAAATATCAAGTTTAAGTTTTTCATTATTTGCTAATTACTGCAGAAATTTATAAGTTTGTCATAATTTACTTCTTAAAATGAACTTTCACACATCACTATTTCAATTTATAGATTTGATATTAACAGAGATATAGCGGGAGAAATTACCTCCTACGTACTAGAGGACTAAGACAAGAAAACCCTCTTTCACTATATCTATTTTTGTTATGCGTTGAAGATCTTTCGAGACTTCTAAATTAAGTGAAATTGCGCAAAAAGAGTTAAGCTTAGTTAGAGGTGAACCTACTATTAATCATTTCTTCTTTGCTAATGACTCTTCCATCTTTTATAATGCTAATATTCAAAATACTATAAAAATCTCTGAAATTTTAAGAGTCTATGAAGAGTGTTTGGGTCAAAAAGTAAACTCGAAAAAATTCGCGATTTTTTTAGTAAAATCATTTTTGATCTCAATAAGGATGAGACTATTGCGGAGTTAGAATAATTTCATAGGAATGATTTAGGAATATATCTTGGATTATCTGCGGTAATTGAAAGATAAAAAAATGTTAGAATTTACTAAAAATAGGGTGAAAGCAAAGATAAACAAGTGAAAAAATATCTTTTTAAATCATGCAAGAAAAGAGGTGATGACTAAATCTGTTTTATCTGCTAGTCCTTCTTATGCTTTATCATGTTTACAATTTTTGAATATTTAATATAAGAATATCACGACTATCTTTTCAAATTTTTTATGGGGGCATGATGAAGAGAGGAGGAAAATGCACGTTGAAAAGTGGGAGACTCTTTGTTTAGCAAAATCTAAATGTGACATAAAATTTAGAGAATTGAAATTTTTTAATTAAGTGTTGTTAGCTAAATTAACTTATGTATTTTGATTTTAGAAGATTCTTTCCTCTTTAGGATCCTTAAGAGTAATATTTTCAGCGTGCTTCCTTCCTTAAAGTCATTTGTATTTTTGTCAGTTTTTAGATTTGAAAAAGTATTATTTGGAAAAGAAATTTTTTTAAAAAACATATTAGACGGAGGACAAATTCAGGAGAAAATGTTAAGTTTGATCAAATTCGTGAATACTCAACTTTAGTGGCTTTAAGCCCAGTATTTATCCTAATTAAATGGAGTAGAATTAAAAGTGAAGGACTTTATAAATCATAATAGCACACCTAAAAAAATGCAAGAACTTCCACAAATAATTTTGTCCAGATAACATACAAGCTATTATTTCTTATCCAATCTCTACTACTGAATTGTCGAACAGACTTATTTGGCATTATACTTAATTATGAGGTAAAATTAGATTACCACTTAATTAGAGAAGTTGTTAGATGTCAACAAGCTGTGAGAGACCAATCTAGTGTTTACTTTTTTTCAAAAAAAATCTGCGATTTCTTATGGTCTATGAATATAAAAAAAATAAGTATAAATATTTTATTCGAAAATATGTTTTTGATTAACAATGTTGTTTCAAAAAAATTAAAATGTATTTGTGATGTGTGTAAAAGTTGTGGAATAGAAAGTGAAACAATTGATTATATGTTGTTTGGATGCCTTAATGCTGAACTAACTTGGAAATTATGCTCTATTAATTGGTCTAATATAAAACATACTATGAATTTTGGTAGGTGGTGGAATGATATTTTTGTTAAAACTAAGCAATTTCTTGATTCTATAGAGTTAATTAAGTTAAGCGTTTTTATTATGTGGTAAATTTGAAAGGCTAAAAAGGCTGTAAGTTTTAATGGGAAGTATGAACCTAGTGAAATAGTAAACAAGACTTTTTTGAACTTTCATGAATATGAAAACAATTTGGTTATTACTTCTTCTCCTCCTAAAAATAGAAATATTGTTGTGACACAAGATGATATTATTATCTTTGCAGATGCTAGTTTACACGAGAGAAGAAGATGGAAAGCATTGGAGTGACAGCCATGAATAGCTATGAAAAATTGCTTCAAGCCTTTAGCACCCCAATTCAATTTGTTGGGAAGATCACCAACACTAAAGCACTAACAATTCGTCAAACGTTGAAAAAGACTATGAAAAATGAATGGTCAAAAGTACAAGTGTTATTGGATGCAAAGAACGTGATAGATATGGTATTGAAAAAAAGTGTACCCTCATCGGAGATAGAAACAATATATGAGGACATTTGGAAGTTGATGAGTTTCTTTAAACTTGTAAATATTGTGCATATTCCTAAATATTGAAATACAATAACACATAGTTTAGCTAAGTTTTCTACTTCGTTATTTCTTAACATTACTTGATTTTCTGATTTTTCTGGTTGAATTGTAATTGATGCCATAACATCATTTAACTCTTCGAAACCACTTATGCACTAATATAGTCAAGTTGTTGGTTGTCAAAAAAAATTAAATTAGCTGAGGAGAGAGAACAAATAACGTTTTAAGAAAAGCGTTTTGTATGTGTTTCAAGCCTTCAATTTTGTACTCGTTATTCATATTGTCAAACCTGCATCTTTGTTTTCTTAATTCTTCATATAATTGCTGTGTTCTTAAATAATATTACCAACAAGACATATTGCAACATTATTATTTTAGAGTACGTGGAAGGACTACTATAAAAAAGTAGGATAAATGATAGGGTGAAAATCATTTACACCTTTCAACTTTGATTTAAAAATCAAACTCCCCCCCTCAACTTTAAAATATAATCATTCTTCCCCCTTTATCATATGCAATGCCTATTCTACTCTCACCATTTTCAATCCTCCATCTATATAATATTTTTAATATCATTTATCATATTTATTTCAATCTATATAATATTTTTAGTATTATTTATCATATTTATTTCAATCTATATAATATTTTTAATATTATTTATCATATTTATTTCTAACATATATGGTATAGATTTTTATTTAATTTCTTTAATTACAAACAGAATAATCCTTTTATAAGTTTGTTGCAAAATGTAATGATATTTTTTTCATGATTGTTTTTAATTTTGCATGCATTATTTATGTATATATGTATGTATTATTGTAACAACCCTCATAATGATTTTTCAATTTTGATGCATTTTGACCCGTTTACCACTCTTCGTAGTTGCGTTATGGTATTTGTGGTCTGCGGGTGTGGGTGACGCGATTTTTGAGTTGGTCGATTGAGAAGTATGAAAGTTTTTCATTTTGGAAGTTAGTATGGCTGACTTAAGTCAATATTTGATGATATCGAGATTGTATGAGAATTCTGACAGTTTTATTAGCTCCGAAATGTGAATTTTGATTTAGTAGGATCTTTTTTTTGGGTTTCGAGGACTTCGGGTGATTTATGAGTAGTTGATTCAAAAGTTGAAAGTTTACATCATATGTTTGACTTTGATCAACATGCGGGTGAGTTTTGAGGGTAGTCCGAGTTTGATATGCTGGTTGTTGTTGTAGGTGTGTTGATAATGTCTAGTGCAACCGCACCTACGAAACTTGGCCGCATAAGTGGGGTCACACCTGCGGAGTCGGCTAGGTAGCGACTACCCGCTCCTGCGGAGGTTCATTTGTACTGGCGGAACTGCAGTTCAATGCTTTGTTGCGCCTGCAAGCTTGCTCCTACGCCTGCGAAGAACTGCGTGGCTAGTGACTTCTGTTTTTAATTTTTCCTCACTTTTCTTTTTTCGTTGCCACTTATATTTTTATAGGAGACTTATACACACACATATATATATATATATATATATATATATATATATATATATATATATGTTATTTTAAAGAAGAAAATAAATAAATAATGGTTGATAATGTAAGGGTAGAATAGACATTTATAAAAGTCAATTAGAAAAAAGGGGGGAGAATGATAATTTTTCAAAGTTGAGGGAGGAGTTTGATTTTTAAAGTAAAGTTAAGGGATATAAATGATTTTCACCCTAAATGATATGATAAGAATATCTAACAATAAGTAAATGTAAAATGAGAAAAAAAAATAATATAAAACCCCACCAAACCGATCGTTACATAAAATGAAACTTCTCATCGTTCTCTAACAATGAAACTTAACTATAGTACAGAATTTAAACAACAATAAAAGCAAACATAATATTGATAGTAACAACAATACTGGGTAACAACTAACCATCCAAAAAGTGTGTAAATTGGGACGGAGAATCATCTTCTAACTAATTTACAAAGTGGGTATTTTTTTAAAAATGGCTAGTCCATGCTAATTTTCTCTTGTCAAACGCAGTCCAAGGCCCAAATCCACAAAAGTTCAGCTAGGCCCAGTTAGAGGATCGGCGCACACATCTTATACCCTAAAATACTCATCTTTCTCTATATAACAGAGTGTTCTTCACCTTCTAGGGTTTTATTCATCAGATCGCCGTCTCAAGAGAAAAAATGGTATGTTCTACCTTACCCATGGCTACAATGCTCTCATATATGGAATTTGTATTTACGTTTGTCTTTGTTTTGTGTAGGCTCCGAAGAAGGGTGTAGCAGTATCAGCAAAGAAGAAAACAGAGAAGGCGAAAGTGGTGAATCCACTTTACGAGAAGAAGCCAAGGCAGTTCGGTATCGGTGGTGCCCTGCCACCGAAGAAGGATCTCACAAGGTTCGTGAAATGGCCGAAGAATGTTGTGCTTCAAAGGAAGAAGAGGATTCTCAAGATGCGGTTGAAGGTTCCTCCAACTCTTAACCAGTTCACCAAAACTCTTGACAAGAATCTCGGTCAGTATGAGCCCTAATCTGCTATTATTAACCTAATTTTCCTTATTTGCTGTACGTTTTCGGCTAATTAGTTGCTGTAATTGTGTCAATAATTAGACGACGAATATTATATGGTTAGCTGTTTCGTTTTGATAATGGAGAATGGAGATTTACTTTTTAACTATGTAAAAAGCTAGATCTCGATTATGTGCCCGTTTCATTTCAATATTTGTATTTTGTTAAGCTACTTATGACTACTTCTGCTCACACGAGTGTCAATTTGACTAATTTTTGACGCGAAATTGAATTAGATTAATTTAGTATTTTAAATTTAAAATGTCGATCTTCAAAAACTATAGAAAATACAATTAGTTGCGATCCTTCCCATATAAATATGAAAATACTTTTGCAAGTGTTGGTCAAAGTTCATTTAGTTTGACTATCGAGAATTGAAACCTGATAGTAAAAGTGAGCTGAGGAACATTATGCTTTAAGTTTTTATATGTTTTTTTATGTGCATGTTGTCAATCTGAACTTTCTCTGGAATTGGTGGCTTGAGTAGCAAAGAGATATTGAGGAGTGGAGTGTTTTATTGAAACTGTAATGTGTTTCCATAGA
Organism: Capsicum rhomboideum; assembly: GCA_031232105.1. Taxonomy (NCBI): domain Eukaryota; kingdom Viridiplantae; phylum Streptophyta; class Magnoliopsida; order Solanales; family Solanaceae; genus Capsicum; species Capsicum rhomboideum. The sequence goes on along the minus strand of CP124713.1, from coordinate 13,662,197 downwards.
TTGATGTGTTTCCGTATATTGTTGAACTGATGTGCTTGGCTTGTGGATTCAGATGGTTTTTTCTCCTCTCAGTGAGAGTTTTGCATGCACCCTTGGTTTTTGATAGATAACATCACCAGGCTAACGCCTTTGAAACTGTTGGCTGTCTTATTTTAAGGCCCATTAACCATGTGGCCGACTGAGCTATATTATTGTCCCTTTTAGAATTCGTGAAGAAACTTTTTTTTATGGGGAAGTAGACTATTATATTTTGTTGGAATTCGTTATGGAATAATACATTTTGCATATTTTAGTTTTATGACTGTGTCCTTTGAAGGAGTGTTAGATTTAACTCGTACCGAACTAGTTATATTTGTATAAAACCATAATTTTTTTTTCCCCATCTTGTTGGACTTCGCTGTCTTTGTGCCTATGGAATCATGTCAAAAGATTCTCTACATTCTCTTGATCCAAGGGGAAATTGATATTGTCTTTTTAATGTGTTTTCTTTCATGGAAAAGAATTCATCAAAAAGGAAAAAATGACTTCTACATTATTATGTTTTATTGTTGAATTTGTTTTCAATGCCAACCAAGCACAAGATTTTTCCCCTGAATATATATCAATGAAATGATTCATTTCTGGCAAAATATTTTGTTTTTGGAAAATGTAGTATGCTGTAGTACTCCACACACCTTTTGTGGTCATTCTGAAAAGGCTAACCTGCTGCCATGTTGCCACTATGTCTTCCTACTTCTCCAGTAGAGCAAAATTGAAAGCTCACAACTCATATTTTGTTTTGTTTTTCTCCCGCGAGTTATTGTATTTGAGAGAGACTGAACTGAATTTTTCCATTGACTTTGTCCTTTGAACATGCAGCTACAACTCTCTTCAAGATGCTTCTTAAGTACAGGCCTGAGGACAAAGCTGCAAAGAAGGAGCGTCTTGTCAAAAGGGCTCAAGCTGAAGCTGAAGGAAAGACTCCTGAGACAAAGAAACCCATTATCGTGAAGTATGGTCTTAAGCACATCACTTACCTTATTGAGCAGGTTTGTTTTGGTCTTGCAAATTTTGTTTTACGTTCTAAAGCACATCTCTTTTGATCTTTTTAGTAACTATTTTCCGTTGGTGTCCTTTTAGAACAAAGCTCAATTAGTAGTGATAGCGCATGATGTGGACCCTATCGAGTTGGTTGTGTGGCTTCCTGCTCTATGCAGAAAGATGGAAATTCCTTACTGCATTGTGAAGGGGAAAGCACGTTTAGGATCGGTAAGTAATACTAAGTCTGTATTCTTAATGCTTCACAACAGATATAGACACTGATACTGATAACTGTGTACAGATTGTGCATAAGAAAACTGCTTCAGCTCTGTGTTTGACAACCGTGAAGAATGAAGACAAGATGGAGTTCAGCAGAGTGTTGGAGGCTATTAAGGTATCACTAATAATAACTAATTTGGTTTGCTTTTGCTGTAAAGCTCTTCTAGGATTTCTCTTGATGGTTGTTTACTTTTTCAGGCCAACTTCAATGACAAGTATGAGGAGAACAGGAAGAAGTGGGGTGGTGGTATCATGGGCTCCAAGTCACAGGCCAGGACCAAGGCCAAAGAAAGAGTTCTTGCCAAGGAAGCTGCCCAGAGATTGAACTAAGAGCTTGCTGTGATCTATAAACTTCGATTGGATTAGAGTTGCTCTGCCAATTTTTGTTTTAGGTTCACAAGCTTGACTGTGTTAAAGATATTAGTTCGATAAGTACTTTTATGTTTGTCTTTTGCGAATTATTGCTATGTGGAAGAAGCTTTAAACTTTATCAGAAGATTTTGTTAGATATTTTTGTTGTGTTTTTTTTATGGCGTCGAATTGCTCAGTTATTCAAGTAACTACACTTTTACTGCTTTTCTCTTTGTTACTTTTGTGCGTGTCTAGTATTTGTTCTCTACTCTATTATTCATCTCCGGATTTTCCTGTTATCTCTTGTATTAGATATATCAGTTTTTTGATTTGGCTCTACGTGGTCTATAGACCCGTTTGTCCACAGATTTTCGAGTAGTTTTTGGAAAAAAAATTGGCAAATAGTGTTTGGTCATATAATTTTTCATTATTTGGCAAATAATTCAAATTTTCAAATACTTAAAAAAACTAATATTTGGGTTGAGTTTTGGTTTTTTGGAAATTTTTAAAAGTGAAATATGTTTTTCAAATATTAAAACACATGGTGAAAATTCATTCAAAAATGATTTGTCAAAAATATTTGGGAATCTATGGCTAACCACTAGCTACATGTTCATACGTATAAACTCACTTAAGATATAATTGTAAATTCGATGCAACTATTAGGTTTTGAGTTTTGAATTTGCTCAACCGAACTCTGCTTTAGAGGAGGGATCAACACCCAGCTCTCCTGGATTTCATTAAGCTAATTTCTCAAGGAAAGACTTAGGTGTAGCTTTCCATCTTTTGGCTTTTGAGTTAACCTCCGTAGGCTAAAGGAGATACACTTCTAACATGATGTGGAATCCCATATTGGCCCTTTGTTTGTGAGAGATTATTTGACTAATCCTCATATTAGATCTTAAAACATTTTTTCTAATAAATTTTTTCGCATTAAGTTTTGAAGATAGTAGCAGCAGAAAAGCTCTAAAAGTGGCAACAACATTTGGCTGTTGTAAATCTTTTAGGGGAAAGGGTCAAATTTACCCCTCTACTTTGGAAAATTAGTTAAATATACCATTTGTCATACTTTGGAGCTAAATTTACCCTCACGTTGAGGTCAAATTTACTCTCGTTATTATTAAACTTTTCACATGTACCATTCCTTTAATAGAAAGCCCAAATCAACATTAAATGTCCCTTTTTTAAAAATAAAACACACCCTAATCTAATCCCCCGACCAGATTCGAGCCACAAAAAAGACACAAACAAATATACCAATTATGTTTGTTTTAAGCTCAAAGCCTAACTTATTTGCCCCAGTAAAAGGTACACACTTTTTATTCCATCTCCTATAACAATTATGTTTTAGTTCCAAATAAATTGAAATTGACTCACATTCTAATTGATCATATTTCTTTGTTTACATGCATCTCATATCAATATCTAGTTACGAGAATTTATCCTAAATGAACTATTTCTATGACAATTGTCAGGCTACCATAACTCTCTTTTATCTGAACTTAAAATCGATAATATGAGTAAACTTACACAATGAAATTACTATTTATACTAATCCGCTTAAAAAGATACTCCAATAAGTAAGTCAACTGATTTAGTGGCGGGGTCAGAAATTTAAATACGAAGATTTTTTTTAAAAAAAATTATATCAAAGAGATTCAATAACTTACATATATGCAAAAGTTATATTTCGTTCTTTATCTGCATAGCATAATTTTCAAACACCACGATTATAAAAAAAATAAAAAAAATACTCCCTCCGTTTAAAAAAGAGTAAATTATTTTTCTTTTTAATTCGTTTAAAAAAAAATGATCTTTTATTTTTTGGCAATACTTTAGTTCCAGCTTTTCATGTGGCATATTTAAGACCATAAAATTAAAGAGCATTTTGGTATATTTGATGTAATTTTAATTTAATATCACAAGATTCAATAGTCTTCTTTATTTTTTTAAAACTTCATGACAAGTTAAAACAAGCCATTCTTTTTTTTAAAAAAATTATATCAAAGAAATCAATAACTTATATATATATATATGCAAAAGTTATATTTTGTTCTCTATCTGCATAACATAATTTTCAAACACCACAGTTATAAAAAAAATAATACTTTCTCCGTTTCAAAAAGAATGACCTCCTTTCTTTTTTAATCCGTTTAAAAAAGAATGACTTTTTTTTTTTTTGGCAATACTTTAATTCCAACTTTTTACATGATATATTTAAGACTACAAGATTAAAGGGCATTTTGATACATTTTTCATAACTTTAATTTAGGACCATAAAATTCAAAAGTCTTCTTTATTTTCTTAAATTTTGTATCAAGTTAAACTAGGTCATTCTTTTTGAAACGGAAGGAGTAATACGTAATAGTTGTGCCTGCACCCGTCTCTCCCTGTGTCTCATTTATCATCCACAAATATAGAAATATATATATATTTTGTCCACTTGTCACCCAACCAAACTACCAAAAACGTACTCATCACGACGTCGTTTGCTTCATTTTCTCAATTTCCTTATACATCACTCTCCCCCTATTCAATCAAGAACCCCAAATCCCCACTGCACAAAGTAAAGACTTTTTCTGAAAACTATTGATTGCGTGTTCACCAACTCTATTTAATTCTCTTTGAAACGCGTAAAAGATAAGAATATCACATGACTTACATTTGTTTAAATTCTCATTCATTTTTTGTATGATCCATCAGTTACTGGATCAAGTCTTTTTGACTCAGTAACCCATTGAGTTAATTGTTTTTAGTGTTTATAACGGTATTTGTGGATTTGGGGTTCGTGTTGAATCGAGTAAATCGAAGGTTGGAAGTGAAGAAAGTGAAGAAGAGGGTACAAGATGCTGAATCAGATTGTATCAAATGTTGGTTCGTGGACTCGAAATAAGATCGTTGATCCTCTTTTCCATATACTACAGAGGTAGCTAATGTTTACCTTTTTACCCTTTTCGTGCTAAAGGTGTTTTGATAGATGTGTTTGATGTATGAGTGACATTGAAAAGATTGCAATTTTTCTAATTAGAACTAGTTAGGATCAGTAACAGCGTGATTGGATGGTTATTATGTATCGTTTCATAGTGGATTATATTGTGTTGTATTGTATTGTACGGATAGCAGTGGTGAAGTCAGAAATTTCGTTAAGGGCGTTTGAGATTTAGTATATACATATGAAAAATAATTTTGATCTATGTATATCATATAATTTTCAATAGACATGGTATATTTTTTCGACGAAGGGTGTTCAACTGGCCACCCTGCACTACATATGGTTAAGCCAGTGACTGATAGATTGTATCTTTCTCATCATTTCGTAATATCACACACTAGCAATTTGAAGAATACACTTACAACGTTATAAAGAGAAAGTATGGTACGAATAGAGTTATTGTTAAAAAAAAGGGTAAAGTAGAAGGTATAAATAGGATTATTAGATACTCCCTTTGTTTCAGTTTGTTTGTCTGGTTTTGACCTACATGGAGTTTAAGAAAGTATATAAGACTTTTGAATTTTGTGGTCTTAACTAACGATATGTACAATGTACCAAGTTGTCATTTAGTCTTCTGGTCTTAAATATGCCATATGAAAAGTTGGAACTAAAGAGTTGCCAAAAAAGGAAAGAGACATTCTTTTTGAAACGGACTAAAAAGAAAACTAAGACAAACAATTGAAATGGAGGGAGTAATAAATAAGGGAAAGATGGGAAAAAATAGGGTAACGAGCAATTGCACCAAATCGACCGTTACATAAAATAATACTTTTCATCGTTACATAAAAACGAACTTAACAATATGATACTATAAAATTTAAGTAACAATCAAAAACAAACTTTGGGTTCAAAGTAACAATAGGATCCCGTGGTGAGAGGTGGTAGGTATTCCGTGGAACTAGTCGAGGTGCGTGAAAGCTGGCCCCGACCCCACAGTCATTAAAAAAAATAACAATTGGATACAATAGAATATGTAATAACCATCCAAACAAGTTGTAATCTTTAAGTACCTTAGGTGAGTTTTTGGAATCGTCAAGTGTCTGATTAATATCCAATTACTAGTAATTTTCAATTGACAAGATTGCAAAAGTAAGAAGCTTTACTGATTTTCACAATTGATGGTTTTCTTGATTTGCTTCAAGGGGAGCGGAGCCGAAACTGTTGGCATTCTCCGCGGCTCTCGGAATCACCTTTGGGGTATTTCCCATTTGTGGTATGTTCTATTAAGCTGGAATTAGTTCTTATAATCCTTGTTTATGTAAATTTCTGTGTATGAAAGCATTCCTTGTTTACTTACTTAAGCTTGTGGTGTAATGTCTAACTATGCAGCCAAAATTCATAGACTCCTTGGACGTAATTTCATGACAAAATAGAAGGTTCTCTTGACTGTAATTCAATTATTTAACAATGTGTTAAGAAAAGTGGGAGTGTTTAATAAGTCGGATCAGTGAAGTTTCTTTTAATGACGTGGAAATGGCTTGATCCTTGCGATATCGAAATGCTAATGAAATACTATATTAAGATGGTAATTTGATAACCTCCTCATAGATAGTCTTCCAAGCACTTCTGGAAGACTTCATCTTTATTGGTTTCAACATGTTTTAAGAACTTCTGGATGGATCTATTGATTGGGAGAAAAACTGACATGCTTATAAATATTACAACTTATTGAACTTCTATGTGGATTTGGAATTAATGATCCTATGAATTGGTCAGCAACCGATTAATTGCCATTCAATGTCATTTTAGGAGTTTCAGCCCATATGCATGCATAGGTTTGAACTTTGATGTTTGGATATCTTCCTTCAAAGAGGTTTTTTTCCTTTGGATATGCTGTGGAACTAATACGCTGTTTGGAGCAAAGCCAGATTTTATACCTATTCCTTTGGTATCACTTTTATTTGTTGAATATTTTGGGCAAGTACTTAGTTAATGAAGTATCTGGTTTTCTTTTACCAAGAAGCTGACACAGCTATGTATTGAGAAAGAAAAATCTGTTCACTATCTTCCTCTGGCTATCCTTGTAGAGTTGCTACCCATGAACAACTTGACTTCCCGAAGGCGATGCATATAGTTGTTGTCTTCCTGCCCCAGGTTTGTCTCTAGTTTTGGAATCATTCCCGTTGTCCTTCTCCTCCTTTGACTTGCTTCAATCCAAGACAAATCTTCCATAAGTTGTGAAGCGTGGAACCCCATATTCCTGATACATCTCTTCCACCTTCTTCCTTTTTGAGAAAATCTGCAATGTGCCCTCCGCCTTTGATACTCATAAAAGTTCGCTGAACCACCTTTCGTATCATCAATTCTGATTTTGCTCACAAACCTTTTCCTTTCTTCAATGATCTTGTAGCACACCCTGCATGTGCTGTGTTGTTCAACAACCTCGAATTCTCCCTAGGATGAAGAAGGTCCATCTCTGCATTATCGAACTGAATCATGTAACCTAGAAGATTTTATTGCACTGCACGTAGCCACAAATATGCTTATGTTACAGCGCGACAGTGGCCATATGTTGACTTAGTTTGGCGACCATATTGTTGTTGAAGTTTTTAGACAGATCTATGTGTGTGTGATGAGAAACACTCGTAAAAAATACCTAGAAAAGAGGAAGAGTCAATAAGACAATTCTGACCTGCTTCCGCCTTCGAAAAGGTCTTGCTAATCCATTTCATAGAGACCCATCATCCTGCGCTCGAGAAACACGCTGCTTTAGCCCTCTGCGTGGCATCTTTTTTTAGAAAGTTTGTATAACTTCGCCTACCAAGCAAAGTTTTCTTGAAGAGACAGGGCTGGTTCCTTTTCGGCGCCCACCCTTTATTTATTTAGATGAATTATCAGACAAGTGTAAATTGATGTAACATGTAACAGATTTCTTTGAACAGAAAAATTATAATCTGCAGTTTAATTTTTTTGTTGCTGGTTAGAATATTTGGGTGAATTGACTTCTGCCTTGATTAAATCGTATTGGATTTTGCTAATCAAATACAACTTATGTGCAATGTCTTTTTCTCAACAGGTGTCACGGTATTCCTATGTGGGATAGCTATTGCATTATTGGGATCCTATTGTCATGCTCCAACTCTGATGTTGGCTAACTTCATTGCTACTCCTATTGAGTTGAGGTATTAGCTCAATTATTTGGTTGTTTTGCTGTCACTACTCACTACTACAGCCCTGTTCTTTTCCCCGTAAACAAATCTCACTGTGCCCCCTACCTGGTCCAAAATCTCTTTTGTAGTTAGACATGTATTTGTCCAGCTGGATAAAGCATCATATTTTAGGAATAACATTATTTAGTTCTTCGTAAGGGGAGCCTTGGAGTAACTGGTAAAGTTGTTGCCATGTGACCAGGAGGTCACGGGTTCAAGCCTTGGAAACAGCCCCTTGCAGAAATGTAAGGTGAGGCTGCGTACAATAGATCCTTGTGGTCGGGCCCTTCCCTGGACCCTGCGCATAGCGGGAGCTTAGTGCACCGGGCTGCCCTTTTTTAGTTCTTCGTAAGGGTTTAAATATGATGTTCAGTTACCAGCTTCAAAAAAAATAAAAAAAAAATAAAAAATTAAGGTTTTAAATATGATGCTTTATCCAGCTGGGTAGTTTACTTTAGCATGCCCATTGTAATCGGCCTGTGTTGAACATAATGTCTGCTTTGAGCTGATGGAAGATTGTTTGTTACTTTGTGTTCACAAAGCAAGTCCGAAGGTAGACGCAGTGAGGGTAAACTGTGATCTGTCAATCTTTAATTTAAGCTATATTACGTCAGGCTTTCAACGTCTGAGCAAACTTTTAATTTCAGCTATGCTTAAGTCCTCACTTAGTGCTCTGCCCCCCACTTTGCAGTCTGATGATCCCATTTCTACGCCTTGGTGAGTCTATCACTGGTGGACCTCATTTTCCATTGACTGCTGATGCACTAAAGAAGGTTTTGGCTGGTGAGGCTTCAAAGGAAGTCTTGCTCAGCATTTTCCGTGCGGTAAGTGAAGAATTTTTTGCATCTAAGCATCTCTTCCTTCTTTCTTATATCAGTATCATCTTCTTGATTGTTAGACCGATGTGTCTATTCAATGTGTTGTTCTTCATGATTTAGATCCATCTCTTTTCTCTTCTATCAATAGGAGCATAGGATTTTGGTTTTGACTATGGTAGATTCTTGATCCAATGTGATAGGCTTTGTTCAGTAGAAACTATGGTAGATTGTTGATCCAGTGAGGTACACTTTGTAATTGTTAGAAACTAACTGGAACAAAATGGAGTTTGAGACTTTGTCCGGCTTCTTCATTTCATTTATACTACCGGCTAAATTATTAGTGCCAAAAGAAGAAAGGGCATTTTCAGTTATCCGTTCTTTTTGGTTGGATATAACTTTGTCGTTCTGTAAAGCATCCATTTCCTTCATCCTGAATACTTATCAAAGAGTCACTTGGTATGCATGGATGAGTGAAATATGTATTTATGACTTGCGCACAATTTCAAATTTTGTTATGCATACAGTTTCCACGTATCTATCTCTGCATCAAGAACTATTTTTCTGTCAATTGCTGAAGCTGATGCTGCTGTAAGCTCGTCGAAACTTATGCTCCTTTCTTTGTCTTCGCATTCTTCAACTGACTTTGGACAACTTTTACAGATGTTGGGCTGGCTTGTTGCTGTACCATTCATCCTAGGAGGACTTTACGTAGTGTTTTTGCCATGTTTTATGATCTTGGTTCGTAAGTTCAGTACCCGTCCTCCAAGCCCGAGGATGCTTCTCCAACCCCTTACAGAAGTCAGTGTTAAAGTCAGGGATGCATGATTGATAATTGTAGTTTAAATGTGTTTTAGTTTCTGCTAACACTTATTACTTGTGAATAGGACTTGATGGAGTCTGGCAGTTCTGTACATCTATGAAGTTCAAAAATTTCCCCAAAGTTCTTCACTTGCTCATTAACTCGTTGCTTCGCCAGAAGCAACCAGGGGGGGCTGGGGAAGGCCGACGACTACATGATGGGGGAAGCTCTTTTAGAAGCTTTACCCCAGAATTTCAATCACCTTCAGTATAATCTCTTTGTTCTTATACAAAGTTGTCAGATTAAGCATAGGGACATTAGGCAGTTGTGAAGGTAGTATATATACTCAACTGGGTTAGCTGAATCCATCAGTTTCAACATAGAGCCCATATATGTAATAACTAAAGTTAGAAATAATAAATTTTTAACTTATAAATTCAGAAGTACAATGGTTTCTATAGGTTTGAACTCGTTAAATTTAAATCATGGATCCGCGTCTGGTTAGAATTATGGCTGTCTTCGCGTTTGTCATGTAAATAACTAGCTATGCGCTTGATAACATTGTTATGAAGCACAAAGCACAAATTAGTAGATGTGTGAAATAGGCTGTAGTGTTTTTCACCAATTTCTTGCACGGATTGTTCCTATTTTGGGTGGTCTTTAATTTTTGCCCCTCTAATTAGGTTTTTTTTAATTTTTACTCCTATTGGTCATAAATTTTTGGGGAAAGTATCCTTGACGATGTCGTAATTTTGCAAGGCAAATCTTTGTACAGAACGTTTGTCTTGGGGCATAAGCTCAATAAAAACAAACTTTTCAGAAATCTGAGTCAGGCATAAATTCAGTAGGCGTAACTTGTGCCTTGGGTATAGATTTAGTATGCATAACTTTTCTCACTGAATGTATGTCATGGGGCATACCTTGTGTCACTGAACTTATGTCTTGGGACATAACTTGTGCCTTGGTGGTAAATGTCACTGAACTTGTGTCATTGAACTTATGCCTGGAGCATAAATTGTCGCACTAAACCAATGCTTCGCAATTTTTTAATTTTTTTTTTGGGTTGTCAGGGGCATCTTCCCTTGACAAACAAAAAGGTTAAAAACTCATATTAGATGGTGTTTAACGATTGATCAGTCGGTCCTTTTTCTTTTTAATAGAAAAAAAAAATTAATCGTTTCTATACGTATCACTCACACTTTTTAGTTAGTTTTTTTTTTTTAAAATAAAAATAAAAATAAATCTTCTGTCATAAGACAATTAGAATTTTGCTAAAACATTTTTTTTTTTTAAGAATATCGTTGGTAACCAAACCGCTAATATTATTTTGAATTTGCTAAAACCATTTAATTCTACAAATGGAGATCAAGGCATGACAAATGAAGTACCATTAAACAATCACTAATAATCATCGATTAACTCAAACCACGCCTTCATACATGAGAGATCAAGGCATGGCAAATGGAGTACCATTAATTAATGGTTGTAGAATTGAGTGGTTTTAGCAAATTCAAAATAATATAAATAGTCTTTTGGTTACCAACTAGTTCTAATAAAATCATTTTAGCAAAAACAATTTAAAGAGTGAGTTGTGTATAGAAAAGAGACTCACTTTTTTTTTTGTTAATAAAAAGATGGCTCATAGATCAAACTATAAAAATTGGCCCTTTAGACTCTGGACTCACTGATTGTGTGTTATGCTGGCAATATAATTTGTTTCGAAAGAATCGGATAAGTTGGGGAAGTCACAAGTGAAGGAATTAAAAGTTCTTGAATTTAAGTCTTAGCAACTCTTATGTTTGGAACGAGATGTTATCCAATAAATGTTTGGAAAAGTTTTATTGCTACTTCATAAGACAATTCATATCGATGTAATGAAAGTGAAGGACACACGATAATGATATAATGTCCTAAATAATAGATTTGTTTGCCAAATAAAGTCTTACGAAATATTCCCTTTGTCTTAATTACATCAGAAAATGATTTGTAAACTTTTATTATGATCATCACTCACTGATTGTCCACGAATTTCATTATCAAGAAGTGTATCCATAGCTTCTCTATAATAATTTCGCTTGATACATTACTAATTTTTCTGGTGTAGATCTACTTATTATTAATTGATCGATAAGAATATTATTCCGACAAATAACTCCTCTATCTTCAACAACGTGGATCTACATTATGTTGTACTACAATATTAGAAAATGTTATTATCAATAAACAAAAAAAATATATAAGTAGCCTGGCAATATAAAAAGTTGAAAGAAAAAAAAAGAAATATATGTGTGGGGAAATAGAGCTAATGAGGCAGGAAATGCTGTAAAGTCCCAAGGGGCAAGTACCAAACAAAATATAAATTGAACATTATATCAAAATGACATTTATAAAACAAAATTATGGGGAGTATAATATAAAGATTAAATAATCTCTTTTACTCACTTACAATTTCGATACAAGAAAATAATCATACAAAAATCTTCCGTATCATTTTTAAGCGACGACAATTTATTCAAATAACCCTCCAAAAATTTTTCATGCTATATTTAAGTGACACAGATACGTACAAATACATCGCGAAGAAGATGGTGAGATTTTAGGCAAATAAGGTTTATTCTGTCTCAAACTAGCATATACTCCCCCCCCACCCCCACCCCACCCACCTCCCCCTCTTCCTCTTGAGTTTTTTTTAAAGTATTTTTTTTTTGTTTCTTAAGTAATATTTAATCAAGCTTTAACATGGCCAGCTGTCTACAGATTTCTTTTTTTTAAAAAAAAAAATCTATATAGTATACGTTTATCACCATGTTTGTTTATTGAGTTATTACTTGAAGAGAATGGACACTTCTATAAAATTGAAAGTCAAACGAATACCTTCGAATCAATTTTTTTTATATTGCCATTTTACGCTTCAATAAATTCTCATCAAAATCAATCTACGTCTTGAATTACTCTGGAATTTTAGTAGTTTAAGCTCAACAAATGAGTTAGTTAGGGCATTTTAATAGGGTATTAAAAAGATTTTAAACTTTTTTTCGATAAGAGTCAGAGATAAAACGATTAAAACATAAGTTACTTTCTATGAGATTAAAGATTAAAACACATATCCAATATAGTCCCACAAGTGAGATTTGATGATAGTAAAATGTATGCAAATTCTATCTTTATTTTTGTAAGAAAGAGAGGTTGTTTCGTAAAGACCTTCTACACAAAAATGCAAGAAAAGAGACAACGAACTAGCAAAATACAAAGCAAAATGCAACAACATATATCTAAAAACATATGATAATAACAAAGAACGCGATAAGAACTCCGATAACTAGATAATACTACAAAAAGAATTAAGAGTAGTGAATTTTTTTTCTATAAATTCAGATCTCTCAACAAACCAATTGGGATTTGGGATGCCATTTAGTTGAGAACTTTCCTGATTAATGAGATGCTAAAACACGAGAATGTGTATGTTTCTGAAAAGAATAAGTTTATTATAAATAATAATATATGAACATTACATTATATGTTGCTCACGGTGTGGATTTGACGCAACTTCAATCTTTTTTGCAATTTGCAATAACAAATTCAACTAATAAACAAATCAATATTATAATACAAAGTTTTATAATATTATTTTTTTTGCTCAAATTTATGATACAATACGTAAGACAATGTTTGGTCGCCGCATATAACCGGAGAAGCACGATGAAACCTTCCCTACGTCCATCGATTTTTCAAATTTGAAACAAAAATGTTTGGTTCAATTAACTGTAAGGTCTTTTCGTGCTTATCCCCTGCAAATTTTTAAAACATATTTATCAATCAGTGTAAAAGAGAAGATCATCAACTAAAAATAAAAAATAGAATTCCAGGATCTACGTACATAAAATGGTATTTTAGATTTGGTTTCATACGTAGAGGTGAAACTAGGATTTGAAGCTTATGGGTAAGAGTATGAGTTCGAGATTTAGGTCTCCTAAGGCTACTGAATTCTAAATTAATAATTTATACATATTTGATGAATTTTTAATACAATTTTAAGATTTGAATCAAAACTACTGATTTGGAACCCGACAATTCAGATTCCCACATTGCAGGGCTCATTTCTGAGGCTAGCTGGTGCTCTCAACGAGAATTTTTTCATATCCAGAACTCAAACCTCAGACCTTCGATTAAGGGTGAAATGTTCCCAACCATCCCACCATAACCCATATTGATATGAAAGCAAGCTCGGTGCATTACAACTCCCCTATGCCCCGGGGTCCGGGGAATATAGCATCTAATTCCAACAAAGGCCAATACATGTATATAGCTCCACCCCTTTTCGTACATAACCTTGTGTTGGGTGTTTGGAAGCATATTCTCTTCTTTTGTTGGTTCTTTATGAGGAACCCCCAATCCTAGAAGGCAAAATTGGAAAGGACAAGGGTCACAGAGGGAGTAATATACATGTATTGCCCTTGTTGGAAGAAATATAGTTTTATTATATATTTATTGTTCTTAAATCCATATAGTAGTTGGATATATATTTGATCAAGTCAACTAAATCTAGTATGATATTTCATAATTAATAGTAGTAAAGTTTATCTTCTTCCTTGAAGATAAGTCAACATTCCAATGCAACGACCACTTATTGACAAAAGATAATATTGTCAATATTAGCGGAGTTTTTGTTTTTGGAGCTTCAAGGAAATCCGTAGTCTCTATCTTTTTAGGTTGTGTTGGGTAAATCTGTGATAAGATCCATATCCATTTAATAAAAAAAAATAAAAAAATGAATAACAAAATATAAGTAGCAAAACAAGTTATGGGCAACAATACTTATTTTTTGGTAAATGACAATTTGGCAACTTGTATAAACTTGTTGTGGGTAGATTTGCAAGTTGTGCAACTTGACAATTTGCAACAAATCCAAGCAAGATTTGCAAATTGTCAAGTTGCACAACTTGCAACGAATCAAGTAAGATTTGTAAATTGTCAAGTTGCACAACTTGCAACAAATCCAATCATTTTAATTGGTTGATATGTTGGTCATCTTTCCTATAAATAGGAGACATCATTTCCTCATTTGGAACACACTCAAAAACAACAACTAATAAGTAGTTGTGGAGAGCATCTCATAGAGAGTGTGAGAAAACAGTGTGTGAGGAAAAATAAAGAGTGTGAACGGTATTATAATGAGGTGGAAAAATCAAAAGAGGGTTATTTCTTTTGAGTGTAGTGGTTCCTAGAGTATTTACTCGGACCTACAAAATGTAAAATTCCTCATTATAGTGGATTATTTTCCTCCTCTCGGGAACGTGGTTTTTTCCCTTACTCAGAAGGGTTTCCACGTTAAAATATTTGTGTCCTTGTTATTTCTTTTTTGTTGATTACCGTATCACGATGCTATGCTATTATTCCTCTGTTATTACCGCAAATATTATTTCTGTGGCGGGGTTTATCCTCAACAACTGGTATCAGAGCACAGGTTCTGCTTATTCACGAAAATAATTATTATTTTTTGTGGTGGGTCGTACTATACTCGGAGAAACAAAAATATCCGAAGTTAAGTATGAGGTAGCAAAATTTAACGGTGATAGCAGGGTCTCAACATGACAGAGAAGGATGAGGGATCTGCTCATCCAACAAGGATTACACAAGGCACTAAGTGGCAAATCCAAAAGGCCAAAATCCATGAAAATGGAGGATTGGGAAAAAATGGATGAAAAGGCTGCTAGTGCAATCAGGTTGCACTTAACAGATGATGTGGTCAATAACATCATCGACGAAGATAGTGCATGTGACATTTGGACAAAGTTAGAAAATCTATATATGTCCAAAACACTGACAAATAAATTGTACCTAAAGAAGCAATTGTACGCCCTACATATGGGTGAAGGTACAAATTTTTTGTCACATTTAAATGTGCTTAACGGACTAATCACACAACTGGCTAACCTCGGGGTAAAGATCGAGGAGGAAGATAAAGCCATTGTGCTCTTGAACTCGTTGCCATCTTCTTATGATACTTTGGCAACAACCATCTTGCATGGTAAGGACTCTATTAAGTCGAAGGATGTCACGTCAGCTCTTCTACTTAATGAGAAGATGAGAAAGAAGCCTGAAAATCATGGTCAGACTCTCCTCTCAGAAAGTAGAGACAAGAGTCCCTAGAAGAGTTCAAGTAACTATGGCAGATCCGAAGGTCATGGAAAGTCCAAGGTTCGATCTAAATCAAGAGTTAGAAATTGCTACAATTGAGATCAACCAGGTCACTTCAAAAAAGATTGTCCAATTCTAAAAAAGGGCAAAGGTGAAAGTAGTGGCCAGAAGAATGGAGACAACGCGACTGCCATAGTGCAAAACAATGATTATGTTATTATTTTCATAAACGATGAAGAGGAGTGCATGCACTTGACAGGTCTAAAATCGGAATGGGTGGTTGATACAACAACATCTTACCATGCTACACCTGTAAGAGATCTATTCTGCAGATATGTAGCAGGTGATTTTGGCACTGCGAAAATGAGTAACACAAGTTATTCAAAGATTGTGGGGATCGGAGACATTAGTATCAAGAGTAATATGAAATGCACATTGGTTCTGAAAGACGTACGCCATGTACCTGATTTACCGTTGAACTTGATCTTGAAAATTGCTTTAGACCGAGATGGGTACGAGAACTATTTTGCAAATAAAAAATGGAGACTCACCAAAGGAGCATTGGTGATTGCAAAAGGAGTTGCTTGTGGCACATTGTACAGGACAAATGCAGAAATATGCCGAGGTGAATTGAATGCGGCTCAAGAAGAGATTTCTGCTGATTTGTGGCACAAAAGAATGGGTCATATGAGCGAGAAAGGATTGCAAATTCTCGCCAAGAAATCACTCATCTCTTTTGCCAAAGGTACGATGGCAAAACCATGTGACTACTGTTTGTTTGGTAAGCAACACAGAGTCTCATTTCAGACATCGTCTGAAAGAAAGTTGAATATACTTGATTTGGTATATTCAAATGTTTGTGGTCCAATGGAGGTAGAATCGATGGGTGTTAACAATTATTTTGTTACTTTTATTGATGATGCTTCACGAAAATTGTGGGTTTATATCTTGAAAACCAAAGATCAGTTGTTTCAAGTATTCCAGAAGTTTCATGCTCTGGTGGAAAGGGAGACGAGTCGAAAGCTAAAGCGTCTCCGCACTGACAATGAAGGTGAGTACACTTCAAGGGAATTTGAAGGGTATTTTCAAGTCATGGGATCAGACATGAGAAAACAGTTCCTGAAACCCCACAACACAATGGTGTAGCTGAGCGGATGAATCGCACCATTGTCGAGAAGGTGAGAAGCATGCTCAGAATGGCTAAACTGCCTAAGTCATTTTAGGGTGAAGCAGTTCAGACGGCCTGTTACCTGATCAATCGCAGTCCATCAGTTCCATTGGAGTTTGATATTCCAGAGAGAGTTTGGACCAATAAAGAGGTGTCCTACTCATATCTGAAGGTGTTCGGTTGCAGAGCTTTTGCACATGTACCGAAGGAGCAGAGAATAAAGTTGGATGATAAATCAGTTTCCTGCATATTCATCGGATATGGATATGAAGAGTTCGGGTACAGATTGTCGGATCTTGTAAAGAAGAAGGTCATCAGAAGCAGAGATGTTGTATTCCGAGAAAGTGAAGTCGGAACTGCGATGATCTGTCAGAGAAGGCCAAGAAACGAAATGGTATAGTCCCTAACCTTATTACCATTCCTTCTACTTCTAGCCATTCCAGAAGTGCAGAAAATACAACCGATGAGGTTGCCAAGCAGGGGGAGCGATTTGGTGATCTTACCAAGCAAGTAAAGTACCCTAATCAGGAAGAAGAACAATCTCAACCTCTGAGGAGATCGGAAAGGCAAAAGGTAGAGTCATCCAAATACCCTTCCTCATAGTATGTCCTCATCAATGATAAGGGGGAGCCAGAAAGTCTCAAGGAGATGGTATGGCTGAAACGGTTCCTTCACGAGCTTGGCTTGCATCAAAAAGAGTATGTCGTCTATTGTGACAGTCAAAGTGCAATAGACTTGAGCAAGAACTCCATGTATCATGCAAGGAAGAAACACATAGACGTGAGATATCACTGGATTCGAGAAAAGCTAGAGGACGGATCTATGCAGGTCAAGAAGGTCCCTACAAGTGAGAATCCTTCGGATATGCTGACCAAGGTTGTACTAAGAGACAAGTTCGAGTTATGCAAGGAGTTTGTCTGCATGCACTCAAACTAGAAGCTCGGTGCTATCTCCTTCCGGTTAATGGGTCTGGAGGGGGAGATTGATAAGGTCCATACCCATTTAATAGAAGAAAAAAAAAATGAATTACAAAATACAAGCAGCAAAACAAGTTGTGGGCAACAACACTTATTTTTTGGTAGGTGACAATTTGCCAACTTGTATAAAATTGTTGTGGGTAGATTTGCAAATTGTCAAGTTGCACAACTTGCAACAAATCAAGCAAGATTTGCAAATTGTCAAGTTGCACAACTTGCAACAAATCCAAGCATTTTGATTGGTTGATATGTTGGCCATCTTTCCTATAAATAGGAGGCATCATTTCCTCATTTGGAACACACCCAAAAACAACAACTAAGAAGTAGTTGTGGAGAGCATCTCATAGAGAGTGTGAGAAAATAGTGTGTAAGGAAAAATAGAGAGTGTGAGCGGTATTATAGTGAGGTGAAAAAATTAAAAAAGGGTAATTTCTTTTGAGTGTAGTGGTTCCTAGAGTATTTACTCAGACCTACAAAGTATAAAATTTCTCATTATAGTGGATTATTTTGCTCCTCTCGGGTCCGTGGTTTTTTCCCTTATTCAGAAGGGTTTTCACGTTAAAATATTTGTGTCCTTGTTATTTCTTTTTTGTTGATTACCGTATCACGGTGCTACGTTATTATTCCGCTGTTATTACCGCAAATATTATTTTTGTGGGGGGTTTATCCCCAACAAGCTGCTCCTGTGTAATAGCTCGTAAATCACATAGAAAATTATATAAATTGCACTAAGCAAGTCTGATGTGACGAACTCGACTGAGAAGACATTGACATGGGAAATCAATTCATATCCTCCCTTATATAGGATACGACTTGCTGCATTAACTCAACCACCCTTTCGAGTAATATTAACTGAGTTACATATATATGTTAAAGTAATTGACGGTAGCTGTTGAATCCAGAACATCTTTTATATGTATTCTAACAGTAAAAATGTTAGAAATCGATCAATTATTACTGATTGTTTTATAAAAAATCCTTCAACAACACGCACTCGTTTGATGAACTTTTCATCGGAAATCCTTAATTTTCGACGGACTTAACTGATTTTTAGTAGTGAAAACCGGAAACCACTAGAAGAAATAGAATTTCAGGATCGACGTACATACAAATATGGTATTTTAGATTTGGCTTATTATTTATTATTCTTAAATTAAAATACATTATCTATATATTTGAACTAGTCAACTAAAATATGGAATACTATGATACACAATTTATAGGCATTCCAATGCAACGTGGTACACAAAATCTGAGCAAAAACAAACAAGTCCTTTTCCATCGAGATATCACAACATATTAGTAATTACAATGGAGATATTTGTCTCATTTTTGTCCTTATAATTATCTACCTATCAATTTAGGGTGCAATGGATATTTTGAAGAGTTATAATGATAGTAACTAGTACTCAAAGAATTATAGATGAAGCGTGGTTAGTGTTAGGATTTTTGCCTGATTTTTTTTATCAAATTTGAGTTTTATTTTTCTTGAAAGGAAAATAAAAGTAATACCATAATTACTTTTATTTTTTTCTAAAAGAAAAATATAAAACTCTTCCATATTTGACTAACCTCTTTATTGTAGGAAAGGTTTTGAACCTTTATAAATAGAAGACCCCTCTTCTCATACCACAACACAATACTATCCACAATGTAGTCGCTTAAGAGTCTCGTTTAGAGGGAGATTTTCTCCCAATAGTTTTTATACTTTTTTAATATTAGGTTTCAATATGTAGGTCATTTGACTAAATCATATAATTATATTATACTTTTAGTACTGTTTTATGTGTTATCAGAATTATCGTCTCCATGGTTTGTAACTATAAGCTTCCGCATGACGCCTCACCAATTTCGAACCCAACAAGTGGTATCAGAGTCTACGGTTCAAAGGTCCAATGGTTTGGTGAAGCGAGATTAAAGACAGGTTCACAAAGATTTCAAATCAAGGTGCAACCAACTTGACGATAATGAAGATTTTTGTCGAAAAAAAAAAGTCAAAAAAAAAAAACTACATGTGGATACAATTGTAAACCATATTTTCAACAATCCTGCTGTTACATATTTGAAAATAAAGCTCACAATGTAGGCTTGTTGGCCAATCATATCAAATAATATGTTTTTATTATAGTTTTCTTTGTCATCTGAATTATCGCCTCTATGGTTTGCAACTATAAGCTTTCGCATGACGCCCTCTCGATTTCGAATCCAACAAGTGGTATCAGAGCCTACGGTTCAAAGGTCCAACGGTTTGGTGAAGCGAGATTAAAGACAGGTTCACAACGGTTTCAAATCAAGTTGCAACCAACTTGATGATAATGAAGATTTTTGTCGAAAAAAAAAGTCAAAAAAAACAACTACATGTGGATACAATTGTAAATCATATTTTCAACAATCCTGCTGTTACATATTTGAAAATAAAGTTCACTTTTAACCCTGCAAAGGGCTCCAATATTTTTAACCCGAAAGGGCTCATATATTTTTAACCCAAAAAAGCTCCATTTTTAAACATGTCAAGCAGCAGTGATGAAGATTATGTGAAAAACAAAGATCATATATGCAAGTGAAGAAGGCGGATCAAATTTTGCCAAGAAAATTCAGACAAAAAGGGGAGATTTGTTACTAATTTTGCTTGATTTTCTTACCAAATTTGAGTTTTATTTTTCTTGAAAGGAAAATAAAAGTAATACCATAATTACTTTTATTTTTCCTAAAAGGAAAATATAAAACTCTTCGATATTTGGCTAACCTCTTTATTGTAGGAAATGTTTTGAACCTCTATAAATAGAAGACCTCTCTTCTCATACCACAACACAATAGCATCCACAATGTAGTCTCTAAAGAGTCTTGTTTAGGGGGAGATTTTCTCCCAATAGATTTTAAGCTTTTTTGATTAAATAGTATGTTTTTATTATAGTTTTCTTTGTTATCTGAATTATCGCCTCTATGGTTTGCAACTATAAGCTTCCGCATGACGCCCTCTCGATTTCGAATCCAACAGTTAGATGTTAAACACACTTAAGATTATAATTGGTAGTAGGTTGAGAATTTTTTAAATATTTTACTAGGAATCCCTTTAAAGAAAAGAAAATTCATGGTCAGTAACCAACTCTTATTAGCTCTCAATGAAAGATGTTATAAATACCAAGTTCAACTAAATTTATATAGATCGCAAAAATCCTAACCGTTGAATTTCTTAGGGTGTTCTTTAAGCTATTTTCCAAGTAATTTACAGTCTATTTTTACAATCATGCCTCTTGTAAAAATCCTATTACCCCGCAATCAGACCCACAAATTTAACAGGATAGACTCTTCTATATTATCTAGGAATGGCTCATGTAAATTGCAAATAAACTCTAAAATGAATTTTTGCTGTGTGATTAAAGAAAACTAGGCATGCATCGTCTTATTAGAAATATTTAATTGATCATAATGTAAACTCCTATCTCGTGTGGAGAAATATAATAATTAATATATAATTCCCACCTAACAAACTAATTAACTTTCATATTAGTATCAAGATATTTTTCATGCATCAATTAGTTTATTTTGTAGATGTCTTATTTGGAGATCAATTTATAATCAATAAGGGACCCTTAATCTACATTCTACACACAATAGAGGGGAAAAAGACAAGTTACCAAAGGATAAGTATAACAACCCTTTTGGAATAATTAAACAAGTGATATGGACAATATGTGCATGAACTTGATCCTAAGTCCTAACTAAATAAGTTTGTTGCTAATGGTTTTTGGCTAATTGACACACTCATTAATCTTAGAGTTTGACCATGGTGAGTGGTATAACATATCTAAAAGAAAAACTTGCTTAACTTTATATAGATAACATTATTTCAAAATATCACTCAAACAATGATAAATAATGCTTAACATAGTTTTTAAAATTTTTTTGGAGGAAATAATTTTTCTATTAAGTGTTTGTTTATAAATTGTCCATATTTGCTATGCCTAATGCTATAAATGCTTCAATAAATTTGAGAAATGGTTATTTAATGATGAAATTAAAAAAAATTATAACTCTTTCTATAATTGACAAGTAAACGAGCTATGCTTCTTTTAAATTGTCAGAGTTACCATAACCTATTGTTATTAAGAAGAAAAAAAACCGAAATCAAAAGACCTGGGTTTTTTTACTTCCAGTTTTAGATTTTAAAATGTCAGAATTTATTATTTTTGGTATAGAGGAAAATCTATTTTTAGTTTTGTGAACAAATAATAAAGAACGGAGAGAGTAACATGTCACTCCACTTCAGGGGCGGCTCAAGCACATTCGTGGCCTAAGGCCAAAATTAAATGGATGCCTTAAATTTTTAAGAAAAATAATTTTTTTTATAAAGTCTATTTTTAAAATGATATAATCGATTTCTTCTAATAATTATTTTTTAATTAATAATGTAATCAATGCATTATTTAATCTTTCTTGAGATATTGTACTCTAAATATATCAAACTTCTTCTAATAAAAAGTTTATTTTTCTACAATAATATTTAATATTTTTTTTTAAAAATAAACTATAATCTTTTAATGTTAAAAATAAATAAATGAGGTCCCTCAAATTTGGGGCCTAAGGCGGTCACATTTTTTCTTAAAGGATAGAGCCGCCCCTGCTCCACTTCCAATAGAATTCAATGAAGTTTCTTTGTAGGAAGAGCCTAATACCACAAAATACTGAAATTGAACTATTAAATATCAAATTAATTTGATATAGTAATAATTTTATTTTTTTATTTTTATTTTTGACTTCTATAAAGCTTCTTTCTTTCCTACTGATAAAAATCATCTTAGAGTAAGTATATGTAGAAAGTACATTTGGTTCTAATACTTATTTTATTAGATTTTTTTTTTATAGTAGCGATAATCGCATGTAATAACAAGAGTAAATCTTACTTTATCCCCTTAACATTTAGGGGTCATTTAGTAGAATGCATTAATAAAAATAATGCATGTATTAATCTTGTGTACAACTAATACCTTGTTTGGTACATTTTTTTAGGCTATGCATAATCAATGTTTGTATTAGTTATACACTCTATTGTGTATTGGGGGATGCATTACTAATACCTCAATATTCATGGTATTAGTAATGCAATGGATCTAATGCATGCATTAACATGGTTAAAGACACAATTATCCCTCAAAATCTTTTCCACATCCTTCCCACCATATTTATGGAGGATATTTTTGTGAACAATTTTTTTTTTTTTTTTGAAATTATGAAATTCATGTTATTTTTAATACATCAAACAAAACACTGTACACGAAAAATGAAAGTATAACTAATGCAAGCATAGCTAACACAAGTATTACTAATACATCATATTTTGCATTATTCTTATACACTCTACCAAACGACCCCTTAAAGGTTTGAGATATGATACCCCCTGCCCATATTTTAAAAGAACGATAACCTTCTTATACAATATTTTTTCGGTGAGATTTTTCTTCTTCTTTTGAATAAAGTTATTTTTACTATTGTCCTATTTATTTTTCTATTGAAAATAATGTTTTTCTCTTAGGATATAATAGTTACTTGAAATAATTTGTTAATAAATTTCAAGCTATGTGGACAGACTCACGACGACAAAAAATTTAAGTTCTAGCTCAATAACATTGAGGGTTCGCTTGGTATATGGGATAAGAGATAACTAATTCTAGATTAATTTTAGGATGAGTTTATCCCATATTTGGTTGAGATAACTAATTTCAAAATAGTTAATATCGGGATAACTTGTTTCCCAACAAAACGACCCCTGAATGAGTTTGTCACGACTTATCCAGCTCCATAAACGAGAAGCTGCAAAATGAACACAATTGATTATCATGTTTTAAGCTAAAAAGATAATGAAAAGAATTGAAAGCATATAAGTGCATTGAAATTTGTGTACAAAAACAAAGCCTACAGCCTAAAGCCTAAAGTATTATTATTACGCACTTCAAAAATATGTCTGAATCGAGATTACATAAATTTCTCAACCGTTAAAGTCACATACTCCCTCAGTTCCTTTTTAGTTGTCAAGATAAGATTTTGCATATCCTTTAAGAAAAAATTAATTAAGAATGTAATTTGATTAATATATCCCCTTATTAATGCTTTAATTTTTGTCTTTTTATATGCCTCTTAATTTTAGAATAATTAATACTAAGAAAAAAAATGATTTTTTTTTTAATTCTCTCCTAATTTTTTAAATTGACAAATAGTTAGTAACAATTATATTTATTATACATGATAATTAAAAAGAAACGGAGGAAGAATATAAAAAAAACATATAGCGCCGAGAATTAGCGTAAAAGAATTTCCCTCAAAATTAAGTAAAAGCAAAAATATCCCTCAAAATTCCGTATTTTAGCCAAAAATTCCCTCGCTTCAGTGTTCTTTAAGGATTTGGGGGTTAATTTTTTTTTTAAAAAAATTGTATAAGAGGGTTATCGTTCCCTTTTAATATATGAAAAAAATATTTTTTTTCAAACCTTAAATATTAAGGGTAAAGTGGAATTAACTCTAATAGCAAAGCATATCCATATAACTTGAATGCCGAATCAAATTTTTTACTTTTTTCGTTCACTTTTTACTTATCACATTTTGATTTAACACACCCATTAACAACAACAACAATATATTCAGTGTAATTACATAAAGTGGGGTCTAGGGAGAGTTAAGAAAAATAATCATTGACATGACTATTTATTAGCTCTATTAATTGATGTTTAATTATGTCTTAAAAATGGTTAGAAAGATAAACAATTAATATAAAGGATAAAACAGAAAAATAAATTTTGTCATATCAAAAATCAGAAGTAAAAATAATCATTTTAAAAAATAGTGACAAGTAAATTCGATCGGAGTGAGTAATATCATATTCTATCCGCCCCCACCATCAAACTAAATTCACGGAGGAAAAAACTTTATTTTAGTCATGGTATGTAGGACCCCACATATTAGTACTCCCTTCATTTCATTTTAATTGGTCATCTTATTAAAAATAAATATCTCATATTAATTGATTATGTATTAAATTAAAATAGAATTCATTATTTTTTTTATTTTATGCCTATAATTAATTACAATTCTAATGTCTATTTTTATACCCAATAAATATTATTAATATAGATAAAAGGTAAAATAATAAAATTTATTATTTTATTTATGATTTCTTAATTATCATGTAAAATAAAATGAGTTCAATTAAAATGGGACGGAGGGACTGCTACTTACACTTCCCCATTTCCAAATCCAGATTTTCTTGCATTTAAGTAGGACTTTGTGTAAGTTCTCACCTCTCTATTTAACTGCCCAAATCCTTCCAACCAAATCGTCCAAATCCAGCGCATATCTCCTCTTCTTTATCCCTTCTCTCTCTCTGCCATTTATTCTTACCTTCTCTAAAATTGGTAAGCTGCATTTTCCTTCCATTTATTCATCTGGGTATCCCTCAATATTCCAATTAAGTGTGAAATTGAATCACATGAATAGCCATTCTTGTTCATTTTAATTCCACTTTTCCCATCTGGGTGTCCCTCAAAATTCCCACTAAGTGTGAACTTGAATCACATTGGCTGCACGAAATCTTAGTAGCTAAGTTAGTTGACTATCTGAACTCCCACGTTGTTGGTGACGGTTCGATTTCCTAATTGTTGTTGTGGGGTTCTTGATTTTGGGAAAAGAGAAAGATTTATCAGCCTGTCAGCTATGTCTCTTGCTGGAAAAGGCTACTCAGATCCACATCAAGAAAGCAGTAATAATTATAATAATGCATCATCTAATTGTTGCTCAGAAGCTTTAGCTCAATTGAAGCTTTATCAAGCTTTCATTTTTTCAGTCCCAATATTCTTTGCATTTATATTGTTACTGTTATTCTACTTATTTTATCTTCGTCGTCAGAGAGTTGATTGGTCCTCACTCCGTATGAGGACATCTACATTGCACACAGCTACGGAATCTGATGAGTTCTCAAGGGTATGTAAAAAAGAAACAATTTTTATTTTTATTTTTTTTGTTATTTATGATTGAATCTTATTATTATTTTTGGGTTTTGTTGATTTTGTGACAGTGTGAAATGGGGTTGAAGAAAGAGGTGAGGGAGATGTTGCCTATTATTGTCTTCAAGGAGAGTTTTTCTGTTAAAGACACACAGTAAGTCTGCCTGTCTTGATTTTTCTATGTTTTAGACTTTAGATTATGTGATTATTGGATCGGAAGCAGACTCTCTATCTCTATGAAGTAGGGGTAAGGTCTGCGTATGCTCTATTCTCTCCTCTTTTGGCATTACATTGGGTGTGTTGTTGTTGATTATGTGACTATTGGATCGAAAACAACCTCTGTGTCTTTACGAGGTAGGGGTAAAGGTCTGTGTGTGCTCTATACTCCCCAAACCCCACTTGTGGGACTACATTGGGTATATTGTTGTTGTTGATTATGTGACTATTGGATCGGAAACAACTTTTCTATCTCTACAAGGTACGGGTAAGGTCTGCGTACACTCTTCGCTCTCCAAACTCCACTTGTGGGATTACATTGGGTATGTAGTAGTTGTTGTTGATTATGTGACTATTGGCTAGTGTTTTTTTTATTAGTAGCCTTTCATGCTGCTGCTAATTAGAACTTGGAACTCTCCCTCCCAAACAACAGATCTAAAATTTAAAGTAATGGGTTCGGATGAATGAAGTGGTCTAGTGGTTAAGACTTGGGTTAAGAAGCATGAGGTCTAATGTAGAGATTTTTCAGGAGGTAGGGGCGGAGGTAGCAGTTAACCCACGGTCATAAAAAATGGATGCAGTTTATCATCTATATACATATTTGTCTATATTCACCTTTTAAGTTTTAATTTTTTATATTTATGCTTGGTCTGATCCGAGAGTCGTAGGTTCAGTTGAACTCGATGTGAGAGGGTTTCAGCCTCGCACCACCTCCACACAAAAGTATGATCTCTCCATGTGTCTACACATTTCTCAATTTCTTGAACCATGTGAGGAGAAAAATATTTGATGCATTGTTGATCGATTTTTCAATACTACAAGCAGTAAATTAGATGTAGAAATCAGCCTTGAATTGTGGAAGATTTGGGATATAGATTTTTCTCTTTCAGAGTTTCATGGGAGGTAGTTAAGCTTGGGATTGTTTGTGGTTGTAAAGATTTATAGGAGGTAGTTAGCTGTTATGTTATAGGTGAATTGTTTGGTACAATATGTAACTTGTTTGAAGCAGTAACGTTGTTCAATTTCCACGATAGTACAAATGAGTCAAAGAGTTTCTTATGAATTTGTTTGGCTACAATGTTATAGAAGAAAAGACAGACTATCCGCGGTATTCTCCAGCAAATAGCTAGTTGGGAATAACAAATTACAATATATGATACAAGTTTAATAGTTTAACAAAAAGGTAAGTAGGGTAAAGGCAGATCATGGTGTATGTAGTATCAAATATTGGAGTCACAAAGTCTACTAGATGCCAACTAATATCACTAGCTCTTACATCTCCCAAATCAGTGAGCCCCTTCTCTATGTTCTTTTTGTGTGAGAAATGAGCTATGTCAAGTTCATGATTGTCAAGGCATTTCCAAGTAGTATCTTGTCTGAGTAAATATAAATATAAAGAGTCAGATAGAGGCGGTTCCAAATCAACTTTATAGGTTTAAGTTCAAGATTTTACCACAACTCATTTGATTTACTGGGTACCAAATCAATTATTTTTATTTATTTAGTGAAATTTTTAATACATATATAGCGTTCGAGCCAAGCTAACGGGTTCAAATGAACCCAGTAGTTACACTCTACAATCTACATCTGCCCCTGGAGTCAAACTTTGTCAAAGGATTAAGCCATCGTGTCTCTTTAAAATATTTGCTCAATCTACTCATTTACCTTTTTAGCCTGGAAAAGTTTTCCAAGTTCATGTAATAGCATTTGAAGCAACTTTGGTAGCGATATTAGAATACATCTGCAATTGTAGAAATACAGAATGTAATTTTGACATATGAATGAAACCTCAAACTTCTAGATACATGTAAATATACCATATGTATCCAAATTCAATTTCAAAGATCTGCTATAGTGATACATCTCCAACTTCTCGGACTTATTGATCCGCTATTATTCTTACCTAAGTTGCTCGGACTCTTCACTTTCGGTGCCACAACCGTGTCGACACGACGTGGGTGTGAATATGGGATCCGTACCCGATCTGGTCAACCAATTTTGGGTACTTTGACCAAAATCGACGGAGAAATTCTGGACAGATTCAATGGTTTCTGTAATCAAAACAAAGGTGAAATTGGAGAAAATGGAGTACCTTATATATAGAATTTCAATGTCACTCCTTTTCGTTTTATCTCCTTTCAGGATTCTCCTCAAGTTTTCCACGTAATATCTCATAATTTAGGTTTTAAAACTTTATCTTAAGATATTTGAATTGTTTTTAGACGAATTCCCAAACTCGCATTCATACCTGGATCCCTATTCCCGAATCTTAAAATTTGGATCATGAAGGATCCGACCTTTAGATCCGCACCCGTATCGGACACCCGTACCCAAGTCCGGAGCAACTTAGATTCTTACTCTCATAGAAAGGACCATTTACAGAGTCACTTGCCTATTTTGAATGTGTAATTGATTTTTTTTTAAAAAAGACCATGAATATTTCCCATTAAAATTAATGATTTCAGTAGATTTTGCAGAATTGGTAGGCAATATATTGCATTCTAAAGCTGTGCCTCTTGATGCTACGCACCACAAACACTGATATGTGGGTCTTCAGATGTCTGAAAACTTGTGGAAGTATTTAAGTGGTCCTCACTGAAAATCATTGCTGGATCTAAAACAATTTTAGCTAAAAGGAGTCAATCTGTCATCATGTAAAATGGGACCGCATCCCTGAAAATGCACTATAATGAATAGCCTTTCATATTGCTGATATTTGGTTTTCGTCATTTGCTGCTTCAACCTTCTTGTTCTTGTACTTGTAGCATATTTCATTTTTGGTCCTTAAAACCAAGATTTCCCCATACCTTTAGTAATTCTGATGGTGGTTTCTGTAGCAATTGTTGTTGGGAAATGCCACACCATTTGCTTTTGTATTATGATTGTTCAAATTCATGTTAGAAAAAACAGATGACAGCAATTTATTTTTTAAACATTAAGAAATGTTAGTTCAAAAGTCTTCTTATTGACAGACTCCTTCAAGGTTTGGTCTATAATTGTGCATCAATCGCGATTTGCTAAGTCTCGTAGTGTAACTTTCTTCGCTAATTTAGTTCATTTGTCACATGCAATGCAAAGGAAATAATTGTTTTGTCTGGGTTGCACATTTGGATTTAATTACTGTGAAGATTAAACATTGTTTTCTAAGAAATTTTGATGTTTCTTGGGACAGATGTTCAGTGTGCTTAGGGGATTACCAAGCAGATGATAAGCTTCAACAGATACCTGCTTGTGGTCACACATTTCACATGGATTGCATCGACCACTGGCTAGCCGCTCATAACACGTGCCCCCTCTGCCGTCTATCCATCCTTGCTCCAACTAACACTTGCACTGAAACACCTGATAGCAGCTCAGAAACTACTGACACAACTTCTAGTGAACAAGATGCTGAAGAAGCATCTCACCAAAGCAGCTCTGACTGTTGTGGGGATCCTCAAGTAGATCAATCAAATTCAGAGCCAGAAACCAGAGAAGAAACGGGACACATATTGTCTAATGAAGAAGAAAGTGATGGTCATAACTTTGACCACGACAGCGTCTCAAGAAACAGAAGTTATGACACTATGCAGGAGCGATGTGATTCAGTTTGATGTTCATAAGTTTAAAGAAGATAAAAATACTAGCCATAGTCCATACGCTGGCTAGATTAGATGCAGCTTGATGCATCACATAGGGATGAGACTGCAGGATGAATACGAGAGCATAAGCTTGCCCCTTTGTTCGAATTCCAGAGTAGCTCAGTCTTTCTGCGATCAAAGTTCATTGCGGTGCTCATGAAGTTTCGACTTTTCTCAGGTAATGGGAGGCAGAATGGCTCGCATAAATCACCATACCAGGTTAAGGCTTGCATCATTTTGCCGTCTGGGATAAGAAGAAGCTCAAACAATCCTTGGGCAAGAATACAAATTGTTGAAGTATCCGCAGAGTTACCTTTCTGAGTTATCAAGGTGAATTGTAAAGGGCTTCTTTGGTTTGGAGACAAGTTACGTTGAGATTAGTTATATTGAGATTTTCTATGCTGAGATTAGTTATGTTGGATTAATTTGATTTGTTGTATTAAAAATAGCATGTATTCGCATAATTTTTAAGTTGTTTGTTTATAAATATACCCTCCATCTTATTTAGTAGAAAAAGGATTTGAGGGACCTCATTTCATTTTCACTGTTTTATTCTGTTATAATTAATCCCCATACTATTATTCTACCTTTTGGCAGTGATAACTTATCTTGATACTGATTACTAGTTCTAGTATACTAATCTCAGAATTAGTAACCGAACAAGCTAAACTTTTATTTCAGGATTATCTATGCTTGTCCAGCTACCAAATACAATGTATGCTTTTTTAGATAATCAATTTCAAGTTGGGATTACGTCAAAAGTGCTTTTCCAATTTGTGGCCTTTTAGCTTATTATCACTTTTAGTTTGACCAATATTTTATTTCTAATATTTTCTCTTTCTCAAAATACACTTTGCAAAATGAACTCCTAATTCCTTTTCCATTTTGTTTTAGTCATTTGTTCTTCTCCTTGTATAAATACTACTTACTACAAAGTAATTAATTCATAATTTTATAAATACGTTAACCACATATTAGTCATTTTAACAACAACAAAAAGATTATTTATTAAACATTTATTCTTAATTTCAAGTTTCCGGAACTCCTATTTGAACAAGTACTAACTCCTTATTTATAAGATCAATTCCAACAACAAAACATATTTTTACACGCTGCATGTTTACCAACTAGTATTAGTGCTAGTGCTATTTAATTCAACTAGCCCAAATAATAGTGCAATCAAGCAGGAACATAGGTAGGTAGGAATTAGGATCAAAGGTTCGGTTAGAAAAATTATATTATTTATATATAGTTAAAATTATTAATTTTTATGTACGTATAATACATGTTGAAACGTTTGATTTATTGATGTGTTTACTTTTCGTATTTTGAACCTTTTGATGAAAATTTTGGCTCCGTCCTTGCAATCAAGTTGACTTGGCTACTTTCTCTCTCTCTCTCATTATCAAGTTAAGTCCCATAGTACACCATAAAATGAGTATTTTTCTTTCTTTCGGTTTGGGTTTGCCACTTTGCCCCTTCAACACTAATTAGATACACCCATGGACTTCAATTCTTGAGGGTTGATTTTTCATATTGTCACTCAACCAAAGTTATTATCTCATAAAGTTACTTTTTTTCTTGATTCGAATTTTCTTCAAAAAAGAAAGTGACTTTCTACAATAATAACTATTAATTGTGTGACCATCTAAGAAATCATGTTAAACTACCTTTTCTTGAACTGTAGTGAATCATACTGTGAGTTTTGCTTGATTCATTTACTCGTTGGTTGGAAAATATGCCGATAGCTACGTTTGCTGTTTGATTTTATTCTGAGAAATAGATGTGCTTCTCTGGTTCTCTGCTCCATTTTTCCTGATAGCAAGCCTTTTTACTTAGACTAGTATAGATACCCGCGCGATGCGCGAAATATTTTTCTACGAAAATATCATTAAAAAATACTATATTATTCATTTGAAATAATAAAATTGAAATTATGAAAAAAATTTAGTGTACCATATTCACATATTTTAAATTAGTTATGAAATATTTAAAAAAAAAACATTAATGGTGAAATTGTAATGAATCGTTAATATATAATCACAAGCACAATTACTTTAGATATTTGATATGCAAAGAATGAAATTAGTATTCTTATAAAATTTCGTTGATGATTTTAAAAAAGAATAAATGTAAAATATTAAATAATTTTTATTTTGTATATTTGTAACTAATTAAGATATGTGATTACATTTTTTAATTAAGATATGTGGTTGCATTTTTTATCTTTCATTTAATTTTTTTTTTAATTTATTAATTCAAAATCAACAATTGCACTAAAAATACTTGATTGTGTCTAATTCCAGTTCTTCTTATTCTGAATTTTAAAATTTACCTCTCAATTAAAAACTAACTAAACACATATAATTTATTATATAGCTCATTAAAATAAATTAAAGAATTTTCCTACCCCGCCCCCCCCCCCTCCCCTCCCCTCGCAACACACCCATAATTTTTTCATAAAAAAAAAAAATTGCCTATCCATCCCTACCTACATCTACCACTCCACATACCCCAGCCCACCCTCACCCGACCCACCGCAATCCCCTACCCTTACCCTCCCAACCACAACATTTTTAAATTAAAATATTTCTAATCTTTTAAATTCAAATTTAAATTCTAATCATATTAATTTGTTAAAAAAAGATTAGTTTATTCTTCTTCTTTATCCTTACTCTTCTCAAATATAATGTATATTTATCTTATAATCTATATATTTGAATTGTGATAAATATTTGAAATCAATGAGATGATGATGATGATGATAATAATAATAATAATAATAATAATAATGCGACTACTACTACAACTACTATTAATTTAGTAAGACTTTGAATTAATTTCTTTTTGTGTTACATTTCATAAGCAGTTGAGTTTTCTTTTCTTAAATTTCAAAATATAAAACACTGAATTTAAATTTAAGTTACTTAGATTTTTATATTTTAATGTTCATTTGATTTGTTGTTTATTGAGATTTTAGTTACATGATATAAAACATATAAACAACACACAAAATTAATCATTTATTTTAAGTTTATACATAAATGTAAATTTGCAAGTTTAAAAAGAATAAATTAATTGAAATAATTAAATGCCTATAAATCTATTGTATAATTAATTTGCAAGTTTAACCAGCCGGGCATGTCCAATCTAGCAATCAGTTTTTCTTTTTCTTGAGCTGTAATTCTCACTTTGGTTAATAAAATTCTTTATTTATTCAAAAAAAATAAAAATAATAATCTTCCTAGAAGAGAGTAAATATGAAAATATGATGCAGTACTGTTCCAGAGTCCTTTATGTTTAAGAGAAATATATTAAGACAAAAAAAGGTGATATAATAATATTTGTGCACATACAAATATATTTGCATCCATTCTTTACACAAATGATCTGATAAATCTCCTTTATATATTTCAATTTTCCATTGCACTTGATTTTTCATATATTCATTTCGTATTTTTGAGAGATTTACGTACATCTGATCTGTGGAAACTTCAGCTTTCTTAGCTACATCTGTGACCAAAGATAAATATAATGTTAATTATAAATAATAATAAAATAACTAAAAAAAATTAAGCAAACATACCTTGATAGCTATTCAGAGAAATCTGATAAGCATTACCTAAAATGTTTTTATCCATGGTCGGTACTGTTTCAAAAGATAAATATAATGTAAATCATAAATAACAATAAAACAATTTAGAAATTAAATTAACCATCAACAACATATATTGGTAGTTATTCAAAGAAATCTGATGAGCATTACCTATAATCTTTTTATTCATGATAGGTACATCTGTGACAAAAAATAGATATAATGTTAATTATAAATAACAATAAAATAATTAAAAAGCTAAATTAAGTATGAATAACAACATACCTTGGTAGTTATTCATAGAAATCTTATGAGCAATATTACCTATAATCTTTTTATCCATTGGAGAAATTCTCTATGACAAAAAAAAATTATTAAAATATAATTCACAAAGGTTTTTCTTTAGCTTTATATATTGTTAACATCATAGTATTTTGAATAAAAAGAATAAGAAAGGACATAAATATGACTTTATTTCTCTGAAAATTACATATTCATGAGAAGCAACAAAGAAGAATGTTACTAACCTTGATACTTCAGCCAAGAGATGAAATTGAAATACATATACCAATATTCTTTGATCTTATATATAATGGTCTTCATAGTATTTGAATTGCGGCAGATTCTTATTTTAAATAGCCAATTGTTATGTTTCATTTTTATTGTATTCAACTAAAAAATGATAACTAATTTTTAAAAAAATACTTATCTTAAAGTTAAAGCATATTGATAAGATTGGAAGGATATATAAAATAGGACTCTTTCAAAAATGAAAATATTACATATTATAATTTTGATTTTAGTGCTTTTGTTAGTAAATAAAGTATGAGTGAATAAATACATCTGATAACTTCTTTAAAAAAAAATTATAGGTTTATCTTTGAGAAGATATTGTATTTCCAATTTAAATTCAAAAAGTTACCAAAAAAAAAAAATTCAAATTCAAAAAAATTGACCAAATTATTATTATTATATAATACTACGTGTGGTAATACTACTATTGATAGAAGATACCACTATTACTACTGCTATTACACTATTACGTACTGCCACTATTACTAATTTTTTAAAATTATTATTACTTCTATTACTACTATTACTATTACTACAACTACACATACTACGTACTACTGCTATTACTATTATTTATTATTATTATTATTATTATTATTTTATTTTCATTTAATAGTTAAATAATTTATATTCAAATATGATTTAAAATATTTAAATTTTAAAAGAGATAAGTTTATGAGAGAGTAAAAGTCTATTTAGAACTTTTCAATCATGAATTTCTATTTTTAAGCTAAGAATTTTTTTAATTACTATTACTATCATTACTACTTTTTTAATTCAAAATTTTTATTACAATATTATTATTAACCTTATAAGAGAGGCTAAGAAGCTAGAACTCCATACCAATTTAAATTTCATTTAAATTCAAATTCAAATATCATATTAGTTTGTGAAAAGAAGATTAATTTGTTATTCTTTCTTATCCTTACTTTTTCAAATATAATGTATATTTATCTAATAATCTATATATTCAAATTTAGATAAATATTTAAATCAATAATAAATATTATTATTATTATTATAATATTATATTATTATCATTATTATTATTACTACTATTACTACCACTACTATTACTACTACGTATGTACTATTACTATTGTTTATTTATTTTTTTTTATTATTATTATTATTATTATTATTGTTACCACAACTACGACGTATGTACTGCTACTACTGTTATTATTGTTTATTTGTTGTTATTGATTTGTTAAAAGAATATTAATTTGTTATTCTTTCTTATCCTTACCTTTTTCAAATTTTTTTCTTCTAAAAGCTTAATATTTTAAAATTTTCAATCCTTTAATTCAAATCTTTTATTACAATATTATTAAGCTTTGTCTTAAAACTGCTAGGTGGCTTATTCTTGTGCTGCCACTTGGCTTCTTGTGGTGCTTTTACTTTTGCTTTTATATATATATTACCAATATTGCCAGGTTATTGAAGTGTACGAACTATTAGTACTTTTCAGTGTGTCCCTGCAATGCGCAAGTGACATTCGTGATATGTTCCTGTTTGGATTGGCTTGGACTGTACTACATACACAATTGAATTAATCTCGTCTTTAAGACTGCTAGAAGCTGCTAAATGCTTAGCCTATGATCAAAGGCTTGAAGGAGATGTACCTCAAAGTTGGCCCGATCAAAAGTTGGTTCGTGGGAGGAGGATTTGTTCAAGTTTATATAAGCACAACACTAGTTCAGTCCCAATTAATGTGGGATCTAAACCCACTATAACACACCCTTCACACCCAGGTCTAACTGGAGCGTGAATGAAAGCACAAACAGCGATAGACTTGACTGATCTGATGCCTATTTAGCAAGCAATCAAACCTACGCAGAATCAGAATAAAGAAGACAGAGCATAGAAAGGTTGTAACAGTTCATACTTTGTAATCCTAAACTGCATACACTGTAATCCAAAAATCAAGAGAAAAAGAAGAAAAGGAATATCACACAATCACTAATGTATTTAAAAAGAATATCCATTCTCAAATTCTTGAATCCCCCAAACACCGCTCTCTTAACCATCAGCCTCTTGAATTTTCGCCTTTAGCTCAATAAAGTCCAACATTAATTTTTCAAAGAAGTCAGGCATATTTAATTCTGAGTTCGCGTTTGCAAAATCAGGAATCGCAGGTTCTTGAATTTGAGAAGTATATAGCTCCTACTGACCATTCTCTTCTCCAGGAGCCTCTTGAATTTCCACATGACTGCTCCTAATACAATAGTCCACACCACCAGATAGTAGTTCAAGAAAGCTTTTACCCTCATTAACACCAAAAGTACAACCGTCTTGCAGTGGTGATAGCTGATATTGCGGCAGGTCCTTGTCCAACGACACTCGTTCCTTAGGCAGATTAATTTCTGGAATCACCTTCTCAAATTCATGAATCCCCCAAAAATCGTTCTCTTCACCATCAGCCTCTTGAATTTTCGCCTCAAACTCATCAAATTCCAACATTAATTTTTCAACAACATTGATAGGACTGATCATCTCAAAGTCCTGATCCAACATGTCCATTATTTCCAGATCATTATGTTCTTGAATTTGAGAAGTAGTAGGTAGCCCCAACACAACATCATCATTCACTTCGCCGGCAGCCCCTTGAATTTGCACCTCATGTTCATCAGATTCCACCATTGATTCAACTTGGATAGGAGTGCTCGCATTATATTCCTGATCCATCAATGGCTCAACAGAATTTACCTCTGATTCCACCTCTGTATCCATAATAGTTGTGACATTGCTACATCGAGTACCATTAGGAGATTTTCTTGGGGACTTCCTTTTAATGGCACAAATAACATAATCTCGAAATTTAGACGTGCTGAACTTATTAAGAATAGTTTCACAAAACACATATTCCTTCATGAGCCACTTGCCATCATCAGGACAACACCTAGACGTCTCATAGCAGCGACTCTTCTTTCGTCCGATAAGCAAAGACTTCCTCTGATTACCAAAACTACTCATAATCACATTTTTCCCCTTATCTTGCTGCTTCCAAGTCCCAAGTTTTTCACCCACAATCCTGCAAAATCTGTCCTTTTTCTTGTCTTCTCCCCCAAGGGACTTGTTCTTTTTCTTTATCTTGTTCTTGTGCATTGGCGTTATAAAGTATCGATAAATACTAGTATCCCCATCATCTTCTCCTCCACAATGACACCCGTAACGATAAGTTACCCAAGGTTCTTGTTTGTATACATCATGTTCAGTGATATAACCATCATCACGCAAGTCTTTTCCAGCAATAAACCTCAGAAGGAATGTGAGTAACTCCGAATCCGTAGGATGAAATCGATACCCTTCTTGTAACTCCATCACTATTTCTTCAAATTGATATTTTTCAAAGAGAAAGAGAGAGTATAGTGGCGAGAAAATTTTGAGAGTGTTTATGATAACTGTGTTGTAACAGTCACTCGCTATAGCAGGAGACTACAACAACAACATATCCAGTGTATTCCCATAAAGTGAGGTTTGAGGAGGGTAAAGTGTACGTAGTCCATATCACTACCTCATATGAAGTAGAGAGGTTGTTTTCGATAAACTCCCGGCTCAGGACAGATAACAGTATAATAAACAAAAAAAAATAAAAACAAACAATAAAATGGGATAACACACCGCTAGATGATAAAAGAAACAGGATTCCAATAGAGTAATACTATAAATTATCTATTCGAAATCACAAACACCACCAAAACACTACGAACAAGAAACTACAGGCAGGAGACTCTTCGTAAAATTAACCATTATAACAGTCGTACTCAAATATTGTGTAATAATATTTTATAAGAAATATATTATGTAAAAAAGAAAATATTTATGCTAATCATCCTTAATGTCATGCACATAGTAAATTTCAAGTTTGAATATCTAAAACGAAAATTGCATTTAAACGATGACCATCAATTATTATCATAACTTCACGAGTACCAACTACTGCTATTTGACTTTTTTACATTTATACTCGTTCTAATTTTTTTTTAATTAAATTAGTTAACAAATACATTTCTCTTCTTGCTACGCAAAATCATTAAACTATTTTTTTGCGTACTTTTGTTTATAACAACTAAATGAGATCTGAACACCAAATGTCAGTATACATATTTAACAACACCTCACTATAACAGCCATGAATTTTTCAAGCAAACATTATCATTATAACGAAGTTTGACTGTATCGTAAAAATTAATAAAACCCTAAGTAATAAATTACTATAAAATACAACTAAAGATTAATCTATAAGATATTAGCTAACTATTAATTGAGAACCTAACAACAATTGTGTAACCCTAATTAATGATCCATCAATATATTTATCAATTTAAATTTTAAAATAAATCATAAGCTGATTATCAATTACTAAAATTTCTTAAAGATATTTCCATGAAAAACACATCTTAATAGTGTGATTATCAATTTGGAATAAATCATAAGCAAATGATGAATATAGTATTTGGAAACTTAGGATCTGAATGATATAAAACAATGTACTCTGTTTGCTTATATGCATGGGATTTTTTTTAAAAAAAATATTTTAAATTTAATTGTTAGTTTTTTCTTCTCCAAGAATTTCATAACTAAAAAGGAAGACGATGAATTTGTTCAATTTTTTTATTTTTTTTTTAAAAATAAGATCCTAGTAGGAAAAGAGCCATCGATACATATTTTAAAGAATTTTTCGTAAAGGAAAAAAACATGGATGCATACGGGGTGGAACCAGGTAGGATCAAGGGGCTCAACCTAATCACCTTTAACGAGAAGTTACATTGTTTGTATATGATTAAAATTAATTTTTTTTATGTATATATATATATAATAGATGTTGAATCCTTTTTGACATTTTCGTGTAAATACTTCTTTATATTTTGAACCCCTTACAAAAAATTCAGACTCTGCCATTGAAGACATCTATATTTATTATTTGAATTTCAGAAATATTTAAGGACATTATGATAATAATAGACCATTAATTTGGTATCATAAAAAATGAAGAAATTCCAAATATCACCATTTTGAAGTACTCCATCAGTATTTGTCCATGTTACTAAAAATAAATGTCTAATTTAGAAAATCAATAGATAATTTACTCATTTGTTCCCATTTTATCCTTGATATTAAATACTATTCATTATCAATATATTTCTCAAATCATTAAATTTATCACATTCAAAGGGTGATATTACCCCTATTATACTTTGTTTCTTAAGGTGTCTATCAATGTAATAGTGGACAAGTATTGTTGGATAGAGGGATTAAAAAAAGAATTTTGAAGTATCCAAATATTTGTTTTACATTCTTTTAGTATCATTTTTAGGTATGACATTATAGTTGGATTTTTTTCTTCCATCGAATTTAATGTTTTTATTTAGTTCTATATAGGGAGGGGTGGGGGTGGACATCGAGAGAATAATTTGGCCAAATTAAGAGGGCATTCGTTGGATGTTTATCCTGAGATAATTGACTAGTTGAAGTTAAATGAAATTAAATTAGTTTAGTATATTGTTTAAATTAAAAATTTAACTATTGAATTTATATATATATCAACCTCGCTCTGCCAAGAATTGAGAGTCTACGCCGACACTTTCTCATTTTAACGGTTTATCATTGATTTTAGAACAGATAAATTTATAGGTGAGTCAAGAACAACGTTACGATTTTAGCTTCGAGTTAGTAGCAAGAGTTTGTAAGATAGTAAATAGACAAAGTAAATAATTCAAACGATAAGCAAAATAGAGATCGAGAATAAATATGAACAACTACGTGGTCCATGACTCTTTAACTACGAGCCGATCATGACAGTGATTGTTAGATTATCGAGCGTGACATCAAGAAACAAGTGCACAACTCGGACAGTAGAGAAAGCTTAAGAATAAAGCTAAAGAATATTATTGTTTGAGGATAGAGAGGAGCAAAATAAGATCGCTTTACAATGGGGGAGGGTGTGCCTATTTTTCGATACAAAGACTGCTCCCAACCAATGATAGAGTGTCACTTTAAACCTACAACACAAAAACTGTTGTTTTCTGGGTTTAGTAAATTTGTATTTTTCAATAATAACTTCAATCACATGTTCAAACTAAATAAGAACAATCATATGAAGTTGTAACTTTGTATTTCGCAACTTTGAACCTCAGAATAGGTTCAACCCAACTTATGAACATCAAATTTAAGTTCAAGAACAACAAAGAAGTTCAACAACTTCAAACACAAGTTCAACAACTATGAACTGTCAAAATGAAGTTTCTACTATTTTATGGAAATAGCAAAACCGTAAGAAAAGAGATGAAACAGAAATGTAGAATCAAGTCCATCGAATTCACGGTGTGTCCTTAAGGAATTTATTCCCCTCAAGTACCCGAGGTTATGGAATCTTTCCTCCCAGGATAAAATGATTCACTTCAGTAGAATAGTGGTACCTCAAATTCTATCGAACAACGGACTCACTCAACGATTTGATGATCACACTTGAGTTTTTCAAGAAGAAGAAAGTGTTTTTCTTTCACTAAATTCGTCACCATACCTGAGAAAAAATTCAGGTATTTATAGCCAAAAGGTGGTGCTTCAGAAAGGAAGCAATGGTTCTCAAATGGATGCACTGTTTCAGACCGTCACCGACCTGCGCTGGCCACCTGCGTTCTCAGGTGACATTTCGGTCAGAGGCAGAAACTTCTGCCTGGCCTGCGCTCGCAGGTGACGACCTGTGCCCGTAGGTCGTCTTTTTCGTTTTGAAACAGTGTCTCGAAGGGTCACGTCCCTTCGAGATGCGTTGTGACATGCATCCACACATGCCATGTGCGTTCACAAATGGAGAATATTTTCGTATCGGATTTTTGGATTAAAAACTTCACTAATTCTTAAAGTTCAAATGAATTTTGTCCAAAAAGATAGTCTCTCGATCATTTGACGAATCCGAAGCTGAAGCCAAAGCCGAGCGAGCAACTACGATGACGGCACAAGGCTTGACTTGTTCTTGCCTCACTATCCACATGAAGGAATGCATCTCAATATATGCACAAGAAAGTTTATTCTCCCACCAATGTGGGAGAAACACTTTAAAGTGAAAACACAATGCACTTTTTCCCTCCATTTTCCATTCACATTTTGTCACTAGAACCCAACAAAAACCAATGGATGATGCCCACTTGCCATTGAGCCGTTGGAGCGTGTCAGCCTAATATTGGGGGT
This sequence comes from Capsicum rhomboideum, assembly GCA_031232105.1. Lineage (NCBI taxonomy): Eukaryota > Viridiplantae > Streptophyta > Magnoliopsida > Solanales > Solanaceae > Capsicum > Capsicum rhomboideum. Next base: position 13,621,317 of record CP124713.1, on the reverse strand, counting down.
CTGGTGCGGTTCAGCTGAGGATTGCATGTGCACCTGAGAGCTCTTACACACTGTCCTTCTGTCTTTCCTTCTATGTGCGGTCACCATCGTTGTTAGTCTCAGATTTAGAAAAAAATAATCTCCACATAAAAATCTAGCATACATTATACAATATTTTGTTGATTATTTTTTTCTTTTTCATATAAAATAGGGATAATTACAAAAAAATACACATATTAAATATACATCGCAGTTTCGTGGTAAAAAAAATACATTACATTTTTACAGTCCAAAACCTGAATTTGGTCACGGAATAAAAAGTAGCTTTCTTTTGTATAACATTGTCTACTTATGTATATTATATTGTATATACAATACAGTCTTTTTATTATATTGCATAATGTTATATATACAATTATTCAATAATATACATAATTATACAAATATATACATTTGTATATATAATGTTTAAACAATGTATCTACATTGTATAAGTGTGTATAAAATGGAGAGGAACAAGAAAATCATCGAAATAAAAAGATTGTATTCTATATACAACAATATACAATATAGCATACAAATGTATATAAAAAAAAATGTATTTCGTCTTCTTCCACGAATTCAAGCATCAAATTCATTCAAAAACACTTTAAAACTACATCAAATCATCCAAAACTTCAGATTTAGGCTTCTTAATACGTAACCGATCTGTTGAAATCATACCCACTCAAAATAGAGCTTATTTACAAAAATTTAATTTTCAAATTTTGAAGCTTGGAACTTCAATAATGGTTGAACATCCAAAAAAATTCATGCTACAACAGTGAAATTGTAATGTAAATTTGCTATATGCTTAGTCTATGAATTTTATAAACCTGTATTCCCTTAAATGTTCATTAGTTGTAGCAATAATGAACAACTGTTAAACATTTCACGAATTATAACGGTGAGAGTGATTAATGGTGTATGAAAAATGTGAGACAACAATGGTGTCTTTTGTGAGTATAACTGGTGAGAGGAATTGCTAGTGTGGGGTGGAATGGAGGGTGACCTGTGTGTGTAAATTGTGGAGAAAATTGGGTGGAATAGATGAATCTCAGGTTAAGTTAGCTATGGATGATAACTAACATTTTAGGAATATACAATTGGGCTATTTTTGGTAAGAACTTAAAAAGTGAGCTATATTTTGTAATGCAATATTATTGAATACACTTTTATGTAATTTTTCCTATAAAATATAGCAATGCTAATACAATGCTTGGTACATATTTTTCTTTTCGCGTAACTAACGCATGTATAAATTATAAGAGTATCTAAATAGTATTTTATGTATGATAAAAAATAAAATAACCACTTATACCTATTCACTATTTCAAAAATAAATTTTTATTTTTATTTTTACTTTTAACCTATCAAGAAAAATTATTTTTTTCATACTTTATTTTTAGCATTAATTACTCATTCTCTAAATTATTTTTCAATATCTAATACTAAACATCAATTTATATATATATATAAAATGAGATAACATAACTATGTTAATTATTATTTTTTAATAAACTAGGTAACAAGTAAAAATAAGCGGAGCCGTACATAACTAATCATGCAATCGGCAACCAAACGACACCTCAACATTTATCAAGAGTACTATTTTCATTTTTAATCAACTATACCAACTGATAGTGCAGTCTAGTTGACTTGGCCAATTTCTCCTCTCATTATGAAGTTTTTTTTTTTTTCCTGCAGTATTCACATTGACATCTGATTAAATTTACAGTCATATCAAAAAATCATATTAGAAGTAAAGTATTTTTTAACAAAAACTATTCAATATTTATAAAATTCGAACTTGAGAATTTTAATTAAAAATAAAGAAGTATTTAACACTTCGCGAAACTTTTGATGTCTTTATCAAGTTAAGTCCCACGGCACACCATTTTTTTTTGGTAAACCCACAGTACATTATAATATGTAGCAAGTATTTGATTTTTCTTTATATTTTCTGTTTGACCATAAACTTTCTGTAATTTTTCCGATCTGTTTTTTTCTCCAAGATTTGAACTTTCCCTGCTTAGATTCAATGAGAAACAATATGGGTTTTCCACTTTGCCCCTTCAACACTAAATAGATACACCATGGACTTCATTTTTGAACATTGATCTCCAGTATTTTTGTGGCTGGGCCAACTTTTTCGCACCTCGACTAAGTCCATGTGATACCTGTTACCTTTCGCTAGCAACAAATATCAGGTAATTTTGTTTACCGAGGCTAGGACAGATGGGAAGAATCGCCTAATTTGTTTTGTCTCTGCTGGGATTTACTCCATTTATTTTTTGTGATTTTGTCTCTTTAATTTTTGGATAATCTTGGCTAATTGTTTAGCTGAATCTTGATTGCTTTGGCTCTTGAAGAAATTTCTCCAAAAATCTGAGCTTTTTGACTTTTTCAGACATTGACTGATTAGCTAGCTAATTTGTATGTGATATTTAGTTTATTAAAAGATGGGTTCAGTGAGAAAAGCTGTTTACTATTGTTCAGTATCTAAAGGGGGTCAACTTATATATGCATATAATGGTGGAGATCATGAGATTGAGAATTTAGCTGCATTGTGTTTGGAAAAGGTTCCACCTTTTCATAAATGGTATTTTCAAACTATGGCTAAGAAAATTTTTGGGTTCTTGATGGAAAATGAAGGGTATGTTTACTTTGCTATTGTAGATGAGGGTCTTGGTAATGCTAAAGTTCTAAGGTTTCTAGAACAGTTAAAGGATGAATTTAGGAAAGTGGCGAAAAAGGGTTCTTGTTGGACTATGTCGAATTTAAACTCACTTTGTTTGCAAGGAGAACTAGTTCCTGTTATTTCACCGTCTAATGATGCTAGTAGGCAAATTGAGGGCGGGGCTTCGGCGAATGCCTTGTTATTGGGTAATCAAAGTAGACAAGAAAATAAGAAAATGAATGATCATGTAATTGCTATGAGAGATACTGAGGTGGAGGAGCATCGAAAGTCTACAGAACTAGTTAAGGTTGATCCAGGAGTGGTAGATACGAACGATCAAGGTACATCAGTTTCTCCAATTATGTCACAGAAAGAGTTGTGCTTGGTAAGGAGCACAACAAGCTCTCAAAACTTTCAAAAGAGGTGGTGCCGCCATGTACGCGTTGTCCTTGCCATTGATGCTGTGGTATGTCTTGTGTTGTTTGTGATCTGGTTAGTTATTTGTGAAGGTACAAAATGCCTTCACTGAAGTTGTTCCGCTGTTACCTTATCTTAATGCTTGGAGCCAAGGAGGTCATTGATTCTAGCCTTTTGAAATACTTCAGCAGTTCAGTGTTGCATCACATAAGCATTTCCGAAGAAAGTGGATAATGAAATTAACAAATCAAGCAGCTTTTATACTTACATCAAGCATACATTTCATCAAAGTATTGTTAGAAACTCATTTTTTGTACAGGAATCACTTTTTTTAAGGCTAGAGTAGGGGATGCAGTAGATTTCAACCGATGTGAGGTTCTTGTTGGCTATTTTTGTCTAAAGTTTGTTGCAGCTTCATTGTTAGTGTACTCCTTGTAACTACCACATGAGTGCAAATATTTGCAAATATTTTTGTGTTCTTTTTCTACTGGATTGAGACAGGTCTAAGTGGAGAAATATGGAGCCGATCCCAACTAGCTTGGTGCTGAGACATAGTAGTGGTTGTAGTAGTTTCTTTCTTTTCCGCTGCATCCTGTGTATATACAAATGCCTGGTTAAATATATTTCTGCAGCTTTTCTTCAATTAAAAGTTTGTTTTGAAATCAAATACTGCATTTGTCTACTTAATGCTATGTGAAACTATGCCTATATTCCTTCTCCATCTATTGTAAGTCTACTTATCCTATAGCATTTTTTATGATCCCTTGAGCATAATAAATAAAAATGTTTGAAGCAAAGTACTGGTAAAACATTATTTTCTACTCTGTGTTCATCCCTGTAGTAATCGAATGAATTCAGTTGTCAACATAAAAGTGTAAAGTGTCTTCCTTCCTTTATGTCTTTTACTGTTGAGTATGAGTGGGGTGAGGGACTGTACTCCTTTACTTTGCTAGCGAATTGCTGTGCCGAACATCTTAAGAATTGAATGATACTCCTCTGCTCAGAATGTTCAACACGCTATCAGATGGTAATATTTGGCTAGTCAATCTTCTTTCAAGAACTCAAGTTCATGAACAATTAAAATATAGACAACAAAAGGATGTTATTTCTCTTTCCCCATCATACTAATTGTAACTAGTACTTTACATGTTCTTTTTGTCTTGCACAAGTTATGTTGGCCTCTTAACTCTATGCGCAATGAAATGTATTTGTACTGGGAAAGGGGGAGTGAAGTTACTGAAAGTCATCTGTGCAAGTGCCAGTAACCACAAGAAGATGGCAGGCTACAACAACTACATACCCGATGTAATTCCTCAAGTAGGGTATGGGAGAGTAGAGCGTACACATACCTTACCCCTACCTTGGGAGGTAGAGAGGCTGTTTCCATCTTCACATAAACTTACACTTGCATATGTTCTGAAGGGGGCGGGTGGTTAATTTCCTCGGGGAAAAAAAATTACAAATGTAGACTAATTCCAATTAGATTGATGTACTCTTGTTCCATGAACATGGGCGACATGGATAGGAGCAATCAGATGGAATTAGTAAGTGAATCTCTTTGGTGGTTTAATGGAGGGGAATGAACAACAGGAACTGTCATATTTGAAATAGCCTATATGTTTGACATTTCATCATAATTAGCTGATCAAGCTGCATTTCCTCGGTGCTCAAAAGTTATTAACTGAAGCAGAATATCGCATTGAAGGCCATACTATGAAGAAAGGGGTAGATCAAGCCTCAATTAGTTGTTTAGGGGCTTGGGCAACTTCATGGTACTATTTGGTATTTCTTTTTCTTCATTGGTGTGTCTGTTGATTCTGTGTTGCAAAGTATATTAATCACCAGCCTCCTTCAGGACGTGTGCGAGTGTAAGTATATTTACTGTGCAGGTGACTTCTTAGACTTGATAGATATGAATCCAGCAAACTTAGCATATCTTTGTTTTTCCCTCTCTAGGAATCTCTCAGCCATTAAGCTCAGAGGTACGAGAATTTTCATCGAGTTCCTTGAGATTCTGTCACAGCTAGATGCAAACTTCATGTTGTGTGAAGTTGTGGGATCCTATTTTCAGTAACTTCTGCATTTTCCATTCAGCTTTTTAGCCTCTTACTTACTTCTGATAGACAGCATTCGACACAGTTTTGATGTTAAACTAAATTACGTACCTCTTCTTAAACTGTAGAGGAATCACGCTGTGAGTTTTGCTTGATTCATTTACTCCTTGGTTGGAAAATATGTCAATGGCTACGTTTTCTTTTTGATTGTTCTGAGTAGTAGTTATACTTCTCTAGTTCTCTGCTCCATTTTTCTGTCTAATGATAGGCTACCATTATTACCAAGTTATTCATGTGTACCAACTTTTAGTGCTCCCTCCGTTTCAAAAAGAATGACCTATTTCGACTTGGTACGGAGTTTAAGAAAATAAAGAAGATTTTTGTATCTTGTGGTCTCAAATTAAAGTTATGTCAAGTGTACCGAAATGTGAATTCGCGATCGAAATGAGCCAAGGTAGCAAGAAAGTGACCAAAATAAGTCACTGATCTAATTAGTAACCAAAACAGGCTATCCGGAATTATTTGTTCCGTTTTACCATATTTAGCTAACGTCTTCGTTAACTGTCAGGAACAGTTAAAAATCTTAAAAAATGGAAAAAAAAACCTCTGAGTTATATAACACGGAAGTAATAAGTCCGGGTTTCAAATTATTTTATTTGAAACCCGGACTTAATACTTCCATGTTATTTTAAAATTTTTATTTTAAAGAACACGGAAATTTTATTTTCGTGTTCCACTATAAAGTTTTTTTTTATATAACCCGGAAGTAATAAGTTCGGATTTCACTTTAAATTTATTTTTTATTTAAAACTCGGAACTTTTTTATGAATATTTTCATCACTACCAAACAACCTGAGGAAAAGGACTTCATCCAGAACTTTACAAATCGTTAAACTTTTAGTAGTACTACACACTATTGATCACAATATGTTACACAAAATATTCATTTAAAGTGATGAAAATATTCACAATACACACTTTTAAAAAATTGATAGTGATGAAAATATTCAAAAGTTCCGGGTTTTAAATAAAAATAAATTTAAAGTGGAACCCGGACTTATTACTTTTGGGTTATATAAAAAGTAATTTTATAGTAGAACACGGAAATAAAACTTTCGTGTTCTTTAAAATAAATTTTTTAAAATAACACGAAAGTATTAAGTCCGGGTTTCAAATAAAATAATTTGAAACCCGGACTTATTACTTCCGTGTTATATAACTCGGAGGTTTTTTTTTATTTTTTAAGAATTTTAACTGTTCCCGACAGTTAACGGAGACTTTAGCTAAATATGGTAAAATGAAACAAATAATTTCGGGTAGTCTATTTTGGTTACTAATTAGATTAGTGGCTTATTTTGGTCACTTTCTTGCTACCTTGACTCATTTCGGTCGCGAGTTCCCGAAATGTCTTTTAATCTTGGTCATTCTTTTAAAACAGACTAAAAAAAAAAAAAATCATTCTTTTTTAAACGAAGGGAGTACTTTTCAATGTGTCCTGCAATGTGCATGTGACTTTTTACTTGTGATATGTTCCTGTTGATTTGGTTTGGACTAAACTACATACACAGTTGAATTAATCTCATGTTCTTAATGTTGGTTTCGAAATCGAGAGGGCGTCTTGCATAAGCTAATAGTTATAAATCATGGTGGTGATGAATCAGATGACAAAAATACTAAACTAAAAATGATATTATTATTATATGGCTTGGCCAATTGGCCTACATATGAAAAACTAATATTAAAATATCATAAAAACTATGAGAGAAAAATCTCCCCTAAACAGGACTCTTTTGAGGATTACATTCTGAATGCTATTATGTTATGGTATAAGAAGAGGGGTCTTCTATTTATAAAGGTTCAAAATCTTTCCTTCAAGAAAGAGGTTAGCAAAATATGAAAGAGTTTAATATTTTTTTTCTTTTAAGAAAAGTAAAAATAATTATGGTATTACTTTTATTTTCCTTCCAAGAAAAGTAAAACTTAAATTTGGTAAGAAAATCAGGGCAAAAGCCCTAACAAATCTCTCTTTTTTGACTTGATTTTCTTGACAAAACTTGAATCGTCTTCTTCATATTACGTGCATGATTTTTGTTCTTCACATAATTTTCATCACTATTGTTTGGCATGTTTAAAAATGGAGCCCTTACGGGTTAAAAGTATTGGAACTCTTTCGGGTTGAAAATATTGGAGTCCTTTCGGGTTGAAAATATTGAAGCCCTTTCGGGTTAAAAATATTAGAGCCCTTTGCAAAGTTTAAAGTGAGCTTTATTTTTAAAAATATCGCAGCAGGATTGTTGAAAATATGATTGACAATTGTCTCCACATATTGTATTTGAACCTTCTTTTTTTTTTTTTGACAAAAATCTCCACTATCGCCAAGTTAGTTGCAACTTTGATCTTGAGATGTCTCCAATCTGAACCATCAACTCTGATACCACTTGTTGGGTTCGAAATCAAGAGGGCGTTATGCGGAAGCTAATAGTTGCAAACCATGATGGCGATAAATCAGATGACAAAAATACTAAACTAAAAATGATATTATTATTATATGGTTTGGCCAATTGGCCTACATATGAAAAACTAATATTAAAATATCATAAAACCTATGAGAGAAAAATATCTCCCTAAGCAAAACTCTTTTGAGGACTATATTGTGGATGCTATTGTGTTATGGTATGAGAAGAGTGGTCTTTTATTTATAGAGGTCCAAAACATTTCCTCCAAGAAAGAGGTTAGCCAAATATGGAAGAGTTTTATATTTTCCTTTTAGGAAATGTAAAAGTAATTATGGTATTACTTTTATTTTTCTTCCAAGAAAAGTAAAACTTAAATTTGGTAAGAAAATCAGGGTAAAAACCCTAAAACTTAAGACAGTTGGAAGCTACTCAATGCTTTGCCTACGATCAAAGGCTCGAAGGAGCTTTACCTCAAAGTTGGCTTTGATGGCTTTCAAACTAGCGGCATTGGCCACTTTTTGGCATGATTTTTGAAAAATAGCTATAGTTATGGAGTTTCAAATTTCGTGTGAAATATAATGGTCATTGGAACTCATGCCCTGATAATCAATTCGGTCATTATGGTCGGACTCTATTATGGATTTATGACCACATTCTCCATAAGGCCCTCTTATCTTTTCCTTCTTCGAGCTCTGATTAAGAAGGAACTGAGAAGAAGGTATCAGCAACACTGGAGCTTTGTAACATGTTGAAGAAGGCCCCCGAACTGAGGGTTTGTCCAGTGGAAGGGACGACTTTGTCTTCCCGGAAAAAGAATAGCTCCACTCTCTAGCTGATCCAAAATAATCTTTAATGTTTTGAATTCAAAAATGCTGCCCATGGAGCTTTGGCCTAATAGGCTTATCTTACATCAATTTGAGCTTGCTCAATATGTTCCTATTTGTTGGAATAATCTAGGACAAGTCTCCTCGATAGTTAGAAAAAGAAAGAGTAAATACTATCTTTCAATTTAGATCAATCAATTCTCAATCACTGGAATGATTGGCTTGCCCTTATTTTATATTGGTCTCTAATTTATGAACGCATAAATATATATATATATTTGTATCATAATATCTATGACTTCTTTTTTTCTAAAGAACTTAGGCCTCAGTAGGGATAAGTTCGATTGTTGAAGGGCAAAACTTAAAGATAGCTCAATTTAAAGGCAAAATTTAAGAGGCAGCTCGTGTTAAGAGAAATTTGTGCAATTTCAACGAAGTGTACCTAGCTCAATGTTCAATTGGGCTTCGACAGCTTCTATAAAAGTATCCACTGACTACTTTTCAGCCTATCTTTGAAAAATTATCACGGTCATGAAGTTTCAAATTTCACAAGTGAAACATACATCAAAGTTCGATGGGGCTTCGATGGTCGATTGGCCACTTTTGAATCATGTTCTTAAAAAATAGTCACTATCATGAAATTTTAATTACAAAGGCTAAAAAGTGATCATTTGTATATTTTACACCTCCATATGTGAAATAAAAAAGAAAAGGAAAACTTGGATCACACTACATATTTCTATTAACTTTTTGACTATCACAAACGCAATAAATATTCACAACCCCAAAAGATATAAAATACACAGTACTCTTCTTGCTTAGAGAATTCAAAATTGCTAAAACGGAAATGTCAACTGTCAATCTGTCATGCCATGTGTTCCATCCTATATTATAAGGGAAGAACAATATACAAAGTCTACAAAAGAATATAAATATTTATTTTTTTTGAGGATAACAAAAATTTGTTACGAACATTTAAAGAAATTAATGACAGTTAAACCTAGGTGATTCAATCAGTAAATCAATAAAATGTTGGAAAAACACAAACATACTTGTTCAAGAAATGTATCGTCATGCTAACAAATTTTTACTTGTGCATGGAGCAACCACCCATTCCTCGATTCAATCCGCAGCGAGCAGTAAAGCATATACATTTTTTTTGCTTTCTCGCCGCTCGGTATTCGATATCTACAATTTGGGGCTCGATTAATCCAGATTCGCACATGAAAGTATCATTTTAGGAGGTAAGGCGCTCCCTATAAAAAACGACTCCATACTCAAAGTTCAAACCTAAAACATCTGATTAAGGATAAAAGAATATTTACCACTTCCACCACAACCAATCTTTGATGGTTGTAAAACATATTAATGCATGCGCTACATATATATATATATTAATATCTGTTCGTAAGCAAATACTTTAAACATTCATTATCTGCAACTTGTACTACAGTAATATTGACAATCCACTTTTATAATTAGTTTGAAAGTTCAAACATCATCAGGATAACTACTGTAACATATAAGAATGATTGTGTTTGGTAAGATCGAAGTTGATGATTAATTTCTTTAATATGTTTGATAAAGTCATTTTTAGTGTGTTGTTATCAGAAAATTATTTTTACCAAACTGTAAAAATGACTTTTGTCTCACTTCTGGGCAAGTGTCATTTTCTTACATCTGCAACGCTTTTTCTTGATATTTTTACCATTATCTTAACTTTAGACTTTATATCACTTTCTTGTAACACTTGGTCATTGTTACAAAAAAAAAAAAAAAAAAAAAAAAATCAAACACCGATTTTGCTGGTAATATTCAATAATAATAAAAAATTCATGAAAACACTCGAGAATTTTGCTACTATTATTGCAAAAAAAAATTACGTTTTACTCATTAATCAATACTGAAAAATGTAATTTTCTTTTTTTCTTTATCGTACCAACACACTCTAATTACGGTAAAACCGCAAAAGTTGTGCAGAGTTCAATCAAAATTTCATAACAACATATCAAGATCTGAAGTCTAGTTAAATTATGCTCATATATGTGCTATGTGAAATACAGATAAACTCGCTATTTTTATGATACTATTTAAAAGAAGGCATAATATAATAGTATAGTCGTAGATAGTTTGGTTCATGGGATATCTCTCTCAACCAAGCAAAGTATAAATTCAATCTCAAACTTAATCCCGGATATTCCATCTTATCTCATTCAACTTAATACTATTTTAATTTATCTCATCTCCAAGATAGATCAACAAATTAGTCCAAAAATTATAATCTCAATACCATAATCTCGAGATAACTTAAGATGCAAACCAAATGACCCCTAGGAAACAGAAAGGAAGCGTATTATCGAAAGAATGAAATAAATGAACTTCCTTAAGGTCGTCTCCTAACATGTGCGAAGCTCGAGCTATGGCGACTGCATCTCCCACTTTTATTCACGTTATTATATACTATCTTCGATCCGTTTCATTTTACTTGATCCTCATATTAAAAGTAATTATTTCAATTTATTTATCTAATTCATAAAATCAAAAGAAATTTATCATTTTTTTTCAATACTGTCTTTATCATTAAATGACTACATAAAGTAATTAATAATGTTAGTTTATTAAATTTACTCCTAATAAATATTTTTTTAAGAGGAGTGTCAAGTCAGCATGGACAAAGTAAAACGAAACGGAGGGAGTGTATGCATGAAGAGCTCTACACTTTGACCTGTGGATACTAAATTTATTAAAAATTCAAAATCTCTTAATAATTCATAATTAAATACTGGCCGTCCTAATGAATTTGCGAATCCCGAGAAGGTTCTTTAGCAGTTTTTCCGCCAAAGCTTGCTTAAGAAACAATCAAATATCTCGTTAATTATTTCCTCGGGATCATTTATTTCATTTTATAGTACACGAAATTCAGGTTAAATTTTGTAATGGAACGCGTTTGTGCAGCAAGTGGACTTTAAGCAAGTTGATTACTCCCACCGTTTCATATTAATTGTTCCCTGATGACCTAACGGTCCTTTAGATCTTCGGATTCAAAGCTAGAGGTGACAAAAAAGTTACCACATGGATAACTAGCTTATGGCAGCCAAGCAATCACAGCGACATTGCTTTACACAATTCTTAAGAAAGCTTTAATTAGATGTGTATTTTACTAAATTAATCTTATTAAAAATACTTTGAATTCTAAGTTTTGATTATTACTACTACTCTATGTAGTTATTTAATACTAAGATAAAATGAGAAAGAAGTACTAGAATTCTCTTGATTCGCTAAAATGAACAAGTAAAATGAAGCAAATATTATTTTATATAAAGGCCAAGTAAAATGAGAAGAGAGTATTTAATTTGTATGCAGGTGCATGGCCAGGCTCTAAAATTATAATTTAACCCGGAGTTCATGTACCACCTAAGGCTGCGGATCAAGAAAGTTGATGCTCAACCATTGGAGATATAAGGTTCAAATTTAACAAGATAAAAAAAATTAAACTAGGTGATGTCATTTTTGTATATTTGCCTAACTTTGTTAGGCAACGTTAGTATGTACGGTGGAATAATACCGAGTAACATAGTCAAAGTGCTTGTAGGTTACGCTGGAACTTGGAACATGGTATTCATGCATGCATGGTGAAGATTTATATGCCCTTGATTTGTTACTCCCTCCGTCCAATTCTGCTTATTCATGTTTGAGTTGATATGTCCTTTAAAAGGTAGTAAATTAAATTATAATTTTACTATATCACTCTTAATTATTATAAGTCATATAAATGAATAGAAATGATTAATATATACCTAATACTATATAAGAAAATTAATGATATAAAATGATAAATTATCTTGATTTACGGAACGAGTACTGTATATTGCTTCTTGTGCTCCTAATTATAGTATGTAGGATTAGCTGGCAAATTCCATGCAAATCATAGAATTCGTTTTCATGAAGGGCCTTCAGACGACCTAGTCCACTATTATGGATAGAAATTGTTGCGTTAAATCGCCTTTAATTTGCAAGTTGATCATGTAGACTATCTAGTATTACAATATATGAAACAATATATTATGATGACAAGTGAAATAAGGAGAATCATCTTTGCAACTCTCATTAAAATGATAGTAAGTAATTACAAAAAAAAAAAAAAACATCTAGCTACTAGACCTAGCTAATAAACTAGTACACATACTTTGACATGTGATTACCTCCATTTGTCTGGTTCACCTAGTTAGGTATTATGCATAGAGTTAATGTGTCGTCCATACTTCGATCTCTACATATGCGCGTGCGCGTAGAGAAATGGAGGGTTCACAGGAATAGCCGAATAGGCACATAGGTTGATTCAGAATTTTGACTTGATGGATTCTTTAACATTGCCACCAATTATACTCCTGATTATGGATTCATAATGTATTATTCACTGTTATTTTTCTATGCTCCGTGTCGAAACACTAGATACATCATACATATGAACCCGTATACAGGAGCGAGTCAATAAGATTAGTGGCCTAAAACCAACTCTTATGAGAGGGCCATATTTTTTCTGTTCAATATTTTCTAAAAGAAAAATTAATCTATACATCTAATATAGGTAAAAGTTGGTTCTCATCCTCTCCTAACTAGAGGTCTTGAGTTCAAGCCTCATAATGAATTTTTTTTTTTACTAGGGAGTGTTTTCCTCTTTAATCGGCCTTGCGTATCTTAAAATTGAATTAATCAAAAAATCAATATAGATATCGAAAATCGGATGAAAAAATTGAGGCCCCCAAATTTTTGGGGCCTAAAGTCCTCGCTTTAGTGGCTTGACCGTCTAGCTAGCCCTGCCCACATACTTATATTGTCCATCGGCCATCGGACGGATCAGTCATATATATATGAGTGGATTTGATTGAACTTCATTAGTAGTTTCGATTCAGACATACGTGTGAAAAACACACTAAAAATGTACAAACAAAACCAAAAGAATCAAACGAATATACTATGAATACAAGAAATTCTAAACTCATAAAGTTAAAATTCTGGATCCGCTTAAGTAAAATAGGATGAAGCATAAAAAAATATTAGAGTCCCCATGGTCCTATAACTTGCAGTTTACTTAAGCTTTAAGAGTTTGCGGGGGCGACGTTATCGGCCGTCAACTTTCTCTCTTTACAATACCTCGTTGACAGTTGGAGCCAAAAGGATATACATATTCTACTATATAAAAGCCCATTTCAATCAAAATTAAGAAAGCTCCAGCTAGTGACATACACACAAATTTTTTGGGGGATCAACTACAAACATTGTTGGAATTAAAGAGTAGAGTTCTGGCATGGCGTCTTCATCAAATGGGGGCGTTCCGCCGGGTTTTCGATTTCATCCAACAGAGGAAGAGCTTCTTCATTACTACTTGAAGAAGAAGCTTTCATTTCACAAGTTTGATATGGAGGTTATTAGAGAGATCGACTTGAATAAGGTTGAGCCCTGGGAATTGCAAGGTACATACATACATAATTCATACTATATGTATTTTCTTGATAGTACCATCGTTTATTTCGTAAATCACTAGAAAAATTGAAATTTTCGTCACTAATCTGTCATTGAATAACTTGTTGCTAACAAATTCTTTTGATTATATGTTGCTATATATGATTAACTACAGAGGTTGTTGTTTAGCTATAAAATTTGTCCATCGCTAATTTCTGTTTTTTTTAGTAGTGTATAATTCTGAAGCTAGCTTACCCAAGCACGAGATACAACTTTATCATTTTATATCTGTGGATAACTAACTGGAAATAAATTAAATTTGCAAAGTGTATGATCATTTCAACTAAAAGTTCAAACTTCTTATAGATGATGAATGAATGTCCTATATCAGATTGGGACGAAATGAGATCCCTAGTCTCCTTAGAAGACTTGTACAATTCTCCTCTCTTTGAGCTAGTTATATGAATTAGGTCCAAGACCTAATTTGACAATAGATAGATTATATTTTATTTACTTAATTATGTATTCAAATGCAGACTCAAGCGTGCTCTGATTTTGTATTCAATAGCTTTTGGGATATGATTAAATTGTGTGATCATTTCACATAAAAACTTAATAATTGAAATTAAGTAGGCGTTTGGCCATGAAAATTAAATTTTTTGGAGTGGAAGTTGGAGTTGGAGTTATGTTTGGCCATGAAAATAAATTTGACTTTTTGTGAGAGAAGTAGGAGTGAAAAAAGTGAAAACAAGTAAAACTTGTTTTCACTTTTCCGGAATTTTATTTCACTTTAGTGAAAAAAATATCATGGCCAAACACCACCAAATTTCACTTTTTTCACTAAAGTGAAATAAAATTCCGGAAAAAAGTGAAAAAAATTCATGGCCAAATGGGGCCGTATATATTCAATGTAATTTTTCAAAAATTTAATAATTGAGTATATTCAATATGATTATGCAGTCATTTCACCTTAAAACTTAAGCAATTAGAGAGAATATACTTAATTTTGCGTTGAACAATTTTTGATACGGCAATATTAACTAATTTCATGTGCAGAGAGGTGCAATATTGGATCAACGCCACAGAATGAGTGGTACTTTTTCAGCCACAAGGATAGGAAGTACCCTACTGGTTCAAGAACAAATCGAGCAACAAATGCTGGGTTTTGGAAGGCCACTGGGAGGGACAAATGCATAAGAAACAGCTTCAAGAAGATTGGTATGAGGAAAACTTTGGTGTTTTACAGAGGAAGAGCTCCACATGGCCAAAAAACTGACTGGATCATGCATGAGTATAGGCTTGAAGATGCTGACGAAAGTATAAGTGTAAGTTGCTGCCCATCTCCCTTTGACCATTTCTCGATTTGTGCATGTCATCCTTGCTTATCTCCCTTACTTTACTCCTAAAATGGCCTGTAAAGGGGACACACAATGAAATGTTTATTTTTTTATTTAAAAGAAAAAAGTTATGGTGACCAAAACAAGCATGCATTTGGGCATGTGGCATACGTGTACATTGAAGAAAAAACAACTGGTTGAAGTCTTGCATGTCAATTGCATACATGCAATAATGCAAGCATGTAAGAAAGTCAAAGTAATTGAATGGTCCACGATTGACTTTTTTACTACAAAATCTTTGACTGTCAGGAATTCCCAGCTTGCATGCTTCTAGGAATTTGTCATCCATAATATTAATCTCTACTCGGCTGAATTCCTGAAATGGCGTAAGAGGCTAATAAATGAAACATATAAGACAATTTTAATAGAAGTGAATATTGAACATCCCATCCTAAAAGATGTACTCTTATTTTCATGGGCCAAAATTCATTTTGATAATCATGGCGGGGTGGTCTCAAATTCCCAAGATCGATCTACATATGTTCTATGTGATATCATGTCATCTACAAGTTTACATTGTTACAACGATCACATTTACTTATTAATTTTATTATGTCTCAATTAGAATAGCATATTAATTAAGAAAGTATATACACGCCCTTTCATGTGCAACATGATTCTTTTTCATAGGCCAAACATAACTTTTTTCTTTATATAATGGTGGGGTGAGCTAGGCTCGAACTCATGAAGACTTTTGTCCGCTCTAATATTATGTTTAAGTATGTGATTAAGTTACCAAAGAGAACACTTATGTTAATTTACTTAAATTTTTAACATTACATACTTTTCAAATGTGTCCAGGAGGATGGCTGGGTGATTTGCAGGGTATTCAAGAAGAAAAACCTCTTCAAAATAACTGGAAACGAAGCCGGTGGCGCCACAGGCTCAAGCCACCACCAACCTCCTCGAACCACCTTCACACACAAAGATGATCATAGTCCATATCTACTACACCAACTACCACAACATGGCCACGACTTAAACTATTCTCAAATCCCAGTTGCTGCTACTTTGCCACAGTACTATACACACAACAATAATAATAATATCGAATTAGCACAAAACTTGATCAAGTCATCATCATTGGGATATCATCATCATCATGATTTCTCGTCATCAGGCGCTGATCAATCTGCACCTTGTGAGTCAGGCTTAGAGGTGGCAAGCAGTAATATGAATAATGATCATCAATGGGGAATTAATATTGATCATCGCCTTGTTGAATCTAATCAAATCAATCCACTTTCGCTGCGTGGAGAGATGGACTTCTGGAGTTATGGAAAATAACGCGTCTATACATATATCTATACACAACTATTAATTCTTTGTAATAATCCTGATTGATGGATTATATATATAGACATTGAAAAGACAGACCATTTAATTAATTACTTAAGCTTGTTGGTGTACTATATTATACTATTGGATATATAATTCGGAGAAAAATGTATGTAATACGTCCTCCTTATTTTCTGTTATTAATTGTGTGTTAGCTAGTGATTTTATATATTGGAATGTAAATTTTCTTAAAGGTGATGAATTTTATGATTGAGTGAGAAATCAAAACAAATTTAAGAGTCTGTATTGGAAGATATATAATCGTTCATTCTCCTTGTCCCTTAACAAGTTCTGTTGGTATATATACCGTACAAAGAATTTTTTACACTATTATGTAAGAAATACAGAGCAATAGCGTAACGGAATTTAAAGTTGGCGTACCTCCAGCCATTGTCGAAGTTCGTCGAAGTTGTCGAAGTCGTCGGCGTTCTCTTTCCACTTCCGGTGAGTCTTCTAAGTACTTAGAAATCTCAGTAGATGGTGTGGTGTTTTAGGAGACAAATTTCTATACTTAGGACCCAAAACCGTGTCATCACATTTATACTGTTCTCCCATCAAAAGTAGTTTTCTTAGGGCAGCGGTTTTTTTTAGGGCAACAGTTTCTTTTTAGGACAGCTTCAGATGGAAAAAGAAGTTACAACTGATCCAGATAAAAAGAACCATTTACACACGTTCAAAAAGAACGTGAACTTACATATTAAGTTATTCAAGGATAGCTACAAGTAAGCTATATAGAAGTATGCACAATATTCAAACATGACTCCTGATTCATTTCTATCGAATTGACGAGTTTCGATAGTATATATGTTGTTTATTTTGGTACTACCAAAAACCAATACATAGAATTCTTGTGAAAAGCATTTACATATTTTCGAAAAATGGCCTGTAAATCCTGTACAATTAACCGAGAAAGATACTTAAACAACCGGCAATAGCTTTGAGATAATGATATGGATGATCATCATGAGTAGTCAAAGAGATCCATATATTGTCATAAGTGCAAAGATATGATACTAAAAGATCAAAAGCTAAAAAGCTAATTCATGAGAGGATAATTGTTTAAGTCCATATAAGAAGAATATTAGTCCATTTCCAATCATGTTGAGACTCTAAATCACTCTAACACACCCTTCATGCTCAGACTCAACTGGAGCGTAGATCGAGAGCCCAAACAAAAATTGAATTGACTCTGATACCATATAAAAATATGATATTTGAATTTAACTCAACTTCAAAAGATAGCTCACTGTCACAACCTAAAACCGTCGTGAGTGACACCCACACTAAACCCCCCGGTGGGGGAACCAACTAATCTCATAAACCAATCAACACTTAGCCATAAATAGGAAACTAAACCAATTCCATTGAATAAAATCAATATCCAATATCATAACGTAACTAAGAAAATAAATAAATTCGGAAAACTATCCCCTAGGACCTGAAAGTCATCGTACCAAAACTCTAATAAATGTCAAAAGGGGATGCAACCCAAAAACCAATGTAATGTCTGAGTCCGAAACAAATGGACTAGAAAACAGTAGATGAACCCATGGTAGCCCGAAAGATGCAGCTCACCCTTAAGTTTGAATACAGTTTGAATCATAGCTGAGGTCTCGAAACAGTCGCTGGAAGATGCTCTGCACTCAACAAAATAAGAGCATGTGTAGTATCAACACACAAGAAACAATGGTGTACCGATAGGGTCATCGACTAACTCAAAATGAGAAATATGGACGCATAACCAAAACGTAGTACAACAAGACAACTATGAACCCTATCATACAACTATCTTTCAAGTTCATAATACTTAACCTTGTAAACAAGTACAACATGAAGTTTAATAAAAAAAAATCAACAAGGATAACCAGTCAAGTCAAACTAAGACCAACAATAAGACTCCAAGTCAACAGTCATGATGCAACTATCATATAAATCATGTTCCAATTGCACAAGTAATAGACAACACATAATTATGTCACAACTTGCAATTAACCCGGACCACTCAAGGTTCCTCAATAACAATAACACTAGCAATATCATGCGTCCCGATTTACACAAAAAACCACCTTAGCAATTAAGTATACAAATTCAGTTCACTCAAGGAACCAATGCAATCAAGAAACACATAATCCCCGATTCACTCAAGGAACCGTCACACTCACCTGTACCTTGTATACACATGCTAAGGGTCTTATGTGTGCGCCTACTAGTCATGACCTGCAGGGGACAAGTCCTTGTCCATGTACCCAATCCCAGACATCAAGTGTCTGTCAATCTTATATCACCAATCCCGTGGAGATGTCCAAATACCGAAACATTCCACAATAATAACAAATATCACAACAATCACAACCACAATAATAACAGAACAACACTTGTAAAATTGAACAAGCTTTCATATAAGTTCATTACATGCGATTAACACTTAGGATATCAAATAGTCATTCACTTTCCTTGAACATGCATTGTACAAGCAATACTAAGAAGTAGTTATCATGCACACATAATACAAATTGGGTTTCAACTACATTAAAACCATCACCTATGACCTACTTCAGTCCAAGCTCGCACCACTCAATTAAGCCTGAACCTTGCCTTTTCATGCAATTTTTGCTTGGTCGTGGTCTAAAAACATGAACACAACAATAATCAATCGAATGACTTACCATGTCAAGGATTACAACTTAATCCCTAATCCCCAAGGCCAAATTCATGATCATTTCCCCCATTCTAGGGTTTTTCTACGATAATTCACCTTAAACCTATCAATTTCATGGTTATGTTAGTGAATTATAATCATGCAAAAGTAATTTCACGATTAACAACTAAAACCCAAAGATTTTACAGTAATTACCCTCTTGCACTAGAAAATTCGCTAAGTTCAGCTTAAACCCTCTGTAAAACCCGTAAACTAGTGATTCTAAGGTCAATTAACCCAAAAACTAGTTAATGGGGATAAAATACTTACCTTTACAATGAAAATCGATGGAAAACTGATGAAAATCGCCCAAATCGCCTAAGCCCCACCCCAAAAAGAGTTTAGAATAATAAATAGTTTTTGGAGAAATTTCTGCATTAACAGCTATTTACCCCGCTATAACGGTCCGATCCCGCTATAGCGGCATCGCCCGCTATTGTGGGATTGTCCGGTGCTGACTTTCTCTATAGCGAAAAATTTTCTGCTGTAGTGGGGTCGCTATAGCGGGATTCAATATATCGACATGCCACGCGCTATAACGGGAGTGTCGAGGCAGAAACTCAAAAATCCTTCTAGTTTTGCCTTTTTCGCAACACACCCTCAAATCATGACATTTCAGACTAACCCCTTTGCGTCAAGTTCGATATCGGGAGTTCTACCCACCCGAATTCACGTCCGAAAAGCCCTACGGATTTCTTATCGAGTAACTAACCTACAGATTTCTTATCGAGTAACTAACATAAAAAAATGCTAAATTTTATTACATTTACCTAATCCATTTCCGAATAGCCCTAGATCATACCTCGCTCTGATTTTGTCCGAGCTTAGCCTAACCTGAAATTTTTAACTTCTGATTTGGAAAAAAATCCTAACCCAAAATTTTTTACGATTGACTCACCCGCAATGAAAAAAAGTGTAACACCACGTACATTTCCGAACTCATGCAACGACATTAGCATCGATGGAAGCATTTAAATTAAAGATAGTAAGTGAATCATGTATTAAATTTATTGGGCTGAATTTAGAGGCATGTTTTTGGACTCAATTGAGGCCCAAATTTAATAAATAAGAATGGGCCCAAATGGGTAATGATCCATTTATAAATGGACCAAGTCAACACACCAATAATTTGGCTTTTCTTGACCAATAATATGGCTAAACTTGACCATAAAGGGGCTGTGGAGAAAGGGAGTATTTAAGCTGAAAAATCAGCTCATTTCCACACATTACACTTAGAAAAATCAAATTTTTATTTCATATTTCTCTCCTCTCAAAACCCTAGCCACCCTAAGCTTCCTTAAGAATTTTTGGACAAGATCTTCCACTTGCAAGCCTTGGTAAATGTTTACCCTTGTATATTCATGTAACACATGCATGAGATATTGTGGAAAACATGTTGGTTATGTTTAAAAAGCATAGGGCAGTCCACTTTTTAAGTGGCAGTCCACCGATGCTTTCGGTTAAGAATTTACCTCCTATGTGGTTTACACTTGAAAAGGGACTTAAGGTCTTGAAGGAATTGAATTATATGGATTAACTTTCAGTATATTAATATGTGGTTTGTCCTTAATTTTTTCCCCTTGTGTATGGCTTGATGGAAATGTTTATACGTGTTTGTATATGGAACGTTTGGCGTAGTGAAAAGAGAATACTTTCTTGTTATGTTAAAGTGAAATCTGAAACTGTGTGGACTATTTTTGGTATATTGTTGTGGAAGGTAATTATGTGAATTGATGGAATAATTAGGTGGAGTTGCATTAAGGTAAAATTGTGAAGTATGAACTTGGTATGAAATCCTATCGGTTTGTAACGTCTATGTTGATGTGCGGACTGTTTTGATATTGTTGGTGTTGTGAGGCAGTAAATTATATTGTAGGAGGGTAGAATGAAGTTATATGGCAGTAGGAAGGAAGGTGGAATGATGTACCATGTGCTTGGAATGTTGGACGGGTTTTACTTCCCGTTAAGTAACTAATTGCCGTCTTGTGAACTTGTTGTGTAATTAGTTGTTAATGTTAGCTCCATTATGTACTTGTGTTGTAGAGTAATACATAAGGAAGGAGCTGAAACATTGTTGTATTCACGTGGTGAGGAGATAAAGTATGTAAGGTTATTCTTACCCACATTCTTCTACAGCATCTATTGCCCATATTGGCATTGCACTTGTTTCTATTTCAAAAGGTTGTATAGTATCTCATTTCTCCCAACTATTATAATATCTCATTTCTGAGTTCTTAGTACTTGTTATTCACTTGTCTCTTATTCATTGAACATTGTTCCAAAGTTCAAATAATGTTACGTTTTAAAGTTCCAATAACCAATGATGTATCACTCTTATAGCTAAAGAATGAAGTAATGCATAATTAGTTGTTTTCATGGGTGGTATCCATGGGGTGAAAGGAACACCTGCATGATGTCGATCCCAATATTATAGGTGGTATCCATGGGGTGAAAGGAAAACCTGCATGATGTCAATCCCAATATTACGGGTGGTATCCATGGGATGAAAGGAACATCCGCATGATGTAGATTCCGATTATGATGTTATTTTCCCACTGATCAGTTGGGCCCGGGTATTATATGATTGATGATTGATGAAGTAAAGTAAAGTAAAGTAAAGTAAATAAGGCAATGTACATGGTTTCACACATATACCTTACGGTGGTTTATCTATATTGTTCACTTGTGCTTGATTCCATTAAAGTTCTTATATCTCATACAGTTACTTATAGCCTTACATACTCAGTACATTTTTCGTACTGACGTCCCTTGGGGGACTTACCTTACTTGCTGCAGACACAGGTGCTCACAGACCCCCACAGTAGATTGCGGATCATTTGCCGATCTTTGGTGAGCTCCAGTTGTTTGGGGCTTTCCGATCACATGTGTATATTTGTTTTGGTACTGGAATGTTGTATAAAGCGGGGACTTGTCCCAACTTTAGGTTGGTTATGTATATGCATCTGTTAGAGGCTTTGTAGACGTATGTGGGAATATAAATGTCAAGGATGTATGTCCATTTTGACTTGGTGGCCCTAACGGCCAAGTTTCTTATATGTATATATCACATGTTTCCATGACTTTCGCTATTGGCATCTTATATCTCTATACGTGATGGTGATGTTTCTTGAATGACATGCATATGAATGGACATGGATGAAGATTGGTTCTCTCGGGCCTTATCGGCTCCGGGTGCCAGTCCGCCTCGTTGGAATTCGGGGCGTGACAAAGGTGGGATCAGAGCAGGTCGTCCTAAGGGTGTCTACAAAGCCGTGTCTGAGTAGAGTCTTACTTATCGATGTGTTGTGCTCCACATTTATAAGTAGGAGGCTACGAGAGGTAAATTTACCCTTCCACCGAGAGGTAAATTTATTTCATACCTGAAAGCAAGGAAAATGATAGCCAAAGGGTACCTATGCCACTTAGTACGAGTGAAAGATACTGATGTGGAACCACTAACTCCTAAGTTGGTTCCAGTGGTCAGTGAATTCTTTGATGTGTTTCCTGAGGATCTCCCCGGTTTGCCTCCAGAACGGGAAGTAGAGTTTGACATTGATCTGATTCCAGGTACTCAGCCTATCTCTATTCCCCCGTATAAAATGGCTCCAGCAAAATTATGTGAATTGAAGGAGCAATTGAAAGACTTACTGGACAAGGGCTTCATCAGGCCTAGTATGTCCCCGTGGGGCGTACCAATATTATTTGTACGAAAGAAAGATGGCACATTGAGAATGTGCATTGACTATCAACAATTGAACAAAGTAATGATCAAGAACAAATATCCCCTCCCCAGAATTGACGATTTGTTTGATCAGTTATAGGGTGCTACATGTTTTTCAAAGATTGACTTGAGATTGGGTTATCATCAAGTCATAGTAAGAGAAAAAGACATCCCCAAGACAGTTTTTTGAACACGGTATGGTCACTATGAATTCTTAGTTATGTCATTTGGACTAACAAATGCACCAGCTGTTTTTATGGATTTGATTAATAGGGTGTTCAAACCTGTAACACCCCGTACCTTCCCAAACCTACTTGATGACGTTGAATAATGTTTGCTTAGGTGTCGAGAGATATAAGTATGTATTTGGTAATGATAATGACGAGAAAAAATTAAAATTTGGCCACGTACATGCAATTAGACCTTCGTAGGAGGTGTTTTGTGAGTTCATGGGGAATGTGTGTAATACCCCGTACATATTCCAACCTCATTTGGTGATTTGGATTCATGTTTAGTTGATGATTAAGATCACTAAGTAAGTATTTTGTAGTGTTTTGATAAGGGATTGGACGACTAGAATATCTATTTTTACGATTGAGACGAAGAATGAGAATCTTGTAAGAGAATATTGTTGTGACATTATGGAATTATTTCACCATGAGATATGTGGTGAATTATATATGAAATTTGGTGGGCTAAGTTGAGATATGTTATTGGGCCCAATGTAAAGCCCAAAATGAGCCAAAAATAAGAGGCCCAAAAGGGTCAAATGACCCATTCTTGTGTTTGACAAGTAAACACAACTTTTTTTGACTAATTGGATGGATATAGATGAGCTTGAGGGACCTATAAAGAGCAAGAAAAATCAGATTTTTATTCTCATAAACACACATAACATTTCTAGAATTTTCAAGAACATTTCTTTGGCTCTTCAAACCCTAAGCTTTCTCTTGGAGCAAGATCATCATCTCTCAAGCTTTGGTAAGTGTTTATTCTCATGGATTAATATATTATATGCATGGGAGAATATGTGGATCATGATGGTTATGTCTAAAAGTGTGAGTAGTGCACTTTTGATTTTTGTGAAAGATGTGCCATCTATGTCTTTTAGCCTTGAAAGGAGACTTAAGGTTTTGGTAAAAATGAATGGTATGGATGACATATCAACATGTATGGTGTGGTTATGGTCTTTAACTTATTATTTTATTTTTTTCTATAAGTGGAAATTATGGAATTATTGGCGATATGTTGTTATAACATGTGTTGGAGTGAATTAATGGAATAATTGTGACATGGTGGTATTGAAGAAACGTAAAAGAGAAACTTGGTGTGATTTTGTTCTTTAACTTGTTATTGTGCCAAAAGTGTAAGTTGTGGGATTATTGTCGATATGTTGTTATGAAGCGTATTATGGTGACTTGATGGAGTAATTGTGATGTTGTG
The DNA here is from genome assembly GCA_031232105.1 of Capsicum rhomboideum. Classification (NCBI taxonomy): domain Eukaryota; kingdom Viridiplantae; phylum Streptophyta; class Magnoliopsida; order Solanales; family Solanaceae; genus Capsicum; species Capsicum rhomboideum. The sequence goes on along the minus strand of CP124713.1, from coordinate 13,596,808 downwards.
TTGATGGAGAGGTGGAAAGTATACACTTGGTGTGACATGATCTTGGTTATCATGTATTGGTCAATGTATGGAATATTGTAGGATTATTGGGATAATAAATTCATAAATGATATTTTGGTCAATGTTGGTAATATTGGGGGATGTTTGGAATAATAATTTCATCAATGGTTTTGTCAAGGGGAAATGGCATGTTAAAGGCAAACATGTAACTCATTCACGTTATATGCATTTGTAAGGTAGTTTGTGGTTAATGTAAATTCTGTTATGTATTTGTGTTGTAGAGTGAAACATAAGGAAGGAGCGGGACATTGTATGCACATCTAAGATTATATATATTCGTATTGAGAATACAAGGTATGTAAGGTTACTCTTTCCATATCCTTCTGTAGCACATAGTATCACATTGTCATTATACTTGTTCCATTCCGAAATGTTCAAAGGTATTCCATTTCCGATTATTAATCATTGTTACTCACATGTTCCTTATTCATTGATCAATTGTGATTCACATGACTCATGTTCATTGGTTAATGTTCCAATAATGTTCCAAAGTTCCAATAACATTGTAACCACTAATGTACCAATCTCATAACAAAAGAATTGAAGTAATAAACACTTGTTGGGAGCGGGTGGCAACCCAAAGGGGCATAAGCCTAGCTAGGGGCGATCCCGAATGATTATTGGATACAGGGGGCAGCTCAAAGGGGTATAAGCCTAGCTAGAGACGAACCTGCTTTATTTATTTATGGGTGGCAGCTCAAAGGGGCATAAGCCTAGCTAGAGACGATCCCAATGTTATTTCCCACTGATCAATTGGGCCCGGGCATACATGATTGATGATCACATGAATGATGAAGAAGTAAAGGAAAATGAAATGAAGTAAAGAAAGTAATGCACATGATTCCACATGTATTCTTATGGTAATTTATTCACATGATGTGTTCACTTGTACTTACTTTCATCAAAGTTCCTATATCTCATATATTTACGTATAGCCTTACATACTCAGTACATTCCTCGTACTGACCCCCTCGGGGGAACTTACCTTACATGTTGCAGGTGCAGGCACTAGTAGCCCTCCGCAGTAGGTTGACAGTATTTGCAGATATTTGGTGAGCCCCAGTTGGTTCGGGACTTTCCGAGTCATAGTTATACATTGGATTTGATGTTGTAGATGTTATGAAAGGGTCGTGTATTTATTTAGAGGCTTTGTAGACATATGTGGGTATATGAACGTAAGAGGTGTATATTCATCTAGACGGAATGGTCCTAACGGCCATAGTTGCATATAATGTACATGTTTCCCATGACTTTCACCAATGGTATCTTATATATTTCATCAGTTACATGAGAAAGTATGCTATTCGTAAAGAGACTTGCATATGAATGAACGTGAGCAAAGATTGGTTCTCTCGGGCCATATCGGCTTCGGGTGCCAATCACATCCCGAACGGGGTTCGGGGTGTGACAAAACCATTCTTGGATGTATTTGTGATCGTGTTCATAGATGATATTCTAATTTATTCAAGATCACAAGAGGACCATGCCAATCACTTACGACAGGTGTTACAGATTCTCCGAGATCGTAAGTTGTATGCAAAGTTCTCCAAGTGTGAATTTTGGTTAAAATCCGTAGTATTCTTGGGTCACATTGTGTCAGATGAAGGAATTCGAGTTGATACTCAAAAGATCGAAGCGGTGAAAAATTGGCCAAGGCCTACGACGCCCACAGAAATTCGTAGCTTCCTTGGGTTGACAGGTTATTATCGAAGGTTTGTTGAAGGTTTTTATTCCATTGCTACACCTTTAACAAAGCTTACGCACAAGACAGTCAAATTTCAGTGGAATGATGCATGTGAGAAAAGTTTCCAAGAGCTGAAAGAAAAATTGACTTCTACACCGATATTGGTACTTCGGAAGGCACAGAAGGGTATGTTGTATATTGTGATGCTTCCGGAGTTGAACTAGGGTGTGTATTGATGCAGCATGGTATTGTAATATCATATGTCTCGCGACAGTTGCGACCACATGAGAGAAATTATCCCATACATGATCTTGAGTTAGCAACTGTGGTATTTGCTTTAAAGATATGACGCCATTATTTGTATGGAGTTTATGTTGATATCTATACTGATCACAAAAGCTTGCAATATATCTTTAAACAGAAGAAGTTGAATCTGAGGCAGCGGAGGTGGCTTGAGCTACTGAAAGATTATGATATTGATATCCTATATCATCCAAGAAAAGCAAATGTGGTCGCTGATGCATTGAGCCGCAAGGCAATAGGAGGCACTAGTGGCCAATTGATGGAAAAGCAAGACTTAGTCAATGATCTACATCAATTAGCCAGCTTGGGGGTTCGTCTTCTTGAATCCTCAGATGAAGGGGTTATTGTACAAAATACGGCAGAATCTTTATTAATAGCTGAAGTGAATGAGAAACAGTTTGTGGATTCGATGTTATTGCAGCTAAAAGAGAATGTACAACAGGGATTGACAAAGGCATTTGATCTTACGCAAGAAGGAATACTTCAATGCCAAGGTAGATTGTGTGTATCGAATGTAGACGAGCTGAGGAAACGAATTATGACAGAGGCGCATCATTCACGATATTCTATTCATCCGGGAGCTACCAAAATGTACCATTATTTGAAGGAAATATATTGGTAGGGAAACATGAAGAAAAACATTGCAGAATTTGTAGCTCAATGCCCGAATTGCCAACAAGTAAAGGTAGAGCATCAGAAACCTAGAGGTTACATGCAATGTATCAATCTTCCAGTCTGGAAATGGGATGTGATTAATATGGACTTCATCACAGGTTTGCCTCGTACGCTTCGGAAGTTTGATTCCATATGGATAATAGTTGACAGGCTTACCAAATCAGCACACTTTTTACTTGTCAAGATCACCTATACGGCTGAGGATTATGCAAGATTATATGTTAAAGAGATAGTCCGATTACATGGAATTCCGATCTCCATTATATCAGACAGGGGAGCTCAATTTACTGCATATTTTTGGAGATCATTTCAGAAGAGTTTGCATACACAGGTGAATCTAAGTACGACTTTTCATCCCCAAACGGACGGGCAGGCAGAACGTACTATTCAAACACTTGAAGAAATGCTACGAGCGTGCGCATTGGACTTTAAAGGCAATTGGTATGATCATTTACCTCTTGTTGAATTTGCCTACAATAATAGCTATCATTCAAGTATTAAAATGGCTCCTTACGAAGCTTTATATGGGAGGAAGTGTAGATCACCTATCGACTGGTTTAAAGCCGGTGAAACTGCCTTATTTGGGCCAGACCATGTACATCAAGCTATGGAGAAAGTAAAGGTGATACAACAACGATTACAGACAGCCCAAAGCCATCATAAGTCATATGCCGATGTTAGAAGAAGAGGGCTCGAATTTACTATAGGTGATTGGGTATTCTTGAAGGTATCACCAATGAAAGGGGTAATGAGGTTCGGAAAGAAGGGAAAGCTGAGTCCACGATACATAGGGCCGTACAAAATTATCCGAAGATTTGGTCAAGTGGCATATGAACTAGCACTACCCCCAGAACTCTCCGCAGTTCATCCAGTGTTTCATGTTTCGATGCTTCAAAAATGCATAGGAGATCCATCTCAAATTGCTCCCATCGAAGATGTGCAAGTTACGAAAGATCTCACATACGAAGAGGTGCCCATTGCTATTTTGGATAGACAAGTCAAGAGGTTAAGGAATAAAGATGTAGCGTGGGTAAGAATAACCTTACATACCTTATCTCTTCACCACGTGAATACAACAATGTTTTAGCTCCTTCCTTATGTATTACTCTACAACACAAGTACATAATGGAGCTAACATTAACAACTAATTACATTACAAGTTCACAAGACGGCAATTAGTTACTTAACGGGAAGTAAAACTCGTCCAACATTCCAAACACATGGTACATCATTCCACCTTCCTTCCTACTACCATATAACTTCATTCCACCTCCCTACAATATAATTTACTGCCTTACAACACCAACAATACCAAAATAGTCCGCACATCAACATAGACGTTACAAACCGATAGGATTTCATACCAAGTTCATACTTCACAATTTTACCTTAATGCAACTCCACCTAATTATTCCATCAATTGTCACGCCCCGAATCCCATCGAGACATGATTGGCACCCGTAGCCGATAAGGCCCGAGAGAACCAACCGTTGCCTATGTTCAATCATATGCATATCATAGTCATAACCACCCTTGCATAATAATATGAAAGACGAATAAAGGAGAACATGGGACATATTTATACATACATATGAAACTTGGCCGTTGTGACACATGATGATGATGCGGCTAGAATGGCGAGTCGCAGGACACAGGATTTCTTGAAACTTGACCCTCCTATTTTCACTGGGTCAGATCCAAAAGCAGATCCACAAGACTTCGTGGATCAAATTCAGAGGGCCTTGGAAGTTATGCATGTTACAGGAGTCGAAACAGTGGAACTTGCTGCATATAGGCTGAAAGGAGAAGCAATATTATGGTACGAGGATTGGAAGAAATCCCGTGATATTGGTGCAACTCCACCTACGTGGGAAGAGTTTAAAATTGGTTTCCTTGATCATTACTTGCCCTATGAGATCCGTGAGGCCCGTGCGGATCAATTTCTAAATCTCCGTCAAGGAAATTTGAGCGTGAGGGAATATAGCTTGCAATTTAATTCCTTGGCTCGATATTATGAGTGGGAATATTATTGTAATACGTATAAAGACGAGAAATTATTGATTTTATTGGGTTTTTGGGCTCATAAAAGCTCAAAAATATGATAAAAGGCATGGGTCACATGACCCAATCTTCTATTGACTTGGTCAATTAAGGCATTAAATAGCAAGAAAGGCTAAGGATGACCCAAGGACTATAAATAGACCCACAAAATCAGATTTTTATTCATTTAACCTCTCATGCTTTCTACACATTTTCTCAAACATTCTACACTATTCTCTCAAGAACCCAAGTCTAGGGGCATAAGCCTAGCTCGACTCAATCCCGATGTGTTGATTTATGGGTGGAAAGTCTAGGGGCGCAAGCCTAGCTCGACTCGATCCCGATGTATTGATTGATGGGTGGCAAGTCTAGGGGCATAAGCCTAGCTCGACTCGATCCCGATGCAGTGCTTTATGGGTGGTAGGTCTTAGGGGCATAAGCCTAGCTCGGCCCGATCCCAACATGACAATAAGTCATGGAAAGACCCACTGATCAGTAGGGGCCCGGGTACATTGTGACACATGTATGACAAGCAAGCATTGAATATAAAAGAAAGTAATGGAAATAATGAAGGCAATTCACATGGTTCCCAAAATGCAACATGGTGACTTATTCACATTGTCTAGTCATTTGTATTGAGTTCATTGGTATGTTCATGTGTTTCAAAGTTTCATTTGAGCCTTACATACTCAGTACTTATTTCGTACTGACCCCTCTCGGGGAATTTACCTTACTTGCTGCAGGCGCAGGTCCCAGTAGGCTCCCTCAGTAGATTGCCAGTGTTAGCGGTTCCTTGGTGAGCTCCAGTTAATCCGGGGTTTCTCCGAGTCAGAGTAGATATATGTTTTGATGATGTACATGTTGTATAAAGCGGGGACTTGTCCCGACTTTTGATTTGTATTGGTCAATGCTCTTGTTAGAGGCTTTTGTAGACAGATGTGGGTGTATCATCACTTGAACTTTGGAACATAACATTATTGGAAACTTTGAACCATTAACCAATGAGTGAAAGACATGTGAATAACTTGGCAACATAACATTATTAGAATCATAACACCATGGGAACTATGGGACAATAATCTATGAAAAAGAGGCATCAGTAATATCACTAGTGGAACATTGGAGGCCATCCAGTCGAATCAACATATGTCCTTTACACTGATACACCCACATCTGTCTACAAAAGCCTCTAACAAGAGCATTGACCAATACAAACCAAAAGTCGGGACAAGTCCCCGCTTTATACAACATGTACATCATCAAAACATATATCTACTCTGACTCGGAGAAACCCCGGATTAACTGGAGCTCACCAAGGAACTTCACAAATTCATATAACGTCAATGGGGTACATGTTTGCTTTAAAACATGTCATTTCTCCTTGACAAAACCATTCATAGCATCATTATTCCAAAAATCCTCCAATATTCTCAACATTGACCAATACATAAGTCAAATTCGTTCTCGAGTAATTTTATCATACCAATGTCATATGTCATTCATTTCATGTATATACTCTTGGTTGTAGAAGAAACGTAGCAAAAATTGGCTCGGTACGTCCCCGGATACCCTTGGGACTTAGAAATTTCCAACTTTCGAAAAAGTGGAAAACCCAAGGTGGCACGCTCCTAGGTGCGCCAACCCACTGCCTCTGGGCTAAAAATTTTAGCCCAGAGTGGCGTGGCACGGTGCCAAACGCGCCCCTCTTTAAATTTTTTCGAAAATTCCATTTTTCGACTTCTCTTCGCGGGTTTGGTTAGATACTTCAAATCCTATTCTTTAACTCACTTCTTAACCTTATTATACTTTGTTTAGAGGTCTTATTAGCCTCATTTTGAACCTCACAAATGCGCAATGAAAATTGCAAAACACCTTCCATGCAAGTTTAACCACATAACAAGAGCCAAATTCAATTCTCTCACCACTAGCCTTACCAAATGCATACTTATAGCTCTCGCTACTTACGTACATATTATTTAATGTCGTCAAGTAGGGTTGGGAACGTACGGAATGTTACATCAATTCACATAATTACCTTCCACAACAATATACCAAAAATAGTCCACACAGTTTCAGATTTCACTTTAACATAACAAGAAAGTATTCTCTTTTCACTACGCCAAACATTCCATATACAAACACGTATAAACATTTCCATCAAGCCATACACAAGGGGAACGAATTAGAGACATAACCACACATTAATATACTGAAAGTTAATCCATATAATTCAATTCCTTCAAGACCTTAAGTCCCTTTTCAAGTGTAAACCACATAGGAGGCAAATTCTTAACCGAAAGCACCGGTGGACTGCCCTATGCTTTTTAAACATAACCAACATGTTTTCCACAATATCTCATGCATGTGTTACATGAATATACAAGGGTAAACACTTACCAAGGCTTGCAAGTGGAAGATCTTGTCCAAAAATCCTTAAGAAAGCTTAGGGTGGCTAGGGTTTTGAGAGGAGAGAAATATGAAATAAAAATTTGATTTTTCTAAGTGTAATGTGTGGAAATGAGCTGATTTTTCAGCTTAAATACTCCCTTTCTCCACAGCCCCTTTATGTCCAAGTTTAGCCATATTATTGGTCAAGAAAAGCCAAATTATTGGTGTGTTGACTTGGTCCATTTATAAATGGATCATTACCCATTTGGGCCCAATCTTATTTATTAAATTTGGGTCTTAATTGAGTCCAAAAACATGCCTCTAAAATCAGCCCAATAAATTTAATACATGATTCACTTACTATCTTTAATTTAAATGCTTCCATCGATGCTAAGGTCATTGCATGAGTTCTAAAATGTACGGGGTGTTACATCCTTCCCCCCTTAGGAACATTCGTCCTCGAATGTTAGTAACATTATCCAATCTAGACAAGTGCAAGTCTAAGTACATCTTTTATTTCATCACATACTTATAAGGTTCATATATACTTACTTGTTACTGCTTCAATTCGGCATCTTGAACCTTCTCTTCGGTTTGAAACAAATAAGGGTACTTCGCTTTCATTCTTTCTTCGGCTTCTCATGTAACTTCTTCTACTTGTTGATTCCTCCAAAGCACTTTTACGCATAATTAGTTGTTTTCACGGGTGGTATCCATGGGGTGAAAGAAACACCTGCATGATGTCGATCCCAATATTACGGGTGGTATCCATGGGGTGAAAGGAACACCTGCATGATGGCAATCCCAATATTACGGGTGGTATCCATGGTGTGAAAGGAACACCTGCATGATGGCAATCCCAATATTACGGGTGGTATCCATGGGATGAAAGGAACATCCGCATGATGTAGATCCCGATTATGATGTTATTTTCCCACTGATCAGTTGGGCCCGGGTATTATATGATTGATGATTGATGAAGTAAAGTAAAGTAAAGTAAAGTAAAGAAGACAATGTACATGGTTTCACACATATACCTTACGATGGTTTATCTATATTATTCACTTACTTGTGCTTGATTCCATTAAAGTTCTTATATCTCATACAATTACTTATAGCCTTACACACTCAGTACATTTTTCGTACTAACGTCCCTTGGGGGACTTACCTTACTTGCTGCAGGCACAGGTGCTCATACACCCCCACAGTAGGTTGCGGATCATTTGCCGATCTTTGGTGAGCTCCAGTTGGTTCGGGACTTTCCGAGTCACATGTGTATATTTGTTTTGGTATTGTAATGTTGTATAAAGCGGGGACTTGTCCCGACTTTAGGTTGGTTATGTATATGCATCTGTCAGAGGCTTTGTAGACGTATGTGGGAATATGAGTGTTAGGGATGTATGTCCATTTCGACTTGGTGGCCCTAATGGCCAAGTTTCTTATATGTATATATCACATATTTCCATGACTTCCGCTATTGGCATCTTATATCTCTATACGTGATGGTGATGTTTCTTGAATGAGATGCATATGAATGGATATGGATGGAGATTGGTTCTCTCGGGCCTTATCGGCTTCGGGTGTCAGTCCGCCTCGTTGGAATTCGGGGCGTGACAAAAAGGGTCATTACACTCACGAGGAGAGAATTGCTCAAATTTGTATAAGAAAAATACCAGTCAATTTCTGAGCAATATAAAGACTCTAACCCATTCTAACAAAAGTCATAAAAAATCACACTTGAGTCCAAGTCAACCTAAAATCTTGAGAATAAGCTAAGAGAGAAGTTTTGAGCCCAAATCCTTACAAATGAAAATCAAGATGATCCTAAAGTTTGAGAAGATGAATAAGGAGAAAGCGAAGAAGAAGAAGAAGAAGAAGAAGAAAGAACATTTTTGTGTGGTACTGATATGTGGAGGATTATTATTGCCAAATATTTTTTTCTCTCATCAGAGTGACTTAATTTTAGGGTAACTTACAAAAATCTCATAAGTTAAGGCGTTAATTACATTTTTTACCACAACTTTTTCTAATTACATAAAATTCCATAAATGGCTTTTTTTGATACATTGTTTTGATACATTGCCAACTAATCAATAACTTAAATAAGAAAATAATAGAAATCATATTTATTTAGGGGAGTAAATCATGAGAGAGAATTTCTGAAATACATAAAATAGAAGATAAATTCAAAAACTTTCCATCAGATCTTATGATTTGCAATTTACAATTTGGCTCAATTTCTTCCATCTCTCTATGAATCCTTTTTTCCCTTAAAATTTTGATTTTTTGATATTTGAATCTAAAAGAACAATAATATCGACGATTTGAATTTCGTCGGAACGGTTGTTGTTCGATGATTTGAATTTTGCGGAATAATGAATGATCTGATTTGGTCGGAACTGTGTTGGGTGATGGGTTTGGAGTTTTCCGGTTGGTGGCACTTTGTATCAAAAATATGTATCAAAACATGTATCAACAAAAAACATCTCTAAGGCATACGTATCAAACATAGGCAACAATTAAGTTTAAATTTCATTCAAATAGGAATCTGGAACTTTTTGAACACATTTCTGGTAACTTTTTCAATGTATCAAAATATGTTTGTCACACATTTTCAATAAATTTCATCAGACATTTTATGTACATGTTTATGTATTGATACATATGTATGATATATATATATATTGATACATATGTAGCACTGATTTTATCTGATACATATGTATGATACATATATTACATGTATGAGACTTTAAACATATGTGTCATTCTTAAATTATGGAAAGAGAACACAAGTTCTTGATATATATATATACATATGTCTGATGCATGTATATGTGATACTTGTGTAATTTCTCCTCTTTCTCTTAATGGGTATTGGCTTAAAGGGTTGAAAAAAATTCAAAAGGATAAAAGGATCAGAAAAAGACAATGAAATTAGTGAAAATCCAGTAAATTCAAACTCCATTTCAGTCAAAAATGACGTCATATTATATCAGATTCTCCTTTCTCCTCTTATCTCAGCACCTTCCTCGTCTCTTCGTCCTCTTTCCTCTTTCCCGCTGGAAGCCGCCGATCAACAACCACCGACGAGCCACTACCATGACTGTTTGCTGAATCGTGGGGAGTTGCAGATAATTGAAAATAAATTGGAAGGAAACACATTTGTGAGACCTTACAGAACAGATGATTTCTCAGTTTTTTGATGATTGGAATTAGTTAGGGTTCAATAGAAAACATATTAATTCTGAAATTGATGGATAACGATGATTTAAGAGGAAATTTGATAGGGTTTCGAGGTTGGAGATAGTAGTTTAATACTCCCTCCATCCCAATTTATGTGATGTAGTTTGACTTGACACGGAGTTTAAGAAAGAAAGGAAGACTTTTGAAACTTGTCGTCTAAAATAAGTTATAGATTTTTGTGTGGTTGTAAATCATTTCATTAAGGGTAAAGTGGGTATTTTAAAGTTAAATTGTTGCTAAATATAGAAATATGTCATTCTTTTTGGGACTGACTAAAAAGAAAAGTGTGTCATATAAATTGGAACAGAGGGAGTAGTAATTTTCTGCAGATTTGGTTGAAAAAAACTCAAAGATTGAAAACCCATTAAGGGGAAAAGAACTCTCACACGTAGAGAGAGAAACTCTCAGTTGGTTGAAGAGAGACGTCTGAATTTTTAAAAATTGAGTTGGGTGATTTTGGGCGACAATGATGGAGTACTATGCGGCAGTGTGTGGGTTTGATATGTATCAAATATTGAATAAGATTATTGTTAAAATGAGGGATTTTGTGTAATTGTTTAAAATATGTGAGATTTTACGTATTAATGACCCTCATGTTTGGAGAATTATGTAATTTACTCTTTTAATTAGTTTTAAAGTGGTGGCTGATAAACAAAGTCATTAGCACAAATGCCCTTATTTGGGACAGTCTTTAATTTAATTGTCCTACAAAATTATTATTAATTTTTATCCTTTAGAGGCAAAGAAAAAAAGCAAGGAAAAAGAAAATTTGCAAGACATAAGTTCAGTGGTATAAACTATGCTCGGACATGAGTTCAATAACAAAAGTTATGCCCCAAGACATAAGTTCAATAACATAAATTCAGTGGTACAAATGTAAATCCGTAACCCTTTCCCTTCTTACTAAGACTAAAGAAGGTCAAATTTGTCTAAATACTAGATATAAGGAGTGCTCAAAACCAAAAAAAAAATAAAAATAAAAATAAAATTAAGCCAATATACAAATTATGCCTTAAGGCAAAGGTTCACTAAAAGTCCTTCCCTGCAAATAAGTTGCAGTTATGTCTGTGAAATTAGTTTTGTCTAACGAAATTAAGTCATAGTTAAGCGTATTTTAACCTACAATTTTCTATTAAATAATCAATAGTGATATTAATTAAATAATAGACAGTGATAAAAATTAAAACCCATAAATTTATGGACAAAAATTAAAGACCACACATAATCCCTAATGGATTCAGTCCGTGCGAAAACTTGGGAATTTATCATTGGGCCCATGGAGCATCCTCTCCTCTTAATGCCATCAAATCAAGTGCTATAAATTGGGGAATTTTTTGAAGACGTTCACTCAACTTTCCCAGTAACAAAGTAATGGAAGAAAAAACTAAAACTTCAACTACGGCTCCGTTCGATGCGTTCGAACACCCAATGGAATTGGAATCACGAGAAGGAGAAGAAGAAGAACGAGATAACAACACTAAAGAAGCTGATAATCAAAACGAAGAAGAAGACGAGGACGAAGAAGAGGAGGAAGAAGACGAAGACGAAGAAGAAGAAGATGGGAATGGAGAGTATAAGTTCCAATTCGGAGCTGAAATGGATCCTTTGGCATTCGCCGAAGAGGATGCCTTTGGACTTCAACCATACCAACAATTTGAACGCCTCGAACATCAATATGAAGCTCTCGCTGCCAAAAAACGGAAAGCTCTAGTCCTTCAACCTTGCAGGTAATTTTGATAATCTGAGATTTTTTTTTTTCTGATAACTGTGGTGTTCGGGCCAGCTTTCGTGCACCTCAACTAAATACACGAGATACCTGACACCTCCCCCAGCAACAGGTGCATCTGTTGCTATAAGTATCAGGTAATTTTGATAATCTGAGATTTTTTTTAATAACCGTGGTGTTCGGGCCAGCTTTCGTGCACCTCAACTAAATCCACATACACGAGATACCTGCCACCTCCCACCAGCAACAGGTGGATCTGTTGCTATAGGTATCAGGTAATTTTGATAATCTGAGATTTTTTTTTAATAACTGTGGTGTTCGGGCCAGCTTGCGCACCTCAACTAAATACGAGGGATATATGCCACCTCCCACCAGCAACACTTATCTGCTAATTTTGATAATCTGAGATTATTTTTTTTTGATAACTGTGCTGTTTGGGCCAACTATCACGCACCTCAACTAAATCCACGGGATACCTGCTACCTCCCACCAACAACAGGTATTAGAGGTAACAGGTAACTGTCTATCAAGGCTAGGACAGATGGGAAGAATCACCTAGTGTTTTTTTTTCTCTCTGCTGGGATTTGAACGTGAGACGCATGTTCTCAATCCACTTCATTGACCACTGGCCACACCCTTGGGTGCAAAGTTCTGAGATTTTTTGCCACACGGTAATGATTGTACCTATGTAGATGGAACAAATTCGTTTGTTAGGATATACAAAAAAGTTCTGAATTTTCACAAAAAATTTGATACTCTCTGCTTCCCAATTTATGTTGCACCTTTTGAATTTCGTGATTCAAACAAGTCTTTCTTTGACGCAAACTTTTTATATATCTTTTAAATATTATTGTCATTTGTTATGTTTTACTTTAGTTTTCAAATATGTAAATTTTACTTCAAAATATTTTAAAAATTTCATTACCGAATTTGTGGTCAAAATAATCTGTTTGATTCTCGAAATTCAAACTGTGCCACATAAACTGATACAAAGGGAGTATTTCGCTGAAGTGGATGATGTAAAATTATTTACAACCATCAGAAATTCTATTCTGTCTTTTCTTTCAGATAGTTCACATAATCCATGCTCCCATACTCCTCCTTTTACTCCTAAAATTTCAGCTCAAGAACAAGCATAGAAAGGTAAATAACCACCTTAATGGTTGCCAGATTTTTTCTTTTGCAGTTTTGATACTGAAAAATTTTGATAACCAAAATCTCGATATGAAGTTTGTTATCGGCACTATAGTCAGAATAGTGATCAGAGAGATGAAAGAATATGTATTGAGGACTTGGTGAATGCTGAGACACACCAATTTTCTTTTGGATAAGTTAATACATAATACACCTATTTCTAAGTGTCAAACACAATACTCAATGAAATTTGTGCAAAGTGAGATTATATCGAACTTAAACTTATAACTCTTTTGATATTCTGATTCTTATATTGATTCTTGTAACTGGGGGCTGGGGTGGGGGTGGAGTTGGTGTAATTAATTATCTCTTTGATTGCAGAAGTGTTTACATGCTTCGTCTTGATTTTGGATACTTAGCCTCTCATTGATCTTCCTTTTGTATTAATTTCTCATACCATGGTTGGGGGTGAGTGAGTGCAGTGAGGTCCCAACAAAGAAACTTAGGCAAGAAGACCGTCAAGAGGATGGTCCAGGAGCAAGCTATGAAGAAATATTGGAAGCTATGAATTATGGAATGAGGAAAAAATCAAGGAAGGTATGATATCCACTTGTTGTTTGCTTTATATTGTGTTGGCATTAGCAGTCTGGGCAAACTTTGAACTCCATTTTCAAAATACTAAATCTAAGCAGACCATGGGCCCAAGCCCAACCTTGATAATTCATATTTCTTGTATTTGTTTGTTTTTGGGTTCTTGGCTATTATATTTGTTCTAGGATTCTCGAGGAACCATAACAGAATTGCTATAATAAACCTAAATATCTTCAGCTTATTAAAGTTTAGAAGACCAAATAATCTTCATCAAAAGTTTAGAAGACCAAAGAATAATTACAACGTTAATATTTCGCTTAAACTTCAATTGCATAACTGATTGCATCAAGCAAAGCATATTGCTAAGAGTCACATTTAGTTGAAAGACTAGAATCACCAAAAATAGTACTTTATTTTACCATTACCAGCTTATGGTTTCAGATCCTTATACGAGGTCTTAAAGTCAAGTCCTTAATTTCTAGATTAAAATCTCGTATTATATCTCACTAAAATGAGTTTTTCCTAATATAATTGTTAAATGATAATGGAATTTCAAATTGAATTACATATATCACTTATAATTTGGGAAAAACATCACAAAAGCAAGCTGGTCATTGAGACTTATCTTGGACTTTGAGGATGTTATGGAAGAGTAAAGCTGCAACAATACTCCTACCTTAACTATTCACGCACCTTCTGAAGTTATCAGTTCTCAATATATTTTGATGGGCTTTGACTATGTTTTGACTGTTCAGAACAATCTGAGGTTGTAGCCATTTTTATTGAAATTAGTTTGTTTAGGTAGTCTTTTTGCAACCTGTTATTTTATCCCCTCTTTATTTTGGGTTGCAAGTTGTTTCTGTTTTTGCATATTGTAAATATTGTGCAGCCGCTAGTAATTTTCTGCTCACTATGTTATGTTGTACCATATGTAGCTCAAAAAGAGAGGTCGGCGGAAGGGATCAAAGAGTAAAGTTAGTCCAGAATTGAAAAGAAAACTTGGTGATGCTACTCTTCACTACGCACATGGCCGTTACGAAGAGGTATGCAACTAGCGGCATGCATCCTGGATCTTACTTGATCTGCACTTCTAATTCTCTGCTTTGCATGTAGATATGATATCAATATTGCATGAAAAACACAATTTTATAGATATTGCACTTTCTCTACACAATAAAATATACGAATTGACACATGAAGTTGCTATTTTCTCTTTGTTGTTGTCGGTAATGGTCCTGCTCTAAAAAGTGAACCTATTTTTTCTTCTGAATATTTGTTCCTACTTGTTTTGATTGGTATTTTCTGTCAGTTATATGAAAAATTTGTGCACACCTGTTGAAGAAGGTCTTTTCCCTGTTCTTGATGGATTTTCTTTAGGAAGGGCTCTATATGAGCTATTAGTCCTTCCATTTCTTATTTATCTCATTGTTAGTGTTCTCTGTTGCAGGCCAAACGTGTGTTGCGTGAAGTCATTCGTCTTTCGCCAAACCTTCCTGATCCATACCATACACTTGGCCTGATTTACAATGCTATGGGTGATAAGAAGAGAGCTATGAATTTCTACATGCTTGCAGCACATCTGTCACCGAAGGATGCATCTCTATGGAAGCTCCTGGTTGCTTGGTCCATGTGAGAATTCCTTGGACTTCTTATATCATTGTTTCTTTTTCTTTTTATCTTTTTTTTTTTCTGTTGTATATACATTTCAAGAAAATCGCAGCTGAGCGGTTTACTTGTATATGGTGTAAAAATATGTCATCCTTATTCCTTTTCTTATTTCATATAGCGCTGTATTATCATTCCTATGTGGAGTAGATTCCTGCATATATTTAGAGATTCAGTGGTTAGGGGGAAAAAATGATCCCCTTGAGATCAAATCTTTGTCCCTTATGCATTCTGTGATATCCCAAAATGCTGATCCTTTTCTGAAAGGGCTTTCTCTGTCCTTCGTTTCAACTTTGGCAGTTATTTATTATCCCTAATGGAAGGGCATCCTTTGAAAACTAACACGAAAATTCCATTATCATCTACTGTTCTTTAACCTTCTGAAAAAGTGAAGGAGACACAGTTATTCTACTTATTGAGTGACAGCCTACTAAAGGATTTCTTTTTGCTCCACATCTTTTGGTCATTTAGTTTAGGAATGTGTCGTGTATGTGACGATGGACATTTGTCCTGTTTCCTTTTAAACACATGATGAAATAGCAGATATGTATTGTTCACCGTGTTTTTATTGCCAATTTTAGTTTTTGTTTTTAAAATTGCTGTATAAGCTTGCTCCATGGTTCCTGTTTATTTTGCAACATTTGGTGCTTCTTGAGTATTATCAGTTTAAAGATAACTTGTAACTGTACAGAGAGCAGGGAGATAGGAAACAGACCCGTTATTGCCTTTCCAAAGCAATAACAGCAGACCCTGAAGACGTTAGTCTTAGGTATGACAGGGCTTCAATATATATTGAACTTGGAGATTATCAAAAAGCTGCAGAATCATACGAGCAAATTGCTCGTCTATGCCCTAATGAAGTTGAAGTGCTTAAGACAGCTGCTCAGGTGTCTGCATCTATCCTTCCTTCAGTATCTGTTAAACTTTGTTGTCTCATTGATTTGCATAATGTTGTTGTTGAAGAGCCCCACATCGGATAAAAGGGGATGAGTGGTCTCCTTATATGGTCTTGGGCAATCCTTCCCTCTTGAGCTAACTTTTGGGGTTGAATTAGGCCCAAGATCCATTTATTTACATGGTATCAGAGTCAGGCCCATCCAAAACATATTGTTTCTGATGTCCATCTCTGGGGGTGAGGTGGGATGTTGAAGAGTCCCACATCGGATGAAAAATGGATGAATGGTCTCCTTATATGGTCGTGAGGAGTCCTCCCCTCTTGAGCTAGCTTCCTCCAACCACAATCCCTTGAACTTTTTTCTCCAACTAGTTTCTTGAGCTATATCCAACAGAGCTATCTTTCTTCCTTTCCTCCAACTCCCTTACTCCTTTCACCTCTCCACTTCCATAACTCATTCATAAGTTCTCTCGTCTTTTTCTCAAAGTCCATCGGATTGTACTTTGCAACCAGCCTGGTAAGTTGAATAAGAACTTACAACATTGTAATACATGGAGAAAGTTCTTGGAGCATCTGCGTGTGATTCTAGAGACAATGAAGCTGATGCAGGAAATCTGTGTTTCTTCTGGTGGCAGATCTTTTCGGATCAATGTTTGATGGCTCACCATCAGAATTTTCTCTTTCTATGCCATGAATTGGTAACTTGATGTTGTTTCTTTGAGTTTTCTTGGACATGAATCCTTGCTTCAATATCCTCTGATTATTATTTCTATCAGGTTTACCCATGTAGTTGGAAAAGTTCCTTTGTGCTTGCACACATTTCCACTTTTTGAAAAGCAAATTGTGTGCTGTCAAGGAATTTCATCGTGCATAAGGCATTGCACTGGCACTCCTATGACTCTGTCAAGAGTGAACTTAGATCTGACAAATTGATGAGAACATGCCAAGAGAATCATTATGAAAAAGACTGTTGCTTTAGTCCGATAACTACAGGATTTTCTCTTTTTTTTTTTTGGTCTATATATGATTAATGCTGTATCAAGTAGTACTTACTCTCATATTCCACTGTTAAGCATGAAATTGACTTGTCGTCTACTTCTCCAGTTTTACAGAAAATGTGGCAAATATGAGTGTGCTGTTGGTATCCTGGAAGACTACCTAAAAAATCATCCAACTGAAGCTGATTTAAGTGTGATACATCTGTTAGCTGTGATACACATGGAAGACAATGCACATTTAAAAGCCCTTGATCTAATTGAGTGTGCAAAGCAGAGATATTTTACTGGGAAACAGATGCCTCTTAATTTAAGTATCAAAGCTGGAATATGTCATTTACATCTTGGCCATATAGAGGATGCAGAGGTTTGTTGGAGCTTGATCTTGTAGTTTCTTATTGCTTATAGAAGTGCCATCACTCGTAGTAACTCTGCCATGTAGAGTTCTTTATGCAATGTAAAGGCTGATCAAGTGCAGTAGTTCGTCCACAATAAGTGATACACAATATTCTGATGAGATAACAGTGGAAGTGTGAACGATTTTTCTCTTTTTTACGTGCTACTGGAATCATGGCAACTGGACTAGGTTTCCGGAATTGTTCTATTTTCCTCTTATTATCAGCTGCTGTCTATGGGTTCATGTGGGTGTTGCTGTTCAAGGGAAACTATCTGTTTGAGATTCCATTTGAAAGCTCCTGCATATTTCTGTAACATAACGTTGGAAAAGCTAAATGCGGTTGAGATTTGTTTATAACTAAAACTTTGTACCATCAGAAATTAGAATGCTACTTTCAGTTATTTGGGACCATAACTAGATGTAATGGTGCTAGATGGGATACTAGGTAAAGTTAAATCTAATATATAGGGGAGAACATGCAGAATGGAGCCCAAATGGGACTCATAACTTCACGCTAATGTGATAAAGTGACTCTAAAGTGGCCCAGGTAGTACGGTAGTTTTCTGAGGTGCAGATGGAGGAACAGGGGGGACTCTGACAAAATGGGGTCTCAGAAGTACTTATGCATCTCAAGTTTGGCTAAGTATTTCTTAATTATGACCTCAGACCATAGTTAGAACCCCGAACGTCACAGGTTGTAGACTTCTTTATTTGCCCAGAGCTTAGTCTAACCCTGAAGTGAAATCCAATCTTACCTCTTCTAAATACCCTATGCTACAACAATAACAAAAAATACCCTGTGTATTCCCACAAGCGGGGTCTGGGGAGGGTGGTGTGTACCCTATTCTACTGTCTCTAAAAAATTCTGTACTATTTCTGTATGAATTTGAACTGAAGTTATATGCTATTCTTACTTTGTCAAGCAATGTGCAGATTATTTTCAGTGCTGTACAATATGAAAATGCATCTCAACATCCTGACATAGTCACCGAGGTCGCGGACTCCCTTATGACCCTTAAATACTATGAATCAGCTTTGAAGTACTATATGATGCTTGAAGGAGATGGGAACAAGAATAAAGTAAAGAAATAACACTCCCCTTTTTTACTGCTTCTGAGTACATTGCAATATTTTATCCTTTCACTTGGAAGCACGTGTATATGTGCCCTTTCTATACTGTCAAGCAGTCCGACCATGCTCAATTGATCTTTTATCGAGAGGAACCTTGTTAGAGCTATCAACTAGTAAAGCATTTCCATCTTTTGTAACTCCTTTTATTATCTTTTGGTGGTTAATCCATTTCAATTTTTTTCAGGGCTATTTACACTTGAAAATTGCCGAGTGTCATGTATATTTGAGGGAAAGAGTACAAGCAATTGAGTACTTCTATAAAGGTACCCACATAGCATATGATATGTACATATATGATAGTGCGTGTGTGTGTGACGTAACCTACCTCCTCATCTATGTACCCTCCTGCAGAATGGGTTTATTTTGTGTTAGTGATTTGCTTAGTCTGTTGATGTTTCAAATCTACGCAATGTCTTTATCTGATTGATTTTTCTTTTCAGCTGTAAATGAACTTGAGGATAGTGTTGATGCTCGATTAACTTTATCATCGATCCTCCTTGAAGAAGGCAAAGATGATGAAGCAGTTTCTGTGCTTTCTGCTCCCAAAGAATCAGGTATAAATCATTTACTTGGGATACTTTTAGCATTCTATTATGTGAATCGTTATAAACTTCTTTTAAGAGCTCCGTGGTTCATTTCCAGAATCTTCAGTTGACTCAAGTTCTGGTAAACCAAAATCTTGGTGGCTTAATAGCAAGATAAAGCTGAAGCTTTGCCAAATTTATAGAGCTAAAGGGTCACTAGAGGCTTGCGTGGATGTTATTTTTCCTTTGATTCGTGAGACATTGTTTTTTAAATCTGTCCAACCAAAGGTAAGCTTCCTCTTTTCACTTAGATGATTTCTTTTAGAAAGTGATATTTCTATCAGTGAGGGAGGGGGGAAGGGGGAAGGCATTGACATGAAAGTTTCTTCATGGTGCTAAAAAAAAAATTTAGTTACAACCCCAAAAAAAGAATTTCTAGAGTTGAAACTTGCATAACAGTCATTCACTGTCACTATACTTACTAGCTTACACCCCCTGGGCGACTTGCTTGGGAAGCTGCAATCACAATTCACAACTTCCTGGCTGGGATTTATCTGGTCTACTGCGAGAATGTAAGCCATTAAGCCATACCCAAATGGTGCTGTGATGTTTCTAGTCCTACAAAATGCATTCTCCTTTGCCCCCAAAACCTCCATACCCACTTCCCTAGCAAAGTTTTGTTGAAGACCTTGAGATATTTCACTCCAAGTCCTCCCCATTCCTATGGCTGATGTGACAACTCTCGAATTCACTAAATGTTGCTTGTTTGTTCCTTCCTTTGTATTCCATAAAAAATTCTGCTGAAGTCTCTGTAACTTGTGTCACTTTACAAGGTCAAGGACTGCAAAAGTGACATGAATGTTGGAAGTAAGGCATTTCAAGTGTTTAAGACATTTCTCTTTGAAGTAAATTGATGCATGCAAGGTAAAAGTTATCTTGGACATGGGTATCCTAGTTGCATAGTCACATTACTTTGTAGAGATGTCCATAATTAGTACCCAAATAGAATCAAATAGAAGCCATAACCATACTAGAAAATTATGTGTATTTACTTTTAAGTCGAGTTATTTAATCATGTAGAACAAATGTCCAATTGTTAGCATCATTTCAACTCTCAGAGATTACCTTGTATATCTAACTTGTTCTCAGTGTTGTTAAATGCGCGGTTAAGTCCTGAAACTCAGTGAAGTCCATGTTGTGCTCTTCATCGCGCTTAGTAGTGCTTTAGTGTAGGTGTCAAGGAGCTAAGGCATGTGCTCCTTCATCAATGGGTTTTGTCTTTAAGGGCATATATTATATATAGAGCTAAATTATAGTTTTCCATAATTATTGTTTGTGCTTATAGTTACATTTTTTATGTTAGATTTCTATTTGTTATTTCACTGGCAGCCCATGCTTTAATTGCACTTCGCGCTTAAAACTCCAACAAGCTTTTTGACGCGATTTTTGAACTTTTCACCCTTGAATACTCTGCTTGTTCTTTCTTTTGATTGGTGGATATATTTTTAGGTTAAAGTGCGGAGAAGGCTGTCTAAAAGTGTTTTAAATCAAAGAATCAAGGTTGTGGACGGTCACCGAACAGATACCATCTTTCATGGCTTTAAGCCTGTAGCTTTGGCATCTGATCTGTGAGTTTTACTTTTACCATGTTGTATTTTTTCTTTCCACTCCGTAGCTGGAGATTCTATGAGCATAAGTTGCCAACCAAGAAGTTTCAGGGGTCAAGCTTATATAGCTAAGTTTTGTTCATGAAATGTTTTGAAGAAAAAAAAAGTTCTGCTCGTGGACAATTTGTTTCATTTACACTTATATCATTTTCTTAAAATCGATTTGGATGCAATTTTAGACATCTTTACTTATTCAACTTGATGTTAGATTTATGTAAGGACAGTTATACCCTTAGATATGATTGGCACACATGGAGGTTGTACTGTTCATTTCTTTTCAAGCTGTGAAAGTTCTTGAGAATTAGTCTAGATTGTGGTGAAATGCCTGTTATATGTTTAGACAGAGTTGCTTCTTAGTGATACCCCGGTTCCATAGGCAAAACATTTAAAAAGAGGAAGAGAAGTGCTTATCAACAAATAGAAAAGAAAAGAAAAGAAATAGTAGAGGAGATCTGGATTAACTTACTACTTGATCAAAAAGATCTGTATTAACTTACTATAGTTTGTGGCAAGGACGAATCATCGAAGAGCTGTTGAGCCTATGATTGTGAGCACTTCACAAACGACCGACCTTAAGAAAGTGATGGATAAAATTTCTCCAATGGAGCTCTTGACATGTTGGTCAAAGAAAGATCAGTGTCTTCAACCTTTTCCATGCTTAGGAAATTGGACGTTTCTTGTCAGAGTGATATCATTACCTCTTCTTTTCTAGTGCTTGTTGTTGACTGTCTCCTGTTTCTGAATTATTATTAACAGAGAGTCACGCTTCACTTTCTATATCATGCCAAATGGTTCTGTGGCTGCTACCCCAAGTCAAAAGCTAGAATTCGTTTACTTGAGATGACAGATGCTGTATTTTCATACGGAGATCCTGCTAGTATACTGATGATATGGGGTGTCAAATGGGTGGGTTGGGTGAAGAAGCATCAATGATTCAACCTTCTTGATAGTCGATATGGTTGGGTCAAAAATGTTTTGAATAGCGGGTTAGCCCACCCTGCCCAACTTTATTTTTGATAAGGTAACATTGTATTCATCAGTACCAAATTGGTACTGGCAGTCAAAGACAAAAGCTGGTACTAATGCATGATCCTTGTTTCTTAAAAGGAATCAAACAATCTGCCATTGACTCTGCATCATTTATTTAGTTCTCTTTATACCAGAATTAAAAAAATAATACAGTTCAGCTTAATTCTTTGGCTAGGACTACTTTTGCCCTCGAAACACCTATGATTTCTTTCTGTCCACAGAATCCACCAACTACATGTTGGGTTCATTTTCCACCATTGCTTCTGCCTGTTCCTTGTTTTGATAGCATTCCAGCACCATAGCAAGTGCTTGTTATCCTTTGGCATCACCCACTGAATTCCTGCCAAGGAAAGGAATAATCGCCACAGAATATATGTTATCTTCCAATGCAGGAAGAGATGGATATTGCTTTCTTCCATCTCTCGACACAAGAAACACCTGGAAATCAACTGAACCTCTTCCTATGCAGAACTTCATGGGTCAGGCATACTTTCCTGGCAGCTAACCAGGTGAAACATATGACCTTGAAGGGAGCTTTTGACTTCCATATAAGCTTCCATGGACACACAGAAGGATGAGAGCCCTTATGGCTCAGACAGCAGAGAGTATGCAGAGCTAACTAAAAAGCTCTTGCAGTTTCCTCTATTCCAGAGCACTGAGTCCTCTGCATCCTGAGTACCATGAAAATTCTCCAGAACTTTTAACGATTCAGATACCTTGCCAATCTCCCAATCATTCAACATCTTCCTGAGAGAAAAATTCCACCCCATTCCATGCTCCTTCTATTGTAGTTTCAGGTGTAGATGTTAAGCAAAATAGATCTGGAAATGGATCTTTTAGAGGACCGTGCCCTAACCAATAATCACACCAAAATGAAATATTTCTTCCATTACCTACTGTGAACACAATGTTTAGAGCATAGTATTCCCAGGTTTTCCTCACTGTCTCCATATGCTTGTTCCGTAAGGACAATTGACTGAGTAGGCGATCCACTGTCCTTGCTGCCTATACTTGTGACTAATCACTCTCTTCCACAAGGAACAATCTTCTTTGTTACTTGGTACCTATTGCTGGTAAGAGGTGGAAGGTGTCCTATTAGGTGTGTGCAAGCTGGCCCGAACCCCACAGTTGTAAAAAATGCATAATATTATAGTTACTTTGCATTAATGATTAGGATTACGAAGACAAACTTGGAGAAAGGTCACTAAAATTATCCCTTAATTATTTCACATCCACAACATGTCAGTAAATTTGGGACTGATTGGGTGGGTAGCTTGCATAGACTTGGACTAATTTTGACACCTCTTGCTGATAGAGAGTATTAAAGGTTCAATTACAAGAAGAGGACATCGATGAAGAGATCTCTGAATTTTAACAGAAGTTATTGGGACCTTTTTCCACTCATTTACCTGCGATCCAACCTTTTGTTATGAAGGAGGGATATGTAATAAGATAGATCTCAGCAGTGGCCGGTAATGTCTGAGCAAATAATTTATCTTTTGGCTTTTTGATAGGTCAAAAGCTGCAAGAGCAAGAAAATTGCTTCGGAAGAAAGAAATGCTAAAGGAAGCCAAAAAAGCTGCAGCTTTGGCTGCTGGAGCTGACTGGAAAAGTGACGATTCGGATAATGAGTCTCCTGTGAGAAACTTATAGCCAATGTCTTCTGTTATTGTACATGTTACATATTATTTAAACCTTGATTTTGACGTAATATTTCCTTTTCTTTCTTGTACGCTTTCCTAATTCTTAAGGAACACGTATACCGAGAGCCTCCACTACCAGATCTTCTAAAAGACGAGGAACACCTGTGTCTTATTGTAGATGTTAGTATTTCTTGCTTCCCATCTCATCTCTTTCTTTTATTTTAACTACCTCCTCTCCTTTCTTTCTTTATTTTTTTGATTGTTATCTTATTCTTTCTTCTCCTTAATGAGCATGTATGTTTCATGTGGTTGTTACTCTTCTTCTATTTTCACACATTAATGCACTTCTTGTGTTTATTCTTTTTTAAACAACGCATGCTTACAATTTTTATATCAGTACAGATACGGTCATTTAGTCTAAACAGCGGTATGAGATGTTTTCTTTGACATGTGTAGTTGAATATGACAACATACACGGGAAATTTCAATGCTAAATGGATCTCCAATTCGCTTCTGATTCTTTGCTTTCCCTTTTAACAAGTGCTTGTAATTCTGTCAGACAGACTGCAACTTTTCACTTAAAGATCTTTTTTGTAGCTCTGCAAGGCTTTAATATCCTTGCAACGGTATTGGGATGCACTAGAGATCATTAATCTCTGTCTAAAATTGGCATCCAGCACATTGTCTGTTGAGAAAAAAGGGGAGCTGCAAGCTCTAGGAGCACGTAAGTTTCAGCTTGTAGTGTTAACACTCTCCCCCTTTGCTTTGGTTTGTACAAACTACTTTGAGACATCTGTTGACAGGTTGAGATATACTTGGTTGAGTCACGTTGTGAAGTGAAAGGCAGAGATGCATGCTTTCTAAAACGTTCTTTTTCTATCTTGTAGAAGTAGGATATAACATTGCTGATCCCATCCATGGGTTTGATTGTGCACGTTCCATTGTCAGTCAGCATCCTTACAGCTTTGCAGCATGGAATTGCTACTACAAAGTAATATCAAGGTATCAGCAGAAATTTTATCAGTATTCTGAACACACTTCTGTTTTCGTGGTTGGCACTAGTGGGAACGGTTTCTGTTTCCCTTGTTCTATAACAGGTCCTTGGCTGAATTAACTGCATAATAGAGGAAATTAACTGTTTGTAAATGTTTGTTTTCACTCGCTGATTCTTCTGAACTCCCGTGATTTGAGATTGAGAGAATGTGACTGATTAAGTTTCTTGTGCCTAAAGTATGTTGGAAATATTTCGTACTGTGCATTCAATATTGTGAGAAATATAGGAGAAGAACATCATTGAATTGTGTATCTACATTATTACATTGACACCCTATTTTTTTTTTTTTTTTTTTGGAGAATGTAACATTTTGTATATATTTATCAAAGCAGTACTCAGGTTGTGCTGAAGCCATATCTACAAGTGAAGTAGAAGAACATTGCTCCGGAAACCTTAACAAAAACCTAGGGTGTCTATCATTGAAGCAATTGTGCTTGCAAAAGTAGGTGGTTCAGTTTGGGAAGGAGGGAACTATCTTATGCATTCAATGTAGATACAGTTCTCAGATTTGAACTTAACACAATTAATTGTTACTTTTAGTGACTTCAGTTGGTTTTTCGTCAGCCTAGTAGTCTACTATTCTTTCAATTGTTTTCCTGTCCACTCTAGTTTTGAAACTAAAACAATATTTTCTTGAATGTTATATTCTTTAGTTAGATTGGTAATATATATAAACTGTAGCATTCTGGGTTGAATTTTACAGTCTCAAAAACTTGATTATTCATGCATGAACTTTCAGTTGTAACTAAGCTGTGATACACGAAAAATATATTTGCAGGAGAGCATCAGCAGAAAATAGTTACTTGAGATTTGATAGTACAGTGAATCTTGTCCAGAATAAGATTTGAAGCCTTTAAAGATACAAAAGAAAACCCTTTCTTAATGAACAAAATAAAAGGAGAACCTCTCTTTTTACAAATTCATTACGGCATGATCTTATCTCTGATTTATATTGTAACTTGTTTGTTTGATTATGAATGATCATGTGCAGACTAGATAATCGACATCCAAAACATAGCAAGTTCTTGAACAATATGCGTATCAAACACAAAGATTGTGTACCACCAATTGTTATTGCTGGTCATCAGTTTACCACGATCTGCCATCATCAAGATGCGGCTAGAGAATATTTAGAAGCTTATAAGCTGATGACAGATAATCAGTTGATAAATCTCTGTGTGGGTATGGGTTTCTTCTAGCAATCAAATAAGAGAAGGCAGAGTTGAAATTGTTTTTATCTTTCATGGTATCGATTTCAAGGTTTGACCTTTGCCTTTGTTTCCAGGAAGTGCTTTAATAAATGTAGCTCTTGGATTTAGACTTCATAACAAGCATCAGTGTGTACTACAGGGAATGGCTTTCCTGTATAATAATTTGAGGCTTTCAAAAAACAGACAGGTTCTACTTTCAACTTGTCTAGCCTTCTTTTCTTTAGGTCTGGTGTCTGCTTTTATAAACAAATGTGACGACCTAATGTTTAGTCTTTTTCGTTTCCATTACATCAACATAGAAGTGTTGGGGCATCTAAAGGAACTCTGTGAATCTCTTTTGCAGGAAGCACTGTTTAATATTGGTCGAGCATGTCATCATGTTGGTCTTGTTTCTCAAGCTGTCATATACTATCAAAGGGTACTTGACACTCACGAAGACGATCATCCCATCCCAAAGCTTCCTAATGAGAACCCAGATCCCGTGGAAAATAGAAAACCAGGTTACTGTAATCTCCACAGAGAAGCAGCATACAATCTTCACTTGATTTACAAAACCAGTGGAGCACATGACCTAGCAAGACAGATACTGAAAGATTACTGTACCATATGACGATGACAATATGTGCCATAATGTAACTTATTCTTCTTGAAAATTTGAGTTCTTTGTAGCTAGCTAGACCTGCTGAATTATAGCCCTTTATGAAAGTTACTCATTTATTTTTCTCGCCACCACTAATTCTATAATTATCAACCATAATCATACTGCTAAATTGTGCTCTCTTTTATTTAATTTGATGAAGTGTTCCTCCGAACTTATTTTTAATCATAAGTTGCTTGATGTTTTATCAGGATCAAGGACAATAGCTCTTATTGTCTTCCCCAAGTTTCTAACTTCTATGGCTTACATGCATTCAATCTGCAGCTATGTTACTGTTGGTTTGGAAATCTTTGATAAGCTCTGGGTCTTGTGGGAAGTTTGGCACCTGAATACGCAAATGGTAGGTAGTAAGAGTATTGCATTTTATCAACTCTACTGTCAATTTGAGAAAGTCTACCAACAGTGGTCGAACATAAGGAAATATTAGTCACCTAACATAGAAAATGGAGGTACGTTGGCTTGTGCGCACAATCCTATCCTATCCGAGTTTGAACTGCTTGTGGGAAAGACTAAATAAGGAGAAGCAAAGTGAGAACGGCAATATAACATACCCAGTTTAGTTCCACAAGTGGAGCTTGGAGACGATAGAATATATGCAAATCTTATACCTAACTTTGTGGGGTAGAGAAGTTATTTCTTATACTAGTATAATGCACGATCTGTATGTTATAATGATTCGCCTCTATGAACTGATCTTATCTGATTGGATATGGATCAACAACTTAAACCAAACCACCAACTGACCAAATAGCATGAGCGAAAAAAGTTAGTTCGAACTCTTTCAACGTGAGGTCTACCGGGTGAGAAAATATTTTAGGCTTGTTAGGGAACTTCTAATATTAGTATTACTATATAAGTGGAACAGTGATGATTTATATAACCTATACAACTTGTTTTTGGACTAAAACATAGGTATCGTGATTGTTGATTTTTAGGGATAAGGCATAGAAACATGCTTGAACTATGGCGAAATTGTCAATTACACACCTAAACTATATTGGGGTCCTATTGATCCCCAAAGCTTTTTTTTTTTTTTTTTTTTTTTTTGTATTATTTACATCTTTTACTAATTATTTGGTAGAAAAGTAAGTTAAAAAGACAGCATATACAAACACTCGCTTATTCAAGACCAAAAAAAAAGAGGTCTTCAAGGAAGGAATTTGTTGTGATATGTGCAAGAAGTACATTTGAAGCAGAGTTCAAGGTAAATTTAGCAACACTCAACACTCAAACTAGGGATGTGCAAAAACCGGTTCAACCGATAAAAATGTTATTGGTTTATCGGTATCGGATTATTGGGTTAACAGTTTTTAAACGGTTTTATAAAAAAATTTATTGGGCTATCGGTTCGGTTTTCGGTTTTAAAGTTTTAGTTAATGGTTAAACCGATAACCCAATAAGATTATATTAAAATTATATTTTTATTCATAATTATATAATAATGGCTTTAGATTTAAATACATACTACCTTATTGTCTTTTGCATTTTATAGTTGTTGTCTTAGTGCTTATAATTTGTGTAGACTTTATGCATTAAAATAGTGTAAACCAAATGAAAATAAGAGAAAGTAAAAAATTAGGGGAATGTTTTCTTATCGGTTAAACTGAAAATCGAACCGATAAAGACCAAAAACCGATTAACCGAAAATCGATAACAAATATCTTATTGGTTTGATTATCGATTTAGCATGTTTACAAATCGAAAACTGATAAACTGAACCGATAATATGCAAAATCGAATCGAACCGACCGATGCACACACCTAACTCAAACTACTTAGGCCTCATTTGTTTGCACTTAATGGAGGTCTGAATCTAAATTGTTTAGACTTCAGACCATTAAGTGTATTTATTTTTTATTAAATTTTTAGCTCTTAATAGGTCTGAATAGGTCTTAATAATTCAGATCTGAAACCAAGTCTTAGTATCATTAAGAGGTATTCTTGTGTTGGATAATATTCACCACCACTCTATCCATAATCACCAGTCATCACCACTAACCACCTCTGCCACCACCACCATTGTTAACCACCGCCCACCACCACCCACCACCACCAACCACCTCCACCATCACAACCACCATTGACAACCAATATCGCTACAAAGCACTATTGTCAGCCACTACCACACCTACCACCTCCATTATTATAATTATATCCACTGCCACTGCCATCGCCACACACCATCATCAACCACTATCGGTCAATTCCTACTACTGACCAACTCATCTATCACAACTAACACCACCGCTAACTATCACTAACACATCATCAACCTCCACACATTCTTCGGCCACCACCACCACCATTGTCACTGGTGTTGCCACCTCTACTACCACTTCAACTGCTATCATCGCTACAATCTATCTCTGCTAACAACCATCTCCACCATCACAGCTAACAACGTCTCCAACTACCACCAACATATCGTCAACCATCATGCATTCATTTTCCAGCCATCACAATCAACACCTCCAACTACTAAAATCAACCAACTTCACATCACAATCACCACCATCATAAAATCACTATAATACCAACCATCACACTTATCACCACCAACATTACCAGTCACTAACATCAATCATTGCCACCATCGCCACCATTACAAACCATCTCCACTATCACTAACAAGCATAAATATTTTTTTTTTCAATCAAATAATAATTTTATTGTATTAAATTAAATCTTTTTTTAATATACAATTAGTTTTTTTATTTGAATTGTATTTTTTATTATATGTACAAATAAATAAATTTTGCACATTCAGATGTTGAAAAACAAACACTCTAAATTATTCAGTTTTCAGATCTAGAGACAACATCTTAATCATTCAGATGTGCATTCAAATTCAGACGTCTAAATCTTAATAAAAACAAATGCAACCTTAAAAGGGAAAAATAGTTATTCCCTCCGTCCAACAATACTTGTCTATTATACTAAAAATAGATGTCCAACAATACTTGTCTAGTTTGAAAAATCAATGGATAATTTATCCATATCTACCCATTTATCCTTGGTTATTAAATGTAGTCATCACCCAATACATTTTTCAAAACATTGAATTGAATATATTCAAAGTGTGATGTATTAAAATTACTTTTATTATTTATTATTTCTTAAGGTGTATGTCAAGTAAATAATGGAGAAGTATTGTTGTACGGATGGAGTAAAGATCTAATCTAATGTCTCAAAGAGTCACGTGCAAGGTGTTTTGTAATTTGTGATGCAAGAATAAATAAGCATGTTACTTTTTAACTTCTTTCTTTTTAAATTTTTTTTATCACGTACAGTAAAACTCGTGTTCGAACTGTTACTCAAACTCCTCGCATAACAAAAACTTTAGTCACTTGATTTCCCGTTTACATATAGTAAAGAAGTAAATAATACGACAAAAATAAATTCTAAAAACCTGCATAATTTAAATGTATACTATCAAGGCTCGTTTGGTATGAGAGATAATGAATAACTACTTTTGAAATTAAATTTAGAATGAGTTTATTCCATATTTGATTGGAATAAATTTACGAAAACTTATCTGAAAATAAATTATCCTAGAATTATACTGTTATTTTTATCTCAATAATTTTGAAATAATTAATTCCAAATAAGTTATCCTGAGATAACTTCTTATCCATAATTTACCAAAAGATAGTAGTAATTGACATCAGTGGCGGAGCTATTCTTGGGCCAGGAATTCATCCGAATCCTCTTCGACGAAAAATTATAATATTAATACATGATTAAAATTATATTTTTATATATATATATAGTAGATATTAAATCCTTTCAATTAGTTTGTATATTTACCTGTGAACCCTTTAATAAAAATTCTACGTCCGCTACTGATTGAAATGGTGAAATGAACATTAACCGCGGTAGTTCACTCACTAAGTGGGTGGTAACTGGTGTCCGTGGAAATCGTGGCGAGTGAAATGAGTAGTGACAAATCAATTACGACGCGGTCATTACTCCACTTTTTTGTCTTCTTTTATCCATTACCTTCACTTTTTTTATTTTTTTGGCTCATTTTTATTCCCACCAAAAATAAAAAATAAAAAACATAAAAAAAACCCAACCTTTATCTTTTTTTTCTTCTTTTTTTTCAGTACTACTACTTATATCTCACACAGTACTTCCATCTTCAGTTACAAGAAGACATCACCAACCTGTAATAACAATATACTAATCCTCTTCACAGATCCCAAATCTCACATCTTTTTTTAAAAGAAATTTAATTTATGTTAATTGATTTTGATTATATTGTTTGTATTGACAAAGAAGAATAGAAACATCTAGTTGTATAGAGGAGTATTATGTCTGGAATATGGAGATGGAGAAATGTAAAATACACACCAGTAAGGCGAAGGAGAACAACGACAACGACAACGACGGGGATTACAAGGATAACGTCGATTTTACAACGTCCAGAAAATCAGAATCATCAGTATCGTGATTTCGTGAATTGGCTACACGTGGGTTCTCATGTGAAGCGGAGAGAATCGCTTATTGGTGTACAAGAAAGGTATAAATGGGAACGTGGTGGTTCTTCTGATGAGTATCGGAATTCACCGAGAAGGATTAGGGCTGAGGCTTATTGTCCTCGTTGCTCTAAACATATGGATCTTCTCTTTTCGAATCGGAATCATCAACTCATCCCTCCTACTTCCAATGATAATGATGATAAGAATAATAATGCTACTACCAATAATAGTGATTCGAAAGGTGAAACAAGTTCTTCTGGTTCTGGCCCGGGTCCGGGTCCGTACCAGGCAGTGAATCTGTGTCCCAATTGTAAAACGGCTTACTATTTCAGGCCGTATAAGATGGCACCGTTACAAGGTAGTTTTTTCGAGATTGGGAGGATGAAAGGAAATGGTAATGGTAAGAGAATTAATGATGAAGATAATGGGAAGAGACAGAGGCCGTCGTTTTGGGAGTCGTTGAAGTCGTATGGTGGTGAGCCACCTGAGAATTGGTCACCACCACCTGGTAATGGGCTGGCAGTGCATACTCCTCCAGGTCCACCATTTGTACCTGGACTTAATCTGATACGAGCTCCTGGAATTGAGGGGAAAAATGGGGGTGGTGGTACGGATGAGGGTAGTGGAGAGAAGAGTGGGTGGGGAGGCGGGTCGAATTTGGGGAAGGATTTGCCAACGCCAAAGGAGATCTGTAAGGGACTTGACAAGTTTGTTATAGGTCAAGATCGTGCCAAGAAGGTCTGTTTTTCATTTTTGTTAGTCAATCCTCTAGTCATTGTTTTTTCACTGAAATAGACAATATTGAAAGTTTAGAACTTTATAACCATGATGATCAAGCAACTGAATTGAGCCTATCTACTAGTGTGCAATCTAATTGAACTTTCAACTCACAACTTTTATTTTGTCGTTGTAATGTCGTTGCTGAGGGTTTTGAGGGTGAACATGTGTCCATTTGTTCTTCCGTTTCCCTCCCCAGACCTCACTTGTGGGATTTTGCTAGGTATGTTGTTGTTGTTGTTGTTATGGCTAAAGGAGATGCATATCTAGAATGCTTGTTCCTGGGAGTCTGAACGTGAATTGGACTTTGATGTTTATGAGCATCTGGCATAATCTTTTTTTGTGTCGCTATCCTACTTTAGAGACAGCCTATAGGGTAGAACTCTCTCTAAAGTCGTTGTTTGCTCAATATGTGCGAATTGAAATAAATGTTTCGAATTTGTATTGTGTCTTTACGTTGTCTTTTGTTTTGTTTACATAAGTGATTCATATGGCAGGTGCTTTCGGTGGGTGTTTATAATCACTACAAAAGGATTTACCATGCTTCAATGCAGAAAGGGTTAGCAATTCATTTGATTCATGATTTGTTGAAGGCTTATTGTTGATCAACTTTTTCGTTCTAAATAATGATATTTTTGTATCCTGTTGAAAATTCTATCAATATTCTTTTCCATTCTTTTTTTACGTTATTGTCTCCATATGAACCATATTTATATACCTCTGTGTTAGATCTGGAGCAGAAACGACAAAGGATGATAGTGAAGAAAATGTGGAATTGGAAAAAAGCAATGTGCTTTTGATGGGGCCTACTGGATCAGGTAGAAATCAACTTTTCGTTCTTGTACTTTCAGTTAGTTATGCAAATCTTAACGTAAGAACCTTCAGAGATTGTCAGCTGACAGAAGTCTCCATACTGAAAGCAGTCTGGCATGAGGTTTTCCGAAACACGAAACTACTTGCAAACTTAGTTGTTTTTGTGAAAATGTGTCTTTTTTCGTGCTGGTATTTCATCTGTTTCTTCCTTAAACTTTTGTTTAGCCTCAGAAACGTTGAGACATTCTGTAAGTCGATATTGCTTGTTATCAGGGATGTTCCGAAATTGAGATCCTAAATTGAGAAACTTCCAACTTATGTTTGGAAAATTGGGACTGTAAAAAGGAAGGAGATGTGGGAACTTTTGTTCCCCTCTTTGTTTAATGAGAAATGATACGAAGAAAAACAAAGGATGAGAAGACGTTTTCTCATGGCAGACACTGATTCTTTCTTCATCAGAACACCTTGTCCACTGTTTATTGCTTTGTCTGCCAACTGAACAAGGGTCGATTGTTCTTTCTTCTCATTTTCTTCTTTTCATGACGGTCCTTATTCTCCAAACGAATTAAGTTTCTATAACACAGTAAGAGTTCCAATAAATATAGATTGTTTTAAGAATGGGTTATCAAAAAAAAAAATATATTTATTGTTTTAAGAATGCACTCATTTTCATTTTATGTTTTTCGTTTGTAGCTTCGCCAAACTAATGTGTGTCCTCACTAACCAATCATATTTTCTTTTGACAATTGTTTATTTGTGTGGAAGAAGTTGTGAAACTTTGAACTTTCTAACTCTGCTTTTGGAACAGGGAAAACACTACTTGCAAAAACCCTTGCACGTTTTGTGAATGTGCCTTTTGTTATTGCGGATGCAACAACCTTAACACAGGCAAGTAAGATGCTATTTGATTTGAACTTTGCCTGCTTTGATTGTTTCTGTTCTTATTTAATGAAGAATAAGTGGGTGTAGATCCATCCTTTTAGGCAAGGTGCTTGCTTTAATTAATTTCTCTCCTTTTCTGGCCTTTTTGTTGTCACTGATTATTGCTCCTCTCTAGCTAAGTTATGTCTAACTTATCTTGTTACTCGGTTTTCTCAATGCATAGGTGTTCTTCTCTTGAAGGTCAAAGAACATAGAACCTGAGTGGTTGTTTGGGAACTTTTGAAATCAGAGATCAGATATAATAAAACTCTAGTTTGGAGTTGATTTGGTTGAATATATCCCAGTTCATGATTGATCTTTGTTTCGCTAGATCCGAGTGTTGTGGTTTTACCAAATCGTAGTTAGGAAGGTCATCTAATCTAAAGTTCTGTAGTACCTCTATCAATGTGTCAAATAGTATATGCCAATGCCACATAATGACTGATAGAATATCTCAGTAAACTTTAAATTACAGGAAATATATGACATATCATTTGGAAAGAGCAAAATAGGAGAGCTTTTGAAATGGTGGAGATGAGCTTTGCTCGATTGAGGAGTAGTCTCCTATCCCTTATTTTCTGTTGGTGCACCATGTAGTTCCTGTTTGTATAGAGGATTGGGTTTCTCTTGGAGAGAACCAGATTTTGTAGGTTTCTCCCCTTTTTTATACCTCTTGTATGCAGCCTGACATCAATGTAATCTTTTACTTGATCAAACAAAAAAAATGATACTCTATTATCCAGTACAAATTAAACCATTACTTAAATATGATGATAAATCTTCTTAATTGTAAAGAAAACATCATCTTCTTACTAATGCTAAAATATGAGTAAAGAAGCATCTCGAGAAGATGACTGTTGTCTTTACTTTTATATGATAAAAAGATTACGATAAAATAGTAATCATAGATCATCTCATAATGATATACTATTTTACAAAGCTAAGTAAAATCATAAAAGTTGCTGGTAAAGTTGCTGCCATGTGACCATGAGGTCACGGGTTCAAGCCTTGGAAACAGCCTCTGGCAGAAATGCAAGGTAAGGCTGCGTACAATACACCCTTGTGGTGAGGCCCTTCCCCGGACACCGCGCATAGCGGTAGCTTTAGTGCACCGGGCTGCCCTTTTTTTTTAAAAGTAAAATCATAAAAGTACTTTATATTTGTGAGTAACACAAG
Organism: Capsicum rhomboideum; assembly: GCA_031232105.1. Taxonomy (NCBI): domain Eukaryota; kingdom Viridiplantae; phylum Streptophyta; class Magnoliopsida; order Solanales; family Solanaceae; genus Capsicum; species Capsicum rhomboideum. The sequence continues at coordinate 13,561,924 of CP124713.1, read as the reverse complement.
TAGGAAAGGAATATATGGATAATGGGAAAAAAAAGAAAAAGCAAAAGACCAGTGGCAGGCATATATGCGTGTGCGCAGAGAGAAACTAAAGAAAGAAAAAATTAACTACCACCAAAAGACGAAATATGGCCCCTTTAATGCTGCAGCTGAAGGTCATAATTTAAGTCGGTCAGTCATCAGTGAAGTGTGTTGTGAACCATGAGGTCTCAAGTTCAAATTACAGCGAAGCAGAACCCTGTATTTCTTCTAGAGAATCTCCTAATTGTTCCAGAGCAACTAGAAAGAGATTCTTTAACCAAAAAGAATTGGGGGAGTTAAAAACAGTAGGTGATTTCTTCCAATCTGTTCAAGCCCCGGTGGATTGAGTTACTTGATACTTGTGCTGGTGGGAGGGAGTAGGTATCCCGTTGAATTGTCGATGTGCCCACAGGCTGGCCCAGTCACCGTGGTTATCAGAAGAAAAAAAAAAAGGTCGGTGGCTTCACAGAGTTTCAATAACCAGTTAGCAGGTGTGATGAATTTCGAAGCAATGCTAGAATATGGGCTGAGAAAGTAGACTCTAAGAACAACAGCTAGTAGTAAAAATTCCTGAATCTCCCAGATCTCCTACTAAAATATGGGAAAAGAAACAGCTTTAGCTAGGATCATGTGCTTGCCGCTATGGTAGAAGGAACAGGTTGGCACAGGGGGTGGAGTCCTCAGTCCTTGCCACAACTTGCAGAAGCTTAGCTGGTGGCAGCTGTAATTCTCTGCAGAATTCTTCTCTCCGCTGTCCATATTCTAGTGCTGTGTGTATACTTGCTTTTTTTACTAGTCTTCATTAAGTTCTAGAAAATAACTGCTAAGAAGCAAGGTTAAGATTATGATAACAAAAAGCCATAAAACATCACAGAGAACATAGGAGTATTCAAATTGCCAGACCAAAATTACAGAAATATTTCTACCCTCATATATTTAAAATATTTCAGCTTGCACTAGATGTTCCCCTTGCTAAATAGGATCAAGTTTCTCCCACTATATCTGGATTTAAGTTATCCCCAAGCAGCACACTTACATCTAGAAATTTGAAATTATTCCTGTTCTTTTTGTTTTAATGCTCCAAGTATGAGAGGTGTAAGCACAGCAGAACCAAATTGGAAATGCTTTTTAGTTTATATTTCCACACGGTTCTCGCTCTTTCTTCATTAACTTTTTAACGTCCAACTGAGAAGCATTTTGTGCTCTCTTACAGGCTGGATACGTTGGTGAAGATGTCGAATCCATATTGTACAAGTTGCTTACGGTATATTTCCTACTACAGATTCATAGGTTTGCAAATTACTGGCCGAGTTGAGCATGTCCTATTCTACATATTCTTGGTTCTAGAAAAGTTGAATGTGTAGTTATTACCAGGATGCTTCTTTTTACATTTAATATGCCATGCCTTTTGTTGTTATTCCCATTTTTTTATGTGCCAGTAGTTTCTTTGGGACAAGATAAGTCCTCTGGATTGGGGATGTTTGCTGAAGAAATTTGTTTCTTCGGGACTCTTTTATTTAATGTTTCAAACCAGCTTAGGAAATTCGGAAAAGAACTATTATCTTTCAAGTTGACATGCAGGTTGCTGACTTTAATGTGCAAGCAGCACAACAAGGGATGATCTACATTGATGAAGTTGATAAGATAACAAAAAAGGTGCTTTCTTTTGCCTCTTTTTTGTTTGTATGCCTTCTGTTAAAGAAATTTGATCATTGTGTAATCTTCTTTTTATCTGACATTTGAAGGATATCACAACTGACACCTATCTTATTCATATGCAGGCTGAGAGCTTAAACATCAGCAGAGATGTTTCTGGGGAAGGAGTTCAGCAGGCACTACTGAAAATGCTAGAAGGAACTGTGAGTGCTCTTGGTTTTGGGCCATTTAATAAGTTTGTTTTTTTAAGAATAAACGAAGAAAGTATTTTTTGGCTCCATTAGGCTATTATTAGCACCCAGATTTGTATTCAACTATGTTCTTGCTGATAAGTCCAACGGCTGTTGTAGGTTTCAGTTAATGTATATATTAGGGGAAAGCCGAGTTATTCTGCTGCAAATTTATTAGAAAGCTATTAATCAGGATATGCAATTCTATCAACAACAACAACTACGCCTCAGTCTCAAATAAGTTGGGTCGGCTATATGAATCCTCACTAACCACGTTTCTCCATTTAAATTCATCTCAGAAATGTACATGAAATTTTCTACATTTTCAACTGGGAAAAAAATGTCTGATAGAGCTCAAAGTCTTATAGAAAGCATAGGACCTAAAAATAAACATACTAACATGACTGAAACATATCCCTGACTAATTGGTAGCGCTAATATAGATATTTTTCTTTAATTGTAAAATAAAGTAGATTCTGAATTGTGATCGCTATATAATAAAGCAAAAAATGTAGACCTAGCACATTTGGAAGAAGAGTTCAACTTCTAATGATCATGGTTGAATTGAAGACTAGTAAATTTTCTGATAGATACTACTCTAAGATAGACCACATAAAAGAAGAACTTGAACTTTTCTTGAATTGGTCGTGAATGAAATGAGAGCTCCCCATATTGGAGTTTAGGCGACATTGAATAAGGAAATTTTGGATTAAACTATATGGGGTCGTTTGGTACGTAAACTAAATAATCCCGGGATTATAATCCGGGACTATTTTATACCATATAGGAGGTGGTATAAAATAGTCCCATGATTCATGGGTTATGCCAAGACTAAATATGGTATTAACTTTATACCATGTTTGGTTGATGGTATAAATTAGTCCCGGGATAAATTTATACCATCAACCAAACATGGTATAAATTTTATCCATGGGATAACTTAAACCTATCCCACCTTATACCTCCTACCAAATGACCCCTATAAGTATAAGGGAAGTTTGGACTAAGGTAAGATTCCTAAAAAATAGTTCTTAAATAGAGGCAAACTGCACTTTTTTTGTTGTAGTGTGGATCCTTGTAAATGAAGCTGATACAGTGTTAGACCTACCTGGAATCCCTGCAGGTTTAGATTGGGGAACACTTTTGTGTCTTACTTTAGCTACATTGTACACTGTACAGATTCAGCATAATCCTTGTGCTCTGGAATAAAACTTTACCATTCTCAAGAAAAAGTTCTTAAATAAAGAAACTATTTAAATTCTGAGATTCATAATTATGACTGAATTACAAAAAATATTCTATAGTATTAGCTTAAACACGTAAAATGCATTTAACATATAACTAAATTAATTCTCTCGACTTTCAATACGCCCCTCAAACTCGATGTAGTGAAACAACTTGAGTTCACAATTCAAAACAGTAAAGTCCCGCAAGTATGCTGGAAAAAGGTATTGTTGAAGAAACAGTCATCTTAGTAGTATCGTTGAAATAGTCTTGCCCTAAGTTGCTCGAACTCTGGTGCGGGTGTCCGCTATGGGTGCGGATCTAGAGGTTGGATCCTTCGTCATCTCAATTTTAAGATTCGGGGATATGGATCCAGGCATGGATGTGGGTGTGGGGATTCGGCTAAAGATAATTCAAAATTTTAAAACTAAAGTTATAAAAGCTAAATCATGAGATATTATGTGGAAAACTGGAGGAGAATCCTGAAAGGAGATTAAAGGAAAAGGAGTGAGATAGAAATTTTTATATGCAAGGTATTCTATTTTCTTCAATTTCACCTTAGCTTTTGTTTTGATTACAGAAATAATTAAATCTGTCCAGACTTTCCCCGTCAATTTTGGTCAAAGTACCCAAAATCGCTTGACCAAATTGGGTGCGGATCCCACAACCATGTCGTTTTGACACGGGTGCGGCACTGAAAGTGAAGAGTTCGAGCAACTTAGGTCTTTCCAGAATAGTGAACAATCACCAAAAAGAAAAGCATTTCTAGATTGCTTTAGTCCTAAAACTAGCAGGTATTTGCCCAATGAAGAAATTGTGTTGCTTCTTGAAAAAATAAAACATGAAAACTGTTCAAAGACTTTCTTTCCATTTCGACATTTGATTCTAAAAGAGTTCAGTCGAAGTCTTTGAGTGTTATCCAGTAAAGCTTCACTATCCTCAATTTTTTTTTATTTAGTTTCTACAGTGCTATAATCATGATGCTGAAGATTTGTGCTTTAAAAGTTTGGCAGTTTAGATTACAGATCTTGCTGTTAAATCACTTCAAAGTTTTGTTGAAAACATCATTGTCCTTAGCTAATGATGTAGGCTGCTTTCCTTATTAACCAGCATTAACAGAAATATCTCGTTATTCCAGATCGTGAATGTACCTGAAAAGGGGGCTAGGAAGCATCCTCGTGGTGAGAATATTCAGGTAAAGTGGACTAGAATGTGTTTGGTTCTTCTTTTCGCTTGTTACCATTCTCAGAGTTCTGCAACCTTTTGTTTTTGGATAAAGTTATAATTTTACCCCTGTAAAAGGAAAATTTTAGTATACAAGAGGTATACTGTATACAGAAGACATAATCTTACATAAAAATAACATGAACTCTGCTTAGTGGTAACTTGTTGTATAGCGTCTGGACCTTCCCAATGTTGAAGGTCGGAAGGAGAAGTATATCAGGTTTTGAATGGAAGCCCTTGTAAACAAGCGAACAACCTTCTATGCTAATTGGAATCCTGTTGGTGCTTTAAAAGTTCACAAAACAACATAAATGTTTCCAGAGCGGTACAACCATGTTTTCTATCCCTCCAAAAAGCTTGTAGGTTCCTTTCCTTCAGAGTTGTGCAAGTTTAAGATACAATGTAGTTTTACATAATAATGCTTGGCTATTGTATAGCGCCTGCATGTGTTCTCTCAATCTCAACATTATATACAGTCAATGCATTGTTTGCAGCAAGCTGATGTTCTTTTGACCTCTTGAAAATTCTAAAAATGTGGATGTAATGAATTTTAAGATCTGTCATTCTTTTATTGGGGAGAAATGAGAACATTGCAGTTAAAAAAATAGATGACTTCTTACCATCCCCCTTGCATTGGTTGGGTTTAAAGCACAAGGCTTCTTAGCTTGAGAATGAAATTCTTTGATTTAAAATAGGAAAAAGTGATGGAGGAAAATTAGAAAGCATTGAGGGTACTGATATTGAAGCATAGGCCACAAAGTTATAGAAATTTGAGCTCAATAAATATTTGAGACAAGGTGAACATTGCACATTTGTAGGTGCAATCTACAAGAAAAATAGTTGATTTTTTTATTAGATAAGGTGAGGAATCAATAGATAAGTTAGATGAGGCAACGTCCTACAGATAATTTTCCATTCAGAAATGTTAAAAATCGGATCTCATGCTCTGACTTAAAAATAGTGAGACTTGTTGTAGATGGATTTTCCGATGGTTAGCATCCTTAAGTCCACTTCTAGATGTTGACGGGCATGTCAATCAGTTCAGACAAAATATAGTCAGGTGCCACATGTAGACACTTTCTTCTCTGAATTGGAACCGTAAATTCATTAATGATTATTGGTGATTTTCTTAACAAAACCGAATGTCTTGTGCTTCACTTATTCAGTTGTTTTTATTTCTTCCGCCTATTAATTTTCAAAAGGTATTCCAATTTTTTGACAGATAGATACAAAAGACATTCTTTTCATATGTGGTGGCGCATTCATTGATTTGGAGAAGACTATTTCTGAGAGGTAATTTTTATTTTCTGAATTACTTTCTCTAAGTGCATCAGGAACTATGATTTTTGTGAACTATGGTTGTTTACAAAGTCTTATTACCAGACGACAGGATTCTTCTATCGGTTTTGGAGCTCCAGTTCGTGCCAACATGAGAACTGGGAGAATAACAAATGCAACCATAACATCATCCTTGCTAGAATCTGTACGAATGATGATCTGATTTTTAATTTCAATTTTTTTATATGCCTGAGACTATGGGTTGTGTGTGATAGAATTTACTAGTCAGCTGCTGTTTATTAAAAATATCATTTCATGTTTGCAGGCAGAAAGTAGTGATTTTATTTCGTACGGCCTCATACCAGAGTTTATTGGGCGCTTTCCTATTTTAGTTAGTTTATCTGCGCTGACTGAGGACCAGCTTGTTCAGGTATTTTTATTCTTTGTTGCCTTTATTTTTTATTTTGCTACTGTAATCATGGACTGCATTGTATATGGAAAGCAAGCTGCAATTCATTCAGAATTGGAGGTGGTATCTCATTCTGATGGGTTGTGCAATTGTTTTACCTTCATAAGTTTAGTATAACTACTGGAGCAATTTTGTTTTCCTTTTATCAGAAATACTTATCTGGAATAGTTCTTTTATGATTTAAGCAGAACAAATATTGATAAAATTAGTTACCATGAAAGACCCGAGATTTACAAATGTTGAGATTAATTGGTTATTGCTTCATGTACCATAGTATCTCCCTTGATCAAATTTGTTACAAGATGTTACAATGTAAGCGTTAGTGTTAGAATTTTAGAAGTTAGTGTTATAAATAGGTTTCTGTTCTATCAATAAATTACCAAGTCATCAATATATATTGTTTTCTCTTATTTTCTCAAGAGTGACCAGATTTATGTTCTTAAGTTCGATTTCTCCTATAAATTTCCTATTCATGTATATTTCCGGTAACCAGTTGCACCACTCGAGTGCCTTGTGAGTGCTTGGGTGGCGTCATGACTATTTCTGTTAACTATTCCCGGGTGCTATGCGTTTTTTGCCTTGGCTATTCCAGCAGCACCACACTCTTTTCAGTGACCGTTCCAATGGCAACACTCCTCTTCCCTGTGACCATTTTGGTGGGACCACGCCTCTTTTCAATGACCGTAATGGTGCCGTCAAGTTTATCTGGCATTCTGAATATTGTTTCAATCACTTCCCTAGAAACTTCCTTTAGAGTATCCAATTAGAATTTTCCAGGACAAAACAGCAACTTGGCGCGACAATATTCAGGGGACTTTTAGGTGATTGTTCACTATTTGGCTGTGTTTAATTACTCTATTGTATTTAAACAGAATCAAATCCAAGTTGGTTTTCCCAACTCGACTTTGAGGGGGTATGGTAGAACGTTAATATTAGAGTTAGAAAGTCAAGTGTTCTGTTCTAAAGTTAGAAATTGCCCCATGGTGGCCAAGTATGTGTATTGTCTTTAGCACCTCTAAATATATTTTGTATTCTTCAGATTATCAAGTTTTAAGCACATATAGGTGTATTTTTAGTTCTAATTTATACACCTCCTCAAATAATATTAACAAGGCTGAGGCCTAATTAGTTATTGACTAGTCCCTGCCCGATTCTTTCTTTTTTTACTTTTGGTCTACAAGTACCTGCTTCTCCAGATTATCTAGTTGGTTTATTTCATGTTTCTTTTTTCTACAGGTCCTCACCGAACCTAAAAATGCTCTTTGCAAGCAATATAAAAAACTATTCAGCATGAATAATGTAAGTACAATCTATGAGTACTTTACCACCTCTTTCCCCCCAAAAGAAAAAAGATTCATATTGATGTGGAGAGTAAATACTTTTTACTTAATTGATTTGGACTTTTATATGTTGTTAGACTAAGCTACATTTTACGGAGGGAGCCTTAAGGTTGATTGCCAAGAAAGCAATGGTCAAAAATACTGGTGCTAGGGGATTGAGAGCCTTACTTGAAAGCATCTTAACTGATGCTATGTATGAGGTAAATAAACTATGTCCAAATTTATTTCTGACAGAGGAGCTTCACATATTTATAAGATCATGAGCAAGTGTTCATATTTGATTCGCTTTTTTTGAATGTTGTGCAGATTCCTGATGTCAAATCTGGAGATGATAGAGTAGATGCTATTGTGGTAGATGAAGAGTCGGTTGGTGCAGTAAATGCACGTGGATGTGGTGGGAAAGTACTTCGGGGAGATGGTGCTCTGCAACGGTATCTTGCTCAAGCACAAATGGTAGAACAAAGAGTATGATCTGAACTTTCACTTGTTTAGTCTATTCTCTCTATCCCGTTTCTTTTCAATAGAATCAGTCTTCTCATAAAATAAGCTTAGAATGTCCGAAGTCACATACCCTCTGCATTCAGAAAGGGGCATTTCCTGCCAAAACTTATTTGTGTAAGCTACATATATGCACACTGTTGACGGCTGGATAAATTTGATTGCCAGGAAAATAATGATGCGGCCGAAACTGAGCTCCAGGAGGGGGAGTCTGAAGTCTCATCCAGAGCAATAAGCATGTAAGATTATTAGAACCACACTCTTAGGATTTCATACGTTGTTTTTTTTTTTTCTTTAGGGAAAAAAAATTTCCATTTGTTGTAAAATGTAAATTCATAATACAGGGTGTTGACCCCCTTGTAAAACAACATAGCAATCTGCTTCCAGGATAGTCGTAGAAAATAGAAAACGGTATACGAGGAAAATGTAACCATTCTAATTTATAGGCAGCTGTGTACCGATTCTTTAGCAATGCGAAAACTTTGATTCTTCACATTTCTCATGATTTGTGAATAAGAATATGAAGTCAATTTTTTTTCAAAATTGCAGGAACAAACTTCACACGAGTAGAAAATTGTCATAATAATAGAAGTACAGATAACTTTTTACCGTTGTCAAAAGGGAATCATCATTTCAACGGGATAAAAATACTATAGTATATAATTTCGTTTCATTTATCCAAATCTTGATGGGATAGAGTTGCACAGTACTAGAAGTGGCAAAAGCAATCACAACTCCTCCAACCTGTGATGTTTTTACAGGTTGTGCCATAACAAAATATCATGGACAGTTAATAAAATAAACCTTAACCGACAATAAACAAAAGAGGGAAGAAGATGAGTAGGTTATGACCCTTACCTGTTTGTTGTCTTAACCCATTTTGAAACGACCAGATTTGATACCACCTACCCAATTGCCATAACTTACCCAACACTTGTGTTAGTGGGATGTATAGATACCCGTAAAATTAATGAAAGTGTGTGCAAACTAATTCATGACCCAATCCACTTTGACTGAAACAAACTTTGGTCAGGTTTGGCTCTTGACCCGTTTGTTGTCTTAACCTGTTTCGCACCGACCAGATTTGATCCCACCTGCCCAGTTGTCACCTTACCCAATACTTGTGTTATTAGGATGTAATAGATACCCCGTAAAATTAATGAAAATGACTGCAAACTAATTCAGACACCATCATTTTTTTTTAAAAAAAAAAAAAAAGAACACAGCAATAAGACTGATAAGACAATAAATACCAACGCCGCAAAACAATTCTATTATCCAATTGTAGCAGAGGTGAAGAACGTATTACTAAAGTTCAATGAGGGTCTCCATTGAAAGCAAAGTAAAACTAATCAAAAATGGAGAAAGTTAATCAAAGTAATCAAGAACAAAATGGAAAATAAATCAGTACTCAATAGCGCCATTACTCTATCCAAAGGATTAGGAAATAAAAATCTGGAAATTAATAGTAGTAGTAGTCACAAACTCGTTACTATTTCAGTATCTCCGGCCATATCCATCTTCAAGTTCCAAGCTCTCAAAATAGGGCCAACGCACCGACGTAAACGATGCTATATCTTGTTCCTTTGGCACATGAAAATAGTCCCATCTTTTTGGTAACCAGATCATACGAGTAGACTTGCTTGAGAGCACGAGTTTGTAAAAATATGACGAGAAGCTTGTCAGCATTCCACATTCCCAACGGGATTGTTCCTTTGGAGAAAGGTTCTATGATGAATTTCTTAGGCCACGAGTATGGCTGAATGCAACTACTTTTATTCATCAGCATCCATATCTCAGTATCCCTAGAACCATCCTCAACGGAGACCATCATGCCAATAAGTGATCCCCTCAAAACCATAAGCCTTCTATGAACAAGTTAACAATCAAATCCACTATCATCAGGAACGTCTAAAAGTTTGAATTCATCCTTAATCAGATCAAAGCAGCTAACATATTCCACCACGCTTGTAGCCAGCCAATTCACAAAGCCATTGAGATAAATCTGAGGTCCCCAGCCAACAGTTCGGCTAAGAAGAGTAAACGCTACAGGTAAACCTAAACTCACAGTATAAACCCAAGCCATTTTCGATGATTCATCATTACTCCGCGTCTCAAAAGGAACTTTCAAAATCTTATAGTCATTGATTTGTTGATTGTAACCAAGCTTCAGATAAGTAAATCTCGAGCACTCAGAGGGTATACTAACACATTTGTATCTCCGAGTAGCTGGATTCCAGAGAATTACTACCGGTGACGTATAAATATCCTTCATCAAACAAACTAAGCCATTGTAGCAACACTCAAAATTAGCGTAGTCCTTAGCGTCATCAACAGCAAAAGGTAAAGGCAATTGGTGATTAATAGTGAAATTACATTGCTCATGTTGCATGCAACGGGATAAAGATGGAGCAAAAAGACATCAGGCCATAAACAGCTATGATTCTCCCTGTTGTAAGCAATAATAGTAGAAATAGGAAGAGAGATTTGATGTGCGACGTGCAGTTTGATGAAGTTAGGGCTCTTGAGGAAATTGTACCATGATTTGCAGACAGAATCAAAACGGAGCAGTGACTTTACGGGAAGGCGTAAGAGTATCTGCACCAATGCGTCTTTGGGCAAATTGGAGGTTATGATTGAGTACTCTTCTTCTTCGTTGTAGTTGTTGCTATTTTGATCCGCCATGTAATTAAGCTGCAAATCAGTTGGACTACTCAGAACTCAGAAGTATACGCAAGATATGTTTAGGGTAAAATCCGGCAGTCATGAGTGGCTGGCGTGGTGCAATAAGAGTGATTGTTATCTACGAGCTAGTTCTATGGAGTACCCATTCGCACGAATGCCCAAAATAGGGATTTTGCGGCAATCGTTAATTTTTTGCCTGTTAAATTGATACTCCTTGGAAGTGTAAAAACAAGTTTGTAAAGTTTCAAAAAAGTATCTTAAGGGGTAAATTAGTAAAATTATTCTTCTAATTTATGATTTCTTAAGGAAAGTGTAAAAATGAAAGTGATCAATGATGGTGAGAGTAGTTTTTTTATTTTCGTCTCTAAGTAATAAAAAGTGATAGATAAAGGTTATGTTTTTTAAGACATAAGCTCAGTTTCAAAACATTATGCTAATAAAAAGTCATCGAAAATATCCTTGACATGAAAAAAAATCCATCATGAAAAATATGTGACTCATTGAAATTGAAGAAATCGGAATAATGGACTTATTTCTCCTGATTAGTATCTTAAGAAAAAACTATTTAAGCTCAATTGATTTGGTTCACAACATCATGTTCTTCCTTTTCTTATACATCTTCTAATATAATTAGGCTTAGATAGAGCTTCTAATATAATTAGGCTCAGAGGTAGACCCACATGGAAACTGGTGGGGTATAGACGTGCACTCGTTAGCTTCAAAAAATACTACTATTAGACACTCTTAACACACAAAGTTAAGGGTGCAAGTTACAAACACACGAAATCATTGGTGTAAAGTGGAGCTTATAATTAACTATCACTCCACATAGCAAATCTTATAACTTGAAGTCATTTAGTTCATATTACATGTTAGTACACTAATTCTATGCGGGTTCGATAAAGTTATCACACAGCGGGATTATATGACATGTTTTAGCTAACATGCATACATCTTTGATGGTATCCCCGTTGTCTTCAATTCCTGAGTTTGCCTCTGATTAGGCTTACAATAAGAAAGCATAGCTTAGATTGGTTTTAAGAACCATGCTTGCACCAAAAAGAAAAGAAAAATAAAAATGTTACTCCTAATATATTACTCTCTCTGTCCCAATTTATATGATTCACTTTCCTTTTTAATCAATTCCAAAATAAATAACACATTTATATATTTATAACAATTTAGCTTTACAATGTCAACTTTACTCTTGATAAAATTATTTAAAGCCACACACACCTCTATGATTTATTTTAGACCACAAATTTTAAAAGTTTTTCTTTCTTTCTTAAATTTTATGTCAAGTCAAACTATCTCATATGAATTGGAACGGAGGAAGTATCGCAATTGCATATATCAATAAAAGAAAATATCAAAGAGAAAAGAATTATACTCCAATAGAAAAGAAGAAGTTTGTTGCAATATGGATAGGGTCACGTTATCCCAAGTCTCCTCCAGGAGTTTTGAGATGCATGCCATGTCAGCACTGTCATCTGCCACGTCATAAACTCCTTCCTATCAAAACACTGCATCAGATTCCACATTCATCTTCCCTGATATCCAATAACAACCTAACACTTGGCACGCCCACATCCACCAGAACAAGCTTTAAGCTAGTATCTCCACTCCAAATACCATCCTCAATTCTCACTTCTCATCATCAACTCTTCTTCTCTACAACTAACTGATCGATATCACTCTTGATTATCCAAAGCCAGCTTCACCGTTAGCTATCTATGGCTGCAGCAACCTCTCTATACGTCTCGGAGATGCTCGGAAGTCCAGTCAAGTTCAGTGGTGTTGCAAGGCCTGCTGCTCCTACTCCTACATCATCCACTTTTACTTTCAAAACTGTTGCCCTTTTCAAAAAGAAGGCTGCCGCTCCTGCCAAAGCTAAGGCTGCCGCTGCCTCCCCCCTTGACGATGAGCTTGCCAAGTGGTACGGTGAGTAACATATATATATATATTCGCCCTTTCCTAACATATTACTCTCTCTGTCTCAAGATAACTCTCACTTTAGCTCATTTTACGCCCATTAAGAAAATAATAAATATAAGGTATAGTTAGGTAAGCTAACAAAACCAAAGTAGTGTTGGATTTGGTCCATAAGCTCACGTGGATATAATGCAACACCACTTAAGTAAGGAAGAGCGACTTACCAAGTTGCAACCAGACAAATGTTTAATATTGAAAGTACCTCTGGACGACCAAATGTTTAACAAAAAGATGAAAATATAGAAAGGTTTTTTTCTTTTTTCTTTTTTTTAATTTGTATGCTTAAAATCTGCGAATATTTTCAGGACCTGACAGAAGAATTTTCCTGCCCGAGGGTCTCTTGGACAAATCAGAAATCCCTGAGTACTTGACCGGAGAAGTTCCCGGAGAGTAAGCCTCGATCGATCTACTTTAATATTTGCTTGTTTTTGCACATTTGTCTTCTTCTCTTCTTGATAGTCCTGCATCTCATAATTTAGTTGAAAAAATATATTGCCAACATATACAAACTTAGAAATTACTAGTATATATAAGAAATGTTTTGTACTTGCTGCAGCTACGGTTATGATCCCTTTGGTCTCAGCAAGAAGCCAGAAAACTTCGCTAAGTAAGTGTACTGGTGACACGTTAATTAATTACACTCTCAGTCTGTCAATTTTGTTCTTGTTGTTTGTGGAGATAGATCTAAGTTTTTAAATTGTTCGATCTGGTGTAGATATCAGGCATATGAGCTGATCCACGCCAGATGGGCTATGCTCGGTGCTGCTGGATTTATTATCCCTGAAGCATTCAACAAATTTGGTGCCAACTGTGGTCCTGAAGCTGTTTGGTTCAAGGTATATATCACCATTAATTGCACCTAATATCTTGTTTGTTTAAATGTGAGGGAAATCCTGAATATGAAATTTTGTCTCATGTGTAGACTGGAGCTTTACTTCTAGATGGAAACACATTGAACTACTTCGGAAAGAACATTCCCATCAATCTTGTTCTAGCTGTCATCGCCGAGGTTGTTCTTGTTGGTGGTGCCGAGTACTACAGAATTATTAATGGCTTGGTGAGCTCCCCTGTTACTTACTACAGAAGTACTTCTTAAATAACTACTTATTATATATAGAAGTCATATTTGAGTCTATGAGTTCCATCATAACACTGTTTGCGACAATGTAGCTTCATCATAATATTATGTGCAATGACAGTTGTGGTTAATGATTCGCGGCAAAATTCAGTAGCTTTGGCCAAAATCTTATATTTATATGTTAAAAAATTACTTTCATTTATCCAGAACCCAATAAACTGTTTTTTTTCTAGAATCTACAACCTAATAAGCTGCTTTTCTAAAACTCTAGAATCCATGAACTCAAATATTTCTACAAACATTGTTGCTCCCACTTGATTAGCTTGTGGACAGAGGTAGAGACACGAGTTTGGACGAACCCAATAACTTCAGTTTAAATCTTGTATTTGTATTGGAAAATACATTAAATTTGTATAGATATTTACTTGTGAATCCAATAACTAACACGAGTTATGAATTCGATAGCAAATTCAGAACCGTATAAACTTTAAATCTTGAATCCGTCTCTGACCATGGATTTAACAAATTGTGTTGGGATGCAGGATTTGGAGGACAAGCTACACCCAGGCGGTCCATTTGACCCACTAGGCCTAGCAAATGACCCAGACCAGGCAGCAATCTTGAAGGTAAAAGAAATCAAGAATGGAAGACTAGCCATGTTTTCTATGCTTGGTTTCTTCATCCAAGCCTATGTTACAGGGAAGGGACCTGTTGAGAATTTGGCCGCCCACTTGAGTGACCCCTTTGGCAACAACTTGCTCACCGTCATCGGCGGTGCTACTGAAAGAGCCCCCACCCTGTAATTTTATTTTTGGCCTGGAGGAATTGTACAATTCTGTAATACGTTTCAGAGCTGTATGTGAAAAATACAGCTTGTAGTTTCATCAAGACAAACTGTGCTTATTTTCATAGAGCTCCTGCACTGCCCACATTCGTCCTTCGTTAATATTCTAATCATATAACGTCGTTCCTCATATTCATTCATGTTTTGTTTTGATGGTCTATATCTTTTAGACTATAGTTAATGGCTACTCATAAATCATAATTCTAATTATATAGACTATGATTCCATATCAGAAAAATTTTCAAATTCCTTTCCAGTTTGGCAGTTCTCAACAACAAATACATACCCCTCTATTAGAATAGAAATTCATAAAAAAAAAAAAATTAGATTTGATTATATAGTGTATACCAACGTTTAACGGGGCCTCTCTATTATGTATAAATCCTTTCTTGAATTTAAATTTCAAAGTTTTAGACTAAGGACTGTTTGGCCATAAAAAACAAAAATGTATTCACTTTATTTGGTATTTTTAAAGTTGAAAATAGAGTTGGAGTTGTGTTTGTTCATAGTATTTTCAAAAATATTTTAGACTTTTGATGTACTTTTTATAAATATGATTTATACCCTCAATTTCTAAAAACTATCAAAATAACCTAAATTAACTTTTACAACGGCACTAAAATCCAAAAAATACAACAATATTACGATTGAACATTGAAAACAACCACATGGAGCCATGTTTTCGTCTCCCATAATATCACCAATAAATCAAAATCTACACCTCGCCAATCCTTATCTTCCACCACCCAAAATCAACATACATGCTCCATATGCAATCAGTCTATTACAAATATTCATTAACTCATAAATTAGTAACACTAGTAAGTAGCTATTCTTTATTTGGTTGGTAGTTGTAGTTGGCATTGTTTTTAATTTAGTTGGTGATTTTTGTACAAATAAAAAGTTGGGGTAGTATTTAAAAATAAAGTGATAGGAAAAATTGAATCCAAAAATAGTGAATATACCTCAAGAGGTGTTTTTCAAAAAAAACAAAAATTGTGAAAACGTATTCAGAAATATGTTTTTTGATTTTTATGGCCAAACAAGTATTTCGAAATAAAGTAAAAACGTATTTCAGAATATTGTGAATAATATTTATGGCCAAACGCCTACTAAATTAGTTTAAGATCATTGTTCAGGAGATAGATTTTGAAAGAACATTCCAACTTTGATACGAAAATCCCATCTCCCAAATATGTTGTCACCCATTAAAATCATTACTTTCATTTATGTTGTACACACACATGTAAAATTTTCTTACTGAAAAGTTTAGCTAGCCAATAGTAGTTCGATAATATATAGGCAATATATATGTCCTGTGGGACATTCAACTCCAAATTTTCACATCAGACACCTACATTAAGGTCTTTGATAGAATGAAAGAGAATTGCAATCCCTAACATAATATTCACATGAATTAAAATGTTATAAAACGATAAGCGGTCAAAAATCTGCTAGATTCAAAGCCATTGTTAATTTCCTCTGTAATTTATAGAAAAGAAATAAATAAACCAAATTAAAATAGTTTAGTGCATGTTTTAGAGTTATACTCTTTCCATTCCGTTCCAATTTATGTAGTCAGTAACATTATTCATTTATGAATTTAAGTTATTATATCGTTATTATTTAAAAAGAAACTCAAAAAATATCGACATGTAAGCCTCGTTAGAATGTGACAATACATTTCTTTATATTTGTTTGAAAACTCTAACCATAAAAATTTATAGTCGCGCAAATTTTGTGATATATTTAAGATCACAACATTTAAAAATCTTAAACTCACACATATGTTGTACACGAGTGCCTAATTTCATTCTTCTTCACTCCCTTCTCTAAAATTTCAGGGTCCTTATCCTTTCCAGCATTTCCAATCACAATTCAACGTCCACCATTGTTCATCATCCAAATTTTCTGGTCCTCATAATTTTGATCCTACACTTCTCTTCGCGATAGTATCACCCTCTCTTTCTCTTCAATATCTAGTTTTCATGCCGCATTGATACATTTAATTGTCTATTTAATCCTCCTCTGTTCGCCCTTCATGCAGAGGCCGATTGGGGAAATGATCTCAACTTGCTCTTCTTGTAGGGCAGAAACATACAGACTTGACATCATCACCCTCTAGTTATGTAGTTTTAATTTACTGATTTCATAATAAGGATAATACGGCTATTTTTTGTTATTTGAGAAGTATTTTAGTTTGGGGCACCTGATTGCCCAAATATGATGATGATGATAAGTCCATGCACTTTCCTTTGTTGGATTATCTTAAAGATTACGATGAACACCAAGATTTAAAGATGCCCAATCTGGTTAAGCAGCAGCACAATCAGCACATTTATCATTCCCGCATACTCAACGTAATGTGCCAATTGGCTGTTCAGTTTTTGGAGCAGATCGTAGCTGTTGTGAATTTCTGAAAGGACGCTCATGATGCGTTGAAGTAAGCCTATCGGATGGATGGTCTTCAACTGCAGGCGGGTCAAAATCTGAACTTTCAAATGAACTGCTCGGCAGATCAATGATGACCATGTCCCAAAGGACTGGCAGGCAAACACTGAAATAAAGATTGTACATTGTTATTGATTGTGCACTGAATTACAGCAAATGAAAATGTATAGCAGCTTCCAACAGTTACCCTGTCAGAGGCCTGAGAACTCAACAAAGAAGCAATAACTCCTGTTATTTTCTCAATCCAATCCATTTGGTCCAAGGCACTCTCTGCCTGCAACAAGAGGGAAACCTATTAATTTTGATCTCACAAGTCCAGCACACACTCCGTCCTGCAACAACAGTGCAATGGTTGGCATGAGATATCCAAATGAAAATTCTATAGCAATTCACCTGCAAGGTGTAGCTCTTTGTAGGGGAGATAATCCTGAAGCAAAACCGCAGATCTGATTGGTCAGCAGTCTGATAATGATCATAGCAATATCAAATTTTTTACTCGTATAAGAAGAAATTTATATACCAAGCATTGATTCAGATATTCCAAACCAAGCCACTGATGTCCATGCTCAGTGAGTGTTTCCCCACTGAGAACCCCCCCTCCCGACCCCCGCCTGGACCCAGGACGATGCCCAGGCCCAGGACCCCCTCCCTCGCCCGCCTGGACCCAGGACCGCGCCCAAACCTTAGGACCCATCCTCCCGGCCCCCGCCTGGATCCGGGACCACGCCCCGGCCCAGAAACCCCCTCCCGCCCTCGCCTGGACCTGGGATCACGCCTAGGCCCAGGACCTCCCCTCCCTGTCCCGCTTGGACCCAAGACCACGCCCAAGCCCAAGAACCCCTCTCCATCCCCCGCCTGGATCCTGGACCACGCCCAGGCCCAAAACCCCCCTCCCACCCCCTCCTAGACCCGGGACCATGCCCAGGCCCAGGAGCCCCCTCCCTCCTCCGCCTGGACCCGGGACCACGCCCAAGCCTAGAACCCCCCTCCCGCCCCCTCCTGGATCCGGGACCATGCCAAGGCCCAGGATCCCCCCTCCTGACCCCCGCCTGGATCCGGGAACACGCCCAGTCCCAGGAACCCTCCTCCCGGCCCCACCTGACCCCGGACCACGGCTAGGCCCAGGACCCCCCTCCCGCCCCTGCCTCCGCCAGGACCCGGGACTACGCCTAGGCCAAGGACCTCCCATCCCTGCCCCGTTTGGACCCAGAACCACGCCCAGGAATCCCCCTCCATCCCCCGCCTGGATCTGGGACCACGCCCACGCCCAGAATCCACCTCCCGCCCCCATTTGGACCCGGGACCACGCCGAGTCCTAGGACCTCCCCTCCCTCCCCCGCCTGGAACTGGGACCACGGCCAAGCCCAGGCCCAGGAAACCCCCCTCCCTCCCCGGCCTGTACCTGAGACCACACCCGGGTCCAGCAACCCCCCACCATCCCCCGCCTAGATCCGGGACCACGACCAGGACATGAAACCCCCCTTCCCAACCCCGCCTGGACCCGGGACCACGCCCAGGCCCTGGACCCCCCCTCCCGACCTCCGCCTGGACCCAAGACCACGCCCACTCCCTCGCCCGCCTGGACCCGGGACCAAGCCCAAGCCCAGGACCTCCCCTCTCTCCCTCCATCGCCTAAACCCGCGACCAAGTCCAGGCCCAGGTCCTCCCCTCCCTCCCCTGTCTGACCCGGGACCACACCTAGGACAAGGAACCCCCCTACCCTCCCGCCCCCGCCTGGAACTGGGATAACGCCTAGGCCCAGGACCTCCCATACCTATCCCGCCTGGATCCGGGACCACGCCCAGACCCAGAACCCCCCCCCCCCCTTTCTGGACCCGGGACCACGGCCAGGCCCAGGACCCCCCTCCCGACCCCCGCCTGGACCCAGGACCACGCCCAGGCCTAGGAGCCCACTCCCTCCCCCGCCTGGACCCGGGACCACGCCCAAGCCCAGAACCCCCATCCCGCCCCCTCCTAGACCCGGGACCACGCCCAGGCCCAGGATCCCCCCCTCCCGACCCCCGCCTGGACCTAGGACCACGCCCAAGCCCAGCCCTCCCCCGCCTGGACCCGGGACCACGCCCAGGCCTAGGAGCCCCCTCCCTCCCCCGCCTGGACCTGGGACCACGCCCAAGCCCAGAACCCCCCTCCCGCCCCCTCCTGGACCCTGGACCACGCCCAGGCCTAGGATACCCCTCCCGACCCCCGCCTGGACCTAAGACCACGCCCAAGCCCAGGACCCCCCTCCCCCTCCCTCCCCCGCCTGGACCCGGGACCACGCCCAGGCCTAAGACCCCTCCTCCTGACCCGGGACCACTCCTAGGCCCAGGACCCCCCTCCCGCCCCTGCCCCCGCCAGGACCCGAGACCACGCCTAGGCCCAGGACCTCCCCTCCCTGCCCCATTTGGACCCAGGACCAAGCCCAGGCCCAGGAACCCCCCTCCATCCCCCGCCTGGATCTGGGACCACGCCCAGGCCCAGAACCCCCCTCCCCCGACCCCCTCCTGGACCCGGAGCCACGCCCAGGCCTAGGACCCCCACCTGGACCCAGGACCACGCCCAAGCCCAGAACCCCTCCCGCCCCCACCACGCCCTGGCCCAGGATCCCCCCCTCCCGACCCCCGCCTGGACCTAGGACCACGCCCAAGCCCAGGACCCCCCTCCCTCCCCCGCCTGGACCCAGGACCACGCCCAAGCCCAGAACCCCCCTCCCGCTCCCTCCTGGACCTGGGACCACGCCCAGGCTCAGGATCCCCCCTCCCGACCCCCGCCTGGACCTAGGACCACGCCCAAGCCCAGGACCCCCCTCCCTCCCCCGCCTGGACCCGGGACCACGCCCAGGCCTAGGACTCCTCCTCCCGGCCCCATTTGGACCCAGGACCAAGCCCAGGCCCAGGAACCCCCTCCATCCCCCGCCTAGATCTGGGACCACGCCCAGGCCCAGGACCCCCCTCCCGCCCCTGCCCCCGCCAGGACCCGGGACCACGCCTAGGCCCAGGACCTCCCCTCCCTGCCCCATTTGGACCCAGGACCAAGCCCAGGCCCAGGAACCCCCTCCATCCCCCGCCTGGATCTGGGACCACGCCCAGGCCCAGAACCCCCCTCCCGCCCCCGCGTGGACCCAGGACCACGCCCAATCCCAGGACCCCCCTCCCTCCCCCGCCTGGACCCGGGACCACGCCCAGGCCTAGGACTCCTCCTCCCTGCCCCACCTGACCTGGGACCACTCCTAGGCCCAGGACCCCCTCCCGCCCCTGCCCCCGCCAGGACCCGGGACCACGCCTAGGTTCAGGACCTCCCCTCCCTGCCCCATTTGGACCCAGAACCAAGCCCAGGCCCAGGAACCCCCTCCATCCCCCGCCTGGATCTGGGACCACGCCCAGGCCCAGAACCTCCCTCCCGCCCCCGCGTGGACCCGGGACCACCCTAAGTCCCAGGACCTCCCCTCCCTCCCCCCCCCTCCCTGCCTGGGACCACGCCCAGGAAACCCCCCTCCCTCCCTCATTTGGACCCAGAACCAAGCCCAGGCCCAGGAACCCCCTCCATCCCCCACCTGGATCTGGGACCACGCCCAGGCCCAGAACCCCCCTCCCGCCCCCGCGTGGACCCGGGACCACCCTAAGTCCCAGGACCTCCCCTCCCTCCCCCTCCCGCCCCCGCGTGGACCCGGGACCACCCTAAGTCCCAGGACCTCCCTTCCCTCCCCCTCCCCCTCCCGGCCTGGGACCACGCCCAGGCCTAGGCCCAAGAAACCCCCCTCCCTCCCTCGCCTGGACCTGGGACCACGCCCAGGCCCAAGGCTCCCCCCTTCCCCTCCCTCCCCCTTCTGGACCCGGGACCATGCCCAGGTCCAGGACCCCCCCCCCCTCCCCTCCCCGCCTGGACCTGGGATCGTGCCCATGTCCAGGACCCCCCTTCCAACCTCCTTCTCCCGCCTGGACTAGGGACCACGCCCAGAACCCGGAACCCCCATCCCTCCCGCCTCCTGCCTAGGCCAGGGAACCCGCCCAAGCCCAAGACACCCCTCTCCCCTCTCCCCTACCCCCGCCTGGGCACGGGACCGCGCCCCTCCCCTTTCCCTTCTTCTGGGCCCGAAACCACGCCAAGACCCAGAACACCCCTTCATCCCCTGCCTGGACCCGAGACCACATCCAGGCACAGGACACCCCTTTCCATCCCCGCTTGGACCCGGGACGGCACTGTCCACCGCCCCCCGCCCCCCAGACCCATGACCACGCCTCGGCCAAGGACACCCACCCCATCCCACCCAGGCCCAGGACCCGGAGGTCCTGGGGCTCAGATCCACGCCCAAGCCCAAGACCCCCATTGCCCCCGCCCAGGTCCGGTACCAGTCCCTGGGCCTAAGGAGTCCCCCACCCAGGGCCCGCGACCACGCCTAAGACCAGGACCCCCATTGCCCCCGCCCAGGCCTAGGAACCCCTCGCCCCTCGCCCCCACCTAGGACCAGGACCCCTCCTCGCCCCCGCTAAGTATTATAGAATTATATAAATATAGAAGAATCTCACCTGCATTAACTTTACTGCAAGACTGGATTTAACTTCATCAATGCTTCCAAATAAAGATCCTAAAGAACATAATAGATGAGAACAAATATAATGGTTCTAGTGCCAAAACATGAGTTATGTAAAATATTTCCGTTGAAGTAACTTCTTGTTATCCATCATTCTTATTAAAGCACATGAGTTATTGAAAACTACAAGGAAGTCTCGGAAAAAAATCAAAAAGGATATCTGATTTTGCAATGTATCTGTACATTAATACTTACCAAATATGAAGTAAATATCATCAACAATCACTTCTTTTGCTAAGTTCTTCAAGTACATCTGAGAAGTATTCCCAGCAGAATAATTCTGCGTAGAAGGAAAGCTCATGAGTTAATCATTCAGTCCTTTGCTTGCACTAATTGCTCAAAGAGTTCAAACACAAACTTACTACTTAGAATCTTAGATTTCCTCATTAATAGAATTTTTAATATACTGATAACGTAATGAACAACATAACTTATAGACTGGAAAGATGCAATCTTAATGAACTTCTATAGCAATACTTGTCAACTATAGTACACTAAGCAAAAACATTTCTTATCAATAAACCAGTGACTACATCTCATAATGAAAGGCTAAAAAGCTACAATCTATTAGAAAAAGTAGGTCGTATGCAGCATGAACGTATCTCAAAACTCATAAACCAACTCTCAACCAACCAACTTAGTTATTTTACTTTTCTGGCTATTTCTGTGAACTCGAGAAGGTTTCAAGGAGTTGATTAGCCATTTATAAAAGCCAAGACAGCTTTTTGGACATCATTTTTGGTTTCCACATACATAGCTTCGAGCAATTCAAAGTAACTAGCCAAGAGTCTGTACACTAACCAAATCTTTAAAAAAACTGAACTGTGAATGCAGTCGCTTGCTCAAAACCTCCCTAACTTACTTATTTCTTCCGTGACCCAATTAGTACTAGGAGTAAGACAGATAGTAGGACTATTTCTTGACTTTAATTTTATTTCTGTTATTCCAGATTTGCAGAATTGGTATTTCGTGCCACTTCCATGCAAATTATATTCTTCATTTGTCTGATACAAGACTGAAATTTCATCAAGTCAATCATTATGAATGAAGCTAGGTGGGAAGTGATACCCTTAGATGTTTTTTTTTATAAAAAAAAAAACTATGATGTATTAGGATTAATTATGAGATATGATGAGACTAATTATTTTAGTGTGTCCTGATCTGTTGTCCCTGTTATGATGCAATCCAAGAAGCATTGCTGAAAACACTACAAAATAAACTAAGCTTACTGTTTACACATTTCAATTGCTCAAAACAAAAGGAAATACTACAATACAAAAATATACTACCTAAAGTGTAAATGAAACACTGGAAGTTTCATGTTGAACACTTTATGCCTCGTTATGCACTCTTCCACATATCTGCTAAACTATAAATTATCTTAATACAACAGCAAATAGCAAATTTTTCAACACGATAATAACGCATAAATGAAGTGTTTTTTCACTAAAAAATAATTAAACAAATTTAAAAGAGTAATTGAAATTAGAAAGCACAAATGTGTGAGATTATATTTTGGTCACAATTGTTGAAAGGGAGAAAATCAAGACTTGATCGTAGAGAGCCATTGTTAAGAATTGTGTAGAGGAAAATACAACACGTGAAATTGCTAATAAGTGTGATTCGATTAAGGTCTATGTAATCAGACAAATTTGAACAACAAAATTACCATCAGAATCCTTATATTCCCACATATATTCTAATATACGAAATTTAATCTATGAATTGATATGTACCCAAGAATAACTCTAGGATTTGGAGCCGAAAAGGAATATACTCAAGATATCCACAAACAAACCCTAGAATCCTTATTGTGAATGTATACATACACACTGTGTAATAGAGTTCCAAAAATTTACTTACATGAGGTTCGTGACAACCTTGGAGAAGAAGAAGAAGAGAACCTCCAATTGGATCGAATGTGAATCTATAGCCGTTACAAATTTATTAAAGGGCCCCGTTTGAAATAATGAGATGAAGAAGTTTTGATTGGTTTCTCCTAAACATAAAAGCCCCTGTAAGTTGTGAAATTTATTAAAATTATCCTTATTATTTATATAATCTTACTAAATAATTAAAAATTTATAACAAATTATAATACACTATTATAAAGTTATTTTAAAAATATATTCCCTTTATTTTAATTTATGTGGCATATTTCGCTTTTCGAGATTTAAACAAGGTAAGTTTGACCTTGAATTTGGACATGAAATCTTCATTTTATTTTTTTTGAAATAAAATTTATATATTTGGAAGCTCTGTAAAAGAAATATAAGTCATAGCAATTGACTACTCAAAATATTTGAAACATATATGAAAAAATAACGGTCAAACATAGACATGTTGAATCTCGGAAAGCGAAATATGTCACATAAATTCGGACGGAGGGAGTAACATTTATTGATCAAATTTTAATTAAATAAAAAAGTAAAATTGAACATGAGTTGTAGTGTATTACTCTTTAATATAATCATTCCACATAATACGGAGAATCTCCTCACATTGAGTTTGCATTTCTCAATCAAATGACCGAGAAGACGAACCAACATTGTTACTTTGAGCCGTTTATTGGTCAATATCATTAGTAACTATATCTTCATGTTCATAGATCGTGAATATTTCATTACTCCTTTGGTATTCTCGTAAAAAGTTATGTGAAACTGCACAAGTTATGATAATTGTCACTTATGTGTCAATCTTTTTTTTATTTTTTATCAAGCATTGGTTTGAATGAATTAGTAATAAATTTGGTTGGTGAATGATTTTGGTCAAAAATAATGAATTTGGTGAATAATAAATGGTAAAATAGGAGTTGGTTTGAAATAATAATAAATTTTATGTTGTTGAGTGTAATGGTTATATGAGATATAAATAGTTTAAAAAGCAACAATATGAACTATAAATTTTATTTACATATGAAATAAATGGTTGGTATATATAAATGTTGGGTTTTTTTTTACTACAAAATATAAACTTGTGGGTCAATTTTTGTATTTGAAAAATCTCAAATCATGATATGAAATTTCAAATCAAGCTTTTTGAAGAATTTAGAATTAAATCACATGTCCAAACGCCTACTTACTATCCCAAAGCTTAAAACCATAAAAGAAGTGTATTGGCTTTAAAGTAAATTAAAAAATTGATTTGGTTAATAACTGGCTGAAGTATTTTATTTTTTTAGTTAATTTTTTAATTAATGCCAAGTGGTTTATTATTACGCTGTCACTTGGCTTTGAGTCCATTTGGATTGGCTTATTTTAAGTGTTTTTAAGCTAAAAATATTTTTTAAGCACTTCTGGAGTGTTTGGATAAATTTAAAATATGTTTATAAGCACTTAATTTTAAGCTAAAATGCTAACAATAAGTCAAAAGTCATAAGTTAGAAATTCTAACTTTTGACTTAAAATGTTAAAAATAAGTCAAAAACCATAAGTTAAAAATTCTAACAGACTTACATGTCAAAAACCAAAAGTCAATCCAAACGGACACTTCTTATGGTGCTTCTGCTAGAATGTATAGTTCATATACACAGCGGAAGCATAAACACGGATCATCTACTTACATAACAACATGATAATGTAAATTAAAACCGAAATTCAGCAAGTATATACATACCTTTTGAAGCTTTCACAGACGTCGTTTAGATCCTTGCTCTCCAGGTCTGTTGCCTTCTACTACTACCTGAATAACCTTTTCTAAACAACACTTGTGTGGACAAGTTTTCTGATTTTCTAAGGAGAAATTGAATCAATGATTTTCTGAAAAACCAGCCCCTATTTAATCCTATAACCCCATTGAAGAAGGTAGAGGAAGAGGCAAAACCGTTTTCAGCTATTATGTCACCTTAATACCACTAATGAGCTGAAAACGTTTTTCAGCCTTAATAATCCATTAAGCACAAAACGTTTTCAGCTCTTTATTTATTGGTATTAAGTCACATTAAGTCCTTATAGAAGACTAGTAAACCAATATCACTTTTTTAACAAAATCTTTTTCTTTTCAAAATCGTTTAGTTAATCAGGCGTAGCAGGGACCGCAGATTTATTAACTGAGGCTTCCAATCATGATATTAATTCGCAAATGAATGAATTACCATATCATAATAAATTACAAATCATTCCACTAAAAATCTGTAATTGCACTCCTCGATATTAAATACGAAATCTACCATTACATCTTATTTAACTCCCCATGTTAGAATTACTGACACCAATCAATTAAATTAAATTTTTCTGAAAATTTAATTTATTGACTAACTCAATCCCGTATAACTATGCTTAACTTATTTCACGTGACGGATACTAAATCCACTTGCAGGATTTACACGTGAAAACTTATAAGCAACCATATAGGGGTGTCTTCTATCTCAAGTCCGAGACATGGTTCTATCAACTAATTATTATTTCACTAAGTGATTTGTCATCATCCAATCTATTAGGAATATATTGACTCTCACTAGAGTCTCACCTTTTAATAGATTAAAATAATAAATCAAACTACATAAATCACAATAATTATATCAAGATTAAGAGTATAAGTACATGTAATGGACTAGAGAAGTTGTTTATTAATATTCAGAACATAAACAAAACATCTCTACTTGGTCCGTTCAATACATACGAAATGTACTAGCACAAGAAGTTGGAATATTACCACTCCCATAATTAAGATCAAATTATATTTTAATCTTGTGCTATAATCATCAAGATGTTTGTCCTACTTCATCTTTGATTGTGAACTTTAATTTATAACTTATAAGAACCGACAATTTTAATCTTCCATGCATGAGTTAAATAACTCCATGCACAAAATTACCTACTATATAAGTAAAGAACACACATGTCAACATAATAATCTATTCAAACAAAGACTTTATTAAATTAATTAAATAAAATAAATAATCTTTACATGGGATGTAAAATAATACTATAACTAAAATCAACATGGTTAATAGTATATCTTAACAACTTCTACCTCTCCTATTAATATTTATAGATAGATTGGATACATAGGCTGCTGAGAATGGGAGAAAAAACTATTCAGCGCAGATGGGTCCACAGTGCATTCAGGTGAAATAGGTTGTAAGGATCAGGAATCCCGAATAGTGCCGAATTTAGACAAAGCAGTCAATTAAGACAATAACAAAGGCGATAATAATGATAAGTTGAGAAAATAAAAGTAGGCACAAATTTAACGTAATTCGGTCATCTTGACCTACGTCCACATCCAAAAGGAGGAGCAATTGAATACAAAAGAGAGTACAAAATCACAAAAGAGAGTACAAATTAAATTAATTAAATACTCTAATATCCCAAATACCCCAAGAGAATAATCTCACAAGATCACTCCAAAGAAGGCTTCACTCAAAAGTGTTTCCCAACACAATTCTCTTACAAAATACTCTATCAAAAAGAAAACAAGGCACAACTAAACTCTCTTTTATTTATAGGAGGAGGTTTTTAATACACAAATATTTCCAACAACACATCATAAATTTTGACCCCAAGCAAAAATCTTTGCAAGAGATTTTCGTCTAGGCATGTGCCTATTACAAAGATATTGACCAAAATATGGCCACATAACATAGGTCATAAGGTCACAATTTAGCAAACTATACGTTTTGTTTTAAAAGGATTTGAGAAACACAATTCAAATTTCTGGAAGACTGCTGAATTAACATCATATGCTACAGATATGTGATATACATAGTAGTTTTCAAACAAATTCTACAGTTACACAGTGCAAAAGTACCAAAATCACAAACCAACTAAAGAGGGTAGCTCGGTGCACTAAAGTTTTCGTTGTGCACGGGGCTCGGAAAGGGCCGGACATTTATTGTACGTAGCCTCATCTTACATTTTTGCCGGGGGATAAAATCACAAACCAACTAATTTCACAAAATTGGAATATTTACAAACTGTTGGGTAAATAGTTTAACCTTTGGCTTTGGATTTAATATCAGATGATTATTCCAATCACATAAGGAAAACTGAGAATTTCAGAAGCAGAAATCTATCTTGGCTG
The DNA here is from genome assembly GCA_031232105.1 of Capsicum rhomboideum. Lineage (NCBI taxonomy): Eukaryota > Viridiplantae > Streptophyta > Magnoliopsida > Solanales > Solanaceae > Capsicum > Capsicum rhomboideum. The sequence goes on along the minus strand of CP124713.1, from coordinate 13,534,322 downwards.
ATTTTTCACATGGTCTTAGTTCATAGTTCATACTAATGTGGAAAATAAAATAAATTTTGATTCCTATTTTTGAGTCGACACCATTTCAAATATAATAGAGTTCAAAATGCAAAAAATTACTATTCATAGTTAAAACACGTAACGTGTCCAACACATAGCGTTGGAGTACGAAGCTATGACAAGTAAATCTCAAGCACAATGTGTTGAAGTTAAAAAATTTGTTGGATTTCATACTTTTTGAACGATTTAGGGAGTTTAAAATCTTTATAAATTCAAACTTCAGTAACCGATTCATGAAGTTCAATCTTTCTTGATTTCAATTCTTTTTTACTCCTTCTGTCCAACAATACTTGTCCATATTACTAAAAATAGATATACAATAATACTTGTCCAGTTTGAAAAATCAATGAATAACTTATTCATTTCTACTCATTTTATCTTTGCTATTAAATAATATTCGTTACTCAATGCATTTTTTAAATCATTAATTAATTATATCCAAAGATTGATAATAATAAAATTATCGTAAAATTACTCATTGTTTCTTAACTTGTGTGTTAAGTCACAAGTATGTTTGGATGGAGGGAGTAGTAGTAATTTTTTGAGTATATATTTGTCATTCATCAAAGTGTTCCCTTCGCGCTCTATCAAAGGTCGTCCTTGTTTTGTGGCGAAGCAATGGCAGTCCAATCTAAAAGACTGCCTAATTTCATTCTTCTTCACTCCCTTTTCCAAAATTTCAGGGTCCTTATCCTTTCCAGCATTTCCAATCACAATTCAACGTCCACCATTGTTCATCATCGCCAATCTCAACGCATTCATCCAAATTTTTCTGGTACTCTGACAGCCAATTTTATCCTCATAATTTTGATCCTACACCTTGATAGTATCATCCTCTCTCTCTCTCTCTCTTCTAGTTTTCATGCCGCATTGAAACATTTATAGTTGTCCATTTTATCCTCCTCTGTTCGCCCTTCGCGCAGAGGCCGATTGAGGAAATGATCTCAACTTGCTCTTCGCGTAGGGCAGCAACATACAGACTTGACATCATCATCACCCTCCTTGGATTCATTCTAATTATGTAGTTTTAATTTTTCTTATTCCATAATAAGGATAATACGGCTGTTTTTTGTTATTTGAGAAGTATTTTAGTTTGGGGCACCTGATTGCCCAAATTTGATGATGATGATAAGTCCGTGCACTTTCCTTTGTTGGATCATCCTTGCAACCTCCTTCAGCGTTCATATGGTGATTTCGAAAACCGACTCCAGCCAAGGTACCACCATTCCTCTTTTGAATTCTTTATGACTGACAGATATTACATTGCGGAACTTCATCATTACCTCAGCTTTATCTCGGAAGTAATGTACAGTCAAACCTCGTTATAACAGCCTGATTTTCTCCAGAACCAATGTTTCATGTTATATTTTACTTTCCTATAATGATATTTTGTCTATAACAGCAATGACATTCATTATAGCAGTACACTCTTTGTAAAATTACCCCTTTATAGTTACCACACGCAAATATTGTGTAATACAATAATATTTTATAAAAATATATTATGTAAAAAAATAAAAAAATAAAATATTTATGATAATCATATACGAATATCTAAAAGGAAAAAAATTGTATTTAAATGGTGCGCATCAGTTATGGTCATAACTTCACGAGAAAATGCTATTGATATTTGTCTTTTTTACATTCATAATCATATCAATATACATATATAACAACACCTCTCTATAGCAGCCATGAAACTTTCAGACAAACATTGCCACTGGAGAAATGCTTGATTATATAACTTTTCAATTGCTTAGCTAGAGCATAAGAAGAAGAAGAGATCTCGATAACCCAAATTTGAATATTTTCGAGCTTGAATAACCAATAAAATCCAAGAAATATTGTTATTCATTACATCTTAATTCAGATATGTAGATAACAATTTTAATTGTCTTTACAGTTTCAGCCCTCAATGACATGTACCAGTATTTGAAGCCCCAGGACAAACTTGCTGGATGGAAATCGAATGGAGGAAATCCTTGTGATGATTCTTGGAAGGGTATCAAGTGCTCCGGTTCAGATGTTACTGAAATGTATCTCTTTCCTTTTCTTTCTTTTTTTACTTTTGTCATTTCATTTACTATTACTTATCCTAGAACGTGTAAGGAAAAGAAACAATTGCCTTCTAGTTCTTTTACTAATCCATGATCTGCTTGTTCCTACATTCTTAATAATGTTGCAGTGATCTATCTGGCTTGGGGCTCACTGGATCACTAGGCTTCCAGCTTGATAAGTTGGCCAAAGTTACCTACTTGTGAGGCCCAGACAACTCTTGGATATTGGAAATTTGGTTTATATTATGTACTTCAATATGTCCACTGAAAGAACTGGTCCTGACAAAGATGAATTTGAATGTCAGTGCAGTGATGTGAGCAAAAACAACCTGAAGGACAACATACCATACCAACTTCCTCCTCACACACAACAGCTGTAAGTAGGCAGAGAAGCATTAAGTTCTTAGACATAACTCATTATGAAGTTTCTCCTCAGCCTACAACTTTTGTTCACCTCCTTTCGGTGTCTTATTAGTCCGACTATTTATTATTAGTTAGCATTAAGCCCTATCCAGAAGATTTTCTTCTGTTGATATTGTGCCATACGAGTCTCTCATTGATTGTTGTTCTGCAGAGATCTTTCTGGAAATCAATTCAGTGGAACTGTGCCTTATTCAATTTCTCAGATGGCTGATCTTAAATCTCTGTAATGGTTTTTCTCTTCTTCTTTATGTTTGAAATTCTGGGCTTCATATCAGATGTCAATATGCTCTTGTTGTTTTGCAGGAATCTTAATCATAATAAGCTAAGCGGATCACTGAGTGATATATTTGGAAAACTTACAAAACTCACTGAGATGTAAGTATTTCTGATTTAGCATCCAACTAGTCCCCTTTTGCTTTTTTCTTTGTTTCTATAAGGTCTTGCCTTCTGCAAAAAATTTCATGAACGCTTGCAAGTAAATATTAGAGACGGACTATGGAGTCCATTGATTGATATTAGTTGTTCCAAGAAAATGTTTGCATTGCCTTTTCCTGACTATCCTTTGTTCGCTGTCTGTTTACTTCTGATCTGAATCTACAACAGCAATTAAGAAATTGTTTCTAGATGTGGAATGACAACAAACAATGTGGGTCTGTTAATAGTGGGTTCCCTAGCCATACAGATTGAACCTCCTTCTTTGCTGCTTGTAGTGCTTGAGGATGGAAATCTACACGGCTGTGATTATTCATAAAGGTGTGGGAAAATGTGTGAATTGAGTCGATTAGTCAATTGAGTGAAGTCTTAACTGATGCGAAATTCTGATCGCAGCTCTATAGCCTGAACACTTAATTTTCTTAAAACTCCTTCATTCCAATTGGAATATCCATATTTGACTTGAAATGAGCTTGTTTAACATTAAAAGAGAACAACTCCGACCAGCTAATCAGTTTTTCTTGTTAATGGATTAGTCAAAATTGTATAGAGGTATGAAATTGTTAATACTACTTTTCTTGAGGATTTTTGGGTATATGATAAAGACTTATTTCTAGGGAGGACATTATTTCAAGATGGACCAAAAAGGTAAGTGAGACATTCAATAGCAGAGATTATTTGTTTTCTGGTGGATTCTTAGCATTTCAAATACTCAGCATAACCTCTTGCCACCATGATTGAGGTTTTACTTGAACGGTACCAGAAATAGCCTCCAAGGCGATAAGTATCACCTCTTAGAATAACCTTTGCCCTTCTTCAGCACCATATAACACTAGTGTATCATCGACATATACAGTATGTGATATTTCACTTGAAATTGCTGTTTATATCATCAATTCAATACTTGCAGCCATTCATGTTAATCACTCTGTTAAGAATCAAGCTTAGAGTTTTATTACTAATAGGAAAGCAAAAGTGATAATGGATCACCTTATCTCACCGCCTAGACAGATTAGTCCTCACAGAAGGACGACTGATTCGATATTTAGTCTAATTTTCATTTGTACTTCCTACCAAACAACTTATAAGTTAAAATTATTCTGTTAATCAAGTCCCTCTATGATACCGTATTCATAAACATTGTAGTGTGTCTAGTTTATCAACTAACTCGTGCACTTTTATCCAGGGATCTCTCCTACAATTCAATATCAGGCAGTTTGCCTCAGGGTCTTAAATCCCTCTCAAGCCTCAGCAAATTGTAAGCTAGTGCTTTATATTTGGGATCAAAATCTTCATTGGAGCTAAACATTTTCACTCTGCATGCAGGCACATACAGAACAATCAATTTACTGGATCAATAAATGTTCTTGCCGATCTTTCGCTTGACGATTTGTAAGTTGAACCGTCGGTAAAATTACAATTCTTAGTCATGATTCTTGCAATTCCAATGTGTAGTAAATTTTCCTGCATTACGCTCAAATTACAATCGTAAGATGCTTAGCACCCTTCTAGCTTCATCTCTTCGGCCCTCTCCCCTCCCACGGACAAAAAAAAAAAAGGAAGAGGAAGATTTTCAATAAAATGCAAAGCAAGAACAAAAAGAAAAGGAAGAGGAAGATTTCCCATAAAATGCAAAGCAAGCAAGTTCTTCATATTTTTTTCATTTATCTTATTTTCTAAGCCTGAGTATAATTGGTGTATTAGGTTGTCTTTTGGGTTATAACATGATTGCTGCTGAGTTGATATATGCTGATTTTGTAGATCAGATTCACCTTGTCTGCCTCTTTATTTCTAAAGTTAGCTTTTTTTTCACATTTGTAGGTTATGGTTGGTATAAGTTTGTTTAATGGAGTTAAGTAAGATATCAACAAAAGAAATGATAACCAAATAACTTTCTAAATTACATAGACATCGCCATCTTCATCTTCAATGCTAGGATTGATGTACATTAAAGATCTTAGACTCCCACATGAAACATTCATATCTGTGCATCATTCTATAAATTGATAATATGCTTATTTTGTATATCACAGGCCACCTTATCTGCCTCTGTATTTCGAAAGTTACACTTTGATTTAACATTTGTAAGTTATTGTTAAAATAATTTTGTTTCAAAAGCAATACTTGGTCTACCTTTAGAGTTATCTTTTGTTTCTTGTTAAAGCTAACCAACTGTAAATCGAGGAGCATGCACCAAGACTCTTTTGCTTGCCATAGTAGAATTAAATGTAGCATATTTACTCAAATTTCAAGGGCTCTACAAAAGGACCTCCTGCTTAAGTAAGAAGTCTTGTCTTCGATCAGAAACTATGTTCCGCCTTTCACTTGGTTAATACAAAGCTAAAAATTTCTTGGACATCCAGTTTGTCAATGGCTGTATAATGATCATAATATAGGTTAATGAGGAAGTTTTTGATAGTTGTCATAATGCCCATGCAAGAATGGAAATAAGCTACGTGAACAATTAGAAATTACATCATAGACAGCTCAAACACTGTCCAACTTGCGTAGTTGCGTAGCCCAAGTTTTACTATGATTTCTAGTACTTTTTGTTATGAAGACTGTGACTTCCATTACTAAGAGGTCTATGATTCAAAAAGATATCTCTTCTTTTTTTTTTCTTTGAGAGAGAGGTGGGGTTATTTGAGTGAGAAACTGTCACAAGCATGAAGTGTTCTTGGGTGTTTGTACATAGCTAAGACAGTGTATTCAACAAAATGTTGGCAGGAATGTAGCAAACAACCAATTTAATGGCTGGATTCCTGATGAGCTGAAAGACATCAAAGATTTAGAGTGAGTGCTGGATGAACTATTGGTTAACTAGTTTCTACTATATTGCCCTGACATTTGTTTTTTTTCTTAAAAGGACCGGAGGAAATAGTTGGTCTTCTGGACCAGCTCCTCCTCCGCCTCCTGGGCAGAAAGATAAACCACACACTAGGAAGTCAGAAAAGGAATCTGGAAAATCTGGCCTGGGTAAAGGAGCTATTGCTGGGATATTACTGGGTGTTTTGGTGGTACTTGGTGTTATAATTGCTCTACTTTCAAGAAGAAAAAGATCTTCATCAACCTCCTCCAATTTCCTTGAAGAAGATAAGTTTAGCCGGCGTCAACCTTTTACTCCTCTTTCTTCTCAGGAGTTATCTAGTGGTGTACGTGCCAAGATGCAGGAGGACTTCAAAGGTAATTTTACTTTTGGCTTTCTAACCCTCCTTTTATAAAAGGAGAGACATGGAAAAAAAAAAGAGGAATTAAGTCATGAACACCATTATCACATATTATTTGTTCTCTGAATAGTGTCTCTAAATATTAAGCTAAGTTTAGGTTGTACTATTGCTAAGGGTCTTCCCACAAAGGTAGAGGTAAGGTCTGCGTACACCCCATCCTCCCCAGATCCCACATTTGTGGGATCACACTGGATATATTGTTGTTGGTTAGGTTGTAGTATTATTATTGCTTTTATTTGGTGAACAGACCCCTCCACACCCCTCTACCTAGGTGCCAATAGAGATTTATGCCCACTTTCCCCCTTGATTACAAACTCGAAACCCCTTAGTTGAAAGTGGAGGGTTCTTCCGGCTAGAGCAACCTCTCTTGTTGGTCACAAGTGTATTATTTTGCGCTTCTGACAGAAAATTATGTCCTCAGATTCATCATCAGCTACAGAAAAACATTTGCAAACATCTTCCTCAATGGGTCTTAAGCGTCTTAATTCAGAGCGTCACAAATCCTTTAACATGAAGGATCTGGCAAATGCTCCACCTTCAGATCATCTCAAGGCGTTCAAAGATAAAGAGTTTGCAAATCCTTCAAATGTTAAAAGAAGCAGTTCAATTAAGATAGCTCAGTATTCATTAGCGGATTTGCAGAATGCAACTGGTAACTTTGCAGGTTCTAGCCTTCTTGGTGAGGGATTAATTGGTCGAGTATACAAGGCAAAATATCCAGATGGCAGGGTAAGCTTGACGTGATTTACAGTGCTGTTTAGTTTTAGGGTATATTTGTTGGTAACTCGTTTCATGAATTGGTTGCATGACCTTCATTATACATCACGAGAGGTAGGATAAAATGCATAGATTAGTCAAAGGAAAACAGAAGAAATGCAACAGATATATGTATATATGTTTAGAGCAAATATTGCTCATGAGTAGTTGAAGATCTATGATACTTAAGCTTTTTCTCATTTGTGAAGGGTTCGTACTCATGGAATACATAAGTCATGCACATTCTTTTCCACCCTGAGGGCAATCGGCTGCCTAAAGGACCCCATTTGTGGTTGAAGGCTAAGTTCATTCTTCGATATATCTCACTCCGCTATGCTAGTTCACTCTAGAAGACCTAGTCTGATTATAGTTAGTAGTATAGATTAGTTAGATTTGTAGAACAGAAGAAGAGTTTTTCATTATATTATATTAGTAAAGTTTTAGCACCTCCATAGAGTAAGGCTCTCTTCTGGTTCTGGATAGCTGCAAAGCCTTCTATGTTGGTATGGAGACTGCTTCCCATTCGCTAATTAACTTACATTTACTGCCGCAGCATAATGCTTGAACTGTCACGTTGTCCATGTTAATCACTGCATAGATGACATGTTCTACTTCATGTGAACTGTGGTAAACTGACCTAAATTTCCTGTTTGGGCAATAGCCTTTGTGTAGCTAACATTTGACCTCTTCTTTGTTTCCTTACAACACTATAGAGAGGTTGTGTTCAACGAGAATGAATTTCTTCCATACCTTTAGCAGATTACTTGCATGATAAAGTTTGTTCAGAAATATGTTTATACGTACTGGAAGCATACTTGTTGACCACAGAAACTAGTCTATAATGATGAATGGATGTGAGCTCACTTCTCATCAAAGTCCTCTTTGAATTTCTTTTATCGGGCTTTTTATATCCCACAGATACAGCTTGTTCAGATATCTCGGCATGGGAATTTTACATATTCCGTTGGCTTCTACTGTTGGAACCTATAGCACATGCTCCAATTTGACATTGCAATTATCTTTAGTTGCTTTTATCGTCTTTTGCCAGCTTAGTATTTCTAAATCCCTTGAGGGACAGTTTATCTAGCTTTTCTATTCCTTGCTGCAGATAATTGTAATGTGAAATTGAACACAATATATGTACCCGAGCATTCATTTAAACCTGTAGCATATGTACACAATGTTGTCTATATGTTTGACGGAACCCAATATATGTACACAATATATCTCATGCTTCATTCTACTTAAATCAGCAACATACTTCTGGTGCCACTTATTGGTTGGCTACCATTTCTAGGGAGGTTCAACGTATGTTTATATGGTCTTGAAGTATTCAATCAAATCTATATTGTATGATAAACATAATGGAGAAACCTTTTGATTTACCAGGTTCTGGCGGTAAAGAAAATAGACTCCTCTTTTTTCCAAGATGGGCAGCGCACAGAATTCACAGAAATTGTTAACAAAATGTCCAAGTTTCACCACCCAAATATAGTTGAAGTTATTGGTTATTGTTCAGAACAGGGACAGAATATGTTAATCTTTGAGTATTTTAGAAATGGTTCACTTCATGAATTTCTACATGTGTCGGATGACTTCAGCAAACCGCTAACATGGAATACAAGAGTCAGAATCGCTCTAGGAGCCGCTCGTGCTCTTGAGTAAGTAAACTCTTTGTGTTGTTTCTCTTGCTGTTGGTGTTGGTAATAAGTACTAGGCACAGATTAGTTATGTGTCTTTAATGGTGACTGACATTACGGTTTCCACTGCAATTGATTTTCCCTCGAGTACGACATGATCTTGATTTATAAGAAACAATCTGGTCAATGTGGTTCTCCAAATTAATCCTATCACATGATTTTAACTTGTATATAGGTACCTGCATGAGGTTTGTTCTCCATCCTGTCTCCACAGAAATATAAGAACTTCAAACATTGTGCTAGATGCTGAATTGAATCCTCATCTCTGTGAGTGTGGCTTGGGAATGTTTCATGAGGTATGTGAAAATAGACCTTTAGATACTGCAAATATTGTTTCCGCCAGAGTTCATTTTGTTTCTGCAGTTTTGGATGTTAGGACCCTGCTAACTTGTAAATGTGACTACTTGAAACAGGAAAAGGATTAAAGTCACATTCAGAAAAATAAAGTGTGCCGCATGTAACTTTTTAAGTGATATGATAATATTTTGAAGTTTTTAAGAAAAATATTGAGACGTATAAAAGTGGGAGTCTAGTAATTGTTTAACATTTATAATGTGGCTAGTCTTCCGTTGGTAAATGAATATCAATTTGGGAAGACTCGAAAAGAAAACGTGGATATTGTGCATCTTTTCTTGGCAAAGGATTGTGATTGAATTCTTTAGCAGCTTCATAATTGGTGTCCACCATTGCGTATAGTGTCACTGACACAAGCTCTTTAAATAAAATGTCACTGGTACCAAGTTTCTTTCCAAGTCATCTGTCCTCCCTTAGTTTCTTCTTTACTCAGCTGTGAATGGTATTGGTTGGGTAATAGATGCACGATTTGGTATATATTTGTGCAGTTTGACAAGGCGATCATGTACTAGTTTGACAAGGAGTGCTCATATTCTGAATAACAGAATATGGTGCTGAATAAATGAACATGAACATAAAAGATGGTAGAAATCTGGCTAGTAGTCTGTTGAAAGGCCATACTCATTCTTCCGGCTAGGCTTAATCCGGATTGGTCCACTTTTGCTAACTTATGCTTTAGATATTTCACTTGGTGCTTTGGTGTCTAGTAAAGTCACATCATGCTTATAATGTTATTTAACATACTCAATTCTTGTACTTCTGCAATTTCAGCGTGCAAGCAAAAACTTGGCTGCTGGATACACTGCTCCAGAATGCACAAAACCCTCTGCATATACTTTGAAGAGTGATGTTTATAGCTTCGGAGTGGTCATGTTGGAATTGCTAACGGGGCGAAAACCTTTTGACAGGTGCATCCCCTTGAATGCGAACTTTTAAATTTTTACAGTTATCCAGCAAAACACGTATCTAACATATTCAGATCGATGCTTCAGTTCAAAGCCAAGATCAGAACAGTATCTGGTTCAATGGGCATCACCGCAACTACATGATCTAGATGCCTTGGAGAGAATGGCTGATCCTGCTCTGCGTGGACTTTATCCTCCTAAATCTCTCTCTAGATTTGCCAATGTGACTGCTCTGTGCGTTCAGGTTAGTCTTCTTTTGCAGTACTTCTGGAAAATGGAGGGAGTTAACTAATACCTTTCTATCAATAGCCTAAATAATAAAGATTCTTGACTTATTCGTGATCCCTGATGTTGTCAGTCGGAGCCAGAATTTCGACCAAACATGTCTGAGGTGGTCCGTTTGGTTCAAAGGTCGAATATGAGCCAGAGAGAGGATCTAAGTGCATCTCGACGAACAGATAATGATGATGATGATTACTGATTCTTTCAGGTTCTCGGCCAAAAGTGAAGCCACGCATCCTTTACGAAGTGAGGAAGAGTACTTGTGTGTTTCTCTTTCGTTTTATTTTCCCTTATTTCATTCAGTACTTTTGTGTCCAAAGCTAAATCTGCATAAAAGGATATATAATACGTGTGGAATTGGGATAAAGTATATCTTCCTTGCAATATGGTTCTTTTACGGTACAGGATTGATTCGAATAAACATGAGATTATAAACACGACCCCTGAAACAAACCCGATTTCCAACGCAACCACGAAATATATTTATAATCACCAAATACAAATTACAACTTAGAATACGAACAAGAAGGAATTAGCCACACTAACTAAGACAAGAATAACATAGTAAGAAGGGTAACAAGAAGGTGATGAGAAGCCATAGAAGATTTAGAGATGAGAAGCATAGACTTTGCCCATGGCAATACACAATACGCATCATCCTAATGCTCATGAAAGAAGCCTTATTTATCAACCCGTATCCCACACATAATCACTTAATGTGATATTGGGCTGCCTAGCTAATACGGGTCTAGGCCCAATCATAACAATACCACCCGCTCCAATAAGAACCTTGTCCTCAAGGTTCGAGTAGACATAAGCATCCACGGGAATAATTGGCTTGTTAAGCAGCAAAGTAGAAACTTGGTCACCGGGGGTGCCTAAACACTTCTTCAACATTGAAAGGTAGAGTAGACGATAGATGTTTGCCCATGCTTCCTTCTTTCCGAACCAGCGAAGAGCAAAGGTCAACTTTGTGATATGATTTCCATGGTTAACAAACAAAGCCTCTACAGCATAAACAATATCATCCCAAAAGCTCACTGCATTTGTATTTCTCAAAGTGTAGCCCGCAATATTCCATCTTAAATCATGGGAAGTATATGGAAGTTGGGTACTTGTTGACTTGAAACTATATAATAAGTCAATCCATGCACATCAACAAATGAGCAAGCACAAAGGAAAAGTGCAACCTTCAGCCTTACCAGCTATGAGCATACAGAACATATACCTCAAATGGAGAACCAATGTCAATTCCCAAAATACGGAGAAGAAAACCCCATACTCCATTCCCAATGACAGAAATGTGACTACAGGCATACCAAGAACTACCATAGCAACTCCAAGTGTGACGGTCAATTCGCATAATGTTACAATATCATCTCTTTGGCACATCAAGTCAGGTGATTCGAGAAACTCAAAAAATAATTCTAAGCCACTAAGGAAGATCATCTCTTGGTCATCATTTAAATGTCCTTCAAGATTTTGGGGAAGTTGAGGGCCAACTAATTCTCTAACGCTAGCAACATTTTCTTCCACAGAATTATGAAAGTTATCAAGGATGGTAACTTTAAATCCTACATTCAAAAACTGCACCACAGTGTGTGTTTTCATAAATTCAGCTCCTCTTTTCACCAAAATGGTATCTCGATGCTTGATAAAATAAGCCATGTTAGTCTTCACGCCAAAAAGGAACAACATGCAATTATCATGCTTCAAGTTGCCTAATGCAGTACAGAATACAAGGCTTCTTGTAGCGCCACGGTACACAGACAGAAAGATTGAACCAGGATCAAATGGAAAGCTTGATTCAAATTGATTTTGGCAAAACTGACACCAAGTAGATATAAGTGTAGACTGACCAAGTGTACTAAACAGAGCAAATATACCTCTGCTTATAAGCTGGGCATAACAATAAGCTGACATAATACACATCTCCTCCAAGCGTCGGCCAAGCCCGAGTCCCCATTGAGAGTAGCTATTTCGGGCATGTCGAGCATACAAATGATCCCCATCCTCATCAAAGGATGATTTACTGAGATGTTCGAGGCTGCCACGATGTACTCGTAAACAAATAATATCAGGTGAATAGCGTACAACCTCAACTATCTTCCGTTCAAGCAACTCCAAATTTCGTACCATGCAACTCAAAATTACAAGCTGAAAATCATGAAGTAGTGGTTGCTTGATAATTAAAGCAAACTCTCCAGCCCAAGATGGATTTTCAAACGTACTAAGAAAAATTTCATCAGGGACAGAGTTCTTAGTATCTAAAGAAACCTCATTAGCCATCGTAAAGTTCTCATTATGCAACGTCTTATACCCACAGCCATGAAAAGGAATCAACCATGATTCCTCATGTGAAACTTGATTCAGCTCTTCAGATTCAACAGATAAAAGCACGCCTGAATCAACTTCAAAATCTTGCCCTGTGTCGAACCAATTGTCAACATAACTATAAAATGGAATAGTCCCTAGCAATGTAGTTTTGTTTTGTGCTCGAATGTCGCGTAAGTGAGCACTAGTTTCGAAGACGGTGAATAAGCTCCGAAAGATTGGAAAAAATTCCCCTGGAAACCACTCCTCATGGATATTTGTAGTAGCACTCAGCTTCTGTTGAACCACATCCTTTAAGCCTTCAACTTGCTCTTTCGCTTCGCTGCCTTCCTTGGACTTTCCATCCTCGAAGGTAGACTCCGTTGGTGTTAAAGAGGACAAAGTAGGTGCTGAAATTTCCTGTGTCGAATCACCAATGTCCATGATATGCTTATTATCGAGATTCACATTATCTTCCTCTGTCACGGCCAGTTCAATTGGAACATCTGAACTTGCCACAGTGAATGTCTTGGGGCAGCATCTATTTGACATTTCATCGAACATCGTGTGTGCATCCGTTTTGCTTTTGCATTCAGATTGCACATCAAATTTTTGAGGCAAAGATGGGTTGGTTTTACTTCTCCACTGTGGATAAACATGTGCAGGGCATGACGAAAGTACATCTGGCTCACTGAAGCCCCATAAAACATCTTCAAAACGACTTGAGTACTCATTCACCGAGGGTACCTGATTAGCCAAGCGACCTTGCAGTGATTCGAGATGTCGTTTAGGAAAGCGAATCAACACTTTTGCAGTAAAATGATTCCAATCATCCAATTGCTTGTTCTGGAAAAGCCATTGGTACCACGACAAAGCGGTCCCATCGAGATAGGACGAAGCCAGAGATAACTTGTGGTTTTCTGCAATTTCATAAAAATCAAAGAAGCGTTCAGCCTGAGAGATCCATAACTCGGGATTCTCGCCACAGAATCGTGGGAATTCCACCGGGGTAGGTTTACTCCTTCTAGGGTTTCCAACCAATTCCTGTAATAATGAACGAATTTCATATATCTCCTTTGACCATGAATCCCTCCCGACCTTAATTGAATCACAAGGAGTTCGAAATTTTTGGTCCTCCATTGAAGACCTCTGGATGAAAGCACCAATGAAACAAACCCGATTTCCAACGCAACCACGAAATATATTTATAATCACCAAATACAAATTACAACTTAGAATACGAACAAGAAGGAATTAGCCACACTAACTAAGACAAGAATAACATAGTAAGAAGGGTAACAAGAAGGTGATGAGAAGCCATAGAAGATTTAGAGATGAGAAGCATAGACTTTGCCCATGGCAATACACAATACGCATCATCCTAATGCTCATGAAAGAAGCCTTATTTATCAACCCGTATCCCACACATAATCACTTAATGTGATATTGGGCTGCCTAGCTAATACGGGTCTAGGCCCAATCATAACAACCCCCCACCCTACACGAGAAAGAAAAGGAAAAAGGAAGAACACAAACTCCGATTGGAAACATGTGCTTCTATGTAGCATCAACTAAGTGGTCAAATCATTTCATTTCTTTTCAGACTTAAGAAAACGTGCCTACCATTTTTTATCTTACTTCATCTTCTCCTGTAAGAAAGCCAAGTGTTAAAATGACCAAAGACCTTTGTCATCACGTTGACCAGTATTTTGAGTATTGTAAATCGCTTTCCAGTAGACTATTCTTGATCGAATATGATTTCTTTGAGGATCAAGCTCCTTAATTCTCGGTGTGAATTTGGATACAGAATCTTTCATGTTTTTCTGATCCGTGTTTTCTGCAATGATGCAAGAGGGAGAGTCTGTATTTTCTGCTTCGAATATGGAAGGGAAAACTGAGAAGGTACCAAATGCTCTATCGTAGTACGATTTTTCAAAAGAATTGCTTTGGAGCAATCAGTTCTTGAGCATGTAGATTTGTCTTGCTCAAAATTTTAGGCATCAAAACAAAAATGCAGTAGTTGTTAACCGCTCATCAAGACAATGCACATGTTAAATGCTACAATCAAGTCGTTGGTGAAAAGCAATGAGCTTTTGTTCTTAATTTGAATGATTCTCGATCTAATCAGACGTTAAAAATACTTCCTTTAGCTAATAAGGATGATCTAAGGAAAAGCTAAAATATTTGCAAACTAGAAAGCATTGTCAACAGGCGAGTCAACGACCAACTTGTATCCTTGTTGCCTGAGAAACTATCTTAGGACTGATAATATATTACAGAGATATGCAAGGAAATCACAAGGCTGCACACAGAATTCATTGCAATAGAGAAGCAAAACTAGAACGGATAGAACATATGGACCAATTATATTATTTTCGTTTTTCCAGTGATACTATAACTCCTATTCCTATTCCTTCATTACCTCTTTTGGTCTATCTACAATCCAGGAAATTTATATGCTCCATGGACGGACCAAAACACCCTTAGTCACTCTGAACTGTTTCTGTTGAGTCCCTTCTCCTTGGACGACTCGACAAACATGTGCTGATCAGTTGAGAATTCTCAACAAACATGTACAGGCAAAAAAAGCAGAGTCCTGCATAAAATTAATCCAAACAGAACAGCTTAATTTGACGCAAATTTGTGATATTTTCGACGTTAAATTGCGACAAAGACAAGTAAGCGTCCTCCCTACAACTCCTACTTAATAATAACAATGTGCTACTCATTGAGCTAACTAAGAAGTCTTTCACATACTGTGACCAAAAAAGATACAGCAATACTCAAAGCAGCGAATGTCTGAATAAGTTCCTTTTGAGGTATTGCAAATGGAGGAAGTAAGACTGAAACTGACATAATTACTAGCAGTGCCGTAGGCAGAATTTTCACCAAAGTAGTTCATCATCTACCGTATAAAAAGAAAACTGACCTTGGTAACACCTGATAATTAGTATTCTTCATAGAAATTAAAGTATGAGGAAATAGGAGAAGAAATGACTCACCGGCATAGGCAATGGTAACACCTGACGCTATCCTTCCCAAAACTGATAGCACATAAAGAGTAACCACAACCTGGCAATGTAGTAGGATAATTAATAATGTTCACCAATCCATTTTTCAGTTCCATCAATTAGTTTTTGAGTTTCTGCTTTACTTATCCTAAAGTATAGATGAAATGTATTATCAGAAAAAACACAGGGGAAGTATGTGGCACTGAAGATGAGAGAAATCAGGAGCGTAGAAGCTCAGATAATGTGTTCGGCCGAGCCAAGTAACTTTAACTAAAATAGTACTATTAAAATTCATTAAATGAACACACATTAACCTCTCTTTTGGCCATAAATTTTGGGAGTAGATTTTCAAAAAATAATTGAAGCATTATTTCTTCATGAAATTTGATCAGTTTTCAAAAATTTACAACAACAACAACAAACCCACATATCAGCCATCATTCAGAATGACATAAAGTTCAAATTCTAACTCCGCCACAGTAGCAGCAGAGAGAACAGGACAAAGGTGGTTAGTACCTTAACGAACAAGCGCTTATCATGTCCCGTAGCAGAAACCCGAAGAACAGACTCAGCAGCGCCAATAGTATTAGCAAGGCAAGCAAGGACACGGTTAGCAGTATCCTGTGAGATCTGCCATTCTAACGGATCCACAGGAACAGAAATGTTCATCTGACGAAAGAGGAGCCCGAGTATAGCGAGCGAACAAAGGATCACAATAAAGACATCAGAGATCAGAGAGATAATACTGGAATTCCGATAAACACAGTGGTAGTAAACTAGAGTGCCGCAGATGATGAGTAAGAAGGGCACCGGACCTCGAACATCCTTGTTCCTCTTCCGACGGTTAATTGTACTTGTTGATTCTCTAATCTCCTCGGTAGCGTTCAATTCTTCCATGGCGCGGGTACTTAAATTTGATATTTATTTTTTTTCCTCAAGAATTATTATGTCTTTCTATGGAATATATTGGGGTCGAAGCAAAAAAATTAGTTCATGCCACGACGATCTATATGGAAGAGCAGTTTTGTCATGCATTCCTCGTGAGAAGGAAGAAGAAGAAGAGAGATCTTTGTTCTCTGTGCGTCAGTTATAGTGGTGCCAAATATGGACGGAGGATTTATTGGTGAGTCAATTTTCGAACGCTGCTGCGTCTTTCGATCTCTAAATTCTTCAAAATCAATGTGCTGAATTGAGACTATTATGATTGGTATTACTTTATTCCAAAGTGTTTGTATTCAAAGAGAAGCTTCTGAAGAAAACTGCCAAGGTCCATTTCATTACAGTTTTCTCATAAAAATATTCAAACTCTTTTGATAAAACGACTAAAAGCCAATGAGAAAATCGTTGCAAAATATTCAGCAGTGAACATGTACTTTCCGTCCCTTTTTTACCATGGATCATTTTATCGTATCTTCTATAAATAATAGTAATTTTATCAGTTTAGTATAAATGATAATAAAATAATTTTAGGATTAGCTAATACATCAAATCAAACATGAAAGTTAATCCTAAATTTTGAATTGAAAATAATTCATCACAAAAAAGAAAAAGTTAAAATTTTATCTTGAAACTATTACTCCTAAATGTGATTGGTCTTATTTACGTGACACTTTCCTTTTTAGTCAATGATTGACAAATTTTTTATTTGATAATTATTTAATAACATTATTAATGTTTTATCCATGTTGGGTTCCACTTAATTGAAAAAAAGTCCATGAAGTGTACTCTTCTATTTAAAAAAAATTACTCCCTCCGTTTCAAAAAGAATGACCTTGTTTGACTTAACACGGAGTTTAAGAAAATAAAGAAGACTTTTGAATCATGTGGTCATAAATTAAAGTTGTGTCAAATGTACCAAAATATCCTTTAATCTTGTGGTCTTAAACATGTCACGTGAAAAGTTGGAATTAAAGTATTGCTAAAAAAGGAAAGGGTCATTTTTTTTGAAACAGACTAAAAAAAAAAGTAGGTCATTCATTTTGAAATGGAGGGAGTACTTATTTCAAGAGTAGTTTTGAAACATTATAAAATCTTCTCGTATTTTTTAAATTTCATGTCTAGTCAAATAAATCACATAAATTGAAACGACAAGATATGTTTTATGAAAATATTTATATTATATAGTTGCCCACCAAAATTAGTAACAGAAGTATTTTTATTGTTGGTCATAGAACATACAATATACATTCTTTTTTTGAATATTTGGTTAGTAGTTTTAATTATTTGACCGAGCACTAAATGTGCTAAAAGAGCCATTTTTATACTCCTGCCTTACTCTCCACGAAATGATGCTACAGCTTACAATTAGGACTTTTTTTTCCTTTTCATTTCTATCCAAGCCAAAATAAATCTTTTAGTCTAACACGCCATCTCATTTCATGTGAAAAAGGTTTAATTTGACAGCGAGTTCAAAAGAAAAGTCTTAAATATGTGATATTTTTATAGCTATAAATCAAGGATAAAGTAATTCCAAAAAGAGAAATATCTAAAAAAAATTTAAACAAACGGTTTCAAATTGCAACTTAGAATATTTTTCGCATAGTTTTTGAATATTCAAATATTAATTTTAATTTTAGAATATTGAGTTAAGAAAATCTAATTTAGCTTTAAAAATATTGAATTAATCAAATTAACTCTCGATAAGCGAAACGTCACAACTCTTTTAGAACGAAGTGATTAATAAGAAGAAAAAGTGTCCCGTTAATTGAAATGGCTAGAGTAGCAGATCCAGATTACAGTAGATTATCTGATATTGCAGTATTAACGACCGTGACCAGCAGAATCATGTGACTGGGAAAAGAACACAAGTACTAACAATAGAAAAATTAGGAAAGCCTAGAATTGTTTGGTCACAGTTTTTAATGAGGGTGGAGTATAGACGCAATGTGCGGAGGCGGAGCTAGGATTTCAACTAAGGGGGTTCAATATTTGAAGAAAAATTAGCCCAAGGGGTTCAACATCTACTATATATACATAAAAATAGTTTTAATCATGTATAAATAATATATTTTTCAGTCGAAGTGAGCTCGGACGAACCTCTAGCCAAAGGTTGGCTCCACCCCTACATGCGCCTCCACTATTTCACTGAATACGGAAAAAATTACCTAATTTTTCTCTCTCCACTGAAATTTTAACCTGAGATTTAATGATTCTCATCTTCATCATTGGTCACTAGTCCACTATTTTATTTACTGCAGATGGGTAATTTCCAAATCACACTGTAAAGCTACAAAAACGTAAAAGAACTTCCTACTTGTTTCCTAGTTTTGGATCTAAAAGGCAATGGCAAAAATTATTACTATCTCCATTTGAATTTGTTTGACCTATTTTGACTTAGCATGGAGGGAGTATAAGGCAGGCATCATGCCTCATTGCCTCGTCCCTACTTCTACGAGGCTTATTAAACACATGGAACGCATTGCTGAATAAAACTCGAAGTCTTTTCAACTAAAAAATCCACCACTGCCAAACAGTTGATGAAGAATATCCACCCTATTATACAGCCAATACAGAGGGAAAAAAGAGGATAGTTGGTTTTTCTAGGAAGTCAAGAGTTCCGATTCGCCTGCTAACCAGGAAATAAGATAAGAGAGGGGTCTCTCTGCAGCTTGCTGTCATTTATATCTAGCTTCTTCATCTTTTCTTCGCACCAGAATAACTGTTCCATACTAATTCTTTCCATTCTTAGGACCCTATTCATGACTTTAACATCAATTAGGCCAAGCAACAGGTCCACGTCCCTTGCCATGGTAGGCCATGATTTCTTCTTCAGGTTCTTTGTTTTCTTACGTAGTTCCTTCAGTTTCACCTTTTTCTGCATTAGAAAGATTCAGAAGTTAAAGACCAACACAGCAACATCCAAACCTCTGTCTCAAAGAAGGCATTGCTTGACTATCTTACAAGCCAAAGCAAAATGGAGACTGCAGGAACTTTGCTCGAATTACTATCAGCAACAATACATTACAACTAAGTACTGAAAATAGAAAATGGATATCAAGTTAGTGATATCAGTTCAACATTCAAATATATAAGAATCAGAGGAAACCTAGAAATCTCCCAAGGCAGACTTCTAACGTTGTAAGGAAACTATGGGTTTGTCAATGGCCAAGATGTCCTCCAGTTTTTATTATTTAACAATATTTCACTAAACAAACTTTTACTTTCCTATTAATTTATGGTTCAGAATTCTGTTTGGAGGAAAGGAAGCAAAACTTTCCTCTTGACCTCTTCATAAGAGCTGAACGGAAATGAATACCACATAGAAGAGTCCAGAAAAAGGAAACAATGACATGGAATTTGTTCTTCCTCTTCATCACAATTGAAGAGACCTAATCACATGTCATATGAATATCGCAGAAACTGCTGCTACAGTTTCTTGTTGCAAAAATTGAAAGCAGTATGTTCTAAAAGAGAAGAAAATAGAGTCCCCATATTTCAGAAACAGTATAAGAAAGAATTAAGTCAAGATTTTGACTAGACAAATTCGAAGGCAAAACCTCATTGACTGATGGTGTTACTCATCTTTTCATCTCAAGTGGATAATGTGGGGAACAAGTTCGAAGCCTTTCCTAAATCTGCTCCATATTGGATATTTTTCTGAATGGGTCTCAACAATTTTATGCAATCACATATTTTCTATGTTTCCTTTATTTCCCAGAGTATGAAAAGGAAAATATCTTGAAATTCTTCTAAGACAAACACTAACTATATTTCCTCATAAAAAGTATAGTGACAAAGGTAAGGTACAGGCATAAGGATGGTTAAATAGAGAATATCAAACCAATGCCTTACCTTTTCAAGAGAACATTGAACCTGATGAAGGGGTGTTGTCATCTGGTTCTGGCCTCCGAAAAGATTACGTCCACTGCTGGACTTCTTGTCCATCTTCACAAATTGACGAAAAGTGAGGATTGAACTTTCAATCACTTTAAGTAGATCTGGAGCAAGAACTGGCAACTCATCATCTTCCAATTTCTTTTGATCAGAACCTAAACTTGAGAGATTAGATTTTTTAGCCAGATGGAGAGGAAATCAACTTTACAAACTCCAGTACATCAATATTTAATATGCATTAAATACAACGCAAACTTTTGCAAAGTACATATTCTTAACAAATCCAAGTCATTCACAAGGAGAAAGAAAGTCTTTCGTCGTTACGAAAATCAAATGAACATTTAATAGGAAATCAATCATTATCAGATATCAGTACTACCTTGAACTTTAGGAACCTGAAGTAGCATAGGCAAGGCATTTCTCATGCGAGCATAAATTTCAGGCCTCGCACCCGGTTCAAAAGGTTCAGTTTCAATAAATCGTTGTAACAAGACCAAGAACTGCTGAAACTGCTGAGCGCTGTGATTATAGGAGATGGTACTATCAGGTTGGCAAGAGATTTTCTGACTCAATTGTGTGTGTTGACAGTGAAGAACTTCCCAGGTCAAGCACAACTGAGCAACATAAGTGGTTTCAAGATCTTGATTAATGTCAGCCACGGGCTGGTGCAAGTTCTCCGTTTCATCTTGAAATTCATCCATTTTTTTCAAGGATAGGCACCGAAAGGGTGATACAAGCTTTTTAGATGCAGATCTTGGAGAAGAAGTAGATGGAATATGCGAACCTGGAAAATCCTAAAGTTCATTAACCACCCAGAAATTTGGTACTCTCGAAGCTGCAAATCAGCTCTCTTAGAGATGCTTGCAATGACAGAGAAACAATAAGCATTACACTTATTAAAGCACCGTTAAAAGCCACAGAAAACAATTAACATTAAACTTATTAAAGCACCGTCGAAGCCAGATTATAGACCGTGACAAATGAGGATTACAATATACATAAACTAGCATGCAAAGAAACACAACAACCACGCAAGGGAACTTCTCTTAAAATCCATCTAGAGGGAACAAAATAGAAACAGATATTTAAGCCCTGAAGAAAAGCAAAATCTGATTCCTTGTGCACTCAGAATCTGGCCCATGCAATTGCCTATTTGGTTATCCTTAGGTCTAGCGCAAAAGCATACCATCTTGGTACCTTAAACTTTTACCATTTCAAAAAAAAAAAGGGTCTAGTGCAATTGAATTTGCCAGATTTCTAATGGCTGGAAGAACAAAACCAAACCCTACAGCAGGGAAAAAAAACATACAACAGTTCTCTCCAATAACTATAAAAGATGTCTCTATCAGTTTGACCCAAAAACAGCCGTCCATCGCTACAGTCTGTTCTTTTTAAGGCTCGCCTTTAAAGAATGACTGCTCATCTCGAAATGTCTTAAACACGACACACTGTTGCAATTTCACAATTTATTTGCAATATATTCAAAATATTTGTTTCAGGACAATTTTCAGGTTAAGATAAAAATTCATTTACCAGTTCAATTGAAAGGAATGATCTATTGGCAAATCCAATTGAACTTGACAATAGAGTCTCCATTGAAACAACAAGTAGTGTGTTTGGTGAGAACGGTTCTTCGAGTGTTATTTGGAAAATTGTTTCTTTACAAATGACCCATTCTTAGCTGCTAAGACAATAGATAGCCAACTTGGTTTGAGTTCTAAAACACAACAGCAAAATGGAAGCTTCACACTTGAATTTCTCCATATCTCTATTACATCTCAGTATATAAAAGTCAATGAAGGGTAATTCTAATTTCCTTCTGAAGCATATGCAAAATGAAGAAGTCTCTATTGTTCAAGAGGCAAATTAATTGGATCTTGGGAGGTTGAACAATGAGGAATCTGAGCACGATAACGACTATGAGAGGTCATGATTCAACCTTTAAGGACAAAGCTTAGACTTGCCTCTTTAGATAAGTAAATTCCTCTATTTTACCTTCTTTTTTACTTTAGACAAGGACATTGCTCTATTCTACTCTAATACTTGCTATTGCTTTGTTATGCTTTGAATGCCTTAACTAAGATACCTCCTCTACATTCTTGACAGCCCATCTTTGTCTCAGTAGTCTTTCAGTGGCACGCCCTGCATCCCTTTCCCATTACTGAGAAAAAGTGAGAAGTGAGCCATTGGTACAAGATACAATCATTACCATCTGAACAACTAGACATCTAACTCTTAATTGCAACGACTCAAAATTTGATTGAGATTCTACATACTCTTCCAACTATAGAAATTCTCAGGGAATTAACTAGAGCACTGTTTCCCAAAAAGAATTGGTTGTTCTTGCATTTAGTGTGATTATCCCTCTCTTAATGTGCTTTTTAAATTGTCTAGCCAGAATTGTAATCTCATCATTTAAGGAAAATATTTCTTTGATATTATCATATATTACTAGATTGTTTTCTGAATTGTAAAGATGGCTCGAATTTCTAATTGGGAGCCACCAGTGCAAAGAAAGGGAACCAAAGTTTATTTCAGGAAGGAAAGCAAAATATAGTCCGGAACTATTACCAAATTCACGCAGCTGCTGAGCATGCAGCCGGTCATAAAACAGCATTTGTTCAGAGTACTTGTCATATACGGCATTGAACCCTGACCAAAACTGTCGTCCTTCCGCTTCAACATCCCTCCAATCACTGGGATTCGTGTTCGCCTGTTCTTCTTCATCATCTGCATCTTCATCTTCTGGAGTTGACTCTTCAGGAATTAATACCATAAAACTGTTTCTCCTCAGTTCCTTCAACCTCCTCTTTACCTCATTTGTAATGAAGTCATCATCGTCGTCTTCTGTTTCCGCATTAGTGGAATCAACATTAGCTGTTTTGCCCACATTACCATTCTCATTCTTTTGCTCTCCTGGAAGCGGAACAGGCTTATCCTCTATATTAGTCTCGGGTACCGGTTTATGAGCCTTTCTAAACCTCTTCACTTTGAAGAAATCCATCACAAAACGATCAACTTCCTTTTATTAGTCCGTTTAAATTAAAAATCTCACGTAGTTAACCCCAAAAAGACTTACGTTACCCTTCTCAACAACCGGGAATGCAGCAGAAACAACACCAAGAAGCAAAAGATCTCTAATTTACATGCAGAAAATAATCATTCTGCAAACCGGATATACCAAATATGCCACCTCTAGTTAATCATTAGCAGTGAATTCCAGCAAAACTCCGAAAACTCAATCAGATCCATAATCTAATTTACCTCCATTCTGAATCTACGTATCCACAGTTTCCACAGCATGATCTAGCTTCCGGTGTAAAATGCCCAATAAACTTCCAACAGCATCCACCCCCTGCACAGCATTTCAATTAGAAAACTTAAACTAACAAAAGGCAGTCAGTTGCACTAAAGCTCCCGCTATGGGCGGGTCTGGGGAAGGGTCAGACTACAAGGGTCTATTCGACGCAACCTTACCAATTAGAAAACTGAAAATAACACTTCAAATTCAAGAATACACTAAAAATATAATAAATCAATCAAATTGCAGATACAACAAAACTACAATCAACTTATATTTCAAAATTTGGGGGAAACCATGAACAAGATTCTAAAAAAATCAAATCTTTCCCTTTTTCTGCTGATTTAAAGAAAAATAAAGCTTGAAAACGAAAGATTCCTGAAATGGAAAAGAATTTAAAATAAAGATCACTTACAGATTTAAGTTAAAGTACACTCAGCTAAGCCAAAGCCATTTGTAAGTACATTAGAAACCCTAGAATCGTACTTAACGAAAACCAAAATGGGGTATAAATACTATATAGGGTTCAAAAAAGGGCAACAAAACAATGGGTAAGTCTAAGTGAGTGGGTGCAGTTAAAGTACTGAAACATTTATAGTGTCTGAAAAAAGACCAGAAAAATGCAGTAACGTTTCATTCATAATGTGTGTTGTTACGCGTTACGATGCTGATTTTTTAAAAAAAAACTCAAATCATAGAAAGGACAAAAAGGCAAAATTTTGATTCTACTTTTTTTTTGGACAGTGGAGGGAACAGTAATGAAAGATAAATGAGAGATTGATGAAGATGAAAATTGAAATGAGATGAATTATTTTATTTTTTTTGGATTTAAGTAAAGTAAAGTAGTACTAAAGAGATTGGTGGCGATATACTTACGAGAGAAACAAGGTGCATGGGGTTGAGGGTTACAGAGAATATTGTCAGACTTTGTATTGCTGCTTACCAAAAAGCCGCGAAAATGATGAAAAAGTTTTGACTTGACTTTGGCTTCGATTTACGTAATTCCGACCCAAGAGTTGAGAATAATGTTGATTGGACCACTCTTTTTCTTCTCTATTTTCCCCAAAAAAAACATATTCTTTCTAGTTCAAAATAAGTAAATTTTTGAGGTATTTTTTAATATTCAAAATAAGTAAATTGTTCACCCTTCAAGAGATATATAGAAAACTTCTTTCAATTTTACCCTTCATTTATACTTTCTAAGTTATGAGTTTCAAGAGACTTAATTGACTTTATTTTAATGTGACTGAAATTTCAAAAATAGTTTGATAATATCTAAAAGAGTAAAAATGGCTAGCTTCTTTTTCTTAATAGGTGTGCATTGAGGTAAAGGAAGTACTTTAGTAGGCGTTTGGCCATGAAAACTAATTTTTTGAAATAGGAGTTGGAGTTAGACTTGTGTTTGACCATGAATATAAATTGGAGTTGCTTTTAAATTTTTATGAGAGAAGTAGGAGCGACTTCTTTTCACTTTTTCAAATACAACTCCAAGTTGTATTTGGAATTCTCATGGTCAAATACCAACTTGGAGTTGTATTTAATAAAGTGAAAAAAAAAATCAGAAAAAAAAAATCTCATGGTCATACGGGCACTTATAGTAGTTCTTCATTGTTTAATATTGACGCATGCTTCTTAGGAAGCAATAAATCAAATGATAATTTTACTGTACTACTTTTTAAATATAATAAATTCAGTATTTAGTGAACAAATACATATTCGTAAAAGTCTTTTTGATGGAGTTCTCAGTTGAGTGATATGGGGGAATTTTACCTCGGCCCATTATCGAGATCACGAAGGAATCATCATCGAAAAAAGGTAGGTGCTAGTGGCCCGAAGACAAAAAAGATTCATACCTCGATGACATAGCAAAAGGATCAAAATGTCCTTATTTCACAGCTATAACATTCTCAAATCAGACTAGGAATGGGCAGAGTTGCGGCTATTAGAAATGGGCGATAGCCTATGACTAAAAGTGTCCACTATCTATGAATGACTAAGATCGGAATGTCAATCAACGAGATGAGGCTACGAAAGATTTGAAGTTCGAACTATGATGCCTGACATCCTCACTTAGGCAACGAAAGTGCCCTCTTTTTGGCAATCTTGAGTTCTTTCCAATCTGTTCTAAAGTTAGCAAACGAGGAGTTATGCTTCTTTAAAGTACGATCTACTAATAGCCTTTGAAACCATTCAGATGACAAAAGGAGAGATCGATAAGCCAGATATATTTGTACAATCATATTGTCAACAATAAAGGAATATTAGCTGTTGTTTTTCGGGTTTGATAAAATCTGTATTTTCTAACAATAACTTCAATCTCATGTTCAAACTAAATAAGAACAATCACATGAAGTTGTAACTTTGTATTTCACAACTTTGAACCTCAAAATAGGTTCAACCCAACTTATGAACATCAACAAAATGAAGTTCAAACTATTTTCTGGAAAATAGCAAAACCGTAAGAAAAAGATGAAGACAGAAATGGAGAATCAAGTCCACCGAATTCACGGTGTGTCCTTAAGGAATTTATTCCCCTCAAGTACCCGAAGTTATGGAACTTTTCCTCCCAGGATAAAATGATTCACTTCAGTAGAATAGTGGTACCTCAAATTCTACCGAACAACGAACCCACCCAACAAAAATATAAGCCGAAGCCGAGCTGAGCGAGCGACGACGACGACGCGAGGCTTGTCTTGTTCTTGCCTCACTATCCACATGAAGGAGTGCTTCCATACTTAAGCACAAGAATGTTTCCTTCTCCCACCAATGTGGGAGAAACACTCTTTATAAATTGAAACCACAATTCACTTCTCCTCCATTATTTTTTCTCCATTCACATTTCACTTAGAACCCAACACAGTTAACGAGAATATAAATGTGGAACATTACTATTCGGTAAAAGTATTTTAGGCTCAAGTGGAGCTTTCTATCGGTTAGTGTATTACCTCTGTTGTCTATAAATAGTAGTCTTAACACAATTATAAAGATACTTGATTTTAAACAACATAAAAAGCAATATATTGATATTCTTGAGCTCCAATTTTCTATATTTCACTGAGTCTTTACTTTCTTATATTTACATACCAAAACGTCTCCGAATCTGACCCAGCAACACTTAGGGCCTGTTTGGAAAGCCACTATGGTAATTAGATTTGGTGTAATTTAGTGTAATTACACTGTCTAACATGTTTGGTTGGCCAGGTAATTATTTGGTCAGCATGTAATTTGGTGTAATTGGCATGGGGTAATTACACTTTCCAATTCACAGGGAGGAGTTGTGAATTGTTGGTAATTACGTAATTACATGATGTAATGATGTAATTACGTAATTACATGATGTAATTACAAGCTGATTACTTTTTAGTTTCTTCCTTTTATATCTATTTCTATTTTTCCGTATTAATTTATTTTAAATTCTTTCTATTTTTATTATTCTAATATTTTTTATTTTATATTATTTATATTTCATTTCCTTCTCATTCCCAACCTTTACTTCTTGTAATTTCATGCAATTTTTCGTATTATCTATTTTTTTATTTATTTTATGTTTATTTTTTTTCATTTAGCATAATTTAGTTAGTATTCTAATTTTTAAATTAAGTTGAATTCATTGTTGAATAAGGTTATAGACTTATGTTTTTCTTTCTTTTGAATCATATTTATGTTATGTTGAAACTTGACATAAGAGTATTATTTTTTTTTTGAATTTTGAACTTATGCTATATTTTCAGTTTCAATTTATTTAAAACTAGTATTGATATGATATTTCATATTGCAGGCTATTCATTTTTTTGTTAAAATTGATAGATTATCTTTTTGTCAAATGTTTTAATAATTTCATGATATTATATTTATAATATTAATCTTTTTGTCAAACATGCATTTCATGATGTTCTTAAAAATCATATATTTTATGTTTTTATGTTTAATTTAATTAAAATATACTAGTTTAAAAAATATAAATTAATTATTTTTTTTATAAGAACATATGTTTATTAATTAACATATTTCAAAAGACAATCTATAAATTATATATATATATATATATTAAATATTTAATTTAATGTCATTTATAAAGGCATTTAATTATTTGTCTAATATAAATTTTTAGTTTTTGATAATTAAATTTTATTTTAAAAATTGAATATAATCATGTAATTACACTCGTGCAACCAAACAGTACACTTGTAATTACACTGTAATTATATTGTGTCAAACAAACAGGTCCTCGTAATTACTATCCTAATAATTACACCAATTCCAATTATCAGCTGGTTTTCCAAACAGACCCTTAAACATTCCCGAATAAAGCGTAAAAGCATATTATCAGAGTTCTATTGTTTCATTCGAACTTTACTTATTGTCTTTAGTGCTTCCAACTTAATTTTTTGACAAACATAATTAACTGTTAATAACCATACTTAATAAATTTAATTGAGAAATGTGTTCTTGACCTCATTACAAATTGAATTGTATTGCTTACCCGATCGATAAATCAAAATAATTATAGTTAATACAAGGGTAAATTATCTCTTTAACGTCTATTTTGATACAATAGACAAAGTAAAAGTGGAGCAATGCACATAGGGAGTATGCCTTTAAATAATAAGTGATGAGTTTATCATTTTATTTTGATTCAAGATAAAGGGTTTCACATCATCATTAAGAATACATTAATTTTTTTTTCTTTCAATTTTTCACTTATTTAAGAGGAAATGACGTTTTTAGTCCCTAAGTTATCGCGTTATTTCAATTTCAGTCCCTGTGATATCTGACTAAGCACTTTTAACCTTCAATTAAGCAATAAGTGCTATTTTGATCTCTGACTAACGGATCTCATCAAATTAAACAGAATGATAACTATTAATAAGACACCTTTAACCTTCAATTAACCATTTATTGTTCAAACAATTAACGTGCAAATGAAAACTTATATGTGTTATGTCTAAAGTGTCTTATTAATAGTTATCATTCCGTTTAATTTGATGAGATCCGTTAGCCAGAGATCAAAATAGCACGCATTACTTAATTGAAGATTAAAAATACTTAATCGAATATCACAAAAACTGAAACTGAAATAACGCGATAACTCAGAACCTAAAACCTCATTTCTCCCTTATTTAAATAACCTGAAAAGGAAAGAAAAGCTGGTGAACGAATCACGTTACACATGGGAGGACCATATACATTTCATTGCCACTCTCGCAGTTTCCTTCTTTGTCTGTAACTAACTGTGCCTCTTTTCCTACCGCAGTTCCTATAGATTTCGATTGAACGGTTTACTTTCGATCCGATTGTGAATTGAGATTTATTTACTTCAGTTTGCTACAATGCCGTCGCTCTTTGGAGGTCCTCTTACTACATTTGAAGATTCTGAAAAGGAGAGCGAGTATGGTTACGTCAGAAAGGTTGGATTTATTGATTTGATCAAATTCGTATTCAATCTTCCGACTATTTATTTCGTTGTTTCTCTATAAATTCGGTTCACTAGTTTCGTATGCTTGTTTGGAGTACTCTATTGCATTTGATATCCATCTTTTACTACCTCTAGCCCAATCTACGTGACACTTTTGCTTCTCGAATGTCAATGTGACTAATTTTTGAAGCTAAATTGGATTAGATCAAAGTGTACGTATTAAAATTAAGATTTTGATATTCGAAAACTATATGATAAGTACTATAAGTTCTTTCATGTCTATATGATGGCAAAATTTGAAATATAGCTAAAATTTCACACACTTTGAATCTCGCGAAGTAAAAGTGGCACACATGGAGTACATTTTGTCTTTTACAGCATTGCAAATTTTATTCGGGCATACATTTTCTCTAAATGCTGAAAGTGGTATTGCAACTATTTGGAATTTGGCTTTTTTTTTTTTTTTTTTTATAACCATGATGGCCGGGTCAGCTTGCGGTCAACTTGACTACTTGCATGTAACTCTATCCACTAAAGCTAGAACAAATGAGAAAAAATCACCTAGTGTTTTTGTCTCTTGAGATTTGAACCATGGCCACATCATTGCAATTTCATCATTGACCACCAGGCCACACCCTTGGGTGCCTGTTTGGACTTTGCTTTAGCGAACCTCTTTTTAAGAAGCTTTTAGAGCTGATCATTGGTCAAACGTACAGTTTGCTGCTTTCTTGTTCACGAGTTAATAAGCCTTAAATCAATCGGACTTCACGTTCTTTCTACTATGATTACTGTAGTTGCTGTTAATCATTAGGTAATACATCTTAAATTTTTTTGCCTGTACACTTGCATCTGTTCACTGCTTGCTTGATTTGGTGATTCTTAGTTTCCTTATGAGAAAATTAGAGCCTTTGTTTGCTAGATTTTCTGTTTTGCATACAAAGTAGATGATCATGTTAATATTGGATTATCGGTTACCAAATTCTTTCTTATTTTCGTGCTCATTGAATGAAATCTTGTGCCCTGCATTATCTGTTCTCCAACTCCAAGTAAAAGTTTCCATTGCTAGCACTAACAACTTAGGTTATTGCATGCAAATTGTGTATATCCCTACAGGTATCTGGACCAGTGGTTGTTGCAGATGGAATGGCAGGGGCTGCCATGTATGAACTTGTTCGTGTCGGACATGACAATCTTATTGGTGAAATTATTAGGCTGGAAGGAGATTCCGCTACAATTCAGGGTATTTCTTTATTCTTGCTAATGACAACTCTGCCTATCAGCATCCCTGGATTGTTGTATCTCTTCCACTTCTATTTGTTCCTTCCCGGTTGTTTGTAAAAGGGAGTTATGTACTAGCTTTGATTTTCATAATCAGACTTGAATTGAAATTGCAATCAAAGTTTCTTTGTTAAGATCTACTTTCTTGCAGTCTATGAAGAAACCGCTGGGCTGATGGTGAATGATCCTGTCCTACGTACACGCAAGGTAAAAATAAAATACTTCTTCTCAGTTTTATTGTTTTGTTTTAACTGTTGGAATATCGAATTTTAAATAGGTAAATTGATGTTTATTCAATTTACAGCCCCTGTCAGTAGAGCTTGGTCCTGGAATCTTGGGAAACATCTTCGATGGTATTCAGGTTATTATCTGATGATGTCCTGCAATTTTTCTCTGAAATTCTTTACTGAAGCTTTTCTGAATTAGATTATTTTGTGATGAAGCCATAGCAGCTTCAATCGAATGCTTACTTTTTTTCGTATGATAATTTTGTCGATAATGCAGAGGCCGCTGAAGACAATTGCAAAAAGATCTGGCGATGTCTACATCCCTCGAGGTGTATCTGTTCCAGCCCTTGACAAGGATATACTCTGGGAATTTCAGCCTAAGAAAATAGGTATTTTCTAGCCTTTGACTCCGTGACATGATGGAGTTTGAGTTATCTTTGTCAAGAACTGTACTTTCATCATTGATGACTCAGCTCACTGTAATATATCTGGTGCCAGGCGAGGGAGATATCTTAACAGGTGGAGATCTGTATGCTGTAAGTTTGATAGAACTGAATTTCTTCTAAAGAAGTTTGTTGAGTCCGTCTCCAAACTGTATTCAAGTATCTTCCTTTATATTTGAATCTCTTACTGATTATATCTTTTTGCAGAACGTCTTTGAGAACAGCTTAATGGAACATCATGTTGCACTTCCTCCGGATGCCATGGGAAAAATTACTTACATTGCTCCCGCTGGTCATTACTCTTTGAAGGTCCGTGAATACTCATCAAACTGCAAGCACATATACACTTGGTACAAGTGTGCTTGTTGGATCAATAAACATTATTATAGATCCATGGGTCACTATTTCTTCTTTTGCGTTGCATACATTATGAAGCAATTTTCTCATAAAACCATGTTCATGTTTTAATTTAATAAACTCTTGCAGTGTCAATGAACCATGTCTAGAGATTGGAGAACTTTGCCACCAATTGTGCATGTGTTAGAACTGGTTCCTGTACCAAGGACGTAGGTTCAGGAAAAGTACCAGATATCTATTTTCTTGTTTTCTTTGAACTTGTAAAAAGAAGGGAAGATAAATATATATTTCCTTTCCTGAAATTAGGTCCTAAATGCATGTTATTTTTTCTGATTGTTATGTCTTCTTTATTTTTATGCTATATATATACACACATACACATCCATTACTTAAGTTTGGTTATGAGGATATTTATTCTGCTCAATATAATTTTTTATTGTGTTGTTTTTAATCTGATAATATATTTCTGCCTCTCTTAAATTAGAAAAGTGGTAGATGGGTGTAGGCTATGAATTGTCAGATTTGCCGTATCATTTGCATCTATTTTAAGCATAAAATAAGATATTGCAAGCAATGCATCAACTTTAATAATCAGGAGATGTGATGGATTCCTCTTCTCATTGATCATGCAGGATACTGTTCTTGAGCTTGAGTTTCAAGGTGTCAAAAAGCAGTTCACTATGCTTCAGGTCATTGATATGCTAGTCAGATAGGATTCTTCAATTTCCTTTTACTTTGTTATTCTAGCAGTTTCAGCAGTGGATTCTGACAATAATTTGCCCATATATCTAGAGTTGGCCTGTGCGTACACCTAGGCCGGTTGCCTCAAAGTTAGCTGCTGATACTCCTCTGCTTACTGGACAGGTAATTAGTGCATAGAATGTTAAGCTCTTTTTGGATTTCGTAATTCATGCGTAGAATCTTGGACATCTTCACTATAATTTCTCTATTTCATGTCAGCGTGTTCTTGATGCTCTGTTCCCTTCGGTGCTTGGGGGTACTTGTGCTATACCAGGTGCATTTGGCTGTGGGAAAACAGTGATTAGTCAAGCTCTTTCCAAGGTGAGTTTCATTTTTCTTTACTTTTTACTTTTTACTTTAATCTCAGATCTACAGTTAGATGTTTATACTTGTTACACTTTTTCCAGTTCATCTGATTCATGTTAATTAATGAATGCAGTATTCTAACTCAGACACTGTCGTCTATGTTGGTTGTGGGGAAAGAGGGAATGAAATGGCTGAGGTATGCTCTTTTCATTCTGTTTTGTGACCTCTTTAGTATCATCACAAGATGGATAACACAAAGTAGTTAATTTCAGGTGCTAATGGATTTTCCTCAATTGACAATGACATTGCCTGATGGACGTGAAGAGTCTGTCATGAAACGTACCACACTTGTTGCTAATACTTCAAACATGCCTGTGGCTGCTCGTGAGGCCTCAATCTATACAGGTTGCTTCCTAACTTTCTTGATACTTGACATTTCATAAGAGAAGCGCCTTAATTAACTGAAAGAAGCCAAGTACAATAAGTACAGTTTACTTAGCTTGAGAATGTTAAATGCTGATCTGATTTTATTCCTTGCTGTAACCCTATTGAAACAATATAAAGATAAGTATATTAAATGTTGCACTCTCTGCTCTTAGTACCTTCATGTTGATGTGCACAGCAGTTTCTGCTTGCTGGGCATTCCTGGTTTAAGAATCAACTCGTTTAAAATAAAACAAATGTGTGTTGCAACATGTTCGTTCTTATTTTTATTCTTTTTATTCTGTTTATAAGTAATACAACATAGTAGCTCTTGACTTTTTATCAATATCATTTTCAGGCATTACTATAGCGGAATATTTCCGAGACATGGGCTACAATGTGAGCATGATGGCAGATTCTACATCTCGTTGGGCAGAAGCTTTACGTGAAATATCAGGCCGGCTGGTGAGTATCTATTCTTTCTATTGCCACAAACTCAAATAGGCTTTTCTATTGCAGCAGCTCAAATATCCTCTCTCTCTTTTTGGCAAATTTTTCTGTTATTGCCTGGTTGCTCGTATTATGTTTGGCATTGTCACAACTTATTCATTATAGTAACCAACCAATTAACAAAGCAACAGTGCTACTTTTTTAACTAACTCATTATGGTACCCAACCAATTTAGAAAGCAGCAGTGCTACTTTCTTTAACTTATTCATTATGGTACCCGACCAATTTACACACAATTTACAATTATGTGTGCTGCCAATCTCAACAGAATCACGTGTCAATGGCGATATTATGGGGTTCTAAGTTCTAACTAAATCTTGACTTTCTTTAAAGCATTTTTCATTTTGCATGACATACAGATTCAGATAAGTTTGCTTCTGGAATAAGATAAGGAATCTTTTTTACTTGTAAGCCCATTTGAACTGGTTGTTAAAGAGAGATTACGTTGAAATTATGTATCCTCCTTGCAATTTGTCGGAAGGAGCTTTATGATATCTCCTTTCCAATTTCTTTGTGCTTGACTGTGGCTGGACTTTTTTGTCTTGACTCATTGCAGTTCTATATCAGGAATCAATGGAAGATTAATTTCCTTACCTTTTCCCCTTTTCAAGGAGTTCCTTTATTTTTGTATAATTTCTAGTGTTTCTCGGTAATCATATTTTGAACTTTTGGGCAACATAGTCACACTAACGATGAAAAGGATACTTTTTATGTTACTTTCTTTCTTTGGTTGCTCTACTTTCTTATTTCATTTCTTAACAGACATTCCTTTCTGCTTGCATCGAGTTTTCACAAAAGCGGCAATGCCTAAAAGCATGCTTTCTTGGAGTATATAAAACCTATTATACAGTATTGTGAAAATGATTGTCTTCCCAATCTGGAGCAAAGTGTTATGTTTATCGTCTTCTGTTATTTGTATCGTCTTCTTTTAACATACATTATGCACCTTTCAGGCAGAGATGCCTGCAGACAGTGGATATCCTGCTTATCTTGCTGCACGTTTGGCATCTTTTTACGAGCGTGCTGGTAAAGTTAAATGTCTTGGTGGACCTGAGAGAACTGGGAGTGTGACAATTGTTGGTGCTGTTTCTCCACCTGGAGGAGATTTCTCAGATCCTGTTACATCTGCAACCCTGGGTATTGTTCAGGTTTGTGAAGCCACAGATCTACCCTATTGGAAGTTTCTCTTCCTTCAGTTTTCTCTAATATTATTCTTTTCCAGGTCTTCTGGGGACTGGACAAAAAATTGGCACAGAGGAAACACTTTCCTTCTGTAAATTGGCTTATTTCCTATTCAAAATATTCAGGGGTATGTTGTTTAGATTTTCATGTTAAATTGTTAATACTGTTTATACAGCAAAACATGCTCATCAGCAACCTCTTGCTGCTTTTATTCATTGATTATATAACTGCTTTTCACTGACTCGAGTTTTCTATATCCAGGCCCTGGAGTCCTTTTATGAGAAGTTTGATCCTGATTTTATCAACATAAGGACAAAAGCTCGTGAGGTTCTGCAAAGGGAGGATGACCTAAATGAAATTGTGCAAGTATGTGCTGATGTTACCTCTTGTTTTTCTTTTAACATTCTTCTAGAGTTGTATGTCGTAAAGAGAGTCTTCCTGGTTCACCTCAGCAACTTTTTGAACAATCATGATCTTATTTCGTTAAGAGATCTATGTTTGTTACTCTCTTTCGAGGGAAATTGGCTGCACTTAGATAAGAAAGGGAAACTAATTCTGAATTCTGCTTGGAGACGAGGACTGTTCCCAGTCTCTTAGATACGTGATCGCTCAGTAGTTGATATATCACTTCAAGTGTGTCCTGGTATCAGCTGTCACTTTAGGGATTTGTCGTTTCTTTAGATCTAGGCTTTCAGTTGGACTGCTGTTAAAGTTAACTCTCAGTGCTGCTGTGTGATAAAACAGCTTTTAGCCTCTCAGAGCAAACAAAACATTTCTTCTCAATTACCCTGCTCCTGTCAAACCATTTTCTTTTTCCCCTCAAATCTCAGGGGTCTTCAGGAAATAGATACAGCTGTCATTGATACATTGATGTTTGTCTTCTGCAGCTTGTTGGGAAGGATGCTCTAGCCGAAACAGATAAAATCACTTTGGAAACTGCAAAGCTTTTGAGGGAGGACTACCTTGCACAAAATGCATTTACTCCGTAAGTATTAAAAAATCTACCATGGTATGCTTGTTAATTGGGATTGTTATGATCTCACCTTCATTTGTCTTTGGTAACAGGTACGACAAATTCTGTCCTTTCTACAAGTCTGTATGGATGTTGCGCAATATTATCCATTTCTATAACTTAGCCAACCAGGTATAGGAATCTGGCTATGGATACATGCCTTTTTAGTGTTGGGGTGCCCTTTTATCATTTATAGAGATAAGCATTTTGTATTTTACGTACCTGTTTTAACTTGCCTGATTTATTTTATGTTCACATTTTCTTTTGCTGCTCTTTAGTTAAGATATACCTGTGTTATTTTCATGCTCACATTTCCTTTTGCCTCTTTTCAGTTAAGATAATCTAGGGATGAATAAGATTCAAACTTCTGAGAGTGGTTACTTGATTAATAAATCAGAGAATCTTGTACTTTTGGTATTTGTTTGTGACATTTGGGTGTGTCATCTTTTGCACAGGCCGTTGAACGAGGAGCAGGTATGGATGGCCAGAAGATTACCTACACTATCATTAAACATCGCCTAGGGGATTTGTTCTACCGTTTGGTGTAAGTAACTCTCCAATAATATGGACTTTGTCATGTGGTATCATAATAAAGATACAGTTTTTTCCTGTGCTGCTAGTGGTGCTTTGCCTCCTCCCTCCCCTTCTCTTCTTTTTCTTGTCTTTTACGCCTCCATTCTGTGCAGGTCCCAAAAATTTGAGGATCCGGCCGAAGGAGAGGATGCTTTGGTAGCCAAGTTTAAGAAGCTTCATGATGATTTGATTGCTGGTTTCCGCAACCTTGAGGATGAAACTCGATAAGACCTTATTTCAGCATATGTATTCCAGTCCTTGGACGGATCCAACCTGTTCCAAAGTAGCCTTTTCGTCGAATCAGTTGTTGTGGTGTTGTCTGCACTGAAATGGTCATTTGGATCCTAGAGTTGGATAAGCAAAAATGCGAAGGTGCTTGGCTCGGCATTTTATATTTAGTTGGTGTAACTCAATTTATTTCTCAATTTATTTATTAGTACTGTAAGTTAATGGGTCGTTTAGGTGAATTTATTTAGTTTCAGTCCTCTCTCCATCACCAGACTTGAAAAATAAAGGTGATAGGAAAATGCACCCAAGGGTTATTATCACTTGGGTAACGCACTGGTCTTTGTTTTGTTGTTATCAGACGTGCAATAAGTACAATAAAGCCTAAAGGTCTAGAGGGCATGTTTCTGGAATTTGTTGGTCTCAATTTGATTTACAAATTTAAGCATAGATTTGGTTGAATTGGTTGACCTCCACCTTCTCAATCGTCATGATCTCCTGTGGTCAGTTACAATCAATTTTGGACCCAAAGAGGGCAGATAACAAGACCATATCACCATATGAAACACCCGCACCCTCTGTTAAGAAGGCTAATAGCATGCCCCAGAGCATAAGTACAGAAATTACTTACCTACTTCGAGATTGTTTATACCAAGCTAATACATGTCTTTTTCACGTATATATTCATCACTCAGCCATGGTTTTGCTGATATTTATTTTTCCTTTAACTTCATTGGTTTTGGTGTAAACACGAGATATGGATAAGTTTTTAAACGAGAAGGCGGCCCAAGCAATTTTTCTTATCAATTTTACTTCGATAATGAAGAGAGGCCAGACAATTCTTTTTATCTATTGTTCGATCTTATTCTTTGTCCCGCGCTGTGCTGAGAGTGGCGTCGATGGTCTCCTTCGCCAACATGCAACGGGTAGTTACATTTCACCTTTATTCACTTCTCTCAATCTTACTAGGAAAAAGATAAGTACATTTGAAACATCCCTTCAATAAACAATACCAAATTTTAGTCTACTGGGGACTTTCTTGGACTGCTGAATTGTATTATCCTCAAAGGCTAAAAGACAAAAGTAACTACTTTAGGAAAAATGGAACGCGTGTAGGAGAGTACAAACTAAGCACTTTTGTCTACCAACAAGTGCATTTCAAAACCAGTTCACTTTTGTGTACCAATAAATGCATTTCGAAATCCATTCACCAAACAGAACACACTAGTCACCAGAAGATAGGTAGATCTGCAATACTTTCCTACTTCGTTATTAATGAGAGAGACCAGAATTGCAATTAAATTTGAGCAATTACATAAATATATGGCGCCACCAGTCAAATCAGAACGTTGTGTTAAACTTGTCAGGTTAACACATACAAATTGATAATTAGGCAAGTAGGGAGGTCCAATTCAATCAAACAATCAGCAAATCGGCAATTATTAGGGAGCTCCCATACAGTCGAACAACCAGCAAATGGGAAACACAGGAAAAGAGTTATAAGGATGCATTTGCTTCCTTTCTCACTGTCGCCCACAAAATTCAGAAACACCAAACTAGACATTCAAAATTAATACTAAGAGGAGGTATATGAACTACAGTTAGCTTTTCCTCTTACAAAGAGGACAATTCGAGTTCTTGGCCGTCTCCCAATTATGAAAAGGTAAGTAAAAGAAGCAAACAACAGACAACCCAATTTATTTGTAGCATTTACAAAAGCTGATATGATGTGATAACATTACATTAATTAGGGCATATCCAACTCCGCCTTCTAACGAGGTTAAGGTGACACCTAGAAAACGAAACCATAGCAAAGAGCTAGCTTGTATTAAGAAATAGACAAAGTAAAAGAAACAAACAACGGACAACCAAAATTTATTTCTAGTATTTACAGAAGCTGATATGATAATATAACATTACATTGATTAGGGCATATCCAACTCCGCCTTCTAATAAGGTTAAGGCATGACCTAGAAAACAGGAACATAGCCAAGCTAGCTTTTATTCAGAAATACCCATCACCTTAAACCAGAAAATTTGGATTAGCGCATGATAAGAAATAAACCTACGATGTACATTCGATGAGATACTACTCTGCTAGTATAAAAGAAATATGACTGGAAGGTTGTATGTACATATTCCAGCGTGGAAATGCTTCCTCAATACTCTGTTCAGCTACACTATTGTACAGAAATTTGCAAACCTGCATATATGTAAGAAGAAAAATTATCTTGCATCTACCACCCCGGTGGCAGCTCCACCGTGAAACTCTATACAAACACATAAAACGGGTCTGACGCATAGAATACAAGTGCACATACGTCTACTAAACACTAATTGAATCAAGATCGAGTTCAGCAAAAGATAATATGATGTGTTACGAATCCAACTTGTAACCCACCTTAACAACAGCGGTGGAGAAGCAGTTGCTTTTCCCATTCATGCTCATGCTTGTAGTTGAGCTTCCTCGTCTTCAGACTGGATTTCTTTTTTGGACGTACTACCCTTCTCTGTAACATCCAAAAAAAAAAAAAAAAATTGAGTCAGTGAGAGAGTACACGAGCAAATTTTCCCCTAAATGTAACAAAAATAATAGTTAAATGTATAACAGTCTACGTTCATGAAAAAACAGTTGCACAACTTTTAGACCTTCAAGAGAGACAACAATGCCTCTGCGTGTACTTTCATGAAAAGATCAACCAGACTTGTAAATAAACAAAACGATCAAACCAAATCTTCACAAAAGTACAAAAGAAATGAAATATTACTCTCTCTACTTCATTCTATGTGACCCTATTTGACTAAAAAGGAGTTAACGAAAAAAAGGAACACTTTTGGAACTTTTGGTCTTAAACAAGCTATAATATTTGTTTGACCATGGTGTTAAGTGGAGAGAAAAACTATAGAACTCAGTCCAATGATGATTCAAAGGTCACGTAAGGCAATCAATATATGTAAA
This sequence comes from Capsicum rhomboideum, assembly GCA_031232105.1. Taxonomy (NCBI): domain Eukaryota; kingdom Viridiplantae; phylum Streptophyta; class Magnoliopsida; order Solanales; family Solanaceae; genus Capsicum; species Capsicum rhomboideum. The sequence continues at coordinate 13,495,016 of CP124713.1, read as the reverse complement.
TAGCATTGGGATAATTCATGGAGATCTCCTCAAACTACAAGTGGACTGAAACAACACAAATGTAGGAAACGTGAGACTGTCCTAGCAACTTGTTTGAGGCTTTAACGGGATACTGACGACTGATTATCATATTTCCTCCTCTTCATTCCATAAACACAGGAAAGAGCACGGAAGAAGTGAATTATCAAGCATAATAGTACACACATAAAAAACACAGCAGTTCCCTCTTTTCGTGAATCAGAAGGAAAGCTCTATGGAGCTCTATGGCCTGGGTCAGACTTTCTACAAATACCGCACTGCATAAATCAGACATTATAACACATTTTTATCATCACCCAATAGAACATCTTCCTACCTTATCCCAAAAAAAAAACAAAAAAAAAACACATCTGCCTAGCTCAATGTCAAGAAACATGCATCAGAGAAAACCAGAATGAAGATAGCGAGCAGAATAACATACAGGACCAACAAAGGGAAGCAACTTCTCCTCAAGGGAACCAAAAGACGGTAGCTTTTCGGACCAGGCACAATAATTGGACAAGGACTAAGGCTATACGAAGTTCCTAAATAAAATAAATAACGTAATCAGTTCTGGTAGAGTATCCTAATCCCACTAGCTCAGTAAAATTCGAATGCCCGATCTATTGCATCCATCTAGATCTCAAATGAGTCGAATTCAACATCCATTAAATCAAAAATCAAGGTCGATGATACATGCAATTATTGCGGTTAATACACAGATTTGCCAGAAAATTCACCACGGAACACAGAGCAAAACTAGATAGTCAATTACCATTATCAAGATAAAAATTCGACGAAGGCCAGCCACGAAAAGTAGCAAGAGACATAATTTCCTCTTCACTAAGCGTATTAGCAAGCTTATGAACAATATCAGCAACACCATACGAGCTCCGTCGAGGTGGGACCCAATAAGAAGCACCAGGATAAAAAGGAATCCAATCAGGAGCCGATCGCTTCACTATGATCCGATGAATCGCATCCTCAATCCTCTGCACCGCCAGCGCCTCCGCCTCTTCATCAGATCCGGCGTTCCTCTCTGCCTGAGTGGACTCGCTTCTAGAAGATACGAGGAGACGAGCACTTCGGGCGGTCGATGGGGCGGCGGTGGTGGTGGCAGCGGGTCGGATCAGATTTAGGGCTTGTGCGATGGAACGGGCCATGAGAAATGAGAAAGGGAAAGGGAGTTGGTATAAATAAATAGTGGAAGTAATTAGATAAGGAACAAGGGATATCGCGGTTTTCGGGGATTGCCAATAAATTGAAGCAGGAAAAGTACTACGGGCTATTTATTAGAGAGGGGGGGTAATATTGGCGGTGCCGGTGGCGGCTTTTTCGATCCATAAAGTTATTTGGGCTGGGCTTAATTATATTTCTTGGCCCATATACTTCCTAGAAGACATTGCTATCATTGGGTCAAGTTTAGAAATGACCCTAAAATGGGTCTTGATGATTTGGGAAAATTATGCTTAGTGTCCTTTAAAGAGTTCGGTCTTGAATTTTTGTTCCTAAAAGTGTCCCGTCTTGAATTTTTATCCCCTGTTAATAAGTTCTAACATTTGCAATAAGGCAGAACTTGTGATCAACTAAACAAGTTCACTGTCTTGAAATGTCCTGAACGTTTGTTTTATGAGCAAAAGTTAGAACATATGTTTGGGAAACATACTTAAGTTTTAACATTTATAAGGCAGAACGTGTGGTTAATTGAGCTGGTTCTCTGTCTTAAAATGTCTTACACGTTTGTCTTATGGGCAAAAGTTAGAACTTATATTCGATGGGAAACATATCTAAGTTCTAACTTTTGCCTATAAGACAGAAAATCTGGTCGATTGTGCAAATTCATTATCTTGAAATGTCTTGAACACATGCCCTATGGGCAAAATCTTTTAAGCTGGGCCAAAAAATTAAAAAGCACCCCTTATAAATGTCATTTTGTAGAACTTTTCTAATGAGGGACAAAATATCAAGACTAATTCATTTTAGGGTCGTTTCTGGTATGCTTACACCTAATACACAATTTTTAGGTTAAATAGTTTAGTGTTCATCGTTAAGCCCTAAATATTATCGTTATTCCAAAAAACTAATTTTTTTTTGTTAGATTTATTTTGTTTTTTAAATTTAAGAATATTTTCATCCTTACAAAATGACTGAACTTTATACTTGTGAAACAATAATAAAGTTTTAGAATGGTTCGGAAGTGGTTAATTACCAATTTTAGCCAAAACAAATATGATAAAAAAGAAAGAAATAATTATGGGTCTGAATCATTAGATATTTTACTTTATAAAAATATGAAAAAAAATATATATTTGATAGTAAATATACATATTATATACATACAATATACTACATTATCTCACTAACACTAACTATCCCAAAAGAAATGTCCATATTGAGCCCAACCCATTAGTCGCTTCACAAATAAGTAGTGTCTTCATTTTACACACCACCCAATCCAGAGAAAGTTAATACTCCGTGAAGATTAACAGAGCTGCAAAGGGGGTTAGGGTTTCAGATCTCACCAAAAACCTTTCCAATGGCGTTGAGAAATTTGTACAAGGAGATAAAGGGCTTGAAGGTGAAGGAGGTACCTGCGCACTTGAAGCCGATGTTGTCAATCGGTTACGCGAAGAACGCTATCAGAAAGGGATTGGATAACTACCATGCTAAGTACATTGAAACTAGCTCCGTTGATCCTCTTCTTCATGTATGTTTTGGAGGCATGATATTCTCTTACCTGGTTGCTCTTCCAGAAGAGCGACGTCATCTTGAGCACAAACAACACGGCGGACATTGATTGTTCGTCCGATTTTCTAAGGTACTTATTGTTTAACATTGATTAGGTGATCTATTGATGTAATTTCAAGTTTTTTGATCCATTTCTGTACCGGATCTGATGGATGGGGCTATTAGCTGTGGGTTTACCATTTATCTGAACATAGTAATTTCGATGTGGAACATAAACTAAAAATTAATTAAAATTGCAGCAAAAATATTAGGGATGGATCCGTATGTGTAAAATACAATAGAGTTTCAATGCTAAGAATCAACCAATTGAGTTCATCTATATGCTAAAGGGATTTCATTAGATGGTCAACGGAATAGCCTTATGTGGAGGATGTTATGATTTCTTTCTATCTGTCCTAGCTTAGGTGGACAAAGTTACCTAGTACCTGTTGCTGGTATGAGGCGGCAGGTATCCCACGGAATAGAGTTGCGCGAAAGTGGGCTCGGACACCACAGGTGCGCGAAAGCTGGCTCGGACATCATGTTTACCCCAAAAAACTGTGGAAGTAGTCATAGGTAGCCGTCACTGTTCTACTAGTTTCTGCTAAATTTATTTCTCTAGTCTGAGAATTTGCATTCTTGGCTTATTATTTACTATTTAAGCTTCTTTTGCCAAAAGGAGTGTTTGGAAGAAGGGATTGCGCCATTGTGGTGCTTAAATGAGGACAATCAAATATCTAGGCTCATGTTATAGTAGAATGGTATAAAAGATGTAACACAGAATTGAAATTGGGTGGTTGTGATGGTGATACTAAACCTGGTTTTATGAGATAAGAAGATACCTACCAAAGTGAAAGGCAAGTTCTGTGGAATGGTTGTAAAGCAACAATGTTATATAAGAAGGCATGTTGGGCTTCTAAAGTCTGAACATATCCACAAGAGAAGGATCCCAAAAGTGTGAATGTTCAAATAGATGTGTGGCATACATGATTAGACAAGAGTAGAGGTGAATAGATTCAACAACACATATAAAGGATAAGATGAGTGGATATCACTGGAATATTGAGATGTTTCCATCTAAATAGGTGTGAAATTGTGATAGTTGAAGGTACTGAACATGCCAAGTCAGACCTAAATCACATGAAAAGAAGTTGTTACAGAAAATTTACAATCCAACTAAGCAAAAAATATAGCATAATGAAAAAGAAACCCATATAACCGACATCAACTAGTTAGAGATTACTGTTTAGTTTTGTTGTAGGCTCACAGTAGTCCATACATTTTTTTTTTCTTGTTGTGCAATTTGTTGTCGGTAAAAAGTGTAGATGGCCTATGCCCTATAAAGTTATAGAAATTAAGAGTATTAGTATGAGACACTTCTAACTGGGAGGAAAATGGATAGCGAAAATTTATAGAGCCAGCCCCAATTAGCTTGGGACTGAAACTTGAGAGTTGTAGATGTTCATATTTGTAAGGTGGATGATTTTTTAAGATCAAGATGGTCTGTTGCGATTAGTCTTTCCCATGGCCAAAATTGGTGCAAGTCCATTGTAGATGGTAGCAGCGAGACAGCTTAAACTGAGCTGACAGTATTTCATACTGGAAAATGGTTTTATGTAAATGAGGATCAGGGTCATAACAGTGGAGCTATTTGTCCCAAAAATGTGAATGTTCAAATGGATGTGTGGCCATACATGATTAGACCAGAGTAGAGGTGAATAGATTCAACAACACATATAAAGGATAAGATGAGTGGATATCACTGGAATATTGGGATGGTTTCCATCTAATAGGTGTGAAATTGTGGTAGTTGAAGGTACTGAACATGCCAAGTCAGACCTAAATCACATAAAAAGTTGTTGTTACAGAAAATTTACAATCCGAACTAAGCAAAAAATTGTAGCATAATGATAAAGAAACCCATAAAACCGACATCAACTAGTTAGAGATTACTGTTTAGTCTTGTTGTAGGTTCACAGTAGTCCATACTTTTTTTTTTCTTGTTGTGCAATTTGTTGTCGGTAAAAAATATAGATAGCCTACGCCCTATAAAGTTGGAGAAATTAAGAGTATTAGTATGAGGCACTTTTAACTGGGAGGAAAATGGATAGCGAAATTTATAGAGCCAGCCCCAATTAGCTTGGGACTGAAACTTGAGAGTTGTAGATGTTCGTATATGTAAGGTGTATGATTTTTTAAGATCAAGATGGTCTGTTGCGGTTAGTCTTTCCCATGGCCAAAATTGGTGCAAGTCTATTGTAGATGGTAGCAGCGAGACAGCTTAAACTGAGCTGATAGTATTTCATGCTGGAAAATGTTTTTATGTAAATGAGGATCAGGGTCATAACAGTGGAGCTATTTGTAATTCATGAGAAATTAACTGTGTCTATACTTTTATCAATGTGTCTACACATGTGAATTGTGTTGGTTGTTTCATTAGATTAACTATATTTTGGATAATCAAAACTCTTTTGTCAGGTTATATTACAAAATGAAAGTATGTCTTTATGCATTTTACTTGATTTCGTTATCAATTCAATTTTCACGACCCAACCAAGAAAACCAATTAAATCCATCACGTCCAATTCCATTCCGATCAACAACTTTGGAGGTATGGTTGAGCTGCTTAAGGCATTGGTTTGCTAAATCAACATACAAGAAAATTTCTGAACGGGTGGGATTTACTTATTTATATATTGTTCCATTTGATCTTTTAGGTCTCAATTTCACCTCAATGGTTAGACCACCATGCCTTCAAAGTCTAATATGCAATGTATAGACTCCTGGAACCATGTTTTTAGTCCAAGTATATTCCGTCTCTACTACAAATTATTTTCATTTGTGTGAATCGTGAAAGATATTTCTGAGTTCTAGCTTGTGTTGGAGCACGTGCATTCTGAGCTCGAGAACTAGCTCAGCTCATGTACAACTCGAAACTTCCAACAGTCTTCACTTTCTAAGTTGTTCTGACGAGCTTAGTTCGTCCGGATATAGTAATTGAGTTTGAAATGCGCCACTTTCTCGTACAAAGGATATGAAAATGAAGGGAGACATTTGAAAGTTACGTTTATATGTGCAGTATGCAAATGTCTGGAACTCTCGCTAACTATTGTGTTGATATATGTACACATGTGCACACTTTATATTTAACTCATCCGTTTGCCTTTTGTTGACAGATTTCTTGGGACTATGAGTTGATGGTCCAGCGAAGGACAGACGTTTGTCTCTGTTTGGTTGTTTTAACCCTCTTTCCAGTAATTGGTGTACCCAATGAGATTCTCATATATACATTGTCTGGCTTATTTTAATTTAATAAAATGTTGTCAAATACTCCTTACTTGGCTTGTGGACGGTATAACATGTGCGGTACCAAAAGAGAGGCAGAATTTGCTTTTTATATAAATCGATGTTTTCTCCTCCTCCCATTCAAAGATTTGTCTCGTGCTCTTCACAATTGAATCTTTTTGTAGATTCAAAGCCATTTCGATTTATCTTGTAGTTTTCTCATGATGGATTGTCTTAAAGGTTGCCCTCTTGTAGTTTTCTCATGATGGATTGTCTTAAAGAATTCCAACCGCAGACAAAGATGTCAGGTGATTACTTTTCGAGTCTGGCAGAATTACTCTAATACATATGCCAAGTGAAAGTAGTTGTGTTAGTGGGATAGCTTATGTTTCGTAAAATTACTGTAGGCCTGGCCCTCACCCCTCCGAACAACACGATTATTAAGTAAAATCGCAAAGGAGGTGCTTACTCGTAATTCATCTTCGTGATTAGGGTGAAAGACCAACCAAAATGTGATAGACCAAGTTTGGAATAAAGTACCTACTAATCGGGCTTGCAATCTCCATTACAAGTCCTATTATATCCGACCTAGCTAGGTTTCGTAGCGCAATTGTCTATGTTTGATAAAGAGTACATGATGGGCAACTATGAACAAATCAATGAAAGGTGCATCATTTCACTACTCAAAGTGAAAATACCAGTACATAAATTATGAAACTAATCTAAACTTCCAAGGTGCACACTATTCACATTTATTTTACGAAGATATTTTTCCATCAGAGTTCATCTGTTTGGTGTCCAGGGTCTCTCTCTCCAAAAGAGAATGTTCTTTTCATCTTATTAGTAGTCTTCTGCACTGCATCCCCTGCTAATCTTGCAGCTGATTTGGCGGATTCTTCTAAGGCCGCTTTACTCTTGTCAAGGCTCTTCAGGACTGCTTCTTTCACCTTTTCACCTGGTGCTCCCCCTTCCTCCCTGGCCTTTGCTTCTTGGCTATCTCTGAAACTGCCCATTTTGCTCAGTCAGTCACAAACATATACTAAATGGAAGAAAGTCATTTGCTGTGTAAGATTTTGGGAACTTTAATCTGTATTCAACTCAAAACATGTCAGTAAGACTAAAAACAGATGGATAGATTAGATAGATACAAGTGTAATCTCTCTGATAAGTTGACTTGCCATATTTCAATGAGATCGTCGAGAATGGCTGATAACATGAGTGGATTCATGGCAAGAAAGTGAGTTGAGAATTATGAGATTTTTAACTGGAATGAAAAAAACGATTGGAGGAAGGTAGCATAAACCTCAACAACAATAACATAGTCAGTATAATCGTAGTTTTACAGTCTGGATAGGGTAGTACTTTTGGGGTCTGAAGATGGTGGAGTGACTCCTACCTTAGAGGTAGAGAGGTTATTTCCTAGACACTCGGCTCAAGGAAAAATAGTCCAAAGCAGTCCAGGAAACAAAAAGAAACAAAAGTACTACAAGAAATAGCAGCAGATAATAGCAAAACAAAACAACAACATATAGTAACAGGATGTAACTATAACAAAATAATATGATAATCGAAATATAAAAAAAATAAAATAATAACAGAAATCGAAAAGGAAGCTGAAACCTGTGGAATGAAATTAATCATGGCGCATGGCGAAACCATGACTCTCAAAATAGGCCAAGGAGATTTAACATTTACCATATATATATAAAATTACTTTTTATCTTATATACCTAATGCAACTCCTCCCACCGCAGTTGGAACGCCCACGATAAACACTGACCCGAACACTACGATTATTTTAAAAAAAAAAAAAAAGAGTGGATCCGAACTTACTCTAGAGTTGGAGGGTAGAAGTAGGCCTTGCCTTGTTTAATTATTGATTCAAATTTGTTCCAATAATTAGTTGAAGTTTGAGGAAAAGAAGTAGGGAAAGAAAACAATCTCTTGACAGTCTCTATAATGGGAGTCCTGCTCTTCATATGGAGTTGTTGTTCTTGAAGCTGCTCTTCTTCTGCTTGTCCATCTCCAACACTGCCATTAGTGTAGTGGAAGGATATGATAATAAACAACAATAAGACAAAGAACAAAGAGTAGTAGCTCCTTAGATGAAGATGGTTCTTCATGTTGTTGCCAAATGATAATAATATGATTTGTACTAGTGCTAAATATGGTATTATACAGCTGTTTGGGGCCTCTCCCAAATTGATAGTATTTTATTGTTGGTTGACACGTTTTCACAATCTCAATTGCAACACCATACGTGGATGCTCTTGGGCTACCACTTGGCATAGCATTGGGCTGTCGTGTGGCACTTGAGGATTTTTCGTTTCTTTTTTTCCGCGTAAGTCAGAAATATCTTTTGGAAGTTATCCCCGAGAGGGGTTGTTTGGTTGGTTAACAAGTCATATCTTTCCGTTTTAATTTATGTGATATAGTATGGATCGACATGGAATTTATAAAAGAAAAGAAGACATTAATTTGAAATTTTAAGCATTTCATATTATTTGTGGTTATAATATTTTTGAAACTTGCGAACATACCATAATGTTTATGTAGTTATAGAAACTTCTCGTTAAGAGAATGAAAGTTGTAGAGTTAATTATTTTCAAATATAAAAGTGTGTCATTCCCTTTAAGCAAATTAAGAAAAATATGTCACATAAATTGAAATTACTATCTACTTTTTTTTTGCTTTTATAGCTATGATATTCGGGTCAGTTTGTGGGCATCTCATCTAATTTCGTGGGATGCATGTTACTTCCCTTTAACACATGTAATAGGTAACTCTGTCCATGTGAACTTGGATAAATAAGAGGAAATCACCTAATATGTTTGCTTTCAATGAGAATTAAACTTAAAATCTCATGATTCTTAATCCACTTCATTGTTCGTTAAGTCACATTGCGACAACCTTTGGCGCCCAAATTATTATCATTTATTATTGTAACCAAACGACCCTTTAAAGGATATCAAAAGACATGGACAGGTTTTAGTTGAATGCGTGTTTTAAGGTCTTGCAAAGTGGGTCATCTATGCTATATTCCTCACACCGATTAGTTGATATGCCAAAAATCGGGTTGCAACTAGGCATATGAATGCAGACATCACAACATACTTATTATGTTTCCTTTTATTTCTTAAGCAATACTAAAATTCATTGAACAAGAGACTTCAGCTGTTGTCATATTAAAATTAAAATACATTCAATAATCTTGAAATTCAGCAGCCTGTGATTCGATTAAAATGCCTATTTTCTTCCCATTTGTCACTGTAAGATTCACATTATTATAATTAAAGAGTGAAATAAAAGGTAAGAAGAGGGGTCAAGTATAACAGCAATAGTAGTACTAGCCAGTAAAGATCAAGAATGTACGTATTACATCAAAATTCAGAACAACTAACCATATGTCAAGCTAAGTCTGGTCTACAGGACTTAATTTCACTCCTCAACTAGAAATTTACAGGTAGTTTCCATTAACTCCAGAGGGCCTTGCTGGATCATGAAAAGCTTGGGGCTGATATCGTGTATCACTTGGTGTCTTGGTCGACTCTAGCTTCCTCTAGAAGAGCAGAAACATACCTCGGCCAAATTACAATACCTCCTTAGGTCTTGTACTATACAAAGCACCTCACTAGCTGCTACCTTGCCTCTCACAAGTGGGACTGATATTTACACTACATGCATTGTCATGTAAAACAGTAGCATTCTGGAATCACCACATACTCGTTAACCTATAATTTCCTTTCCTTTCCCCTAGCGCGGAAGCAAAAGCTCCACAAGAAACAACTCCCCGTCAAACCTCAACCCAGAGGGTTCAGCAGGATGAAGTAAACCATCTATCATGCCACCAAAGATATACAAGTTACGACCTGAGGGATCCACACAAGCTCGGTGAAATGATCTGCCACAAGGGTTATCACCTTTGGAATTGAGCCGTCTCCACAGTTTAGTCTTTGATCTGTCTGAGTTTGGAGGAGTCCCAGATTGCATAATGGATGTCACTGAGCTGATATCCAACACCCAGAAGTCATCTTTTCTGTGTCTGTAGGAATCTTCTCCACCATAAATTAGCAATCGTCCACCTATGATGAGATTAGCCGAGTGACCGACTCTTGGCAGGGTCAATCCTTGGGGTATATTTTGCAAGTCAAATAGTAACTGTACCCATCTCCAGTGACCTTCAGATGCATCAAAGAGCCATACATCATTAAGCACCTCATAGCCCAACCCCCTCCCGCCAAACAAAATTGTTTGGTTTCCTCCAACACGGGTCAGTGTATGTCCAGAGCGAGATGGAGGAGATGGATGAGTCACAATTTCTTGCCAAACTCCAAGATGAAGATTCTCGGACAGTTCCAATACCCATGTATCTCCCAATCGCAGGCCATTCAAACCAATCCCTCCATGAATCAGCATCCTCCTTTTATCAATGCTACATGCAGCATGAGCGCCTCTTGGTGGAGGTGCAATGGAACCGACATCAAGTAGTCTCCAGGCTAATGTGATACCAAATGCCTCATGTACTGCTACTTGGCCGATCCATGTATCATTTTGGCGGGCCCCATGATCATTTATTCCTCCAAAAAGCACTAGACAATCACCAATCACGACGCATGAATGCCCAAAGCGGCCACTTGGGATCCCTGCTTCAATCTTATTCCATTTCAATATTCTCTTGAAGTCATTGCCAACATATGCTACCCATGTATCGTCCAGATGCTTTCCTAAATTATAGCATAGATAACACCACTTTATGAAGAAATATTACTGGTTATTGATAAATAGCAAACATCAGATCGCAAATTTTCACATATAAACCTATAATAATCTACAGACGCAATCTTATAGGATGTATGCTATTCAAAGTTTGTCTTTTTTTTTTTTTTTTTGATGACTGAGAAATCTGTCTAGACCAACCTTTAGGACCAATGGCAGCTTTTGGAACTGGGGATAATGGATCCATCCCTATAACCTTCTCCACTTAAATACCAGGCTTAGGCTCAAACTTGTGACCTAAGTCGCAAGTCCCTCAACCTTTGTCACTTGAACTAAGCTCTGGGGCATAAAATTGTTCAGAGGTTAAAAGACCAAATTACTGGAAGTTAAAAGTGTCAACCACCAGGATGAGATTAATTCAGTGTGTGGCCAGATGGTTCTTCATAAGACGATCATTTTGACTGAGCAGAGTTCAATTCCCTTCCCTTCCTTTTTTTACCTGTCTATCCAACAAAATATCTAACCTGGAATGATTCAGTTTGATACTGATTATGGCTCATGTTTAGACATTTGCTTTCATGTAAATTTGAGTGTTTATTTCGTGTGAGAAATCTTGAATGTTGTCGTCCATGCATAACTTTCTTTGATTTCTCCCCTAAAGCTAACTCTTTTGTAATCTTTTAAAATCTTCTCTCGGTAAATTGAAGTTCATCATAGCAGCTTTTAATTATAAAAATACAGCAGAATATGTATATCTGTTCCAAGAACGTATAAAAGTTGCAATTCTGCTCACAAGCTTGCATGTGACACTTCATGTGTAAAGTAAAGCCAAGAATTGATCACATGAATTTCATTCAACTAGGTAGCCAAACAAGAGTATCCGACCCATTTTATACAAAAACCTAAGTAAATATAAAGATCTTAGCTCCACTAATATAAGAAGCAGATAACTACTAGCTATACAGGAAAAGCTTCATGAAAACTGCCAGTTTCCTGATTTTTACCCAAACGCAACACCCTATGAAGAACCGAAATGAGAGAAAAGTCTAGGCTTGAACTGATCAAAGAGATAACTACCTTACTAGATCACAGTAAAATGAAAAATGATGTTTGGAAACTGAGTTAGTTAACCAAAATGTACCAAATTCTTTTAGCACCCATCATGACTTAATGGTTCAGTTATCTATACTCCTTCTCATTTATATTTTCAGCATCAGGTCAAGCTAAACAAGGAAAATCTCTATTTGCTATTGCAATAGATGTTAGATGTTTGTCCTGATTTTCTTACCATAATTGGATTTTCTTTTTCCTAAAAGGTAAATAGAAATTTTCCATATTTGGCTAATGCTTTTACGTGAAGAAAAAAGTTTTGAACTCTAAAAATTGAGACTTATTCCTTCTCACTTGGCAGCATTCACAATGTAGTTCTAAGAGCTTTGAGAGTCTTGTTTAGGAGGATATTTGTGAGACACAAGTGTTATACAACATCCACAATGTAGCTTTTCGTTGTCACTCGTGTTAACCTCTTTTTATTCTCAATGAATTTTGTGAGGTTATTTCTGTCAAAATTTTAGATCTCTTCTATTTCATGGATTGCTCATCTCCTCCAGTAGATTACGTGGATTGATCGAACCACGTTAAATTGTTGTTTCTCTTTTAGTAGGCGTTTGGACATGCGATTTCATGTCTGTGATATGAAATCATGACATGAAATCAGCGTTTGGTCATGTGATTTCATGTCATGATTTCGTATCATGATATGAAATCCCAAATTCTCCAAAAAGCATGATTTGGAAACTTCAAATCATGATTTGAAATTTTTCAAATACAAAAGTTAACACACAAGTTTATATTTTGTAAAAAAATACCCCACCATTTATATCTAACAACCATTTATTTATATGTAAATAAATTTTATAGTTCATATTATTACTCTTTAAACCATTTATATCTTATATAACTATTACTCTCACTAACATAAAATTTATTATTACTTCAAATCAACTCCTACTTTACCATTAAAAAATTCATTCATTAAAAAAATATAATTTTCCCAAATTCATTCATTAAATATTATTTGTTTACACAAAGCTATCTCATTTCCGTCACATGTCTTTTTAGTAATTCTTTACAAAAATATTATTTTTGTTGACAGATAAATATTATGTTGTTGATGCTGGTTTTCGAAACACGAAAGAATTTTTAGCTCCATACAAAGGACTACGCTATCATTTGTAAGATTACAGAGGAAGTGAAAGAGAGCCTCAGAAAGCTAAGGAACTGTTTAAATTTTAGCATTCATCTCTGCGTAATGTGATTGAACGGACTTTTGGAACTTGAAAAAGTAGATTTTGAATATTAAAACAAGGCATGAACCATTATAATATTGACACACAAGTGACAATTGTCATAGCTTATGCAGTGTTACATAATTTTTTACGAGAATACCAAAGGACTAATGAAATATTCACGAAACATGAACATGAAGATATAGTTACTAATGATATTGACCAACAAACCACTCAAAGTAACAATGTTGGTTCGTCTTCTCGGTTATCTGATCGAGAAATGTCAGCTCAACGTGAGATTGTCTGTACTATGTGGGAGGATTATATTAAATAGTAGTACACTACAACTCATGTTCAATTTTACTTTTTTTTATTGAACTAAAGTTTAATTAAGAAATGCTGTATTTTTTTTATAATAGCTTTGTGATAGTGTATTATACTTTGTTATAAACTTTTGCTTATTTGGTAATATTATATAAAGAATTGGAGCAATTTTAATACTTTTCACAACTTATGAGGTTTTTATGTTCATGACAAAACATACAGCAAAAAAAGTCCAACTTACATATCGAAACAAAACGTCAACTTCATCTCATAATTTCATATCATGACTTCATCTCAGACCTTAGTGTATTTCTCTTTTATCTTCTTATTAATTTGTCTTTCGAAATTGTTTTACTAGCTTCCGCATAACAACTGATTATCTCATTCCTCACAATAGGGAGGAGGACAGGCATCTCTCATAATTGAAAGAAACGAAAATCGTTGCAAATGCATTAGAAGGATCAATAATCACAAGAACGAGTTGTGAAAAGACTAACTGAGCTGAGTGACTGACCTCCCTCACAGCCGCCGCCGAAGAGAACTAAACATCCAGAAACAAAGTTAAGAGAATGAGAAGCTCTAGGTTGAGGAATCATCAACTCCTCTCCTCCTTGTGGATGCGTCAACAACAATCTCCGACAGTAAACAGAATCCAATTGATAGATTTGCTGGTACAGCTTCTTCCATAAAAATTGCTGCTGTTTACTGTCGTCCGCAGCAGCAAAGGATCTGACTGAATTTCCCCAATCTCTAATGCAAAGTGATTCCCATAAAGAGTCTGAGTAAGTGAGGGTTCTGAATTTCTTACAAGTCATAGCGAAGTAAAAAATGGAGTCTAAAGGTAAGAGGAGTAAGATGGAGAAGAGATGGTCTTGGGCTATGCTTGTTATTGGTGATGATCCGATGGTATAAGGAGTGTTGGTGTAGCTGCTGCTGCTTGTAGCCATGGAAGTTGTGAGAGTGGAGAGCACACGCTGTTGCTGATTGTTGGGGATTTTTGGCTCTGCTTTTTTACTTTGCGGGTTCTTGGTTGTAGCTCTGTTTTTGCTTTAACTAAAGCAATATTTGATTTGACACGAATTTTAAAAAAATAAAAAAAGTTTGAATGTATTAAAATATCTTTTCATTTATTTTTTAAAATTTATTATGTGAAAAGTTAAAATTAGATATCACAAAATAGGAAGAAGCGTAAAACGGATTAGGAAAAAAAAAAAAAGGGAGTACAAATAGTTAACCTCTATTTTACTTTTTTTTTTGTTTCTCGAGCGTGACTAATTCAAATTCATATCAAAAAGTCTCAATTTACTATAAAATTTCATGCCCAATACTCAAACTTGATACCTCTCGTTAAAGATAAAAAGAGTAACTTTCGGTAGTAATAACTCACCTTTCATTTTACCTGGGTGAAAAGCAACTTTTAACATTTGCTGCCAAATATTAATTACTACTCCCTCCGTTTCTAAAAGAATGATCTATTTTAACTTAATATGGAACTTAAGAAAATAAAGAAGACTTTTGAATCTTGTAGTCATAAATTAAAGTTGTGTCAAATGTTCCAAAATGCCCTTTAATCTTGTGGCCTTAAACATGTCATGTGGAAAGTTGGAATTAAAGTATTGTCAAAAAAGAAAAGGGTCATTCTTTTTAAAATAGACTAAAAAGAAAAGTAGGTCATTCTTTTTTAAACGGAAGGAGTACTATTTTAAAAAGTTATTAGTAGTATTTATTAGTGTGTGTTTTTACATGAAAAAAGTTTAAATAAAAATATTGTTAACTAAAATACGAAATAACTCTAACATAGATGTTGGAATTCGAAGGATCGATAAGTAGAATTCAAGGAATGATTCATGAGTTTAAAGAATTATTGAAGTTCCAATATCAAAGAACAATTCAGAATTTAAATATTTATAAGTTCAAAATTTAAGTCTAAATCTTTATAAAGTTTTTTATATTTTAAGTAAATAATTTTATTTTCGTATTAAAATGTGACTATTTCAATTTGTCTATTATACTTCTTCTTACTAATTACTGCACCTGAGACAGAACCAGAGCATAGCAGTAAACCTTTTATTGGTTTGTCTGTTTGTTTGTTTGTTTCTATAGGACGCTAGGCCAAAAAGAGTCAGGGAGGATATCTTGTCATTTTGTGTTTTGCTAGAAAAATCCACTTCATCCTCGTCATCTTGGTACTAGGCAGTCCAATAGGGAGGAGGGAGCCTTGTCTAATTCACAAATCAAATGAAAGTCCATAATCCATAGTCACTATCTAAATAATACTTACTTCCATTCTAATAAGGGGGCTTGACTACATGAGTAAATCACTCATTGGCCTATTAAGGGGGTGATTTATGCCTTGGAGGTGATTGATCTTGAAATGCTCTATCGCTAAAATTTTAAATTAATTAAAAAAAATTGATATAAGGAATAAGGGATAATAATCAAATGATAAAATATAGGGTTATTTTATCATGTGTTTGGTTAGTGATATTAGTTAGTCTCGAGATTATTTATTCCACCATTTGTACTAGAGTGATAAATAAGTTATTCTATGTATATAGTGGAATAACTCATCCTATAGATAACTTTGTCTATCTTATCTTCCGTACCAAACAATCTCTTAATTTTAAAATTTGTCTTGAGATGAGCGAACGTAAAAAGTTTAAAACCACTCATTTTCAAGGTCATTAAATGTAATTTTCAATATTATGGATCTAACTCCAATTTTTTATTTTTTATTTTGAACTGGTAACAGGATCTAACTCCAAATTAAGATATAACATTTACAGAAAGAGATTCGATGTGTGATAATCTCAAATCTTAAGACCACTTCATCACCGTGCTTCGCTAAATCACGAGCTAAGTATCCACGTGGAGTTTTAGTACCAAGGATTTTAATAATTGTGATGTTCGAGACAACTTACGCACACCTCAATTACTTTCACGAGGTACCAGCTATCTCTCGCTAGTATATATACAAAGTAACTATGTCCACAAATTCCTTCTAGGAAAATATTTTCTGTCGTATCACACACACCCCTAGGCCCTATATACAACTCTTTCAGGCCTCTCCACAAGCTAAGATGGGATAGTTGAATATGATGGATCGTGCCCTTTTTAAAAAACCCATAGTGGAAACAAAAATAATTGCATCCACAGTTCCTTCTCAGTTTGGTCAACAGCTTTATGAATAATTGCTGAGACAATCTATCACGCTACTTGCTCTTACTAAAAAAAAAAAAAAAAACAGTACACTCAAACTTCCGCTATATGGAGAGTCCAGAAAAAAATCAGACCACAAGAATTTATTGTACGCAGCCTCACCTTACATTTCTGCAAGGGGCTGTATTCACGAATTGAACCTGTAACCTTCTGGTCACATGGCAATAACTTTACCAATTACTCCAAAGCTCCCTTTTGCATTCCTCATTGACGCGTCCAATGAGCCCGACCAGCCCAAAAGGGCACGGCCAAGTCCAAGACGAGCACAATAAATCATTATGCCGCAAGAGACTTCGGGGAGATCACTCAACCATGGCACCCGCGTGTGACTTTGGTTAAATGAAACAATAAAATAAAAGCTAAATATATGTATAAAAAAGTCACTTCTGGTGGCAGAAAATGCATTTCAATAACTAACAGTCAGCACCAAACAGCACAAATCTAACGTTTGTGCATATAATTTAGGCAAGAAAGCGGTTCTAATCCCATGATATATTCTCATGGAAACTAGTAGCTGTTTGAAAAAAGCTCATGCGACCACCGGATTCAAGCTGACAGACTTTAGTTTAAACCTCAGCGAACAAACAGCCCCTAAAAGGGACCCTTTTTAATTGCTACAAGTTCACACCAACAACCTTACACTGCTAATTTAGGTTGCTAGAAATCTACCCACAACCATAACCTCTATAAGGCTATAAGTTTGTACTTCCGCAGAAAAAAAGTGACGAAACTGATTCTTGTAATAGCATTACCGACAACCTTACACTGGCTATACCACCTGTAGTTTTGACTCCTTAGGTTAAAAAGATGCATTCTGCAATGTTCATTTATGCAAATTGTAAACTCGGCCTCCATTTATCAGTTTCCAGAGCGCTGCTTTAGCTTCTTCTAGTGTTTCAACTGAATGGCCTTCTTCAAATGATATTCTCTGTACATTGAACTGCAGGAAGTAAAGGGAAAAGGAAAGTTTAAAGGGTGTGTGATGAAAACTAATGACTTAAAGAAGCAGGACATAGAAAGTACCTGGGCACCTTGGCGGACACGAACATCTGTCCCCTTGCTATCTATTGATATTAACGCGGCATCATCCACCTCAGCTTCTTGCGCTAAAAGATCTTTTAGAGGTTTTGAAAATATTGCATTGAGCTCCTATAAGAATCACCAAAACATTCGCGAACTTAGTCGAAGAAAGTAGGAGGCAAAATGAAGCCGCGTGTCCTACTAGAATGGCAAACACAATCTACATATTCACTTACTTCAAAGTTCTAATAGTACTTACAAATATATAGTAGCAAGGGAACATTAATCAAGTCACTCGATGATTATCAATTCTCAAACTATCAAAAACTTACCTTAAGATATTGTTCACCACCATCAACAGCAATTTTATCAGGCAGAAGTGTCTCATACTCCTTGACATCCACCCAAGCAACAGTTCCAAAGCCTCCAATGAAATATATATCGCTGTTATAATTGATAAAGCAAGTAAGTTCTTTGGCTATACATTGCTAATTATTCTCTCAGCAACAATCTGCAACGAGAGCTTGCCTTTTGTTTCCCCATTTCAAATAAAACATTCAAAGAAAGTGCAGCACGTTAGATGAATCTTTTCAAATTCAAAATTATAACATAGATAACTCTTACGTTGCTGTATTCGCTTAGGCAACCAAATTATGGCTCATCATAAACGGGAAAACACTAGTGTTAGGGCTAGAATAGAATCAGAAAGTAGATAACCTCCAGCATTATTATTATTAATAACAATATTATTATTATTACTATTACTATTATGATTATGATGACTTCATATTATTGTTATTGTTAATTTGACAGGTAATGTAAGAGTTTTATTGATGTATGTCAGCAGAAGCTAGTGAAAATACATTCAAAAAGAGAGAACTTCACAGAGTGTAAAGAAAGACATAATCGACCATGACATCCGGCTCTAAAACATTGGCCATGCTCATGTTGCACCAATAATTTAGCAAAAACATACATTTGTGTTTGAGATTACCCATGTTATCCTTTTTCTTTTGATACCCATGTTATCCTTCCTGCCTTAAAAAACTCTAGCATTTCTTTCCTTCCAGATAACCCACCAGCAATTGTAGGGGTGGTGTTCCAATTCTATAAGAGGCTTTAGACATGCACCTTTGTTGCGCCTTATGAATTGATTTATTCATAAATAATTCTGTCCACCGCAAAATTTTAAATAATCCAGAGGTGTCTTATATTATGCACAATATCTGAGAAATCAGGGGCTGTGGAAGGAACAGCACAGCGAAAGAAATGTTTTACATGTGTGAGCTAAATGATATCCTCCCTCTGTCCCAATTTATATGACACACTTTCCTTTTTAGTCAGTCCCAAAAAGAATGACACATTTCTATATTTAGTAACAATTTAACTTTAAAATACCCACTTTACCCTTAATGAAATGATTTACAACCACACAAATATCTATGACTCATTTTAGACCACAAGTTTCAAAAGTCTCCCTTTCTTTCTTAAACACCGTGCCAAGTCAAACTACATCACATAAATTGGGACGGAGGGAGTACTAAGTAGAGAGGAATGTTTTACATGTGTGAGCTTAACAATATACTAAGTAGAGAGGATGTTTTTAAGCCAGCAGAGATCCACTTTGCAAGAACAAAATCACAAAATAAGCACTAAACTGCAGCATAGGACAAAACTTCAAAGTGAGATGCAAAAGACTCCTGGCAGAGAAGGTGCCAACTTTGCTCCCCCTTTGCTCGAGCAATTATAATAGAAGCATGATAATCCCCTTTCTGTTTCCCAACATTAACATAATTAGATTCCAGAGTGAAACTATAAGTTCACTACCGTAGAAAGAAGTTGGCAGCAAGAGGAGTCGTACTGAACTGCTACAGACGATCGACAATTTCCACGAAACCGAGTTAAACTAACCCAAAATGTACAGTAACAATTCACAAATCAAGAGATTAATAATTAGGTTACTAACAGGTAGCATAAGAATAAAACGCTTATCACCACAAAATTGGAATATAAGGTGCACATGTTAATAGTAAAAAGGCATTTGCCAGAATGCGGAGAGTAAATAGATGAATTCAAGTAAAAATTCTGAAGAGACTCATGGTGTAAATAGCTAGGAGAGAGAATGCATATAATAATTTGTATACTCCTTTCATTTTCATTTGAAACACAAACCCAGCTAAATTACATAGAATAAAAAGAGCTAACCTTATATTTTGCATCCTAAAGTAAAAAAAGTTTCCCCACTGTTGAGAAGGACCTTGCTGATGTTTTGCCATGTACTGCTGGTGTGCCCATTCCTATTGAAACAATCAATACAGTTGTTAAGATAATTGCAACATTCACAACATTTAGAGGGAAGTCTATAAACTCGGCTCAACCAACAGAAAATAACGGCAATTACAGCTTTAGTATTCAACATAAAAATTGCAAAATTCGACAAGTGGCATTTGAGAGCAGATTGCAGGACCAAAGCAGTGAGGCAGCAAATCATTTTTTTGGTTCTTTTGTGGGCGGACCCATTATCTCCAAGTTTTCAAAGGCCGCAGTTGATCCTAAGGGATGGGTCCAGCAGATTTCTTGGTGTCAACAAGAAAAAACCAAGTTGCTTTTTAAATCAAGTAAAGTTTAGTTATATTGATAATGGAAAATAGAGAATATACATAAAGATATGATTCCAAAGAAGACAGAAAGTCGTGAAAGAGAAACTTAAGAAAATCAATCTACGCCGAAGAAACTTTATACACCCTGCAGAAAATAAATGTCCTCTTCGTCCATTCCAAGATAATGTACGCTTCCTGGAATGGACAGTTTTAAAAATATTTTAAACCAAAGTTACATAAGTTGTCTTTACAAGCTCCATTATTATACTTCACTGTGCTATTTTTTGATCTATTCCAAGAAAGTCTTAAAGGAACCTATGGGCCTTGTATCTTTATACAATACCGATACTCAACTGTTATCTTACTATACATCTAAAGTCAAACACATCTGTTGTAACGCCCCGTAGGTTTGAACGTCCTTTTAGAGCTATAATCGAGCCTATAGGACCCTTAGAGTGAGTGGAAATCGATTTGGGAACGAAATTCGTAACCTTCGGGAGTGCTTAGGGAGAAAAGTAGGGCCGTGCATCGCACGGGGGTCAGCCCCGTGTCGGACCTGCATCGCACCGGCCGTCGCTAGGGTCTACTGCCTGGAGCCCGCGTTGGCGTAGCGCCGCACGTGGTCTGTACAGTGATGGGGCCGCACCGCATGGGTGGGGGTCGCGCGATGGGGTGTGCGCCGCAACCCCCCCCCCCCAATTTTGCCTAACGGGACTTAGTTTTTAACCCGACTTTTAAAGGTAATTTGGTCCTTATGCTATGAAAACCGTCCCCCCACCTATACTAAACGACCCCTAAATATGTATTTCATTCCTCAAAAACATATTCCACCTTCTGTCAAAACACCAAGGAGAAAATTAACTAAAGTTCAAGCTTCAAGGCCAAGGATTCAAGCTTTTCTCAAATTTCTTCCGTCAAAAGGCATGTTTGAACACTCCCTGTTTCACTTACCATATGAATTCCTAATTTAATCATTGTAAATGTTTATTGTATTGGTTATTTGAAGCTAGGGTTAATGACTTGATTTTGAAATGCTTGACTTAAATTCTCCTTTCTTTATAAATGGATGATTAAAGATTTGTTTAAGGTTTTGAGACTAAAATGGCTATTTGAAAACGATGGATCTTTATGCCTTGAAATTTGAACGTTAAATGGATGTCTATTTCAGCCATGATTTAAGTCTCTTGAAAGCTTCGGAATGCATGAGAAATATCAATGTTTTCCCCGTCTCTTGAATTATGTAAAGTATGAAATAATGAGATGCTTTAAGATCCTTATGAAAATTTGATTGTGGCTATGGTTATGATTTCAAAGACGGGATTTGAGAGTCTTAAATATTTAATGATAATGAAGTTTTGGCATGATAAGAGTGACTTGCAAGTCTTGGTATGACGATACCAAATGTGAATGCCTTAATGAAAGACTCCATGAATAAATGTTACGAAAAATGTTTTAATTGGGCTTAAAGAGAATTGTGTAGTTCACCGAGAAAGTATAGTCCTCCTTGTGACCAACGCTTGAAACCGCGTTTGCCGAAGTGGGGAGGTCTTGTCCTAAAAAATGGATGACCACTGTATACTTACCTTGCGCAGTTGTATGCAGCTCTGATTATGTTATGATTGGCCAACTATGTTATCTCAGTCTATGCGGCAAACATAGACTGAGGCCCCGCCAGTTGGGTAGTACTGGACCCATATTGTCCGTGGGTTATTAAAGGTCGGTGTAACTACATAGTTCAGAACTAAAGGATTTTCAAATGACTACTTTATTTTATGTCTCAAATGTTCTCTATTTCACACTTCAATTATGGCAGACATGAAGTTTTTCAAATTATTATTATTATATTACATGAACTATTTTGGATCCTCTTCCCTCAGGTTGCATGCCAATACTAATTGTACTGACCGTCCCTGGAAGCTACATCTTTTCATGATGTAGGTTCCGAAGCACTTGCCCGAGAATCTGCCCCGCATTAGGATTCACTCAAGATTGCAGTCAGCACGTGGTGAGTCATCCATCTTTCGGAGGGCATATGTTTTCCTTCAGTTAGACATTGGACTAGCTTGTTTTATGGTATTTCCGGGGCCATGTCCCAGCTTAGGATTTCTATTCATAATGTTAGAGGCTTCGTAGACCAAGTTGAATAATGATTTATGTCTTATTTCAAGACTTGAATTGAACTATTAATTTCAGTTAAACTTTCTATTTATGGGCCTATTCCGCACTTTATTTATGGCTATGCTTATGATGTAATGCTAAGGGGTCTCCTCCGGCCATCATTAGCCAGGGGTGCCCGTCACGGCTAGGGCCTCGGTTCGGTTCGGGTCGTGACATCTATTCAATTTGGGATATATTATTGAGGAAAACAAAAGGGCATTTAGTTGATCATAATAACAAAAAGATGTCACTCCTCTGTGCCAACTGTTCTTCACCTAGTAAATGATGAAATAATGAAATAGGATTAACTCCCTAATCGAAGAAGTTGATAAATTAGGCTGAGGATTCCATCAACAAAGATGCCACTTAAATGAATTTGATATGACGCCTTGGAGGTCCAACTCATACCACTTTCTTCTTCTAAGTGTATCAAGTAAACCATACCTTTCACTTAACAAGAGTAGAGAGTAAAACATGAGAGAAATCGCGAGACCACTAGGGTCTGATGTAAAAATTAATTCCTCTTCATATCTCAACTGATCAAAACAACTAGGGTTGATGGGGCTTTTTCCTTTCCTTAAATTAATTCCTCGTCATATGTGAGGCTTTTTCCCTGATGCCCATTTCTTTGTCGTTGTTATTGATTTGATCAGTAACATACAGATTGTAAAAAAAAAACGTAAGAGACATTTAAGAAAGTGTATCTGAGCATTAAGCAAGCCAAATTACATCATTTTTTAGGAGAAAAAAGAGATAGCTAAGAAGTTTCTTAGTGTCTTGTGAAAATGTATGTATTTGATGTCTAAGTTGCTCGGACTAGGGTACGGGTGCGGATCTAGAGGTTGGATCCTTCATGATCTAAATTTAAAGATTCGGGGATATGGATCCATGTATGGATACGGGTGTGGGGATTCGCCTAACAATAATTAAAATATCCAAAATTAGAGTTATAAAACCTAATTTATGAGATATTATGTAGAGAACTTGAGGAGAATCCTGGAAGGAGATTAAAGGAAAAGGATTGACAGAGAAATTTTTATATAAAAGGTATTCCATTTTCTTCAATTTCACCTTAGCTTTTGTATTGATTACAGAAATCATTAAAATTGTCCAGATTTTCCCCATCGATTTTGGTCAAAGTACCCGAAATCGGTTGACCAAATCAGACACCCCACACTCACACCCATGTCGTGTCGACATGGGTGCGGCACCAAAAGTGAAGAGTCCGAGCAACTTAGTTTGATGTTAATAGGAATCTGAAATTGATCATTACATGTTGAAGAAGGCAGCTACCTGTTGATCTTCAGGTAGTGGATAGACATCACCAAATATCGTGACCCTTGCATTGGATAAACCACTCCATCCTGGGATCTAAACAGCCAAAAGTGCAAGAAACTCAGAGGCGTAATATAAGCCAAATGTACTTTATGCTTGCTGAAATAGATCACAAACCTGTACAACCAGTGTGCATCTTGGGTCAGCTAGCAAATTACGGGTGTGTATAGCTAATGGCGAGAACGAAAATATTGGATCTGCCAAAAGAATGAGAAATAATTATTGGAGCATTAGACAACAACAACAACAACATACCCAGAGTAATCCCCCAATGTGGGGTCTGGAGAGGGTAAAGTGTACGCAATCCATACCACTACCTCAGATGAAGTAGAGAGGTTGTTTCCGATAGACCCCCGGCTCAGGATAGATAACATTATAACAAACAGAAAACATAAAAACAAACAACAAAAAAAGGAGTAACATACCACTAGATAATTATTGGAGCATTATATATAATATAAATAGGTAAAGACAGCATATAGATTATTTTGTCTGCTTGCACATCAAGATGAGTTGATTTCATATTCTTAGCCACAATTGTTCAATTGAAATACTCAAAGTAGTCTACAAATAAAAACTTTAACCAAGATCAAAATGAACTCTTTTATAAGAAAATCGTTCTCAAAAGTACTTTAAAAAAACGTTTTCAAGCTGCGGTTATGCCAATTTCACATGGATTAAAGTGGCCTACATTGATGATCAATATACTCGATATACAGTTCTGAACTCGGCTTCATATTCTAACTTTTTTAGACTTAATTGTAATAAAACCCAAAAAATGGGTTTAAAAAATTGTTCTGAAACTATAGTAGCAACTTACGCCCCATAGAATCTGGCGCAAAATCTACAAGTGTGCCAAATGGGTAGCCTTCTCGTCGATGGTGCATCCGGGACATCACAGTGCATAAATGAGCAAATCTAGCCTACAATTTTGGTGATATAACAATGAAAAAGCGCACAAGAAGATCTTACTTTGACATATCTCTAAAAAAGAACTATAAAACAATGAATCTACCTGCTCCATTAAATTGCGGACAGCTAAGGCAGGTTTAGGTAGTCCATGAGCTGAGGTAGCACTTTGTACACCTCCAGAAATGGGAGTTCTAAAAAGCCCTGCCCTTGACCCGCCACCAGTTGAGTGCTCAAGAGGTATGACCACTTTTGGAGCTTGATTCAAATCATCTTTGTTTGTTTCTCGTTTATCTGAATTTTCCTTCAGAATATGAGAGAGTCCATCACAACAAAGTTGAAGTAGCCATATAGCATTACGAGTAATGGACTATATCAAGGAAAGAGAATACAATTCATCATGCCAAAGGAAGAAAAAAAAAAAATAAGAGATTTTTTAGAATTATTGAACTTCAATTTTTGGATGTGTGACAAATTATTCAAGTCTACATCATCGGATCAAAAACTTCATCATTCAGCAGAGATAACATTTATTTGTACAATAGCGGCTCAGTAAAATTAGTGGTTCTAAAGCCAGATTTTAGTAATAGGCTTTTCTTTTTCATATTTGTTATTTATATGTAATATTCTTAATAAGATGTTAGTCATGTATTTGCAATATATTACCATGGATATTGTTATTGAAAGCTTAAATTATTAATATGAAGATAGTAGTTTAATTTAAAGATCTAAAATATTCGTAATGTTGGGGCTTCAAAATTTTTGAGGCCTAAAACAAAGTCTTTACTAGCCTTCCCTTGAGCCATCCCTGTGTAAGCTTAATCTTTTGTGAGGTGGTTAACAGCTTTTCTGGATGGTTGCTATCTATTGTATTGTATCTTATTCTTATTTCAAATACAATGTTTGTTTGACTGTTACTCCAATTTTATTATATCGTATTTATGGTGTGATCGTGTCGTTACATTATTTTTCTCAAATTGACTTTGTTTATTATTTAGCAATCATATTTTATCCTTTACCCAATCTTTTTTTTTAATAATAACTATTCCTCGTATCCTACTTTTCTTTTAATATATTAAGTTTATTCTTCAGATTGTTTATGTGTGTCCTTGTGCAACTGTGCGAAGCATATACTCTATCCAAACATTGTATTCATCAAAACAATTAAGTACAATACATCATGAAACTATAAGTATCAACCACCAAAACAAGCTGTAAATATAACTGTTCTTACTTCTTACCTGAGGTTTTTAGGAGAAATCCTTAGTCATTCTAAGAGAAATCTTTAGTCAGTTGCCTAAAGACCGTTGGGAATATCAAGTTGAACTATTCCTAGTAGCTATAAAGAGCCAATGTTAATAGAAATTGAATAACTAATTTCTTCATCATCAACAACAACAACATACCAATGTAATCACACAAGTGGGACTAGCTAATTTCATGAATTTCATAAATAAGTCTGAGACCAAAAAATTCGAGTCTCTATGATTATCATGGAAAAAAGATTAGCAGTTAAAAATCCCAGAGGTTTTACCTGGGACAAGGAAAAAGTTGATTCAGGAACTAAACCAAATCCATTATCATTCTTCAATCCATGAACATCCTCTTCTTCGCAGCCGCTTTCACCAGCCAGTTCAGCGCGGGTAACCACTAAACGGGGAGAGCCGCCGCAGCAGCCGAAATAGCTCGTAGAGTTCGGGGGCGGGCTAAAACTAATTTTGGGATAACAAGTAGTGCACCTGTTCCACGGCTTGATGGATTGAAATACTGGCGGCGTTTCTGAAAACCTACGAACACGATTGGAGGAGCTTGGGAGAGTTGCTTCCATGGAGGAAGAGAAAGAGCACGAGGATGCCATGTTTAAGAATTGTTATTATGGGAATTGGGGGCAATGTGAGCTCAAGTTGAAGAGCGAAAAAAACTTATAAAAAGGGAGTGAAAAAAGGTTGTAGGGAGAAAAGGTGGGCGTTTGGGGAAAGCTAAAGCAAACTAAAGAAAGTAGTATCATAAGCCAACATGGACTGTGTGTACTTTGCAGCGGCGGAGTTTGGTCGGGCGAGATTTACATAAAGGGAGTGTTGAACCACCAAGCACACCGGCCCACTATTACTCGGCCCAAATAGGTAAATCATCACTACTACTTGGACTATATTGCATCATATGGCCTTTCTTGGGCCAATTTTAAATGGGAGTTTTATCTCGTGATACAAATTTGGGGGGAAATTATTACAACTTTCAGAATAGCATACATATAGGAGAAAATACGCATTCATAGCAATAGTTTTACAAATTACCATTTATAGCCCATGTATCAACGAATACAAAATATAAAAATTAAATATTTGATTTTATTATAGAAAATTACAAATTCAAGAAAATACAAAATACAATCATATGAGGCTGGTCATTAGAATCAAATATAGTTGATACAAATAATTCAAGAAAATACAAAATACAATCATATGAAGTTGTGTATAAGAATCAAATATAGTGATACACCACGAGATTGGGATATTATAGTTATGTTAGGCTATGCATTGTAAGTAATTGAAACTTAGCTTGAGTAGGTTAATTAGGTGTTTATGTTTACTAAGCCCTGTAGTTATTCTTTTTTTATTTGATTTAACGAAATAATAATTTTTTAAAAGTAATAATAACATATACTCGACATACAAAATACATATAATATTCCTTGTTTTTCTCCCTTCTCGAGTTTTACAAGGATTTGAAATTACTATACATAGAGTGCAGAAACAAAATTGGAATATTAAAATGTTGAATAAATAAATAATTTTAAACAAGTTCTAATTGTTTTAAAAAATCGATTTTTTATAATAAAAATTAAATAAACATATTAATATCTCTTATAAGCTACACGACTTTTAGTTTGTTAGTAGAATAAAATGTGTTTCCTTGAGTGTGTTTTATCGTATTAACAAATTCTAATCATGTTTGTAACTTTCGTTTGCCATAAAATTTGAGCATTTATTTCTCACCCTCTAAATGAGTATGATAATAGTTTTGTTCACTTCCAACAAAATATCGACAATCTTTAATAATAGCCTTTAATCATCGGATGACATTGTATATTCTCTTATTTGATTACCTTGACAATAAGAAAGCAGTCTATTTCCACTTCTAATTTTCTTTATTAACCCCTTTCTTTTGCTTACTTGAGACTTTGTTTAATGATCTATAATTCTGTAGTGAGACTTCTTATGGGCAAAATCTTACATGAATACTCCAATATCCACTATCACATATCATTCCTAAAAAACTATCAAAGCTAGCATCTTTATTTGCATTGTCACATTGCTATCAATATTAAGTTACAACTTTCATGCATAAGAGGCAGTCAAACCATTAACTTGGTTTGTGTAGATATAGAGACTTGCAATGAAATATTTTATCATTTTTCTTAGCATAATTTCTAACTTTCTTGCATTCAGTAGGCAATAGCTTTGTGATCAATTAAATTTTTATTTCACTCTTTTCATAGGTGCAACATAATTGAAATTCAAATGATTAGATCTTTGAAGTTTAATTAGGATTTCAAGTTAATTTTCTTTAATTTAATTTTTAGGATTTCTTCTAAAGCGTGATAAACAAGGAAAAATGAAGATCATGAGGGAATAGAAATAACTAACAATGTAGCTAAGTTACAAAATATACCAAATTTGGGTGGAAGATTCTGAAGAAAATGTCATGTAACTTAAGTCGGCAAATATGGCGTACGAAATACACTCACTAATTCAGTTCCATGCGAATTTTAGATATGAAATATCATAGAGACTATTAGATACTCTTACCTTTTTCAATTTATTTGTCTAATCTTATTTTAGATACGAATTTATTTATTTTTTAAAAAAACAACTAATTTTGGGATCAAGTAGAATGTACCAAAAGTACCTTGTAATCCGGTGATTCAAAAATATCACGTAAAAAATTAAAATCAAATAATTACCTTTTCAATTTATTTGTCTAATCTTATTTTAGACACGAAATTTATAAATAATAAAAAAACTAATTTTGTGATCAAGTATAATATAGTGATTCAAAATTGTCATGTGAAAAATTGAAATTAAATAATTAATTAAAGAGAAAAGAGACATTTATTTGTTAAATAGATTAAAAAATAAATATAAATAAATTAAAACGGATGGAGTATGAAGTGATGTAATTCAAGAAACATCATAGTTTTTAATTATGAAAGTTAAGAGGAGATAAATAATTCAAGGAATTTTTGTTTTTTTTGTTTCTATGCAGAACTAAAAACTAGTCGAAAATGAAGTTTCGATTTCTACTCTATTTTTTTGGTCCATCGTTTTTTTAAACTTGTTTTGGACCCTGTTTTTAGTAATGAATTGATATAACTTTTAACTTGTCGTCATAAAGGTTCTTCCCCCCTTTTCTCTCATTTTCCGGTGGTCTGACACTCTGATTTTACTCGTTCAAAAGCGTAATAAAATGCTGAAAAAAGAAAATACTGCTGTAAAATGGATGGCCATATTCAAACTTTTCCAATTTTATAATGGTTTCCCACAAAAAAAAAAATTAAAAAAGATGAAAATAGAAAATGAAAGTGGTGGAAAATCTTCCCCTCCAAACACCTCAAAAAAAAAAAAAAAGATAAAATAAATTATTCAGGGCGACCATTCACCCCAGCTTTCCTCCATTCCTTGACGTTGTCGTCGGTTACTGGCTTTCACAATTTTCCGCAGCTTCAATTCGGTGGCTAATATTAGCTTCGTCGGCACACCTGAGATCTCTTCCAGTCTCTTCAGAGATCGCCACGTGGATTTTGATCCGTTGTTGTTACTTCTCAAACCGTACCACAAACACGCTGCTAGGCCTACTCGCACAGGCAACGCCCTAAACCGACTGAAACAAATCTCCAATGCACCACACGCCGTTTGTACTGTACGTTCTTCACCGTAAATTCCGAGCTTGGCACACCAATGCATGAATAAACCAGTTGCCGCCTTTGGATCTCGTAATTTCACATTTCTGGATCGGGCGAATTCACAGGCAGCGGAATTGACTTCACTGGTAGAATCATTTGTAAAAGAATCCAACAATTGCTTTCTATCATAGGAGCTAATGTTCCTTTGAGAAGTAGCACAAGACTGCGTGCTGGAAACACAAGTTGACGAAGAAGAGGAGGAAACAGAACGGAGATCGGAATCAGCAGAGAAATTCAAGGAGCAAGAAGGACAAAGAACAGGACGGGGAGAACAGGGGGAAAAACAATTCTTCGTAAGAGCATTACACTGCGGGCAAAGAGTAAGACGAAGATGGCGAGCAACAAGGAAATTAGCCTGATGAACTTTAGCATCACAGTGAAAACACAGAAAAGCGGAATCAGATGGGCAAAACAAAGCAGCTTGTTCATTGCAAAGCTCACATAGTTTAAAGGACACATGATGAACTTCTTCCATCTTTGTAAGTATTGGAACTTGACTTGTGATAGTGGAGATGGGGGAAGAGGAGATATATGAAGGGGAGAAGGAATGAAGAAGGGTGAGATAGGAAAGAGTGCTACGTAAAGAGAATTTAGACTTTAGAGTGACTTGTGAACTGTGAAGTGTATTATTGATGAATATATGTGTGTGGTTTGAATATAAAATTCAGTGCCAACTAAATATAAAGGGAGGAGGAAAGGAAAGACAAGTTAGAGATTGGAGGAAAGCCAAGTGTTGTGGTTGTGGACTTCGTATCAACCAGTAATGTATTTGCCCACATGTGCAGTATGACTTAAAATCTCAACAAACATATGACAAGCAGAGGCGATATTCACTCATTTAAGTTTTTTAAATTACAAAGGCACAAAATAATCATTTTCAAAATTAATTTATTTACTATTTATTTTTAAAAAATCAAAATAATTAATTTTGAGAAACTGAATTTAAAATAATATATAAAATCATCATAATGGTTGGCTACCTGAACTCCTATCTTGTTGGTGAGATTCGATTCCCCGCATTATAATCTCTCCCCCATTTTCCCTTCTCACCCCCAATTTTTTTTTAAAAAATAAAATAAAATAATAATAATAATTGTACTAGAACCAA
This sequence comes from Capsicum rhomboideum, assembly GCA_031232105.1. Classification (NCBI taxonomy): domain Eukaryota; kingdom Viridiplantae; phylum Streptophyta; class Magnoliopsida; order Solanales; family Solanaceae; genus Capsicum; species Capsicum rhomboideum. Next base: position 13,464,347 of record CP124713.1, on the reverse strand, counting down.
AAAAAAAAATTAACGAAATAAATATATATATTAATTAATGAGAGATAAAAATTTAAGCTAATTTGTTCACTCAGTTGAACAATCAAACTTCAAACTAACATCTAAGGCAAAAGAAACTTTTTATTTAAGATAATAAATAATTTTGTTAAGCTAAATATTATTTTAAAGTCTTTTCGATTTAAGAAAAAAATTATAATGTTCTTTTATAGCGAATAGGAACGCATTAAAGTTTCCTTTTCATATTATCAAGTTTTTAGTTTTTAAACAAGTCTTCTTATAATCACTAAGAAAGTTTACTACTACAAATATTGCGAAAGTACAAAATTCAGAAAAGTTAATTATGTAGTCATTGATATAAGAAATTTAGTAAATTTTCTTTTCAAATTTACATGTTTTTAGTTAGATGACATTCTTTATTTAATAATTTAAACTTTCGAATTAAACTACTTAAAAATTTATTATATTCCAATAAAATTTTTGAGTACACCATCAAAGCTTCTGCAAGTTTGATAGAGTAATAAGTACATCTCTATACTTAACTAAAAGTCTTGAGTTCGAACCCTGCGTATAGAGTCACCTTTGATGAAAAGGGTCTTATCCTGATAGTGGAATTATCATACACCGGATAGAAGCCAAAAAAATTGAGAAAAAAATAATGCATTAGATTATAAATAACTAAATTTTTTCCTTAGATTTAAAACAGCATATCTCAAATTATATAATAAAATATTACTGTCTTTAAGTACAAAGCTATCCTTGCCCCTTAGGGGTCAAAGTAGATATTTAACTTCATCCATAAGCTCCATGTGATTACAAGATATACACGTATCATATCTATCTTCAAATACACAGTAGCTCGAAAGAATTCAATTATTTTTGCGAGTTATTGATTTAATAACAAGTTCAAAAATCTATAGTATTAAATTCTAATTCATTTTATGAATTCAATAATAAATATATTTAAATTTTATCTTTTTTTGCTACATTAATCTTCTCTTCTCTCTAGCTATATTTAATGGCACGACATAAGTGATGCGTTATTATACAAATTGAGTGTTGTAAGATGAGCGGTGATTTCTCTGTGTGAGGTCAAATCAAATGAATATAATGTTTCAATATTCAAATAATTCAGACCATGCCATCCCTACACCAATCCTTGTCCACGAAACCTCGTCCCCCTCAAATTACGTTTCTGAAAAATTACTTTCATGTTTATTTTATTGATTTTCATTGTGTTTGATGGTACGTTGTAACTAACTTTTTTATATTATTATTTATATAATTTAGGAGTTGTTTGGTAAAATATATTAAAAAAATAATATATGTATTAGCTTTATATATTATTAATATCTTATTTAGTACGCGTCTTCATCCTATGTATTATTAATACTTATATTAGTTATACACTATATTGTGTATTAAGAAATGTATTACTAATGCATGAAAATCCTTGGTATTAGTAATGCAATGGATTCTTATGCATGCATTAGTATGGTTAAAGAAGCAATTGTTCCTCAAAATCTTTTCTATATCTCTTTCATCATATTTATGGAGGATATTTTTATAGAAAATAATTTATTTTTAGAAATCATACAATTTATGTTATTTTTAATATACCAAACCAAATACTGTATAAGAAAAAAATAAGCATAACTAACACAAGCATTACTAATACATTATATTTTACTCTATTCTTATATACTCTATCAAACGACCCCTTACTGTGTCAGGACATGTTTACAATTTTATTCTAGATTATTCCAATCACATTACCATTTAAGTAATTTCTATTACTCAAATATCATATTTCCTCCATTTCATTTAATGTGAATAACTAAATAGTGTTTGCTTAAATTATAATTTTCTCAATTTTTTAATTATTTTGAATCATTTGTGTGTTGACTTGTAATACTTGCTCTATTCGTTTTATTTGTGTAAACAAGGTATTTGATTGAATATGAAATTTATGAGAAAATATTTTATCTTTTTATTTTTTGAAATATGTGGTTTCAAATATGAATTTTCTTTTGTTTTCCTCTCTTTTTTTTTTTACTCTTTCCAATGTCCATTTTCTGCTTTACACATTCGTTAAAAATTATAAATAAAAAGAGTGATTTCATTAATTTATCCTTTAAAAACTTTTGTATAACTTAATAATTCTCTTTACATTTAAAAAAAAAATAATTTAAGCATAAAACAAAATAGATAATTAATTTCAATTTTATAAAATACAAATACTTTAAAATAACTATTTTTAATAACAAATAAAAGGTGGAGCCAACTAGTTCCTAGGGGGTTCAGGGGTTTAATTTATCTAACCCCTCTTTGATGAGAAATTTTACATAATAGATATTAAACTTCTTTCAATTAGTTTGTATATTTATTTTTTATATTTTAAACTCCTTAATAAAAATTCTGATTCTGCCGATCGATCCTCGGAGTAGCTAAAGAAAACAAATAATATTCCTCTGCCACTAGCATGTCATGATCAGAAATTTGAGTTTGTTGCTTTCTGTTTCAACTCATAGCCACACAAGACACAGACAACGAGTGAGCATGGGCCTCGATACGACACTCACCCAATCAGCATTAAACTCCCACGCCAACGCCATATATTGCACACACATCAATTAATTCCCCCAAGAAAATATCTGAGAATTCTTTACAAAGAAGCATCAAACCCCAACAAATTTGACACGTCCAAATGAACACATCATCACTACACACCATCTGCTTTTAATTTCTCCACTTTGCCCCTGTAACTTCTCGAAGATTTAGCGGTCGTTTGGTTGTGAAATAAATTATTCGGAGATTAATTATTTCGAGATTATTTATTTTGAGATTTGTTATCTCACTCTTCAAATGAAATAAAGATAACACTAAAATTCTGACATAACTAATCTTGGAATGAGTTATTTCATACTCATTTCATTTCAAAAAGAATGACCTACTTTCTTTTCTAGTCTATTTTAAAAAGAATGATCTTTTGGTACATTTGACCTGACATGTTTGAGACCACAAGATTAAAGGATATTTTGGTACATTTGACATAATTTTAATTTAAGACCACAAGTTTTAAAAGTCTTTTTTATTTTCTTAAACTTTGTGTCAAATTAAAACAGGTCATTTTTTTAAACGGTGGGAATAGTATATTACTTTAGTACTGTAGTTGATATAGTAGAATGTGATTGGTCGGAGGTTCATCCCTCTACCACGCTTATATATAAGTAGTACTTTCCTTTTTAATCCGTTTAGAAAAGAAAGATCCCTTTCTCTTTTTATCAATACTTTAATTCCAATGTTTGAGACCACAAAATTAAAGGACATTTTGATACATTTGACATAACTTTAATTTAAGACTACAATTTATTTTTATTTTTTTACTTAAACTCAGTGTCAAATTAAAATAGATCATTCTTTTTTAAATGAAGAGAGTATATTTTATCCCAACTAAACATGAAATAAGTTCATCCTAAAATTAATCTTGAAATTAGTTATCATTATCTCTTGTACCAAACGAGCGCTTAATACTTAACTCGTTTGGCTGAAATTTCATAATTTATTTATTTTGAAATATATTTCTTATTGAAATATCTTTTGAAAAGTATTAATTTATATTTGATTAATCAACTTGAGAAATATCTTTGTAATATTATAGCATTAATTTATGATTGATCAAGGTTTTAATGCATTTTTAGGGGAAAATTATTTTTTAGCTTACAAAAAATAACTTATGTTATTACTCATATAACACAAAATGCTTTTCAAAATCAGTTTTTCGCTATAAATTCTTAAAGTTAAACTGGAATTGAATTTCAAATTTAGAATAGTGCAAACCTATTTTTTAACTCTATTTTCATAAATTTTAAATAAAATATTTTTGTACTTTGTAAAAAATATAATCAGGCACAATTTTATAAATTTCAAATAAAGTTGAATTGGCACTCGTTTCAAAATATTGGCCTAGTCGGTTAGAAGCAAAAAAATGAAAGGGTATATTTGTCAATGAATGCAAGCTCAGTACAGTTCCCAATGCTTAAAGCTTGTGTTGTCGATAGTGACGTGGCGAAACTACTCAAGTTGAATTGGTACTCGTTTCAAAATCGAAGCTGACCACACAAATTTCTGCATGGGAGAAGGAGCACCACTAACAATATTTAAGGAAAGCAAATGGAGTACATAGTATTTGTATGATGAGCTCTTTTGCTTTTTTTTTTTTTTTTTTTTTTTTTCACTCACTCCGATATCTAAATATTTATGATCTTTATTAAAAATAGATACTCTCTCTATTCTATTTTATGTAGACGTTTGATCATGAAAATTAAATTTTTTAGAGTTGGAGTCAAAGTTGAAATGAAAGTTGGAGTTGGAGTTGGAATTGGAGTTATGTTTGACCATAAAAAAATTAAAGTTTTTTTTTAACTTTTTGTGAGAGAAGTAGAAGTGAAAAATTGTTTACTAAAATGGTAAAAATAGTAAAATCCAACTGATTAAATTTATTTAATGTAAAATTGTGATATTGAAATTTGTTTACTAATTAATGTGCATGGTTATTGAGGTCGATCACTTTTGAGTGTTTTAATGGTATTGTACCCCAAAAAAATGAAATAGAACCCTATAAATGCCTAATTAGAGGTGGTTGATAGTTGGTGTTGGTGGATTCTGAGAAATCTATGGTGGAAACCAGAGGAATAACAATATTGACTAGGTGTTGGTGTTGGTGGAATCCAAAGAACCTAGGATGGCGACCAGAGGAAAAGCAGTCATTGACTGGTGTTAGTGTTAAAATGGGTGAATAAACATGCTAGGGTGTAAACCATGGGGGTGGTTATACACCTTAGACCGTTCAAGTCCTAACTAAGCCCTCAAAATGATACGAATTGTAGGTGATGGTTTAATGTAGTTGAAACCAACTTGATTTATGTGCGCATGTTAACTGTTCCTTGTATACTTCTTACAGTGCATGTTCAAAGTAAGTGAAAATGGTTTTCACTTTTCCGGAAAAAAAAGTTCACTTTAGTGAAAAAAAAAAATTTATGGCCAAACACCACAAAATTTTACTTTTTTCACTAAAGTGAAATAAATTTTCTGAAAAAAGTGAAAAAATTTCATGGCCAAACGGGTCCTATGTGACCTACCTTGATTGGGTACGGAGTTTAATAAATAAGGGAAGACTTGATGATGTTTACTAAATTGTCCTTTATTAAAAATGTACTACTATTATTTTTAATTAAATGGGACCAATAAGGATAAAAGAGTAGTTGTGCTTTTAAAAAGTTACCAAATGAGAAAATGTGACATTCTTTTTTGAACAGACCAAAAAGAAAAGTAGGCCACATAAAATAGAACAGAGAAAGTATTTTATAATATTTATAATTTTAAAAAATTAAGATATGGTTACTTGTTTACTTTTTATTTTTATCCTTAATCATAAATATATAGAGATATTAATACTCCCTTCATTTCATTTTACTTTGCATTCTTTCGAAATATGTTTGTTTCAAATTAATTGTTCATTTTCACAAATCAAGAGTGTTTTATTACTTCTTTTCCATATTATCCTCAGTATTAAATAACTAAAGAAAATAGTAATAGCTAGATTTAGATAATTTTGTAAAATACACTTCTAATTAATATTTTTTTAATTAATGTGTCAAGTCAAAAGAGGTCAAGTAAAATGAAACAGAGGGAACATAATGCAAAAAAAATAAAATAATAATTAAATAGAGAAGAGTAATAAATAAGGATAATTTAATCAAATTAACACCTAATTAATTTTTTTTGTTAAGGAGCGTGCAAATAAAAAATATGACAAGTATTTAAGAAAGAGGAAGTATCATGTTTCAGTTTGTTTGGTCCCTTTTTATTTAATTTGTTTTAAAAAGAATGGTATTATCTTTTTAACAATTTTTTAATTTCGAATTTCTACATAATATGTCTAAGATCATAGGATTGAAAATATTTTGATATATTTTACGTATCTTTAATTTAAGATTATAAAATTCAAAAGTTTTAAGGAGAATCTTGGAGTAAATAGTAAAATTGCTACCGTGTGTTTAGAAGGTTACATATTTAAGTCGTAAAAATAATTTTTGATAGAAATATAAAGTAAACTTATCTATAATAGACTCTCGTGTTCTGACCCTTTCCTATATCCCGCATATGACGTACACTTTAGCACACTAAACTTTACTTTTTAAAAAATTTATTTATTTTTTTAAACTCCGTTTCAAATTAAAATAGATCAAATAAATTAAAATGCAGTACAAACAAAAGATTGAAAGGGCATCTACTACACGAGCCTTCGTCATGGCTGGCACCACGTGTTGCATCCTAAGAGGCATTTGTTAGGCGGCGGCCTAACTGAGGCCACCAAATTCATGTTGTGGTGCACGAGTATTGCATGTTACAAATATCGAACAATATTTATTCACAACTTCGACATGTTTACATCACTTGTATACTCAAAATTCCTAAACACTCTCCATGTTAAGGTTGAGCAAAGTTTGGGCTAAATCAAAGTTTAAATATTTTTTAAATATTTAATTTAAATTTTGAATTTAGATTAGATTTTGAATTTTATTTAAAAATTTATGAATTTAATAATACAATTTTTTTTTTTGATATTTAAAATTTTGAAACTTTTTTATGTCTTATATTTCATCCTATCCATAACATATGCGTTAAACTAGTAACTTCAATTTCAAAATATCTTAAAAGATTAGTATTCTATGGCCTTACACCCTTACCTAGTATAATATTAAATTTAGGATCCGTTTGGCCATACAAAAATCTATTTTTTTTGAAAATTTATTTCAATTTAGGGAAAAAAGTGAAATTTTATGGTGTTTGATCATAAAATTTATTTCACTAAAGTGATTTTTTTTTCCGGATTTCACTCTTTTTACTCTTACTTCTCTTATAAAAAGTCAAAAGGAACTCTAATTTTTTTCATGGTCAAACATAACTCCAACTCCAATTCCAAAAAATTTAATTTTCATTGCCAAATGCCTACTTAATATGAAATTATATAACACGAGCGACATGATGGTCTCGACATAACGGGCCCCCCGCATCACTAATAAAAAAAATTGAATTTTATTTGGGGCTGTTAAAATGAAGGACAATATCAAAGGTGAATGTCGAGGGTATAATGGAGCTAATAGATGTATGAAGGATATTTTTCTATCATTTTTAATAGGTGAGGTATGTGAGGGTTAATTTAGGCCCTTTTCCGATTAATCATTCAACACGTTATTCTGCATCAGATAAATACACAGATTCCATGCGATTTTCTAAATTACAAACTAAACACCATAATAATTTTACCACATATGATTTTATAATATTACTTATACAAAAATTAATGCCTGTAGGGGTCATTTGGTACGTGGGATAAAGAGAGAGATATCCATGATTAATTTCTCTTAAATTTATACCATGTTTGGGTTGATGGTATAAATTTATCTCGGACTAATTTATACCATCAACCAAATATGATAAAATCTAATATCAAATTTACTCTTGAGATATTCCAGCTTATCCCATTCAACATGAAATTATTTTATACCACCTCTCATAGTCCAGATATTATAATTACAGAGTAATTTAATGTACTTACCAAACAACCCCATGTAACTCATATCTAAACAGGCTCCCAAATGGCCCGTTAATTTACATGATTTGTCTTACCTCTTTCCCCTAAAACCCTAAACCCCGAATTCGTTAATCTGGAAGTTCGTGGCTCCCACCTCACCAATGATAGATTTAGAGCTTTTCAAAATTGCAGAACCTTAAACCCTAAACCCCAAATTCCATCAAAATGCACATTTTCCATTCCATTTCAACAAAATTCTCACACTCAAAATCCACCTTCAAATCCCTCACATGGATTCCTTCCCTTCTCCTCCAATCCCCAAAACAATTCTCACAATCAACTTCCATACCCAGAAACCAACAACGCATTCGCGACCATGGCTACGATGACTACATGGAAGTAGAAAAAAAAACCCGCAAAGTCACCAAATTCCAAGAACTACTACTTTCCCAACCAAATTCAATGATCGCCATTTCTCGTCTCGACATGCTTGCTCGCCGTTTTGGGTTCAAACAGTACGAAGCAGGCAAGTTTATACTCAAATTCCCTCATGTTTTCGAGATATTCGAACACCCAGTACAGAGAATATTGTATTGTAGGCTCACTCGTAAATCATTGCTTCAAATCGAGCAAGAAAAACAAGCTCTTTTAGCTCAATTGCCTGAAGGTGTTACGCGTTTACGGAAGCTTTTGTTGTTATCGAATACGGGGAGGTTAAGGTTAGAACATGTTAGGATTGCGAGGAGAGATTTTGGTTTACCTGATGATTTTGAGTTTTCGGTTGTTTTGAAGTATCCGGAGTTTTTTAGATTGTTTGATGCGAAAGAGACGAGGAATAAGTACATTGAGGTTGTTGAAAGAGACCCGGGGTTGACGGTTTGTGCTGTGGAGAGTGTTAGGGAGAGGGAGTATAGAGAAAAGGGTGGGGAAGAGGAGAATGTGAGGTTTTCGTTTAGAGTGAATTTTCCGCCAGGTTTTAAGATTGGGAAGTATTATAAGATTGCTGTTTGGAAGTGGCAAAGGTTGCCTTATTGGTTGCCGTATGAGGATATTTCTGGTTATGATTTGAGGTCACTCGAGGCACAGAAGAGGATGGAAAAGAGAGCAGTTGCGACTATTCATGAATTGTTGTCGTTGACGGTTGAAAAGAAGATCACTTTGGAGAGAATTGCGCATTTTAGGTTGGCTATGGATTTGCCGAAGAAGCTGAAAGACTTTCTCCTTCAGCATCAGGGGATATTTTATATTTCGACGAGGGGAAATCAAGGGAAATTGCATACGGTGTTTCTCAGGGAGGCTTATAAGAAGGGAGAGTTGATTGAGCCAAATGATTTGTATTTAGCTAGGAGAAAGCTGGCTGAATTGGTTTTGATGAGTCCAAGGAAAGCCATTGTGGATAAAAGATTGGTTAATTATAGAAAACAGGGAGACGATGATGGAATAGCTGACTACGTTGAGAATGGAGGAGATCATTCGACCACTCAAGAGACAGTTAGAGAAGATGTGGGAGAAGAAAGCATGGACTCTGATGATGGTTGTGGTATTGACTCTGATGACGATTGCAGTATTGACTCTGAGTACACACACAAGGAAGTCAATAATGATGATGTTACTGATGAAGTAGAGGACACTCGTGTCACTGAGTAACCGAACTTAGCCCAGCTATTATAGTGGTTCTTGATTAGATTCCGTTTGCTCTTTAGGTCTTAAATTATTGGAAAATCAGCTCATTCAGCTGAATTTGATTCTTTTGTATTGTAAATCTTCATATACTTGATATCTGGAGTTAGGGCTGGGCATAAATATTGAAAAACCGAAAAAGTTGACCTAACCGAATAATTCAGTTCTTCGGTTAGTTGAAGAACCGAAATCTTACAGCTGCTGAATTATTTGTGTCTTGTGACTGCTGTTGCTGACTATTAGGTTGTTTGATGTTTGAACTGAGAGCAACTCTATTAGCTGCTGGTGTTTGCTTCTGCGTATTCGTCACAAGTTTATGTTGCTACCGCCTGGAAATGACGTAGTTGGAAAAGAGGCTATTTTCCATAGCTTAGGCCTTAGCTGCTGGAATTACTTGTATTAGCTTAGCATAGCGGCTGGTGTACTCATTGCTAATACTTGTATTAGCTTAGCTGCTGGTGTAAACGAAAAGAGAATCTAGTAATATTTTGCTTCTATCAGTGCTGACATATCATACAATTTTGTGTTGCTAATGTGTACAGGCGCATAAGGCCTTTGGCCTTTGCTGCTGAATTATTTGCTTAGCCTCGTAGGCTCTTAGTTACTGGCTGCTGATACATGTTTGAGTTGATCATGCAAAATTGCAAGCCATGTGATAGAAAAACAGCTGCTGCCTTGAAGAACCGAACCAAACTAATTTCGGTTCGGTATTTGGTATGCACCCGTGAAGAGCTGAAAACCGAAGAACGAAGTTCTTTGTTCTGAAGAACCAAACGCCCACGCCTATCGGGAGTTCTTTGATTGCCAAATGAATTAGCGGATCCCTATGTAAAACTTGACTTTTTCAGTTGTTTTACAAGACAACACCGATGAAGGCTTGTACCCCTGGCTACTTAGGAGCTGGTCAAGTTCTTCCTTTTACATGCAATGTAAGTTACTTCTTTCATGCTTGTATGATCTGTTTATTAATATAGAAATTGCATTTTGCTCTGCTTTTATTATCATCACTTGTCATGCTATGATACCATTAATATTTAATATAACATATAAGAGATAGTCACGAGTATATATGTTTATGTAAGTTGCCTTTTATCCCGAAAAAAGGAAAGAAAGAGAAAGAAATACGTATGTGTATTATGTATATCATTATGTGTGTTATAATTTTGCCCTGCTGACATCTTATTTCATGATTAAAGAAACTAAGGGTGGTCCAAAGTTCTTTCTCAAAAAAAAAAAAAAAAGGGTGGTCCAAAGTTGCGAAGCACCTGCTTAAGCCCTATAGTTTTTCTCTGCCTAGTTATTTTGCTGTTTTTACTGAGCCAAAAAACAAAAAGATTGCATTGTGTCCTTCCTTGTCCTATTTCGCTCCGGTGATCTTCCTAATTATGCTGTTTTCTTCACCTTTGTCACACAAAAATGTAGAAATTAAGACCTTGCAAGCTCTGGAAGACCATGAAAGCGCTTTTATGTTTCAACTATTATGTTTTATATATCATTTGAACTCTTACACTTCTTAGTCCTACATTATCTTTCCTTGATGTTTTCGATCTTAAGATTCTGAACTTGCTGATTGAAGCTATTTCTTGTTCGAAAATGTTGGGCTTAATAAGAGATTTCAACAACAACAAACCCAGTGTAATAATTCCACAAGTGGGGTTTGGGGCGGGTAGAGTACCAAATAGATTATCATAGACTGCTTTGGTGTTGATCTTTTTGTGCCCTCTCAATATCTTTGGTGGAGAAAAAAGGTGCATAGTTTTATTGTACTCCCAGAAGAGTATAGCATTCTTATAAAATGTCCAATTGCTTAAACAGTTGATCTTGACTACTACTTTAATTTCATTATCTCTTCATTCCAATTTCCAAATGGAGTCCCCCTCCCCCCCTCCTTCATCTCACTTACCAATCTTGATCTTGATCGATTCAATTTCTTGCAGTTACGTTCAACCATCTTTTTATCTTGTATGACAAATACTTGTGCTTATCAGGGTCCAACAGGAAGGAACTCATTGGGGTTGAGGTAGTTGGGGACAGAAACAATGAAGATAGGTTTTGTCGGTAACCATATTGCTTCATAAATAAATAAAAAGAAGATAGTGGTGGTGTGACAATAGGTTTGGCAACAGTGATGGTGGAAGGAATAGATGGGCGGTCCATCCGTCTGTGTTCTGGCAGGTTTAGGCTGCTGCGACCAATTTTACTTTAGGATTTGATAGGTCTTTTCCAGTAAAGAGGATATAAGGAACATCACTTGTTTTGGCGTAGTCGTCTCATTTTCTATTGTTTGTCGTTGTTGCTGTCAGAACTCGTAGGGTTTTAAATATTTCACTCCATTTTCTTCATCTGGTTTTATTTCCATTATGGTCTTGTTGGCTTTGTAAGCTGGAGGAGTTGAAGAATGGTTGAAGTGTATCAGGTGAAAAGATGAATTTTAGTCGCAATGGTGATGATGTGGTGAAGAAAATGTATATTGCAGATGATCCCTTTGATGCTCAGTGAAGAGAAAAAGTGAAAGATGCTATGCGTCATGCCTGGAGTTCATATGAAAAATATGCACGGGGCCACGATTAACTCCAGGCCGGGCTGTTGCTTCTAATAAGTTTTCCTTGTAAAACATTACCTTTATCCCATTGTATTTAGTCATTTAACAGTCATACATCTTTGGCAGAGGCATCTCAGTAGGGCGTTACATTTAAATGGTTTGCCTGTTGATTGATGTTCTTCTATTTTCTTTCTCTATTATTTAAGGTTTCGAGTGATTGTAAACAATTTGTATGCTTTACCTTTAAGCTGACCATTTAACTTCATATTTTTCTCATTCGTCAGAAGATGATGGATCAAGCTCTTCTTTTCTCATGCTCTATTTTAATGAACTATTGAATAAATACAAAATCATTTTTGCTTTTAAGAGCTTATTGAAAGTTATGATAAAAAGAAACATGTTTCAGTTGAGGCGAACTTGGTATTTTAGCTTTAGATTTAGTTAATCTTTTGGTCATAGTTATTTGCTGAGAGACTATTTATAAGTTAGAGTGATTTTACAACAGAAAATGGTCAAAAATTGCCCTTCTACTATTCGACGATGAGTACTTTCTCTCTTAAACTTGGTTCCCTGTTCAAATTCCATTAAATTCAATTAAACCTCCAATTTCTAATGAAGTGCAAAAGTGCTCCTCTTAAATAGCTGAGGAGCAATTTAGGCTCACTTTTTACATATAACAATATATCCGGTATAATTTCACAAAATAAGGTATGAGGAGAGTAGAGCATATGTTTGCAATTTTTATCTCTACCTTTACTTCAATTTCACTATCATCTTCCAACATCAAACAAACACCAAAATCCCCCAAATTTGAGATATAAACTCCTTAAGATGTATCCGATTTCTTGTGAGAACATTCACTCAAAATAAAGCTCCTTTGTTGAATCCCGAAAAATTTAAAATTTAAAGTTTCAAGTTTCGATAATGACTACCAACTTATATTGGAATCGAAATAATCAGACGTCATTCGAAAACAAATGTATATGTATTTACTTTAAAAGCAGAAACAAAATCTAAAGAGCAATGACCAAAAAAAAGTAAAATAATCTAAATAACAGATAAATTCTTAGCAGGGGATGGTATGTTTGGCTACATGTCAATTTAGCACCAACTAAAAGGAAAAAAAAAAAGGAATTAGTGCACTGACAGTTAACGGCTATTGTAACTACTTTATTATAATTTAATTTTCATTAATTCCTTCATTTCCTAATGGATTTCTCCCTGATTTGTCTAATTAACCAATCTCGATCTTAATCAACTTTCAATTTTTTTGATTAAACAAAAACGACACAGAATTAGCAAAATGGGGAGGAGTAGATCATCATCGGCGAATAGGTGGAAGTTCATCAATCCATCTTACTATTTGAAACGCCCAAAGCGTCTCGCTTTGCTTTTCATCGTTTTCGTATGCACTACTTTCTTCTTTTGGGATCGACAAACTTTAGTCCGTGATCACCAGGTGCGTTTTTGCATTGTCACTTTTTTTTTTTATTGGGGGTAGGGGAACGGGAAATGGGCGAGGGGGTTATAAAATAGAGAATCGAAACCTCACAAATAAGGTTAAAGTTCAAGTAGCCAACCAACTGAGCTACTAATATTCCCTTCATTGTCACTTTTTCTTTTTGATTTGAAGAAGTAGCAACCGTTTGTTTTGTTAGAACGTTATGATATAGCTGTACCTCCATGTGTAAATAAATAACCTGTCTGAGATCGAGCTTTGCATGGGTCAACAAATATCCTGCATGCGCCATACTTGTTGTGAATTGCAAAATCCCGTAAACCATCGAGTCTTTGAACGCAAGTTGCGTCCGAAGCCATTAGGCCGAGGGCATGTCTGTCTGGGCGTCACGCATCGCAGCGCCCCCCGCACATCGCGACACCGTCATCAGTAGGGTAAAACTAACCTGTCTCACGATGGTCTAAACTAGCTGACGTTCCCTATTGATGGGTGAACAATCCAACACTTCCCCTTCCATGGAGAATCTTTCATCGTGGCGGGTCAGTCGGTGGAAATGGGTGATGCAATTACAAGGTGGAGAATCAAACCTTAGTTCAGGTAGACAACCAACTGAGCTACTAAGATTCCCCTTATTGTCACTATTTTTTTGATTGGGGTAGGGGAAGGGGAAATGGGGAGAGGGGATCAAACTTTCACCAATAAGGCGAAAGTTCAGGTAGCCAACCAACTAAGCTATTAAGATTCACCTCATTGTCACTTTATTCATTTCGCCTTCCACGTTCCTTTCTTTGATTTTCTTGATAGTAGAACTAATGTATCAATTTTTAACTTGTTATTGATTCTCTAGTTGATAGTTTCCGTTTCAATATTGAGCAAATCTTGCTTTGTTACAACAATAAGAATGAATGTCTATATTTCCTTAGAGAATGTGTGTGTTCCCGCTGTTAGAATTGAGTATTTGAGTGCCCACCCACCCCAAAATCCGAGGTACCTCAGACTTGTATGTTGTATCTGACTATCTGTCCTCGTTAATTTGATAGTCAATATTTTGGAAGATTCAAGGTAGTTCAACTTCTTACTGGAATTGTTATCTGTACTTTTGTCGTAGATCATTCGTAGAATGAATTGAAGTAGACCTCACGAATTACTTTAACAAGTCCCTTCTCCAATCGAATAGTTAATCATCAATCCCAACACTGAGCATGGGGATTTAGGAGTTCTCAGTTAGATTTGATTTTTTATTATGAAGACTGTTAAGTTATCTAGGCATTTATTTTAGAAGTCTTCTAGTTGCTGCAGGACAATACTTTTGAGGTTCTTTGAGATAATTGAAACAGAAGTTGGGTTAAGGTGGAAATAACTCCCTTGATAAGGTTATACTGTATAGCAACAAACATAAAAACAGCTACACCTTAATCCCAAAATAATTGAGAACTTTTGAGGAAGTGTGGCTGCTGGTATTCGTGCGCAGGTCTTTACGGCCAGAACTTGGAATTCTACAGAACATGTTGAAAATAGAGACGCAACAAGAGGACTCCCCCAGGGTCACTATCCTAGTACTAGCCTCTCCCAAAAGCACTTTTAACTTAATAATTCTGATGGGATCTGGTGGATCTCATCTATGGTTTATCACTTTACCCAAAGAAGGTTAGATAGTTTAGCATTTGCTGCTCATTTAATGAAGTAGGGAAGGTTTAGTTGTCGGATTTCCGGGATAGGGAGTAAGACGTTTTTTTTTCATCATGTTGGAATTTATAGTCTGTTATAATCCTTAGGAAAAGAGATATTGACTGGTTGTCTGGTGATTGGTTTAAGTTTCTAAGTGAGTACCTGCATGTGGGTTTACTCTCACTCTTTTCCCCCTTTGCTCCTTAGATAAGATGTTAATTGATATCAACCCAGACTTTAGCTTAGGGGTAAGATTGCAACATGTGATGTGTGGTTTAGGCGCATGTCATAGGTTCGAACCATCTTACGAATAAAAGCATGGTATTTAAGTGGAGAAGAATAGAGGGGCTATCTCACTGAGTTTTGAACTGTGCGTCAATGCCTCTTGGGGAATTTCTTAGTTGTAAAAAGAAATGTAATTGCGTTCTTCCGTCTTGCATGTGATCATCAATTAGTTTTCAAAAGAAACTAAGTAAAAGATAAATACTCTAAAGGGGTATTCTGTTACATTACAAATTAGCCACGAGGTTATGGGGGGATATCTTCGGATGGTTTGGCGTTACTTGGGTGATGCCAAGATCTGTGAAGGAGTTATTGTTCAGTTGGAGGAGAGGAGCTAGAGGAAAAAGGCAAAAGGCGTGGAATGTTACTCCTCTTGCTTTAATGTGGGTCATTTGGAAAGAGAGAAATAGGAGAGCTTTTGAAGGGGTGGAGATGAGCTTTGCTCATTTGGGAAGTAGACAGTAGTCCGATCCCTTATTTTCTTTTGGTGCACCCATGTAGTTCCTGTTTGTATAGAGTATTGGGTGTCTTTTGGAGAACCATTTTTCATTTTATTGGTATACGGTATACCCCTTGTATACGGCTAAGATGGCCTTGTTATTATCAATGAAATCTTTTACTTGATATAAATTTTTTTTTTAAAGATAATGCTTTCTGTTTGTTGGTTGTCGGTAGCCTGTGTAAGTTGGTTTCTAGCTAGTATTAGCAAAATGTTTGATTCTTAATCCCCTTCAATTTGTATAAAATTTTCTTCTACTCTGTACTGTGATCTTTTTGTGATGTAGAAGTTTATTGATATATATCCTTTATAAGCAAGCTAGTGGTTCTTAAAGCAGTTATGATTGGGACATTTTGAAGTTCTAAATTCAGTTTGTTTTGCAATTTTTTCAACGGATATGTGATTTTGCAGGAAGAGATCTCTACGTTGAATGAAAAAGTGACACGGTTGCAAGATCTGGTAAGCAGTTTCTGCACTTTTTTTCATAGTCTGTCTCTCGTGGGGAAATCTTTATGCTACAGCTTATTATAATTTGGTGATACATAGCGATTTGTCCTCCTTCCAACTGAATGAAAACACTTTTTCACTATTTAGAATGGAAAACCTGATCCCAGTTATCAATTCTTGCAATTAGGTTCAACTATCTTTTTATCTTGTATGAAGAGTACTCCTGTTAGGGTCCAACAGGAAGGAACTCATTCGGGTAGAGGTAGTTGGGGACAGAAACAATGAAGATAGAGGTGGTGTGGGTAATCATATTGTTTCATTAAGAAAAAAGATAGCGATGGTGTGGGCAATAGGTTTGGCAACAGTAATGGTGGATGTGGTGGAGGGCAGGTGGAAGGAATAGATGGGCGGTCTGTCTGTGTTCTGGCAGGTTTGGGCTGCGGTGACCAATGTCACTTTTAGGGCTTGGTAGGTCTTCTTCAGAGAAGAGCATATATGAACATCACTTGTTTTGGCAAAGTCGTCTCATTTTCTATTGTTTGTTGTTATTGCTTTCAAAACTCAATAGGGTTTAATTTTAGCTCTTTATTCTTCATCATGATTTAATTGCTGGCGTTGTTTCCATTTATGGTCTTTGTGGTATTGTAGCTGCAAGAGTTGAAGAATGGTCGAATTATATCAAGTGAAAATCCTAATTTCAGTCGCAGTGGTGGTGATGCGGGGAAGAAAATGAATTTCGTAGATGATCCCGTTGATGCACAGCGAAGAGAAAAAGTGAAAGATGCTATGCGTCATGCCTGGAGTTCATATGAAAAATATGCATGGGGCCACGATGAACTTCAGGTAGGGTTGTTGCTTCTAATAAGTTTTTTTTTTTTTTGTACAAAGATTACCTTTGCTCCATTGTATTTAGTCATTTAGCAGTCATATCTTTGGCAGAGGCATCTCAGTAGGGCGTTTAAATGGTTTGCCTGTTGATTGATGTTCTTCTATTTTCTTTTCCTACTATTTAAAGTTTCGAGTGATAGTAAACAATTTGTATCCTTTACCTTTAAGCTGACCATTTAAACTGCGAGTCTTCATATTTTTCTCATCCTTCAGTATTTCATCAGAAGATGTTGAATCAAGTTTCTTTTTCTTTTTTGCTTCATCCCAAATCGTAGAATAGTTTAGGTTCTGAAATGTAATTTCATCATTTTTGGTGTATGTTTTATTGATCAAGACTTTTTTGGAGTATGTTTTAGGTTTTATTTGGCTACAAGTTGAGGAATAAGCTATACCTACCTAGATATCTATCTTATTTAAGTTAGTTCTTTCATTTATACTAAATAATATATTTTACTCAAGATTACTGATAAAAAAATATTTGTCTTCAAGGGATTCTAAAATGTGTCCAAAAAGGAGTGGATTCTAAAATGTGTCCAAAAAGGAGTTACCTCAAAATTTAAATATGTAAAAAGTGAAGTCTCAAATATGAACAATATCTTGTACTGAAGATTACTGGTTAAAAAAAGGTTTTGTACTCGAGGGTTTCTAAAATGCATCCAAAAAGGAGTTACCTCAAAAATTAGATATGTAAAAAGTAAAGTTTATTACTCCTACTTCACAATTTTTCTCTAAATACTCTCACTTGACATGGATGGTGAAATTTCGGTCATTCCAAAGTGAGTACCTCTTTAGCTAGAAATCTTTTGTCTTTTCTTTACTTTAAGTTTTTCTTTTTGTGATTCATCTAATGGAAAATTCTATGATCTGCTTTTCACTTTGTAATATCTCATTTACCCTTATGTCCACTCTTTGAGTAAACATGACGAAGTGATATATTATTGTTTCTCCCTTCACTTCAGTTATTTCTTTTTTGTTCTGCTTTGCCTTGAGCCGAGGGTCTATCGAAGACAGCCTCTCTACCTCCCAAGGTAGGGGTAAGGTTTCGTATATACTCTACCCTCCCCAGATCCCTCTTGTGGGATAACACTGTGTATGTTGTTGTTGTTGTTGTTGTTGCATCTCAAGAATCCTTTCATGTCAAAGTACGGTGGAACAGTAGAAATTATCTTGATGTGGGAAGATTATTCATACAGTTAGATTCTCGAGACGTTCATCAAGAATTTTAACTATCCTTGGTAATGGAGATAACACACTGAACTTGTAAGATCTTTTTATGTTAGAACTTTGAGGGAGGAGCATTTGGTGCAATCAAAATTGAAAACGTCAATCTTCTGCATTTAACTTCTCTGTGAAATATTAAACAATCATTTATGTAGAAAGTAATTAAGCACTTGCAATAAGTATTTTGTTGCACAAGATATTTCTTGTTCTTCTTAAAAGGCCTCTGAGGTAAAATCTTGGGGAAGTTTGTTTATGATTAGGGTATTTAGGGCTCTGCTTCTGAGCAATAATAGCTTTATGCTGAACAAATCTTTTTCTTGATGGAATGGCTAGCTTCATATATGATTTTGTTCGACTCTCTACTTCCCTTTATTTGTCTTCATTTTACTGAACATTTGATTTAAGAAAAAATTCACCCAGAAGTTTATGCCTGTTAGCTTTTCAAAATTTTCCTGAAGTACCCTTAGAGGAGGACTTAGGCGGTCGAATTTACGAAGAGACAGGGGATCTATGTGGAATTAATTCTCATTGACCTTTTATGGAGATATGTTATTTTATGACAATGAGAAAGAAAGTGAAGTGTGGCAGATAATTCCCCTTTTTACTTATAATTCAATTTAAATCTAAGAGGCTGATAAATTTCCTTGATACTTTTCGATCTGCTTCTACTATATGCTTGTGGTACTTTAGATATTATATCCTCTGTTTGACATGGGCCTGCAACAATTTGATTGTCATACTAAACTTTTGCAATGCCAGCCACAAACAAAGAAAGGTGTTGACAGTTTTGGTGGTCTTGGTGCAACATTAATCGATTCTCTTGACACACTATATATCATGGGTTTGGATAAGCAGTTTCAGAGAGCTAGAGAGTGAGTTTATTATTTTCTTGCTTCTAAAAGCCTTGAGTTTATCTTGCTTATCCTAGATTGAAGCTTTATTTATGTGAATACCAGCTTTGTGTATGTGGACATCCCATCTTCTACTTTATCTTATTTGGTGGTGATCCTCCTCTGCACACAATATTCATGGTTGTGTTTGGCAATATTACTCATGGTCTTTTTTTTTTTTTTTTTTGGTTTTGAATTGGGGTTTGGGGAAGGGAAAATGGGGAAGGGGATTACAAGGTGGGGAATTGAACCCTCACCAACAAGGTGAAAATTCAGGTAGCCAACCAACTCAGCTACTAATATTCCTCTTACTCATGGTCTCTGTTTTGTCCTAAAGAAGAAAATGAATTGTTAAAAATTTATTTAAATTTGAAAGTGAATCACCAGAATCAAGTAATGATGTATGCGATACAGCTAAATGCATCTTGAGTTCGTAATATCTTTTATACTTGTTGAGTTGTTGTCATCTCTCCGATTAAAACATGCAGTTATCCAACCTGCCACCTCCTCAACACCCAATGTCCCCAAAGTCCTCACCCAGAGAGAGACTGATTAGAGTTCTGTGTTTCCTTGGATTATGCATATTATGTGAGGCATCTTGACTTTCCAATATCATTGAAGTGTCAGTTTCATATACCTTTTATTTTTAGGTTTTAGGGTTCATGTATTACTTTCTTTTATCTATGAAACAATATTGCCAAGTGGAAGACATTTGTGACTTTCCATATTTTTGTGCTTCACGTAAGAGTTTATTGCTTGTGCTAACAAGGAACTGATGGCAGGTGGGTTGCAAACTCCCTGGATTTCAACAAGGATTATGATGCCAGTGTTTTTGAGACAACCATAAGGTTGCTTTATAAGGTTTAATATGCTTTTGTAATGAGTTAACTTAGATTTCTGACACCACCTATCGGCTTTGATGATTTGTTTCTGTGTGCTTCACTGATTAAATTCTATGTAATTCAACAACAGAGTTGTTGGTGGACTTCTTAGTGCGTATGATCTCTCTGGAGATAAGCTTTTCCTAGATAAGGCTCAAGACATTGCTGACAGACTGTTGCCTGCATGGAATACACCCACTGGCATCCCTTACAACATTATCAACTTGTCACATGGGAATCCACATAATCATAGGTGGACTGCGGTAATAAAGAACTCTACCAAATTCAAGTTGATTTTCCCTGTAGTATAGCTCAAGTATCTCATTCTGGGGATTATTCTAAATTTTATTTGACAAGTCATTTGATGCTTTACCCTGCACCCATCGTCCACGAAGAGCATGGAGGGGATCCCAGCTTGGGAGAAGAGTATTCAAAAGGGGAACTGCTTGAACGAAGAATCGTGCGTTACCTTGAGAAATTCTCCAATTTTCTTAAAATATATTGAAGCTTCTTATGATCCACCCCTTGTTATCTCTCTCTTTACCGCATCCCATTGTCATTTCTCCCAACTGACTCCAGATTGCTGGGAGAAACATGGTGGCTGCAACCTAGCAATTTGCAGTTCTCTAAGAAACTGTCCCATGTATTTTCGACTTGTTTATGCAGCCTGTCATCTTTTAATGATGTCAATAACAACAACTGCATAGCACCCAAGGGTGTGGCCTACTGGTCAATGAAGTGGGTTTCAAACCTGAGGTCTCAGGTTCGAACCCCAGCAGAGACAAAAAAACACTAGGTGGTTCTTCCCATATATCCTAGCCTTGGTGGACAGAGTTACCTGGTATCTGTTGCTGGTGGGAGGTGACAGGTATCCCGTGGATTTAGTCGAGGTGTGCGAAAGCTGGCACGGACACCACGGTTATCAAAAAATAAAATAACAACAACTGCATACCCAGTGTAGTCCCACAAGTGGGGTTTGGGGAGGATAAGATTTACTCAGACCTTACACGTACCTTTTGCGGGGTGGAGAGGCTGTTTCCGATAGATCCTCGGCTCAAAAGAGAAGATATTTGTGGGGTAGAGAGGCTGTTTTAACGATGTCCTTCTGCTGAAATTTCTCCAGTGTGAATCCGACTCTCTTCTTCTTAACTGCTGTTTATTTCTTTTCTTTGGGGGATATTGGGGAGCTGCAGGGTGAGGGTGTTGTGCATTCACTGGGAGAACTCGTTTCTTTGCTCTTTTTTTTGGACAGAGTCCTCTTTGCATACCAATGACTATCTTTGGCAATCTGAATATTTTAGGCTCTGGCATGTAATGTATAATTTGCAATGCACAAACACATTTATATAGTGATTTCGGGAGTTCTAGTGTACATTTGCTGAAACTATCGTGCTCCCTGTTCTCAGGGTCATAGTATCCTGGCAGATTCTGCCTCTGAGCAGCTTGAATTTATTGCTCTTTCACAAAGGACAGGAGACCCGAAGTATCAACAAAAGGTATTCCCCAATAGTTTTCAAAATATAACATCTTGATAGGTACTAAATTAAACTACAATATCAAGTGGGCACAGCAGAAAATTGATTAAGCTACACATACTCGAATCAATGTTCTGCTTGTGACCGAATTGCATAATGTTCTATTCCAGGTGGAGAAGGTTATCTTAGAACTTAGTAGAACTTTCCCAGATGATGGTTTGCTTCCAATACACATTAATCCAGAGGGAGAGGAGGTTGAGGTTGTATACTCCACTATCACGTTTGGGGCCATGGGGGACAGGTGAATGGCCTTTCATTAGCTTTTCCCATATGACTTATCTGATAATCTGAACTGGGAAAGGACTGGTATCACCATTTCCCTCTGTCCAATGGCATTTAGTTTTCCTTTGTTTCTTTTGTACATTGTAGTAAAAAATGTTGTTTCAGCTTTTATGAATATTTACTCAAGGCCTGGATACAAGGAAACAGAACAGCTGCTGTGGGACGCTACAGGTAAGAAGCTTAAGTTTAAATTTTCTTTATTTTTCCAGTGATATTATGTATAAACTAAGGTTAGGATACTTCGTCAGTCCTCAACCAAGTCTTTTGTCATGCATCATGCCCTAACAAATAGAATAGTTATTCAAATATTTACATATATAGACCAAGATGCCCAAGCAATAAAGACATGAATTAGACAGAACATGAAAAGAAAAAAGCACTATTAAGGAGAAACAACGACAACTTGCTGAAGAGTTGATGTAATTTTTATACATTAAAACAGACCTGAATTATTAGAGCTATTTATTATTAGACCATTTGATATATGTATAAATATCAGAAAATATTTATAAATAAATATTTACTCTGCTATATGTATAAATATCAGAGTAAATGTGATTAAATTTACTGCTAAGTATCTGTTCTGCTATTTTTCATGAAAATATTACTGCTATATTTAATATCATTCTGATAAATGCACAATCTCAAACCTGAGCTGCCTGTGGAGCATTAATGAAGGCATCTTTATGAACTCCCATCACTTTCTCCTGGAAGTACAAAACTTACAATCTTGATTAAGAATGGAGTACTCTTTTGGTGTTGCCTTTTCTTACTCTTGTTACATCTTCCAAGCATCACTTTAACCTAGCTCTAAAATTTCAGATATGGCAATCCTAAGTTTCAAACAGTTTTGTTTTCTTAACTTCCTTGCTGTTCAAACTAGATTAGCCAAAACTATTAAATTTAGTGGAGGATGTCCTTATGGCTTTTATCTTGATTAGCAGATGTAAGCTGTTTTGCAGAAACTAATAAGAAGACCAAAGAACTGGGGGTTTATGGCTTCAGTGCTTCTTATTGGGTTGTGTATTTCCTTTGGGAAATGCAAAGCTAGCTCCGTATGCTTTACTAGTCTGAAGTGGAGGAAGATGAAATTGGTTATTGTTTGAAAGATTTGTGTTTTAATTGCTTAGTTAGAACCAAAAGGATCAGAAATGTGGACCAAGTCAAAGTATGTCGATGCGTACAACCTTCCTGAAATTTTAAATGTGAAGGATGTTCTTTTACAAATTTTTGCAATCTCGAGCATATTAAACACAGTTCCTTCTATTTAATTTTCCAAACAGAAAAATGTGGGAGACATCAATGCAGGGTCTTTTAAGCTTGGTGCGGAGGACTTCTCCATCATCTTTTGCTTATATTAGTGAGAAGCTTGGAGATCTTGTAAAAGATAAGGTGATGTATAAGGTTCAAACGGGTAGCAGGGAGTTCTGGTCATGTGTGTTATTCTTAAATCATGTTAATACCCTTTTTTGAATTCTGTACAGATGGATGAACTTGCATGCTTTGCTCCAGGAATGTTAGCTTTAGGTTCGTCCGGTTATGGTCCTGACGAGTCTCAGAAGTTTTTATCACTGGCAGAGGAGGTATTTTGAACTTGTAGAGCACCAAACTATGGTCTGACTTAAGTTCCTTGTCAAAACCCAAAAAACTATGGTCTGACTTAAGTTCTTATCTGACCATTGGTCTCTCATGAAGTTCTGCATCAACTTTGAGCATGAGGTTGTTTAGATTAAATTGGACATTATTCTGCCGACTTTGGTTTGCTTTTGTTTATTTGGTGGCGCTACAAGTCGAAGCATAAAATAACCTATGCCATATTCTGGATTCAGATTCTTTCCAGCCACCTTTATGAATCCTAAGTTGGGCAGAGGCACATTTTGAATGTTTACCTGGTGTCATTAAACTAAGCATTTCCATTCAGCTCTTATCTGTCCAGACTTAACAATTCAACCTTCAAGCTTCCTGTTACAGATAAAAGGGTGCCTTGGAAATAAGGCACAGAGGATCCGTAGTGGGCTTAATTTATCATATAGTGACTACTTCCACTGTTGCTCTTTAGAAGAGAATGCTTGAGTAATGCTATTCTACTCCTCTTCTTGCAGCTTGCTTGGACTTGCTATAACTTCTACCAGTCAACTCCTACTAAGTTGGCAGGAGAAAACTATTTCTTTGAAAAGGGCCAGGTCGAATTTGCCACTTAGTTTATTAGCACATATTTGTCATTGCAGTTCGCTTATGCTGATAAAGTACTTGTGGTTGTTTTTCCGGTTCAATGCTTTTCAGGATATGACTGTGGGCACATCGTGGAACATTCTACGGCCAGAAACGGTGGAATCTCTGTTTTACCTCTGGCGTTTGACTGGAAACAAGACATACCAAGAGTGGGGTTGGAACATATTTCAAGCATTTGAAAAGAACTCGAGAATAGAATCTGGATATGTTGGACTTAAAGATGTAAGTACTAACTCAGATTCTTTAACTCTAATTGATGATGTTTCTGTCGATTGATTTCATCTCTTCAAATGATCTCTGTTGACCTCTATAAGTGTGATATATGCCCTTTTTTTGGATAACCGAGAAATCCCTGAGGACCAATGGTGCATGGTTCAAAAACTTGGTGGATAATGGGTCCGCCACTCTACTGGATATATGTCTTCCTTATTATTTTCCTTTCAATGTCTTGTCTTTTTTTTGTGCTCCTTTTTGAATGTTTCCTATTCTTAATGAAGACAGTGTGTTTTAATGTCATTGTTAGGAAGATGTGTCTTATGATACACACATCTTATGGTTTTAAGTGCCATAATTGGGATATACATATGCATGTTTGTGCTTTTCTATATTTAGAATGGAATTAGATGGGGCTACTAATTGGTGTTTTTCTCTCTGATGCTTTTTCCATTATCTGGCATTTATGTTTTAGCGCTTCAGATCTGAAAGGGTTCAGTGATTTTAATATATAATCCATCTATCCTGCTTAGACTTCTGTTTTCTCCTTTTTACGTCAGGCTGATGCTTTCTTATCCTTTACCCACTTCTATGGTTCTTTGTTTGCATAATCTTGACCGTTTGGCTGGTGGAATTGTACTCTACTTTATAACATGAACAATTTTCATGAGTTGAATTTATTTGTTGAGATGTAAATTTGAATCTGAATCTACTTTCTGTAGAAAACATATCAAAATGCTTAAGCAACATAGAACCTTTCTATTCAGGAGACAAGTCCTATCCTCCCTTCCATCCATTTCCAGTCCCTGGGATTTTCTGAGATTGCAAGCTTTTAATGCTGCACAAGTCTTGACAAAATTTCGAATGAGTTTCTTGGCCACTTGTCCAGTATCACTTACCTGATCCCTTCCTGTGACACCCCAGCTTAGGATTAGAAGTCCCACATCGGCATAACACAGAAGAAATGCTGGGTATATAAGTAAGAAGACCTTACTCCCTAGTGACGTGTTTTAAAGCCGTGCGGGTCTAGGCCCAGAGCGGACAATATCACTAGCGGGCTGGGCCGTTACAAATATGTGACACCCCAGCTTAGGATTAGAAGTCCCACATCGCATAACACAGAAGAGATGCTGGGTATATAAGTAAGAAGACCTTACTCCCTAGTGAAGCGTTTTAAAGCCGTGCGGGTCTAGGCCCAGAGCGGACAATATCACTAGCGGGCTGGGCCGTTACACTTCCCGAAAGCTGTTACATTTGGTGTCATTAAGCTTCTACAAACAACCACTGCCTCTACATTTCAATTTTCACGAAAGAACAATAGGAATGTGTAGCATGGCTAGGATCTGAGGTCCTATACTTGATACCAAGAAAAATGACATTTTTTAAGAATTTAGGGAATAGGGCACATTGTGTGAGAAACATTCGTAAAAATAAATTAACAATCAAATGAATTTTACCATAGGGCAGCCTGGTGTACTAAAGCTCCCGCTATGCGCAGGGTCCGGGGAAGGGCCGGACCACAATGGTCCATTGTACGCAGCCTTACCTTGCATTTCTGCCAGAGGTTGTTTCCACGGCTTGAACCCGACCTCCCGATCACATGGCAACAACTTTACCAGTTACTCCAAGGCTCCCCTTCAAATGAATTTTTCTGATTCTCCAAAATGATTTGAAAGCGGATCATCCCTTGATCCCTCACTAACTTCCAGGCATAAAGGAGTTGTGCTTGTGATTATTACCAAAATTGTTTTTCCTATTTTCAGGACTTGAGATTCAATGATAATTTTCACACCGTTTTTGCTGTTTTTTCCCAGGTTAACACTGGTGTGCAAGACAATATGATGCAGAGTTTTTTTCTCGCGGAGACTCTGAAATATCTCTATCTTCTTTACTCACCCTCTTCAATCATTTCCCTAGATGAATGGGTTTTTAACACGGAGGCTCACCCCATAAAAATTGTGACCCGGAATGATCTAGCAATGAGTTCTGGTGCTGGAAGGTCGTCAGTTGGACAGCAAAAATCATATAGGCGGCCGCGGAGCAGGAGAGAAGGCCGATGGTAATAAGTAGGTTCTCACAGGTCCTCATTAGTTTAGTTGATTCAGCATTATGGGATTCAAGTG
The DNA here is from genome assembly GCA_031232105.1 of Capsicum rhomboideum. Taxonomy (NCBI): domain Eukaryota; kingdom Viridiplantae; phylum Streptophyta; class Magnoliopsida; order Solanales; family Solanaceae; genus Capsicum; species Capsicum rhomboideum. Next base: position 13,437,908 of record CP124713.1, on the reverse strand, counting down.
CTATATTGCTTGGCACTTGTTTAACCAGATTCGCGGGATTTATTGGACTGATGCCAGAGTTGGTAGGAAATGATCTCCGCCGCTTACACGTTATGAGTATGTTAACATAGCTATTTTTAGTGTTTTTTTTTTCGTACATTCCCTTAAAACTGCCAAATGTATTCTGGTAGAGGGCATTTGGTTGTGGGTAGCTCTACATTTTAGGGGCTTGACAAGTATTTGTATATCTTACTTCATACCTTGTTATTCTTTTAAAAGTAATACAGTAGGAAAAATTTTATTTCAATTTTTGATGACCGGGTAATTTTATTCTTGAATTGGTTTGTTTGAGATTATACGAGTTTCTTCTCATACTCTTTTTCGTTTCAATTTATGTTGCGGTGTTTGGCTTGACATGAAATTTAAGAAAAAAGTTTTTTTGAAATTTATAGTCCAAAACAAATTAAGACATTTGTGTGTTTAAAATTATTTCATTAAGAGTAAAATGAGAAATTAAAAGTTAAATTATTTCTAAATAAAAAGTATTTTTTTTATAAAACAAACTAAAAAAGCTAATACACGTAAATTGATATAGAGGGAGTACCATTTCATGTTTCTCCTACCATTTTACGCTATAATTGTGTTCGGTATGCAGAAAAATATTTTTTTTAAAATATTTTTTTATTTTTCAATGACCTTTTTATTTTTAAACGGGTCAACATTCCGTCCGTATGTTAACTATTAGTCTATCTTGACCCGCCCTATTTGCCACCTATAAGCGTATCATATTCCTGCTTGCTTGACCAGCACATGCATGTACTTGTGCAATTTGAAGAGGAGGGGGGAAGGGAGGAGCAGAAAAAGGTCATTTTATCTTTTATTTATATTTTACCATGTTTTAATTTTTTTCAGTTTTTTATTTTTACATTTTTACCCCAACAACGATAAAAGTTATCTCAATAACTATAAAAATTATTGGATAACTGTGCGAAGTTATTGAACAACTGAATAGTCATTGAATGCAGTTGTCCAATAATTATGTACAGTTATTTAAAGGAATTAACCCACTAATATTACAGAACCTACTTATCCCTTTTAATTAAGTGGAAACTTGAGAGAACATTCTCAACTCATTTTTTCCGAATCCCAAATTGGGAAAAATGGAGGCGCTATAGATGCGAATTTTGCATAAACCCCCATTCCCCCCCCCCACCCCCCCCACCCCTCTAGTTTTTTCATGGCTGTGTAGAAACTGTAAAAGAAATCGTTCTCTTATCGTTATTTCTTCAAGGGTTCGAAGGTATATGCTTAATACTTTGCTAACTGCTTCAAATATTTCTGTATCGGAGCTTTTTGCTTACCTAGTCTTTGTGGTTTTTTTTGTGTTTTTTTTAATAATCGTAGTGTCCGAATCAGCTTGCGTGCACCTCAACTAATTTCACGGATATCTATCAAGGTAACTCTGTCCACCAAGACTAGAACAGATGAGAAGAATCACCTAGTGTTTTTGTTTTTGGTAGGTATTGAACCGAAACCTCACGGTGCTCAACCCACGTCATTGACCACTAGGCCACAACCTGGGTACTTGTCTTTGGATTTTTTGGCCTCAAGGGTTTCGTTATTTGTTTCTCCCTCTTTGATTAATTTTTTGGCTTTTTACATTACCTTATTTAATTCTGAGCTAAATTTTAGCTAGTAATCTGTGATGTGAGTTTTTCTCCCTTTTGGTATTTCAGTTCGTTTTCCATCTTCTCAAATCTCGTTATGTTTGAGTTGATACATTTTTCAGTTTTCATGTTTTAGTATTGTGGGGTGCTAAGTTATTCATTGTGCTACTTAGAAAAATGTAGTCCTAGAGCATATTTTATTACTACTGCATCTTTCATCTGAAAGCATGCATATGCTGGTAGTCTTCTCAATGAAAATTCTTCAGTTCTTCACTTTGTATTCAACTTTCTTGGTGTTTGTATAAGTAGATGTTTGAAGTTTAATTGCGACAGATGGATTTGACTTACAAAGATGAAGATGAAGATGATGCAATCATTGGAGCTGCAGCTGCATCCGTTTTAGCTTCTGGAGTTGCAATTATTATAAGCTTGGATTGTACTTTGGAGAAAGATAATGATAACGACATTGAGGGGTCATCCCAGGAAAAATATGTAATTGGTGAAACTTCTCAAGTCAAGACAATTAGTCGCAAAAGAAATCGTTCTTCTGATTTGCAAGATGTGATCGGTGACATATCAACAAAGATTGGAGAAGTGGCAGCAGCAATCAGTAAGATAGCTGATAACCGACTTGATGTAACAAAGTTGTACAAAGAAATTATGAAAATGGAAGGCTATAAGGAAGAGTTTTTAGGTGATGCTTTTGATTATTTGGTGCAAAGTGACACTTTGGCTAAGACATTCATGGTAAAAAATCAAAATCTCCGCAAGGTGTGGTTGGACCGATTCAAGCAACAACAATGTTTGTGAAGCTTGTATTTGCAGCCATTCCCTGAAGTATAGATGCTTAGTTAGTATGTTCAGTTGGAACTTTCTTATTTTAGATGAGTTTTTGGACTTTGTAATTAAGCTCCCTCATTCTTCATTAGATACATGTGTAGGAGCTTATTAACTATTTGTGTGTTTTGTTAGCCCTTGTTTCTTAGCTGTTGCATTCTGATTTCTTGTTGCTCTAATTCTGTTTCTTAGCTTAACATGAATCTTAAATTTGGTGACTGGCTTGTGTATTCTTGATTTGGATCGGGGGAGGGTGGGGGAAGTGAAAGAGCATAGTGAGCTATTATCCAAGACATATTTTCTACTCACTAATCGAACACTAGAAAATGTTTTTCAGCCACCAATCGTATACTAAAAAATATTTTCCACTCACCAATCGAACATGAGAAAATAAGTAAGAAATTTACTTATTTTACAAAAGTACATATATTTTAGGAAAACACTCTTCATTTCCTCCATATCGAACACACCCTATATTTCTTAAAATTTGGAAAAAGTAATCTATATATGAACTTCAAATGTTTTCAAAAGAAAGAAAAAACAACCAAATACAAACAAGCCCAAGCAGGGAATCTTAGTAGTTTAATTTAGGGGTGTATATGGTTGGGTTGGTTCAGAATTTTTAAATATCAAATTAAATTATTTGCGTCCGGCTTTTCAACCTAGGATTTTTTGGTTTTCTTTGATTTTTTCGGATAAAGTCTTTATACAAACATATACTTAATTAACTTGTGCTTCAAATATTTCTTAGTCCTATTAAGATACAATCATCTTTAGGTGTTTCTTAAAAAATTAACACAAAATATAAAATGAGTGATGACGATAAAATATTGAACAACAACAATAATAAAATCGTATAAAATAAATATTGCATATTAATACGTTATAATAAAAATAATCATAACTTAAATATATTAAGTCATGCTAAAATAAGTCTAGTAAGTAATAATTACATGAGTAAATATTAAATAGAAAAAAAAAATTTAGGTTATGTATTTATGCAAAGCTAAAGAATAGATATCCAACATTAATGTCATTCCTAGTGTTTAATTGAATATTTTTGTGAGCATTAGCATTGATTAAACTTTATTTGAGTTACTAATATCTTGGATCATTCAGAATTCTAAGTTTAAACTTGAAATAATATGTTGAAAGATAAAAACAATGAAAAAGTTTAAGAAAGATTTATAAATTACATCACTGTAAATATGTTTATGTATTAAATTTTTTAAAAATGGTATAAATATAATATCGGGTTAGTTATGTTCGGTTTGACTTTTTTAATTAAAACCAAACCAAATCAATTATAATCGGGTTTTTTTTTCTAACACCAAGTCAAACCAAACCACTACTCAATTTTCTTTTTCAGTTTGACTCGATTTACAATTTGCGGTTCGATTTTATTCACTCCTAATTTAATTAATTGACTATCTGAATTTTTACTTTGTTGATAAAGATTTAATTTTCACCCTATAATCCCTTTTCTCATTTTCCCTTTCCCTACCCCAATTTTTATTAAGAAAAAAATCGAGCCATAATAATTCATACAACCCTCTTTTGTCCTTTTTGAAATTATTATTCCTCCCAAGATGTTCTATTTAGTTGAAAATCATTAGGTTTTTAGTGACGCAAATACTATTTTTTTGAGAAAACAAAAGAACCAATTCTTTCAATCATAAGTCCAAACTCTTAGAAATTATTCGGTATGCTGGACAACCATAAATACTCTTGAAATAAAAGTTAATATTGTCTTATCCCTTATTTAGTTACTAATAAAATAAGTTATATTAGGAATAATAATTAGTATCTAAACTAGTTAGTCCTGTTAGAGGGTGAAACAATTATTCGAAATAAAATAATGAAAATAGCAAAAATATACCTGAGGCCCCTTAAAATCCTTTTTCTCTAAATAAGGTGGAGAGTATTTTTGTAAACACAAACAACTTCTTACAAAAATTGTGCAATACATATTATTTTAAATATAATAAATTAAAAGTCAATAAAAAATAATATCAAGATAACTAACTTCACATTACTTGTCTTCAAACCAAACAACCCCTTATATTAATTATGTGACATCATTTAAATGGATAATTAAAAAAAAAAACTTTTGGAACTTATTTAAAAAAACCTTAATACATTTATATGGTTATAAATTATTACTATTATTTTTTTTAAAAAAAAATGAAATTTGATTATTTCTGAATATGTAAAACTAAAGCACTTAAATAGGTAATGTGCCCCATCGAGCCAATTTTTGTTCATCTAACCAAAGGCTATTGAGTTGGTCCATTGAGACGTCGAGCGCCAACAGCCCAAACATAAGCACGACGCTTTTAGGGAATATGCCTCTTTTGCTTTTTCACTCAAAGGTGAATCTCTTGACGGAGCTTTCCGATTCTCAACAAACTCCATTTCACCTTTCTACAATGAGCTTTACAGTTCACATTCACTGTATTATCTCAAAACCCTAACGTACCAACCTACTTTTTTTTTTTTTTTTTTTACACCGTAGCGTTCGAGCCAGCTTGCAAACACCTCAACTAATTCCACGGATATCTGACCGTCAACTACTTTTTCTGCGCATTGATGCCTACTCCTCGCGTTCTCTCTGCTCTTCGCTACTATCGCCATCGTTATCAAGTCTCTTATTCCCTCTCTGCTGCTCTTGAGAAAATTGAATTTGATGCTTTTCACACTTGCACATCCGAAACCCGAGAAGAAACTAAACCTCATTTCGATACTTATAAGAAATTTCAATGTCCTTCACCGTCTCCATTTGCGTTGCGCAGTATATTCTCAGTTAATTCTTCGCGAAATGTAGTATCGTCTTCGATTTACAGAAATAGTAGTCACTTGTTGTTCAGCCGCGGTGAGTGATATTAGTCCCTGTGCTCAAATGTAGGTCAATAGATAGAGTTTTACTGTGTGTAGTGTTTTATGAAATTGGTCTTTGCAGGTTTGATTACCAGAGCTAAGAAGATACAGACGACGATAGATGTGGTGGATGATCATGGGTAACGTGTGTTGTTCTCCTCATATATGATGCTCCTTTTTGTTTTCTTTTTACACACAATTGAATAAATAAATAAATAAGTAGACTTGCTGTTTGTTAGAATCTGCAAATTTAACCTCATTATGTTGTTAGCATAACAAATTTAACCTTAAGCTGGTGAGTTATTTTCTGATCCTTTTGCTAGTCTTTTGTTAGTTCTACTAATAATGCCGGTCAGTTTGCACTTTTTGCTTACTTATGCTAAAAGGACTTATGTGTATATACAACTTGAGACCCTACAACAGGTGATAGTTTGAATTACATTTGCCACCAATACCACCCTTTTTCCTTCTTTCTTGTTCATCATTCTATATCCCTTCCATTTATCCCTATTAATTCAGGATATGGTCTTTTTGCTTGGTTTTGGAGTTCATTAGATAAAAGAAGAATTTTCTTTGGGTTGGAATACATGAATGACTAAACATGAACATCAACAACAACATACCTAGTGTATTTCCACCAAGTGGCGACTAAACATGAACATGTTGAAATATTAAAAGTAAAACAGCTAGGGAAAACATTAAGGATATCTTGTGTAGTAGCTAGGTTTTCTAAAATTAAATTGAAAAAAAGTTTTTTTAACTTTACCCACTGAAGACCTCATCTCAAGTGTGATAATCATGAGTTCTCTTTAGCCAAATTTTGGGGTCATGTGGCCAATAGGACAATAAATGATACAAGTATGTCTACTTACGTTTCGACTGGGATAGTTGATTTGTTGAGGTTATAAGAGTAACAATCCGGAGATCTCGGGTTTGAATTCTAACTACAACACATTTAAGTCTGTGTTTCTCAATGCTTCTTGAAGCCAAAAGAGAAAAAAAAAAAAAAAGCGAAAACTTTCATGGGGCTTGAAGAGAAAAAAGTGAAGTTAAAACTTGATTATTTGAATTGAAGCTTACAATTAATAGAAAATTCAAAAATAAAATAAAATACAGTTATGAATTTAATATCATGATGATCAAATTGTTATTAAGATAACTAATATCAATATCTAATCACGATTTAATCCTACTCCTCAAAGTTGAGATTTGTGTACAGATTTCAAGCATTCTCTTTGTGTTGTTATTTATAATATTATACATTACTATTTCAAAAACATTTATTTTAAGAACCGACATCTTTTTGTTTGAACGTTATTTTGAAGCGCATGACTTCACCCATGAAGTGATGGCTTCTTATTTCATATTGCTTCATCTCTTTAAGCAAAGAGAAGATGGATTTTAATAACACCGATGTATCTAAAAGTGAAAAAAATGAGAAGTGAAGCACACAATTTATGGGAAATTACGAAATATCAAACATCTATGTATTAGTACAATAAAAATTACATTACAATTAAAGTAACAAATATCCGTTGTTTTTTACAATTTATGTAACTAATTTCAGCATCACCGACCTTTCTCGTTCATATTGGTTAGGGAGCCCTCTCTGCACCACTGGGTCAAGAGTTGAGACTGGTAGGAGAAGAAAAAGAAGAACAAACAAAAAAGAACAATTTCAGCATTCAACATACAACATATTAGTCCAACTCTTGAGAGTTGAGATTCAAAGAAGCAAACAACTCTAGTTGGAATCACTTTGTGCACCATTGTTTGAAGGAAAGCTTCTTTAAAGTGCATGGCTTCACTCATGAATCAATTATCCCCTTGCTTCACATTGTTTCTTCGTTTTACCTCTCTAGCCTCCAAGAACCTCCCTCGGTACTTTTCGTACGCCTTTTCTAGGTCGATGAACATCATGTGTAGGTCACTCTTCCTCCCTATATTGTTCCACCAATCTACTAACAAGATGGATGACTTATGTAGTTGAACGTCCCGACATGAATCCGAATTGGTTCTCGGAAATAGACACGCCCCTCCTCACCTGCATCTCCACCAGCCTCTCCAAGCCTTCATAGTGTGGCTTAGCAGCTTAGTACCTCTATAGTTGTTGCAATTCTGAATGTCTCCCTTGTTCTTGTACAATGAAATCATTGTATTAAACAAATTCAGTCAGCTACTCCGCAGGCACCTTGCCTGTGCTCTTCCAAAATTCCACCAGATTCTCGCCTAGCCCGATCGCTCTTCCTCTGTGCATCCTTCGAAGCACACTCTTAACCTCCTCAACCTCTATACGCCTACAATACTCAAAACCACAACGTCTCTCGGAGTACTCCAAATCTCCCGGCACAATGAGGATGAGTTATCAGCGTCACAGTACGTTAACAGAATATTTACATTGACGAGGATGTCACGCAGCGTATTGGTGCAGGGTGGAAGAAATGGAGGCTCGTTTCGGGAGTTTTGTGAGATAAGAAGGTGCCCCTGAAGCTTAAAGGTAAGTTTTACAGAGTGGCCGTCCGCCTGGCCATGTTATATGGAGCCGAGTGTTGGCCAGTTAAAAACTCCCACACCCAAAAGTTGAAGGTAGCGGAGATGAGGATGTTGCGCGGGATGTGTGGACTTATCAGGAGTGATAAAGTTAGAAATGAGATTATTCAAGAGAAGTTGGGAGTGGCGTCGGTGGTAGATAAGATGCGGGAAGTGAGGTTGCGATGGTTCGGACATGTGGAGAGGAGGTGCACGAACGTCCCGGTACGGAGGTGTGAGAGGCTGGGTGGGGATGGTTTTAGGCGGGGTAGAGGTAGGCCGAAGAAATATTGGACGGAGGTGATTAGGCATGACATGGAGCAGTTACAGCTTACAGAGGACATGATCCTTGATAGGAAGATGTGGAGGACGCAGATTAGGGTAGAGGGTTAGTGGGTAGGAAGGTGTCCATTTTTAGCAGGGAAGAGTGTTTGCTTGTAGCTTTGATTGTTGTTTCTTAGGCAGAGTCTTGTTCGAGCTGTCTTGGTGATATTTGTGATCTTGAATAACCAGTCTATAGGGTTGATCTGTGAGTGCCTTGCTTCTTCGAGTTGCTAGCGATGTGTTACCCCTTTTGCTGTTGGTTTATGATTTTTACGATTCTTAGGATTTTTATGATTCTTATGATTTCTGATTTTATGATTGTTTATGATTTTTATGATTTTTGATTTATGATTTTTTTTTTGTGATTTTTGTGTGTTATTGTTATCGGTTCTGAGCCGGGGGTCTATTGGAAACAGCCTCTCTACTTCATCTGAGGTAGTGGTATGGATTGCATACACTTTACCCCCCCAGACCCCACCTGGTGGGAATACACTGGGTATGATGATGATGATGATGATGATTGTATATTTTGACTTGCATAAGAGAAGATTTATGCAATTGATTATCCTAAAGAATAATTACTTTTGGATTTTGGACACAACCACTATGGTACTATCTAGTATCTACTATGTTCCAAAGAGTTATCTTATTGCAAGTAATTTAATAATTTGAAGGTGTTGCTCGGGGAGGAGATAATTCCATAATCAATCAGGTGGCACTCGGTAACATTAAATGGATTTCTACATGTATGTTTAATTTGGTCTACATGTGGTTGGACATAGTAGTGGTTCACATTATGTGGTGGAAAGTGACTTGCGTCTAAATTATTAATAGTTTCTCTAGATAAAATGTTTATATCAAAACCTTGTCCTGTACAATCGTGACAACCTATGTTGATTAAAAAGGGTAGAAATTTTTTTAGTTAAAACTATGAATCTTTATATTGTGTCACCATTTAATTTCTTCTTTTCTTTATTCTCATAGCCAGCGAGCAGTCACAACAGCTTTATGGTGCAATTTTCTTGTCTTCTCCCTGAAGTTTGGGGTCTGGTTTGTCAGTTCCAGCCATGTCATGCTGGCTGAAGTTGTGCATTCACTTGCAGATTTTGCAAATCAGGTATTGCACATTTTTAAAACTCACATGGCCTGGTAATATTTCATCAATCAAACAAATCTTGATTTCTCGCTGTGTAGGCGCTTCTTGCTTATGGTTTAAGTAGCTCCAGACGTGCGCCAGATGCTATCCACCCGTAAGTCCCAATATCTTGACATTGCAGGCACCCCACCCCTCCTTTTTTAAAAAAAGTAATTCTATTGTATTTGAATAGAGCACACTTAAAATCTGTAGGTTGCATTGCAAAATGAAAATATTTGTCACTGATTTGGTGAATGTGCTGCTGTATCATACAAGATAGTTGTTTTTCAAATATACATGCCTGACCAAAGCTTTAACAACAATAAATCAAACACATTTATGAACGAAAGATCTTACACCGCCTGTAGGGGAAAAGTTTCTTTTTATCTGGTGACATGTGTTTCCGACGCTTAGAGGCTGATGACCTTGTTGAACTTATTTTTATCATTGCAGATACGGCTACTCCAAGGAAAGATTTGTCTGGTCTTTGATATCTGCTGTTGGTATCTTTTGTCTTGGATGTGGTGCTACTATAGTTCATGGAGTACAAAACTTGTGGACTTCTGAGGTACTTTAATTGAAATACAGTGATCCATCATCTGTTGTTGAATACCATACTTTCACATCAACCCGAACTGTATTCTTCATATGTATTTGTTACAGCAACCTGCAAATATTGGATATGCAGCACTGGTGATTGGTGGCTCATTCATTATAGAGGGTATGAATTCTTCTCTAATAAGTACAAGTAGCTAGAATGTTTGTTCCTTTTATGTTTTTTACCCCTTATCTCACTCTACATATTCTTTCCGGACCCTGGATTTCTTTTAGGTATTTCTCTCGTTGTGGCTATACAAGCTGTCAGAAAAGGAGCTGCTGCTGAAGGAATGACAGTGAGAGATTACATTTGGCGTGGTCATGATCCTACAGCTGTAGCTGTCATGACGGAGGTGACCAACATGCTTTCTTGAGCTCCTACGCATAATCTCTTTGTCAGTGATGTGTAATGTGATGTTCAATTTGTAGGATGGTGCTGCAGTTACTGGCCTAGCCATTGCTGCTGCATCACTGGTTGCTGTAAATGCCACTGGAAATCCAATTTATGATCCCATTGGTTCCATTATAGTGGGCAACCTTCTAGGAATGGTATGTGATGCTAAACCTTAAACTTGCCCTGAAATTTAGGCATTGTAATCTATATGTATTTTTCAGTGTGTCAGCATTATTCAAAAATTCGAGTTCATGAATGAAATGATGATATCCTACATGTATGAAATGTTGATTTCTTAAAAAATCAAGTTCATGAATGAGATAAAATATTGAGTATTAGAATGAAATGGATCAAAATGCAGCTGGATAGATATTGATTATTCATATAGCCTATTCTAGCTAGATAGGGATCAAGTGGGTGTTGTTCTTAGCTCTTGTATCTTAATTCTGAAGTTAAGACTGGCGTTGAAGTAACTTGGGGAAATGTGAATTTATAGGAGATGCCGATTGAGAAAAGTGAAATTTGAAGACTCATCTCACTAAATGCTTTCCAGTGTTAGTGATGCATTTTATGTGATCTTGTTGTGATTGGTACGACAACTGATGACGTGGATGACTAAACTTGGTTGTCAGTAATAAGTGTCTGATGCCTTTACATTTTCCACCACCTCTTTTGGAGCAGGAGAGGATGGAGGGAGCATGTTCTTTGCCTGTCATCTCAAACTTAAGTTTTGAAAAAGGGGAGGATTATTATGTAACAGTGCAATTTGAAATGCAGGTTGCTATATTTCTGATTCAGAGAAATCGCCATGCTTTGATTGGTAGAGCAATTGATCACCATGACATGGACAGAGTTCTTCAGTTCCTGAAAAATGATCCAGTATGTTGTTTCTGAATAGATCTTCTCTGCTATCCTCTTTGCCTAACTAAACCATCCAAACTGTATGTGCTACAGGTTGTTGATTCCATTTATGATTGCAAAAGTGAGGTGATTGGACCTGGGTTCTTTAGGTTTAAGGCTGAGATAGGTGATGGATCTGGTTCTTCGTTTCTATTCTTCAGTTTCTTTAAGGTACACCTTCTAATATGTTGTTTTATATTGCAGACTTCAATGGTGTAGTGCTGGTACAAAACTATCTAGAGAGAGCTGGACGTGAAGAGTGGGCTAAACAGGTTATTACTTTCGCATGCAAACTTCTTAATTCTTCCACCACACCACCCCTCATTGGGGTTAGGGAGGAAAAAATGCTTCCCTTTTTTGCATTTCAGTAGCTGACAACATCAATGGATTGAACTCATTCATCTTTTCTAAAATATAAGACATTTGATACTTCTTTACCATGCCAATCTGGTGTCAAGTCTTCGGCGCTATGTTGGTATTTTTCAAGATGATTTCCTTAGGAAGATGTAATAAATAATGTACATAAATTCTTTGAATACAATAATATATAGGATAAAAACAAATTGAAAAACAAATGAGGGTACCAGGGGATCTGACGTGTATTATGAAAGATAGTGATTCATCATATAAATTTGAAATACTAACATGTTCGTTTGTAACACACATGCATTAGTCTGTCCTGGTTTGTGTAAAATTCTTTGAGTTGGCATGGTTGATTTGACTTGCATAGTTTATCGGTAGTTGCGGAACGATTTGAAGTTTTGGAGATGCTGTGTATTGAAAAGTAAAATCATGATTAAAATTTAACTATTAGATTAGTTTTAAGTTAGTTTATTGGTAGTTGTATAACAATTTGAAGTTTTGGAGAACCTTCTCAAACAAAATTGAAATTCTGGAGAAGCTGGTGCAGTTAAAAACAAAGTCATGATTGAAATTTTAAATATTAGATGAGTTTTAAGTTTTGAAACTTGCAGAACTGCTGTTGGATATTATTATCTAAAAGAAATATGTTGAATATTTTGGGACATCCTAATATAAAAAGATATGAAATTATTTTTTATAAAAGAAGATGGATGAGAAGTGCTAATTGTATGTTTCTGAATCATGTCTGTGTTTGTGCTTCATAGTTCAAGCAACGGCCTCCTGTACCCTCAACTGTTCATCTTTCCTTTCAGTTTCTAACTTACAGTTGATCAACATCAGCAAGATTCTTTAAAGCCTACTCACCTAGAGGGCCAGTCGTATCCTTTTATGTAGTCATGTGATTACCACTTACCAGATAAAAGAGCACATCTTTTCTTAACTACATGATTTTGGCTCAAACATCTATTTCACTCTGTATTTGTGGTATCTGCTGCAACTCTGCTAAGCTGACCTAGCATGTGACTGATATTATGGATGAATTTTCTTCCATTCATCACAAACTTTTTGCTTTAAATTGTTTGTTTAGGTCCAAGAAAATCTGAACTATTTGATTATACCTGTGCAGCATAGAGTTTCACCGAGATGTTTAATAAACACACATGTATAACAAATAGAGTTCCAACCATATGCTACCAGCTACAGGTTTAGCAATTAATCTTGCAGAGGATTTTACTTTGAGATTGTATCTGTTATTGACATGGATACCTGGATAGAGCAAAGATCTTTTGCTTCATTGATGTAGGACAATCTGCAAATTTCTCGACCTTACTTTTTTGCCTTTTTGTTGAAGTGATGTGATATCTGCTTGGCACATTGTTCATTTCTTGCTAATACATTATTGAAGCTCGGTTACCTCATTTCTCTTTAATTTTGCCGAACATTGATGGCATATTTCTTGAATCATCATAACTTCAGCTTGAAATATGAAGACCATAAATATTTATTTCACATTCTTCTTCAGCCTTGGGGCCATGTTGTCTACAAGCATTATTTATATATAACAGCCAGTTATTTTCTTTTTTCAAATTTAGTTTCGGGAGGCTTCAAAGGAGAAGGATGATGCAGCATTACTGAAACTGATGTCAATTTATGGTATGGCTAACTTTGAAAGTATGATTGTAAATTGAACCTGCTACATGCTATGAAACTCTTTTCTTTCTTGGCAGGTGAAGAAGTTGTCACAGCACTAGGGAGTGAAGTTGATCGACTAGAAAAGGAAATCCAGGAAATAGTTCCAGGCATCAGGCATGTGGACATTGAGGCCCATAATCCTATTGGACCATCCCCATGAGTATATAACTTAATAAATACTGAGCTATGCATAATTTTTTGTTCAAATTATAACAAAATGGGATGCACAATTGATGAATTATGGGAATATCATTAAGGTTGGATGTTCCCAAGGAAGCTTTCTCTACATTGACAGCTGCGTAGAACTTGTTTGAAGATTTTATCATTTCAGTGTAGGGGATAATGATCCTCTGCTCGTCTTTTTTCTTGTGAGTGTACAAAAGCAGCTTTTAATCATTTCCAGCGATGGTTGTGCAAGTGGAAAGCAACTCAGTGACGTATGAAGGGCGCCTTGGGAGAGATTTGATACCCCATTATAAGCAGCTTAAAGAATGGTTCCAGGTTTATTACTCTCAACTCAAAAGTATTATCGTGTAATGTATGAACATTAGAGAGTCATCAGATGTCTGATGACAATTCAAAAAAGATATATTGAGCCTTCCACTATGGATGGTTAAGATTGTCTAGTGATAAGAGCGCAATGTGTGACATGTGGGTTAGATGCATGTATGGGTCTGTACCCTGCTGACAAACGCCTTGTATTTTAGTGGAGGAGAATGGTGAAATTACAAGGGTCATTATTCACTAGTTTCGGACCATGGTGCACTTGTACTCTGAAATTTCTCTATTGTCAAAAAAATTATGGATGTTGGTTCAGAGCTTTACGGTTTCTCCTATTTCCTCTTTAAACATGTGTTGAATTGTATTCCTTTGCGCAAACTGCTTACTGGTACTAATATTTATCATCAAAGGAGGTCTATAGTCATTCCTTTTAATTTATTTTTTCTTTTGCTATTTTTCTTTAGCTAACAAATATTTAAGTGTTTTTCCACCAAATAACTTTTTGGCATGTCGCATTTTAATATTCATATTTACCTTCGTGACACTCTATAACTAGTCCTCATTTTTCGATTTCAATTTGAATCTTGGACGCAAAGATACGTTATAGCGACAAACTTCTCTGTGTATATTTAATTGACGTACAAGAATCTTCGCATTGTGCTTTTCTTTTCCTATATACTTTTCATTCTCCTCAACGTAGGCGTTTGGCCATGAAAATAAAATATTTTGGAGTTGGAGTTGGAGTTGAAATTGGAGTTGGAGTTGTGTTTGGCCATGAAAATAAATAGTGTTCTTTTTGACTTTTTGTGAGAGAAGTAAAAGTAAAAAAAGTGAAAACAAGAAAAAGTTGTTTTCACTTTTCCGGAAATTTATTTCACTTTAGTGAAATGCATTTCATGGCCAAACACCACTACATTTCACTTTTTTCACTAAAGTGAAATTTATTTCCGGAAAAAAGTGAAAAAAATCCATGGCCAAACGGGATGTGAATCGATGAGAAAGAGAAGGGATACGTTCCTATATTTGCTACAAGACCAAATTATTTTCAGGAGTGCCGAATTTTGTTTATTTTCTCTGCAGAAGGCAAAGTTTAATGTTTGAACTTAGACATTAGTCGTAAAAGTGAAAAATACCAGAATGCCAACTGAAAGTACGAAGCCACGAGCATGACAAAATCTTAACAAAATTGAGAATATAATAACTGGAAATCGTAGTGCTGGAGAAGACATAAGACTTGAGATAGTCATTGGAGTCATTGGAGCTTGTCTATGGTAGAGCGTAAATTGAAGGTCATAATAGTTTACCTAATTGCACTATTTAAAAACGAATACTCCATCGATTGGAGTGGAGTTGACAATAATCATAATAAAAATTTTGAAGTGCCAAGAGTTCTTGTTCGAAATAACTCTGCTGACATGTAAAAGAATCTGCTCTACAAATGCTAAATTCAACATCATCCGACTATTTGGGGCTTGATCTTTTCCACCAAGACCTCTATAAATGGTAGGCTTAATTTATATGAACCAAACCTGCGTGTCTTACAAACAGAAGTGCAACGAGTACGTAGAAGAAATCCCATTTCAACCATCTGTATTAACAGAAGCCTTTCTTCACAATGAGCTAGCAGAAACATGAATAGGCGAAGTGGTTCTTCTTTGAGACATAATGGGAAATGTGATCTGTTAAGGCAGCAGAAGAGCCAGGAATATCAGCTGGAACAAGTATCTCTGTCTTTCCAGAAGCGATTCTCTTACCAGCCACATTGGCGTAAAAGAGGCCTGAGATGGCTGGTACGAAAACATCACTCTCAGAACACATGTAAAAGTCGATTACTTTCTCCAATTCAGAAGACTCTGAGTCAAGAAATTTTGCCTTTTTATCAATGGGCATTATGTTTTCCTGCAGTTATGATTTCGGAGTAAGCAAACCAAATAAGCACACATGGAAATACATGGAGACATATTCTTTTACTTCCAAAATGTTAGATCCAAGTATAGAACGAAAACACTTATCATAATCTAAAGTCTATGACAGTATAGCCAAATATTTAGAAGTGAAACATAAAACAGTAAATACAATAGTAAAGAAACCGGACCTTTGTATACGTTTTAGGGAAGAGATCTTTCAATGCATCAAGGCTGCTATCCCACCTTGATTGAGTCAGATACAGAGTCGTATCCTTGTTGAAACCAACTTTTCTCAAGAACATACCTATCTCCTCTGGACCATAGCAGCTCTTTGATTTAAGAGCACTATCTCCTTGACAACTCTTTTTCTCCAATATATCAACCCTCAGATCCACTGCAACAAACTGTCCCTTTGACTTTGTGCTCAAAGTTCTTAAACGCTCCACCATGGACTCAACTACTTCATTAACTTCTGGTTGAAGCTCTAGAGTTCCAAACATTGCCATACATGCAATTGAGTCGATGCTGCTCTTCTCTTTCATTTTTTTCATGTTTACTGAAGGAAAGTATGTTGTCAGCCTTATGTTTCCCTTAGATGTGAAAACTGGCTCAATGTTTTCAGCAATATAATCTTCAGAAACCCTATTTGGAACCTTCACGACAGCAAGATTTCTTGCTGAGACTTCAGCAGGCTGAGTTTTTGCTACTTTGACCACCCCATCTAGGCTTCTCACGAAGTGTTCAACATCATAGATGTCTTCAAAGTTCCTGAAAGTCACAACAAGCCTTCATGAATCTTCAAAGTGTGGACCTGGAAGATATGAGTTCTAAAAAAGGATAAAATTTACAGATGATCAGCAGTACTAAAAAGCCTTAGGTTTTGAAAGAGATCTTCAAATATTCAGCAAACTTAATATAATACCAACTTTTCCTCTATAATTTCCAGCTCCCAAAGGGTACAATTCCGCAGAAAGAAACTTCAACTAGGAAATGGCTCATGAAGGTCATATCTTGTCAGCCACAAAACTCAAATCTCCGGAGTTACCGGAGGAAAAAGTGTAGAAAAGTATGAAGTGTCTGCTAGGGCATTAAACACAATTAAAGGACAAGCTTGTCTAAAGAAAAGGCAACACAAATATACACATAACATATGTAATGAGAAAAATATTATGATAAGTACAAATTATTATCATATGAACCAAAGAATTGAAAATTTGCAATTAATTGAAAGAGAGTTTGTGGGCATTGAGGTGTGCTTGTTGCCTGCAGTAAACTGCCAGTTAAAGCAACGCGAAGCGCTTACTCTACGCTGCTTGAGCTCAGTGATTAAGCATGCCTGGTGTGGGGCCTTTAACAACACTGCTCCAAATTCACAAAAGAGAAAAGTAGTAGAGGACAGAGGAAAACTTGGCAGAGCTTCATGCCATGTGCATGATCGGTCACCTTTTTAGTGATCCTTGACGAACTCTTCCAAACTGGGACCGAAATGAAAAAAGAAATAGAGAAATACATAAGAAAATAAATAATGGAGATTCTGCCCATAGAAATACGTGCAGTATCATGGCGCATGAGTGAGAGTCTAGTTCAATCTGGGTAAATCAGGCATAAGAAATACCATGTGAAGGGTTTATACAGAAAGAATAATTCAAGTAACCTCTATCAATGTCAAAAGAAATACACATTAAATTCCTTAAATAATTCTCATTTGAAAAAACACTCGAACTTTGTGAGAATGACAAGATAGGGATAACAGCATAGAGAACACTGACCTCTTATCCCCAGGTTCGCTCCCCCTGATGTCTGGGATTACAAGAGTTGCACGAAGATACCTTGCTACTATCACGGCATCAGCAATCTAACATGGCAATCGCCACAAACAAGAAGACAATAGAAGAGAAGAAAAACATAGATGCAATTCAGTTTACGTCTTAACTCATGCTGAAAACATTATATGAATCTGCAATTTGCTGACAGCATAAACATTTAGGAAAAATAATGATGGAACTGCCACATTAATGTTTGATTCTTCCATTTATAAGGAAGTAAACAGAGAAATAACCATGACATAATGAATACAGCAATATCAAGTAGTGGCTTAGACACCCCTACACAGGAGAAATAAATGCAATTCACATGTTCCAGTTGAAGTATTTGTATGCCAAGGAAGCTAGAGCACCTTATGATACAATCATTTCAGAAGCAAACAGACCAACTAAAAATGGGAGTTGGACTACTGATCTCAGACGATTATCAACACCCATGGAGTAAAAAGAAATAAAGTCTCAAGTGTAAAAGAAAACAAAAAAAGAGAAAGAAAATGGGTGTTCAATGTGATTCGTTCACTATAGCTAGTCATGCCTCGCATACTATAGATTTGTAAGGTTTTCGCAAAAACATGAAATGATTCATGTTGTGCTCCTTTTACAGTTTTCAACACTTAATTTGAGTAGGAGATAGAATGATGGTAAGCCCTACAGTTAAACGTTCCATGGATCATCCTAAACATTAGTAAAATCTGCAAAGCCAAAGCCAATAACATCATAAGCAAACTTGTAGATGCCATTTGCAGCAGACGAATGCTTGACTATAAGACAGAACCTAGAGTTTGCAGTTAGTTTGTTAAGTAAATTGATGAACTCACGATCTAACACAAGTAAGATACCTGAGAGACGTGATATTCAGGACCATTAGTGAGCGAGAAGGTAACAAATCCTTGTGATTGGTCATCTTCTTCTGTAGGGAAAATCATAGAATAAGGGATATACACAATGCTCGAGAGAAACTTAAGTAGTAAAAGATAACATTAAAAATTGAAAGTAATTAGATCACTTACGGAGAACTGGTTTAGTCCAACAAGGCTTTAGGGATGCACCATCCTTTATCCAAGGGCCAGTTTCCAGGCTCTGCTTACTGGTACTATGGATAGATATATCAGAATCCACCTTCGTCAAAAGGAAAAGGGTCAAAAAAATCAGAATTGTCTAAACAATAAAACCAAACAATTAAACAAAGAATATCGCATTATCAAATGTTGACAACATTAGACCTTGTTTTTATCTGTGCACATTTTTTACGGCGTAATCTTATAGAATCTCCAATTGTAGAAAGTAACTAGATGTATCATTTTAGTTAAGGCTAAGCCAGAAAACATGGGATCTTTCAGGAAACTATGAAGTTTTATTGGTAATGGCCGTGTAAGTTTGTTGCAACTGCCCGCTGAAAGCTGCTGAGAGTTTTCTGTTGATACAAATTACTAGAAAGTGTTTTGATATCTCATATCTGGCGAGCTTTCCAAAACAAGTTAAACACTACCTGATTAGATTCATTTCGAACAATATAGTAAAATCGAGAAGAGTCAATGGTCAAAAACACACTTATATATTCTTTGAGTTTCATACCTCAACTATCACCGACTATTCATCAAAACACATATAAACTATTAATTGTTCACTTATCCTACCTAAAAGTTCAGGTATGAAACTCAAACAATTAACAGTTTAGGCGTGTGTTGACAAATAGTTGTTGATAATTCAGGTAGTAACCTCACACATGTATGAAACTCAACAAAACCGAGATACTTTAAGTGTTTTTTTCACCCTTCACTCAATCGAGTAACACGATAATAAGATCAGCGTCAGGTAAAAATACTCCAAGAGGTAAAATCTAAAGCGGCAGCAGGAGCAGCAGCAGCAGGAGGACAAGTGGCTAAACAAAACCAAAAAAGTTAAAACAACAACAACAAGTGTAATAATGCAGTTGGAAAATTCCACCTAATGAATATGTACAAATCCATCAGAACAACCAGAAAACGAGTACAGAGATTGTTGAAAGGGAGGAATTACAGGAAGGGAATAAAAGTGGTCCCTCATGATCATGTTGCCAAGCATTACAAACATAGTAACAGTAAGTACACCAGCCACAATTTGTCTCGGATCCACAGCCATTTCTCACCGATCCACAAATCGACAGCCAAAAAATTCTCTCACACACACTCTGTGCACAAGGAGAAGGTTCAAGGTGCACACTGTGCAATGAGCAACATGTAGCAGCAACTTACGGTAGAAATGTGAATTATGATACAGAGTTTATATCAAATGCATGATTTGCAAGCAAATAAAACTAGAAATCCGGCGGGACAAATCAGTATTAGCAGCAAGTGTAGTAGTGTTGGTTTGTTGTAATTTTACCAAGTTGGACTAATAAATACAGTAATAATTAGGGCCAAATGGGATAAGAACAGACTGACAGAGTGGCGCTCCCACTTTTTTATTTTTGTTTTGAGGTACAATTTTTATGCCACCGACACTTGTTTTGAAAACGATTCAGCGCCTAAACACTACGCCGTTATCTCCCCGACCTAACTTAGTGATAAACCAGTTAGCCAAATTTCTAAAATTTAAAAGTTTTTTTTAAAATACTTCTCAAAAAGTATAAATAATTTATGTTTGATCAATGAATTTAAAAAATATTTTAAAATAGTAATTAGTATTTGATTAAACTTTTTAAAAATATTTTTAAATATTTTTTTTCCAAAATTGCTTTTCAAAAAAATATTTTTAGGAAATCTATTTTTTGTAGCTTCTGGAAATACCTTCCGCTATTCTCCAAAAGTATTCCTTGTTTTTCAAAAGTTTGATCAAATATCTCATTTTAAAAAAATATTAAGCATTTTTGAGGAAAAAAAAAGTAGTTATGAAGAAAAATAAGTTTGACCAAATAAACTATTAATCGATATAAAAATAAGCATGCTTTTTGTTCCTTTGATTTTTTTAAAATATACAGTTTTATAATGCTTTTTATTTAATTTAAGTATGTAAATATTATTCAAATTTTATTTTTTAAAAAAAAAAACTGGATCATCTTACTCTAGCATTCTAAATTGTCTTGTTTTTCTTGGTAGCTGGCATTCTAACTTGTCATTCTTCTTTAGACAAATTATTAGTAATTTCATTGTTTTAGTTTTATGTGGTATACTTTCTTTTTTAATATGTTCAGAAGAAGAATGTGATTCTTATATATATAAACATAATTCAATCTAAATTCTTATTTTATTTTTAATGATGTCGCACTCCAATATTATTGGAAACAACCTCTGGCAGAAATACAAGATAAGACTGCATATAATAGATTCTTGTGGTTGGGCCCTTCCCCGGATTCTGCGCATAGCGGGAACTTTAGTGCATCGGACTATCCTTTTTTTAAAAATAACTTTTATAGTAATACAACATTTATCGTTAATGATTTATAGTCAGAAAGGCTTATTTTAGAGTTTAGACCATGAATTTTAATTTTATATATTTTTAAAAAATAATATCTATGCCCAATAAAATAATGTCACATAAATCGGAAAAGAGTAAGTAATATTTATCTATCAATCTTTCTATTTCATAGAAGAACTAAACGGTTTGAAGTACAATGATCAAACTTTTATTTTTTCCTACAATGATCAAAACTTTATTTTGTCTCAATCTGAATATCGACTTATTAATTTTTTTAAAATAGTTTTTACATAAAATAGAACCTACAACTTGTTAAATTAAAAATATTAGAAAGTACATATGCAACAACATTTTAATAAAAATGTAATTAAACTTTTAAATTCTAATAATGTCATGTAACGTGGGATAAACAGAACAAAATCTAACCACCAGAGTTGCACGTCATCTCCAGTGTTGGATAGATGGAAATTTTAGTAATCGTACGATTGTTGTTTAGAAATTAAAATAAAGAAATAGGTTGTAAGAGACTATATGAAAGGAGAAACACACTTTCTTCATCTCAAATTGTTCAATTTTTTTTTCATACGTCTCTTATGAAAATATTAATTTAAAAGTTTCCTTTTTTCTTCTTTACCTTATTTATGTCTTAAATATAATTTCTTTTCATTAAATATTTATTTTATTGAGATGTTTTTAATCTTTATGAATAGTTACTACGAAAAAAAATAGTTTGTTGCACTAAAGCTCCCGTTATGCGCGAAATCCGGAGAAAGGCTGAACCGCAAGGATTTATTGTATACCGTCTTACCCTGCATTTTTGCTGAAGGCTATTTCTATGGTCTGAACCCTATGACCAGCCCTATGACCCTGGTCATATGACAACAATTTTATTAGTTAATCCAAGGCCCTCCCTTCCAAAATTATTGTTATTATTAAGAATAAAATTAAAATAATTAATTTTATCTTAAACTTTTAAGATAACAAATAATTTAAGATAACTACTTTTAAAAATTATGATAAACAATTTGACTATCCGTTTTTTTTTTATGGACGAAACAAAAGAGAATATAAAAGGGGAATGGAAACAAGGCAAAAGGTTGTTGAGTGAGGTTGGATTGGCTGTCTCACACAAGACTGGCGCCTAATGTCAAAGTTAGGTGTACCTTTAATTTCTAAACAAAAAAATAAATGAAGATTCAATTGGACAAAGCAAATGACTAATGACATTTTGGCCTATTACTGATAATATGGTCAGATGAATGAGGTTCTTTTTTATTTTTAAATCAAAAAGTTTCATATTCAAATTTTCATCTTTTCTGTATTAACAAAAGTATATCTTCCTTTGATGAAATCTAAAAGATCTGAATCCAAATCAATCAAATCCGTAAGTTATGAGTACCATATATTAGGCCTTGCTTACTCTAGTTTCACCCCATCAATCATTCCTTTGATGGTATAACTAAAAATGTTTCTTCTACTTATACTCTTTTCTTCTTTGCTTTAGTTTATGAGTCTATCTATGTTGGGGGGGAAAACTTCTAGCTACATTACATACTTATGATATTTGTAATTTACAAATGTGGGAAAAAAAATTCCTTTCTCAATAAGGTTACTTTGCCTATGCCTTTTCTTACCTCACCTGCTTACTTCTTTCTACAAAATCAAACCAAATCCATCTCAAATTATGAAAAATGTTATTTTCAAACAGAAGATTCTAACTATAATTCTTGTTAGATGTTCCTTTCATTCTAACCTTTTTAACTTTCTTCCAAGTTCCATTTGTTTGAAAAGTTGAAATAAAATTATTTTGAGTACCATTTTATTGCAAAAGTGAGTTTTATTGCTAAACCTTTTTTATATGCAAATAGTGAGAGAGTCCACCGTAAGGAAATGATATTCTGTACAAAAATGGATATACTTTCACTGAAAGACAAATAAGACGATTAATTTGGAACAGCTAGGACATCACAATATACAAGTCAATATAGGACGGTTTGTCATTTGTGATTTTTTTTTTCAAGTGGTAAGAAAATTGTATTTGGAACAAAGAAAGTTAATGACGAAATTCATCATCATCATTGTATTGTGTGATTTTGTTATATTTTTGTGCTACCATGCTTTGAATTCTTCTCTTTCGAGCAGAGGGTCTATCAAAAAGTATCTTTACCCCACAAAAGCTAGTGATAAGGTCTGCATGCATCCTACCCTTCTCAAACCCCACTTGTGGGATCACACTGGGTATGTTGTTGAAATTAATGACGAAACTCCTTGCAAGTTGCAAGCAATCACAATACTCCTAAATGCCCAAGTAAAGATTAGGAGCCATAAAAAGCACAAGCATCCATGGAGAAGTGGCAATAGTAAGAAATGAGCCTAGAAAAGACAGTATGTACATTTGTAAAACTTACATACAAGAGCTGGTCACAGGAAAAATAGACAACAAAAGAGTTGACACAATAAAACAGCTAACTAGCCTGATTGTGGCTGAGAAGTTAAATACTCTTTCACCATCAATATTTCACCGCATAGCTTTTTAGGCACTTGTTGTAACGCTTTTCCTTCTTGCCAGGCTTGTCCTACCATCACTCCTGGCCCGGCATGACGTAAGTATATGACTATCTCATCGTTAAATGGCCATGGATGCTCCGCTGAGATGTGAAAACACCTCAAATAGGTAAGTACTTACACAGCACTAAACGAAACAACAAAGAAAGCTCGGTAATACCCTATCAATGTCAAGGAAGAGGTTTCATGATAGTGTATTTCTTTAGTGGCAACGATTAACAATCTAATCAAGGAAGAAACCTACAGGCAGCTAGTAGATTTGGTCGCTGACAGTCAGATATGACAGTGAAAGGGAGAGGAGGTGTCTAAGGTTGACCTACACAGAAACTTCATGCATAACATTTTTATTGGTAATATTTGTGCCATAGAGAACATAGTGGGATCATAGGGTCCACGAGATTTCCCTGCCAGGAACCAAACTAGACAAGGTTTGAACAATAACTATAAATCACAAAGTGCCTATGGACAATACGTGGTTTATACGAGAAGCTGTTTATCCCTGTTAAACAAGAAGACTGAAGCCTGATGCGATAATTCTCACCTGGTTTAGGAAAACCACGAGGAAAATCAGGGAGATCCAAGATTCCATCTTTGAATTCATATGCTAAATCACAAGGCTCTTCTGTCGACATCACTTCTTTGAGTTCACTAACCGTAAAGTACAAAGGATAAAAAGAATTTGAGAGCCCAGAGAAAATTGATTCGCCTGCAAAATGTGGATGATCAGTTAGGAAAATATACTAGGCAAGTCAATCATGCAGTGATCATATCATTATTTAATCAGTGGAAAGTGTGGAACCTAATAAGCTGTGTATCATATGTTACCTGATTCTTAGATATTGTTTGTGACCATTATCAGACATATACTCCATCAGATTCATTTTATGTGTCTTAGTTTGACAGTTTGACTAAGGCACGGAATAAGAAGATTTTTGCTAAGTTGCGCGGACTCTTCACTTTCGATGCCGCACCCGTGTTGGATTCTCCAAAAATACACACCCGCTGACATTTTTGAAGAGCTCGAGCAACATAGGATTTTTGAATCTTGTGGTTTAAAACATGTCCAGTGGGATGTCGCAATTAAGGAGTTAGTACTAAATATAGAAAAGTGGCGTCCTTTTTTAAACGGCTACAACAGAAAGTAAGATACACAAATGAAAATTGGGGGAATATGATATATCTGAGATTGTTGTCTTTGTAATAATAAAGCAAAATTTCCATGCAACATAATACTCAAATTTATAAACAGACAAGTAACAAACTGCAAAAGAATTCTCAAGATACTACTCTGAGTAACAAAATGCAAAAAGTTTGAAATAAACAACTATCTTCTCTAGAGAAAATTATTCAAAAAAAAAAGTTGTTTGTGTATAGCTGAAGATAGCACTTAATGGACTTACTAACGAGTCGCCCATATGCCTTCCCATCACCAGTGCGAAATACAACCTGGCATAAAAATCAGTTCAAGAGCTCAACCATTAGCACCAAATTACCAAAGTTGAACGCCTCCAAAACTCAGTTCAAAAGACACCGGTTAAGGGGCATAACCTTTTTGAAGAAATTTAACCAGGCAATCTGCAGTGGACCTGTTCACATTTCAAAGTATCTTAAAGTCATTCACTGAATATTCAATTGAAAATGACATACACTGGTACGTTACTAACAGCTAGTAGAATACAAATTCCGTTGGAGAAGTAGGACAGGCTGCACTAAGGATATAAGGATCATATAGCACAACCATCAAACTCTTCATCCCTGACTACCCTACATCCCTACCTCTCCCCAAATCAAATACATGTACAAATGGATTTTGAATTATCAACCAAACTCCCTCTGAGTACATATGACTTTCAAAATCTGGTAACATCAAATGGCTTGAAACTTCATATGCCAAGGGCAAATAGAAGAAAGACCAGACAACCAATCTTGGCTAAACTGGACAAGATTTTATCATGATCCAATATTATTAGAAACATAAATCAGAGCACACAATAGACCCTTGTGGTCCGGCCCTTCCCCAAACCCCGCGCATAGCGGGAGCTTTAGTGGACCGGGCTGCCCCTTTATAAATCAGAGCACAAAGCAATTTGGATCATGAAATGACAAAAATCAAGATGCGAAACCTCCGCTCGTTCGGCACTTCCAAAATTCAGCAACTGTTTCACTATTTCCGGTTGCTAGCAAGCTAGATGCACTTTTCTCTACCAGTTTTGGATTATTGTACCGTGTGCCAGCTATCCCCCAAGCTTGTGATATCAACCTGCTTGAAGTTAAACTAAGGTTATGAATATTGTAACACTATCAATTGTATGGTATGTTACGTTACATAAGCTGAGTAGCTGACTGCCCATAGGATGGGTTACTTTTGAAAGAGACGAAAATCTCTTGAAGTGTGAGACGCAATGATATGTTTGAGATGTAAAGATATGTAATGAACATAGCAAGCTTTCTCGGTGGGGTGAGGAGGAGATGATCATGCTTTTGCTTATTGTTAAAGATCATCCCCACTTTAAGCAATTGTCAACATATTCATAGTAGATATTCTATGATTCTACAAGCTAATAGAATTCATAAAAGCAGAACTTTATCATAAATTTATAATAGCCATATTGCCATAGATCACAAAACACAAGGATGGTCCGAAGGGTTTAGATAGCAGGGGATGTATGGGGAGTATATCTCAAGATGTCTTAACAAATATGATCGCATATATCCCCTCCAATTTGTACAGCTAACATTTACTTTCCTCTAATCAAATGTTTCATAGAATAAACTCTCACTTCTTTCAAGAATTCAAATTTAAACCAAAATGTTATTTTCCTTATGACACTGGTCTCGCCTATAATTATAATACTATCATCTCATCTTACCACTATAGTATAAGTCAATTTATCCAATTAATCTACATACTCAGTCAAACTACATCATACAAAAGGGCAAAGGCCAAAGGGGAGTATTCTCTGCTTCACGAAGCACAAGTCATTAAATCAAGAGAAGAAAGGTGACCAAGTAACAGACAAACCTTGGGGTAAGCAAGGACAACAGCCTGTACCGCCTTTCCTCTGGAATATCGTCAATTTTCTTCCTAACCACAAGAACAACTAACAAGGTTAATGAGAAATTATGAGAGAAAAGAAATTAGGCGACTACCAAAATGGACCTTACTCTTTTCCACGAAGAATCTTATTTTTAATTACACCAACTAAAAAGATATTAACGATGAGAAAATATTACAGCATAAACAAGTGCATACACTTGAGGAGAGAACACAAGCAGAGAGCATCACACTCTGTTTGGATGTTTGTTACATATTGTTTCATATCGTATTGTATTGTGGTGTATTGTGTCGTACTGTATTGTTTTAATGAATACAATGTTTGGATAGATTTTATCATTTCCGGTTGTTACAGTGTCACACATCAACAATTTGAAGGATATTATGGGGTAGAGCTACTATAAAAAGGTAGGGTAAATGATAAAATATAGTAATTATTAAATACTAAGTAAAGATAAAATGACAAAAAAAAAAAAAACAGATGAAGATAACAACGCAATCACACCAAATTGGGACTTTCCTTCATTACCTAACGATGAATTTAACAACACTATATAATAAAATTAAGTAACAATCAAAACAAACATTGTATTTAAACTAATAACACAATACAGTACAATTCAATATAATAGCTAGCAAAGATCGAAGCAAATATGTAATGCATAAAATTTACTAATCGTCTATCAAAAGGAAGTCAGTAATAGAGGTTCACCAAAGATAGGAGGCGGGATTATAAGAAGAAGGATCCAAAGGAATAAGCTCCATGGGAGGGTCAAGGAAAGTGACTACATCCTGTTCATCCAAGTACACTATCTTTCCATTCGGTAAAACTTGGTAGGGTTTTTCATCCCACGGTGATGCAGAGCTAGAAAATGAAGACGAACTTGCTCGAACTGTGGTGCTTTGGTTTGCCAAACGCGAAATTGACAGAGACCTCAAACCGCCGGACGGAAGAGCGGAGATAAACTTTGTGGAACAGAAATGGAAAGCTGGATGTCGATTTTGGAAAGTGGTTATTTTTGGGGAGAAACAGATTGATGGCCCGCCGGGGGCAGCTGCTGCCTGAGGATACTGCATTGTGAACGCCCAGGTCTAACTGAGTGAAATGTAAACCATTGGTACTCCCACAAAAGTGCCGTTCAATACCACAATCACAACGGAAAAGGCCAAAACTACCCCTGAACTATTCGAAATAGAGCAAAAATATCCTCCGTTTGTTTTTTGGCTCAAAAATACCCCTTCATTTATTTTTTGGCTCAAAAATACCCTTTATTTTAACGGAGTGCCAAAAAGAGCCAAAACTACTCTTGAACTATCCGAAATGGATCAAAAATATCCCTCCATTTATTTTTTGACTCAAAAATATCCCTCACATTAATAGAGTGCCACCAAGCACACCACGTGAAAAAAATTGTCACATGGTTAGTCCACGTCAGTGTCCCATTTAATATCCAATCAGCCCACTTAATCATATTCCAACTTAACAGTCATTTAATATTCGTACCCGACCTATCTTAAAAAAAACCCGACCCATCCTCATAAGTAAATGGTAAAGATAGATCTATCCTTCATTTCACTTGAACTCTCCAAAAAAAAAAAATCGATGCAGACTAGGAATTCTGAGGGAAAAGAAAGCTCTTAGTACACGGGTTGATTTTTTCCCTAAGGGCATTCTTGCTCCTTCTTGTAATCGACATCTCTACTATAATGAGAAAAAAAATAAATTCAAAAGTTAAATATGACTCCACCTACAACTTTGGTTTTATTGCACGATCTAAGATATGAAGAAAAAGAGACAACTCCAATTGTGCTCAATTTTAGGGCATGTGATCATTGAGCTATGAGACTTTTTGGCGGGTAAAATTTATTAATTCCATTAGCAGGTCCCATAGGCCTATTTTCAACCTGATGTTTGGCTAGCCCATGTGATTTTTTCCCTAAGGACTTTCTTTTCCCTCAGAATTCCTAGTCTGCATAGATTTTTTTTTTTGGAGAGTTCAAGTGAAATAAAGGGTGGATCTATCTTTACCATTTACTTATGAGGACGGGTCAAATTTTTTTTAAGATGGGTCGGGTAAGGATATTAAATGGCTGTTAAGTTGGAATATGGTTAAGTGGGCTGGTTGGATATTAAATGGGATACTGACGTGAACTAGACATATGACAATTTTTTTTCACGTGGTGTGCTTGGTGACACTCCATTAATGTGAGGGGTATTTTTGAGCCAAAAAACAAATGGAGGGGTATTTTTGCTCCATTTCGGATAGTTCAGGAGTAGTTTTGGCCCTTTTTGGCACTCCGTTAAAATGAGGGGCATTTTTGAGCCAAAAAATAAATTGAGGGGTATTTTTGAGCCAAAAAACAAACGGAGGGGTATTTTTGAGCCAAAAAACAAACGGAGGGTATTTTTGCTCTATTTCAGATAGTTCAGGGGTAGTTTTGACCCTTTTCCGCAATCACAATCACACTAATGAGAATTTTTCACTTTTTTGCGGAAAATTATTTGAGTTCAGTGAAAATTGCATTATTAGCAATTTCACTTCTCTCACAAATAATAAAAAATAACTCCAATTTATATTTATGATTAATTACAACTCTAACTCCAAATTCAAATTCAAAAAGTTTTGATTTTCATGGGCAAATACCTACTTAGTTGTCGGATTTAGCTTATCTAAGTTAATTTAATTAATTTTAAAGTTAAATTAAATTAGATAACTTCATATTTTATATTTAAAATTTAAATATTTAAAAATTATAAAAAAATATTATAAGTTGTAAATTTACTTATGACAGTTTGATTTAAAAATATGTTTTAAAATATAAATTAAAATTTATATAGTTTAGAATGCTAAACATGAAAATTAATTGTTACATTTGTAACATATTACCTTATCTTATCTTCCACCCTCTTAATTGTTTTACTTGTAAATGAGCTTACAATAAAAAGAAAAAAATTAGTGTCTAAAATCTATCTTCAGATTAGAGTTTATTCGTTTGTTATACAGTCTGTTTGGCCTTTTTTTTAATTTAATAAAATGCTTATTTTTTAAAAAATAAGGTGTTTCACTAAATTTTTAAATAAAAATAAATATTTTTAGGGAGTAACAAAAATTATTTTTCACAAGCTCAAAAATTTGGTATCATGTTTAATAGAATTAATAAAAAAGGCTCAAAACTATTCTTAAATTATTCAAAATAAAATAAAAATACCTCTCTATATTTTTTTTGCGCAAAAATACCCCTCTCCAAATATTGACTCACAAATACCCCTTCTCCCGTTCAAGTATTCTCACAAATACCATATATTGATCAGAGGGTATTCAGCAGGCAGGTACTCATCTCATCCGCAACAAAACGCAGCCAGAAAGAGAAAGTGAAAGCAGGAGAGAAATGGCTTCAAACGCAGCGGCGCCATTTTGGAGATCAGCAGGGATGACTTACATAACATACTCAAACCTATGCGCCAACTTGGTCAGAAATTGCCTCAAAGAGCCTTACAAATCCGAAGCTTTGAGCCGCGAGAAGGTCCATTACTCCATCTCTAAATGGGTCGATGGCAAGCCTCAGAAACCCAGTAAGCCATCACGAAACTCAAATTTCAGATCTTCGGTTTCCCCTTTATTTTTTGTATCACTAATTGCTTTGTTACTATTCTTCGGATGCTGTTATTAGTGATGGACATTTCGTTGCAAGGAGTCGTAAATGAATTAAACTCGCAAATTGGTTGTATTCAGGTTTTTATAATTGGCTTTGTTGGATGTCTGCTGGAGTTGTTGTCGAAATTGTGTTATTAATCAATAGGAGATTTCCTCAATTCCTTGTTAGAGAAACAGTTGGATAATGTACTTATCTTATAACTAGGCAGAGAGCGACAGTTTCCTTGGTTTTGATAATTGTAGTATTTCTCTTTTAGTTTCTTGTCCTCAGATTTCCGTTACTATCTACCATCTCTTGTACTTCGATTATCACACTATTTTGTTGTAGCTATGATTCTTTTTTAGGATACTTTCTCATGCTTTTTTTTATATGCTTTTGCTTGAGCCAAGGGGTCTATTGGAAGGGTAAGGTCGTGGGATTATACTACGTATGTTGTTGTTGTTGTTTGGAAATGTCCATCCTTTTTCAGCTCTTAACATGAAAATGTTCTGATTACCAAGGAGTTGAAACGAAAATGATTTTAGTGGTTTATCCAGTTCAGTGGCTATTTTGGTGGATTATGAAAGCTTTAATCTTTCTGACTAGCAAGTGGCTATCCACTAAAACTTTGAGTGGTTGATAATTAACGTGGGCAGGCTTTGTGGTGCCGAGAATCATACTTATTTAGAATTTACAGATGATTTCTATGCTGTTTGCCTCTCTAAATTGCTCGTCTGAACTCATTCACTGCCTTCAAATATCACCCAAGTTGCGGTTGTCTAGTGTTGATAATTTGTTTGATACTGTTCACTGGCCTGACTACTATTCCTATGCTCTTTCTTGCTTATTCTCCTCCTCTTGTAAAAAGATAATCTATTCTCTCTTCTAATCGCTGCTGTAGAGTGTGCAGCCTGGTGTCATTTCATCATATCTATAAATTTGTATTCTCAACATTTTAAGATAAGATGTTTCATGACATAATTTATGTCATCTCTTTTTCCTTTTCCAAAAAAAGAAAAAAAACGGTTTCTTCTCGTTTTCCTGTTTCCATTGTACAAGGCCTGGACCATTATGACGACACCACGGGCCACTGCCAATTGATATTAATGTGCATGATTGATGTACCAAGATGCTTCTATTTGTGTTTATTTTCTTGAAACTGGTAACTTTGCTTCTATTTGTGTTTATACATGCTCTTTAATTGGAATAACTTTCACACATGTTAAAATTCATAATCAAATGAATTGTATTTGTGTCAAATAGATAAGTAGATTTTTGTGTCTCCTTTGTATCTTTAAGAAATGTCATGTCTTCATTGTCATGTGATGTATGCACCTCTGATAATATTAATTCCATATTTCTACATTCATTTGTTTTAATGGTTTGGATGAGGGGATGGGGCATGGAGGATGTTATTTGCACTATTGTTTTATCACTATTGCAGGCTTTGCTTTCTGCTTACTGATAAACATTTCTGCTGGTTTTTAACAGCCATCCGCTCAGATTCTCCTGAAGAATGAGAACAAGGTTGGATCTCAGGCATTATTTCTTCTCTCAACTGAACTTTGTACTGTCCTGGAATTATGTATGGTGCACGTCTGGTGGAGCTTGCATAAAACATTGATATGCTAATAATATAGCCGATAGACCTTGATTTATACTTGTTAGATGGAATTGTGAGAATGTTTATTTCCATTTTTTAAAGGAAACTTGTCCAGGCTATCATAATGTATCAATCCCAATGTTCACATGGTTAATTTAAATCATTGAGCCTTTGAAGACTGTCTTGGAACATAACAGAAAATAACCGTCTTGGTCATCTTAGAAAACTTGTGAGTTGCTTCCTATGTTCCAAGTTCTTATAAAAGGGTAAGAAGGAACCAGAGGGTTGAGTAGAATTGCTTTATGCTTTATCTCTTATGAGTTTGAACTGAAAACCAAAAGCTAATGAACAAATTACCAATACAACTTGCATCCCAGAATATTTTTTGAAACCACAACTTCTAACTTTAATTGCTAGGGCCATCTTAAAATTCAGTGCTTGAAGTTTGAACTCTTTTCTTTGTTCACTACTCTAATACAATGCTTTGGAAATAAGTTCGAGGCTTGATAGATTATGTTAATGCACGGACCCGAGGGCTTTGGCATCTAGTTGGAAGTGGTTTTATCAAAAGAGAATAGCGCAAAAAATTTCCAAGGTCCATTGGGCCTTTAAGCGCAACTAACATATAAAACATGCTCTTTAATGAAAAAAAGAGCAAATGTAGAAAAAAAAAGGTTTAGTCCAAGACTAATGATTATTAGCATGAGTAACAACTATATGGACAAAAAAATTGAAAAAGAATTACGAGAAAGTTAAATATCAATTGTTTTGTGTAGCCTCTTCTGGAGATGCTAACTGGTGAGGAAACACATGTCTTAGAGCCTTGATGATGACACTAAAGAGCACATTAAGCGAGGCAAAACGCTTAATATGTTTTGCGCTTCGCTTCAAGGCTTAAGCGTGCCTTTGACAACACTGGTGGAAATAGCACACCACGTGATGCAGATGCATGTCACGGCTTCGACAATACTGGTGGAAACAGCACACCACGTGATGCATGGGTTAGACTCATGTCACGGGTTCAAACTCAATGACCAACAAAAACCTAGTATTTAAGTGGAGTTGGGTAGAAGTCCGGGCCCATCATTCACCGATTTTTGAACCGTGGGCCACTGATCCTCGGGCATTTCTCTGTTATCAAAAAAAAAAGTATATGTTAATACAAGGCATGATAGATTAGGCTTTGCCTTCGCCCAACTCTTCTGACTTAGAATTAGGTTTCATCTGAGGTAGTGGTATGGATTGCATACACTTTACCCTCCCCAGACCCCACTTTTTGGGAAAATACTGGGTATGTCGTTGTTGTTGTTGTTGTTTCTCCTCATCGAAGACCTTTGTTATGACAGAAATTTTGTGCCGTAATTAATCATCAGTTAATAAGATTTCCCTATTTGATAAAGGAAGATGAGGAAGAATACAAGATAACAAGAATAGAGGAACCTGCTGATACACCAGCTATGAGGAAAAGGCCCTTAAGACTGTCTAGTATCTAGCGTGAGGCTGTCAGACGTTATTGCCATTCCATCTTTCTGTGGACAATCTGTTTCATTCCCAAAGTATTTCTGTATTACATTATTCATAAACTCTCCCTCCATCACCTTCAAGACTGCTCTTGAGATATCAGGTTCCAAAGGTGACCCTTTTGGAAATACCTGCAAGAAATTGTGGAGAAAAATAACGTAGATTGAGTAGAATAGCATGACTTCAGTTATGGAACCTTTCCAATTAAAAGATGCAGAGAGAATCTTACGAATCCAAAGCCAGTAGTCTTATAAGTCTGACCAACTTTCCAATAATATTGTATTGTTCTGATAATATAACATTTGGACTAGCCCGTTTGGCCATGAGCATTTTTCACTTTAGTGAAAATTGTAGTGTTTGGCCATAAGAATTCCAAATACTATTTGGAATTGTATTTGGAAAAGCGAAAACAAGTTTCACTTGTTTTCACCTTTTTCACTTCAACTTCTCTCACAAAAAGTCAAAAAAGAACTCCAATTTATTTTCATGGCCAAACACAACTCCAACTCCAACTCCCAATTTTTTTAGTTTTCATGGCCAAACGCCTACTAAATTGTATCGTTACATAAAATGAGACTTTTTGTTCTAACATAATAATAGATTTAACAATACGATACATTAAAATTTAAGTAACAAAACGTTGCATTTAAATTTAACAACACAATACAATACTTCCCCCTTCTCAATTTATGTGACACATTTTCCTTTTTAATCAGTCCCAAAAAAAAATTCACCATTTTAATCCTTTTAATAAAATGATTTATAGCCATAAAATGGTCCATAAATGTTTTAGATCACAAAGTTGCCATATAAATTGGGACAGAGGGAGTACAATACGATAGGTAACAACCATCCAAGGTTAGACCCATCAGATCTAGTTCTGAACCGCCGACCAAGAGTTACAAAGTTAAAATGTCTCTATATAATGGTTTCATGAACTGAATTTGCAGGTTCTGTTGTAGAGAACCCTTCATCTGCAGGGGATGCTCCTAGGCCGTCGGAAATTCTGATTCCTGGGCTTTGCAAAGGAAGATCGGGCAATACTTCAGGGGAACCTTCACTTGCTGCGAGCAGTACTGTAGTCATTTGGCTTTCTTCATTGCCTTCAGATGGCTTTTCTGACTTAGAATTAGAGTTATCTTTCTCTTCATTAAAGGCTTTTGCTATTGCTGAAAGCTTTTGCCCTATTGAACCATCAGTGGCTAAGATTCCTCTATTCTGATAAAGGAAGATGAGAAAGAATACGAGAAGAGCAGAAACTGCTGATACACCAGCTATGAGGAAAAGGCCCTTAAAACTATCTATCGTGAGACTATCAGATGTTCCATCGTTCTGTGGACAGTCTGTTTCATTCCCAGAGTATTTCTGTATTCCCTTTTTCGTAAACTCTCCTCCCTCCTTCACCTTCAAGACTGCTCTTGAGAAGTCAGGTACCAAAGGCGAGCCTTTTGGAAATACCTGCAAGAATTGTGGAGAAAAAATGAATTAGATTGAGTGAAATAGTATAAACTTCAGTCATGGAACCTTTCCAATTAAAAGATGCAAAGAGAATCTTACAAGTCCAAAGCCAGCAGTCTTGAATGTTGGACCGACCATAATGTATTTCCTGCAGTACTTGTTGAGGAAGAGTCTGAGATAAGGTAGCTCATCAATAATTGCACCAACACCTCCATTTTTACTTCCTCTTGAGAGGGCATCATTGTACTCTTCCAATGTACTATAACTTCTTAACTTGGAGCTGTCAAATTTCATGCGGTTCAAGAAGGCTTTGACAAAGGAACCTTTTTGATACCCAACATATTCTCCATTCTTAATGAGATCATTGAGGTCTTTTATAGTAGGTTGGAGCTGTTGCACTGTTAACATAGATGTTAAGCTGGCTGTATAACTTGATGTCAGCACCAGAACCACGAAAACCCACACAATTAGCACAAATCTTGTTAAGTTACTTGTTACTTTCTCTTCTGCAACAACCAGCCATATATATGATTTGTTGAGAAACAAGGAGAAGTCTTAAAATTTTGGTCTATAACTTATGCGAAGTGGATAGAAAGCAAGGACGACGAGGAGAAGCGGATGAGAAGGGGGGAGTATAAGTTAGCTAGGAAAGAGGCGAAACTAGCGGTGACAGCAGCTAAGACGGCCGCTTTCGAGCGTCTGTATGCGGCCTTAGAGGAAAAAGGTGGGGATACGAAGTTGTATAGGCTGGCCAAGGCTAGGGAGCGAAGGGGCCGTGACCTGGATCAGGTGAAGTGCATCAAGGGTGAGGATGACAGAGTGTTGATGG
Source organism: Capsicum rhomboideum (assembly GCA_031232105.1). NCBI lineage: Eukaryota > Viridiplantae > Streptophyta > Magnoliopsida > Solanales > Solanaceae > Capsicum > Capsicum rhomboideum. The sequence goes on along the minus strand of CP124713.1, from coordinate 13,402,320 downwards.
ATGTCACCCTCATTAGGCGGAGGTGGCAGTCGTATTTTCACAGACTTTTGAATGACGAGGGAGTCGAAGGTTTGGAGGACTCTGACAGGTGTCGCGACTATGGTTATTGTAGGCGTATTAAGGTGGAGGAGGTCAGGAGGGCAATTTGTAGGATGCGTAGGGGTAGGGCGATTGGGCCAGACGAGATTCCGGTGGATTTTTGGAAGAGTGCTGGTGGGGTAGGTTTGGAGTGGCTGACAAAGTTATTTAACATCATTTTTAGGACAACGAAGATGCTGGAAGCTTGGAGGTGGAGCACGATGATTCCGTTATATAAGAACAAGGGGGACATTCAGACCTGTAACAACTATAGAGGTATCAAGTTGTTAAGCCATACTATGAAGGTGTGGGAAAGGGTGATAGAGTCGAGGCTGAGGAGGGTCGTGACTATTTCGGAAAATCAATTCGGTTTCATGCCAGGTCGCTCGACTACTGAAGCCATCCATCTTGTGAGGAGATTGGTGGAGCAGTATAGGGAGAGGAAGAAGGACTTGCATATGGTGTTCATCGACCTAGAGAAGGCGTACGACAAAGTCCCCAGAGAGGTTCTGTGGAGGTGCTTAGAGGTTAGAGGGGTGCCAGTGGCGTACATTAGGTCGATTCAGGACATGTACGTTGGAGCGAAGACACGTGTAAGGACGGTAGGAGGAGATTCGGAGCACTTTCCGGTTCTGACGGGGTTGCACCAGGGGTCGACTCTTAGTCCATTCCTTTTTGCCTTGGTGATGGATGTTTTGACACGGCGGATTCAAGGAGAGGTACCTTGGTTTATGTTATTTGCGGACTATGTAGTGCTGATTGACGAGTCCTGGGGAGAAGTTAATGATAAGTTAGAGGTTTGGAGACAGACCTTAGAGTCCAAAGGGTTTAGGCTGAGCAGGACCAAGACGGAGTACTTGGAGTGTAAGTTCAGTGCTGTGACGCAGGAGGCTGACGTGGTAGTGAAGCTGGATGCCCAGACCATTCAGAAGAGGGGTAGTTTCAAGTATCTGGGATCTATGATTCAAGGGGATGGCGAGATTAACGAGGATGTCGCGCACCGTATTGGTGCAGGATGGCTGAAGTGGAGGCTAGCTTCGGGAGTTTTGTGTGATAAGAAGGTGCCTCTGAAGCTTAAGGGTAAGTTTTACAGGGTGGCCGTCCGCCCGGCTATGTTGTATGGAGCGGAGTGTTGGCCAGTTAAAAACTCCCACTTGCAAAAGTTGAAGGTAGCGGAGATGAAGATGTTGCGATGGATGTGTGGACTGACCAGGAGTGATAAGGTTAGAAACGAGATTATTCGAGAGAAGTTGGGAGTGGCTTCGGTGGAAGACAAGATGCGAGAAGGGAGGTTACGATGGTTCGGGCATGTTTCCAGGAGGTGCACGGACGCCCCAGTACGGAGGTGCGAGAGGCTGACTGTGGATGGTTTTAGGCGGGGTAGAGGTAGGCCGAAGAAATATTGGAGGGAGGTGATTAGGCAGGACATGGAGCGGCTAGAGCTTACAGAGGACATGACCCTTGATAGGAAGGTGTAGAGGGCGCGGATTAGGGTAGAGGGTTAGGGCGTAGGAAGGCGTTTGCATTAGTAGGAAGGGTGTTTGCAAGATTGTTTTGTTTGTATCTGTGCTTGTTGCTTTTTGGGCAGACTCTTGTTCGCGTGGTTTTGGTATGTTTGTGTTTCCCGAATGAATAGCATATAGTACTACGTTGTGGGTGTCGTGTTTTCTTTAGCACCTAGCCATGTGTCTCTTTTTTGTGTTTTTTTGTGTTTTCTCTGTTATGGTGATCTGTTCTGAGCCGGGGGTCTATCGGAAACAGCCTCTCTACTTCACCTGAGGTAGTGGTATGGACTGTGTACACTTTACCCTCCCCAGACCCCACCTGGTGGGATTACACTGGGTATGTTGTTGTTGTAATTTGCTTTGAGTTAGACTTACTATGAGCAAAAACAAGAGTTGAGAAGGAAAACCAGAATATCATCCCAACTTGCTTGTGTTTGGGTCCTCGAAACTCTTCGTTTGCACGATGTTCGAGTACCCAAACCACAAAACCAATGAAGATGAAGAATGCTCCAGTTGTTATCCAAAGCTCGCTCTTTAGGGGTTTCAAGAAAATCCAAGCATTCTTCCTGTCATCATCCTTTACTGGCACAACTGCAGAAATACCCGACTCCGTAAAAGGTAATGTGAAATCCACATACTTGGATCGGCTTGCTAAATTGGTCACATCACCTACAACTGCATCATATTCCTGGTTCAAGGCAAACAATGATATTGCAGTATTTATGGTTGGTCTTCCTCAACCAAACCAAAAGCAGAAAGTAAATAAGAAAGTCCAAAAGAGCATGTAAAGGTATTCCAGCCAAAGAGGTCAATTTACAATTACCTTAGAAGAGACCTTGTAATCAAGGTCATCGTAATCTTGAGAAGTGGGGCTATCTGGTATTTGAAATGGAATAAGTCGGTATGGGACCGCGTACAGCAAAAAATTGATAACTTCTATGAAGATATCTACACATAAACCAGTTGCAACTAGTGTTTGTGTTTTTGAATCTCTTTCCACTTTACTGAATTCGTCCAGCAATGCATTGACAGGAACTCCAACCCTTAAACTTTTCCCACTTGTGGGTATTTCCCAGCCTCTCGGAGCTATAGTAGATTCACCGGGCCAAATGATGGCCCCTAGTTGCTCATTAATGCTCTTAGCTGTTTTACCATTCATCTTCAGTTTATACGAAATGCCATCTTTCTCTGTCCAGAATCCAACGTTTCTCTCTCCTTTCCCAATTATATTCACAATCTCGTATGGGGACGGCTGCAATTCTCCATCAACGATGCGGAAATCACCACTTAGGCCTGTTTTTAGTGTTATGTTTTGCATAGAGTCAAGGAGCAGAGATCCCAATTCCGAGGTTCCAAGTGCATCTAACTCCGTTAAGTTCTCTCTAGTGTCTGCTTTCTTGAATTTTGGGATGGCAGTGGCACCCACCTTCTCTACTGCTTTGGCTAATGCTGTGATGCCATCATACGCCCATAGCCCGAAAACATTGAGTTCAACTGGGTCCATGTCTGGATACTCTTGACGAAATCTCCTACTCCATCTTTGTGTGAAATTGTTAAGCTCATTTGATCTCGGAACATAAGGCTTTATACCAAGAACACCTTGCATTGATGACTCAATCACTGAATGATCTACCGAGTCCAGAAGACTCGTTAGCACATCTGTGATGATCCATGCATATCCACTGCTCATCATCCCGGCTTCCTTGGCCTTGAGGAAAAGCCGTGAGGCAAGATATGGTTGCAAGTGCACAACAAACACCCTGGTCTGCTTTCTATTCAAATTGTATAACTCCTTGAGGATTTGATCATCATTGGCTGAAGGAGAAATGACACGTCTATAGGAGACTAAAGTGTTGATTTCCTGTAAGGCATCAGTCAGATGTGGAACAATTCCGGTTCCATAGGAGCTATCCTCATAGATTACTATGACCTCGCTCCAATCATATTTTTTGACAACTGCTGCAATGGCCTTAGTCTGACTGGAAGAAGGAAGTGCTCCTCTAATGAAGAAGGGGTTTTCCTTGACTGAAAGTAAAGGACTTGTTGCTGGAGAAATGATAGGGACTTTTGCTCTTCTCCCTAAGTCAATCACAAAATCAGTTTGTGTAGACATCTGTGGCCCAAAGATAGCTTGTACTTGGACATCCTTTAGCAAGTATATGGCTGCACATACTCAATCAGACTGTAAGAAATTGTATGAAGGAAAAAAAAAAGGGGGAAAAAAAGAAGAAAATTTTAGAAAAAGAGTGTCTTGTTCAAATTGGGCATGAATAACTAACTACCAGAGTATGTCTGATAGCTTGTTTGGCCAAACTTCTGGGAAGCCAAAAGTACTTATTTTAGAGACTCATGCAGCAAAGAGAGAAAAATATACTAGTTTAACAGAAGTAAATCATGAAGCTGAATTTACCAGCGGATGCTGCTTCAACATCATCTTTCTTGGAATCCCTCAAGTGAGGGACTATCCGAAGGGCACTGTGACTAGCGGTGGTATGGTAATCTTCAAGTGCTAGTAAGATACATGTGTGCGTTACTTTTGCCACATCTGTTTCCAGATCAAGAATTATGCCCACATCCACCTTTACAACACTAGTTTTATTATCTTCACCTCTTATTGGATTATGTAGTGGTTGCTTATAATGAATACAAATTGAATCAAAGGTATTAGGAAGTGGCATCTTGTACTTTTCATTTGCGAAATCTGGGCAAGTAATTTGAGAGTTGGGCAAGCATTTGTACTTGTGCAAGTAACCAACTCTGATTCCAAACCATAATTATTAATGTAGAAAGAAAGGACAAAGTTGGAGTTTTCAAAGAAGAAAGTAGTGCCATGATTGATTAAAAATGCCTTTTTACTTTACTAAATCATTTAATTATTTGAAGATAAGCACAAGCCCTTTTGGGAAGTTGAGATGGATCTGTGTTCATTTATTTTATTTTTGGCGTAAAGAAAGTTAGGTAGTGGGTACAGAATCTCTGGTTGATATGATTGGGCTCTTGTAATATGTAAAATAGGCTTGCACTGCCTTAATGCTGTTATGAATAAAATGTTACCAGTTTCCAAAAAAAATAAAAATCATTTAATTATAGAAAGCTTACGTGTGGGTAAATATTTACGTAAGTAGTACAAGCTATTGTCTCTCAGTTTATCTTCTAATTAAGGCCACTATGTGGATCTAGAATTTAAGTTTTATAGATTCAATATTTAAGATTTTATCATTGAACTCATTTTGTCTTTAAAATTATGGGTTATATTCACTATTTATTTCAATTTTAGTGAATTTTTACACATAAATTTGTGCACCACATAAAATGTACTGGGTTTAGATGAATGATAATAGCTATAAACACGGGTTTTTAGCCATTCTTCGCCTATTATTTGCTACCCTTTAATTAAGTTTGAGCGAATATATGATGAATTTATACTCATTACGTGTGTTTTGTTGTGTAAGACGTGTTCCCGAGATAACGAATGAGTTTGAAGCTAAAATAAGTGATTTGGGACTTCGAAATCTGAGTAAAAGTCAAAGAAAAGTAATCAAGATCAAGTTTTGGGGGTTCAAGGACCAACAAATATGAATAAAGCGATGTGAAAATGAAGAGATTTGGAGCAAAAATGAATTAAAACGGAAAGGAAAAAGAAGGAAAAAGAAAGGGGGATAAGTGGGGGACAGAATGATTGCCTTTATCCCCCATTTAAATAAAGATAAAAATAAAAAGATCAATTAAGAGAGAAATAAAAATGTACCTTAGAGAGAACTGGCAGCATCGGCGAAGTGAAGGAGCAAAATTAGTGAACTGTCCATGTCGAGGGTCTATTAGAAATAGCCTGTCTACCTCCCAAGATAGGGGTAAGGTCTGTGTACACACTATCCTCCCCAAACCCCACTCATGTGATTACATTCGGTATGTTGTTGTTGGGATTTCCTCAATTCTTCGCTAGAATCAGTTGGATAATGTACATATCTTATAACTAGGCAGAGAGCAATAGTTTCTTTGGTTTGGAAATGTCCATCTATTTTCAGTTCCTAGACATTAAAATGTTCTGATTACCAAGGAGTTGAAACGAAAATGATTTTAGTGGTTTATCCAGTCCAGTTGCTCTTTTGGTGAATAATGAAAGCTTTACTCATTCTGACTTGAATATGGATATCCACTAAAACTTTGAATTGTTGATAATTAACGTTGCCAGACTTTGTGGTGCCGAGAATCATACTTATTGATTCTCATGTGATGTATGCACTTCTGAAAATATTAATTCCGTATTTCTACATACATTTCCTTTTTATGTTTTGGATGAGGGAATGGGGCATTGAGGATGTTTTTTTCTTTTCTATTGTCTTATCACCATTGCAGGCTGTGCTTTCTGCTTACTGATAAACATTTCTGCTGGTTTTTTTAACAGCCATCCTCTCAGATTCTCCTGAAGAATGAGAACAAGGTTGAATCTCAGGCTTTATTTCTTCTCTCAACTGAATTTCGTACTGTCCTGGAATTATGTATGGTGCACGTCTAGTGGAGCTTGCATAAAACATTGTATGCTAATAATATAGCCGATAGACCTTGATTTATACTTGTTGGATGGACTTGTGAGTTGTGATAATGTTTATTTTTAGAACCTGCTTCTGTTGTCAAGTGACTTAATTCGAATTTTCAAAGGAAACTTGCCCAGGCTATCATAATGTATCTATTCCAATGTTCACCTGGTTAGTTTAAATCATTCAGCCTTTGAAAACTGTCTTGGAACATAACAGAAAATAACCGTCGTGGTCATCGAAGCAAACTTGTGAGTTGCTTCCTATGTTCCAAGTTAATATAAAGGGGTAAGAAGGAAACAGACGGTTGAGTAGAACTGTTTTATGCTTTATCTCTTATGAGTTTGAACTAAAAAATTAAAACAATGAACAAATTACCAATACAACTTGCGTCCCAGAATATTTTTCGAAACCAAATCTTCTAACTTTAAATGCTAGGGCTGCCTTAAAATTCATGGCTTGAAGTTTAAACTCTTTTCTTTGTTCACTACTCCAATACAATGCTCTGGAAATAAGTTTGAGGCTTGATAGAATATGTTAATGCATGGACCCGAGGGCTTTGGCATCTAGTTGAAAGTAGTGTTATCAAAAGAGAAAAGCACAAAAAAGTTCTGAGGTCCATTTGGGCTTTAAGCGCAATTCACATATAAAACGCGGACTTTAATGAAAAAAAGCAAATGGAGAAACAATATAAATATATATGTTTAGTCCAAGAGTAATAATTGTAAGCATGAATAACAGCTACATGGACAGAAAAATTGTTTAGTGTCGCCTCTTTTGGAGATGCTCATTGGTGAGGAAAAACATGTCTTAGAGCCTTGATGACGATATTAAGGGGCACATTAAGCAAGGCAAAACACTTTTAGAATTAGTATGATGATATAGTAGATGATTTATAGCTAACAAATGGTCAATGAATGTTTTAAATCACAACGTTGCCACGTAAATTGGCACACAGGGAATACAATAATACAATAGGTAACAACCATCAAAGGTTAAACTCATCAGATCTAGTGCTGAAGCTGCTTCTTGACGCAAATATCAAGGCCGGGCCAAGAGTTACAAAGTTAAAATGTCTCTGTAATGGTTTCATTATCTGCAGTTGCTGGTTCTGTTGTAGAGAACCCTTCATCTGCAGGGGATGCTCCTAGGCCATCAGAGATTCTGATTTCTAGGCTTTGCGAAGGGACATCGGGCAATATTTCAGGGGAACCTTCACTTGCTGCGAACAGTACTGTAGCCGTTTGGCTTTCTTCATTGGCTTCTGGCTTTTCAGACGTAGAATTAGATTTATCTTTCACTTCATCAAAGGCTTTTGCTATTGCAGAAAGCTTTTGCCCTATTGAATCATCAGTGCCTAAGATCCTCTATTCTGATAAAGGAAGATGAGGAAGAATATTAGAAGAGCGGAACCTGCTGATACACCAGCTATGAGGAAAAGGCCCTTAAAACTATCTACCGTGAGACTATCAGTTGTTCCATCGTTCTGTGGACAGTCTGTTTCATTCTCAGAATATTTCTGTATTTTGTTTTTCGTAATCTTTCCTTCCTCCATCACATTCATGACTGCTCTTGAGATATCAGGTACCAAAGGTGACCCTTTTGGAAGTCCCTGCAAGAAATTGTGGAGGAAATATGAATTAGATTGAGTGAAATGGTAGAACTTCAGTTAAAAAGATAGAGAGAGATTCTTACAAATCCAAAGCCAGCAATCTTGAAAGTCTGACCAACCATAATATACTTCCTGCAGTACTTGTTGAGGAAGAGTCTGAGGTAAGGTAGTTCATCAAAAATTACACTAACACCTCCATTTTTACTTCCTCTTGAGAGCGCATCATTATATTCTTCCAGTGTGCTATAACTTCTTAACTTGGAGCTGTCAAAATTCATGCGCTTCAAGACGTATTTGACAAAGGAACCTTCTCGATACGCTACATATCCTCCATTCTGAATGAGATCATTGGTAGGTTGGAGCTGTTGCACTGTTAACATAGATGATAAGCTGGCTGTATAACTTGACGTCAGTACCAGAACCACGAAAAGCCACACAATCAGCACAAATCTTGTTAAGTTACTTGTTACCCTCTCTCCTGCATGCAACAACCAGCCCCATCTATATGATTTGTTGAGAAACAAGGATAAATCTTAAAGCTCCCTTTGAGCTAGAAACTTACTATGAGCAAAAACCAGAGTTGAGAAGGAAAACCAGAATATCATCCCAACTTGCTTCCGTTTGGGTCCTCGAAACTCTTTGTTTACACGATGTTCGAGTACCCAAACCACAAAACCAATGAAGACGAAGAATGCTCCAGTTGTTATCCAAAGCTCGCTCTTTAGAGGTTTCAAGAAAATCCAAGTCCTGTCGTCATACTTTATTGGCACAACTGCAGAAATACCAGACTCTGCAAAAGGTAATGTGAAATTTACGTACTTGGATTGGCCCGCTAAATTGGTCACATCACCTATAACTGCATCATGTTCCTGGTTCAAGGCAAACAATGATTATTGCAGTATTTATGGTTGGTCTTCCTCAGCCAAAGCAAAAGCAGAAAGTAAATAAGAAAGTTCCTAAAGAAGCATGTAAGGTATTCAGCCAAAGAGGTCAATTTACACAAGGATTTGGTATTACCTCAAAAGCAGGATGATCATAGTCCGAAGAAGTGGACTTATTTAGTATTACAATTGGAATAAATTCGTAAGAGACAGCATATGGCAAAACTTGGATGACTTCTTGAAAGAAATCTATACTTAAACCAGTTGCAATTTCTGTGTTTGAATCTCTTTCCACTTTAGTGAATTGCTCCAGCCCTCCATTGACAGGAACTCCAACCCTTAGCTTCTTCCCACTTGTGGGTATTTCCCAGCCTTTTGGAGCTATAGTAGATTCACCGGGCCAAATGATGGCCCCTAGTTTCTTATTATTACTTTTAGCTGTTTTACCATTCATCTTCAGTTTATACGAAATGCCATCCTTCTCTGTCCAGAATCCAACGCTTCTCTGTCCTGTCCCAATTATGTTCATAATCTGATATGGAGAAGGCTGCAATTCTCTATCAGCGATTCGGAAATCACCACTTAGACCTGTTTTTACCGTTATTTTTTGCATAGAGTCAATGAGCAGATATCCCAATTCTGAAGTTCCAAGTGCATCCAAGTCCGTCAAGTTCTTTGTGATAACTTCCTTTTTGAATATTGGGATAGCAGTATTTCCCACTTCCGCTACTGCTTCTGCTAATGAGGTGATGCTATCATATGCCCATAGCCCGAAAATATTGAGTTCTACTTGGTCCATGTCCGGATACTCTTGACAAAATCTTTTTCTCCATCTCTTGGTGAAATTGTTAAGCTCGTTTGATCTTGGAACATAAGGCTTTATACCAAGAACACCTTGCATTGATGACTCAATCACTGAAGGATCTACCGAGTCCAGAAGACTTGTTAGAACATCTGTGATGATCCATGCATATCCACTGCTCATCATCCCGGCTTCTTTGGCCTTGAGGCAAGAAATGGTTGCAAGTGCACGACAACCACCCTGGTCTGCTTTGTATTCAAATTATTTAGCTCCTTAAGGATTTGATCATCATTGGCTGAAGGAGAAATAACACTTCTATAGGAGACTAACGTGTTGATTTCCTGTAAGGCATCAGTCAGATGTGGAACTATCCCGGTTCCATAGGGGCTATCCTCATAGATTAGTACTGCCTCCCTCCAATTATAGTATTTAACAATTGCTGCAATGGCTTTAGTCTGACTGGAAGAGGGAAGTGCTCCTCTGATGAAGAAGGGATTTTCCTTGACTGAAAGTAAAGGACTTGTTGCTGGAGAAATGATAGGGACTTTTGCTCTCTTCCCTAAGTCAATGACAAAATCAGTTTGTGTAGACATTTGTGGCCCAAAGATAGCTTGTACTTTGACATTTTTTAGCAAGTATATGGCTGCACATAACACAATCACACTAAAAATTTGTTTGAAGGGAAAACCAAAGGGGAAAAAAGAAGAAAATGTTAGTCTGACAGATGTAAATCATGGAGTTGAATTTACCAGCGGATGCTGCTTCAACATCATCTTGCTCGGAATCCCTCAAGTGGGGTACTATCCTAGTGGCGTTGCGACTAGCCACAGCATGGTAATCTTCAAGTGCTAGTAAAATACATGTGTGCATTACTTTTCCCACATCTGTTTCCATATCAAGAATTATACCCACATCCACCTTCACAACACTAGTGTTATTATCTTCACCTCTTATTGGCATTACGTAGTGACAAAAGCTAACGATAGAGAGAAGTTGAATGAAAAGAATTAGGAAGTGGCATCTTGGATTTTTCATTTGAAAAACTCTGGCAGAAAGTAGTCTGAGAGTTGGGCAAGGAGTTGTGCTTGTGCAAGTAACCACCTTGCAAAGATATTCACTACAGCTCTCTCAAATCAGGGAATTTTATAGACTTTAATCAGTAAAGACCTCGACCAATTATGTAGACAGTAAGGACAAAGTTGAAGTTTCAAAGAAGAATGTAGTTGAAGCTAATGCTTCTGTTCTCCGGATATATAATTTCAGAATTAGGGAATTTTATAGACCATGATTGATTAAAATGCATTTTTACTTTATTAAATCAATTAGTAATTAAAGTAAGTTTAAGTGAATATTTACCTAAGTATTACAAGCTATTGTCTCTCAGCTTATCTTTTATTTCAATTTTAGAGAATTTTTACACATAAATTTGTGCACCGCATAATAAGTACTGGGTTCAAATAAATCTCATATCGAAAAGCTACATCCGCCTCTTATTCGTTCTCATCAAATTGTTTGCACATCAAAGAAGAAAATACTTACCACCATCTAAGTTATATACAAATCAATTCATCTCCATTGGGTTATGCACCAAATTAATTCAATATATCTTGATAAAGTGATTTAATGAAGTAATGATATACTTTTAATTTTTTTTCCGTAAGATAGCCCCTCACCATCTTGTCTCCCAATTATGCACGAAATAATTAATGCGTTTCGCAGTTGAAGTCAAAGTAAACGGTACACACTGCATCGATATTGGCTCATTTGTATAGGAAGCTGCTTAGTAAGTTACCTAGTATATGATATGATGTTGAAATAAACATTACTTTACTTTACTTTAATAATAAATATGCATGTATAAGGGACAACACAATGCTTTTGTCGTCCTCACAGAATTGGGCCTTCAAACTTCCTTTTCTTTACAGGTCTTTCATCATACTATCTTTTAAATTTGCATTGTCCTTGGTTTATTTTCAAAAAATCTCTTGCTTTCTATAATATGCATCTGTCACTTTCTCACGTTACTCTTATCCTTGAATATCAAAGTATAAATTTTTAAAAAAGAAGATTATATAAGAAAGATCTTACTCCTATATTTTACAGAGTAAATATCTCAAAAGGTCACTCAATTATGAGAGCTTATCTTGTAAAGTCATTTAACTTTATTATGTATCAATAAAATCACTTAACTTTGAGTTTTTCTTTTATAAAATCCTTCAATCAAATTTATTATAAAAAAATAATTTAACATGATAACATAAATTATTTTCTTATGTCATATAATTATGAATCTCACAAATAAAATAAAATTTTAAAAAACACATATCTTACACTTGATCCACCAATCCATAGTTGTAATTTTTTGAAAGGGGGAGTGATTTTTTTGGAGTTATTTTAGAAAAGAAAAATAATACTAAATGAATAGAAGAAAAACACATAAAGAAGAGATTTGAGGGAAAGCAACACATTCTAGAATTATAATTTATATTGATTCTTGAGGATAAAGAACTGAGATGAATAAATCGATAAACGATGGAAGAGGAAAAAAAAAAGAAATATCAATTAAAAAATTCGATGGGGAAAAAAATTAAAAAGCAACTCAGGTTCAGATTTTTTTTAATTTTTTTTTCTGTGTGTGTTTTTACTTTCTCTATTTATCATTTAATGTTTTCTTTTATTTGAATAGAGGAAAAGTGAGTTTATTTAATTTTTATTTTAAAAAAAAAAAAAAGAGATCACATTCCTATACGCATACGATATACATACATTAAGTTATTTATTTAATAATTTCTTTAGCACAAAAAATTGAGAAATGCAAACTGACATCGGATTTTTTCGTGAAAAAAATAAATTTAAAGAGTAACGCAAAATCCCATAAATTTCTAGGTTTATAATTTTAATAGTTACGGGATTGTTGGTAGATCGGGTGTAAAGTATGAGTTTTTGAAAATTTTATTTTATTTGTGGGATCTAAAATTTACATAACATAAAAAATAATTTATTTGATATCATGATATATAGTTTTTTTATTATAAATTTAGTTAAGTAATTTTATAAAAGAATAACTCAAAGTTTAGTGATTTTATTACTATAAAACAAAGATGAATGACTTTCCAAGATAATTCCTCAAAATTGAGTGACCTTTTAATATATTTACTCATATTTTACATTACAATATAGAAAATTACTAAAGTCTTACTGTTACTATGTGTATAATAGAGACAAATGTAATCATATAGGGTTTTGATAAAGAATACTTACTCGTACCGAGTTCTACACCAGTGAATACTTAATCGTACATATTTTAAATCTGCACAGATTTTAATTTGACTGAAATTGTTACGAAGAAGATAAAATATTATATTCAAAGTTTTGATGGAAAAGTTGGTACGGGAGATTCACAAATATTTCCTCCGTTTCAATTTGTTTGTTCTTTAAAGTTTAGGTTTAATCACCAGAGGAATCTGAACTTGAGGAATATTTTAATTAACTTCGAATTCGTGAGAATTGAAAAATCTGAATCAATTGACTTTGACTTTCCCTTGCCTCTGTTCGAATCCTTAGATTGACGTATTTTGAATATAAATTTATCTCTTTGAATCAAAGCTGAAACCTTAGAGTTGAATGTTAGAGACAATTCTGATCTCTTGTTTTTTTAAAAATACAACTTCTATTTTATTCCTCAAATCCCCCTTTAAATGGGATTCTTTTTTTTAATTTTTATATAACCGTGGTGTCCCCCTTTAAATGGGAGTTTTTATTTTTTGATAACCGTGGTGTCCGGGTCAGCTTGCGCGCACCTCGACTAATTCCACAGGATACCTGTCACCTCCCACCAGCAATAGGTACCAGGTAACTCTGTCCACCAAGGTTAGAATAGATGTGAAGAAATCACCTAGTAGGTGTCTCTGTTGGGAATTGAACCTGAAACCTCATGGTGCTCAACCCAACTTCATTGAACCGCTAGGCCACACCCTTGGGTGCCTTTAAATGGGAGTCTTAGTACAACAATAAAGATTGCAATACAAAAAGCTACGGTAGAGGTAAGATTTGCGTACACTCTACTCTCCTTAAGATTTGCGTACACAACACAACACATGATACAAACGCATGATACAACACAAGATTTGTGTTGTTGTTCTTGCCAGCAAACGCATCCACAACACATTCAAATAAAGTAAATATCTGTTACTCTTCCTCTTAAATCTTGATACAAATGCAATGGCCAAGAGCGCAAAAATATCCTCTTAAATCTTGCTTATCCACCTAAACTCTTGATACAAATATTATGGCCAAGAGTGCCAAAATGATAATTTAATCTGGTCGAACTTTTCTAATGCTAGCGCATCAGTATACAATCTATCCAAAGCTGTTCATAATTGCAGTGGCAGTTATGTGTACCGTCTCTCTTCATTTGCCTCTGTAACAGGTTCTTGAACTGGAGTTCCAGGTTCTGTTGTAGAGAATCCTTCATATGGGGGTGATGCAGTTCTTTCTGGGCTTTGTGAAGGAAGGTTGGACAATGTTTCAGGAGAAGCTGCACTTGCTGCAAACAGTGTAGTCGGTTGGCTTTCAGTGCCTTCATCCAACATTTCTGACACAGAATTATGTTTATCTTTCTCTTCAACAAAGACCTTTGCTATGGCAGAAAGCTTTTGCCATATTGAATCATCAGTGGTTAAGATTTCCTTATTCTGATAGAGGAAGATGAGGAAGAATATGAGAAGAGCAGAACCTGCTGATACACCAGCTATGAGGAAAAGTCCCTTAAAACTATCTAGCGTGAGGCTATCAGATGTTATAGCCATTCCATCTTTTTGTTCACAGTCTGTTTCATTCCCAAAGTATTTCTGTATTACTTCATTCATAAACTTTCCCTCCATCACCTCCAAGACTGCTCTTGAGATGTCAGGTACCAAAGGTGACCCTTTTGGAAATACCTGCAAGAAATTGTGGAGAAAAATAACGTAGATTGAGTAGAATAGCATGACTTCAGTTATGGAACCTTTATAATTAAAAGATGCAGAGAGAATCTTACGAATCCAAAGCCAGCAGTCTTGTAAGTTTGACCGACCATAATATACTTTCTGCAGTACTTGTTGAGGAAGAGTCTAAGATAAGGAAGTTCGTCAATAATTGCACCAATACCTCCATTTTTACTTCCTCTTGAGAGCGCATCATTATAGTCTTCCAATGTGCTATAGTTTCTTAACTTGGAGCTGTCGAATTTCATGCGCTTCAAGACGTCTTTGACAAAGGAACCTTCTTGGTATCCAACATATTCTCCATGCTTGATGAGATCATTGAGGTCTGTTATAGTAGGTAGAAGCTGTTGCACTGTTAACATAGATGTTAAGCTGGCTGTATAACTTGATGTCAGCACCAGAACCACGAAAACCCACACAATCAGCACAAATCTTGATAAGTTACTTGTTACCCTCTCTCCTGCAACAACCAGCCATATATATGGTTTGTTAAGAAACAAGGAGAAATCTTCAAGCTTTCTTATATAATTTTCTTTGAGTTTGATACTTACTATGAGCAAAAACGAGAGTTGAGAAGGAAAACCACAATATCATCCCAACTTGCTTGCGTTTCGGTCCTCGAAACTCTTCATTTACACGATGTTCGAGTACCCAAACCACAAAACCAATGAAGACGAAGAATGCTCCAGTTGTTATCCAAAGCTCTTTTTTTAGAGGTTTCAAGAAAATCCAAGTCCTGTCGTCATACTTTACTGGCACAACTGCAGAAATACCAGACTCTGCAAAAGGTAGTGAGAAATCCACATATGTGGATCGGCTCGCTAAAATGGTCACATCACCTACAACTGCATCAAATTCCTGGTTCAAGGCAAACAATGATTATTGAAGTATTTTTGGTCGGTCTTCCTCAGCCAAAGCAAAAGCAGAAAGTAGATAACAAAGCATGTAAGATATTCAGCCAAAGAGGTTAATTTACAATTACCTTAGAATAGACCTTGTAAACAAGATGATCATAGTCCGTAGAAGTTGGGTTATCTGGTATTTGAAATGGAATAAATTCGTAAGGGAGAGCATATGGCAAGGATCGGATGACTTCTTTGAAGACATCTGCACTTAAACCAGTTGCTGTTACTTCTTGTGTTTTTGAATCTATTTCCACTTTAATGAATTGTTCCATCCCTCCTTTGACAGGAACTCCAACCCTTAATTTCTTCCCACTTGTGGGTATTTCCCAGCCTTTTGGAGCAATAGTAGATTCACCCGGCCAAAAAGTGTCTCCTAGTTGCTTATTATTACACTTAGCTGCTCTTTGACCATTCATCTTCAGTTTACATGAAATTCCATCCTTCTCTGTCCAGAATCCAATGCTTCTCTCTGCTTTCCCAATTATATTCACAATCTGATATGGGGAAGGCTGCAATTCTCCATTAGCAATGCGGAAATCACCACTTAGACCTGTTTTTAGCGCTATGTTTCGCATAAAGTGAATGAGGTGAGATCCCAATTCTGAGGTTCCAAGTGCATCTAAGTCTCTTAAATTCTCTCTAGTATCTGATTTTTTGAATTTTGGGATGGCAGTGCCCCCCACTTTTTCTACTGCTTTTGCTAATACTGTGATGCCATCGTACGCCCATAGCCCGAAAACATTGAGGTCTACTGTGTCCATTTCTGGATACTCTTGACGAAATCTCCTTCTCCACCTCTTGGTGAAATTGATAAGCTCATTTGTTCTCGGAACATATGGCTTTATACCAAGAACACCTTGCATTGATGACTCAATCACTAAAGGATCCACCGAGTCCAGAAGACTCGTTAGCACATCCGTGATGATCCATGCATATCCATCGCTCATCATCCCGGCTTTGTTTGCCTTGAGGAAAAGGCGTTGGGCAAGTAATGGTCTCAAGTGCACAATGAAGACCCTGGTCTGCATTGTCTTCATCTTGTATAGCTCACTGAGGATTTGGTCATCATTGGCTGACGGAGAAATAACACTTCTATAGGAGACTGAAGCGCTAATTTCCAGTAAGGCATCAGTCAAATGTGGAACTATCCCTGTCCCAAAGGGGCTATCCTCGTAGATGACTACAACCTCCCTCCAATCGAAGTTCTTAACAATTGCTGCAATGGCCTTAGTCTGACTGGAAGAAGGAAGTGTTCCTCTGATGAAGAAGGGATTTTCCTTGACTGTAAGTAAAGGACTTGTTGCTGGAGAAATGATTGGGACTTTTGCTCTCTTCCCTAAGTCAATCACAAAATCAGTTTGTGTAGACATTTGCGGCCCAAAGATTGCTTGCACTTGGACATCCTTTAGCAAGTTTATGGCTGTACATACACAATCAGACTGTCAGAAATTGTATGAAGTGAAAATCAAAGGAGAAAAAATAAGAAATTTTAGAAAAAGAGTGTATCTTGCGGAAATAGGGCATGAATAACTAACTACCAGAGTATGTCTGATAGCTTGTTTGCCAAACTTCTAGGAAGCCAAAAGTACTTATTTTAGAGACTCGTGAAGCAAAGAGAGAAAGATATGCTAGTTTAACAGAAGTAAATCATGGAGCTGAATTTACCAGCGGATGCTGCTTCAACATCATCTTTCTTGGAATCCATGAAGTGAGGGACTATCCAAATGGCACCACGACTAGCGTTGGTGTGGTAATCTTCAAGAGCTAGTAAGATAGATATTCGCATTACTTTTGCCACAACTGTTTCCATATCAAGAATTATACCCACATCCACCTTCACAACACTAGTGTTATTATCTTCACCTCTTATTGGCATTACGCAGTGGTAAAAGCTAATAATGGAGACAAATTGAATGAAAAGAATTAGGAAGTGGCATCTTGGACTTCTCATTTTGAGAGTTGGGAGTTGGGCAAGGAGTTGTGCTTGTGCAAGTAACCACCTTGCACAGATATTCTCTACAGCTCTTTCAAGTGTGTGGTCTGGATATATAGGTTCAGAAGCAGGGAATTGTACATATCATTAAAGACCTTGACTTATATGAGTCCAAACCATAATTAATGTAGAATGAAAGGACAAAGTTGAAGTTTTCAAACAAGAAAAATAGTTGGAAGTTAATGCTTCTGTTCTCTCCAGTTGCTAAACTTTGGGGTGGGGCATTTGAACTATGTATTGGAAAAGTCTTTAGAGACATTCTTGAGGAATAGTTCGTGCTAAAGGACGTTTATCCGACAAGTTTTACATAAGAACTTTCCCGGAACTAATTTTGGTGAAGAAGGGAGTGATATAACGTGGGCTTTATCTACGCGTTTTCAGTAAATTGTTTGCACATCAAGAAGCGAAACAGGGTGAATACTTACCAATACCTAGTTCTACACCAAATCACAACTTATCAAAGTAATTTAATGAAGTTATAATATACATTGATTATTCAGGACTGAGAGATTAAGGTAAATATTTGAATCAAACATATGTTAGGTATTTACTGATTTGATATAAAAATTTGGTGCCAAGTATATTTTTAGCACGAAACAGACCCACCATCCCGTCTCCTAGACGTTATGCATGGAATGATTAATGCAGTAATTGCAGGTCGGATTCAAGAAGTAAACAGTAAACACTGCATCGATATTGTCTGATTTGTAATAGGAAGCTGCTTAGTAAGTTACCTATATGATGTTGAATGAAAATATTAATTGCATTTTCTTACATGTGACCTAAACGTTTCATTATTTTTGTTTCATAAAATATTGTGGTTACAATCTGTTGTTGCTGTTCGTATCTTCGTAGCTAAACATAAGGACACTAAAGTTAAAAATTCTAAAGTTTGGATTGAAAATCGAACGTGGGACACTGGTCCAGACACTACGATTATCAAAAAAGGGTCCTAAAAATTGGTACCTTGTGCTATTTTCACCTTTATTTTGCATATTAGAGATTTGAAAATAAAATGCACAAAATTTTTTGGGATAATTTCAAATATGTACAAAAAAGTAAATAATTACAATAAAAATAGCCAAGTTTTTGTTTACAACAAAAATAGCCATTAGGCCATTTTCTTTTCTTTTTCAGCAGTTTTTTTAAAAAAAAAGAAAAAAAACTATTTTCTTTGTTTTTTTTTCTGCGTTTTTCTTTATTTAAAAAAAACTTTTTTCCCTTTTTTTTTCAAACTTTTTCCGTACAACTTTTTTTCATGTATCAATGTTGTATAAATGGTGTATAAACATGTATATATGATGTACAAATAGTTATGTAGTGTATATGTAATGTAACGATATTGTATAAATAGTTATGTAGTATATATTTAATGTATCGATATTGTATGAATAATGTATAAAAGTGTATCGATATTGTATAAATGGTGTATAAACATGTATATATGATGTACAAATAGTTATGTAGTGTATATGTAATGTAACGATATTGCATAAATGTGTATCGATATTGTATAAATAGTAATGTAATGTATCGGCATTGTATAAATGGTGTACAAGCTTGTATCAATATCGTATAAATAATATATAGACGTGTATCGATATTGTATAAATAGTGTAAACGTTTATCGATATTGTATAACTAGTGCATAAACGTGTATCGATATTGTATAAAAGTTATGTAATGTATCGATATTATTTAAATGATGTATAAACGTGTATCGATATTGTATAAACGATATATAAATGTGTATCGATATATATCGATATTAAATAGATAATTATATAATGTATCGATAGTGAAAAAATAGCAATTAGCAGTGTCAGTGACACATTTCATTTACATTTAGGTACGTGTCTTTTGTAAACTTGATAGGAACTGTGTCAGCATTCGGTGAAGTTCCCCTGGTGGTTTATGTTCTTCAGTCATATCTTTATATGCTCATATCAATGTATACACAAACTAATTTATACACATCAAAAAGAAGAAAAAGAAGTAGAAATTAGTGTGTATTGTGTGTTTATAGAGGCAAAAAATGTCATCAGCTCAGATGAAACCACATAACAAGATGAGGGCTAAGGATGTTTTTTTAAAAAAAAGGGCAGCGAAAAAGTTAAAAAAAAATAACAACAAGAAAGATTCTTTTTATGAAAAAAATAAGCAGGAAAAGAAAACCAAAAAAAAGTTTTTTTTTCTTAAAGAAAATGGCGAAATTGAAACAGCAAAACATGGCAATTGGCGGCAGCCATTTTTGCCGTAATTAGTTTGGCTGAACGGCCATATTTGGTTATAACTTTAGCCAAAAGGCTATTTTAAGTAAATAATGATAAGTGAGTTATTTTTTCTGTAAAAATTTAACTCAATGGACATTTTGTATAATTTTTCCAAATTTTTTTGCGGAGTCATTTTTTTCTATTTAGATTGTAAAAGATTAAGTCCTTATCCAACAATGATACGTTACAAAATATAGTCCACTGTACATTACATTACCAAAAACGGTCCAATTATATAGGCCCAAAATATTACGTTACAATCTGTAGCCCAATGCTCATTTAATGCACAATTCGTGAAATATGTCATAGTTGTTCATTATTGCTACAACTAATGAACATCTAATGGGATACATGTCTATAAAATTCGTAGACCAAACTGACTAGGCCAATGTGCATACAATTTGGTTGCTCGTACTCTGTCAAATTCTAGTATAGTTTAAGATATCGTCCCACAAAGATCGGAGCCACCTAGACTACAAATTTGTATTATCTTGATTACTATTTGAGAGAATCAAAATGATAAAATTGGAATTATAGATTACTTAAAATTTAAACAAATTTTACTTTTTGAAAAGTTATAATGTAATAAAAAAAGAGTTGAGAATCGTTGAATTCACTTGATAATATTATTACAATAAAATCTCAGTCTCCACATATTTTATCTAAAGAATAATTGTTTATTGTTAACACAATTATATTTTGTTCACTAAGAAGCAAATAATTAATTTACACTCCGTGAGGTTATGTCAATTAGTTGATTTAATTCTAATGACTGTTAAACCAAAACATTTCTCCTGCGTGAATTATGCTAAAAGGTATAAAA
This sequence comes from Capsicum rhomboideum, assembly GCA_031232105.1. Lineage (NCBI taxonomy): Eukaryota > Viridiplantae > Streptophyta > Magnoliopsida > Solanales > Solanaceae > Capsicum > Capsicum rhomboideum. The sequence continues at coordinate 13,381,928 of CP124713.1, read as the reverse complement.
TCCTCTTGCGATTAGTCTTTAAATTAATAAACTTATTTGAGTCAGTCCCTCTGTAAAAATTAGAACTAGAAGAAATACGATAAAGACTCTTCAAATCAATAAACTTATTTGAGTCAATCCCTCCATGAGAATTAGGAATGAAAGAAATAAGATAAGGATCTATTAAACCTATAAACTTATTTGAGCTAATTCCCCCGTGAGAATTAGGACTAAAAAAAATAAGATACAGATTATTAAAATCAATAAACTTGCTTGAATCAATCCCTCTGTTAGAATTAGGACTAAAACAAACAACATTAAAGTTTTAAAATAATAAATAACCAAAAATTACTCTCACTTTACTATTTTACTCATTAGTTATTATATATTAATTTGCTCCGTGAGAATTACAAAATCAATTTAAGAATAACATAGAGATAAAATTGATAGGTGTGACAATAATGACTAGATAAAAGTTGTCATTCCATCACAATATGAAGATGTAAGTAAAAACGTTCAAGCGAAGCATGTATTAAACTGAGATAGTATTATTAATATATTAAGCTTCATCAACTATACCAACAAAAAAAAATTACTTCATTATGGAGAAAAGATAAAAACTACTAAGAAAAATATTATCCTACTACAAGAAAAAAAAAAGAGAAAGAAAAGAAAAGAAAAGAAAGAAAACAAAACTAATTCTTATGTCTTGCTCATGGTGTGTCTTTACAATGAAAGAACCTCCTCCATTTATAGAAAAATTCTTATGGATGCTTTGGTCAGACTTTGCAAGACAAAACCAATATATCATGAGATCTTGATGATAATTTTGCATGCTAATTTATCATGTAATCTTGGTGAGATTTTGACATGACAAATATAATGAAACTTTGATGAGGAATTCAAAGGCCTTGGTGAGAATTTTATTATTTTATCTTTCTTGCCCTTGTGTAGTCTTTAATGAATTTATAGTGGATGTATCTTCCTTCATTGGCTTATATCTTCTTTCTTACTTTTCCATAATATGTTCTTCCTGCAAGATTTATTAGAGAATATGCGAGAATAAAATATATTTATTCATATTTATTTAAATAACTTGATATTTAATATATAAAAATATATAATAAATATATCCCATCACAATTCACAAGCATATAACAAATTTACATTACAATTTCACAGCTGTAGCACGATTTTTTTGAATATTCAGCCATTATTGAAACTCCAAGCTTCAAAATTTTAAAATTGAATTTTCATAAATAAGTTATGTTTCGAGTGGGTATGATTGCAAAAGATCGGTTATGTATTGAGGAAACCAAATATGAAGTTTTGGATGATTTGGTGTAGTTTTGAAGTGTTTTTGAATGAATTTGGTGTTTGAATTCGTGGAAGAAGACGAAGTCCGTTTTCTTGTATACATTTGTATATTGTATTGTATATTGTTGTATATACAATACAGTCTTCTTATTTCAATGATTTTCTTGTTCCTCTTCATTTTATACACACTTATACAATGTAATACATTGTATAAACATTATATATATATATATATATATATTTGTATAATTATGTATATTATTGAATAATTATATATATAACATTATGCAATATAATAAAAAGACTGTATTTTATATACAACAATATGCAATAAAATATACATATGTATATAATGTTATACAAAAAAAAATTTACTTTTCATTCCGTGGTCAACATGATTTTGGGCTATAAAAATGTAATATACTTTTTTGGCCACGAAATTGCAATGTATATTTGCTATGTATATTTTTTTTGTAATTATCCCATAAAAAAATAAATGAAAGAAACCCAAACATAAAACTTTCATTCTAAAAAATATTGTATCAATTCTATTTTCTTTTATGAGTTTATTTTCAGATTTTATTTGTAGGGTTTCGATGCTAAAACTATTTAGCCCCGGAATCAGATAGGGTGAAGAGTTTGAATTCTTCTAAAGTTAAAAAGAAAATTTAGAATACTTATGTAGAAAAAGTATTTTACCTTGTCGGCAAATCATTGAATCAAAATAGCTTGTTGAGATCTCTTATTTTGATATTCATAGATTTTTTAATTGTAGTCAAGAATTTTATTAAAATTGTTAGTGAAATAAAAAGTACAATTATATTTCAAAAATTGAAAATAAAAGACATTTTATTTGTCTCAATTTATGTGACACTTTTCACTTTTCGAAAGTCAAACAAGAAAATCTTTGAGCGCAATTCATATATCCTTTAAATAATTTAAATTATTTATTATTGTGACATATAGTCCTTTTATGCAGTTTGTATGTAAAATATTTTGCAAAAAAATTAAAAATTACATGTCCGAATTCACCGTCAAAATAAAGAGATTGATAGCCTACTCATGTTGATCAAAATGCAGAAAGATACACAATTTTTTAATAGAGTTCCTACTTTACAAAATACTAATTCATTATTGTGTGATGTTCTTTTTTCTCTTTGATTTTGGGAGGACATTACATATTATTACTTCAGGTTGGAACAAAGCAATTGACTCTGAACTTTTACATATTTGAGCTCTGTTATTACAATCGTTTCTCAGAGGCGGAGCCAGGATTTGAAGTTTAAGGGTTCTGAAATTTAAGACAGAACAACAATCTCAAGCTAATACAATATATAATAACCGTCAAACTAACGAATGAGTATCAATATAATATATATATATATATATATATATATATATATATATATAGAGAGAGAGAGAGAGAGAGAATCTTTAAACACTATATAAATATAAATATTATTATTATAAGTGCACTCGACAACATGTCATGTACTGAAAACGATCAATGACCACATCGTTAGATACATTTTCAAATAGTTGGCAAAGAAGTGCTAGAAGCAGTTTCTGAAGAAGTTCGAGTCTTGAAAACAATTCATGATTATATTTACTTTCGCTTTAAAGATTTGAAAAATCATAAAACACAATTTACACTATAAATTAGAAATATGAAAGGGACCATATACTTGCCGACTTGTCATGAGTTTTGGGTTAAAATTTTAGGAAGCCAAAAAAAACAAAAATTAATAAATATAAATAAACAATATGGGACAACCATATAATCAAAGATTAAAAATTAATTTTTGAATATATTTTACGCATTATAATAGGCAAAACAAATTGAAAATAAAAAGTAGAAAAAGAGAAGAAAGACTAAGGGCCTATTTGGAAAGCTGGTCATTAAATTTGGTGTAGGGAGCTGTGAATTACTGGTAATTACATGGTGTAATTACAAGCTGATTACTTTTTAATTTCTTTCTTTTATTTCTATTTTTATTTTTTTGTTTTAATTTATTTTAAATTTCTATTATTTTACTAATATTTTTTATTTCATATTATTCATATTTCATTTCCTTCTCATTTTCTAACCTTTACTTCTTGTGGTTCCATGCAATTTTTCGTATTATCTATTTTTTTTTATGTTTATTTTTTTCATTTAGCATAATTTAATTAGTATTCTAATTTTTAAATTAAGTAGAATTCATTGTTGAATAAGGTTATAGACTTAAGTTTTCATTTTCTTTTGAATCATATTTACGTTATGTTGAAATTTGACATAAGAGTATTATTTATTTTTTTTGAAATTTGAACTTATGTTATGTTTTCAGTTTCAATTTATTTGTTTTACTAGTATTGACATGATATTTCACATTACAAGCCATCCATTTTTTAGTTAGAATTGATAGATTATCTTTTTGTCAAAATATTTTAATAATTTCATGACATTATATTTATAATTTTAATTTTTTAGTCAAATAGATTGAATAGGCTTTTTTTAATAGAAATTTGATTTTGGATTTGAGTTTCTGCTGTTTTAGAGTGGAATATGTTTCTTTTTTAATCGTTAATCTATGTTTTGATTTTTTTAAAATAAAGTCTTTTGTTAAAGGGTAATCTAGAAAGAGGGAATGAGGGAAGAAAGAGGAAGAACGTGCTGCAGCTGAAGAATTTCTTCAAACACCTACTGGACAAAAGCTCATTTGTTTGAAGCATTTTCTCAGGCACCAGCAGGACAAAGGCTAAAACAAAACACCAACAGAAAGCATAGGAAAATAAGCATAGAGAAGGGAAGCTGAGTGGTTATAGCCATGGTGTTCAGGCAGCATGCACACACCTCGACTAATTTCACATGAGAAGAAATCGCCAAGGCTAGAACACATGGAAAGAAATCACCTGGCTAGTGTCCGTCTCTGTTGGAAATTGAAACTGAAACCTCTTGGGGCTCAACCCAATTCATTAAACCACTAGGCCACACCCTTGGGTGCAAGATTTCCCTTCTCAAATAACATAATCTGATTCCTTTTACTTCATTATGATGTTCATGAACCAGGTCAACTGAAAAATATTTATTCTTCTGCCTCAGAATCTGTGTTGTTTGTACTTAAAACTTTGTGCTGCAAACAACTAATGAGCTAAAATCTTCGTTGTTTATGGATAGCTAATCATTAACTACTATGTTGTTCTTGAGATGTGAGCATCCTTTTTCTCTTAGTCTTGGATATGTGTTTTTGTCAATTAGGATTCAACCTAAATGATGCATATGATCCTGTGTTGCTTGATGTTTTTTGGTCCATTGTCATGATTTCCTCTTTGTACGTGATGTCGTGATCAATACTTTGTAATCGACATTGTGTGGTCTACTTCTTCGAGAAACTTTATGTCAAACTAAACATAATAGCTGCATTGATTCTCATTGATACAAGTCTTGAACCCTTGACCTAGTGGAAGACTTTAAATTTTTTAATCTACCACTAAGCTAAAGGAAGACTCTTTGCGGTAACCGGTGAAGTTGTTGCCATGTGACCAGGAGGTCACGGGTTCAAGCCGTGGAAACAACCTCTTGTAGAAATGCAAGGTAAGGCTGTATACAATAAAGCCTTGTGGTTCGGCCCTCCCTGGGACCCCGGGCATAGCGGGAGCTTTAGTGCACCAGACTTCCCTTTTTCTTTTTTAAGCTAGAGGAAGACTCATAGCTGCCATAGCTGTAGATATGCTTGTAGGGAAAAATTTGCAACATTGATAATGATGAGGATCACATAAACTGTCATGTTGTGGCTTTTGCAAGATCAGAGTATAATGATGAATTGTTGACTATGGACTCTTAGCAAGTATATTTATCAGGACTCAAAAGCCACTCCATCCCACCTCTTATCCCTCTTATTGTACTAACAGAAGGTGGGAAAAAAGAAAAGAAAATCCATTGCAGTTTTTTCCTTTAAAAATTGCACATTTGTTTCTCAGTAAGCAAATTTGTAAATTTTGTTGGATTATTTTATGCTTATGACACCTTAATTGGTCCATGAACATTGATAAGTGATGTTCTGTTCCTGTTCCTCTGAAATCTTTCATCTGCCCACCTGAAAACCTTGAAAAAACAGAAGCAAATGCTTCCTTATTTCAACACAACAACAACAACAATAACACTCCCAGAGCAATCCCACAAGTGGGGTCTGGAGAGGGTGGTGTGTACGCAACCTTACCCTTGTCTTGTGAAGGTAGAGAGGCTGTTTCTCATAGACCCTCGGCTCAAGTAAAACATATCAAAAATCAAGTATGTAAAGCAATTACAATAATTTCAATACGGGACATAACTATAAGTGGAAAATAAGTAGAATTTCCATGAATATTAAATCTATATTTAAATTCTTAACTCATAATTTCAGAAATGCAATTGATTCAATCTTAAGAACGTAAACGCTGAACCCCTCTGTTAGCACCCTTTTTGTCTACCAAACTTAATCAGAAAGTCAGCAACTATTAATTAATTAATTATGTTTTCTTATTTCTCTGTAGTGGTAGGGATAACTTACCTATTAATTATGTTTTCTTATTTCTTTGTAGATTAGCAGCAAGGAGGTTATTCCTCCACTTTTTCATTTCAGTTGTAGCAGGAAGTTATTTCCTTGTTTTTAGTTGGTTGGTTTATCCACCAGTGTTGTATTTAGAGTTGTTCTGAATTCAGTGAAAGGATATCCAGAAAATTAATTCAGTTTTTGAGTACTTTAACTCAAGAGATTGGAGGTTCTCTCTTAACAAACCAGCACCATAGGTTGAAAAAAGAAAACCTCTTACCAGATTCCTAATTCACTTTGCTTTAATTCTGATTTTGTCTTACATCGTCCCATGACAAAATCTTTAACAGGGACCGTAACACGCTCATTTCTAAGTTCTGGAGCTGGCTTTTGTTACATATATTATGGCCTATATCGACAAAATTATAATGTCATTTGGTCAAACTAACCCTATTAGCTCATCTCTGTACAATCTCTTGCAGGGCCGTATTCAACCTCTCTTCAACTGTCCCTGTAATGGTTTCTAGAACTGGAGTTCCAGGCTCTGTTGTAGAGAACCCTTCAGGTACAGGGGATGATCCTAGGCCGTCGGAAATTCTGATTTCTGGGCTTTGCAAAGGAAGGTCAGGCAATATTTCAGGTGAAGCTTCACTTGCTGCGAACAGTGTAGCCGTTTGACTTTCATTGCCTTCAGATGTCTTTTCTGTCTTAGAATTAGAGTTGCCTTTCTCTTCATCAAAAACTATTGCTAGTGCAGAAAGCTTTTTCCATATTGAATCATCAGTGGCTAAGATTTCTCTATTCTGATAAAGGAAGATGAGGAAGAATATGAGAAGAGCAGAGCCTGCTGATACACCAGCTATGAGGAAAAGGCCCTTAAAACTATCTAGCGTGAGACTATCAGATGTTATAGCCATTCCATCTTTCTGTGGACAATCTGTTTCATTCCCAAACCATTTCTGAATTATGTTATTCATAAACTCTCCCTCCATCACCTTCAAGACTGCTCTTGAGACATCAGGTACCAAAGGTGACCCTTTTGGAAATACCTGCAATTGTGAGAAAAATTGGATTAGATTGAGTAAACTACCATGGATAGTATAACTTTAATTATGGAACATTTCCGGATGCTGAGAGAATCTTACGAATCCAAAGCCAGCAGTCCTGTAAGTCGGACCAACCATAATATACTTCCTGCAGTATTTGTTGAGGAAGAGTCTGAGATAAGGTAGTTCATCAACAATTGCACCTACACCTCCATTTTTACTTCCTCTTGATAGGGCATCGTTATACTCTTCCAATGTGCTATAACTTCTGAACTTGGAGCTGTCAAATTTCATGTGCTTCAAGACGTGTTTGACAAAGGAACCTTTTTGGTACCCAACATATTCTCCATGTTTGATGAGATCATTAAGGTCTGCTATACTAGGTTGAAGCTGTTGAACTGTTAACATAGATGTTAAGCTGGCTCTATAACTTGATGTCAGCACCAGAACCACGAAAAACCACACAATCAGTACAAATCTTGTAAAGTTACTTGTTACCTTCTCTCCTGCAACAACCAACGATATATATAATTTGTTGAGAAACTAGGATAAATATAAAGCTTTTGTATATAATTTACTTTGAGTTAGAGACTTACTATGAGCAAAAACGAGAGTTGAGAAGGAAAACCAGAATATCATCCCAACTTGCTCTCGTTTGGGTCCTCGAAACTCTTTGTTTACACGATGTTCGAGTACCCAAACCACAAAACCAATGAAAACGAAGAATGCTCCCGTTGTTATCCAAAGCTCACTCTTTAGAGGTTTCACGAAAATCCAAGCATTCTTTCTGTCATTATCCTTTACTGGCACAACTGCAGAAAAACCCGACTCTGTAAAAGGTAATGTGAAATCCACATACTTGGATCGGTTCGCTGAAATGGTCACATCGCCTATAATTGCATCATATTTCTGGTTTAAGTAAACAATGATTATTTCAGTACTTATGGTTGGTTTTCCTCTGCCAAAACAAAGGCAAAATAAGAAAATCCAAAGGGAGCATGGATGTAATGTAAAGTATTCAGTCGAAGAGGCTAATTTAGACAAGGATTAGATATTACCTTCAAAATGTGCTTATAAACAAGATATTCATTGTCTGGAGAAGTGGGGCTATCTGTTATTTGAAATGGAATAAATTCGTAACGGAGAGCATATGGCAGGGATAGCATGACTTCTCTGAAGACATCTGCACAGAAACCAGTTGCAGTTACTGCTTGTGTTTTTGAATCTATTTCCACTTTAAGAAATTGCTCCAGCCCTCCTTTGACAGGAACTCCAACCCGTAACTTCTTTCCACTTGTGGGTATTTCCCAGCCTTTTGGAGCAATAGTAGATTCACCCGGCCAAAAGATGTCTCCTAGTTGCTTATTATTACACTTAGCTGCTGTTTTGCCTTTCATCGTCAGTTTACACGAAATTCCATCCTTTTCTGTCCAGAGTCCAATGCTTCTCTGTCCTGTCCCAATTATATTCACAATCTGATATGGGGAAGGCTGCAATTCTCCATCAACAATGCGGAAATCACCACTTAGACCTGTTTTTAGCGTTACGTTTTGCACATAGTCAAGGAGATGAGATCCCAATTCTGAGGTTCCAAGTGCATCTAAGTCCGTTAATTTCTCTCTAGTATTTGCTTTTTTGAATTTATGGGTGGCGGAGCCTCCCACTTTTTCTACTGCTTTTGCTAATGTTGTGATGCCATCATACGCCCATAGCCCGAAAACATTGAGTTCTACTGTGTCCATGTCTGGATATTCTTGACGAAATCTCCTTCTCCACCTCTTGGTAAAATTGATAAGCTCATTTGTTCTTGGAATATATGGCTTTATACCAAGAACACCTTGCATTGATGACTCAATCACTGAAGGATCTATAGAGTCCAGAAGAATTGTTAGAACATCTGTGATGATCCATGCATATCCATTGCTCATCATCCCGGCTTTGTTTGCCTTGAGGAAAAGGCGTTTGGCAAGTAGTGGTCTCAAGTGCACAATGAAGACCCTGGTCTGCATTGTCTTCAACTTGTATAGCTCTCTGAGGATTTGGTCATCATTGACTGACGGAGAAATAACACTTCTGTAGGAGACTGAAGTGCTAATTTCCACTAAGGCATCAATCAAATGTGGAACTATCCCCGTCCCAAAGGGGCTATCCTCGTAGATGAATACAACCTCCCTCCAATTGAAGTTCTGAACAATTGCTGCAATGGCCTTGGTCTGGCTGGAGGAAGGAAGTGCTCCTCTGATGAAGAAGGGATTTTCTTTGACTGTAAGTAAAGGACTTGTTGCTGGAGAAATTATAGGGACTTTTACTCTGTTCCCTAAGTCAATCACAAAATCAGTTTGTGTAGACATTTGTGGTCCAAAGATAGCTTGTACTTGGATATCCTTGAGCATGTATATGGCTGCACATACGCAATCAGACTTTAAGCCAAAGGGAAAAAAGAAGAAAAGAGACTGATATGCTAGTTTAACCGAAGTAAATTATGGAGCTGAATTTACCAGCGGATGCTGCTTCGACATCATCTTTCTTGGAATCCCTCAAGTGAGGGACTATCCTAATGGCACTGTGACTAGCGGCGGCGTGGTAATCTTCAAGTGCTAGTAAAATACATGTGTGTATTACTTTTGCCACATCTGTTTCCAGATCAAGAATTATGCCCACATCCACTTTTACAACACTAGTTTTATTTTCTTCACCGCTTATTGGCATTATGCAGTGATAAAAGCTAATGATGGAGACATATTGAATTAAAAGAAATAGGAAGTGGCATCTTGGTCTTCTCATTTTGAGAAATCTGGGTACGTAATTTGAGAGTTGGGCAAGCAGTTGTGTTTGTGCAAGTAACCAACTTGCAAAGATACTCTATATATAGCTTCAGAAGCAGGAAAATGATATTATATAACAGACTTCAATCAGCGAAGACCTTGACTAAGTCCAAACCATATTAGTCCAAACCTTGACTAATCCAAACCTTGACTAATGGAAGGAAAAAGTTGAAGTTAATGCTTCCGTTCTCCAGTTGCTACACTTTTAGTGGGGCGTTTGAATAATCTATTGGAAAAGTCTTCAGAGACATTCTTGAGGAATAGTTCGTGCTAATGAACGTTTTACCAAGTAAAAATATTCATTTTGTTTTAGTGAATATGCAACTTTTTGACAGGAATTTTAACCTACTCCCTCTGGTAAAAACAGAATGGTCTATTTTGACTTGATACGAAGTTTAAGAAAATAAAAAAATTTTAAAATCTTTTGGTCTTAAATTAAAGTTATGGTAAATGTACCAAAATGTCTTTTAATCTTGTGATCTTAAACATGCTACGTGAAAAGTTAGAATTAAAGTGTTGACAAAAATGAAAGGGTCATTCTTTTTGAAATGGACTAAAAAGGAAAGTAAGTCATTGTTTTTTAAACGGAGGGAGCAGAGGCGGATCCAGGATTTAAAGGTACCGGGTGCCATACCGTCCAAATAGGATTAACGGGCCAATGTTTTCAATTTTGGATTACAAGTCAGTTTTTTTTTTTTTTAATTGAAAATCGATCAAATACTCATATTTAGTAATGTTCTTTTTTAGATATTCTGAGATAAAAAAATTCTAAGTAGTTCAATTTTTTTTTTAGGAATAAGAGGCCTTATTTTCCAAAATTTTGAGAAAAAAAGTATTTTTTCATGTTAAAATTCGAACTTGTATAAACCATATAATACAGTTACCTTAATATATTCATATTACATTACATTTATGTGTTGAGACTGTTGTTGCATATATATAATTGAGAAAGAATAAAAAATTATAGCTTCAACTCAGTCATCTTCACTTAACTCGAACGTCGGTGGACGATCTAAAGAACCTTTAAATTTTAAAAACTTCAACATAATAATATCCATAGTTTTTAAGACTTAAAACTTTTTAAAAAATTTAATATATTCTTATTAATGTTTATGTGACATTTAAGATTTAGTACTCATTAATTAATATAGGATACACATGAAACACTCATATCAAGATATTAATAAAGAAAAAGTTTTAAAAAATCAAGAATTAATTAAAGAAAAAAAACCCAATGTGAATTAATAATAAATTATAGCAAGTACAGAAAATTAATGAAAATACCTAAAATGAAAAAGAACTTAAGCCCGGACAGGTTTCGAACCCTCGCCAAAGGGGTGGTATCTCCCGCCCTCTGCCAGTGGCACTATTTGCCACTTTGTTCAGTGGGTGGCAAGTAAATTATATATTCAATTCTTATACATTATATACATATACATATAAAGTTTCAATCAAGGTTTCCGAGTGCCGTGGTACCCCCACGAGTACACATAGATCCGCCCCTGGGAGGAAGTAACAAGTTTTACATAAGAACTTTCCCGGAACAAATTTTGGTGAAGAGGGAGTCTAGCTTTCTGGGCAATGCAATTATTTGGTTATTTGAATATGAATTCTTACTATATTAAATCACTTAATTACAGTAAGCTTACGTGTGGGTAAGTATTTACCTAAGCAGTAGAAGCCATTGTCTGTCAGTTTATCTTTCTTAATAAGATGTAACATGGTTTATCTATGCGTTTTCAGTAGATTGTTTGAACATCAAGCAGTGAATACTTACCCATACGGCCATAACGAGTTCTACAACAAATCACAACTTATCAAAGTAGTTTAATGAAGTAATAATATACATTGATTATTCAAGATTGAGAGATTAAGGCAAATATTCGAATTAAACAGATGTTATGTATTGGCTTAAGTCATCAACAACCCCTTAAAGTTTTCTTGAGAATTCACTTAGACACCTCAACCTACCCTCTTACCTATTAGACACTCCAATATTAACAAATTCGTACCTATTAAACATTTTTCTAACAATTAGTCAAAAACAAAAGTGTGTGTAATACACACGCTACTAACGTGGAAAAATGACGAATTAAACAAAGACATATGGCATTAAGGCTCAAAACAATTACTCCCTCCGTCCCAATTTATGTGATGTACTTTGACTTGGCATGGAGTTTAAGAAAGAAAGGAAGACTTTTGAAACTTGTGGTCTAAAATGAGTCATAGATATTTGTGTGGTTGTAAATCATTTCACTAAGGGTAAAATGAGTATTTTAAAGTTAAATTGTTACCAAATATAAAAATGTGTCATTCTTTTTGGGACTGACTAAAAAGGAAAGTGTGTCATATAAATTGGGACAGAGGGAGTATAAAAAATGATTTTTTTAGTGTAGAAAAAGAAAATATAGTTTTGTGACAACCCCCAATCCCAACGAGGCATGATTGGCACCCGTAGCCGATAAGGCCCGAGAGAACCAAGCTATGCTTCTATACATTCATATGCATAACCTCGAATGAATAACATACTATCTCCTGTAATTGATGAAATGTAAAATGCCATACCTATACATATACATATTTAAAACTTGGCCGTTTGGGCCATCACGTCGCACTGTACGTACATATCTTACATCCATACCCACACATGTCTACAAAAGCCTCTAAATACATACACGACCAATGCATAACATCTACAACATCAAATCCAATGTACAATTATGACTCGGAAAGTCCCGAACCAACTGGGGCTCACCAAAGATCTGCAAATACTGTCACTCTACTGTGGAGGTCTACTAATGCCTGCACCTGCAACATGTAAGGTAAGTCCCCAAAAGGGGTCAGTACGAAGAATGTACTGAGTATGTAAGGCCATAAGAAAAACTGAGTCAGTGCATAAGAACTTCAATGGAAATAATTATAAGAGAAACTCAATGTGTGGAATCATGTACCTTTTCTTCATTATTATCATCTCCAATGATACATACATAATAAAAGATACCATGTACAATACATTCTTTCTTTCCCTTGCCTTTACTTTACTTTACTTTACTTTTACATTACTCATATACTGTTAGGGCCCTCATCATGCAGGTGTTCATTTCACCCCATGGATACATCATGCAGGTGTGTTCTTTCACCCTATGGATACATCATGCAGGTATTCTTTTTAGCCCTTGGATAAGATCATATCATCATGCAGGTGTTCTTGCACCCCATGGATAAATGGCCATCATCATTCAGGTATTCTTTTTACCCCATGGATAAGATCATGTCATCATGCAAGTGTTTGCACCCCATGGATAAAATTGTTGACACCTAATTTTTGCCCTCCCTGACTAAATTTAATCCTGAGTTTCTTCGATTTTAAATAAAATCAAAGTATTTATTTTATTCGGATAAAAGCTTTATAAAATATTCATTTGAGTTAAATTTGTTATTTAAGTGATGAATTATATATTTTCGTACAAATGTATACGATATTGTATAGTTTTGGTTGCTTAAATAATTATTGTGTCAAAAATCAAATTTTGATCAAGAATTATCGTAAAAATAAATTCAATTGGATTAAGTCTTGATTTAAAAATGATTGTTCTTAAAATATTTTATTTGAAGAATATTTATTTGATTTTATTAAATCAAGAAGCTCGTAATTAAATTAGAAATTAATTTGTCTAAGTTTTGACTCAATTTGGTCAATTTATCGAGATTAGGCCTTAATTGAAGTCAAAATGGTTACAAGTGCAATGCAATTGGTCCATTGACTCTTAATTTGGCTAGATTCTTAATAAAATTGACCAATTATTATACCAATTTTGCTATTTATTGTATGGCCTATTCCTACTCAAACAACCTAATTCCTAACCTATCAAAACTAACCCACACCAGCCCATCAACCCCCAAACAGCAACCCACAACCCAGGCCCAACACCTCACGACCCGCTCCAGCCCACTACACCCTTATATCCCCTTCTTCTACACTTAACCCAACATCAGCAAAACAATATCGACAACAGCACACAAACTCAAACCCAATGAACCCTAACCTTATCCCTCTAAGCCGTCTCAATTTCACCTTCATATCCCTTCTTTTTACCCCACAATTTGTACAACCAGCGTGCTAGGCACGTGAATCGTACCATTCAAAGATCCTGGAAGCTTCCATACAGATTTCAAACGGTATTATCCTCCTAATTTCCCAATTTTCTCTTTTGAATTTTTTCTTTCGAAATTAGTACGGTTTTGGTACGATTCCAGCTCTTATCCTTATCTTTTAGCTTATTTGAGCAAAATGCCCAAATTTACCCTTGAAAATCCGATTCCCACATCGATTCTTCTCTCAAGAAATCCCCAATTTCATTCCTATAAAAAGTCCCACTGTTCCCTTGTTTGAGGAAACGTTTTTCACGGTGGAGAGAACCCTCGAAGGCTCAAAAGAAGCTTGGGATTTCTTAACTGGGAAATCGCTAATATCCTGGGTCCTGAGAATTCCGTGAGTTAATTTGCTCTCAATATTAAGGAACCGGGATTCCAGTTTAATCTTGTTCGATTCCGACGAACTCAAGTCGGAGTCAAGTTGGTGGAGTCGTCGTCAACTCGTTGTTCCGGTTGGCTGCTCGGCAAAAGGTAAAATCCTCTCCTTTACAATTTTCTTTTATTCAGTTTCTTGTTTATTTATTTTTATTGAATCTGTTAAGTGTTGCTTTTCTTAAATGTTTCATTTCAATTTCTTGTTTTCTTGCTTCTGCAATTAGTATTTCTGTGTTGTTCGAAAGTTCCTAATGTGGAATTTCGTCAATGAATTTGGATACTTGTTTTGTTATGGAACTGCTTTGGATGTTTTGTAAGGATCTCATTTTTTCACGTTTTTTTGATTTCAAGTATGATAGTTTATTTATCTTATAAGGCTGGTCTTATTTGTATTAATGAGTTATAACGTTGTTTGGAGTTTGTTGAAATTAGAGTTCGTGTGATTATCTTTGTGCACCATTTATAGGTTTCAGGTTTTGATGTTTGAATGTTGTGCGAACTGTTTTTGTTTTCTGTAGTGATGTTATGTAACTGTAACACTGTTTTCGCACCATCAAGGGGTGAAAAGATGAAATCTTTCCTGCGTTTTGAGATTTAGCAGCGTTTGAAACTTGTTGGTAGAGTTGTCGTTGTAATTCGCTTGATGTTTAGGTGTATTTGACTGGAGAAATAACTATGTTGATCGATTAACGTTAAGATTCACTCATTTTTCTAAAGCTAAGGATTCCCCGAGGATTTTCTTGGCTTATGTCAAGGAGGGGATGAAGCCATTGATTAAATATATATTTTTTAAAAATCAAGGCTAGAGGATCAAAGAAGGATGTTCGTAATTGCCTAGCTTCGTCTTCAAAAGTTCACTGTCAAGATATATATTTTATTTTATTTTATTTGTTTTGGTGTTTAGCTTGGCGGTTGTATGCTTGGTCCCTCGAAACTCTTTGTCTATAGTAAGAAGGATTCACAGATGCCTTTGGGATAACTTCCTTTCTAGTTATTTTCAAAAGATGGAATCTTGGAAGAATGGAGCCTTTTCATGGCCTATTTATCTTCTATGAATTAGTTTATTTGGGTTAGTCCTCAAGGATTTTTTGAAGACTCTGTTTAGGTCTCTCATATCATCTTGGAGGCTGGAAAGAGAAAATATGATTGATTCTTTAAGATTAACTCTTTAGCTTCTCTTAAAGAATCATGTTCGAACGAGATTGAGGTTGTCCTATAATTTCTGAATTATATTTGAACTTATTTGACTCATTGATTCTGTTTCGTCCCGAGTTAGAACAAATTGATCGTTGTTTTGTCTTCATAGCATATGGGATTGTTAATTATCGCCTTTGAAATCATATTGGTCGCATGCTCGTAAGGTGTTTACAGTAAAATCAATCTTCAGTTAGTGCTTTCAATATAACTTATGTTCTAGCTAAGTCATATGCATCAAGTTTACGTATGATCTTAGAAGTTTTTGTTTCCATGTTTCGGCCACCGTATTTTGGGATTACATATTTTGTTTCTCCGAAACTGCTGTATATCAAATTGTAAAGCCTTCTACTAGAATTTAACTCTTGGTTCTTGATGAAATATCTAGTTATACAAGTTAAAATCAAAGTCTGACTTATGATGGTTGCGTTTATGATCAAGTTTCTCAAACCAATTTGTTTGAATTCTTTTAAAATATCCCTTTGGTTTCTCTGTAAGGGTCTAGCAGATCAATCCCTTCCCCCTTCTGATTTGTTTCTGGTAATAAGTTCTTAGATAGTTTAATTGGTTCAACCAAAGTAATCTGCCTCATTACTCATTATTTGGAATTAATTCGATCCTTCTTCTATTGGCAGATGTTAAGAATTGTCTGAGTTGCTTTGATTTCCTAGAATATAGTCATTATTTTTCTTTGAGTAACTAGCTTAAAACTGGACGTTCCGTTAGTAGTACTATTTTAAAGTCGTATTATGCCTTGTTGATGTGTTCTCTGGAAGCAAAGTGGGAGGTTTGGGATAGTAATTTTGTGTTACTTCAAGTTATGTAATTATTGTGATTGAGCTTCATTCGAACACTATTATGACTTCTCCTCTTTCCTTTTTAACTGATCAATTATTATTATTATTATCATTATTATTTTTAATCAGATAAGTCTGTCATACATTTGCTAATCTCCCCCTTATTTTTCTTTCTTTTCATGAACTCTCTTGAACGAGTCCAAATGGACTCCCATTCCCTGCATTTCCAGTGGGCCAAAGAGGCCAATAGCATCTTCGAGTCAAAAGCCTCAACCAAGGTCCAATAAAGGGACTGATACAACAGATATACACTGATATACAGATATGTATTGAGGATATACTCTGGAAAAGCAGAATATATACACTAATATATGGTGTAAATGAAGAGAAGACGCGGATACATAGGTTTTATACAATGCATACAGCCAAAATGCGGAGAAAAGGAAGCTGATATACCATCAGTATACATCTGGTATACATTGCAGAAAGTGGGTCAATAGCCCATAATTTGAAGTCCAAATCTGGACAGACTTTGAAAATGGGTCAAAAGGGGCCCAAATCTCAACTTTCTCTTTACTCTATCTTTTTTTTTTTTTTTTTTTTTTGTATTTATTTGATTATTTATTTGTAATTTAATTTAGTTAATCTAGATGAATCCTCGGGGAGCAAGTTTATATCAAAAATATTCATTTTATTTGGTCATTTAATATTTTTAATTTGCTCTATTTAGGCAAATTTAAGCTCGTAGAATAACTTGGGGAATTTTCTATATCCCTTCATAGTTATTAAGTAGCTTAAATCCATGTTTAGTAATTGGGTTAACTATTTAACTCAAAAACTTGACTCGGATAAGATTGTTAAGTTAGAAAGATTTTAAAACACTGACATTTTATTTATTTCACAATTCGGAATTGGTAGATGAACGAGTATTGAATAAACTCTATTCCTAAAATAATCCTTTTTAAAACAAATTACGTCTATAAGATTTTTACAAACTCTATTTTCAAAATTAGCCAAACAAGTTGAATTCGCCGGGAACCACATTTTGTGGATTTTCGAAAGTGCCTAACACCTTCTTTCAAATTTACTTGAACCCTTACCTAGACTCTGGTTTTTATTAAAGGTTTTTTTAAAAAAAATCATCTTTTTAAATGGTTTCTTAATTTTCCTAAAAATTAAGTGGCGACTCTAAGTTATTTTTCAAAATAAATTTAAACAGACTTTGTGCCACGAAGTTATGAATTTTTTGACTTTTCAAAAACGATCGTAACAAAAATAACATCATCATTATACATGCTTTACTCTTACTTTATTTCATTACTTTGAGATTGATACTTCAACTTGTGAGAGATTGATGCTTCAACTTGTGAGAGATTGATACTTTGATTTGTGAGAGATTGATACTGTCACGACCCAATTTAGGACCATGACCGGCGCTAAGGAGGTTAGAACTCCAAAGCAAGCCTCGTCAGAATTCTACAGAAAATCGGACAGAGTTTCCCCTGTTTTGGGGCCTATCAGAAATTTCCCTGTCTCAAATCAACAACAATACAACCAACTTCACCAGAATAATTCACCAACATCATCAACAACCCATTCACCAAAAAAAAAATAACAATACGAAATCCATCTCCCAACACGAGAAGGAGTCAAATACTCCACAAATCCATAATAACAAAAGAATACTCAAACTCAAATAGAGTGACTATGGAGCGACTTTAAGAGTTCAAATAATAAGCCATAATGAATAAATAAATGTGCTGCCCTCGCGAACAAGTGCGGGGCTCACCAGGAATAAGCCAACTCGAATGCTCTAGCTAACGAAATCCTCACCGTCACCTGTGTTCTCTGGAAAAAAAAAATAGCGAGGAGTGAGACGCTAGCTCAGTGAGTAATAACACTTAACCACAACCGTTTTAATGGGGACAAGTCATAAAACATGCTAGTATTATAATCAGAAAATATCATGAAATGATACTCTTTCAGAAAATAATAACCATCATATAAGAAATCAATTTAACAATTTGGTAATGACCAACAAATACTATCATATCAAGTTTTTATCCGTTGGGAGGTTTCCAAGAATGAATCATGTAATCATTGTGGCATTCTACTTCAAGAAATAGCCAATAACAGAGAACCCCTCATAAAGGAGTCAAATATCTTATCAATAGGGTCCCTACTCGAGGGAGATCAATAACAGTATGCTAGTTCTATCTTCCCACTAGCGAGGGCTGTAACATTAATCTGTAAATACAAGGTGCACCAGGTCTAACGAACCCGCCGTTAGCTACGGTAAAAGACTTGCCCCACGTGCAATTTCAAAGCATTCGGTAACTCTTATTTTCATAAAAATCATGTATAAACTATGCAAGTTAAGAAACACAAATTATGGTAAGATTACTACTCACAGTACACTTGTCGAAATACCAAACTTGTCACCTCGAACAATTCGTATGACCTCCTTCGATCGAATCTATAATCACATCATATCAATCTTGTGTTAAAATTCTTTTATTTAAGTTATAAGCTAAAATTAGCTTAGAACACCCAACCCGATATAATCTTATCGTTCAAGTCATTCTCTATTTCTTTTCTTATTGATTGCTAAAGTTAAAGAAATTACTAGAATATCGATACTTCAGTTCCCAAACGCCAGAAATCAATTTCCAAAATCGTTCATATACGATGATTAAAAAAATAAATTAATATATGTTATTACCTTGAATTTCAAAGATGGAGTTCAATCAAAGTAGATGTTAAAACTCCTTTTCAGAACTTCCCAGGACTTGAGCAATTAAATCTGCGATTTCCTTAACCCAATCCGTTGTTTTTGGTTGCTGCGCAACCTTTTCTTGAAACTGAGGGGGTTAAATCGTGAGGGAGTATAAGTTTTTTTTTTTTTTTTCTTGGTTTGTTTGCCTTTTCCCTTTTATTTTTTATCACAAATGGGCTAAAGCCCGTGACTTTATATTTTGCTTTCAACTTTTTTTTTTTTTTTTTTTTAAAATTACTTTTATGCCCTTTTAAATGTAGGGTATTACAGATACTTTGATAGTCATAATATTGTTGGAAGCTTTGGAACAATAACAAATGAGCTAGAGACATGTATATAAACATTCTTGGAAACAATGACCAATGAACAAGATACATGTAACACCCCGTACCTTCCTAACCCTACTTGACGATATTGAATAATGTTTACTTAGGTGTAGAGACCTATGAGTATGTATGTGATAATGTTAAGGATGAGCAAACTTGAATTTGGCCTCGTATATATGCTAAAACCTTCGTAAGAGTTGTTTTGTGATTTTCATGGCGCAATTGTGGGGTTCAAAATGAGGCTAGGAGGACCTCTAAACGAAGGATATTAAGGTTAAGAAGTAAGTTAAAGGATAGGATTTGAAATGTCTAACCAAACCCGCGAAGGAAAGTCGAAAAATGAATTTTGTCAAAAATTGAGGCAGGGGCGCGATGGGCAGCGTGACACGCCGCTCTGGACTAAAATTTTTAGTCCAGAGGCAGAGAGCTAGCGCGCCAAGGGGCGTGCCACGCTGGAAATCCCACTTTTTCGAAAGTTGGAAATTTCTAAGTCCCAAGGGTATCCGGGGTCGTATTGAGCCGATTTTTGCCACGTTTCTTCTACAACCACGAGTATATACATGAAATGAATGACATATTATATTGGTATGATAAAATTACTCGAGAATGAATTTGGCATCAAAATAACGATTTTACCCTTTTGGTCCAAATGGGCCATACGTGGCTAGAATCACTTGGTTTTGGGATTGAGGCTACGAATATGAATCACATGAGTGGGAATATCATCGTATCGCGAATGAAATGCTTTAAACGTAAGATATTATCGTGTTAGTTGCATTGGGCTCGATACAAGCCCAAAATGAGATAAAAGATATGGCCCAAGTAGGCCAAAAAGGACCCATTTTTCATCCTTTGACCAAGTAACATGGCATTTAATGCCAAGGAGACTTGAGGGACTATATATACATGGAAAAATATGATTTTATTCAAAGGAACTCCCAGCATATCTCTAGAAATTTCCCCAAATTTCTCTCAACACTCAAGAACCCTAAGCCAACTTCTTGGAGCAAAATCATCAATTTTCAAGCTTAGGTAAGTAAGTATTCTTATGGAATAACATATTATAAGCATGAGATATTATGTATATCATGTTGGTTATGGTTGGAAGTGTTGGACATGGCACTTTTGGTTTTGTGAAAAAGATGTGAAATCCATGGGATTGTAACTTGATTTATGACTTGTGCCTTTGATGAAAGATCATGGTATGGATAAAATATGAACGTCTATGGTGTTATTTTTGTTGTTAAACTTGTTCTTGTCTATAAGTGTAAATTGTGGGAATTTGGCCGATATGTGCTATGAAGTGTATTAAGGTGAATTGATGGCATAAGTATGATGTGGTGATAATGGAGAGTGGAAAGTGTGAACTTGGCATGACATGCTATTGGTTCTCATGTGTTGGTCAATGTTGGGAATATTGTGGGATTTTGGGAATAATACTTTCATGAATGGTTGTGTCAAGTGGGACATGGCATGTTTAAAGGCAAACATGTGAATGTTACTTATTATATGCATTAAGTAGTTAGTGGTTAATGTTGGCTCCGTTGTGTATTTTTGTTGTAGAGTGGAACATAAGGAAGGAACGGAACGATTGAATACGCATTTACGTTTGTGTGTTGGTATTGAGAATACAAGGTATGTAAGGTTACTCTTTCCCTATCCTTCTGCAGCACCTAGTATCACATCGTCATTATACTTATTCAATTCCGAAATGCTCTAAGGTATTCTATTTCCGGTTGTTGCCTAGTGTTACTTACATGTTCCTTATTCATTGGTCAATGGTGATTGTTGTGATTCATATTCATTGGCTAATATTCCAAAATTCCAATAATGTACCATCTCCAACGTATCACTCTCAAACAAAAGTAAAAGAATTAAATAATGCTTAATTGGTTGTTGTTGAGCACAGGGGGCAATCCAGAGGGGTGAACACCCTGGTCGGAACGAACCTGTTTTATTGGAATGGATCGCAATCTAAGGGGCATAAGCCTGGCTGGAACGATCCTAAAATTATGCTATGATGGATCGCAATCTAAGGGGCATAAGCCTGGCTGGAACGATCCCAATAGTATGTCATTTTCCCACTGATCAGTAGGGGCCCGGGCTTGATACGAATAGATGATGGTTAATGAATGTAAATGCAACCAATGCAATGAACGTAATGTACATACGTCTATATATACAAAATGATGACTTATCCACATTTGTTACTCACTTTCAGTTAATTCCATTGAAGTGTCGGTGTAATATACTGTTTCTTCTGGCCTTACATACTCAGTACTTTATTCGTACTGACCCCTCTTGGGGAATTTACCTTACTTGCTGCAGGCACAGGTACTAGTAGACCTCCCCAGTAGGATACAGGACTTCTGCGGATCTTTGGTGAGCTCCAGTTGGCTCGGGGCTTTCCGTGTCCAAGTTGTACATTGATTTTGGTGGCGTTGTACCAATTGTATAAAGTGGGGGCTTGTCCCGACTTTCAGTTGGTTTTGGTCAATGTCTATGATTGAGGCTTTTGTAGACGTTTGTGGGTGTATGGATGTAAGATGATATATGTTGTTTTGACTGGATGGCCTCAACGGCCAAGTTTCATATGAATGTATAAATATGTCCCATGTTTTCCTTTATTCGTCTTTCATGTTCTTACGCATTGGTGGTTATGATTATGATATGCATATGATTGAACATAGGCAAAGGTTGGTTCTCTCGGGCCTTATCGGCTACGGGTGCCAATCATGTCTCGATGGGATTCGGGGCGTGACAATACATGAGTATAATCACTATTGAACCCTTGGAACATAACCTCATTTGACTTTTGGAACATTACTATTGGATATGAGACATGTGTAGAACTCTATTGGAACTTTGGATCATGACACTAATTGGAACACACCCATATACTTTACCTTACTCTTGTACTTTATGAGATTAACACCTTAGCCAAACACGTACTTACATGCACATCTCACTTCACCCTTTTATCTCATGAGATTGACAATTTCACTTATGAAGTATAATTATACTAACTTGCACATCATCTCTCTTATTACTCTTATGAGATTGATACTCTTACAATTGGCACAAGGATAATCATCATACCATAGGACTCATAACATGATTGGAACAATGATATGCAACTAAACAAGCTCTCTTTACCTTATTGCTCTTATTGGGATAATTCACTTAGGATCTACAACATATGACAACTTAAGAACTTCCGCCCATAAATAAGAACTAAGTGATTCATGATTCATATAGGAGTAAAACACATATGATTATCAATATATCAACCCTAGTTGGAATACTATAGAACCCCCTTGGTATAGTACACTTTTGGAACCTTAACATAATGATCACTAAATACGATACATGTGGATACTAACTATTCACCACCCTGCGATGCAATACCTTAGACCATTTGGAACTTTTGACATATTAGCCAATGAACGTGAGTCAACCAATGGACATGAGTCAATCAATAAACATGAGTTATACGATTCACCATTGACCAATGAATAAGGAACATATGAGTAACTCTAGCCAACTATTGAATATGAAATACCTTAGAGTATTTCGGAATCAAGTGAGTGCTATGACAGTGTGAACATCATATGTTGCAGAAGGATATAAAAGTAACCTTACATACCTTATCTTCCCAATGTAAGTACACAATCAAATATGTGAGCGCAACAAGTCCGCTCCTTCTTTACGTTTCACTCTACATCACAAGTACATAATGGAACCAACATTAACCACCAACTACCTTACAAATGCATACAATATCAATAAGTCACATGTTTGGCTTGAACATGTTATTTCTTTCTCTACAATACTATTTACGGCATGGTCATATCAATAATACCACAATATGCCCAACATTGACCATATGTCACCCCAAGTTCATACCTTCCACCCTCACCATCACAATATCATAATTATACCATCAATTACTTGACAAACGCATATAATATCAATGAGTTACATGTTTGCATTTTCCCTTGTCAAATCCATTGATCATACTAATAGTCCAAAAATGCCATAATATTCCCAACATTGACCAACACATGACAATTGATACATTTCACCACAACACTTCTCCTTTACACTTTCTTATCCATAACACATCACAAATAACCCATCAAATGACCTTAATTCAACTCATAACACATATCGGCCAAAATCCCACAATTTTCACTTATAGACAAGAACAAATTTAATACAAAAATAACACCATACATGTTCATATTTTGTCCATACCATGCTTTTTCATCAAAGGCACAAGGCCTAATTCAAGTTCAAATTACCAAGATCGCACATCTTTCACCAAAAGCACAAATACTCTATTCACCTCTTTGACAACATAAATATCATGATATACATAATCTCCCATGCATATCATATGTTAATCCATAACAATAAGCACTTACCTAAGCTTGGATGATGATGATCTTTCTCCAAAGAGTGCCTTAGGGTTTGAAGAGCTAAAAGAGCTCTCTTGAAAATTCTAGAAAATGAGAGAAAGTGATGTGTGTGGCTAATGAATTAAATCTGATTTTTTTGCCACCTTTTATAACCCCTTAAAGTCATCCTTAGCTATTAATTTCCATCATTGACAAGTCAAAGCAAGAATGGGTCATTTTGACCCATTGGGCCTTTCATGCTTTGTTCATTCTTGGTCTCTAATTAGGCCCAATAACCCATATCATCTTGATCCACTAACATCAATGTATAATTCACCATATATCTCATGTTTATATAATTCCTTAATGTCACGGCAATAGTCTCTTACGAAATTCTCATTCGTCGTCTCGATCGCAAAAATAGAAATTCTAGTCGTCTATGACTTCATTGAACATTTATGATACCTACTTGTGTTTCATGATTTGATCATGTAGGAGTATGTAGGAGTGTATTGAAGTGTTTGAAGCCTTCACAATGCTCAAAGAACTCCAAAGAACCAAAAGAAACCATCTAAGAATCGTCGTAGAATTGCGTCGCGAAACGAGCTCGGGAAGGCAAAATGTTTGTTCCTTGCGCCACTGCTGCAAAACAAGCCAGTGGCGCAAGAAATGCACCCTCTCTGATCTCAGAGGCTTGCGCCACACCCCCTGAAACAGGGCAGTGGCGCAAGTTTCCATGTCTTGCTGAATTTTTCGGCAATTGTTCCAACACTTGCGTATCGTCTAATACCTTATCAAAACACTATAAAATACTTACTTAGTGACCTTAATCATCAAATAAATATGACTCCAAGTCACCAAATGAGGTTAAAATGTGTACGGGGTATTGACCAAATGCTCCACGAAATCACAAAACACTTGCTATAAAAGGCTCGTCACATTTACAAGGCCAAATTTTAATTTTTCTCATCTTTAACATTTCCAAATACATACTTATAACTCTCGACACCTAAGTAAACATTATTCAATGTCATCAAGTAGGGTTGGGAAGGTACGGGGTGTTACATTTTAAATTTATTTAACTATTTTTATTTTTTTAAAAAAATCAGCAAAAAAGTAAAGGAAAACCTAATGCTCTACCCCCCCCCACCCCCACCAACACACACACACACACACAGAACTCTCCTCCTTCTTCTTTCTCATGAAATCAGCATTCAAGCATTCACATTGTCGACCCCCCAAAGCCATTAGAGACGCACTTCCTCTTATTTTTTTTTTTCTTTTCATCATTAAGTCCTTTAATAATTTTTGTTTTACAAATATTTGTGAGGAATAATCTTTATGATAAATACTATGATATTCTACATTTTTAATATGAATGAAAAAGTTGAAAAGAATTCTCTTAGATTTGTACAGAAGAACTAATATTTTTCAATTTTCTTTTATTATATTGAACAAAAAATTAAATAACGTGTGTTGTGTTTGTTGAGTCGAAAATTGGTTGATTTACTGAGGTTAAGGTGGACAAAAATGGTGGATTTGTGGTGGCGGTGCGATGGCAGGGGTAGCGTTCTTGAAAGAAGAAGAAGGGGAAAATATATTTCATTTTTTCTTTCTTTAGAAAAAAAGAAAAATAAGAAAGAAAAGAAAGAAATATTCTGAAAAAAGAAATGAAAAAAGTTGTTATAATACTGATTCACGCACTCAACAGCAAATAAATGAAATACACTTGCTGTGCCACGTCTATACGAGGTGTTTAATAGGTATATATTTTTTAAGATGAAGTATCTAATAGGTAAAAGGCTACGTTAAGGTGTCTAAGTAAATTTTGTGAACAAGTTTAAAGACTCTCGATGACTTAAGCCTTATATATTTGTTGATTTGATATAAGCATTTGGTGCGAGTATAATTTTAGTGCGAAACAGACCCTCTATCCCGTCTCCCAGACGTTATGCATGGAATGATTAATGCAGTTGCAGACCAAGTCAAAGAGTAAATAGTAAACACTGCAACCATATTGTCTGATTTGTAATACGAAGTTGCTTAGTAAGTTACCAATATAATGTTGAAATGAACATATGTATTGATTGATGATTTTCTTACACGCAGTAGTGGTCCTAAATCTTTCATTATCATAACTACGATCTGCTGTTGTTATTGAGTCCGGTGTCAAAATGGACAATTTTTGGACACTATAAATCAAACCAGACACTCTTTTAAAACACACACCAAAAGAGATAGTTGGCGCAAAAATGGATGAACTGTTTGTAACTTCAACTTTCATCCGTTTGGTAAATATTAAAAAAAATAAATTAGAGGGGTTTGTCCAGCTCATTTCAATTTTTTTTTTAAAAAAACTTTGCTCCAAAATAAAAAGATTAAAATTTTTTGGGGTTCCACTCATTTTTATAGTGATTATTTCAATGTCCCCTTCACTTCTGCAACACAGCAATGGGCGAACCCCTAAACTTTTTTTATTATTTTTTTTGGAGAAAAGTGTCAAAAAAATAAAATTGAAATGGGGTTTGCTTGGAAATGGGCGAACCCCTAATTTTTTTATTTTTTTTTATTTTGGTTGAAAGTGAAAAAAAATTAATTTGAAATGGGTTCAAGTTTTTGGTTGAATCCCTCTAATTTTTTTATTTTTTTAAATATTGATCAAAACAGAAGAAAGTTGAACGTTAACGGATGTTCAAAACAGTTCGCCCAACTGTCCCTTTTGGTGTGTGTTCTTAAAAAGTGTCTGTTTTGATTTATAGTGTCCAAAAATTGTAGAAGTCGGACTCGTTGTTCGTATCTTAGTAGCACCTCCATAATAAATCCAGTTCGTGGAGTTTAAATTGAAAAACTAAACATCAGGCCAGTAAAGTTAAAAATTCTTTTGTTTGGGTTGAAAACAACTTGAGTTCTCAGGTTCAATTTCCAACAGAGTCAACATTAGATTATTTCTTTCCATCTATTCTAGCCTTGATGGATAGAGTTACATGATACATGTTGCTGATGAGAGATGACAAGTATTTCATAAAATTAGTCGAGGTGCGCGCAAGCCGATCCGACCTCCACGGTTACCAATAAGGAAAGTTTGGGTTGAAAATTGAACTCAGGACACAATGTCCTGAAAGTTTGAAATGAAAAAAGTGAAGGATATACTCTCTCTGTTTCATTTTACTTGACCCTTATTGACTTGACAGTTGACACATTCATTGAGAAAATATTAATTAGAGATGTATACAAAATTAACATTATTAATGATGTTTTGGAACTCTAAATTTGACTACTAAAACTTTATATAATTATTTATACTATAAAGGTAGTATGAGATATAAGTAATAAAATTATTTTGATTTGTGAAATTGACAAATAAATTGAAATATTTATTGTTAGTATATGACCAAATAAAACGAAACGAAGGGAGTGATGTCTTGAGAGAGCGAAGAAGAAGAAACATCATCTATTCCACAATTAAGCTATGCCTAAACATTAAATAATTTGCAAGCGGTGGGTAAGACATAACCGGTCCTAAAAATGGCTAGCTTGTGTCATTTTCACCCATATTTTGCACATTAGAATTTGAAAATAGAACACATAATATTATTTTGTAGTCATTTTCTTCTATTTAAATTATAAAAGATAAAAGATTACGTCCTCACTTCCTTTAAAAAATTATAATGAAAGGAAACCAAGCATAAAACTTTCTTTCAAAAAAGAATTATATTTTCTTTTACTCCCTCAATCCATCTTTACTTGTTCATGTTTGACTTGACACACTCTTTAAGCAACAATAAATAAAAATATAATATTATTATATCATCCTTTGAGTTTAATACATTCGATGTCTTAAAAAATGTATTGGGTAATGACTATAGTTAATAACAAGGATAAAATAGACACAACATGATAAATTATCTCTTATTTTTTCAAACTGGACAAGTAAAGTTGGACAATTATTTTAATGGACAAGTAAAGATGGAGGGAGGGAGTATGACTTTTGTTCAGATTTCATTTGTAGTGTTTCTATGCTGAACTATTTAGTTAGCGTTTGGATATACGATTTCATCACATAATGTGATTTGAAATTATGAGATAAAATCAACGTTTGGACATGTCAAATCATGAGATGAAATCCCAAATTCTCAAAAAATCCTGATTAGAGATTCTAAACAATGATTTTGACTTTTTTAAACATAATTTTTCAACGAAGAGTGTTCGAGTGACCATTCTTAGATCAATGTAGCTACGCCACTACACTGCTTAGTCAGCGGCACAATTAAATCAATTATAAGTCTCTGTTACATTGTGAGAGACTGACAGTATAAATTGCATATATAATATTTCCTCCATTTTAATTTATTTGTCTAGATTTTATTTGATATTTTATGAAAATAAAGAAGATTTTTGAATCTTGCGTTAAACTAAAGATAGGTAAAATGTATATTTTTGAATATTCTTACGTTAAACTAAAGATAGGTCAAATGTATCAAAATGTCTTTTAATTTTGTGGTTTTAAACATGCTACGTAGAAAGTTGAAATTAAAAAGTTACCAAAACAAAAGAAACATTTGTTTGCACTTAATGGGGCTCTGAATCTGAATGGTTCAGACCTCAGACTATTAAGTGAATTTGTTTTATTAAGATTTTAGTTCTTAATAGGTCTTAATCATTAAGATATAGAACCAAGTCATTTTATCATTAAAATGTATTTTTGTGTTGGATAATATTCAACACCACTCTATCCACAAGCCCCAGTCACCGCCACTAACCATCTCTGCCACCACCACCATTGTCTATCACCACCCACCACCACCACCAACCACCTCTATCATCACAACCAACATCACTACCAAGCACTACTGTCAGTTGCTACCACACCTACCACCTTCATTATTCTAATTATATCCACCGCCAACTCCGCCACCACCATCAACCACTACCGGTCAATCCCTACTACCAACCAACTCATCTAGCACAACTAGCACCACCACCAACTACCACTAACACATCATCAATCTCCACACGTTCTTCGGCCACCACCACCACTATAGTCACAGGTGTCGCCACCTCTACCACCATTATCAACCACTACCATCACTACAGTCTATCCCTACTAACGACCATCTCCACCATCACAACTAACAGTGTCTCCAATTACCACCAACACATCGTCAACCACCATGCATACATTTTTCAACCACCACGATC
The DNA here is from genome assembly GCA_031232105.1 of Capsicum rhomboideum. Lineage (NCBI taxonomy): Eukaryota > Viridiplantae > Streptophyta > Magnoliopsida > Solanales > Solanaceae > Capsicum > Capsicum rhomboideum. Next base: position 13,353,028 of record CP124713.1, on the reverse strand, counting down.
AACACCTTCAACTACTAATATCAACCAACTTCACATCACAACCACCACCACCTCTACCAATTGTCACCATCATGACAATCACTACAACACCAACCACTTTCACCATCATAACTATTACCACCACCAGTTCTATCTACTAACACCAACTATTATCACCACCATTACAAACCATCTCCATCTTCACTAGCAAATATAAATTTTTCACTTTTTTTGATCAAATAATGATTTTATTTTATTAAACTAATATTTTTCTAAGATTTAATTAATTAATTATTTAAATTATATATTTATTATGTTTACAGATAAATAAGTTTATACATTCTGATATTGAAAAATAAACAGTCTTAATCATTCAGTGTTCAGATTTAAAGATAATATTTTAATCATTCAAATATGCATTCAAATGCAGACATTTAATCTTAATAAAAACAAATCAGGGCCGGCTCAAGGGCCAAGCGGACGAGGCTGCCGCTTTTGGCCCCCAAATATTTAAGGCCCCAAATTAATTATTATAAGTTGGTCTTATGTGTTAATTTTTTGGAAAAAAACAAACAATTAAATGAAGCAACAAGTAAATACAAGTAGTGAAATTTTGCCATAATATCAACGGAAAATGGACAAATATACCCCCGAACTATGATAAATGGTACGTATATATCCTCTGTCATACTTGGGGTACACATATGCCCCTACTGTTAATGAAATGGTACGTATATGCTCCTCACACTAATGATAGGGGCATATGTATATCCAAAGTATGCCGGAGGGTATATACGTACTATTTATCATAGTTTGGGGGTATATTTGTTCTTTTTCTATTTTAATTTTTTTATCCCAAATAAGTAATCCAAACCCACTACCCGACCCAATAAACCCATCGAACGCAATTCCAAACCAACTCGACCGACCTCTATTTTTCGTTCCAAACCTGATACTCCCTCTGTTTTTCTCTTAAAGATGAACCCCAGTCAAATTGCAGTGATTGGTCACTGCTGCTAATTGGTGTTTACTGGTTGGAGGGAGTGGAGATTAGGCCAGAGGTGGCTGGAGCTAGTGGTGCGGCGATTGTTCACCGGTGGGGTGTTTTCGGTTCGACGGAGATGGTGTCTATGTGGTATTGATCGGTGGTGAGTAGTGTTTTTTCGATGGAATTTCGCTGGAATTTGAAACGTGATGGGTTCAATTTATTTGGTGTTGTTTTTTGGTGTTATGGGTTAATGATTTTTTTTTTCTTGAAATTGGTAGTAGTGGGTGTTACTGTATTGTGTGTGTATATCATTATAGGGGGTGAAAAAAAATAAGTCTGTTAGATAGGCGTCTCTTGAGTTTTAATTGGGACCTGATCGGGTATTGGGTTTATTGGGTCAGATAGTGGGTTTGGGTTAATTATTTGTAATAAAAAAATTAAAATTGAAAAGGGACAAATATACCATTTCATTAATGGTAGGGAAATATGTGTACCCAAAATATGACGGAGGGTATATACGTACCATTTATCATAGTTAGGGGGTATATTTGTCCCTTTCAATTATCAAATTTTAGAATTAGTTCTACTGTTCTAAATTTCTATTCTCCTTTAATTTGAATTGTTTTATTATGTGGCATATTTTACTTATTAATCCACTTCGAAAATAACAATTAACAACTTTGCATTTAAAAGGCTAGAAACATACACATCAAATAATGTATGCATAATTTTTATAAAAATAAAAAAGTTTAGAACCTCGTAGTGAAATTTGGCTTTAGGCCACCGATTAGGTTGAGCCGCCCCTGAAACAAATGTAGTCTAAAAAGAAATAGTATAAACAAATTAAAACACGAAGTAGTAAAGTTGCCCGCTTATACTTGGAACAGAAATAATAGTAAAATTGCAAGAACAAATCAACCCACTGAAGAATTTTAAAATAACATAATCTGATTCCTTTTACTTCATTATGTTGTTCATGAACCATGTCAACTGAAAAATATCTTTTCTTCAGTGTTCTTTACACTTGAACTTTGTGCTGCAAACAACTAATGAGCTAAAATCTTCATTGTTTATGGATAACTAATCATTAACTACTATGTTTTCTTGAGATGTGAGCATCCTTTTTCTCTTAGTTTTGGATATGTATTTTTGTCAATTAGGATTCAACCTAAATGATACATATGATCCCGTGTTGCTTGATGATTTTTGGTTCATTGTCTTAATTTCCTCTTTGTACGTGATGTCGTGATCAACACTTTGTAGTCGACATTGTGTGATTTACTTCTTCCAGGAACTTTATGTCAAACTAAAACATAATAGCTGCATTGATTCTGTTACGATCTGAGCCTAGGCCCTGGACGTAACGACCATCCCAGACCAACGAAGGCCCGAGAAGACCCCCTTAGCATAATACCAAAAGCACAACCCTCAAAAGAAATGTGGAAATGGACCCATATATTGTTGCAAAGTTCAACTTCAAAAGTAAATGATAGTATCAAACTTTAAAACATGACATAATGACATCTGTCTACATCCGTCTACGAAGCCTCTAATATCATGAATGAAAACAAATTCTAAGTGGAACATGGCCCCGACAATACCATAAAATCAGATAGTCAAAGTCTAAATAAAAGAAATCATGTGCCTTCCAAAAGATGGAGGGCTCACCACTTGCTACCAGCTGTCCCGAGAAAATCCTAGTGCTGAGCAGGATCACGGGGAAATACTTCAGAACATACATCATGAGAAGATGTAGCATCCGGGGACGGTAGTACGACGAGTACTGGCATGCAACCCAGGAAAAGGGACCAAAGCAATTTATATAATTCATAATATAAACCCATCGTGGAGAAATAAGAAACAAGTGACTTAAAACATAAAAGAAATATAATCACTTGAAAACCTTTAATCCTCAACTATGTAGTGTACACCGACCTGTAGTAACCCACGGGCTATATGGGTCCAGTCCATACCCAACTGGCGGGGCCTCAATCCATGTTTGCCGCATAGATTGAGATAACATAATTGGCCAACCATAACATAAACATAGACTGTAATACTACTGCACGAAGCAAGCATACAACGGTCATCCATTTTTCAGGACATGACCTCCCCACGTCGGCAAACACGATTTCAGGTGTTGGGTCACAAGGACTACACCTTCTCGGTGAACTACATAATTCCCTTTAAGCCCAAATTAAAATATTTTCATAACATTTATCCGTGGAGTCTTTCATTAAGGCATGCACATTTTGGTATCGTCATACCAAGACTTGCAAGTCACCCATATCATGCCAAAATTCTTATCATTAAACCTTTTAGACTCTTTACCCTGTCTTAGAAATCATAAACATTGTTGACTCTAAATCCAGCCCTTTGAAATCATAAACATTGCCATAATTGGATCTTCATAAAAGTCTTAAAACATCACATAATTTCATACTTTACATTGTTCAACAAACGGGGGATAAGCATTATATTTCTCATTGAAATTCAACGCTTTTGAAAGACTTGGTAAATCGTAATTTCTGTAGTTCATGGCATTTATAATTCAACTTCGTATTATGAAAGTTCACCATTTTTCAATCGTTATTTCCAAGTCTCTAATCCTCACATAAGTTTAGAAAACAATTTGTAAAAGAGAGGATTCAATATAAAGCTTTTATAAAAATCAATCTTCAACCCTAGTCTCAATCCATCATTTAGAAAATACGAATAACTTGAAATAAATACCTTGTATGAATAGTTTGAAGTAGGGAGTGTTCAGACATACCTTTTGACGGAGAGAATTTCAAGAAAAGCTTTGAGATAGGCCTTTGAACCTTGAACCCTAAGTGTTCTTGTTTCTTGGAACTTTGGGGAGGAGAGTAACATGTTTTGATTAAAAATATCGTGCCTTAGGGATTTGGGAATGTTTTGTATAGGTGGGGGATGGTTTTGGGTGAGGAAAAGACAAAAAGGCCCTTAAAATCTCATAGGAAATAAAAGGATTTGCCGCTGAACATCATCTCCGTGCCATTCTAAAATCGCGGAAGCCAAGCTCCGTGGTACGGTGATATCGCAGATCCTCACTGGAAAGCTCATAAATTTTTACTCCGAACTCCGATTTACGAACCGTTTACTTCGTTGGAAAGAAGAATCACAGACCTTTAATTAGATAGGTAATGGGCCACATAATTCTTTATATTCTAGGAGAAATTCTCGTTTGAAATTGACCCATGTAAAAACGTATACTAAAACTCAATTGATAAAAAAACTCTCAATTCAACTTTACGCTAGATTTTGTTAGGACTATGATTCACATCAAAAGGACTCACCACACTATGAGATTGATCTTAACACTTATATTCAATTGTAGATCATCTAGTTTGGGGGCCTATACGTGTACAAAGAATGGTTTGAATCCTAGTCGAAAGTTTGGGGTGCTATAATATCTCCCTCTTGATATCATTCCTCCTCGAATGATGGCTGGAGACTTATAAAAACTCTACAAGCACGATGTATGGGCTGGAACTTATAACCAACTTCACTTCTAACTCACATACACTCCAGAAGAATTTCATGACTACATTAACTGAATCGGTTAGGCACGAATAGTTTGGTGTTAAAAGTTCAACATAGGTACGGGTTAAAACATAAGTACCCAGGAACATCGTTTCAATTGATGTAAGACAAAGATTTGAGAACAAACTTAGGTAAGAATTTGGACTGACACACTTGAGACTTGGCATGGACATGATCTAAGACATGTGTAATAACCTAATTTAATGGAGGGTTAATTGGTAATTTTACCAATAAATAATAATATTAATAGAGAGAATTAAAAAGGAGTGGGCCCAAGCCCATTCCCTCATTCGGTTAATATCACGTTTAGTGAAGAAGCAGAAAATAATTAGGGCTTTTTGTTTCCTCTATTTCTGAAAGAAAGAAACAGATTGAACATGAGAATTTGGAGAATTCATGCTGCGTAGAAAAAGAAAGGCTTGTAGAACAAGGATTTTATATTCAGGTATAAGACTACCTTGTCTCTTTAGTTTATAGTGTAAGTATTCACGTTGTTGTGTGCTTTTATGGAAGAAATATAGTAATGTTGGCTATAATTACTCAAGGATAGAATGATGACTTGGAAACAAAGAAAAAAAATAATATATAATTTGGTAAATTGGGTAGAAGATGTTGGATGCTGAAAGTTGGTGTGAAAACCCATGTCTTTTAAACATTTTTGGTTGCTGCCACCTTTAAGGGAAGGTCATAACAAAAGCTAATGGTTAGTTCATAATGGAGGGATAATGTGATTATTATAATGATGACTCAATATAGAGTTTCATGATAAAAGTAGTGGTGGTTTCATTATGAGGAAACTAGTAGATTTACGAATTCAAATCTGAAAAGGTTCTAGGCATATCACTAGGTTCTGTTTCAGCATTCTTATTCGTTAACGGAAGCACCATATTTGGACAGAGATGTTAGGGATATTCTTCTTTTTATCTCTAATTCATGGTTTAAGGTGGGAAGTATTAAGATTCAGCTCTAAGACTAAAAGTTACGGATATTGAGACTTGACCCCGACTAATATAATTGACCTTGTAATTAATATTTTTGTATAGATTGAAGCCAGTGGGAGTTGTTTGGTTGATTTTCTACGCATTGCAAGGTTGAGGAACTTGTTGTTAGCGAGGTAAGTGAGACTTTAAACGTTGGTGCTTGCTTTTCAAACTTGCTTTATAAAAATGTATTTTTCTGCCTAGTCCATGTGTTGGGACAAGCGTGTGCTTGGCAGAATCGGTGGTCTTTAACTAGCCGTGGGTATGTATTTAATGAAGTATATTGAGAATTATTTAATGGTAATATGTGAGGTGGCGTTGGGGCGTTGAATATATTTTCTTCGCTGCCGTGATATGGTTACTAGGGGCATACATAGCTGCCGTAATATGTTAGGGGCATTGTGTATGCTGCCGTAATATGTTAGGGGCCTTGTACATGCTGCCGTAGTATATTTTTGGGGCATTGTGTATGCTGCCGGGGGCTTGTCGGGGTGCTAGGCTGATCACCTTCACTGTCGTTTATGACAAGTCGGGAGAGTGGATTGAGTGAAGATACATAGTGACTTTTGAAACATTTATTTGTACCTTATTGTGCATTATATTATAAGATATATGTGGTGCCTATTATTTGTGTGATCGTTGTGTTTTGTATTTTCTAACACTTGTTCCAGGGGTATTAAAGTAGCGAGTCAAGGATATTACTGGGTTATATTTATATATAGCTCACTCCTTACTTGCATGTCTGCAGATACTGTTATAGAAGGTGAGACTAGTGGTTGACGGTCCGTTCGTGAGGATTCTGTTGCTAAGGTTAGCCTCCGCATTGTTCGTGGAGGCTGTCGTTTCAGCTCTAGCTATTTTAACTTATATTTAGTTTCTTGGGTTTGTATGCCCGACGGTTGAATTCATGTAACTCTATTAGATGCTCCATGGTCTTAGTGTGGGATTTGGGCTAGAGAACTAGTATTTCATTGATCGTTGAATTAATAAATTGATTATGAAGTTTGTTGGTTATCAGTTCCTATTTATTGATTATTATCGAAGCATTCGGAGTTATACATGTCCTATCTCAGGGCTTATATAATTGGGTAAGTGAATGGATATTTGGTTCGCCCGACAAGTGGTGTTAGCGGGTGCCACTCACGTCTAGAGGTTATTTTGGGACGTGACAACATGAGTCCTACGGAACATAGTCATAACGATGTAAAACTTGAATTAAGATTTATTCATGACATGCAATAAGGTTAAGAAGGACATAGAAAAAAAAGGAGTACTTTCACATGAAACGATACGAGTGATTCTCTTTAAGCTTAACAACACTTCAAACAACACTCATTCTTTCAAAAATACTATACCATATCTTTTGCAACCTATGACCTTCAAGGGTACACATAAATAGAAGGGTATAAATCTAACTATATGTTGTTCCCATGTTCAAGCCTAACGTGGAGGCACAAGGTTCTACCTATAACGCAATCATGCTGATCTAAGTTACAGAATTTTATACCCTATATCACTCTATCGGCTATGTCCCCATAAATACTACTTCTTCTTACCATTAAAATCAATCAACCTCAAGATATAATCAAGGTGTGCTAGCCCCATAATACAATGTCCTGCATATCTATCAATCATAGCATTCAAGCCTATCATTACTACACCCTCTTTATGGATTTCCACACCTAAAATCAACCACTTCAATCACTTTCATAAAGACTTACACCATTTATCCCCTTTCTAACTATTTACACATAATGAAAGTTCATCTCACTCTTCCCTCTTCATCCATAACCTTAGCTCGAGTAGTTACATCATAATTTTTACAACAAGGAACATCTACTCTCTTATCTATATCATTACTCTACTGCCATCACCACTATAATCATAACATAAGGAATATCACTAGGGAACTAGAGTACGAGCATCAGGAATAGGATGACATCGCTCAATTATGACTCATATATATTACACTACTCAAGATGGGGCCTGCGAAGTAAAATAGGGTACAATAGGCACGAAATACTTCATATTTCAAACACATAGATCATGAATAAGGGTCGTTCTGGCATAAACATAACATAACATGAGTTCTTAGGACTGGGCATACTGAGAAACATGAGTACATATGTCCTGAGTTGTATAACATAATTGAAAGCTGCAAAACACTTTTGTCTTTAAGACAACGTTTAATGTAAAAACTTTTCTGTCTTTTAAGTCAAATGTTTAATAAGGAAAACATTTTTTTTTTAAAATTTTAAATAGAAATATTTATTTACTAAAATGTTTTCCTATTTAAACAAACGTTTTATTTTTCTAGAAGACTAGTAAAACCGATATAACTTCTTCCAGAAAACTCTCTATCTTTTTCAAATTTGATTAATTAATCAGGCATAGTGGAGACCGCAAATTTATAAACTGAGGCTTCCAATTATGATATTAATTCACAAGGGAATGAATCATCATATCATAATAAATTACAAATTATTCTACTAAAAATCTGTAATTGCACTCCTCAATTTAATTTTGAACTCTACCATTTCACCTTATTTAACTTTCCATGTTAGAATTACCGACACAAATCAAGTAAATCAAATTTTTGAAAAATTTAATTCATTGATTAATTTAATTCTTTATTTATAATGCTTAACTTATTTCACGTGACAGATATAAAATCCACCTGCAGGGTTTTCACCTGAAAACTTATAAGCAACCATAAAGGGGTGTCTTCTATCTCAAGTCTAAGACATGGTTCTATCAACTAACTATTATTTTACTAATGTGATTTGTCATTATCCAATCTATTAGGAATATATTGACTCATAAAAGAGTCTCACCTTTAAATAAATTAAAATAATAAATCAAACTACATAGATCATAATAATTATATCAAGATTAAGAGTATAAGTACATGTAATGAACTAGAGAAGTTGTTTATTAATATTCAGAACATAAACGAACATCTCTACTTGGTCCGTTCAATACATACGAAATGTACTAGCACAAGAAGTTGAAATATTACCACTCCCATAATTAAGATCAAATTATATTCAATTTTGTGCTACAATCATAAAGATGTTTGTCCTACTTCATCTTTGATTGTGAACATTAATTTATAACTAATAAGAGCCGACAATTTTAATCTTCCGTGCATGAGTTAAATAACTCCATACACAAAATTATCTATTATATAAGTAAATGACACGCATGTTGACACAATGATCTATTCAAATAAAGTCTTTATTAAATTAAGTAAATAAAATAAATAATCTTTACATGGGATGAAACATAAAACTATAACATAAACCATATGATTAATAGTATATCCTAACAGTGTGTACGCAGTCTTACCCCTATCTTGTGAACTATGAAGGTAGAGAGACTATTTCTCATGGACCATCAACTCTGGTAAAGCATATCAAAATCAAGTCTATAAATAAAATACAATAATATCAATACTGAACATAAATATAAGTGGAAAATAAGTAGAATTTCGACGAATATTAAATTCTAAACTCATAATTTCAGAAATGCAATGAATTCAATCTTAAGAAAGTAAACGTTGAATCCGTCATATCTACAGCTCTTGATACAAATATTATGGCCTAGAGCGACAAGTTATAATATCATTTGGTCAAACTAACTCCATTAGCTCATCTCTGTACGATCTCTCATCAATTGTCCCTATAATGGTTTCTTGAACTGGAGTTCCAGGTTCTGTTGTAGAGAACCCTTCAGGTGCAGGGGATGCTCCTAGGCCGTCAGAAATTCTGATTTCTGGGCTTTGCAAAGGAAGGTCAGGCAATATTTCAGGAGAAGCTTCACTTGCTGCGAACCGTGTAGCCGTTTGGCTTTCATTGTCTTCAGATGGCTTTTCTGACTTAGAATTAGAGTTGTCTTGTTCTTCATCAAAGACTTTTGCTATTGAAGAAAGCTTTTGCCCTATTGAATCATCAGTGCCTAAGATTTCTCTATTCTGATAAAGGAAGATGAGGAAGAATATGAGAAGAGAGGAACCAGCTGATACACCAGCTATGAGGAAAAGGCCCTTAAAACTATCTAGCGTGAGGCTATCAGATGCTATAGCCATTCCATCTTTCTGTGGACAATCTGTTTCATTCCCAAACCATTTCTGAATTATCTTATTCATAAACTCTCCTTCCATCACCTTCAAGATTGCTCTTGAGAAGTCAGGTACCAAAGGAGATCCTTTTGGAAATGCCTGCAAGCAATCGTGTTGAAAAAATGGATTAGATTGAGTAAACTACCGTCGATAGTATAATTTCAATTATGGCACATTTCCAAATGCAGAGAGAATCTTACGAATCCAAAGCCAGCAGTCTTGTAAGTCGGACCAACCATAATATACTTCTTGCAGTATTTATTGAGGAAGAGTCTGAGATAAGGTAGTTCATCAACAATTGCACCAACACCTCCATTTTTACTACCTCTTGAGAGTGCATCATTATACTCTTCCAATGTGCTATAACTCCTAAATTTGGAGCTGTCAAATTGCATGCGTTTCAAGACGTCTTCTACAAAAGAACCTTTTTGGTACCCTACATATTCTCCATTCTTGATGAGATCATTGAGGTCTGTTATAGTAGGTTGAAGCTTTTGTGCTGTTAACATAGATGTTAAGCTGGCTGTATAATTTGATGTCAGCACCAGAACCACGAAAACCCACACAATCAGCACAAATCTTGTTAAGTTACTTGTTACCTTCTCTCCTGCAATAACCAGCCATATATATGATTTGTTGAGACACAAGGATAAATCCTAAAGTTTTTATCTATAATTTGCTTTGAGTTAGAGACTTACTATGAGCAAAAACAAGAGTTGAGAAGGAAAACCAGAATATCATCCCAACTTGCTTGCGTTTGGGTCCTCGAAACTCTTGGTTTACACGATGTTCGAGTACCCAAACAACAAAGCCAATGAAAATGAAGAATGCTCCGATTGTTATCCAAAGCTCGCTCTTTAGCGGTTTCATGAAAATCCAAGCACTCTTCCTGTCATCAGCCTTTACTGGCACAACTGTAGAAATACCCGACTCTGTAAAAGGTAATGTGAAATCTACATACTTGGATCGGTTTGCTGAAATGGCCACGTCACCTATTACTGCATCATATTTCTATTTTAAGTAAACAATGATTAGTTCAGTACTTATGGTTGGTCTTCCTCTGCCAAAGAAAAAGCAAAATAAGAAAATCCTAAGGGAGCACGTAAGTTATTCAGCCAAAGAGGCTAATTCAAACAAGGTTTAGATATTACCTTAAAAAAGAGTTTATAAACAAGATCATCATATCCTGGAGATGTGGGCTTATGTGTTATTGGAGCCGGAACAAATTCGTAAGGAACAGCATAAGGCAACGATTGGATGACTTCTTTGAAGACATCTGCACAGAAACCAGTTGCAGTAACTGCTTGTGTTTTTGAATCTCTTTCCACTTTAATGAATTCCTGCAGTCCTCCTTTGACAGGGACTCCAACCCTTAGCTTCTTCCCACTTGTGGGTATTTCCCAGCCTCTCGGAGAAATAGTAGATTCACCGGGCCAAATGATGGCCCCTAGTTGATTATTATTACTCTTAGACGTTTTACCATCTGTCTTCAGTTTATATGAAATTCCATCCTTCTCTGTCCAGAATCCAACGCTTCTCTGTCCTGTCCCAACTATATTCACAATTTGATATGGAGATGGATGCAATTCTCCATTGATGAGACGGAATTCACCACTTAGTGCTGTTTTTAGTGTTGTGTTTTGCATAGAGTCAAGGAGCAGAGATCCCATTTCTGAGGTTCCAAGTGCATCTAAGTCGGTTAAGTTTTCTCTAGTATCCGGTTTCTTGAATTTTGGGATAGCAGTGCTGCCCATTTCCGCCACAACTTTGGCTAATGCGGTGACGCTATCATATGCCCATAGCCCAAAAACATTGAGTTCAACTGGATCCATGTCTGGGTACTCTTGACGAAATCTCTTTTTCCATCTCTTGGTGAAATTGATAAGCTCATTCGATCTTGGAACATAAGGCTTTATACCAAGAACACCTTGCATTGATGACTCAATTACTGAAGGATCTACCAGGTCCAGAAGACCCGATAGCACATCTGTGATGATCCATGCATATCCACTGCTCATCATCCCGGCTTCTTTGACCTTGAGGAAAAGGCGCGAGGCAAGAAATGGTTGCAAGTGCACGATGAACACCTTGGTCTGCATTGTGTTCAACTTGTATAGCTCCCTCAGGATTTGATCATCATTGGCTGAAGGAGAAATAACACTTCTATACGAGACCAAAGTGCTGATTTCCAGCAAGGCATCAGTCAAATGTGGAAGTATCCCGGTTCCATAGGAGCTATCCTCACAGATGATCACAACCTCCTTCCAATTATAGTTTTTAGCTATTCCTGCAATGGCTTTAGTCTGGCTGGAAGAAGTAAGTGCTCCTCTGATGAAGAAGCGATTTTCCTTGACGGAAAGTGAAGGACTTGTGGATGGAGAAATGATAGGGACTTTTACTCTGTTCCCTAAGTCAATCACAAAATCAGTTTGTGTAGACATTTGTGGCCCAAAGATAGCTTGTACTTGGACATCCTTTAGCAAGTATATGGCTGCACATACACAATCACACTATAAGAGATCATCTGAACGGAAAACCAAAGGGGAAAACGAAGAAAATAGAGTAAGATATGCTAGCTTAGCGGAAGAAAATCATGGAGCTGAATTTACCCGCAGATGCTGCTTCAACATCATCTTTCTTGGAATCCCTGAAGTGAGGGACTATCCTAATGGCACCACGACTAGCGTTGGCATGGTAATCTTCAAGAGCAAGTAAGATAGATATTTGCATTACTTTTGCCACAACTGTTTCCATATCAAGAATTATACCCACATCCACCTTTACAACACTAGTTTCATCTTCGCCTCTTATTGGAATTACGTAGTGGCAAAAGCTAATGATGGAGACAAGTTGAATGAAAAGAATTAGGCAGCAGTATCTTGGATTTTGCATTTGAAGAGAACTCCGGTAGCAAATAGTTTCAGAGTTGGGCAAGAAGCAATTTTGCTTGTGCAAGTAATTTACCACCTTTCAGAGATAGTGTCTAAAGATCTCTCAACTGTCTGGCTCTAGATATATGGCTTCAGAATCAGAGAACTTCATAAACTTGGACCAGTAAATTCCTTACAAACCTATAATGAGATAATGTAGAAAGAAAAGTCAAAGATAAGTTTTTCAAAGAAGAAATGACGGAGGACTTTTCATACATTCTAAACCATAAGTTTGTAAGTTTCCGCCTCGATTTGACCCAATAAAAAACTGACAAAAATTCATTTGGTTTAACTTGGAATGGTGCTTATTGTACACGGTTCTAGTTTATACTTGGTCAGTAGTAACTTGTTTGGACTCCAAATAATGAAACAACACCCTCCATTGGCTCCCAGGGCGGATCCAGGATATTCACTCGGGGGTTTGAAAAATCAAAATATAAAACATAATGCAGTCCCCGGAATCAAATCTTGGACGTTGGGGTGCATTTCGAATGCCCAGGATCATCGAGCTAACGTTTTGCATGTTTTTCAGGGAATTCACAATTTATATATGCACACAGTTATTTCATATTCCATGTAAGAAAATTATGTAATCCAAAAATAAGTTCGCATCTTATGTTTGTTTACTCCTTCCGTTCCGAAATAAGTGGTGTTTCTAGGTTGGGCATATCCTTTAAGAAACTACTCATTTCTAGAAAACAAAGAGTGCTTTCACTTACTTATCCTTAATAAATACCTTGGAAAAGATGTAACTCTTTAGTAATTTGTTGATTATGTAAAACTTTCTTTATTTTGAAGAAGGGCAAAAATGGAAAAATTATTAATGATTTCTTGATTATCTAAAACACTATTTATTTAGGAACAAAATGAAAAGGCTAGAACACCACTTATTCAGGAACACTGGGAGTAATTTATTGTTTTGTTCTATTATTGCAACATGACAAAACTACAATATCTTAAAAACGGATACATGTATTGACTTCTTTCATGCCACATATATAACTTCGTTAAATTATATTCCCTACATATGTAGTGATGACTAAAACAAAGTAAAAATAAAATTGCAATAGGAAACAACTAAGAAAAAGTAAGGGCTAAATCCGTCAAATCGAATCCTGGAGCCGCCTCTTGATGCTAAAATTCTGGCCAAGAGTGACAAAAATTTAATATAATCTGGTTTAACTAACCCTAAAGCTAGCTAGTCTCTGTACAATCTCTTGTAGTTTCCTGTTCAGGTGTGTCACAAGTAATGGTAGCAGCTATATGTGTCATCTCTCTTCAATTGTCCCTGTGATGATTTCATGAACTGAAGTTCCAGGTTCTGTTGTAGAGAACCCTTCAGGTTCCGGGGATGCTCCTAGGCCGTCGGAAATTCTGATTTCTGGGCTTTGCAAAGGAAGGTTGGGCAATATTACAGGGGAAGCTTCACTTGCTGCGAACAGTGTAGCTGTTTGGCTTTCATTGGCTTCTAACGTAGGATTAGAGTTATCTTTCTTTTCATCAAAGGCTTTTGCTATTGCAGAAAGCTTTTGCCTTATTGAATCATCAGTGGCTAAGATTTCTCTATGATGATAAAGGAAGATGAGGGAGAATAGGAGAAGAGCGGAGCCTGCTGACACACCAGCTATGAGGAAAAGGCCCTTGAAACTATCTAGCGTGAGACTATCAGATGTTATAGCCATTCCATCTTGCGTTGGACAATTTGTTTCATTCCCAAACCATTTCTGCATTATGTTATTCATAACCTCTCCCTCCACCACCTTCAAGACTGATCTTGAGACATCAGGTACCAAAGGAGATCCTTTTGGAAATGCCTGCAAAAAGTTGTGCGGAAAAAAAAGATTGGATCATTGACTAAATCACTAACACTCTAAATAAATGTAAAACTTTCTGAAACAACAGTGAAGTGCAACAATCTTACGAATCCAAAGCCGGCAGCCTTGTACATTGGACCGACCATAACATACTTCCTGCAGTACTTGTTGAGGAAGAGCCTGAGATAAGGTAGTTCATCAACAATTGCACCAACACCTCCATTTATACTTCCTTTTGAGAGGGCATCACTATACTCTTCCAATGTGCGATAACTTCTCAACTTGGAGTTGTCAAAATTCATGCGCTTCAAGACATCTTTGACAAAGGAACCTTCTTGGTACCCAACATATTCTCCATTCTTGATGAGATCATTGAGGTCTGTTATACTAGGTTGAAGCTGTTGCACTGTTAACATAGATGTTAAGCTGGCTGTATAACTTGATGTCAGCACCAGAACCACGAAAACCCACACAATCAGCACAAATCTTGATAAGTTACTTGTTACCTTCTCTTCTGCAACAACCAGTCATATATATGATTTCTTGAGAAACCAGGAGAAATTTTGAAGTTTTTGTGTATAATTTGTATTGAGTTAGAGACTTACTATGAGCAAAAACAAGAGTTGAGAAGGAAAACCAGAATATCATCCCAACTTGCTTGCGTTTGGGTCCTCGAAACTCTTTGTTTACACGATGTTCGAGTACCCAAACAACAAAACCAATGAAGACGAAGAATGCTCCAGTTGTTATCCAAAGCTCTCTCTTTAGAGGTTTCAAGAAAATCCAAGCGTTCTTCCTATCATCATTCTTTACGGGCACAACTGCAGAAATACTTGACTCTGAAAAAGGTAATGTGAAATCCACATACTCAGATCGGCTAGCTAAAATGGTCACATCACCTACAACTGCATCATATTCCTGGTTCAAGGCAACATTGAGTATTTCAGTATTTATGGTTGGTCACAAAAGCAGAACATAGATAAGAAGTCCAATAGAGGAGCATGTAAGTGAGGTATTCAGACGAAGAGGTTAATTCAAATAAGAATTATATATTACCTTAGAAGTTATCTTGTGAACAAGATCATCATAGTCTTGAGAAGTGGGGCTATGTGCTATTGGAAAAGGAATAAATTCGTAAGGGACGGCATATGGCAAAGATCGGATAACTTCTTTGAAGACATCTGGACCGAAACCAGTTGCAGTTACTGCTTGTGTCTTTGAATCTCTTTCCACTTTAATGAATTGCTCCAGCCCGCCTTTGACAGGAACTCCAACCCTTAACCTCTTCCCACTTGTGGGTATTTCCCAGCCTCTTGGAACAATAGTAGATTCACCTGGCCAAATGATGGCCCCTAGTTGCTTATTATTAGTTTTATCTGTTTTACCATTCATCTTCAGTTTATACGAAATGCCATCCTTCTCTGTCCAGAATCCAACACTTCTCTCTCCTTTCCCAATTATATTCACAATCTCATATGGGGATGGCTGCAGTTCTCCATCAACAAAACGGAAATCACCACTTAGTCGTGTTTTTAGCGCTGTATTCTGCATAGAGTCAAGGAGCAGAGATCCCACTTCTGAGGTTCCAAGTGCATCTAACTCTGTTAAGTTCTCTCTAGTGTCTGGTTTCTTTGATTTTGGGATAGCAGTAGTGGCCACTTGCTCTACTGCTTCTGCTAATGAGCTGATGCTATCATATGCCCATAGCCCGAAAACATTGAGTTCTACTTGGTCCATGTCTGGATACTCTTGACGAAATCTCTTTCTCCATCTCTTGGTGAAACTGTGAAGCTCATTTGATTTTGGAACATAAGGTTTTACGCCCAGAACACCTTGCATTGATGACTCAATTACTGAAGGATCTATCGAGTCCAGAAGACTTGTCAGCACATCTGTGATAATCCATGCATATCCACGGCTCATCATCCCAGCTTCTTTGGCCTTGAGGAAAAGGCGCGAGGCAAGAAATGGTTGCAAGTGCACGATGAACACCCTTGTCTGCATTGTATTCAACTTGTATAGCTCCCTGAAGATTTGATCATCATTTGCTGAAGGAGAAATAACACTTCTATAGGAGACTAACGTGTTGATTTCCAGCAAGGCATCAGTCAAATGAGGAAGTATCCCGGTTCCAAAGGGGCTATCCTCATAGATTACTACAACCTCCCTCCAATAATAGTTTTTAACAATTGCTGCAATGGCTTTAGTCTGGCTGGAACTAGGAAGTGCTCCTCTGATGAAGTAGGGATTTTCCTTGACTGAAAGTGAAGGACTTGTTGCTGGAGATATGATAGGGACTTTTACTCTGTTACCTAAGTCGATCACAAAATCAGTTTGTGTAGACATTTGTGGCCCAAAGATAGCTTGTACTTTGACATGCTTTAGCAAGTATATGGCTGCACATACACAATCACACTATAAGAAATTGTCTGGATATCTCTTTCAAAATAATTTTTTTTTAAAAAAAAACGTTAGGAAAATTATGTTTGACTCGTGCTGCAAAGGAAGTAAGATTTTGATGCTAGGTTAAGAGAAGTAAATCATGGAGCTGAATTTACCAGCGGATGCTGCTTCAACATCATCTTTCTTGGAATCCCTGAAATGAGGAACTATCCTAATGGCATTGCGACTTGCGTTGGCATGGTAATCTGCAAGAGCTAATAAGATAGATATGTGCATTACTCTTCCCACATCTGTTTCCAGATCAAGAATTATACCCACGTCCACCTTTACAGCACTAGTGTTATTATCTTCACCTCTTATTTGCCTTGCGTAGTTGCAAAAGCTAATGATGGAGACAAGTTGAATGAAAAGAATTAGGAATTTGCATCTTGGAATATGCATTTGAAGTAGTTTGAGAGTTGGGCAAGAAGCAGTTGTGTTTGTGCAAGATAACCACCATTCAGAGATGTGTCTAAAGCTCTCTTCACGGTGTGGCTTCTATCAGGGAACTTTATAACTAATTTCCAATATTTAAAAAGACCAAACCCCATAACTGCAGAAAGAAAAGTATAGTTTTCAAAGAATAACAAGTGGTTGAAATATTCGTTTAATTATTTAGAAAGAGGACTTTTCACACATGCTACGTACACCCCAAGCGAGTAAGCTTTCTCCTCAGTTTGACCACATCAAACGATGACTAAATGAACACTGTGGCAAAATTGATTGGTACTCATTTCATGCCGACTGTCTAGAGGATATTGAAGGGACTTACCATATTTTGGCAAAGGTTGGTAAGTTCAGAGCTAGGTCAGTTACAAATAAGTACTCACTCCGTTCTCTTTTACTTGTCACGTTTTTACTTTTTAAGGTCAACTTGCATTAACTTTGACCAATATTTTAAGATGGATAATTTAATATTTTAAATTAAAAATTTAGATGGTCGAAAACTATACAAAAAATGTTATAAGTTGCAGTCCGTCTCATATTAATATGATGAAAAAATGCATCTTAAAATATTGGTCAAAGTTAATGCAAGTTGGTCTCGAAAAGCAAAAAGATGACAAGTAAAAGGGAACGGAGGGAGTAGAAGGAAACCATGTTTCTATGACTTGAATAAGGCTGCTATGACTAGTAATCTTATTAATTTACGCGTTTCAGTTAAGAATTGGTCAGTGTTAAACTTGCTTGCTAACACACTAACCAGTTCGATTGACCAAATACTAGGACAGGGTCTTTTTTGGGAAGGGAATATTGGAATGAGGAAGGTTGGGTTTTGGATATGATTAGTTAGGTGGCAATGTCATTACTCCCTTCCGTTGGCTTTTACTAGTAACATTTTGATTTGGTATATCCATTTAAAAAATAATTATTGACATGACTATTTTATCATGCCCTATTAAATTATGTTTACTATTATGTCTTGAAATTAATTTGAAAAATAAACAATTAATGCTAAGAGTAAAATAAAAAAAATAAAAATTATTTTTTCTTGATATTTCAAAAATAACAAGGAAAAATAAAAATCCAACTATAAAGTGACAAGTAATTCGGAGGGAGTAACTAATTGTTAATGCAAGAGGAAGCTGCTTGGAAAGTTGCAATATGATGTTGAAGTTGTCTTCCATGCAGTGGTGGTCGTATAATCTTTCATTACTCTTTTTTTAACCTGTTTCAAAATAAGTGGTGTTTTTAAATTTGGCGTATTCCTTAAAAAAAAAAAAACTATTCACTTTTAGAAAGTAAATTGTGTTTTTACTAACTTATCATTAATCAAATGTCTTAAAAAAGTACTCTCGCCGTTCAGTTTTATTTGTCATATTTCGCTTCACGAGAGTTAATTTGATTAATTTTTGAAGCTAAATCGAATTAAATTAATTTAATATTTTAAATTTATAAATGTAGATATTCGAAACTATATGATGAATATTACTTATAAGTTGTAATCCTTCTCATATTAATGTGATAAAGAAAGTAGATTTTAAATGTTAGTCAAAGTCTATGCAATTTGATTCAAAGTGAAACGTGATAAGTAAAAGTGAACGAATGGAGTAGCTCTTAATGGTTTCTGGGTTATATAAAATCCTAATTATTTAAATAAGAGTAAAATCGAAGAAAAAAATAAATGTTTTCTTTAATTTTGTGAACACCACTTATTTTGAAACAAAATAAAAAGGCGAAAATGCTACTTATTTTAAAACGGAGGAGTATTTTATGATCCATAACTATAGTCGTTATCTGCTATGATCACATATAACCCTATCCTTTCTTATTTTATGTAAAAAATCATGCAATCAAAAAGTAAGTCAGCATCTTAAGTTTTAATTTTATATTTTTTTGTTCCATCTGTGTAACGAAATGACCTCATTTGATGCATTGAATTCTTTCATGCCACGTAACTTCGTCAATTATATCCTTAGTGATTACACAGACAAATATAAAAATAACGTTGGAAAAGAAAAACAAATATAAGAAAACAACTTCTATTAGCTTTTATAAATAAATGTTTGCTATTTCAAATAAACATAATTTTATAAGGATCCATTAGTCAACAATAGTAGGATCAAATTATTCTTTAATATAATTATTGTTTCACATGGTACGAATAATCTTTTCACGTTGAACATGAGTTTTTTTTGTAAAAATTTAAAATGATGAATCTTTTTTCTTTTTAACAAAATATAAATTTATGAGTCAAGTCGTACACTTAAAAAAAATTTGAAATCATGATTTAGAATTCCAAATCATACTTTTTGAAGAATTTAGGATGTGAAATCATGATTTTAAATCATATATCCAAATGATTTCAAATCATGATATGTAATTACATGTCCAAACTCAGGCTTTGGATGTATGTGTTACAATCCTAAACTTTAGAGGAGGTGTATGTAAGGGTGGGTGTTCGGTTCTTCGGTTCGGTTTTATCAAATTTTGGTTCGATTCTTAGGTTTTTGATTTTAGAAAAATGTGCACCGAACACCGAACCAAACTAATTCAGTTCGGTTCTGTTTAATTCAGTGTTTTTAAATCGATTTTTAAGTGCAAAATAAAAAATAAAATGAGAACAGAATCAAAATATAAGACACTAAAAAATCTAAAACATTGTCAATAGACTATCAAGTGGGGACAACTTCAAATACATATCATTGTAGTGCTCCATTTTTCATATCACAATACGGTGGTAGAATTGGTGTGAAAATATTTAGAAATTACAGTTAGAAATTAGGAGTATTTGTGTGAAAACTTTTAGAAATTACAATTAGAAATATTAGTATATTAGGAATTAAAATTAAAAATTAGGAAAATGTAAAAGTAATAAGGATGAAAGGTAAATGTTGAAGGTGTAATTGGATATGATCTTTGAGGCTTGGTCTTAAAAATTTTTGGGTCAAACATGAGCTAAATGAAAATTAAAAAAACAAGTTTAATTCTGACTATTCTACTTTTGAACTCGTACTATTCTACTTTTGAACTTGTGGCTAAAATTTTCAAGTCTTCTTCCCATTTCATTTCCTCTACTTTGGTCCATTCAACAGTCATTTGTTTCTCGAATCTCCTCAGACTTCTCTGTTAGTCCCAGTAATTGGAACCAAAACAAGGCAAAAAGAAAACAGAAGTGTCTTTGGTCTATTCCTTCTTGTCACCACACTAGACTCGGCTTCATAGATTAGTCGAGTCTCGTATGCTCATTCATGATGTAAACTTGGCAGATCTTTTAGTCGAGTCTCGTATGCTCATTCATGATGTAAACTTGGCAAATCTTTCATTTTTGAATTTAATGAAAGCTTACGAATGAAACTTATTTCTTCTTAAAGAATTTTTACTTATGATATGAGTATATTTCATTTTCTTCTACATATGTTGTGAGTTATGTCATGTAGGCGATTCGCTCGGACAAGTTAAAGCATCGATCGAGTGCCAATGCCAAGGATCGGGGCATGACATTTTCTTCGTAATGATCACATTTAACGCTCGGGACTAAATCTGCGACAGATATTTGATCACTTGTGACTCAAAGGCATCCACCAAGGAAGGGGAGAGTCACATATCTCACTGCAGAGAATGCATAGAGCATGGATATGAATGCTGAGAAGATAATAATAGTTCCCTTCTGCAATATTCAAAGGTAGAATTTGTCTTCCAGAATTTCCTTGTGTGTGTTTTTTCCTTTAAAAGTTCCATTTGTTTCTTAGTAGGCAAATTTTGTTGGATTGTGCTTATGGCATCTTAAATTGGTGCGGAACTACTGCTAGTGATGTTCATGCCACATATATAACTTCGTTAAATTATATCCAAGTAGTGATGACAAGAACAAAGTAAAAAATACAATTGAAAAAGAAACAACTAAGAAAAAGTAAGGGTTAAATCTATCAAATTGAATGCTTGAGCTGCCTCTTGATGCTAATTTTTGGCCGAGAGCGACAAAGATATAATGTGATCTGGTTTAACTAACCCTAAAGCTAGCTAATATCTGTACAATCTCTTGTAGGGCCCTATTTAGGTGTGTCACAATTAATGGTAGCAGCTATATGTGTCATCCTTCTTCAATTGTCCCTGTGATGGTTTCATGAACTGGAGATCCATGTTCTGTTGTAGAGAACCCTTCAGCAGGAGGGGATGCTCCTAGGCCTTCGGAAATTCTGATTTCTGGGCTTTGCAAAGGAGTGTTGGGCAACATTTCAGGGGAAGCTTCAGTTGCTCCGAACAATGTAGCCGTTTGGCTTTCATTGGATTCTGGATTTTCTGTCTTAGAATTAGAGTTATCTTTCTCTTCATCGAAGGCTTTTGCAATTGCAGAAAGCTTTTGCCCTATTGAATTATCACTGGCTAAGATTCCTCTGTTCTGATAAAGAAAGATGAGAAAGAATAGGAGAAGAGCGGAGCATGCTGATACACCAGCTATGAGGAAAAGGCCCTTAAAACTATCTAGCGTGAGACTATCAGATGTTATAGCCATTCCATTTTTCTCTGGACAATCTGTTTCATTCCCAAACCATTTCTGAATTATGTTATTCATAAACTCTCCCTCCATCACCTTCAAGACTGCTCTTGAGAAGTCAGGTACCAATGGAGATCCTTTTGGGAATGCCTGTGGGAAGTTTCGGAAAAAACAAAGATTAGATCATTGAGTAAACCACAAACCGAAACAGTACTGGAGTATGAGAATCTTACAAATCCAAAGCCCGCAGCCTTGTATGTTGGGCCGACCATAATGTACTTTCTGCAGTACTTGTTGAGGAAGACCCTGAGATAAGGGAGTTCATCAACAATTGCACCAACACCTCCATTTATACTTCCTCTTGAGAGGGCATCATTATACTCTTCCAATGTGCTATAATTTCTAAACTTGGAGCTGTCAAAATTCATGCGCTTCAACATGTCTTTGACAAAGGAACCTTCTTGGTACCCTACATATTCTCCATTCTTGATGAGATCATTGAGGTCTGTTATAGTAGGTTGAAGTTGTTGCACTGTTAACATAGATGTTAAGCTAGCTGTATAACTTGACGTCAGCACCAGAACCACAAAAACCCACACAATCAACACAAATCTTGTAAAGTTACTTGTTACCCTCTCTCCTGCAACAACCAGTCATACATATGATTTTCTTGAGAAACAAGGAGAGAATAAAGCTTTCCTATAACATGAGTTAGAGACTTACTGTGAGCAAAAACGAGAGTTGAGAAGGAAAACCAGAATATCATACCAACTTGCTTGCGTTTGGGTCCTCGAAACTCTTTGTTTACACGATGTTCTAGTACCCAAACCACAAAACCAATGAAGACGAAGAATGCTCCGGTTGTTATCCAAAGCTCACTCTTTAGAGGTTTCAAGAAAATCCAAGCATCCCTCCTCTCGTCATCCCTTACCGGCACAACGGCAGAAACACCTGACTCTGTAAAAGGTAATGTGAAATCCACATACTCTGACCGGCTTGCTAAAATGGTCACATCACCTACAACTGCATCATAGTCCTGGTACAAGCAATCATTGATTATTGAGGCATTTATGGTTGGTTGCAAAAGCAGAAAATAGATAAGGAAGTCCCAAAGAGGACCATGTTAGTAAGATATTAAGCCGAAGAGGTTAATTCAAAGGCCGTAATTCAAACAAGGATAATATATTACATGAGAAGTGATCTTGTGAACAAGATCGTCATAGTCTGGAAGATTGAGACGATCTGGTATTGGAAATGGAATAAAATCGTAAGGGACAGCATATGGCAAAGATTGGATGACTTCTTTGAAGACATCTGCACAAAAACCAGTTGCTGTTACTGCTTGTGTTTTTGAATCTCTTTCCACTTTAATGAATTGCTCCAGACCTCCTTTGACGGGAACTCCAACCCTTAACTTCTTGCCACTTGTGGGCATTTCCCAGCCTCTTGGAACAATTGTAGATTCACCGGGCCAAATGATGGTTCCTAGTTGCTTATTATTACACTTAGCTGCTGTTTTACCATTCATTTCCAGTTTACACGAAATGCCATCCCTCTCCGTCCAGAATCCAATGGTTCTCTGTCCTTTCCCAATTATATTCACAATCTCATATGGGGATGCCTGCAGTTCTCCATCAATGATACGGAAATCACCACTTAGTCCTGTTTTTAGCACCGTGTTTTGCATAGAGTAAATGAGCAGAGATCCCACTTCTGAGGTTCCAAGTGCATCTAAGTCCGTTAAGTTCTCTCTAGTGTCTGGTTTCTTGATTTTTTTTGTAGCAGTAGTGCCCACTTTCTCTACTGCTTCTGCTAATGCGATGATGCTATCATATGCCCATAGCCCGAAAACATTTAGTTCTACTTGGTCCGTGTCCGGGTACTCTTGGCGAAATCTCTTTCTCCATCTCTTGGTGAAACTGTGAAGCTCATTTGATCTTGGAACATAAGGTTTTACACCCAAAACACCTTGCATTGATGACTCAATTACTGAAGGTTCTATCGAGTCCAGAAGACTCGTTAGCACATCTGTGATAATCCATGCATATCCATGGTTCATCATCCCAGCTTCTTTGGCCTTGAGGAAAAGGCGTGAGGCAAGAAATGGTTGCAAATGCACGATGAACACCCTTGTCTGCATTGTATTCAACTTGTATAGCTCCCTGATGATTTGATCATCATTGGCTGAAGGAGAAATAACACTTCTATAGGAGACTAAAGTGCTGATTTCCAGTAAGACATCGGTCAAATGGGGAAGTATCCCAGTTCCATAAGGGCTATCCTCATAGATTACTACAACCTCCCTCCAATCGTAGTTTTTGACAATTGCTGCAATGCCTTTCGTCTGGCTGGAAGAAGGAAGTGCTCCTCTAATGAAGAAGGGATTTTCCTTGACTGAAAGTGAAGGACTTGTTGCTGGAGAAATGATGGGAACTTTTACTCTGTTCCCTAAGTCAATCACAAAATCAGTTTGTGTAGACATTTGTGGCCCAAAGATAGCTTGTACTTGGACATCCTTTAGCAAGTATATGGCTGCACATACACAATCATACTATAAGATATTGTCTGAACATCTCTTTCAAAATAGGAAAACCAATGGTAAGTAATATCTTAGAGATAAGAGAATCTTTTGTGCTAATAGGCATGAATAACTAACTAACATAGTAGGTTGAATCAGTGGCGGAGCCAGGAATTTCAGGAAGGGTGTTCAAGCATTGGATAAATATTATTTTTTTTGACAAATAAATGTACCAAATTTTTTTAAATCAAACTACACAATATTGGTAACTGACTTTTTCTTAATGAATGAGTGCACCAAATTTTTTATGAAGTGAACGGACATAGGGAAAAAAAAAAAAAGAGTTCAGCATAGAAAGAATTTTTTTCAGGCTTTAAGCTTTCACCGGCCTCTGGCGACGACAACGATAGTAGTGAGGCACGAAAACCAGAAAGTAGACACAAACTAGATTTTAAAAAAAAATAATTCTTTGGGGAGTATTTCAGCTTTCAATTTTGTCCTAGTTATAAAATTACTTTTGAGTTCTATTCATTAAATTTAGTGAAAAGGAAAAGAAAGTCTAAGACACATCAGTTGAGAATCCAATTGACAATTGATATTGATTTTTACGTTGTAGGTCACTAATTAAGAATTATTCTAAAGAGAATTTTAGTTGCTTAGTTGGTTGACTATATGAATTTTCACCTTATTGGTAATTGTTCAATTCTCCACCTTATAATTCCCTCACTCATTTCTCCCCCCGTACCCCTAGAAAACATATTTTTTTTAAAAAAATATATATTTTAACAATAACAATCCAAAAATAACAACTTTATTAACTATTAAAGCACAAAATTGCTTCGGGATCAAATAAAAGTCTTGGTGGAAAAGTTAATATATGAGGTTGGCTTGTATTGCTATTTTCAAAATAATAAAAGGAAGAGTTGTTGCTCCTTTAAAAAGGAAAGGAGAGGACTACACGGCAGCTACAGGAATTTGAACCCCCGCGCACAGCTGCTGTTTTAAGGAAAAATGGGAACATAAAAAGGGCAGCTACTAGGATTCGAACCGGCGCCCAGACAGCCGCGCAGCGCTCTAATTGAACACCCTGTACCGCTGAGCTATGCCATCTAGCTGTGTGTTCCCATCTAGCTTTCTGGCGAAGGGTGTTCATTTGACCACCCTTGACACACCGTAGCTCCGCCCCTGATCGTTGGATCAAAGAGAGAAAGATAATGCTAGTTAACAGAAGTAAATCTTGGAACTGAATTTACCAGCGGATGCTGCTTCAACATCATCTTTCTTGGAATCCCTGAAATGAGGAACTATCGTAATGGCACCGCGACTAGCTTTGGCATGGTGATCTATAAGAGCTAGTAAGATAGATATGTGCATTACCTTTCCCACATCTGTTTCCAGATCAAGAATTATGCCCACATCCACCTTTACAGCACTGGTGTTATTATCTTCACCTCTTATTCGCCTTGCGTAGTGACAAAAGCTAATGATAGAGACAAGTTGAATGAAAAGTATTAGGAATTGACATCTTGGATTATGCATTTGAATAACTCTGGTAGCAAGTAATCTTGGAAGTTGGGCAAGAAGCAGTTGTGCTTGTGCAAGATAACCACCTTTTAGAGATGTGTCTAAGGTTCTCTCAACTGTGGGTTCTATAGATATATGGTTTCAGAATCAGGGAACTTCATAAACTTCCTTATGATTAATAAGACCAAACCACATAATTGCAGAAAGCAAAGTCAACGTTTTCAAAGAACACATGGCTGAATATATTCGTTTGCTATTGAGAAAAGAGATTTTTTCACACAGTATACCGCCGCAAGCTACCTCCTAAGTTTGACCAAATAAAAAACTGACTGAATGAACACTCTGACAAAATTGATTGGTACTCATTCCCCACAATATACCCAAATACTCCCTCACGGCCACTTGGCATCCTTACTATCCTTACTAAGCATAGATAGTCCATAATACGTGTCATTTTAGAAAATCAAGCCATAATTAGTTATTTGTTTCCATCTTTATCCTTAGTCATAACTCATAAATATGGAGAGCTGTTAAGATGGTGCAAAACAGAGAAGTATTAAATTAAGAGGAGTAATAAACAAGGATAATTTAGTTAAATTATTCTCTATTTAATGTTTTTCTTAAGAGACATGAAAACAAATAATGTGACAAGTAAAGTTGTCCGGCTGGTGTAACTTTTTTATTCATTTGTGTCTGACTATCTAGAGGATAGTGAAAGTACTTCCCACATTTTGGCCAAAGGCAGAGGGAGTTGACAAATTTAGCAGGGTGAAGAAAGGTCAGAGCTAGCTCATTAGAAATCCTACGATTAACCCAAGAAGTAGAATAAACCAGTGTTTCTACTAACCAATATTTCCAGATAGGATTACGCGTTTTCATTTTAGAATTGGTCAGTACTCCCTCAGTTTATTTTTACTTATCCATGTTTAACTTGGCACATCTCTTAAAAGGCAATAAATAAAAAAATAATTTTACTATGACACATTTTCGATATAATAAATTTAATGTTTGAAAAATACATTGAATAATGACAAATAAAGTTGGACGACTATTTTTACTATAGTGGAGAAGTAAAATGGACGGAGGAAGTAATAAGTTGCTTGCACACCAAACAGGCACACCCACGCACCAGTCAGATTGACTAATTTATTTAGTATCCATAACTACGGTCGTTATCTGCTTTGATCACATATAACTCCATCCTTTCATATTTCAAGCAATCTAAGGAGAAAAGACATTAAAATACCTCTGAATTTCTCTAATGAATTTATTTACTTTCTAAACAACTTTCAAATGAATAAATATCACACCTAATGTTGACGTCGTTTTAAAAAAATAATAAATTAAAGCACAGTATATTTTTTTTAAAAAAAGATGGCCTCACTAATTTACATATTATATAATTAAAAAAATAATCAATAAATTTCCATTTCTTTTCTCCTTCTTCAGACCCCCCCCCCCCCCTCCTCCCCACTCTCATCGATTTTTCATCTGTTACTTCACTTGAAGAATCTCCCAACTGCAATTAGATCCAACAACAAAAAAACTCATTGAATTTCTTCTAACCCCTCACTCACTTCATCAATTTTTTTAAGAAAAATAAAAAAAATATATAGATAAAAAAGTTGCGAATTTTAATTTTTGTTGTTGAAAATATTGTTCGAAAGTCAGTTTTTTTATTGAAAAAAAGGTAATTTTTGAAATAATTAATAACTTTTTAACTTAATTTTTTGAAATAATAACCATTAGTTGAGGTACCGTTTGACAAATCAAATTTCTTTCAGTCAAAAGAAAAGCAAAGATTAAATTATTATTTTTTTGCATAACCTCATCTCCAAAATTCTAAACAAAAGATATTAGAAGTGACATCTGATTAATGAGTCAAGTTGGACAGTGAAACTGTGAAAGAGTGGAAGTTTCATCGTTATTGAAACATATTACTATAATTTGTCAAAATTGAGAATCTTTATTATTATTTTTAAACTGTTAACTCATTTTTCTTCTGTTTGCATTCTCTAGGCCATTTTTCAGAAAGAGATTATCATTTTATGCTAGCATGGACACAATACTTGAAATTAAAATAAATGATTGAGTTGAGATTGAGTTGTACTTTAAGTTCAATTTCATCATTGCAATAGCTATTGCAACTATGGAGCTGTCGATGGCGGAAATACGGGTGGGGTGGATGGGTTGAAGAAGGAAAAATAAAGAGTGAGTGTGTTGGTGTGTTGGG